>CM062817.1:1788408589-1789656429 GCA_031772625.1 Pinus tabuliformis
GGTAGCGACGAGAATCAGCGCTGTGTCACGTGAGTACACGACCCACCTAGATGGCAATTCCTTTAGTCAAAAAGCAAAAAAAGAGAAAAACAAGACATTTTTAAATGGCAAGTATTGTTTCCCCTATTATCACTGAATGAAGGTCACCAAGAAGCCATTGTACATGTGTGGTAGGGAAAGAAATATCACACTTTTTATTCATAAAATCTATTTGTACGAGCTTAATTTTTTTTTGGTCAATAAGGCATTTAACTCTGTTTTTAACCAATTATGCTTAGTTTTTATTCTTATGATTCGTTTAATTAGTTACCATGAATGTTGAAATAATGTATTATATTTTATTTCATAAGCATCGTATATTGGGGATGATGTTATGTTCATATCACTAGTGGTGAAGGGTTTTATGTGTACAAAGTTGGATGAAGGAATAGGATTCATGAGTTGACGTGAGGGATAATAATAAAAAAAAAATCAAAGTGTCAATGCAATTCCACCTAAGTGTAAGAAATGAGAGGGAATTTCAAACATTTGAAGTGAACAAAACTACGAAAGGAAGAATGCAAGTTTTATTTCTTATTGATGATCAACATTCCTTGATTAAATTGAAGGTCAAAATTTCCTCTTTTAAATTCATATTATTCTACAATTTTCCATATTTTTATATTTTGGCATTTCCATTTTCCATTTTTCTATTTTTTTTTCTTATACCATTTTTATGGCCTTTCCATTTTCCATTTTCCTATTTTTTTTCTTATACCATTTTTATGCTAGTTGCCTCCGCATCTAACAACTTCATAACTCCTCTACACCCCATGCATATACATTGATACGTTTAATCTTGCTGCACTCCCTTTCATTTGCATATATCATAACACTTAATTCATTTTTAGTTCTCTGATGATCAACATTCCTTGATTAAATTGAAGGTCAAAATTTCCTCTAATTAATTCATATTATTCTATAATTTTCCATATTTCTATATCTGGAATTTCCATTTTCCATTTTTCTATTTTTTCTTATACAATTTTTATGGCCTTTCCATTTTCCATTTTCCTATTTTTTTTCTTATACCATTTTTATGCTAGTTGCCTCCGTATCTAACAACTTCATTACTCCTCTATACCCCATGCATATACATTGATACGTTTACTCTTGCCGCACACCCTTTCATTTGCATATATCATAACACTTAATTCACTCCTCTACACCCCATGTATATACATTGATATGTTTACTCTTGCCGCACACCCTTTCATTTTCATATATCATAACACTTAATTCATTTTTAGTTCTCTGGGCGATGAGTTAGGCGAAAAATGACAATAGTTTACACCATCCACAAATTGCACAAAGTCCTATTCTTCTTTATACTTAATACGTGAACAATATGGGGAGGTTACCATGATAAATATGTTGAAGTATATTACAACTATGCATGTGGGATTAAAATATGGACTTGTATATCAACAACTAATGATCCGCCTTTAACAAAATCAATGGTTGTTGAAACATGAACTTCCAATAGCCATGAATTGAGCTTCTGACATCCAAATCGAGCAAATGAGAGCTCATTGGAAAGATGGAAATGTGAAGAATATGTTGGGAATGGTTTCTATGGCTAACCTTATAGATATCATTCAAAAAATTGCATGACCATTTTGGCTCCATCACTAAATAATTTTTTAGAATGATATCTATAGATATACACACACACAAGAATATCTAAAGTGGGGCATAATTTGGAGGATAAATCCCTAAATTCATATTTTCAAAATGGACCTTCATTGATTTAACACAAAGAATAAAAAACTAACAATCAAGTAGTTGTAAGGATGAAGAGAAGATTATAAAGGAGGAAAATGATATTAAAAAAGTAAGGGTTGTTTTTTGGATTTTTGCTAAAGAAAAGTTTTCCTTTCCAGAAGATCTTGTGAATCATATTGCTCAACCTTCCCTCATATATTCTTCTACATTTGTATTTTCATTAGGATTTTCATGTGTGCTCAAAAATAGGAATATCTAGGTTTGATTATGTTTTATCATCTCTTCCAAGTGCTTCATATTGTATTTCAAGTCCAAGGAAGCAGGATTCATGCTTGTAATAAAGCAAATGTATTTTAATTATAGTTTATCTACTTGTCATTTAAGAGGTTGTTTCAATGTCAAACAATGCTAAAATTGTTGCATTCAGACATGTTAATTTCTCTCACAAAAGCTATTCATGTTTCATGTTGTAGGCATGAGTCTGTCTGGTGATGCATCAATGAATTCTTGTGAAATTGAGCCTTTACAATATCATTTGATTCTAACATATGTAGTCATTTAACATTCTTTGAAGATATATCCATTTATTGTGTGCTTAATGGCTAAATTTGTTGTATGAGAGCTTCATTGGAAGATTTATTTGGGTTTGTTGTTTAGTAGTCACCTCTTGCATTCATCTAAGACCATAATAATAATCTTCCACATATTAAAACACCAATTTTGGAACAAGATCTATGCACAAAGTGGGATGATGAAGATAATGATAAATACTAGTTCTAGACAAGGAATGAATGCAAAGACAATGAAATTTCCAACCGAATGAAAATGTTAGGAATGTTTAAGCATTAATGTATTGGAAATATGCAATCAATAATAAGGAGGTGGATATCTAAGTGGTACGGATTCTTTTTACTGAATTGGAGTTGATTTTTATATTCTTACATGTGTGGGCATAAATGGCAAATGTATTATTTTTAGTAAGCGTTTATTGGCACAAACTTTTTTGAAAAGCCAAAGTGAGAATGAACAAGATTGAAAAGAGTTGAAAGATGGAGAAACTCAAGAGTCATCTAGGGTAGTTAAAGAGTCAATAAGTTGCAAGGCCAAAAGCCACCAAAAAACTTATAAAAAATTTACCATTGTAGTCAACAAAGGGTTATCTTTTTGACATTGCTAGTTATTTCAAATGTTGATAAAAATATTTTTTTTAGTTAAGCTATGTTTATACTTTTGCATAGGTATATTTGGTTGTAGACTATTTTCTTATCTTCCACTTCTCTTGGTGCTTGCCGGTGTGAGCATACCAACTTCTAGACTATTTTTTTGTTAAAGTCCTTTTCCTCATTTATCTTATGCTTGATAACATTAGATATGAAACATTGATCTACTTCATTATTGTGGAATATTTTCACTTTCTCAAAGTCTATTTTTATGCATGTACTTTAGTGGGTGGACTATTCTCTCTACAACCATATATCCAATGAAATTGATTTTAGCTTGATTATTAACTACTTTTTTGACAGGGAAGAGAGTTTGGTGATTGGATTGTTTCATTTTGGAAGGGAGTCGAGGTGACTAGGTTTGGGTTTATTTCTAATTATAGAGTTGGATTATTCTCCCTATTATTGATTTCATTTCTAAATATTGCTACTTTTTCATTTAATTAGAATTTAGTTAGTGAAATCTACTAATTTAGCATATTGCATTTATTATATTTCATTTCTACACATCCACCCCATCTTTCTTTACATTTCTTCCATATACATTGATTAGTTTTGATTAGATATGATAATAGAACGTATTATATTCCATACAACAATTGTTCAATAATAAGAGGGATTTCCATTTCAACACTAGGAAGGATAATTGGGCCATTTATCTAGGTAACCCATGTGGTTGATGAGGGTAATCCATATTAACATTTTGGTGCTAGAAAGAGGATTAGATAGCAAGTTGACACATGCAAAGTCATTCTTGTTAGAGCCCAAAAATATTTTTGTATAATTTTTCAAGTACAAGGTTGCGCAGTAAGGGTTGGCACATGAAGATGATCCTGGCGCATGTGGACAACACGTAGAAAGGTAGTAGTAGCACCCAAGGATGGGAGATGCATAAAGGGGAATATTGGTAGTTAGGATTTTGCAAAAGGATGGAGCCGACTAAGGATGTCATGGAAGATTGGAGGTTGGAGATATTTTATAGGAGGAAGAGACAGGGAAAAGTGGAGCTGTGTGGCAGTGTTACACATTATTTTGTCGCATTGAGACAAAAGAACTTATATCCAGATCTCTCGCTATCTGGAAAACTCTTCTCAGCAATCCCCTACAAAGTTGAAGAAAAGACCATTTGCAAAAGTACAAGAACCTTGGATTACATTGATTTAAAACCCTAATTTCAAGTAGTGTCGCACTTTTCCTAGCAATAAATTGTGCAATCACAAATCCAGTCATTATCACTTGTGTAGGGTGTCACACTCTTATCCACTAAAAAGTGCGACATCCTTTTTAAGTAGGTGAAAATAAAAAGTAAAGTCTAGAAGTCTTGTTGAGGAATCTTATCCTCAACCACCTAAACTTGAGCTCCTACGTATTTTGACCTCATCCTAGGATTCATGGAACTAATCCCACCTATCATGGAACCTACTCCTCCCTATGTGTATCTCATCCCATGAGATATTGATCTCCAACCTTCCTCTTCTCTCCTGTAAATATAATGATACTCAAAGGAGAGGGGTTGAATTTTTTAGCACTTAACTTATGCCCTTATGCTTCCCATTTGAGATTGAAAGTGAAACCTTGTTGTGCAAAGGATGATTGGAGATTGTTGATTGGAGATCCCAACATCAAGGCATATGGTTATAAATATCTTGCTCTTTAGGATTAATAAAAATACTTGTTTCTTCCCATATGCATATGTTTTAATGTTTAATGTAAGGCTCCTAGATCTCTTACATGATTTACAATTGAATCTTTGATATATTTTATGCTTTGATCTCTTGTTTGGTTATGTCCTTGTATGTTTCCTCTTGAAGCATCAAGGGAGAAAGGTTGAAATCTAAAAAGGACAATGGTGAGGGTCATGAACAAGCATTTCGTAAAAATTTATGAGCTTTGCATTGTTTCCATATCTGTAATTCAATGATAGATTAGGGAATGTTTTCATTTATTTGTGTGACTCTTACTAGGCTTGGTTTCTAAACCTAGGGAGATCTTGTTCTATCTACTGAACGATATTTTTCCAGATAATAGGAAGAAAGATATTTTGAAGGGCCAGTAATACACACATTGGGCTAGCTGAAAGATGGATCAGGAAATATCTTAATGGTTTGCAAGACAATTGGAGCAATCAGGTAGAGGGTCAAGAATGTTCAAGGGGCCTCCATATGAGGATAAAGCGGGTTGCTGAGGATAGAATGTAGGTTGGTTGTTGGATTTTGGACATTGAACGAAGGAGGAAGCATAACTATTGAATTTTTCTATGGACATGTAATGCCCGTGTAATGTTTGCATGTCCAGAGTTATAGGCGGGTTTGTTAGAGTCATTAGCTATGAAGCACCCTTATTCTATCGTTCTTTTATAGTTGTGTGTCTAAAGTTTATTATATGAATTTTGTTTATGTTTGTATACAACATGTCTTTGAAAGGTTGGTGAGCCTGTTGTTGTCTGATGATTATAACTCAACACAGAGCACCTCTTTCTTTAATGCTAATATAAACCAATGGATGGATGTGTTTCCTCCTATGTTTTGTATCGATGCTTGAATGTATAATGTTACTTATGCGTATTGGATTACTATATGTTAAAATGAGTTTATATTAGTTTTGAACACTCATAACTATGCTTAATGGTCTAAACATTTGTATGGCGACTGGTATGTTACTATTTTCAATGCTTATTAATGTGCTTAAGGGGATGAATGGTTGTAACGAAGTTTGGGCTAATAGATAAGGTTGTTTGTCTGTAAGAGGGAATAATATTGGGTAAGTGTTGGTATAAACCCTAATGTTTGAAAGTGTAAACCATTAGAACTTCTCGCGCTCTATCGGTCTCGACTTGTGCACTTTCGGGTAAGTCGGGGGGCTTATCTACGTAGCATGCAATATTGGGGTTATGGTAAAGTGTTTCTTGTTGGGAGTCCAATGTTGTAAGTCACAAAAAATCATGTCAGACTGGTGAAGCCTCGTTCTGAAAGTCACCCATTAACATCTCAGGTGAGACTTTAACCACTCTGTGGGTGTTTCTGAAAGGGTTGATGTTGATCATGGTTTTTTTTATCCACTGCATAGAAAATCCTAGGTCCATCAAAATGTCGTGTTTCAACAAATGGTTCCATTGTTGACATTGGGATGGTTGTGTGACAGGATTTTCTCATGGGAATGTAGACGTGGGGGAGAACCAAGAGATGGTCTAAGGAAAAGGGAAGGAGAAGAGGTAGAGAACGATGGTGGAAGCTGACAGTGGAACCAAAACTGCGCATAGAAGGGAGAAGGGATAGGAAGGAACAAGAGAGTTATGAGGGTGGAACTTTGGATAGGAAGGAGGTTTCAATGGGGTGACACAGGAGGAGGTGATCAACGTCAATGCCTACCAATAGAAGAAGAATCCTAAAGGGAGGGGCTAGGAAAGGCCACCAAAGGAAAAGGATTAGTTTTGGTGATCAAACCTACGAAGAGACACAGTTCAGAACATCATGAATAGAGGAAGGAGAAGGAGAAAAGCTAAGTCCATGCAGTATAGAAAATTCAGAACCAGAACAACAGAGTCAGACTATGTCTGGTGTCGATCCCACGACCCCTTGTTCATCTACAAACTAGGAGGTAAGCACTCAACGCACTAACATGACTAGTGTAGAGGGTAATTGTAGTTAAGGAGGAGGAAATACTAGCAGTAGTGGAATTGCTTAGACTGTATGAGGGTCGAAAAAGGGTGCTCAAACTTAGAGTGGTGTGCAGTTAGGCGCATAGTTTTATGGTAGTTCAACAAGCGCAGGTGGGAGTACTTTGTCAAGGAGTATTGAACAAAACACAATGATGGGCATAGTCTCATGGATGCCCATGTTTCATGGTGTTGGGACTGAGACCCAAAACATCATGGTATACTCATGAATTGGCTAGTTCATATTTGAAAGGTTGTAATTTCCTAACTGACGCAGTTTATTCTCCTACTAATAGTTTAGCACATTATTTGTTTGTTTGGGGTGTGTTATATCCTTTCCATGACTAGCCCCACGTATATCCCCCCCTATTTGTTGCACCGAGCGTAGTGCCCCAAGGAAATTTTTTTTGGACCCTATATTAGGGGGGAAAACCTACCTATGTTTTTGTGCATGGTTTTCACACTTGGTTATGAGCATGATGATTTTTTTCCATGGTATTTTTGTAGCTCTGATAAAGGGGACTACGATTATGTTCTAATCCAGGGTTAATGGATTGGGGTCAATGGATGCTTCGGCATGTGTATATATGTATTGTAACATTTAAAGGAATATATGAAAATCAATCTAGTAGTCCTGGTTTTGGGATCTAGGGAAAAATCTTTGTGTATATTTGTTTTATGTTTTATGCTCTCACCATTATTTATTTATTTTTTTAGAATTCGTATGTAAGTAATTTTTGTACAGGGTTAAAACCTACATTTGGTATCAAAGTTTTTTTGGCTTCAATGGGATGCCTTTGTTGCTGAAGGGTTTTGCTCAGGCCTGTGATAGACCCTGTTCAGTGGGAGATCTGTGGGATTGATTCTTGTGGTAAAAGAAGATGGAAAGTAGTGGAAAGATAAAGATCGAGAAATTTAATGGTCAGAGTTTTGAGTTGTGGAAACTCAAGATGGAGGATTTGCTGGTGGATAAATATTAGTGAATCATAGTAGATCCAAGTACTAAACCAACAGAAATTCTAGCTGAAGACTAGGCGAAGTTGGATTGGAAGGAAAAGAGCACAATATGGTTGTGTATCTCAGATTCAATATTGTTGAATGTATCATGGGAAGCTTCGACGAAGGCTTTGTTGGGAAATTTAGGGACTTTGTACGAATCTAAGTCTTTGGAGAATAAACTGGTCCTACAGAAAAATATGTATAGCCTAAGAATGAAGGATGGAGACTCGATGATAAAGCATCTGAAATCATTTAATAATGTGGTAAGCTAGTTGTTATATATTGATATAAAAATTTCAAATGAAGATAAGTGCATTAGTTTGTTGTGTTCTCTACCATATTCGTGGGATATTCTGGTTGTTGCAATAGGTAGCAATGTGACTACCTTGTAGTTTGATGAAATCGTCTCATCCTTGTTGTCGGAGGAGATGAGATGGAAAAATACGAAGTGCTAGAATGGTGATGCCTTGTCTATATGAGGACAGTCCCAGAATAGAAACAAAAATAAATCCTCGAGTGGGAGATCTAAATCTAGAGGGAGATCTAAATCTTTAGGAAAACCTATAAAGGTGTGCTAGAAATGTGGAAAGGAAGGGCACTTCAAAAAGGGTCGTAGATCTAAAACTCCCGAGAAAGGAAAGGGATCTAATGATTCTCCTTCTACATAGGCGACGACCACCTGAGATGAAGGTGGGGATGTGTACTTGGCTTCTTCTTCAAGTACACATGTGGATCATGAGGCATGGTTGATTGACTTAGGTGCATCTTTTCACTTCACTTCCCATAGGGAGTGGTTCTGTGGGTATGATAAATATGATGGTGGTGATGTCTTCTTAGGGGATGAAAGGAAGGCTAGAATCATTAGTCATAGAAAATTAAAGTTGAAGTTGAAAGGTGGAAGGATTAGAACACTTTCGGGTGTTCTGCATATTCTTGCATTGGCCATAAATCTGATTTTTGTAAGAAAGTCGGATGATGCAGGTGTAGAAACATTGTTTGAGAAAGATATTTGCAAGATGGTTCGGGGAGCACTGATATTGATGGGGGGAGTTCAGATTGGAAATCTATGCAAGATTCACGGTAGCACTGTTATTGATGGGTGCAATAGTTCTGTGGTTCTTGAAAGTGGAGCAAAAAATCTAATGGTCTCTAGAGAAAAGACCATGCTATGGCATCAAAGGCTTGGACATATTGGAGAGAAGGGCCTTTGAATACTTCATGGTAATGGTATTGTAGAAGGTATGTCTAATTTCTCTTTGGATTTTGATTTATGTGAAAATTGTGTATATGGGAAGAAAATTGGGTGAGTTTCCCCTCTGGTGCTAAGAGGGCGAAATAGATATTAGAGCTTGTGCACAATGATGTGTTTGGACCTATGTTAGTTCCATCACTAGGTAATTTTGTGTACTATGTATCATTTATATATGACTTTGCAAGGAATACATGGATATATTTCTTCAGGAAGAAATATGAATTCTTTAGAAGGTTTAAAGAATTTAAGGCTCTGGTGGAAAACTAGAAAGAGAAGAATATAAAGGTGACGAGGACAGATAACGGTGGAGAGTTTTGCATGAAGGAATTTGAAGAGTTCTGTAAGAAGTGTGGTATGGCATGGCAGAAGAATACTCCATACACACCTCAGCAAAATAGAGTCTTAGAAAAAATTAATATGACATTGATGGAAAAGGCAAGAAGCATTCTTAGTGGTGTCAAGTTAGGACAGGAATTCTGGGCAGAGGCGGTGGAGACTGCATGTTACCTGGTCAATAGATCACCTTCATCATCGTTGGAGGATAAGACTCCACAAGAGGTATGGACTGGTAAGAAACCCTCTCCTTCACATCTGAGGGTATTTGGATGTGATGCATATGTACATGTTCCAATGGATAAAAGAACCAAGTTGGATAGTAAAGCTGAAAGGTGCATCTTTATTAGGTATAAGGATGGTACAACGATGATAAAAATGGAAATAAAGGTGGTGAATAAGCTCGAGAGAGCGTACTCATGCTTACGGGAGAGATTTCTGGCGACGAGGTGAGGTGGCGAAAAGGGTACGTTACCATTATTCGGACCATTGGTCCCCACTGCAGTGTCATCATGAGACTTTATGCTTTCTACTTGCAATCATTTCCCATCATTTGCGTTGGAGTTCAACACATCTGCCACTACTTGTCTTTTTAGATTTTTTCGTGAGTTGACTAGACACACGTGAAGTGTGATCTCTGGATGAGCGCAATCAAATTGGACGAGGGTGGCTAGTTAACTGGCCACCTTTCTGGTTTAATTCCAACCATCCCTTTTGTTTATGCAGTTTCGAATCATATAGATGCAATAGAGGAACAATTTTAGACACTTACCTGCAAGTTGAAATGTTCATGCTACAATGCTGCGTGGCTTTGCTGCTATTGCATTGTGAGACTTTGGTGCTGCATATCAGTATTCCTGCTACCATATGCTTGTGGCTTCTTGATATGTGGCTCAGTTTCTTTGTACAGGTGCTTCTTTGCTGGATCTTGCTTCGGACATCTTCTGCATACCTGTGGTTGCACCTATTCTGTTGTTGGAGCTTGAAATAATGCTTCTTTATGAATCTCATATAATTATGAGACCCTTATGCTCAAATCTGTTGTTATGACATAAATATTACATATTTGTGACATGTTTGATGAAATGCTTGTGATGGATAGTGGGGATCAAATCAAGTACTTATACCAATGATTGCATTAGTAGCCTTATTCCATTGTTTTTAATCATTTTTGAAGGTTTCATGAAGTTTTGAGCAGTGGCTTGAGTCTTGGCCCTGAAAAAGTGGCACCGAATCTAGAGTCGTTGGCTCAAAACTTGGTGAAAAAGTCCACAGTCATTTGCATGCTTGCCTTGCTGTGGGAGTGACTGGAAGGCCTCAGTCTCATGCATGGATTGTTACGGAGCAGTTGAGCATCCAGATTAGTGAAATGTCAAGTTGTCTCAGGGGTTGGTCACCTGGAAAGGTTGGTTGTCTCCTAAAGGTTCTGTAGCATGTGTGGAAGGTCATAATGGTTTTTTTTTTTTTTTCGATTCCACTTGCTTGATTGTACATGGGGAGTTGAATAACATCATAGTAGCCTCTCGTCACATGTTTACCCCAATGGACCAGTTAGCTTGCGTAAATGTTGGAGGAGGGTGTTACACATTGTGCCATCATATTATTCATTGATAACTTATTCTATTATATTTATAGATTTTTAATTTATGTCATTTTTGCATGAGATATTTAGTAATTAATAAACATTGTTCTTATTTTGTAAATGAACTTTTCTTATTTCAATTTGAAAGGAAGGATCATGGCTACTCTTCCGAAATCAGGTACACATGCATTGTCTCATGTGTTTTTGTCTAAATTTTGTGCATAAAATCATCTACAATGTGACTAATAGGGATTGTTGTATTTTATTTGTTGAATGACCTTATTAGTGTGATTAACATGTCAAATATGATGCATTAAAAAATACTTTCATGTTGCATAAAGATAACATCAATTATCTTCTCGGTAGTACACTTGAACTACCACATCAAGTTGATCCTAAAATAAATAAATAAAACATTCTTTATATTTTATTAGGCATCCCTATCCACTACATCACTCTATTCAATTTTTTTAGTTCTAGGTCCTTCAATAGTTTTATAAAATTCTTTTAAGCCTCATCTTTTAGAATTTTCTTTCTTTTCTACTCATCCATTCTTTCCTTGAGACATTGCTACAACAAGACAATATAAAAATATTCAAGTTTCTCACATGTTATGTAGTTTTTTCCTCACCTATAAGTTTAGAATTAGTCCTCTTCTCACTAGTTCACAGCCCAATTCGGCAATGTTCATCACCTGAGGTTTCCTCTAGGTTCACAATTCTTTCCATCATGATTTTTTGGTTCATTTTAGCATCCATGCCATTAATAGATATCATGAGTCAACGTTGGAAACAAAAATTCTACCTAGTTGTCCTATAAATATTGTTCTCAACTTTTAGCTTTTACTTGTTGCAAATCAAATTTTCATCATGAAAATTTATCAAACTCATTAGGGATCTATTTCTCCCTTTATTATTGTGAAGTAAGGTCATAATTTGCATTAGGATCATTGGGTTTCTCAACACATATGAGTCAACGTTTTCGTTCTCTCCTAAAAGCATTGGAGGTCAATGCTTTTATGGTTGGGAGAAATGATATTTATTTTTTAATGATTGACATATGACAGGGACACCTATATTAATATAGAAATATTTGTATCACTTTATTATTGTGTGAACATAGGATATTATTGTTGATTCCTTCTTGGTTTCGTATTCTTGAGAAAGAGTGGTGATCCTATCTCTAATTAACTCTATCATTGTGCTCAATTTTGAGATTTTAGGATCACGTTGAAATTTTCTCCAGTAGTTTGTTGAGTTAGCTTTATTGATCCAATGGTATAAAATACTATGTTTTCTAATGAAAATGTAATATGAGATTTGTATTTTTAGTATGGTGTAGAAGTCTACTCATTTGTGGGTTTTCCCATGTCAATTAGAGATAACAAACACTTATAGGTTATTTCGAAGCATAATTCCTTTGTCCCATATCTAATTGATGAATTCTTTGGCTTCAAAATATATGTGGATCCACACTTGATAGATGGAAACTACAAGATACTTGGAAAGGATTTAATACTTCAAATTCAAAATCACTGAAGACATGTCAGTTATGCAATATAAAGCCTTTGTTTGAGATGAAAAGTGCTTGCCTCTTATCTGTTGAAGGAAATGTAACTAGGTTTGGTCTTCATAAATGTACTTTTGATATTTGTACTTATTCAAGAAAAGAAATATTATTTTTATAATATATGTCAATGAGTTTCTTGCTCATTGAAATAGGTCTAGCACATGTTAAGTGCTATAGGTGAGTGAAGGAGTCAAAAGAAAATGATTGAAGACCTTAAGGACACGTTACTCCATGTATATGTTTGTATAAGAGTCAAAGAATAACCCTCCAAACAAAGTCAAACCTCCTCCAAAGCAAGGACACCTCCAAAGAAGCAATTTGAGCTATAGATAGCAAGTCAGCCTACAAACAACAAGTCAACCTAAAGGAGGGACAATCCTCTATATATAGAGGTTTTCCACTCCTCCAAAGATAAAAAAATCCACCTCTGAAATCAGCGAAGTAAAGGAATGAGTAAAGGGTGATCAAGTGACAAGAAAGGGAGCCTCTATGCAGCGTACAAGGTGAAGTCTAGAACAAAGTTAAGTGGACTATTTTCTAGGGTAGAAAATAGTCACATGTGCAAGAAATAGAGCCTCTTCCTACGGTCATTACAACACTATCATCACAGTCAAATAACTTCGTCGGTTGGTGAATCTAAGTAGGTCTATAAGGCCCCTCACTCAAGTGTAGAAGGAACTCTCTCAAGAAAAGAAGGAAGAGGTCAACATCACAAGAAAATTAGTCACACGTGTGAAGGTAAAGAGGTTGTCTTTGATGTCATAACAACCCTCCCATTACAGTCATACAAGTTCATTGGTTGGTGAAGAAAAGAAAGGGATCATCATAAGGGAAGGGTATCATCAAAGTTACCTCTTCTAGAGCAAGTGCAACAAGGTTTAACAATAGTTGAAAGAAGAACGAAGTGCCAGAAGGAGGAGGATCAAGTGCTGTGTAACAAAGTGCTAGAAGAAGGAAGTGCTGGGGAACGAAGTGCAGAAAGGAGAAAGGACTTGACTTGTGCTTGGAGGATATTCTTGTCAGGGGTCTAGGGTTTGGCATTGATCAATAATAAGCTTCAAGAAGAAAAAATTACTAAAGGGTTTTCCTCTAAAGAGAAGAGAGGTTTTGGCCTTGATAGAGAGCCAACATCTTGTGTTCTTGTTCTTATGTTTTATAGTAGTTTGATGAAGTACACACACATGCATTAATAATAATAAGAAGAAGATTATGCTAACAAGAAAAGTAAAAATACTCCACAAATTGTTATCAAGTCAAAGAAGAATCACACTACACCTAGTTGCCCTTGATTCTTCTACATTATCAATCTATGGCACTCATTGGTTGATAATCCTCCAAAATGTCCAATAAGGTGACCTCAACTATCAAGCTTACATGAAAGCATACTTTTGTAACAAAGAAAAATAAAGAATAAAAAATATACATTTCATTATGGAAGAATTTGATTAACAAGGGAGGGGAACAATAATGGCATCCCAAGATAACTTGTTGGGATATTATCTTTAAAAAGTTGGACACACCCTTTCTAAACAATGAGCATTCAAGAAATAATTTTTGGTCATCCATAGTGTAGGAAAAACAAAAAATCATATTTAACCCACATATGAAGTCATGGAAGCATACTTTAGGGATATTTCCCACACTATTTAGGAGCAATACATTGGACTTATTTGTAACAAGACTAGAATGAATTCCTTGCAAGAGAAGATGTTATGGAAGGAAAAATGCCCATATTAAGATCATAAGACATGTATTGTGAAATATAGTTGGGTATAAAAGAGGGAAATGTTTACAAGGGCTTAGATGTTTCTGTTGAGACAAACAAGGAAGGGGTTCACTTGTGGAATTTCACACAAAAACAGAAAAAAGAGAAAATATAGTTTTGTACAAAAATTGTTTAAAAAACACTCAATATTGGGTTGTTGGAATAGAATAAAGGATGCCCAACAATGTGAATAGCGCCATATGGGCATAGTAACCAAATGCAAGATGGAGGGGAGAGACAATACAAATAAGTAAAAAAGTGTTTGACGCAGTTGAGGAAGAATGAGAATAGTGTAAACATAATGGAGAGAATAAGATGCTAATGAATGAGACTTTATTTGAATAAAAAAACTATTATACTTTCCATATTTTAATGGATCGTGTAAGAACTCATAAATTAGTATGCAAATTTAAGTAATATCTCTTGCTTTAGGTAAAACTATTGAATGCTAATTTCCCTCTTCTATCTTGGTGCAAGATGTAGGTCCTATCAATACATTTTCTATAATGCCAAGTTATAATGTTTATATTTCAGGTTAGGAAGTTGGTAAAAATGATTAATTCATTGTCATATTTTTTTTTAATATAGACCCTTATTATATGATTATCTAAATATTTATGAAAAAGTACAGCTTTGGAATGCAATGGTCATTATTACTTGCTTTTATTTATTGCATCTCTTCAATCTTGATATATTTAACAATGTAATTCATAGTAATATGCATGCACAACTCCTAAGATATAGATCAATTGGCAATAGGGTGCATTGTTAAGGTACTTCTTGCAATGTTTCTAGTTAAAACCTTGATTAGCCATGTATGCTACATGTGAGGCAACATTGTTGTACCTAGAGGTTATAGTGGTACCAATAAAAATGACTCCATGTCACATAAAAAGGAAAAAGAGCAATGTTCCTGCAAGGTTCAAGCTCGTTAAAAAATCAACCTGCACTAAGCACGGCACAAGGTTCAAGCTCATTAAAAAATAAACCCGCCTTTGGTAAATGACCTTTGTGATCGCTTTGCTATCTGCCTTTTTGAACTTTGGTTGTGTTCCTTCTGTCGCCTCCATTTCATTTGGTTGACCATATGCTTCCACTTGATTGTTTACCCTTTTGAGGAACATCTACGATGAGTTATTTTGATTGCCACCCTCTTCACACTACCATGTTTTGAGAAGTTCCAAACTTACTTGGAACCATCTGCTACCTAGAAATATCACTCATTCCTAAAAAATGAGCCTCTTTTAAACTCTTTTTAGACTCATTAAATATAAAAAGATTGTAGAGCTATTGGCCTTCCCAGATCGTTAAAGTAAAGGGAATGCCATCCCTCTCATATATTTTAATCTTTTTGGACCTGAGGGATTATTAAACAAAAAGATCGAGCGTTTGTCTTTGTCGGCTCGTTAAAACTATCGAAAAGTCATCCCTTTCGTATTATTTTACACTCTTTTGGACTTAAGGGATTATGCCACGAAAATGGACTATTGGAGTCTCCTTTTCATCCATTTTCAAACTCTCTAAACATGAAAAGGACAACGTTATCTTTGTCGTTAAACTCATTAAAACAATAGCGACAAACTTGTCCACCCAAACAAGAACGAGTCTCACTGACGCTAGGCTCGCTAAACACAAAGCGACAGGTTTGCCCGAAGGGAAAATTATAGACCAAGCATATGTTATCCTCCTCAAGCTTGTCAAAAACAAAGAGGCACTGGTCAGTAATGACTAGGGAAAAATGGGAAGAAAACTTGAAGAACTCTATTGGTAGCAAGTCGCTCTTGAACATGACACTTTCACTCCATCACCGTGATTGAGTTGGGTTGGGTTTTTCCATTCACCGTCACCATTGGTCCGTCATGCCATCCATGGGGTTAATGCTACTAGTCCATATCAGTGTCGCCAATATGTTCAAGAGAATTCATTCAGAGAATTCACCATCCAGCAAACGCCTCATCCACTGCATTACATCCACTCTTCATTTTTCATGGCCACCATTCCTGAACCTTATATCATCAGATTGTTTTCACCTCCACAAAAATCATTTGCTGTTTTGCGTCGTAGATGTGGGATACATCAAGGCCCTCCTATGACAGGTCACTTCTTGTCGACATCAGCTCATTATCCAAGAATTTGACTTAGAAACAACCCTTTCAATACTTTGAAGCTTGCATGCCTCAATGGCAAGTTTCTCACTTCCGGCGACAGGTTTACATCAATGACCTTCGACCGAAAGACTTTGTGTGGTGTTCGACATCGGCTCATATATTCACACCATGTGAATTGTACTGTAGTACCCCTAGGGTCATCATCATTATCAGTGACTCCTCTCGCGTCTGTTAACAACTTACATCATTGGCTGGTAATCAGACGATGTCTTTCCATGTTCGACTTTATAATATCTTTTCACATGGATCGACTTGTACATCGGGCGAAGATTGGACGAGTTTTGAAGACCTCGGATCTAGTTTCATCCATCTGGGCTGTGATATATTTAGGAAAATAAAGACATCAATTGTACACAGAAGCTACACAGATAGTCATCTAAGCCAGGGAAGATGAATCTTCATGCAAAGAATCACCAGTCTGCAATAGCAGACGATTGTCTGTCCTATGTACATGAAAATGAATTTATGAAGCTGAGCATGGGAATGCCCACCTCAGCTAGATCATGAAAATAATATGTTGATGATGTATTGTATTGTATCTTATACATGTCACCTTCCAGTTCGAATACCTTGGATCTATTAGCCTCCTATACCAATAGGTTTTCATCTCTCATGATTGACAGTGGAAGTGCCAAAAATGTTCACCTTCCATGCTGCTAAGGTTCCATTTTTGTGAAAGAAGCAGACATTTAAAAAATGTAAAGAGGGTATGCCTTAAAAGAAAAATCAAAGGGCAAGAAAATTAGTTGGTCAAAGAAAAAATAAAAGAAATGAACCCCAAACAAAGACCATGGAAGTGGCTAGTCCAAATTGCCACTACTATTTTGATGGGTGGTCCAACAGCTCAAGCTGGGCCTCACCATGTTTTAAATTGCATGTTGTAGACTAGAGAGGAAGTACATGTTCAAACAGTTCAAGCTTGACAGATGACTAGGTAGATAGAGAAAGAAAGGAGCCCAACTGCTTAATCTGGGCCCTTGGAAGTCATAAGGGTAGACTTAGATAGGAGGGCAGCAAAAAGAAAAGAGAATTATCATGGTTTGCAAGGCCAAGTGCACCCATCCAAAGGAAGAAAAAATGTTAGGCATATTAGGTAGGGTAGGCAGTTGAAGGTTGCAGAAAGCAAGATCTAAGCATGTCACTTGGAAAAAATCACAATGATGTTACTAGCAGGAGAAAGGCAAGAGAAATGGCCTATTTGGCATACTACTAAACCATCACTAACTTCCCTCATCCCCTTCAAAAAGTTTCTTACTAACCTCCCCATGAGCACTGCAGGATCTGCCTGATCAGTCCTCCTTACACTCTTCATTTGTACAAATTTCATGTCAGAAATGACTTCTCTCTTTGAAAAGAAGCCACATTTCTTGTGTAAATTTTTTTTTCATTTTGATCTACTCCCTAACTAAGTTTGAATCCTAAAAAGCTTAGTAACTATCACTTCCCATTCTCATTCCCCTCCAAATACTAATTGCTAACTCTATCTACACTAAAATCCCCTATGTTCCCCTTTCCCTATTACTATAACACCATGGTGTATAAACCCCAAGCAATGTATAAATATCCCCCCCCCTTTTAGCATTATAGCTGAATAACACTTCTGAGGGAGACATTAGTCCACCAGGGACTATAGTCAACCCTGCTCTTGGATTACCCTAACCTCTGGTTAGAGTAATAACCTGTACTGAACCCTCACTTCCCCTTTTTCTAGAAAAATTTCATAAAAGCCCCTTCTCCCCCTCTCAAACCCAATATTCACATGTTTTCTAAACCCGACAGTCTAACCCGCATACCCCAAACCCACAAAAAACCCCTTAACCAAAGTTTCAAACCCAAAAACATTTAAATGATTTTTTTATTGGCCGGCGAGTCCCCACCCAAACTTGCACGATGGGTCGGGGCGCCCGCTAGCCCTTGATTTCCCGCTGCCCCCGATCTAACGGTGGGCGGTCGATTGGAGATCTCAACCCGCCGCGCTTTAACGTCCGGGGAACGGGTGGTTTTGGCCCCCGTACACTGGACGCGTGGCAGCCGGCGGGGGTGTTCGGAGCCCCCCTCCCCGATACCGCCTTCTCCCAAAAGCGGTGCGGGGAGACCGCTTACCACCTTCCCGCTTACCGCCCCTCCTCTGTCGTGTCATCCCCACGTCATCCTGACGTCATGTCTCCAGCCCACGCCCCCACGCCTCGTGGCCCTCCACGTAACCCTGCCACCCCACACCGTCCGCCACCGTGTCCTGCCATGCCAGCCTCCAGCTCAGCACCCACGTCACCTTCCGTACCTGGGCCCGCCATGACGTCATGCTAACGTCATCGGCAGAAAATCGCCAATAACCCGCATTTTCCCAAAATGGTCGTTAAAAACACGCAAAAGAGCCGTTTTGTGTCATTTTCACTCGAAAAAGACAGAGTTGCCGTTCTATGCGTCCATTGCGAAATTTGCCTCCAAGTCACCAAATTCAAAGCTGCAGACGCCGCAACTCACCAATTTAGCTGCATTATTCACTCACTGTTCAATCCAGAGGATCTCGGCATCGTTTATCCAGGTATTTGCCCAAATTCACCTGTTTTACCCGTGTTTACGCCATTTCTCTGCAAGTTGTCCATTAAACACCTGCTAAATCCAACATTAAGGACTGTCATTTAATCAATTCTGGACCAAAGCAACCTACATTGCCCCCTGCTCCAAAATTTGGTGTTAAAACAATAATCCGCGGTCTCAAAATCGCAAATTGACTCCCAAATCGCCCGGCATTGTTCCCTTTTGCCGGGTACATACTTGAAGGACCAAATTGCACCAAACTATAATTGCACCCCCTGCAATTCATCTTCATTATTCACAATTCCTGTGAATTTTCCCAAGCAGAGCAGAGACAAGCCTGCCTAGCCTGCCTATTTCTCTTTGAAGAATATTTCTAGCATTATCTGTATTCAGTCTATCACCTGAGCTTTGAGGGACCTTTCAAGCTATTTGCACTTACCTTGTTCCATTCAGAAATTACATAATGGCTGCCCCTGCACCCACAGCTCTCAGTGTTGCCCCCATGAATCCACCAAATAAAGAGCTGGAGTCCCTGCCTCTTGCTGACAGGGATTACCTCATCCAAGACTTTGTGGGCGATAGGAACCATTTGCAGACCTTCAGGGAATTGAGAGATGACTATTTGAATGGCAAGGATACATATGGGATATGGGAATCAAATCTGCCATATTACTTTCTCCCATCTGTTAACATTTTTCCAGAGATTATTCGCCTATGTGCTGAGAATTATGATGCAAATCACAGAGCTGTCAAGTCTCCATCTGGGAGCATCCTCTTTCACATTAATGCTGAGTCCATCAACCAGATGCTCAACTTCAAACAAACTCAGTTGTTGTTTCCTTTCTCCATGAACTATCTGCTGGATACAGGTGCCAAGATGTCCACTGCTGACATTCAGAAGATCACCCAGACATTTATGAGGCCTGACCGCCAGCCCACAGGGCCACCTCCCTACTTATATGTCCACTTTACTGATATAGGCAAACTTCTGCTGGACATGATTTCATATGTGTTGGGCTATAAAACCAGTGAATTTGTTGATGAGACAGTGCTGGTATTACTAGCTGCTTATAGCCCAGGCCAACCTCCTGCCTACAAATATAATTTTGCTAAATTCATAGCCAACAAGATACATGAGCAGCTTTTCAAAGTGGACAGGGAGGGCATCTTCAAGTATTCATCTTATATCTACCACATGTTCATGTACTACCAGTCCGAGGCTTTTCCATGCTACATCAAAAAGCTGGATTCTAGAGGAGAAAGAAGATCTGTTATCTTCTGGACATCTGTCTTCCACCAAGTCCAAAATTCACCATATTCATATTGTGAATTTATTGATCAATTTGTATACCCAGTCTCTTGCTTGTTGATGAGGTCCCCTCCTCCCAGAGTGTCTTTTGAAATACAGAAAACCCTGCAGCTCTCTAAAAATTATAAAATAGGTGATTGGTACCTATATCAAGATCATACAGTCATCAGGATTTATGGCTGTGAGCTCTGTCCATACAGGCTCCCAAAATATGTGCCAATGAGACTGTTTGCCTTGGAGTACTATAGGCAGCTCATTCACTCTGACCTCACCCACTTCCACAGTGCCAAAAAGAAAGCCCACCTCAAGTTCAAGCACCACCTGGGCCCCTTCATCATGAACAAAAAAGAGGGATGGCAAGATGCTGAGCAAATCCTCAAAGACAAGTACATGCTCTCAAAAAGCTTCCGGTGGGTCCCTTATGACCCTGAAGGCTTCATCTGTGCCAGGAGGGTTAAGTACAGGCTGTTAGGCTATGAGCATTGCAAATATCCACATATTGAACAGTATGCCAATCAGCAAGAATGGCTGCAAGATACTTTAATTGAAAAACTAACTGAAGAAGAGATAATGCAAAAGAATGTCAAGGATTTGGAAAAAACTCTTGACTTGGATTCTGTGCAGCAGGTAATCTTCAAGCAACCACATCCAGTGGGAGAAGGGACTTCAGCTGCAACAACTGCACCAGCCACCCAGGCGCCCTCTACAGCAGCATCAGGTACAGATAAAGGTAAAGGGATAATGGGTGCTGAAGAGGAAACACTAAAAGAACAGCCTGCCTCCTCAATTGGGCAGCAACAAGAGCAGACCCCTCCACCACAAACAGAGCCACCAGCAGCACCAATTTTGCAGACTCCAGCACATGAGGAGAGAGGTAAGAAAAGAGACAGAGAAGAGTCCACTCCCGCTAGTGGATCCTCCCAGCAACCTGAGGCCAAGAGGCAAAAGGTTGACTCCCCAATAGTAGAAGAAATAAGTGAAGAAGTCCTTGACAGTCCAAGGAAAGATGGGGAAGGCAGCCAGCAAACGGGCACAAGCTCCTTTCAGCAGGAGCAGGGATTGCAGCTTGGCTTGGAGGTGTCCTCCTCCACTCAGCAGAGCAAGAAGCCTTCAAGCACTAAGGCTTCTTTCAAACAAATAAAGGCACAAAATGACTTGCTGAGAGTAGAAGTATATAAACAGTTTCTCAAGGCAACACCAGCCAAGCAAGAAAGGCTAATGTCTGTATATGACATTCAAGAGGAGAAAATGATCCTCAGCCACTTCAAACCTAAGGTGCCGCAGCCTAAATTAGCTGCAGATTTTGTAAGGACAAGGGTGGAAGTCATGGCCAAAGACATTCACCCCATGGACCAAATTGAACTGCACAAGTAGACTGGGGAAATGGTCTATGCCACCTTGGTGGACAGGGCAACAATGGCCCATGAATTAAAAGAATCATTGAAGAATACCAACATTCAGTTGGATTTTGAGAGAATGTCCTCCATGGCCAAGGACAACCGAATTAAATCACTAGAGGACATCATCATCGACCTAGGACACGATCCTAAGGACCCAAAGGGCGTGAGGGCCCTCATGAAGAAAAAAGAAGATGACCTTAATGCATTGAAGAAAAGGTTGAAACTGCTGCCCACCGAGCACCCCCAAACAATAGAATTACAGAAGGAAAAGGAGGCCGATGAGCAGCTTGATCTAATAATGCAGCTCAATCAAAAGGTCCTTGATTTAGAAAAGGATCTAGAAGGGGCACTGCAAGACAAGCAGGGAGAATCCACATCCCAAGCTCCTCCAACTACTTCAACCACTGCAACAACTACAGAGGCAGCAGTAGCCCCTGTAACAACTACAGCAACAACAGAAGCAGCAGCAACAACAACAACCCCAGAGTCCAGTTTAAACATGGAAGATTTGACTAAGGCTATCAAAGAAATGGAGCTCCAGGCTATTGAGATTAAGCAGGCCAAGGAAAAATTGGCAGAGCTAGAGGCCAAATATGACAAATCAAAGATGACTGTGGCAGAGGAAGGTAGAGAAATAAAGGCCCTCAAAGAGAAAATAAAGGCCTTGGAGAAAGAGCTCAAGCTAGAAAGTGCTATGGCAGAAATAAAAAGAATTTTGTGGGCCCGAATTGACCAATCCATTACTAGACAATGGAAGTCAATCAAGATTGTGCATGAACAAATGGAATTAATTTCCAAAGCACAGATCGAGATCCAGAAGGCCAGAACAGTATTGGGGAATAGGCCTGAGCAGGCCAATAGAATGATACACTTTTTGAACAATCAGACCTAGGAGGAGCTAGCAGCCATCAATATTGTTAACAGAACAGAGGCTGTCCTCACAGCTAAAAAGGTGCTAACTCTCAGGAATTATGTACAGACTGTAGAGAGAAAGTGCCATGAAATACAGGCTGAGGTGGATGAATACAAGCTCAAAATGGGAGCATTGCAAGGAAGGGGATTGCCCAGCCTACTAACCAGCACAGGAAAACTGCTCCCCCGTGAGCAATATGCTGCCAGGATGGCAACTTTTATTGAAAATCATATCACTGCATCTGCAAGTACTTCTGAGGAAGCAGGGCCTCCAACAGGGCAGGGCCTTTATGACAAACTTGAAAATCTGTTTTTTATTGAAAATGAAATCCACCACCTTTTTGAGGTTCCTCCTAATTTTTACAGGTATACAGAGGCAGATGAAACATTGGTGAAAATTCGAAGACACCAGCTGCCCAAAGAGGATTGGTGGCAGGCAATGCTACAAATTTTGCCACAGTAGTCTCAGTTGCTCGGTCCTAGTCAGCTTCAACTCAGCAAAAGGCAAAAAGCAGAATAAAGACAGCACACAAGGCAGCCGAAGGATGACTCAGCAAAGGACAGCGACAACAAGCAAAAGATCAAAAATACGCAAATTTTGGGCAGCATATCTTCAGCCGACTCCAACGGTCACAAAGTCAACATTCTCTGACCATTTTGGACAGCTAAGGCACTGAGGAGTTACTACAGCATTTACTTTCTCAGCTACAACGCTCCAGGAGTTGGCACGATATTAATGAAACATTTACTCATCAGCTAGATATTTTCTTATGTAAATTATGTATATATACCTCCCCTGGCAGCGTATGAGGGGTTGGTGATTTTATTCTGAGGCAAATGTATTGTATATTTTCAGATTATCTAATGCAAAAGGCTAGAAGAGCTCAGTGATTTCCTGAATGTTTGATGTCTTGGTGATGCTATGCGTGCTGTTGCAGAATTCCTGTGCTGTCTGATGGAACAATAAGTTTTTCTCAATCTATGTTTTGTCTTCTTATGTTTATTAAATCATACACATGTCTCACTAATCTAGCAGTAGAGAAAAGGAATAGTACAGGAAATGTTTGGTTACACCTTGTGCTCAATCTTTATTGCTGAAAATGTTTTCTTCAGAATTGATCATGAACATGAATTCTTAATTGCTCATGCTTTCATAAATTCTATAAATATGAATGTTATGTAGAAATTCTTCACTGCTTCTAAATAATATTCTCACTGTTTCTCCATACCAGTTTGTTGAAAGATTCTTAATTGCCTTTCATACCCTGGTTACATCACACTTAATCACAGATTCAAAGAATTGTTTCTCAGACACTTATCTGGCTCTGCAGCATCACTACTGTATCAACACAGACATATCAAACAAATTAAGCATCACTGACTCCATGCCCAATGGCCTAGAACACTCTGGTAATCATATAGATATCTTGACTGAAGTCACCATCCAGCAAACTTCAAAACAACACCTTGAGCATCATAACTAGCCTAAAAATATCATACCAACAAAGTTAAAACGTAAAGAGAGAGCCCTCTCTGGTCATAGGTAGGCTAGAACCTGTGACCCAAAGATTGGTTAGTGGTTACCTCGGCCGTATTCCCTTGGGAGTCAAAGGGAACAACCTGAGTGATAACAGGATCCTCATCATAAAGCATTTCACTCGACATCAGAAGATTCACGACCTCATGCTTTAGGGGGCAGCTGTTATAGACATATTTGGGCACTGCAACCCCAAACTCATCTGTCCATAATCTAAGGGCTCTTTAGTCCCTAAAAGTGTTGTTTCATACCCTACAGGATCATGGTCAACTGATTACATCATCTCCCAGAAGTTTTGCTTGAAAAACTACTCAGAACTAGCCAAAACTGGACCATACTAACTGCTCCATGGTCAGGGTGCGATACATCTCACCTTGTACACATAGGGGGTGCGATGCATACTAAAAGGCCTTCTATAGGGTGCGACGAGCGAGAATAGACAAATGGCAGAGACAGTTTGCTAAGTGGATGATCATAGAATCTTCTAGAAACTGCTCATATGACACTTGCCTCTCTAAATTCGCCCAGGGATGAGTAAGAGATCATGAAATCTCCAAGTGGAACCAAGAAATATCAGTGAAATGACACTAATCAAAATCCCAGAAGCTGACTCACTCCCCTGCAGATATCTATATATGGATCCCTCATCCTAGAGATCAAGAGGCTGGAATTTTGTAATTTGTAAGGAAGTGTTGTTGGTTTCTCTTCGAGACATTGTATTGTTAGGTGATCTAGCTTTTCATGAGGTGAAGAGGGCTTTCATGTTGGGAGGATGATGTTGGATTAGACAGCTGGGTTGTAATCTCTCTTCTACTACTTCTATCAATAAAGCTATTTGAGTTTTCCTCCATATACTTGTATATTTCTGAATCTTGTATTTGTGTATGCATTTGTATGGCTAATGTACATCTGATTCTACATTGTTTATGGTTATAGATTTCTATGCTTTGATGGTATTTTGCTGCTTTGACCCTACAAGTGTTCTTTGAAGCAGGAAAAGTGAGAAGCAAGTGGTGAAGCTCTATCAAAGGGGAGAGGAAACAATCAAGGAGCCAAGCGAAAGACTGAGGTTGGTACATTCATATAAAAGACTAAAATGTTGATTAATGTACATTAATCTTGCATTTAGATATTATATGCACATTCAAAATAAATTCAAAATATTGAAATCCAAATACACGATATAGAAATTCAATATTGACACAACTCTATAATTGAAATTAACATTTTTATATTCCAAAATTTACACTTTCAGAATTGAAATCCATATTTTCACAATTAAATTCACTTTTTTGAAAACCAATTTTCAAATGATTGGAATCCAACTTTTTTCTTTAGAGACATTAATATTGACACATTCAAAATCAAGTTTTATAGTTTTCTTTTTTTGTGTGGATAATCTAGTATGCTTCTATAATATCGTACACAGATTATTACAGTCATGGTTATATGAGGCCTACCATAGAGGAAGCCAAAGCTCAGAACACATTCATAAAGCATCGCCAAATTGTCTAAACTAGTCCATATACATATATTATAGCTATTGAGCTTCATGACCTCAAATCTATCAAAATAAAGTTGAAGAAACATAAAGATAGGTAAGTAAACTTCAAAGGAAACCAGAAGACAACATGATTAAATAGGAGATGGTTTGGATGAATTTGGATAGCTAGAAGTTTCTTATTTCTTGGAATTACCACTCATCCTGTGTCTAGATTGTTCTTCTACAAAAAGATATAGTTGTATCCATTTCCGTGAGAAACTAGTGTGCCAATGACCTCCACAACTTATTCTTTGTTGCTTGGCTTCCAATATATCACCTTGGAGTTGATTAAATTTGGTATGGCCAAAGTGAAAATCGATTTTTTTCTGTGGTTCAGGAGCGGCTAGGGTTCGACTGCTAGTGTTCTGACCACAACTCAGACGGCACAGTCTGCATAGATCAGGTTACCTCATGGGCCTGACCTCTAGCTCTGATTCAACTAAGCAATTCAGGGCGCTATCGCAGGATAATGGATTCACCCCAGGGGGGGGCGTCAACGCCCTCCCCCAAAGCAAACACCTCGCAGCAAGGACCTGAACGGATGATTGTGTTTGGTTCTGTTGATGAGGAAGTGATAAACAAGGAGAACCTACAACAATACGGGCACAATGAGATAGGCAGTCAGGGAGACAAGACCGGCGTCACACCCGGAAGAAAGGACAAACCAGAGGAAGTTTCGAAGGTCTCTTCTACTACATGCAAACCAATAGCTACCGAACGGCCCAGAATAGAGCTGCCGGGACAAAAGATTGATGAACGAATCCAATACATGAGGGATCATGCCCTCATCGGGAAATTTATAGGGTTCTGGCCGACAGAAAAAGCCCTATATGGTTGGATTGCAGCGAAGTGGAAACCCAAAGGAGATGTGACTCTGCAGCTAGGGCCGAAAGGATTCTTTACTGTGATTTTCTTTTGCCTTGAGGACAAATACAGAATCCTAGGTGAAGGGCCTTACTTTTTCAACTCAGCTGGTCTGTATTTAAGGGAATGGATAGCAAGATTTAATCCAGACAAGGAAGACCTCACCTGGGCGCCAGTCTGGATCAGAATGTACTCACTTCCAGATGAGTACTGGGATGAAGATATTCTCAAAGACATAGGAAATGGATTAGGGGAATACATAAAAGCGGCAGAAGAAACAAAAATGCGTAGATACACTTCCTATTCTCGCATCTGCGTCTTTATGCGCCTGGACAAAGCCCTGCCTGAATCGGTAAGTCTCTCTCACCGTGACAATGAATGGATTCAACCCTTGGATTATGAACATGTCCCTTTTTGTTGTCGAAAATGCCACGCTCTTGGGCATCTATTCAGGGATTGTCCCCTAAATGCCAAAGCTAATGCTCCTGAACCCTCAAACTCCTTGACCCATGATGGCTTCACCAAAGCTCCTAGCCGCAAGCGAGCGCACAAAAAACCTTCAACTGGGAAAAAGCCCCAGCAAGACAACGCCCCCAGCCTTGCTTTAAGGAACAAATTTGAAATTTTAGCTCAGACCTCGGAAGAGCAAATCCCGATCTCCAAGCCCAGCTCCGCACCCCCTTCCTCCTCCTCCCAGCCTCCTCTTTCAGCCTCCCCCTCTGAACATCAAACCCCCAAAGTTACACTGGCGAACCCCAAGGAAGGTCGAAAGGAACCTGTAGAAAAGGACAATGAAATGGACGTAGATGGAACTCCAGATACCCTCCAAAGCTTAGATATTTCCACTGAAGGAAATAGCCAGGTGCAACTGATGGATGAAGAACCAAAAAGTATAGATCTGCACGGACTAGACATTTTAGAACTAGAAGTAGCATGCAAAAAGAAGGCTTTCGACAGTATCCTAGAGCTTCAGCTCAACAAACTGGAAGTGGTCATCTCAAGGGCTTATCAGCAGCAACAACTAGGCATCCAGCCAGGAAGTCTATGGGATGGAGGCCTTCCCCCAAAAGACTCCAAAAAGAGGGGAAGAAAAACTGATCTCCAACGAACAATAGCGGTAGGGAAAATCCTGGTGGACTCAGGCAGGTATGCTAAATTGACAAAGTAATATAAACCCTCTATTAATAGTGAATCATGAAGCTCATCTCATGGAACCTAAGGGGCTCAACATCCCAGGAAAAATTAGAATGCTAAAAAATATGATAAAAATGGAAAAGCCGCAACTATGCTTTCTCTAGGAAACCAAGTGTAACAGCTCTACACTAGGCAATATCCTCTCTAAAGCATGGCCAGGTTGTCAATCAGTGGCAGTGGATGCATCTGGTGCATCAGGGGGGCTTGCCATTGCATGGAACACACAAGCACTTACTCTCTCTGATTTCCATGCTTCTCACCACCTCATCCAGGCTGCCTTCCACATCTTAGGCACCAATATTCATGGAAACCTCTCAAATGTCTATTTCCCGCAGGAAGCAGGAAACAAAATAGCTCTTCTCAACACCATAGAAGCTCTAAATAACAATAGGAGGCATCCTCTTTGGATTATTGGAGGGGATTTCAACATGATCACTAAGTTGGAGGAAAAGATTGGGGGAAGAAATAGATTGGAACATGAAAACACCCATTTCAAAGACTTCATCTAGAACACCTCTCTTATAGATTTACATTTTTGCAATGGCACTTTCACCTGGAGCAATCGAAGAGCAGGAAAGCATCAAATCGCTTCCAAACTGGATCGTTTCCTCATATCAGATAATTCGGTTCACTTAGGAGGAGACATCACAACTTCCATTCTTCCCCACTCAGGCTTGGATCACTGGCCAATTGCCCTCCAGTGGCAACGACCAGGCAATTCCACCAGAATACCCTTTCGCTTCGAAGAGTTCTGGCTCACCCATCCATCTTTCAAAGACTTTATCAAAACAACTTGGACAACCTTCACTCTGTCAGAAGGCTCCAAGATGTTCCAGTTCCAACAGAAACTCAGATATTTAAAAAACCATCTAAAGCGGTGGAACAGTGAGACCTTTGGAGACATCTTCAAGGCACAACATAACTTAAATAAGGAAATGGCGGAACTCCAACAAAAAATAAGCACAGAGGGTCACACGGAGGGGACCCTGGAGCAGGAGCAGCGCATCCACAACCAGCTGGAGGAGAGGAGAAAGCAGGAGGAGATATATTGGAAGCAAAAGTCCAGGATCAGATGGTTGAAAGAGGGCAAATGAAACACCAAATTCTTCCACCGAACCACGGTTCAACGAATAATGCACAATAACATTCCTTTCATTCAAAAACAAGGAGGGGCAAAAGCAGAACAGCATGAGGAAATTGAGGAGGAGTTCCTTAATCACTTCAAGCAAGTTCATCTAGAGCCCGATGTAGACAGGCGACCTACAATAGATAGAATTACACATAATGTGCCAAAATTAATCACGGAGGAACATAATGAACTTCTCCTCCAGCCTATTCTTACTCAGGAGGTGGATACGGCCATGTCACAGCTCAAGGAAGGAAAAGCCCCTGGCCCGGACGGCTTCACCACAACTTTCTTTCACACTTTCTAGGAGCTGATAAAATTGGAGGTATGGCAAGTTGTAGAGGAATCGAGAGCTCTGCATTGGATGCTTCCCTCACTCAATTCAACTTTCATTGCCCTTATACCAAAAGAGGCGGATTCAATCACCCCGGACAAATTCAGGCCGATTTCTCTTTGCAACGTTATATACAAAGTCATCTCCAAAGTAATCTCCAACAGGTTAAAGCCCCTCTTGCCACTGCTCATCTCTCCGGAACAATCTGGATATGTGGAAGGGAGACAGATAATGGATGGCATTATCCTCTCGCATGAGATCATACACTCCCTCAAGCAGTCCAAACAGGCAGGTATGATTCTAAAACTTGATCTTTCTAAGGCTTTTGATACGCTCAGTTGGACCTACATATAGCAAATGCTAATTGCCTTTGGATTCTGTCCCATGTGGATCTGTTGGATCATGAGTCTCATTTCCTCCTCTTTCTTCTCCATTTTCGTGAACGGGATCCCTTCTTGCCCCTTCAAACCATCCCGTGGAATCAGACAAGGTGATCCCCTCTCCCCCTTCCTCTTTGTTTTAATGGCTGAAGGCTTAGGTCGTCACATTAAACAAGCCCTCCTCTCTCAGCAGCTCAAAGGTCTCTCCATTCACCACTCCCCAGCTATATCTCATCAGCAGTTTGTTGATGACACCATGATCTTTGGCTACCCTTCTGTCCAGGAAGCCTCCTGCTTTAAAGCCCTGCTCAATGACTTCTCTGAAGCCTCTGGAACCAGCATCAATAGCTCCAAATCGCAAATTTTTTCTTTCACACCCCTTCTGTCATTAAGACTGCTGTTGCTCGAATCCTGGGATTCCCAATTGCATCTCTCCCCTCTCATTACCTTGGAGCCCCTCTTTCTGCCTCAACCATCAAGCACTCCTCCTGGCGTTCTCTCATTGAGAAGCTCGAATCCCGTCTCAACCTCTGGACGCACAGAGCTCTGAACTTGGCCAGTCGTGTAGTGCTCATAAAGTCAGTTCTTCAGGCAATGCCGCTATACTTATTCTCAATCCTAGCGGCGCCAAAATGGGTTCTAAAAAGAATTAGGGCTCTTCAGCGAGGTTTCCTATGGGGAAACACGGCAACAAACCGCAAATGGGCCCTGGTAAAATGGACCACTGTATGCACGCCCAAAGAAAAAGGGGGCATTGGCCTCAGAGACCCCGCGCATAGCAACACCATCATGAGCGCAAAAATCTGGTGGCAATGGCTCTCTAACCCAGAAAAACCTTGGGCCACAATCTGGACGGCCAAATACGCCAATCACAGACCCCAGGAGGAGCTCATCAGGTTCACTCCCAATGACAAAGGCTCGCTAATTTGGAATGCGGCCAAACAACACTTCCAGTTGATACAGCAGCATAGTTTCTGGGAAGTAAGAAATGGCAGAACTGCACGATTCTAGATAGATGCTTGGAACCAAATGCCACAGCTCAGCCGCATTCTTAATCCACCTCCGAACTTCATTGGGGAGGAGCAGCAGCAAGATAAGGTTCGGCAATATTGGACTCAGGAGACAGAGCAAGGCTTCAGGAAATGGAAACAGGGTAACCAGTTAATCACAATTGAAAACCACCAAATCGTTGAGGAGCTGGAAAGGGAGCTATGCAAAAGAAGCATCAGACATGACGAAGGCAGAGACATTCTACGATGGGGGTACCGGCCCAAAGGAGCCTTCACCACATCTGAGGCCTACAAAATCATATGCAATAACCCTGCTCCCCCTGACCCAATTTGGAGCAAAATCTGGGGGTTTGGATCTTGGCCCAAAGTCTCCTACTTCCTTTGGTTGGTGGGACATCAGAGAATCCTCACATGGGATAAACTCAAGCGCAAAAATTTTCATGGCCCCTCCATTTGTTTTAATTGCAATTCCCATGAGGAAACTCTCCAACACCTCCTGGACTCCTGCCCCTTAGCCAATCAACTATAGGAAAAGGCTAGCTTTAGATGTCAAAGAAGATGCAGACTTGAGGACGACATCACCAACTCTTTACGTCATTGGCAACAGAATCCTTACAAAAGTGAAATTCTCAACCATTTATGGAACATAATCCCCGGGTTCCTCCTATGGAGCATATGGAAGGAAAGGAACAAACGCATATTCAAAGATCAGGGATCCTCGATAGATAGTATCTGGAGTACGCTTTGTGGGAATCTCAAAGAGACGTTGTTGCTCCTCTCATGGACTGAGAAGGACTTTCCGACTCTAGACAATGAGAAAGCCATTTTAGAAAACTGGCAAATGCATCTTCCTCGGGGATTTCACAATAACGGCCCTTCTAATGGCAGCAACCTTAAAAAAGTCTCCTGGACTACCCCCCCAAAGCATACCTTCAAGCTCAACTTTGATGGTGCCTCAAAAGGAAATCCTGGAATTGCAGGCTTTGGTGGAATTTTAAGGAATCACAAAGGCATACCCCTACTGCTCTACTTTGGGAACATTGGGTGGGATACCAATAACTCGGCTGAATTAGAGGGACTCTGGCAAGGACTCCTTCTCGCATGGAAACACAACTTCCAACCCCTGGAAGTGGAAGGAGACTCCCAGATCCTTATAAATATGGCCAAGCATCTCCTAAATGGATCTCATGCAAGGAAAATAGCTACCAGTTGGAGGCTCGAAGCGAGATTGGAAGCCATAGAACAAGCGCTCCACAGCAACAGGGCCATCACCTTTAATCACATAAAAAGGGAAGGCAACAAGGTCGTTGACCTCCTGGCCAATATAGGGGTGGAAAATGAGAATACTCTACTCACAGGAAAACTGGATATCATATCAAATCATGATGAGGCACAGGAATGCACTCGTCTGGTCCAAAGAGATGCGGCTCCCCCAGATGCGGGTGATAGCTCGGATGGGACGCGCGTTTAAATGAGGCCACATGCCAGCCATGCGTCGTCGCAAGGGAAACACATGGGCGCAGGCCTGTCTTTGGCCGCGCGGGAATGAAATGTTTGATATTTTCCAGAAGCGCTTAAATGCTCTGTCCGGCTCTTCAGCTCGCATGGAGGTTGTAGTAATGGCAGACGGGTTTCGAGGTGGAGGCAGCTATATCAAAAGCAATGGTGGGTTGGATCTCACTGCTCCGGTTCATGGTCTGTTCATGGTTCTTCCCCAGGGTATGTTTATGCAACCTCTAGAGCTGCGAGCAGCTCCAAGAGGCTATCTTTCCGTTTGGGCCAATTCACTGTCGGTTTGTGGTATCCCCGGGACTGGTTTGATCCTCAATTTCGCGCTGCGCATTTTCCATTTGGACCCTGCAATTATGGTCAGGCCTCGACAACGAATGCTCAGTCGTCGAGGCACCTCCCGTGGGGGGTCTTCGCGCCCTCCTGCAGATGCTACCTATCCCTTTGTTGCCATTGTAATTGTCATCGTTCCCTTGATGCCAACCCCCTTCAGTCAAGTCAATTCCTGGACTCAAGCGCTCTTGATTCTGCTTCCTCGCCAACCTTCGGCTCTGCCATTTTCAATTTCAATAGTTCTTTGAACTGCCCTCGGATCAGTGCCCATGTCTCGGTTCTCTTCATCGAAGCCTCCCAGGATGGCAGCGACTCTCAAGACGATCGGGGGATGCAGCCAGCTGATGGCACAGAGACAGTCATGAAAACGCCCGCGGCAACACCAGAGAATGTCTCAAATCGCCCTCTGGCTCAGGAGGCGATGATCAGCAAAGGCGAAGACGTCAACATGGAAACTGCTCCCACTGTAGCGGAGGTGGAGGAATACGGGTGGTGCCGGGTGGTTGAGGAGGAACCAGACGAATAGCGGTGCCATCATTCCAGGTCTCTGCGGCACATATGTTAAGCCTTTCGGCCTCTCCCGCTGCTTTGATTATATTTTGGTCTTAAGTTTTTGTTATGTCGGCAAACTGTCTTTGTTTGGGTCTTGGCTACCGGGATCTTGTTCTATGGTCGGGATGTGTCTGTTTTCCCCTACGCGGGATTATTCTGATGTTCTGTTGGCGCCCCTGTGAGGGTCTGGTTAAGTCCTCGGACACTGCAGTCTTAGTTGTTTCAAGCTGCCATTACAGGCAACTGGTTCTTTCTGTCTTGAAATGATGTAACTGATTTCTGTTTATGTATATAATAGAATAGTTTTAACAAGAAAAAAAAAATATATCACCTTGGAGTTAAGACCGAAGACCATAAGAGAAGAAATTTGGCTTCGAATTGCTTACGTCAATCTAGAGCTTAGGCCTACTAGTACTCCTTGTTTCAATGGAGAAGCTAATGAGTGTTTTTGCAAGCTAATAGAACTCCATTTCTCTAGAAACCTTCATGTCCCTTGACCTTGAGAAGTAAAAATCAAAGACCTACTCCTAGAATTTTTTCTTGATTTGTTGCTTGGGAGTTTGCAAATTATTACGTCAACTAAATTCATGATTTCTTGAATAGCCAAGGCTAAAGCTCTACCTAGCATGATTGGAAACTCTCTCCACCCCTCTATGGTGAGATTGAATATTGGTGCTCCTAAAGGGAGGAGGCTTGGTTATACCCCTTCACCTTAGACCAAGATTTCTTGATTTATGAATATCCTTATTTGTATTATCTGCCATAATGATAAAGGAAAACTAAAGGCAAGGGATTATTAAAACCAATGAGAGAGATACACTAATAATCTTTGTATATATGACCAATAAACATTGACCACTAATTATGAGATGTTGAAAAGGGGAGATACATGTTTACAAGGCCTGGGATAGAGAAAGAGGAAAGCAAACAAAAGGCTGAGGGTAATCCAACTCACTATTATCATAGGAATCTAGAGACAAGGGATGAAATGCAACCATTAGTCAAGAAACTCCTCAACTATATGCAAAAGAATCAACAACAAAGACCCAACACCACAAAGGTACTAAGTTGAAAAAATAGAGAATTGGAATAAAGTCGAGATAAAAAAACACCTAAATAAGTAAGAAATGAATCCAACTTAAAGATAAAATTGAACTAACATGAGCCCCAAGGGTTAGCTCAGTTGGTCAAAAACCGTGTCTCACCACCAGGAGGTCATAGGGTCGATTCTGCCCAAAGCCCTTGGGGTTAGGTCTTGCCAGTAGGCCGAGGGACAATTAGCCCATATTTTTCCATGGACGTAGCGACCACTCACTGACCAAGGTGTTCGTGAACCACACTTACAAAAAAATAAAATAAATAAATAAATTGAACTAACATGATAAAACTTAACTCTTTCACCTGGAAAAAATATAATTAATCAATCAATTCTTTAACACTTGAAAAAGTTACCTCCACCTAAATAATCTCCACTCCTCTTACATATTGACATCCTTATAGGCTCTCAATATCTCATATGCTTTAGCAATCATTTAGAATAAGGCAATGAAATTGAAATGTTTCTCTTCATCTTTTACTGTAAAGCCTAGACTTTAACTCCTATGTATATTATTACCGTCAATTGTACAAGCCCACACTGTGGGAAGAGGGAATGAAGTCTAGAGTAAGAATCACGATGTCTCCTCCCTCCATGTGGCATAAGCATTAATGCATTGATCAATCACCCAATGGGAAGTATAATGTATTGCTTTAAATCATATTGATTAATCCAAATTTAATAAAATCTATATCCAAATTTAATAAAATTTATGTTCGATAATTGAATTTGTCTGTTCTCCCAGCATAAAATTTCTGGTGCAAACGAATTATTGGATATTGAAAAATGAAAAGCTTTAGTGAAAAGTTCATCCCTACTTTGAAGTGCATTGGATATGAGTGGTTTATGGCCATATATAATTTTTAAATATATTAATGTTTGAATCACTGCCCACTTTATGTTTAAGGCTATACATATTTGAATCTAAACATAACTACCCACTTTCTTACTTTCTTACGTTTGTCTTTCCCAGAAAGATGCCTTTCACAACTTTCGAAATAAATAATTTTCTGCCCAAGTGTTGTTCAAGCTATGTTGGGCTGAAAATATGTTTGTATTCCAAAGTACAAAATAAATACGTAGAATATAAAATTATGTACAGGAAGTACAATCTCGAGAGGAAGGTGGAAATGGATAGGTGGATAAGGAGTTTTCATGAGACATGAAAGGCATGTGTGGAGAGGACGGAGAGGCAAATGGGCACGTGTTAATCTCTTTGCCATAAGTCATGCATGTCTCACACGTGTATAGATACAAACAAACGAGAGACTACTAGAGTATTGACTTGGTAGTTTATGATATTTCATGGTTTTCAAGGTCATCTCTATTATATGAGATTCATCGCATGTACCTCTTAGGGAGTGACATTTACCTACGAGAGGTGGGTCTGGGTGTGGGTGTTGGCATTGATAGAGAATTGAAGATTGGCTCTGGCTGTTTGGCATTATGTTGGGTATATATAGTATCTTTCATTCATGCCCCTTGGTTCAGAACAATCCGACACCTGGAAACACCTTTGGACCAAAGCAATCTGACACCTAGAAAGATGATTGAGTGGGTCTCCAAGGTTTCTCATCCTTTAAAATCTTCATCCCTTGTCATGGTCAAATTAGGCAACGAAAAATTCCTCATACTTAAACATCTAGGTCAAATAAAATATCGAGTCCCCACTTGGATATTGATTTATAAGTTTGTCTTAGATTAGATTTAATTCATCTCCTTGGATGACAACAATTTAATACTAAGTGAAACAATATAACACTAATTGTCAATCATCCCGTCGTCGTTCATCCCATCTAGATTGAGTGTGTTTCTTCCCAATTTTCTCTCAACACAATGAAATTGTCAATAGATCTTAATTTGTCATTTTTTGTGCTCAAATGTTTCTTTCCATCTCAATTAGGCTTCTCGAGCGAACTAAGCCATTGTTTCATTGCTTGGTTCATCTCATACTTGGCATAAGTATAACTATCACAATTACACCAAATCATTAAATATAGCCTTAGCTTTTGCTGGCTGAGCTCTATGAATGGCTCATGGGAACATCATGTACATGTGCTTTCTGTGTAGCTTTCATCTCTACTAGCTCGGTCCTCGAGTGAACAAAGCTATTATTTCATCTCATACTTGGAATAATTATAATTATCATAATTTTACCAATAAATTAAATAGAGCCTTAGATTTTTCTTTCTCGGCTTTCTAGATGGCTCATGGGAACATCATGGACATATGATTTCTCTCTACCTTTCATCTCTCTTAGGGTAGTGGTAAAGACATTATTAGAATTGTTAAAATGAATAAGTCATCATTAGTTGTCGATATCAACTCTCTCATTTCAGCAAAGAAAGATTAACTCTATTGTCCATCCCTCGATATACTCAGTACAACCTTCTTTTACTACATATGATACTCTATAGGTTTAGTTTTATTTTGTTGACTTTATTCTATTAAATTGTGTATATAAGATAATCAATATGGAATATAATGTGATAGTTAGGAAAAAAGTGAACGCAATACTATATTCCTCGAACTCATTTAATTGTGAATCCATTACTTGTAAGGGATAGTTGTTTGCTAATTCATAATTGTTATTGTTTTATTAAAATTCAACAAGAATTTATTAAAAATAATGTTAATTGACAAGAATTTTTTAGCCCACATGGAATAGAACAAATTATGAATGGGTGCATTGTTAAGGCACTCCTTGTGTAATGGTCACTAGTCTGAAATCCTATTGGTGTCCCACGTACTTGACTTCCAACTAGAGGTTACAGTGGTAGCGACGAGAATCAGACCTGTGTCACGTGAGTACACAACCCACCTAGTTGGCAATTCCTTTAGTCAAAAAGCAAAAAGAGAGAAAAACAAGACATTTTTAAATGGCAAGTATTGTTTCCCTTATTATAACTGAATGAAGGTCACCAAGATGTCATTGTACATGTGTGGTAGGGAAAGAAATATCACACTTTTTATTCATAAAATCTATTTGTACGAGCTTAATATTTTTTTAGGTCAATAAAGCATTTAATTCTGTTTTTAACCAATTATGCTTAGTTTTTATTCTTATGATTCGTTTAATTAGTTACCATGAATGTTGAAATAATGTATTTTATTTTATTTCATAAGCATTGTATATTGGGGATGATGTTATGTTCATATCACTAGGGGTGAAGGGTTTTATGTGTACAAAGTTGGATGAAGGAATAGGATTCATGAGTGGAGGTGAGGGATAATTGAAAAAAAAAATCAAAGTGTCAATGCAATTCCACCTAAGTGTAAGAAATGAGAGGGAATTTCAAACATTTGAAGTGAACAAAACTACGAAAGGAAGAATGCAAGTTTTATTTCTTATTGATGATCAACATTCCTTGATTAAATTGAAGGTCAAAATTTCCTCTTTTAAATTCATATTATTCTACAATTTTCCATATTTTTATACTTTGGCATTTCCATTTTCCATTTTTCTATTTTTTTCTTATACCATTTTTATGGCCTTTCCATTTTCCATTTTCCTAATTTTTTTTCTTCTACCATTTTTATGCTAATTGCCTTTGCATCTAACAACTTCATAACTCCTCTACACCCCATGCATATACATTGATATGTTTAATCTTGCCGCACACCCTTTCATTTGCATATATCATAACACTTAATTCATTTTTAGTTCTCTGATGATCAACATTCCTTGATTAAATTGAAGGTCAAAATTTCCTTTAATTAATTCATATTATTCTATAATTTTCCATATTTCTATATTTGGAATTTCCATTTTCCATTTTTCTATTTTATTTCTTATACCAATTCTATGGCCTTTCCATTTTCCATTTTCCTAATTTTTTTCTTATACCATTTTTATGCTAGTTGCCTCCGCATCTAACAACTTCATAACTCCTCTACACCCCATGCATATACATTGATATGTTTACACTTGCCGCACACCCTTTCTGTTGGCTTATATGGGCCTGACCCAGGTTCGGAAGAATTATTTAGCCAAGCAAATCCCGTGGCTACCGGCCCTTTCGGTAACAGCCCGTGGAGCGCGGACTGAGGTCTCACCCGAGGTAGTATGGGAGGGTGCTGGAACCAGGCTTCCGCACCCTTGGGATGTCTAGATGTGATCTGGAGGGTTCGCGCGCTGTTCTGCTGCCTCACGTTGCTCTACTTTCGCGTAGATCTGGATCCGGGTTAATTCGTAGTATTAAGTACTAGTATAAAATAGATCCACTTAGTAGGGTCTTTAAGCAAACATTTAAAAAATTTAACTCGTTCGCGCACTTAGAATAAACTTAGATTCACATACATTTATGACATAAGCATATGCGCATAGATCAAACAGTTATATTAACCATACAAAAAGTCAGATCCGCAATAATTCAGATTTAACACAGAATTACAGAAACAAGTTAGCTTTTTATTCAACTTCTTCACCTATACATCCAGATCTACCCTGCACACTTAGCTACAAGGGTCCGCGCACACAGCTGCGGACTCTTCCAGGCCTCTGCGCACATAGCTGTAGAGCCTCTATCCACTACCCAAACCCTTGACTCGGACTTACAGACGCTTCAAAGCTTCCTTCTAAAAAACCCATTACATATCAGATCCAAGAGTACATACCAAAAACTAAGCTCCCTCTACCCATAGAGCCTCGCTCTGTTTATACATTTCCATAGATCACGATCCATGGGCGGTCGACTCAACTTATATTTCTTTACATTATTTTTGGGTAGACTACCCTTTGACTCAAATTATTACAATTCGCGCTCCCCACATCCTGCGCAGTCTTTACCCTATGTTTACCCAAAATTTCGGGCTTCATGCCCCATGACCATTGCGCGGGGCTTCTGCTACCCAACACTTTGATTTACATATATCATAACACTTAATTCACTCCTCTACACCCCATGCATATACATTGATATGTTTACTCTTGCCGCACACCCTTTCATTTTCATATATCGTAACACTTAATTCATTTTTAGTTCTCTAGGCGATGAGTTAGGTGAAAAAAGGACAAAAGTTTACACCATCCACAAATTGCACAAAGTCCCATTCTTCTTTATGCTTAATACGTGAACAATATGGGGAGGTTACCATGATAAATATGTTGAATTATTTTACAAATATGCACGTGGGATTAAAATATGGACTTGTATATCAACAACTAATGATCTGCCTTTAACAAAATCAATGGCTGTTGAAACATGAACTTCCAAGATCCATGAATTAAGCTCTTGACATCCAAATCGAGCAAATGAGAGCTCACTGGAAAGATGGAAATGTGAAGAATATGTTGGGAATGGTTTCTATGGCTAACCTTATATATATCATTCAGAAAATTACATGAACATTTTGGCTCCATCACTAAATAATTTTTTAGAATGATATATATAGATATACACACACAGGAGCATATCTAAAGTGGGGCCTAATTTGGAGGTTAAATCCATAAATTCATATTTTCAAAATGGACCTTCATTGATTTAACACAAAGAAGAAAAAACTAACAATCAAGTAGTTGCAAGGATGAAGAGAAGATTATAAACGAGGAAAATCATATTAAAAAAACAAGGGTTGTTTTTTGAATTTTTGCTAAAGAAAAGTTTTCCTTCCCAGAAGATCTTGTGAATCATATTGCTCAACCTTCCCTCATATATTCTTCTACATTTGTATTTTCATTAGGATTTTCATGTGTGCTCAAAAATAGGAATATCTAGGTTTGATTATGTTTTATCATCTCTTCCAAGCACTTCATATTGTATTTCAAGTCCAAGGGAGCAAGATTCATGTTTGTAATAAAGCAAATGTAGTTTAATTATAGTTTATCTACTTCTCATTTAAGAGGTTGTTTCAATGTCAAACAATGCTAAAATTGTTGCATTCGGACATGTTAATTTCTCTCACAAAAATCTATTCATGTTTCATGTTCTAGGCATTAGTCTGTATCGTGATGCATCAATGAATTCTTGTGAAATTGAGCCATTACAATCTCATTTGATTCTAACATATGTAGTCATTTAATATTCTTTGAAGATATATCCATTTATTGTGTGCTTAATGGCTAAATTTGTTGTATGAGAGCTTCATTGGAAGATTCATTTCGGTTTGTTGTTTAGTAGTCACCTCTTGCATTCATCTAAGACCATAATAAGAATCTTCCACATATTAAAAGAGGACTAACGGTTCTCTAAAAACGAGGAGGGGATCTTGATAAGTTATTTGAGATTTCCATAGGAGGTGGAATCTTATCCTTAACAAGAAAAGAGATCAAAACCTATCTCAAGGGAAACACCAATTTTGGAACAAGATCTATGCACAAAGTGGGATGATGAAGATAATGATAAATACTAGTTCTAGCCGAGGAATGAATGCAAAGACAATGAAATTTCCAACCAAATGAAAATGCTAGGAATGTTCAAGCATCAATGTATTGGAAATATGCAATCAATAATAAGGGGGTGGATATCTAAGTGGTACGGATGCCTTTTACTGAATTGGAGTTGATTTTTATATTCTTACATTTGTGGGCATAAATGGTAAATGTATTATTTTTACTAAGCGTTTATTGTCACAAACTTGTTTGAAAAGCCAAAGTGAGAATGAACAAGATTGAAAAGAGTTGAAAGATGGAGAAACTCAAGAGTCATCTAGGGTAGTTAAAGAGTCAATAAGTTGCAAGGCCAAAAGCCACCAAAAAACTTATAAAAAATTTACCATTGTAGTCAACAAAGGGTTATCTTTTTGACATTGTTAGTTATTTCAAATGTTGATAAAAATATTGTTTTTAGTTAAGCTGTGTTTATAGTTTTGCATAGGCATATTTGGTTGTAGACTATTTTCTCATCTTCCACTTCTCTTGGTGCTTGTGGGTGTGAGCATACCAACTTCTAGACTATTTTTTTTTGTTAAAGTCCTTTTTCTCATTTATCTTATGCTTGATAACATTAGATATGAAACATTGATCTACTTCATTAATTGTGAACTATTTTCACTTTCTCAAAGTCTATTTTTATGCATGTACTTTAGTGGGTGGACTATTCTCCCTACAACTATATATCTAATGAAATTGATTTTAGCTTGATTATTAACTACTTTTTTGATAGGGAAGAGAGTTTGGTGATTGGATTGTTTCATTTTGGGAGGGAGTCGAGGTGACTAGGTTTGGGTTTATTTCTAATTATAGAGTTGGATTACTCTCCCTATTATTGATTTCATTTCTAAATATTGCTACGTTTTCATTTAATTAGAATTTAGTTAGTGAAATCTACTAATTTAGCATATTGCATTTATTATATTTCATTTCTACATCCACCCCATCTTTCTTTACATTTCTTCCATATACATTGATTAGTTTAGATTAGTTTCAATAGATTAGATATGATAATATAACATATTATATTCCATACAAAAATTGTTAAATAATAAGAGGGATATCCATTTCAACACTAGGAAGGATAATTGGGCCATTTATCTAGGTAACCCATGTGGTTGACGAGGGTCATCCATATTAACATTTTGGTGCTAGAAAGAGGATTAGATAGCAAGTTGACACATGCAAAGTCATTTTTGATGGAGCCCAAAAATGTTTTTGTATAATTTTTCAAGTACAGGGTTGCGCAGTAAGGGTTGGCACAGGAAGAAGATCCTGACGCATGTGGACAGCACATAGAAAGGTGGTAGTAGCACCCAAGGATGGGAGATGCATAAAGGGGAATATTGGTAGTTAGGATTTTGCAGAAGCATGGAGCCGACTAAGGATGTCGTGGAAGATTGGAGGTTGGAGATATTTTATAGGAGGAAGAGAAAGGGCAGAGTGGAGCTATGTGGCAGTGTTACACATTATTTTGTCACATTGAGGCAAAGGACCTTATATCCAGATCTCTCGCTATTTGAAAAAATATTCTCAGCAAACCCCTACAAAGTTGAAGAAAAAACCATTTGCAGAAGTACAAGAACCTTGGATTACATTGATTTAAAACCCTAATTTCAAGTAGTGTCGCACTTTTCCTAGCAATAAATTGCGTAATCACAGATCCAATCATTGTCACTTGTGTAGGGTGTCACACTGTTATCCACTAAAAAGTGCGACATCCTTTTTAAGTAGACGAAAATAAAAAGTAAAGTTTAGAAGTCTTGTTGAGGAATCTTATTCTCAACCACCTAAACTTGAGCTCCTACCTATTTTGACCTCATCCCAGGATTCATGGAACTAATACTACCTATCATGGAACCTACTCCTCCCTATGTGTATCTCATCCCATAAGATATGGATCTCCAACCTTCCTCTTCTCTCCTGTAAATATAATGATACTCAAAGGAGAAGGGGTTGAATTTTTTAGCACTTAACTTATGCCCTTATGCTTCCCATTTGAGATTGAAAGTGAAGCCTTGTTGTGCAAAGGATGATTGGAGATTGTTGAGTGGAGATCCCAACATCAAGGCATATGGTTATAAATATCTTGCTCTTTATGATTAATAAAAATACTTGTTTCTTCCCATATGCATATGTTTTAATGTTTATTATAAGGCTCCTAAATCTCTTACATGATTTACAATTGAATCTTTGATATATTTTATGCTTTGATCTCTTGTTTGGTTATGTCCTTGCAGGTTTCCTCTTCAAGCATCAAGGGAGAAAGGTTGAAATCCACAAAGGACAATGGCAAGGGTCATCAACAAGAATTTCATAAAAATTATGAGCTTTGCATTCTTTCCATATCTGTAATTCAATTATAGATTAGGGAATGTTTTCATTTATTTGTGTGATTGTTACTAGGCTTGGTTTCTAAGCCTAAGGAGATCTTGTTCTATCTGCAAAATGATATTTTTCCAGATAATAGGAAGAAAGATATTTTGAAGGGCCAGTAATACACACATTGGGCTAGTTGAAAGATGGATCAGGAAATATCTTAATGGTTTGCAGGACAACTGGAGCAATCAGGTAGAGGGTCAAGAATGTTTGAGGGGCCTCCATATGAGGATAAATCGGGTTGCTGAGGATAGAATATAGGTTGGTTGTTGGATGTTGGACGTTGAACGAAGGAGGAAGCATAACTATTGAATTTTTCTATGGCCATGTAATGCCTGTGTAATGTTTGCATGTCCAGAGTTATAGGCGGGTTTGTTAGAGTCGTTAGCTATGAAGCACCCTTATTCTATCGTTCTTTTATAGTTGTGTGTCTAAAGTTTATTATATGAATTTTGTTTTTGTTTGTATACAACATGTCTTTGAAAGGTTGGTGAGCCTGTTGGTCTGATGAATATAACTCAACACAGAGCACCTCTTTCTTTAATGCTAATATAAACCAATGGATGGATGTGTTTCCTCCTATGTTTTGTATCGATGCTTGAATGTATAATGTTACTTATGTGTATTGGATTACTATATGTTAAAATGAGTTTATATTAGTTTTGAACACTCATAACTATGCTTAATGGTCTAAACATTTGTAGTGTTCAAGCCGTATGGGACTTATGTATGTCGACTAGTCTGTTACTATTTTGAATGCTTATTAATGTTCTTAAGGGGATGAATGGTTGCAAGGAAGTTTGGGCTAATAGATAAGTTTGTTTGTCTGTAAGAGGGAATAATATTGGGTAAGTGTTGGTATAAACCCTAATGTTTGAAGTGTAAACCATTTTGACTTCTCGTGCGCTATCGGTCTCGACTTGTGCACTTTCGGGTAAGTCGGGGGGCTTATCTATGTAGCATGCAGTATTGGGGTGATGGTAAAGTGTTTGTTGGTGGGAGTCCAATGTCGTAAGTCACAAAAAATCATGTCAGACTGGTGAAGCCTCATTCTGAAAGTCACCCATTAACATCTCAGGTGAGACTTTAACCACTCTGTGGGTGTTTCTGAAAGGGTTGATGTTGATCAGGGTTTTTTTTATCCACTGCACAGAAAATTCTAGGTCTGTCAAAATGCCGTGTTTCAACAAATGGTTCCATTGTTGACACTGGGATGGTTGTGTGACAGGATTTTCTCATAGGAATGTGGACATGGGGAAGAACCAAGAGATGGTCTAAGGGAATGGGAAGTAGAAGAATTAGAGAACGATGGTAGAAGCTGACAGTGGAACCAAAACTACGCATAGAAGGGAGAAGGGATAGGAAGGAACAAGAGAGTTACGAGGGTGGAACTTTGGATAGGAAGGAGGTTTCAATGGGGTGACACAGGAGGAGGCGGTCAACGTCAATGCCTACCAATAGAAGAAGAAGCCTGGAGGGAGGGGCTAGGAAAGGCCACCAAAGGACAAGGAGTAGTTCCGATGATCAGACCTATGAAGAGATATAGTTCAGAACATTGTGAATAGAGGAAGGAGAAGGAGAAAAGCTAAGTCCATGCAGTATAGAAGATTTAAAACTGGAACAACAGTCAAACTATGTCTGGTGTCGATCCCACGACCCCTTGTTCTTCTACAAAATAGGAGGTAAGCACTCAACGCACTAACATGACTAGTGTAGAGGGTAATTGTAGTCAAGGAGGAGGAAATATTAGTAGTAGTGTAATTTTTTAGACTGTAAGAGGGTTGAAAAAGGGTGCTCAAACTTAGAGTGGTGTGCAGGTTAGGCGCATAGTTCAACAAGCGCGGGTGGGAGTACTTTGTCAAGGAGTATTGAAAAAAGCACAATGGTGGGAATAGTCTCATGGATGCCCATGTTTCATGGTGTTCGGATTGAGGACCCAAAACATCATGGTATACTAATGAATTGGCTAGTTCCTATCTGAAAGGTTGTAATTTTGTAATTGGCATAGTTTATACTCCTACTAATAGTTTAGCACATTATTTGTTTGTTGGGGGTGTGTTATATTCTTTCCATGACTAGCCCCAGGCATGGCTGGGCGATAGCCCCCTTGTTTGTTGCATTGGGCGTAGCACACCGGGGAATTTTTTTTTTGGATCCTATATTAGGGGGGAAACCTACCTATGGTTTTGTGCATGGTTTTCACACATGGTTATGAGCATGATGTTTTTTTTTCCATGGTATTTTTGTAGATCTGATAAAGGGAACTACGATTATGTTCTAATCCAGGGTTTATGGATGCTTCGGCATGTATATATATGTATTGTAACATTGAAAGGAATATATGAAAATCAATCTAGTAGTCCCGGTTTTTGGATCTAGGGAAAAATCTCTGTGTATATTTGTTTTATGTTTTATGCTCTCGCCATTATTTATTTTATTTTTTTAGAATTCGTATGTAGGTAATTTTTGTGCGGGGTTAAAACCTACATTCGGTATCAAATTTTTTTTGTCTTCAAGGGGATGCCTTTGTTGCTAAAGGGTTTTGCTCGGGCCCGTGATAGACCCTGTTCAGTGGGAAATCTGTGGGATCGATTCTTGTGGTAAAAGAAGATGGAAAGTAGTGGAAAGATAGAGATTGAGAAATTTAATGGTCGGAGTTTTGAGTTGTGGAAACTCAAGATGGAGGATTTGCTGGTGGATAAAGATTAGTGAATCGCGATAGATCCGACTACTAAACCAACAGAAATGCCAGTTGAAGACTGGGAAGCTTCGATGAAGGTTTTGTGGGACAAGTTAGGGACTTTGTACCAATCTAAGTCTTTGGTGAATAAACTGGTCCTACAAAAAAATCTGTATAACCTGAGAATGGAGGATGGAGACTCGATGATAGAGCGTCTAAAATCATTTAATAATGTGGTAATCCAATTGTTATATATTGATATAAAAATTTCAAATGGAGATAAGTGCATCAGTTTGTTGTGTTCTCTACCATATTCGTGGAATATTCTGGTTGTTGCAATAGGTAGCAATGTGACTACCTTGTAGTTTGATAAAATCGTCTCATCCTTGTTGTCGGAGGAGATGAGACAGAAAAATACGGAGGGCTAGAATGGTGATGCCTTATCTATATGAGGACGGTCCCAGAATAGAAACAAAAATAAATCCTCGAGTGGGAAATCTAAATCTAGAGGGAGATCTAAATCTCTAGGAAAACCTATAAAGGTGTGCTGGAAATGCGGAAAGGAAGGGCACTTCAAAAAGGGTTGTAGATCTAAAACTCCTGAGAAAGGAAAGGGATCTAATGATTCTCCTTCTGCATAGGCGACGACCACCTGAGATGAAGGTGGGGATGTGTACTTGGCTTCTTCTTCAAGTACACATGTAGATCATGAGGCATGGTTGACTGACTTAGGTGCATCTTTTCACTTCACTCCCCATAGGGAGTGGTTCTGCGGGTATGATAAATATGATGGTGGTGATGTCTTCTTAGGGGATGAAAGGAAGGCTAGAATCATCAATCACAGAAAAGTAAAGTTGAAGTTGAAAGGTGGAAGGATTAGAACACTTTCGAGTGTTCTGCATATTCTTGCATTGGCCATAAATTTGATTTTTGCAAGAAAGTTGGATGATGCAGGAATAAAAACATTGTTCGAGAAAGATATTTGCAAGATGGTTCAGGGGGCACTGGTATTGAGTGGGGAGTTTAGATTGGAACTCTATACAAGCTTCACGATATCATTGTTATTGATGGGTGCAACAGTTCTGTGGTTCTTGAAAGTGGAGCAAAAAAGCTAGTGGTCTCTAGAGAAAAGACCATGCTATGGCATCAAAGGCTTGGACATATTGGAGAGAAGGGCCTTTGAATACTTCATGGTAATGGTATTGTAGAAGGTATGTCTAATTTCTCTTTGGATTTTTATTTTTGTAAAAATTGTGTATATGGGAAGAAAAATCAGGTGAGTTTCCCCTTTGGTGCTAAGAGAGCGAAATAGATATTAGAGCTTGTGCACAATGATGTGTTTGGACCTATGTCAGTTCCATCACTAGGTAATTTTGTGTACTATGTATCATTTATATATGACTTCGCATAGAATACATTTATATATTTCTTCAGGAAGAATTATGAATTCTTTGGCAGGTTTAAAGAATTTAAGGCTCTGGTGGAAAACTGGACAGAGAAGAATATAAAGGTGTTGAGGACAGATAACGGTGGAGAGTTTTGCAAGAAGGAATTTGAAGAGTTCTGTAAGAAGTGTGGTATGGCATGGCAGAAGAATACTCCATACACACCTTAGAAAAATAGAGTTTTAGAAAGAATTAATATGACGTTGATGGAAAATGCAAGAAGCATTCTTAGTGGTGTTAGGTTAGGACATGAATTCTGGGTAGAGGCGGTAGAGACTGCATGTTACCTGGTCAACAGATCACCTTCATCATCGTTGGAGGATAAGACTCCATAAGAGGTATGGACTTGTAAGAAACCCTCTCTTTCACATCTGATGGTATCTGGATGTGATGCATATGTACATGTTCCAAAGGATAAAAGAACCAAGTTGGATAGTAAATCAAAAAGGTGCATCTTTATTAGGTATAAGGATGGTTTAAAAAGTTATAAGCTTTGGAACCAGGAAACAAGGAAGGTTGTGTATAGCCATGATGTGGTGTTTAGAGAGGTGAAATATGTTATTAAACATGAAGTCCTACCAAAGGAGCCTGAGAAGATAGAGTTTGAGCTAAAGGAGCAGGAATTAGACTCTATAGCAAAAGAGGAATCAGAAGATGAAGAGCCACAAACTCTAGTTGTGAAAAGATCAGTTCGAGAAAGAAGGCAACTAGAAAGGTATAGTCCAGTTGATTTCTGTTCAAATTTTTCTTTATCTATCACTGATGATGATCCCATAACTATCAGGGAAGTAGTAGATTCAGAGGATGGAAAACTATGAAAAGAGGCCATGGTTGATGAAATGGCATCTTTGTACAAAAATGATGCTTGGGATCTGGTGGAGTTGCCGGCTAGAAGGAATCCCATTGGCAGCAAATGAGTGTTTAAGAAGAAGAAGAATGCAAAAGGCAAGGTGGATAAATACAAAGCTTGGTTGGTAGCAAAAGGTTATTCCCAAGTGTCGGGAATTGATTTTGGTGATATTTTTTCTCTTGTTGTGAATGTAGCTTCTATTAGATTATTTTTGTGTGTTTCCACTTCTTTTGATTTTAAGGTAGAACAGATGGATGTGAAGACATCATTTCTTCACGGGGATTTGGAAAAAGAGATCTACATGAAGCAACCTGAAGGATTTGTGGTGAAGGGTAAGAAATAACAGGTATGTAGGTTAAAAAAGTCTATGTATGGGATAAAACAATCACTAAGGATGTGGTATCAGAAATTTGATACATATATAAGGGGACTTGGCTTCACCAGAAGAAAATAATATCATTGTGTATATCTTAAATTAATTGGTGACTATGCTATTTATTTTGTCTTATATGTGGATGATATGTTGGTGATTGGAAATAACAAAGAAATTATCTAGGAATTGAAGACCCAATTGTCCTCCAAATTCGACATGAAAGATCTTGGTGCTACAAACTATATTTTGGGCATGGAAATTAAATGAGATCGGGCAAAAATGAAGCTTTGGTTAAACTGGAGGAAGTATGTTGAGACAATGTTGCAGAGGTTTAATATGCAGGATAATAAATTGATGAAGGTTCCTATTCCTGTCGGTTTAAAGTTATCTGCTAAACAGTGTCCCAAGACACAAGAAGAGGAAGAGGACATGTCTTGTGTTCCATATGCAAGTGCAGTCGGTAGACTGATGTATGCAATGGTCTGTACTAGACCAGACATTGCACATGCATTGGGAATATTGAGCAGGTTTATGTCAAAATGGGGGAAGGAGCATTCGATAACAGTGAAGTGGGTTTTCAGGTATTTATGTGGCACTAGTGATTATGGTATGTGCTACCAAGGAAGACCAGGATTGGATAGAGTTTTGGACATTTGTGGCTTTGTTGATGTAGACTAGGCTAGAGATCTGGATCAGAGAAGATCTACAAGTGGATATGTGTTTAAACTATATGGAGTTTCACTCAGTTGGATGAGCAAGAGACAGTCTGTAGTGGCACTTTCAACTACAGAGGTATAATACATGGCAACCACTCATGCAAGAAAGGAAGCAGTTTTGTTGCATAGATTGTGTTCAAGTATGGGGTTAGTACAATGAGCTATAAGGATAGTCTGTGACAACCAAAGTGCAATTTTATTGGCAAAGAACCCTGCTTATCATTCAAAGACAAAGCACATTGATGTTTAGTATCACTTTGTAAGGGATATGGTTGAGGACAAAAAGGTGTTGCTGGAAAAGGTGGACACTTTGAAGAATACTGTAGATGCATTGACAAAGTTTGTGAGCACTGAGAAGTTCTCTTGGTGTAGAGAAACAATGGGCGTTGTAGGGCTGGACCAATGACTAAGCTCTCTTATGGAAAGAAAACAACAAGTGGGAGAATGTTGGGTGTGTGTTATATTTTTTCCACGACTAGCCCCACACACGGGGTGCAATAGGGGGGTGGTAGTCCCCCTCTATAAGGTCTGAGGTAGTGCCCTGGGGATTTTTTTTTAACCCTATATTAGGTGCGTGAACCTACCTATGGTTTTGTGCATTGTTTTCGCACATGGTTTTGGGCATGATGGTGTTCTGTCCATGGTATTTTTGTATATTCGATCAAGGGAACTACGGTTATGTTCTAATCCAGGGTTAATGGATTGGGGTTTATGGATGCTTTTGCATGTATATATATGTATTTTAACATCAAAAGGAATATATGAAAAATCAATCTGGTAGTCTCGATTTTGGGATCCAGGGGAAATTTGTGTGTATATATGTTTTATGATCTCGCAATTTTTTATTTTCTGTTTTTAGAATACGTATGCAGGTAATTTCTGTATGGGGTTAAAACCTACATTGCTGCTATTATGGGGTCTCGAAGCACAAGGAGATTTTACTCATCGATTTCAATTAGGTATTCTATGGACTCTGTTTCTCTTCATGGTCCTTTTGGTCTAATAGGTTTCATGTTACATCAATTCGAACTTTCTTGAGCTCCAATTGTTGTCTTTGTTTCTATATTTTTGATCTATCCATTGGGCTAATTTGGTTGGTTTTTCACACGTAGTTTTGGTGTAACAATTATTTTCCATTTTATCCTCTTCTTTAAAGGTTTTCATAATTGGAAGAATTTTTTACAGATCGTGCATTGACGTGGTATATGAAGTTCAAATGTGTGAATATAGATTTCCACAACCAGACTTTAGTGGAGATCAAGCAGACATTGATCGAGGATTTCCAAAAGTCGAAGTCAGAATCCAATGCATTAGAAAGCTGAAGGAAAACAAGCAGGGTCTGAGTGACTCGATATGGGACATTGGCCAGAATTTTAAAGTTATGAAGCACAACATGACATTCGATATTCCAAACACATTGCATAACGGATGGTTCATTGTAGTATTGTTTCCGCATATCAGGATATCCATGATGAAATAGTGGATAGGAACATAGTCAGAGGCTCTAGAGCTTGTTTTGAAACTAGAGGAATCATTTCTAGGAGGTGGAGAGAACAATGACATGGCACATGTATAGTCATAGCTAACTGCATTAACCTTACAAGTTCAAGAATTACGAAGGGAAAGGAAAAATATGAGGAAGTATGGTGCACCATCAGTCGGATAGAGATTCACCACATAAATGAGTGTAAGTTGTTAATAGATTATATGGTGACTGACACAACAAATCTACTTGTGCAAGGAAAAGGGATGTGATGTGAGATCTGTTGAGTGGGGCCATATACTGACTAGTTTCTTGATGATGCAAAAATATGAAGCTATAACCAACACTTTATTTTGTGACTTTCCAAATTTGTAGGGCATGACATTGTTCATTTCCACACACTAGAGTTGATGCATGAACATACTTTTGACTCGTTCTGAGTATAGGGACCCAAGGGAACAAAGATCAAATTGACTAGTTTCAACCAATCTAAATATAATTAGGGTGGACAATACAACCAACAAGGTCAAGGCTGAGGCATGGTGGCGAGAGGACCTCGAGGATCGGGTCAGAGAAGAGGAGGATTTGGCCTAGGAAAAAGCACTATAGTTTGATACAATTATGGTCAACATGATCACTTGGTGTGAGATTGCACTAACCCTTATTGCACATGTATCTATTGATAATCATTAGATCATCCGACTGAATATTTCCCCCACATTATCACCAAATGGTAGGATAAGAAGGGACCTAACATGAAGATGATAGTTGTCAAACCTTATAGAATGCAATAGTAGGTTGGTGTAGTGACTAAGGGAGGTGGTAGGATTGGGGTAGATGTTGCTATACCTCGAACACTACAACCCCAATGGCTAAGGAGAGCACCCGAGCCTAACCCTACACGGGAAAAAAGTGACATATAAGGAGTCTCGATGGGATTGTGGTGGAATGGGATAGATTGGAGGCTAGGTGTGAAGCGGTCATGCCAGAGGTATATGATAACACCACAGATGAAGAGTCGAGGATAGAACCAGATTTACTTCAAAGTCTGCAACAAAGTTGTTTAGATTTGGTGAAATATCCTTAGTCTCTGGGAAATTTCAAGAAGATGATGGAACAATGTGTTGATGGAACTAAGGTAGCAACTGCACAGGCTTCACCGTGAGCAGTTAACCAAGTGGAACCCAAGAAAAAAATTAGTCAAGAATTTCATTCCAGTGCACAGATCAGAGAATACGAGATGGATAACATCATCTTGGACCTGGGATCAGATGTAAATATTTTTCCCAAAAGAACGTGGGAGATGATGGGGAAGCTGAATCTGACTTGGTCACCGATTCTACTCAGATTAGTGAACCAACCTTGTATATTTCCCATTGGACGGCTGACAAGAATGATAGTGGATATCGATGGGGTATTAAACACTGCCAACTTTGAGGTGATTGAGATCATGGATGACACTGATTCCTATCTTACCTTATTGTGGATCAACTAGGATTTTGACAACCAGGTACTTATTAATTTGAAGAAAAGACACATTCTTTTTGAAGGTGGGGATATTTGAGTGATAACACCATTGACTCCATGAGAATGAGATCAATATGTTGAGCTAGTAAAAGGTGAGCTCAGTTGGGATGAGATGGACAACATTTATTATGTCATAGCTCTGCGGGATGACTATGTAAATCCTACAGTTGATGGAGTGTTGAGCTGGCGCAACATTGGATCGTGTGTCTCATATTTGGAAGAAGATTTGGAGAATTGGCAGAATCAGTTGCATGCAAGTTAGTACCCAGAGATGCAAGCATATTACGAGGATGGTGCACTATGTTGGGTCTTGAAAATGTCATTCATTTCCATTACACTTTCACTATTATGTCCATTATATCACCTCCATTTCACTACTATGTCACTACATTCATCCCACTTTCATTATCATTGGGCCACATTTATGTTTTTCCAGACTTTATTAATTCTTAGACCTTTTAAGTAAATTTGTGGTTAAAAATTAGAAAATAATGTGCATATGCTTATACCTAACAAGTGGGTTGAGATTGTTGACATGTGTAGGTTAAAAGGAGGCTTCTAGAAGACCTTTATGTGGCACCCTAAGGCCAAATTCGAATTTGAGTGGAGATAATCATGGGATCATGAGGATATGTGTCACATCTCCTAATTGTATTGAAACTCTAAGAAGACATGTGTCTTATCAGTTCCTATTTTGATTAGGACTCTAGAGGTAGAGGGAAAGATTCATGGATTATCATTAATGAGATGGCTTCTCATATTTTTGTATAAATAGGAGATCTCTCTCCTTCATTGGTTAGCTTAGGTTAGCTTTTAGTTCTTTAGCTTGGAGTTTGTAGTTCTTCCTTGATGGCTTTGGAAAGCTTTGGAGAGCTTTGTTGTACTTTGTCATTTTGAAGAATTTGAATAAAGCTTTGATGTTCTCAACATGGAAGGAGATGTGAAGTAGATGTCATGGAGCATATTAGAATGTACGGTAGAGTAGATTTTATTTTGTAATTTTTCTTTGATTTCATTTATGTATGTCATTTTATTGCTTTCAAGTTTGATAGTTTAGAGTTTCCATTCATGCAAGTGTGTTCAACCGGTTGATTGTAGATTAGTTTTTCTTTACATGTTCTTGTATTTTCTTATTAGTTTTTGCTCGAGCTTTTTAATGTAGTTTTTGCATCAAGTGGTGATATGAGATTTTCTTCTCTGCTAAACTTTAGCTTTTAAATTTCAGTTGTTATGTTTTGATTTCAGTGAGATTTGTTTGCTGCTATTAGCTAGTTTAGATATCAAGTTCTTCATGTTATTTGACGTTATCTCCGGTGCCATGGCTTAACCCGAGAAGTTAATTGGCGAGCTATCGGATTATAAGTGAAGTAATTTGATTTTGTTTTCATTAATCTGCAAGTAGGTAATTTAAATATCAAGTTCTTCATGTTATTTGACGTTATATCTGGTGCCATGGCTTAACTCGAGAAGTTAATTGGCGAGCTATCAGATTATAAGTGAAGTAATTTGATTTTTCTTTCATTAATCTGCAAGTAGGTAATTTAGATATCAAGTTCTTCATGTTATTTGACGTTATCTCTAGTGCCATGGCTTAACCCAAAAAATTAATTGGTGAGCTATCGGATTATAAGTGAATTAATTTGATTTTTCTTTCATTAGTCTGCAATTTTTGGTTTTGAGTGCAATAGTTTAAATTTTATTTCTATAATTAGATGGACAATAGAGACAGTAACCTCATGTTCAGTACTTCATCTTTTGCTTGATTTAAGTAGCTGCATGTTTACACTTTTGTTCAAGTTCTGATTTTATAGATATCATGTTTTGAGATCTTTGAAGTGCTAAGTTTGGAAATTATCATAAGAAGCATAAACCTTGTCTTCAACTATACATCCACACTTGATCTTTAAAAGCATTCTTAAAACTTTAAACTAAGATTTCCATTGCATTATAATACTTTAGGAGACAAACAAAAACAAAACCCCAAAACAACATAAACTATAAAACAACGAAGTAAAAAAAAGGGTTAACTAAGCACATATGGTGCACCACACTTCATCAGTTTACGATACTCGGATTGATAATTTATGTAGAGAAATTTAAGACGTTAAATTGACTAGACATTTTGGCGCCGTTGCCGAGGAAGTGTAATTAGGAGACCTTATTTCTTACATCTAAAAAAAAATAATAATTTCTTGAGTATGCTCTCCTCCTGCACTGTGTGTGATCTGGAGGATCAGAAAAAGAATTGTTATGTTAAAAAAAAAGAAAAGAAAAAGGGGGGACAAAATAAACTTCATCATTTCATTTGATTTAATAAAAAAAAACGAAAAATAAAAATAAAAAATAAAAATCCAACTGCTGTGATAGGTTCAGCTATCCAAGATTGACTGGTTATGGTTTCTAGTGGTCCTTAAAATATTGTGTCCTGTTTTAATAAGATTCTGCAAATTAGCTGCGGAATGCAGCCTGATTCTGCAGCTAACTGTGAAATCTGCAGCTAATTCCAAGGTTTAGTAGGTTCCAGGCATCCATTGAAGAAACCGGCCACATGGGCATCTCCAGAATCATTCAGACATGGATCCTATCCTAGTCACCCAACCCAGATTGATAAAAAAATCAGCTTAAGACCTCAGTCAAAGTCATGTTTTTAACATATTTTACTTGAAGTCTTTGCTACCTGAAATTGAAAATCATTAATCATTCTTATAAAATTTCACAATTTCAAAAAGAAGAAGAAGAAGAATAAGAATAAATAATCAATGGCTATCCCCAACTCTAGTTTTCACTGTGGCCTCAATAGAAAATCTGCATTCTTGTCTGAGCTTTGGCCTTAAAACAAACCTGCAAGAACATTTAAAAAAAAAATAGATCGAATTGCATGCATTGTTGTGTTAAAATAAAAACTCTGTGTTTTTGGGATTTGGTTGGACTCTTGCTGATCTGGCTTTCAAAGAAAGGGTATGAAGGATTAACTGGATATCTTGCAGAAAAGGCATTGACAACTCACCTGTCAAAACTTACACTGTATAATAACAATGAACCAAGGAAAACGATTAATTTTAATGAGTTTGAAATTTTTGAGAATCTAAGAGAAGATGAACTCTGTATGAGAGATTCTCTTGCTGCTGTTCGCATTACTACTGAGGCAGCAACGAAGATTCAAGCTGCATTTCGAGAACACTCATTTAAATTAAGAGTAAAATCATTTGAATCAGCTGGCAATTGTCTAACCAAAGAAGAAACTTTTAAAGTGATTGTTGTCCTTAGGATTTAGAAGGCATTTCGGGAACACCGTGAAAAGAAGTAGATTGTTGCAGTCAGGCGTATACAATACAAATTCTGCAGTTGGAAGGCTTGCAAAGAATTTTTTTTATAGTATCCCCTCCCTGAAACTGACTGATTCATTTGCTGTTGATTGCATCTGAAAACAAATTGAAAATGACTGATTCATTTGTTGTTGATTGCATCTGAAAACAAATTTTTTCTGAAATTGATTTTACAGAAGCAGTATTTCACAAAAATGCAGAACAGTTAAATGTCAAACTTTAACTGCGCGATTCGGTCAAATGAAAACGAATTAGGAAAAAATCAAACGTGGGTTTTTTCGGGGACGGGGTCAGTAACCCATAAACCATTTTAAAGAATTTGAAGCAGTTTGGGAGATCTCCTTGGTTCTTTGAAGTCCATTTTCGCAGGCCGCGAGAGGAAAAAACAGAATTTCAATTAATGAACTGGTAGTTTGATTTAATTCAGCTATCTGGTGTAGGGAATTCCAATTTGGGAACCTAGTATGTGCTGGCATTCAATCTTATTTGCACATATTTAAAGACTAACAGTCTCATGCAACAACCTCCATGATGGTATTCCAATTTACGGCTGATTACATTATGTATCCAAAAATCACACGACTCTTGAATTATTTACACATTGCAGAGGTTGGATCAGGTCTGGCTGTGTTGTTATTGCTCCCGACTTAATGCCTTCCATTTTTAACTCATACTTCGTGGATGCCATGGTCTATTTGGTTGAATCTCTTGCAACTCTATATATTATCACTGTAATCTCTGTATATGGATGAGTTTGCAAGTGTTGAAAACTGTAGAGGAGCTTATTTCCTTGGAGCATTTCAAAACTATTCCCGTTGTATGGAGGAGCTGATTTCCATGATTATCATCATCGACTGAAGCCTGGAATTTCTCATCGACTTTCACTTACATGGACTGGTTATTTGAACTGATAAAGGGTACTTGTGTATCAATTAGTTGAAGGAAGAGAACATCACAAATAGGCCTAGATCACTCTCAGTTAGTTCCAGAAACGAGTTTTGTGCAGAGTTGTGTAAACGAACAGCTTCCTGGTAACAGAACTACCAAAGCATGGAGAAAGGTGGTTCAAAAACATTGCCACACTTACCACACTGCTGTCAAGTTTGCTGGTTGTCGAATCCTTTGCTGAGTATCCTCTGTTGGGTCATTTTGCAGTCAGGGATATGCGTTAGATGGTTGCTGTAAGAGTCATCAAAGTTGTTGAAACGATCATACATTTCCATTACTCTGATATATTTTCATCACTAAAACTGTTTTGCTTCATATACCATTTACAAAGTTTTTATTTTTCACGCAGACAGTGAAGAAAATTAAAAAAAATATATAGCAGACCATGAATAATTGGTCTTGTGCACCAACTGTGATTTTAGGCTCTCTCTCTCCCTGGTACTTGGCTACATAAAATATATTTTCAAATAAATTAAATCAGAAAACTGATGGTTGGCTGTCTTTTAGTCATGGAATGCAGCGTGATTCTGCAACTAACTAGCAATTCCGCAGCCATTTTCATACTTCTATAGGTTATAGGTGTCAAGAGACGAAATGAACCACATGGGTAGTTGGGAAAATGTCAGTACATGGATGGTGTCCTATTCATTTGATCTAAGTCGATGAAAAAGACCCCAGTCAATGGGAAGTCAAGATGTGTGTTATCATTAAGTTGCCACACTAAGTCGCCGCATGTCAAGAAAAAAACAATTTTGAATCAATGAAATGAATAAGTTATTTGCTCACTTTTCTGAAGGTATTGATTAATTTTGGACTGATGATGAAATATGAATGGCTAACATTTTATTCAAGATTTTTAGCTATAGAAACTGTGCACATTCCGCAGCTAAACATCAATTTGCAGCTGAAAAACCTCATTGTTCAAATCAGCCTAACTTTCTCATATGAAATCAGATTTTGATGATTCAAGTGTCATTGGAAAGATCTCGATAAGATCTACACAATGAGAAATCCATCATCAGAGTTTGAAATAGTAAATAATGAAATAAATTGCTGAAAAGAAGCAACATTCGACTTGAGGCACTAATTCCAAAGTAGGTATAAATTATTTTGATTTTCCTTAAGAACTTGTTTCATTAATAAAAATTCTTAGTTTTGTGTGTAAATATCATAACTAGAGAGATTGGCCATCTCTCTCCTTTGATAATCTTATATTCCATTGCAGAAGAAGTATTAGTTTTTTTGCAGGTTCCAGGAGGAAGGAGAAATGACTACAAGTGAATGGTGTCTCTCTAAGAGACCAATTTGTTTTATAAGAGGGTGATTAGCAACAAAGAGAAAATATGTTAATGCAAAATCAGATCCAAATAATTGAAAAACTTTCAGATACCATTGTCTCCATCACATCCCTACTTCATAATAAACCATTCACCTCATTTCCCTCCATATTTTCCATTTACATTCACATCCACTTTCCATTACTTTTTCGCCATTCATAACTCACAAATAAAAGCAAGAGGCTCATTCACATGCTTATTTCCCATTGCCATTTCTGCTCTCCATTGCCATCTTCCATTTTCATCTTTCATTTCTTGTCATATTCATTTCACGAATAAGCCCTGCTTCAATGAAAATTATTGAGTCCATAGTCCTTTAAATCTAAGTTCTTTGTAAAAACATCTTGAGGCTTGCATGCCTTAATGGCAAGTCCTCATGCTGACCAACAATGGGAATGCATTAATGTCCCTTGTTCATTAGATCTTCTAGGTGACTCGATATCGGCAAATTCATTCGTACCTAGCAAGATGTGTTTGGGCATCTTGACTCTCAGTGTCATCAATGGTGAGAGTTCTCGTGTTGACTAGTGGCATCCATTAATGGCCATTAAGTCAACAATTTTCTGCTATGTTCAACACCAGAACACCTTTTCACATAGTAGGAATTGTGCCAATGAGTTTTGAAGACATAAAGACCACTATTTTTAGCATTTTGGAGCAGATTCAACAAGTTTTAGTAGAAGCAATAAAAAGTCATCTTAACTCTTTATCCATGACTCTTCTTGTCCAACCACTTGAAGAAGAATATGATTAGAATTTTGTAGCGACCACACATACAACTCATCCATTCCAAAGGGTAAGTTAAGGTACATCATTTTCTAACTTTTGACCATAGAATTCCATAAAAAGCTAGAATGATAATTGTTGGAAAAACATTTCTCTTCCTCATTTCATAAAATTGCCAATACCATCAGTTGGGGGGGAAATACATTCATATTCATATCTTTCCATGTCCATATCATATTCAGGAGCCCACATACTTCCAACATATATTAACTATTACATTGTTATTATGAGCATACAATGGCTTTTCAAAAAGTGCTTAAAGGATAAATTGGATACAAACAAAATCATGGTTGTCACACAAGAACCAACCATCATGCAATCCAATAAAGATATACTTTGCAACAATAATCAAAATATCATTATGCAAAGTTCAAAGATCAAAATAGAATGCAACAACAAAAAATGGTTGTAACACAAGAACCAACCATGTTGCAATTCAAGTAAAACACTTTGCAGAAATATGAAGTTATCAAATGATATCATGCAAAGTTAAGCCAAAGCTCAAGGATCAAAAGAATTAATATAATATATATTGCATGAGGACATGCAATAGATTCAGTGGGGGGGTATGATGGGTCTTGAAAATGTCATTCATTTTCATTACACTTTCACTATTATGTCCATTATATCATCTCCATTTCACTACTATGTCACTACATTCATCCCACTTTCATTATCATTGGGCCACATTTATGTTTTTCCAAACTTTATTAATTCTTAGCCCTTTTAAGTGAATTTGTGGTTAAAAATTAGAAAATAATGTGCATATGCTTATACCTAACAAGTGGGTTGAGATTGTTGACATGTGTAGGTTAAAATGAGGCTTCTAGAAGACCTTTATGTGGCACCCTAAGGCCAAATTCGAATTTGAGTGGAGATAATCATGGGATCATGAGGATATGTGTCACATCTCTTAATTGTATTGAAACTTTAAGAAGACATGTGTCTTATCAGTTCTTATTTTGATTAAGACTCTAGAGGTAGAGGGAGAGATTCATAGACTCTCATTAATGAGATGGCTTCTCATATTTTTGTATAAATAGGAGATCTCTCTCTTTCATTGGTTAGCTTAGCTTGGCTTTTTAGTTCTTTAGCTTGGAGTTTTTAGTTCTTCCTTGATGGCTTTAGAAAGCTTTGGAGAGCTTTGTTGTACTTTGTAATTTTGAAGAATTTGAATAAAGCTTTGATGTTCTCAACATGGAAGGAGATGTGAAGTAGATGTCATGGAGCATATTAGAATGTACGGTAGAGTAGATTTTATTTTGTAATTTTTCTTTGATTTCATTTATGTATGTCATTTTATTGCTTTCAAGTTTGATAGTTTAGAGTTTCCATTCATGCAAGTGTGTTCAACCGGTTGATTGTAGATTAGTTTTTCTTTACATGTTCTTGTATTTGCTTATTAGTTTTTGCTCGAGCTTTTTAATGTAGTTTTTGCATCAAGTGGTGATATGAGATTTGCTTCTCTTCTGAACTTTAGCTTTTAAATTTCAGTTGTTATGTTTTGATTTCAGTGAGATTTGTTTGCTGCTATTAGCTAGTTTAGATATCAAGTTCTTCATGTTATTTGACATTATCTCCAGTGCCATGGCTTAACCCGAGAAGTTAATTGGCGAGCTATCGGATTATAAGTGAAGTAATTTGATTTTGCTTTCATTAATCTGCAAGTAGGTAATTTAGATATCAAATTCTTCATGTTATTTGACATTATCTCTAGTGCATGGCTTAACCCGAGAAGTTAATTGGCGAGCTATCGGATTATAAGTGAAATAATTTGATTTTTCTTTCATTAATCTGCAAGTAGGTAATTTAGATATCAAGTTCTTCATGTTATTTGACGTTATCTTTGGTGCCATGGCTTAAACCAAGAAGTTAATTGGCAAGCTATTAGATTATAAGTGAAGTAATTTGATTTTGCTTTTATTAGTCTGTAATTTTTGGTTTTGAGTGCAGTAGTTTAGATTTTATTTCTATAATTAGATGGACAATAGAGACAGTAACCTCATGTTCAGTACTTCATCTTTTGCTTGATTTAAGTAGTTGCATGTTTACACTTTTGTTCAAGTTTTGATTTTATAGATATGATGTTTTGAGATCTTTGAAGTGCTAAGTTTGGAATTTATCATAAGAAGCATAAACCTTGTCTTCAACTATACATCCACACTTGATATTTAAAAGCATTCTTAAAACTTTAAACTAGGATTTCCATTGCATTAGAATACTTTAGGAGACCAACAAAAACAAGACCCCAAAACAACATAAACTATAGAAAAACGAATTAAAAAAAAAGGTTAACTAAGCACATATGGTGCACCACACTTTGTCAGTTTACGATATCTGGATTGATAATTTATGTAGAGCAATTTAAGACGTTAAATTGGCTAGACACACTAGATAGGAATTGAGGTGCATAATCCACCTCACCTCGATGGGTTGTCAGAAGTAGATATTTTTGTATAGGAGTATTAGGAGCAAATACCATACTATCAAATGATTCCCACATTGGACGTTGTGTTGCATGCCACCCCATCCAGATATTGGGTTGTGCATAAGGAACAAGTCGTGGGATGCAACATTGTAAACAACTAATGAAGGTTGGATTTAGGACCAACTCTAGGGCCCTAGATATAAATATTCAAGCATGGTGTGCCCTAGGACACACTTGTATAGGTGTGTTGCATCATGGACCAAGGGGCGAGTCCCACAACAAGACTGGGTGCATCTATTTATACACACCATGGGCACCATTCCAACTAACTGGTATATTGAATTAGAAGTGTGCATAGGAACATAGGATTGGAACGAGATGACATAGAACTTCAGGGCCACATTCAACTTTGAAGTGGAACAACCTGTATTGGATGAAGCATTAAAGGTGTTGTGATAGAAGATATTTTCTACAAAGGAATTGATAGCACCGAGAAGCACACCCCTATGTTTCGTGCTTAAACATTTATAATGGGTGAAGGATTGTCTATAATGCTACAATATAGTAGAGTAAGGAGAGAATGAATACGATCCCCATAATATACAAATCCCAGAAGTGGAATGACAACATGAAGTAAGTGGACCGCCATTACAGTCTAGCGAATATATGCAGCCAATCAATACCCAAAAGGTGAACATTGGGATAAAAGAAAGTCCCAAGATGGTGTTGAAAATAACAAGAAGAAATGCTGAAAATAGAATTGCTAAAAATAACACTGTTATAAATAGTAGTTCAGCCAGTGTTGATCCTAACAACAATGGATGGAAAAATGGAAGTGCTAAAAATAACATTCTATAAATAGCATTTCAGGATACCTTCCTATTTTAGTCAGTCCCTAAACTAAAATAGTGAAATAAAATTCAAATTTGATCTTAACAACAATTTGTAAATTAATTAATTAATTCATCTTGAGTTAATTAGTTAAGGAAAATCAAGCTTGAAGTCTATGTGGGGACATGCAACAGTTTCTCCATTAATTGAGGAATTTATCCATTAGTTAAAGAGATAAGGATGAGTTGTAATTATGAGCTGTAATTAGTTGACTTAGTTAACTGAGTCAAGTCTAGTTAGATAAATTCAAATAGTTTGTTGAATTAATGTAAGTTCAGTTAGTTAATGCTTGCATGCATGTAATTACTGCACTTCAGATAATTGAGTATTCTCTCATAAATAACTCATGCATGTTAGTTCAGACAGAGACCCAGTTGAGATCAAATGGAGGGGCAGTGTACTATCAGTTGCTAGAATATTCCATTGTGAATATTCCTTGCATGCAGAAGGAATTATTTCCTTGAGGATTGTGCAATTACTTCCTCAGGTTTAGGGAGTGTGATGAGGCCAATTCACACATGTGACATCATTGGACCCCAAGAAAAATTGCGCAAGGAAATAGGAGGCTTGGAGGGCTTGAGGAGGACATATACTATGTCTATTCAGTCTATGAGTTGTATTGTTTGATTGTAGAGAGAGCAGGATAGCTTGAGAGTTGATTCTTTTTGTAACTTGAACAAGATTTCCACTTGTATGATAATACAGAGTTGGGGTTTTAGGCTAAGGCTTTCCACATGATATTTCTTCTATGTTATGTGTGATTAATTTCTCATTCTCAGTTATATGTGTTCTCTTGATCTTTCTCAATTCGATTAAGCTTCCGCAAAGTGTTGTAGAAGTAGATCTTGTATTGTGTTTTAGTATATTGCATAATCTATTGATCTACAGTGGGAATTTCTACATGGTATCAGAGCAAAGGTGATTAAGGCGAAGAACAATATACAAGAAGGAGAAGTTCAAAGTTTGGTTCCTAAATATAGAAATCGAGTTCTTATCACATTTCTATTTCACCTATGGCGTTCAGTGGTTTAAGACTCGAGTATGCCCTTGATGGAAGTTCCAATTATATACTCGGAAGGATTGCATGGAGGTAGTATTAGAGGATAATGGTCTAAAGGACTTCATTGATCAAGAAGTCCCCAAGCCGATTGATGCTACTCAACTGGCGGAATGGAAGAAATGTGTGGCTAGAGCAAAAAGAATCCTCTTGGAGGGAGTTCGAGATCACATTGTCTCGAGCCTCCATGGGAAGGAGACTTCATTTTCAATGTGGAAAACATTGAAAGATTTATATCAGAACAACAGTGATCAGAGGAAGCTAGCGCTGAAAGACAAGCTTCGTAAGATCAAGTGTGAAAAGGGCAACACGATCTATACATATCTGAACAAGCTCACCACATGCAGGGATGAGCTTGGAAGTGTAGGGATCACGACCGCTGATGATGACATGGTGAGTCTTGCACTCCTCGATCTTCCTAAGAGCTGGCATAGCTACCAAGACTCGGTTAATGGAAGAGAAAAACTACCAGATTGGGAATGAATTTGGTCGAATCTGATGCAGGAGGAAATCAGAAGAAGCACTAGAGATGGATCCTCATCGAAGCAAGATGATGAGGAAAATCTAGCCTTAGCGAGTAAGGCGAGGAAAGGGAAAGGGAAGGCATCCCATCCCAAATTCGGTTCTTCCCATGGTGGGAAGAAGATTGACAAATAGAAAGTGCGATGCTTTCATTGTCATGAAGTGGACCATTATACTACGAATTGTCCACAGAAGAAATCCAAGAAGGGTTCCTCAAAGGGATCTGATGGTGAGGCACTAGCCTCACAATTCGAGCTGGATTTATTGCTTATCGCATGCATGGCTTCATTAATGGTGGGATGTGTGTGGTACCTGGATAGTAGAGCTTCATTCCACATGTCAGGTGACAAGAATCTTTTCAGTACCTTGGAGGAGAAGGATCTCCAGATGCGAATTGAGATGGGCGATGATGGAAAGTACCGTGTTTCAGGTGAAGGTACAGTTGTGTTTCAGAGGGATCATGGAGCTCCCCTCACCTTGACTAATGTAAAGTATGTACCAAGTCTGAAGAAGAAACTTGTGTCTGTCGCTATGCTAGAAGATAAAGGCTATGATGTAGTCTTTAGTCAAGGAAAGGTATTCCTGAGGCATAATGGTACTGGACAGACAAAGAGAATAGGGATTCGAGTCAAGAATCTCTACAAGTTGGAGGTAGACGACTATGTTGCATTGAGTTCCAAAGCTGAGATGTTGCAGAGCCAAGATGTTGGCGAGCTATGGCATAGAATACTGGGCCACTTGCACCATGGAGCCCTGAAGATCATGCAACAGATTTCTACCAAATTACCCAAGGGAAAACTTGAGCAGACGACTACATGCAAAGGTTGTACCTTGGGTAAGTATGAGAAATCTTCCTTTCCAGATTGAGACAGTAGAGCTGGAGCAATCTTGGAGCGAGTTCACTCAGATGTATGTGGACCCTTCTCTACAGCCTCCACCGCCAAACAAAGGTACTATGTTATTTTTACTGATGATTTTTCTCGTAGATGCTAGATCTACTTTATGCAAAAGAAGGATCAGACCTTCTTGAGGTTTTGTGAGTTTAAAGCCTTGGCAGAGAAATATTCTAGAAAAAAAATCAAAGCCTTGCGTAGCGACAAGGGTGGAGAGTATGTCTCCCAACAGTTTAAAGAATTCTATGCTGCAGAAGGTATTAAACGGGAATTGACGGCACCCCATAACCCACAACAAAATGCGGTGGCTGAAGGGAAGAACAAATCGATTGTGGGAGCAGCTCGAGCGATGTTACATGACCAAAGCCTACCTCTGCATTTGTGGGTTGAGGCATGCAATAAAATAGTATACTTGCAGAACAGAAGCTCACACCGTATACTGGGGATGAAGAAACCTATGGAGGCCTATTTCAGGAAGTGACCTAATGTAGGTCACTTCCAAATCTTTGGATCATCAGTTTACTGTCATGTGACCAAAGAGGCCAGGAAGAAGCTAGACCCAACAGTTGAGTTGGGAATACTTGTGGGGTACACGGATACACCCCACAACTATCGGGTGTACCTTCCTTCCACTCAGAGGACTGTGGTACGCATGGATCTGAAGTTCGACGAAAAGAAAGCCATGCACTTATCACTTGAGAGGGAGCTCGGGTTGCATGCAAATGAGGAACTTTCAGTTCCTAAGGATGAGGAGCCTCAGATTGATGTAGAGCAGCCACATGTAGAGGATCCGGGAGTGGAGACATCAAATCATGCTGATATTTCCAGAGATGGGCGGAAATGCTCAAGGGAAGCTGACAGGTTGATGCTGGATATGTGGGAGAATGTGGGACAGCCATCTTCTCAGCAGAAACAGAGGAAGTCACCCGAGTGGTGCACTGGGTACATGGCCCTGGTTGGGGAGTGTGTAGATGCCGAACCTTCTTCATTCGAGGAGGCAGTGCAACAATCAGTCTGGGCTGATGCAATGGTAGAGGAGTACGACTCTATCAGTCGGAACAGTGTGTGGGATGTTGTCCCAAGGCCTCGGGGCAAGTTAGTGGTGAGTTCTAGATGGATTTACAAGGTAAAGCAGGCAGCTGATGGCAGTGTTGAGAAACATAAGGCAAGGTTTGTTACCTGGGGTTTCTCACAGGTCGAGGGGATCGACTACGATGAGACTTTTGCTCTCGTAGCAAGGTACTCATCAATTAGATCAATGTTGGCACTATCAGCTCAGATGGGGTGGAAGATCCACCAAATGGATGTGAAGACAACATTCCTCAATGGGAAGATTGAGGAGGAGGTGTACATTGATCATCCATAAGGTTTCGAAACCTTTGATCGTGAGTCGCATGTGTGCAGACTCAAAAGGGCTCTGTATGGGCTGAAGCAAGCACCCCGTGCTTGGTACACCAGGATCGACAACTATTTCACCAATTTGGGCTTCACCAAGAGTGAAGCAAATGAGAACCTTTACCACATCATGGTAGAAGGTAAACCATTGATCATTGTTCTTTATGTTGATGATCTGATTTTGAGATGTGATGATCAACTGATATAGTCTTGCAAGGAGGACCTTGCAAGAGAGTTCAAGATGAAGGAGATGGGCCTTATGCACTACTTTCTAGGCATGAAGGTGTGGAAGAAAGATGGGGAAGTATTTGTGTCTCAAGGCAAGTATGCCAATGAGATACTTAGGCGCTTTCACATGCAGACGTGAAAGCCCATGCAAACTCCTCTAGCTGGGAACTGGAGGAAGGAGGATGCTACTTCAGGTGAAGAAGTAGCTGCTATTGTTTATTGACAGCTGGTGGGTTCACTTATGTATCTGGTGAACACATGACTTGACTTATGCTTTGAGGTGAACTAGCTGAGTTAAGCTATGGTTCAGCCTACCAAGTTGTTTTGGAAGGCTGTGAAGCATGTGCTGAGATACCTCAGAGACACATCTCAGTTTGGATTATGGTACAGACAGATAAAGGGAGTGAAGCTTCAGGGCTTCACAGATGTGGATTGGGCAGGGAGTCCATCAGACCGAAAGAGCACTTCTGGAGGAATCTTCAACCTTGGTTCAGCTGTAGTTTCCTGGTACAGCAGGAAAGAGAGATCAGTTGCACTTAGCTCAGTAGAGGTTGAATACATGGCTACTAGTTAGGCTGCATGTGAGGCCATTTGGATGCATAATATTCTAGTGGGATTGTTTGGTCAGATGACGGATCCTACAGTGATCTACTGCGATAACCAGAGTTGTATCAAACTCTCGGAGAATCCAGTTTTTCATGAGCACATAGATATCCGATATGACCATCTTCGAGACTGTGTGATCAAGAGGATCATGTTGTTGTTGTATTTTCGATCGAGGAACATGATGCAGATATCTTGACTAAGGCATTGTCCAGATGCAAGTTCAAGTTCCACAGAGACAGGATTGGGGTTACTAATAATCCCTTTCTTGTTGAGAGGGAGTGTTGAAAATAGCAACAAGAAATGCTAAAAATAGAATTGCTAAAAATAGAACTGCTATAAATAGTATTTCAGCCAGTGTTGATCCTAGCAACAATAGATGGAAAAATGGAAGTGCTAAAAACAACATTCTATAAATAGCATTTTGGGATACCTTCCTATTTTAGTCAGTCCCAAAACTAAAATAGTGAAGTAAAATTCGAATTCGATCTTAACAGCAATTTGTAAATTAATTAATTAATTCATCTTGAGTTAATTAGTTAAGGAAAATCAAACTTGAAGTCTATGTGGGGACATGCAACAGTTTCTCCATTAATTGAGGAATTTATCCATCAGTTAAAGAGATAAGGATGAGTTGTAATTAGTTGACTTAGTTAACTGAGTCAAGTCCAGTTAGATTAATTCAAACAATTTGTTGAATTAATGTAAGTTCAGTTAGTTAATGATTTCTTGCATGTGACTACTGCACTTCAGATAACTGAGTATTCTCTCATAAATAACTCATGCATGTCAGTTCAGATAGAGACCCAGTTGAGATCAGATGGAGGGGTAGTGTACTATCAGTTGCTAGAATATTCCATTGTGAATATTCCTTGCATGCAGAAGGAATTCTTTCCTTGAGGATTGCGCAGTTACTTCTTCAGGTTTAGTGAGTGTGATGAGGCCAATTCACACATGTGACATCATTGGACCCCAAGAAAAATTGCGCAAGGAAATAGGAGGCTTGGAGGGCTTGAGGAGGACATATACTATGTCTATTCAGTCTATGAGCTGTATTGTTTGATTGCAGAGAGAGCAAGATAGCTTGAGAGCTAATTCTTTTTGTAACTTGAACAAGATTTCCACTTGTATGATAATACAGAGTTGGGGTTTTAGGCCGAGGCTTTCCCCATGATATTTCTTCTGCGTTATGTGTGATTGATTTCTCATTCTCAGTGATATGTGTTCTCTTGATCTTGCTCAATTTGATTAAGCTTCCGTAGAGTGTTGTAGAAGTAGATCTTGTATTGTGTTTTAGTATATTGCATAATCTGTTGATCTACAGTGGGAATTTATACAGATGGAGGCCATTAGGGATTATTCGGATGATGATATCATTGACAAGGTTGCAGACTTGTTGCGCAAATACCAGGACCAGACCCTTGATGCTTTTAGGAAGGGGGGAAGCATTATCAAAGTTAAGGTCAAATTTGTAAAGGCAAGTGGAACAACTATGCATTGCAAGAGGGTGGGTACGATATGCAATCATACCACCTTCCAAGAATTTTTCTAATTCAACTAAGCGGTGATAGGAAGGGGCATTATCCCCTATGTATATATGTAAAGTCTAATGTAAATAAGTTTGAATTGAATAGGGGGTAGTAAGAGTTTGGTTGTTGATTGGAGTTGTTAAGAAGAAGAAGCATAAACCAATTTGGTGTGCTAGTAGGAAAGAGGCTAAACTAGAGGTAGGTCAATACACAAATATGGTAAAAAATGGATAGAACGTCATGTTGGGGGTCATAAAACCAAGGAATAATCATGTGAAGAGTTCAAGGTGAGATATGGGAGTCCTGATTTTGAAAATTAGACACACTAGTGACATTGTATCTTAACATGTGAAGGCTCAGAGACTCAGGTGAATAATAGGATCGCATGATAAGAACTGCACAAAAGTGACCTTCCCTTCCATAGCAATCTTTGTTGAAATTAAAGAAAGCGGATGGGTAGATTGCCAAATCACGTTTTATGACAAAAGGAAGCTTGTGAGCTGTCAAATGAACAATGCATTATCGGGACGAGGGGTCAAAAGGGGTTAATATTGAGGTGAAGAAAACAAAATCAGTTGATACTAATTGGGGTGAATTAGGTAGCACATTTGAACCATCATATCGAGTTGATCTAAGGGAAGATTATGAACTAGGTAGATGCAAACTCAGAGTGATTCAGATCAAAAAATCATAATGGCACAAGCAACCATAATGAAGGAGCGAGAAGTGTGAAGCACTATAAAATACCACCTAATGGATGATTGAGGAACGAAAACATTATTGGAAGGAAGTTGTTGAGTAATAGAGGATTATAGGATGCAAGACTAGTTTAAGTTGGGACCAGGGGATGGAGCGCAAGAGTGGCACAAAAATGAAGGAGTATAAGAGAGCTCATAGAGGGAGCTGAAGGAGAATTGAACGAGATGGAGGAAATAATAAGATAATGGGTCTCAGAGAGTGAACGTGGTAAAGAGACATGCTTATGGAAGAAAATATTATGCCAGAAGGGCCAGAAGTGGTAGACACAGAAAAGGAGAGTTCGTCCAAGGTGGTTGAGTTGCGAAGGGAGGTTAGGAATCAAAAGGGCTTCCTCCACTCAAATAGATGGTTCTCACGTCATGCTACAGTCACACCAGTAAATCAAATCTGACACCTCTTTGTGAGTCCATATGATAGAGCGGTGTTAGGAAAATTCCCACTCTGAGAATTGTAGCAGTAGGACAAAATTATGTTCATGCACATGATGGAAGGATAGGGGAACCTTACCCCTAACTATTACTTGAAATCAGGCAGAATCCTTATTCTGGAAGGTAAAATGGGTTGGAATTGCTCTGAGGAAATGGGATGGCTAGTTGAAAAAGGATGAACCACCCCTCCCTAATAACCCTTAGAGCATCTTGAAGAAGGTGAGCAGACTAGTCTTTCCACTACCCACCAAAATAATGAGCATGTACAATGATAGGAAGTAGATAAATGTCAAGGGAAGACATAGGACTCAGACCTAGAGCAATAGTGGTGGTCATGTTTCTCTTTTCGAGAGCACCACTATGGGGGAGGGGGATGTGGCTAACCCCTCCTCTATGTTCAAAGAGCTCTAAGGAAAATAGGTCCCCAGTTTACCCCTACATCTTTTGTACCAGAAGCAAGAAGAGAACCTCAGTAATAGCCAAGGTTCTAGATACATGGGCATAGAAGGAGGACTGAGTGGCTCCGTACATGCCACATTTTTGTGTTGAGAGGGCCTTTTGCAGCCTAGACTTTTTTTTTTAATTTTTAATTTTGTAAGTACGGGGCCACACAGTAGGGATGAGGAGCATTGAAGGTATGAGTGGGGCATATGACAGGGTTGGCATAGGAAGCAGAACATGGAACAGGTGGATTTCATGCATAAAGGTGGTAATGGCGCCCGAGGATGGGAGGCACATAAAGGGGAATATTGGCAGTTAGGATTTTGCAAAAGGATGGAGACAACGAAGGATGTCATCACATATTATAGGTTGGAGATATTTTGCAGGATAAAGAGAAAAGCCAAAGTGGAGCCATCTAGCAAGAATATATTTTGAAGGGTCGTAATACGCATGGGCCAACTCAAAGATGGATCAAGAAATATCTTAATAGTTTGCAAGATAGTTGGAGCAATCAAGAAGAGGGTCGAGAAGGTTTGAGGGGCCGAGAGGCGAGGATAAAGCGGGCTACTGAGGACATAAAGTAGGTTGATTGTTAGATGTTGGGTGTCATATGAAGGAGGAACTAAATTTTTTTAATTTTTACATGGCCATGCAATGTTTGTGTATTGTCTGTGTGTCTAGAGTTACAGGTGGGTCTGTTAGATTTGATAGCCGCAGAGAAGCCTTATTATATCATTCTTGTATAGTTGTGTCTCTAAAGTTTATGATATGAATTTTGTTTTTGTTTGTATGTGACATGTCTTTGAAAGGTTGGTGAGCCTGTTGGTCTGATGAATGTAACTCGGTGAATAATATCTCTTTCTTTGATGTTAATATAAACCAATGGATGGATGTGTTGCCTCCTATGTTTTGTATCGATGCTTGAATGTCTAATGTTACTTATGCGTATCGGCTTAATTTATGTTAAAAGGAGTTTGTATTAGTTATGAACACTCGTAACTTTGCTTAATGGCTTAAAAAATTATAGTGTTCATGTCGTATAGGACTTATGTATGCCAACTCGTCTGTTACTATTTTGAACACTTATTAATGTGCTTAAGGGGAAATATGGTTGCAAGGAAGTTGGGGTTAATAGATAAGGTTGTATGTTTATATGAGGGAATAATCTTGGGTAAGTGTTGGTATAACCCCTAATGGCCAAAAGCATAAACCATTGGGACTTCTCACGTGTTGTTAGTCCCGCCTTGTGCATTGTCCGGTAAGTTGAGGGGCTTAAAGTTCTGCGAAGTATGCAGTACTAGGGTGATGGTAAAGTGTTTGTTGGTGGGAGTCCAGTATCACAAGTCATAGATAGTCCTTTTAGACTATGGAAATCTAGTTCCGACAATTACCCATTAGCATCTTGGGTGAGACTTCACCCACTCTGTGGGTGTTGTCGAAAGGGAAACTGCATAGCAAATCTTGGGTTTGTTAGAATCGTGCATGCCAACAATTGTTTCAAATTTGGTATTTATAGCTCACGGGTTTACCTATGGCCTCACCATGAGAGGGAAAAACCACTTTGTCACTATATGGATTTTGCATGAACTCCCAACAAAGGTACTTAATTTCTTTCCAAAGTTCAATGGTGAAGGTGATATAACTATGTTAAAACATATTCAAATTTATGAAAGAAGAATTCTCATATTAAACATTGTTGAAGAACATGTTACATGCATGTTACTTCGCTTCACTTTCAGAGAAAAATTCAAAGATTTGTATTATTGCATACATGTTCAGCTGATGCATAGTTGAGTTTTGAGGACATCTATGACAATTATCAAATAGAGAAAGGGTATCAAAAATGTTGTAGTGTCTATAGAGAAGATGATGAACCTATTCAAGACTTTCAATATGAACTTTTGACAAACATATTATCAATATGGGAAAATAACAAGACTTCCCAAGATATAAGTTACTAGCATTTAAATATACTCCCTATTGAAATAGTCCTAATATTCATTAAGGCTAAATAATATTTAGTGTTATCTGATAAAGAAGCTCAACATATAGAAAATGACTTGGAAATGTATTATTAAAAATAATTTAATTTTTCAAGAAAATCATAACCATTGCTCATGAATTCCATAATGAAATTGGTCGCTACACTAACAAAAAAAACACTTTAGGATGTCCAAATTTGTAAAATGTTATAATACAAAGGAGATTGAGAAAGAATGACATTTCATTTTTATCATGCCCTACTCTTAGTATAACAAATTATTTTAGTCAATTTCATAAAGTTACTCTTCCTTATCTCCTAACATGTGAAAACTATAATGACATTGGTACTTTCGTCTCCAATATGTTCATATATAGAAATGACACTCTAAAGAATATCTAGCCTGATTCCCTTTATCTTTCTAATAAATCTTATTGGTCTTAGAGGAGGGTAAACAATAGAATTTTGTCATTATCAATATGAGATCCAACTTTACCAGGTTTCATAACTTAATTTCTTTTCCTCCTAATATATGAAAACCATAATGACCTTAATACTTAAATAATTTTCACCTTGATCAAATATAGAAATAACATTCTAAAGAATATCTATATATATATATGTCAATCTTAAGGGATGTTAACCACCCTCATCATCATATTTTATGAAAATGGTTTATGTGTGGGTGAGCTCAATGGGCTAGATTGAGTGGTTGATTGCTTCTAACTTCATGTGAACATGTTGTAGATTCAACAACTCATGTGATATATTAAAACACAAGACAAGAATCTATTATACTCTTCTCAGCGGAAACAAACAATGATCGATGAAAAAAATAAGCAAAAAGAGGAAGAATATCAATCTCACATAACACAATATTTCTTTTGGGAAAGTTACTGCCAAAAACCCTGATTATCTATATTGCATTAACTAGGAGATCTGAGAAGAAACTACAATGCTTGTTCACACTAGAACAATTCCTGTACAAGTATGATTTAACTCTCTGCTTCACAAGCCAACTCAAGCTAACACTTAGCCAATTCTACTACTTGCCAAGCCCCTACTTTCTTGCGCAATTCCTGAGAGGATCAACCCATATATTTAATTGGGAAATATTTCCTCCATAACTACGGAATCTAAACATAGGTCCTCAACTGATTGCATGCACCATCTGTACAACTCAGAAAATTATACAACTAATAGTACAATGTTCCCGCACTCTAATCTCAACTGGGTTTTCCTCTAAACTGACATGCATGAGTTATTTATGAGTGAATCTTCAGTTAGCTGGTGTGGTACTGGAGATGCACTAGTGCACTCCACTACTAAACCTCTAGTAGTTCCTCCAATAGTTAGAACTAGTTTAACTTACTATAACTCAGTTAGTTTGAGTGATCTAATTACAACTTCAAAGAACTCAACCCGGGCCCCTAAAATTTAGGGATCACTCCACATGACTTTAGATAGACTTCCAACTCGAATTTCCTTAGTCAATTAAGTCAATTTAACTTAATTAACTATTAAAAGTTGCTATGAAAATAGAATTCCAATTTTAATTCACAATTTAATTCAATAACAAATTAAATTGGAATTTCTTATTGCTATATTTAACACATCTCAAGGTCTATTCCTTGAATTTGTTGCCTTTGTTACATGCTTTAGTGTTTCTATAAAATTAAGCACTTATTATAACGAGCACAAATAAGTTTGCATTGGATATCATTCACTAATATAGAAAATTGCTCAAAATTTTTTTACAAATTTTTCCTTAAAATCTTGATATAATTTATTGCGAGAAACTTTTACATTTAAAAATAATAAAGGAATATGTGTGAGAAATAGTTAAAATAATTCAAACTTTTACATAAAAATGTAACACTAATATAGAAAATTGCTCAAATTTTTTTTACAAATTTTTCCTTAAAATCTTGATATAATTTATTGTGAGAAACTTTTACATTTAAAAATAATAAAGGAATATGTGTGAGAAATAATTAAAATAATTTAAACTTTTACATAAAAATGTAATATAGATAATGATTCAAATAATTCGGGTCGAAAATAACAAGTTCCATTATTTTTAACTCTAACAAAATTACTAATCATTCTGTATATATTCAAATAACTGAAGTACAAAATAACCCCATATATATATATATATTCAGCTCCAAAATAACAAGTTCCATTCTCTTTTGACTCTAGGAGAATTACCAATCACTATCAAGCTTGGTGTTCATCCTCGATTTCGATTTCGAAAAATGAGTTCACATTGCATTGAATGGAAATGTTGAAACTCGAAACCTCACGTGGTATTAATTAATCTCATTTTTCTCTGCCAAAGTTTTGTCCACCAACCCATAAAAGTGGCTGCCTCAAAAGTGGATGTCCTTCGTTAAAAATATAAAAACAAAAGTTTGAGAAAAGAAGTATGTGCGGAGAGCAGAGCTTGGAGAGAGAGGTGGAACCTCACGTGCACCCCCATGTAATCCATTTCTGCTGTGTGGATATAATCCATATATATATACTGGGGAGACGCCCGCAGTTTTTGACAATTTATGGTTTTGAAGGTTACAGCTCTCATGTTTTTCTTTTCAATAGTGGTTTTCAAAAGTTATGTACATTGCACACGTGACCCTCAGACAAAGTTGATGGATACCGGGATAAAGGTGATGGACACCTGTGCCACGGTTTTTTTTGGGTTAATAATAGGTAAATTTAGGTTTCATTATGTTTTTTAATCTCTTCTAAGCATTTTGTATTGTATTTTAAGATAACAGAAGTAAGATCCCCGGCTTGTTGGGAAGTAAATGCAGTTTAATTATAGTTTTTCTAATTGTTATTTAAGAGGTTTGAAGATAGACTTCAATACATAAATTTTTTATTAGTATATTAATTTTTTGTGTGCCTAATGGCTAAATTTGTTGTATAAGAGATTTGTTAAAAGATTTGTTGGGTTGGTTGTTTATCACTCACTTGTTGTATTCATTAAAGACTATAATAAGAATATTCCACTTATGAAAAGATGAGTATTATCTCTCTAAAATCATAGAGGAGATCTTGATAAGTTTTTTGAGATTTTCCAAGTATGTTGATTTTTATCTCTAAGAAGAGAATATATCAACACTTATCTCGACGGAAATACCAAGTTTAGAACATGATCTATGCACAAAGTGAAATGATGTGAAGAAAATAATAAATACTACTTCTTGCCAAGGAACGAATGCAAGGACAATGCAATTTCTAACCAAATGCAAATGCTAGAAATGCTCTAAACATCAATGTTTTGGAAATTATGCAATTAATCATGAGGAGGTCCGCATCTCATTAGTATGAATGTTTTTCATAGAATTGGAATTGTTTTTATAGTCTCACATGTGTGGGACTAAATGGTAAATGCATTATTTTTATTAAGCATTTATTATCACAAATTTGTTTGAAAAGCCAAAATGAGAATGAATAAGATCGAAAGGATTTGAAAGATGGAGAAACTCAAGAATCATCTAGGGTAGTTGATGAGTTGGAAGGCCAAACCCCAAATAAAACTTATAAATAAAACCATTGTAATTAAGAAAAATGTTATATTTTTTATATTGTGAGTTATTGTCAAGTGCTAATAAAAATATTGTTGTTAGTTAGCATGTTTGTACTATTGTAGAGGCATATTTGGTTGTGGACTATTTGCTCATATTCAACTTCTCTTGATGCTTATGGGTGTGAGCATAACTCCTAGATTATTCTTTTATTAGGGTGTTTATTATCACTTATCATATGATTGAATAACATTTAATATGAAACATTGATCTTCTTTATTAGCTATGGGCTATTCTCACTTGCTCAAAATTTCTAGTTATGCATGTATTTTATTGGGTGGATCATTCTCCCTATTACTATATCTCTAACCACATTTGATTTTAGCTAGATTATTAACTTGTGTTTTGGGGTGGAAGTGAGTTCGATGATTGGATTGTTTCACTTTAGAAGGGAGTTGAGGTGATTAGTTTTGGGTTTATTTCTAATAGTAGTGGTGGACTTCTCTGTCTATTATTGATTACATTTATCTTATTCCTAGCTCATTTAATTAGAATTTAGTTGGATGCATCTTGCATTTTTGCATATTATATTTATTGTATTTCATTTCTACATCCATCCCATCTTTATTTACTTTTTTGTCATGTACATTTATTAGTTTATATTAGTTTCAATAGATTAGACATGATAATAAAACATATTACCTTGCATACAAATGTTATCTATAATTAGAGAGATTTCCATTTCAACATTATGAGGGATAATTGGGCCTTTATCTAGGGAAGCCCATATGGTTGGCGAAGGTTATCCATATCAACATTGTGGTGCTAGAAAGAGGATTAGATAGGAAGGTGACATATGAAGAGTCATTCTTTTATGTTTGGTATTTGTAGCTCATTGCTCTACATGGGGTCTTGCCATGAGAGGGAAAATTTCTTTGTACCTATATGGCATTTACATGAACTCCCAAGATAGGTACTTTATTTATTTCCAAATTTCAATAGTGAAGGCGATATAACTATGTTGGAACATATTCAAATTTAAGAAAGAATACTTCCCATATTAAACATTGTTGAAGAAGATGTTGCAAACATGTTACTTCCTTTAACTTCCAAAGAAAAAGCCAAAGATTTGCATTATTACATTCATGTTCATTTGATGCATAGTTGAGTTCTAAGGATGCCTATGATCATTATCAAATAGAGTACCAGTATCAAGGATTGTGTTGTGTCTATAAAGAAGATAATGAACCTATTAAAGAATTTAAATATGTATTTTTTAGAGACATATTATCACTTCGGAAAATAGTATGATTTCACAAGAGATAACTTAGTAGTATTTAAATTCTCTCCCTATTGAAATAGTCCTATTCATTAAAGATAAGTAATATTTAGTGTTATCTTATAAAGAAGCATAGCATATTAGAAATAGACTTGGAAATTATTATTACTTAAAATAATTTAAATTCTATGAAGATCATAACCATTAGTCATGACTTCCATAGTGAAATTGGTCATAGACTAACAAGAAAAACACCTTGGGATGTGCAAATTTGTAAAATTTTATGATAGAAAGGAAGTTGAGGACGAAAAACATTTCATTTTAACATTGTCCTATCCTTAATAGTATAATACATGATTTTACTCAATTCCATAACTTACTCTTCAACACCTTATAGCTTGTGAAAACCATAATGATCATAGTACTTTCATTTTCACTATATTCAAATATAAAGATGACATTATGAAGAAAGTTTAGTCTCATTCCCTTTTTCTTTCCAATAGATAACATTGGCCTTAGTGTATGGTAAACATCATCATCATCAATATAAGATACAAATTTCTCATATTTCATAACTTAATTACACTTCAAGACCTCCTAACATATGAAAACCATAATGACCTTAATACTTAAATAATTTTCACCTTAGTCAAATATAGAAATAACATTAAAAAAATTATTTATAATGTAATTCCCTTTATTTATATGATATACTTGTTGAGTTGGGAGGTTCATTCTATAGCCCAGTATGAGGGCAATGTGTAATTCTGTCAATGTTCAACTTAGAGTTGATATGTGTCCCTTAAAAAAATACTTTAAATAAAAACTTGTTGGCTATAATAAAAACGTAAATGATTATACATATTTGGTAGTTTTAATTAAAAACATTATAATATCATTATCATTGTTGATTCGTTGTTAATATTTATATCCACTATGAAAAAAATCCCTAAAAAAATTTCACTTTCACTGTTGGAGTTATAAATAATATATTTCCATGTCTATGTTAAATAATATAATTTTATATAATTTTACATAGAATTTAATTAAAATTTTAAAATAATTCCATTTCTAAATTATAAATATTTCAATATAAAACTTAAATAAAGTGTTTAAATATTTCAATACTGAAAATAAAAAGTAATTTAGTTACTTTTTAATAAGAGAGAAATGTGTAATCCATTCCATTTTTAATATAAAATATTAATAATAATAAATTATTCAAAAATACAAATTGAACAATAAAAAATCACACTTGGTTTATAGAGAGATAAAATAACTATAGATCCATTTAAATACCAGATTTATTGAGCACTAAAAGGGATTGAATCCTTTTACGTGTAGATCTTATTTAAATTTTGCATTCTAAAAAAAATGTTTGCATATAATTTGATTTAATCCCTCATAATTCTTGGTAAATCTTCCATTAAAATGAATATATATTAATTAGTCTTAAATAATATATTTTTTTTTTCTATGTTAAGACTAAACTAAGTACCCATGGGGAATTGAACCGGTGACCTATCGCAAGGAGTGCCTTAACAGCGCACCCATTCACCATCAATCCAAAGCCCCATGGGCTAATCTTAAATAATATTAACCATAATCATTAATTTCATTATATTTTATGAAAATAATTTATATATAAATAAACTTGATAGATTAAAATTAAAAAATCTAAAAATCAATTTATTGAATTGATATTTTTTAAGCACTTACTAAAATAGTGAATTATTCTAAAAATTTCTCATACCCATAATTAATTACCAATCATTGTCGTAGTTGGTATTCAATATAGCCAAATCCAACTTCCCACTCATTACATCATGGTTAGTGTTCAATGGTATTCTCAATTTTACTAATATGGAGAATTATTCTAAAGTTTCTCATACCCATCACTGTCATAATTGGTGTTAAATATAATTGGTGTTAAATATAGCCAAATCCAACTTCCCACTGGTTCTTGCAGAATTGCCAATCACATCATGGTTGGTGTTTCAATAGTATCCTCCATTTGCAAAATTGGGTTCATGTTCCTCATGCACAAATTCCATCGCTGCTTGGCATTGAATGGAAAAGTTGAAACTTGAAACCTTACTTTCATATTTATAGTATTAATTAATCTCATTTTTCTCTTCCCAAGTTTTGTCCACCAACCCAAAAAAGTGGCTGTCTTTGTTAAAAATATCTGTTTATATTTCAAAAGTTTGAAAAAAAAAGATACGGAAAGTAGACTTTGGCGAGAAAAGTGGAACCTCACGTGCACCCTCATATAATCCATTTGTGCTGTGTGGATATATATATGGATATATACAAGAGAGGCGCCCGCAGTTTTTGACATAGGGATTTATGAATTTTTATGGTTTTGAAGGTTACCTAGATTGCAGACGTGTCCCTGAGATAAAGTTGATGGATACCAGTGCCACCGTCTCCAGTTAAATTTTTTTCAAAAAGTTGGAGATTCATCGTATGTACCCTGTGTTGGCAATAATAGAGAAAGTCTCTGCTGGAAGATTTGAACAAAAAGTCTCTGCAATCCAGTCCCTGCAAATGATGAGAACACTCTGACACCTGGAAAAATGATTGAGTGGGCCTCTGAAGTTTCTGAGCCTTCAAAATTCAATCTCTTGTCAAATTTCCACCTCCAAGTGTCAAACCAGGCAACTCAAACTCCTGAGCTTTTGATATCAAATCTGATTCGAATAAAATATTGAGTGGATTGATAGATATTGATTTAAAAATCTGTGTCTCAGACTGATCCAGATATTGTTCCAAAAATCCGTGTTCACTCCCTTGTGGAAATATTGGGTGGATTGATTGATATGATTTAAAAATCTGTATCTCAGACTAATCTGGATAATTGATAAAAGAATATATGGATAATTGATCCAAAAATCTATGGTCACTACCTTTTGGATGAGAACAATCTGAGACTGGAAATTGATTTGATTTGACTGTGCCTCCTACCAAATTTCTCATAACAAACACAATCAAAGTAGGAAACTGTGAACTCCTCAACCATGGACATCAAATCTGAATCAGATTAGATATTGAAGTGAGAGTGAATGTACTAAAGGAGAACGTGATGAGGAGAGGGGAGTCCAACTCTAATATGTCATGTTCAGGGTGAAATGTATATTGAGATTGCTGGACCCATGTATAAGAGCCTCCATTGATTTAATCATGATGCATAATCTAAAACTTGTATATAAAATCTAAGTTTTTTTTATTTTTATTTTATGGAATTAAAAAGGGATTTATTTGGATTAGGAGTTGGTTAGGATTTACTAAAGTTGATGTGATTCCAATTTGGGTTAAGATGTGGGGTTCAAGGTTAAGTTATTGCTTTATTATACTTATTATTATTGGGTAGTGTGGAATGTACATTGTTCAAATGATGTGGTATTATATGTTTGTAATAATTTTGGAAATGTTTATGGGATTTTGAATAGATGGTGATTTAGGAAATTTATTTTGAAGGTGATACTTAAGGTAATAATATATTTCTTCAATTTTTTGTCAACATTCAATATTATGAATGTTGTTGAGTGTGAAATCTAAAAAATGACACAACACTACAATGGTATTATTTTGTGGGATGTATCTCATGAAAACTATGCCTAAGGTTGGGGAAAAATATACATAACCTTATGAATCACTAGTGATGGCCTCTATATCAATTTTATAACTTTTGTTAGATTATCAATTTGCAACACACATCCACAATATTAGCTTATCAAAACATGAAAGCAACAATAAACTCAAAGCATAATAACCATGGAAAACATCAACACAAACATGCACACATAAGACACAAGTATTTCTAGTGGAAACCCTTTTGGGAGAAAAACCACCTTGTTGTTGCTGCTTTACTCAATTCTTCTATTAATCTGCTAAACAAATTATACATGGATTAGCTTACAACCATAAGCCGGAAGACTTGGCTTCCTTCACAGTATGCTAACACCTATTAGTTAGGAAATCTTTTTCTCTCATGGATCTATGGAAAACTATTTGCTGGAAGCCCTCATGACCAACAATCCTTTCCCAACTTCCATTGGACTATCCAACTCCTATTAGATGGAGAAATTTGTTCCTTCTACTGAATCCCCCAAATCACTGTCTACTCTGAAGCCTCCATACCTTCACTTCCTCCATGTGAACTACATTTCAGAATATTTGAAACTGGGTTCTTAATTTGCTCAACGTGAGCAACCCAACAACATGTTGGCTTGAGGGGGCCTGACCTAGGTTCAGTGTTAGTTAGCCAAACAAATCCCTACACTACTGGCCCTTTCGGCATCAACCCGCTTAGCGCAGACTGAAGTCTCACCCAAAGTAGTATAGGGGGATGCCAGAACCAAATTTCTGCACCATTGAGATGGTTGTGATGTCAGTTTATTCCAACTATACCTGCCTTCTCGCAGGTAGCTTCTCTCTCTGCTCTACCCTTCAGTACCTTCGCGACATGTTACACTCAGCTTCTGTGTAGCCCTACCCAGGGGCTGAAGTCCTTTCTTGCTGCTAAGGCAGCGAACTACGCTATTTCCCAACCTAGGTTAAGTATCTTACTTATCTTATTAGCAGATCTTAGTTAGCTTTGCGTAAACAGATGTTCTTACTTGCGTTCATTTAACCAATATATTTATACACATTCGCGCATCATATAAGAATTAAGAGTGAAATTCATACCCAATATAACAGATGCATAAACAGGAAATAAATATGCAAAATGATAGAAAACTTCTCTTTATTAATGATTCCTGATGGTTACAAACTCAACTTGCCCTGCGCACTCAGCTGCAGGGGTTCGTGCACTCAGTTGCGGACTACTAGGCCTCTGCGCACTCAGCTGCAGAGCCTCTACCTACGCTACGACCCAAAACTTAGACTTACACTTCAGAGCTATCTCACATACATCTTCATTGCTTAGACATTGTGTCTCTAACTACTTAGAGCTTAGCTCTATTTATACAATCCCATGGTCCGCGGACCATGGGTAGATCTTCTACAGCTGACATTACATTATCAAAATAAGGGCAGACAACCCTATGACTCTTTAACAAATACGCGCTTCGCGCCCACAAAATGCGGAGCCTTTACATTGGAATTACAAAATTGGACCAAAATCTGGGCTTTAAACCCCAAAATTACCCTTGGGGGATCCTGCGCCTAACAGGCCCCCAACACAAACATCGTGACTTGCCCTCGAGTCACTCTGTAGGTGCGGAGATCTTAGCGCGGAGACCTCCCAGCTCTGTTTGAATCCCTACAACTTCGGCAGCGCACTGAGCGGCCGTCTGCTGGACTTCTTCTACAAACTATTCAGTGACCACTGCTGTTGAACTGCTGCCGTGAATCCTCTCTTGAGTTGCTTGCAGTTGCGTGAGCTTTGCTTCAATGGAAGCTGTAATTATATACGCCTCATCGATCCATGGCTGTAGGGGCGCTTTTAAGACCACTTCTTTGTTCCGAGCAGCATCCACCTGTTCCTTGAGCGCCTTTGCCTGCTGCATTCGTGCAAGCCTTTGTGTAAGGGCAACCGTCTGCACAGTCCCTTTTACCTCATCGTATTTCTATTGCAGCTCACGTGCCTCTGTCTCTAGGTGCTCCACATTTGGGTCCTCCTGCAGGGTGGTTAGGACCTCGAATGACTGTTCGAACAGCTTCATGCATTCTGTCACTGCACTGGAAACCGCTGTGAACGTTGTCATAACCATGGTGGTACGCTATTCCTTAACCTCTGGCGGGGTTGAAGGCCGAGCCTTCAACTATAGTTCTGCGATCTGCAAGTTCAGATCCAGCTGAACCTTGGCCATCTCTGCTCTCGGTTCATGAATACTTGAGCGCACAACAACTTAGTTCTCAAATTTCCAAGTGTTATTTGCTGGACAGCCACTTGTAATTTATAGCACCTTTTGAATTTGAATTTGACTGTTTCTCCCACATTCGGTCCATTAATGCTAGATTGGTGGCAGATTTCCAAGAATATAACCCATAAAGTTCGCCTTAAATACCTGTTGCCCACTCCATTTGGCCTGAAACCAACCATCAATTCGTGAATAGTGACTTTAACGGTCACTTTCCAGCAAACCTATGCGCCAGCACAACTGTCTTTGCACTGTCGTGGACCCTGTGACACTTTGCTACTGCACGCAGTCTTGACATCACGCAGTTCCCATGCAGAGTAGTTTATAGTCCTGCTCCTCCTTTCAGCTACCTGGAGCACTAAGACTGTGCCATTTTCATATATTCACATCGCCGGATCGCCGGTGTATGGCTTTAAGCGACTGCGATTCATCTTTCCTGGGAAGGGTTCTTCATTTAACTTGACCAGCTGTACCGCACCTCCAGCGGTAATCTCCTTAATAAGATACGGCTCTAACCAGTGCATTCTGAACTTTCCGGGGAATTTATCAAACTTACTATCATACAACAAAACCAGATTGTTTACCTTGAATGTGCGCAGCTTGATGTGTCGGTCGTGCCATGCCTTTTCACGCTACTTTTGGACCTGTTGGTGATATCTAGCCAAAAATTGTTCTCCTTCAAGCTCATCCAACTGCACGAGCCTCTCCTCCAGGGCTTCGCGATCCATCAGATCTGTGAGCACCGCTATGTGCAAACTAGGCACGATGTATTCCATAGGCATTACGACTTCCACTCCATAGACAAGCCTAAAAGGTGTATGTCGTCCAATAAGCCCATAACACTACAAGTATGCATAGGTCCCAATCACTTCGTTGCACATTGCATACCTTGTTCAACGCGTTTTCAAGCACTTTGTTGAACGCCTCCACTGTCCCTTTATCCTGTGGGTGATAATGTGTGCTATTTTGACGATACACCTGAAATTCCTCCGTTAATGCACTGATCGTCTCATTTAGGAAGTGTGTACCACGATCGCTCACCAAATTCTTCAGACATCCAAATCACATCAGTATGTGTTCAAATAGAAACTTTGCGGAAGTCGTGCCCATGCAATCCTTCACCGGCTGCGCTTCTGCCCAACAAGTCAAATACTCCATCGCAGTGACAATATACCTCGTGTCTGTCTTTCCTTGAAGTTTAATAGGTCCTACAAAATCTATTGCCCACTTTTCGAAAGGTTGCAACATCATTTGTGGATTCAAAGGCATTTCATCCCTCCGCGATGGCCTTCTTGTCCATTGACATACATCACATGCCTTCTAATATGATTTTGAATCCTGATGAAGGGTTGGCCACCATAACCTGGTGCGTAGAATCTTCTATGCGGTTGCTCTTCCTGCATATTGTCCTCTTGCGGCGCCCCCATGAGCGTCTATGAGGATGCTGCTTCGTTCAAACTCAGGTACATACCTTCGCGGTATTTCATCATTCCCCATCTTATATAGATGCCCAGTAATGACAGAGAAATTTGCCGTGCATACCACTAATTCCTTCTTCTGCTGGATAGAATATCCTTTCGACGCAATTCCAGTTGTTAGAAAGTGTATTATATCTTTGAAATGTCCATCCGCAACATGCACAGCAAAGAGCTGCACGTCAGGTAATCCTTCCTCTAAACTAATAGGTTCCTCCCCTGTCTCGATGCGCGATAGGTGATCTGGTCCTGCATTCAATCGTCCAGGCTTCATGAAAACTTCAAAATTTTATTCTTGGAACAATAAAAGCCACCTGCAAATTTGCCCCCCCCCCCATCACAGGCTTATTGACCAGGTACTTTAGCGCAGAGTACAGCTGCACCTGCTCAGGTTCGGGCTTTTCTTCATAGACTTGCATCTATGTGCGCGGATCATTCTTCCCATCATACTTGTCTGTCAATTGCATCTTATGCTTCCCAAATTGTGTTCGCATCATTCTCCTACATTTGCACCAATCATCAAAGCTTCCTTTGTGCGTACCCCACCATCTTGCAGGCATAGTGCACAGTACCCAGTCCAAGGCTTGGAAGCGTTGCTTTTCCGGTGCCTCCCTTTCGAATGCATCTAAGAAGGTATCTACCTCATTTATACCATCATAAGTAGGCAGATCTCTTACTTCTGTCGACACGCAGCGCAATGGCCGAGTCATCATGTTGCAATTCAACACAGTTACTTTGTGTAACCAATTCTTCCATCGTTCTACTTCTTTGTCTAAATCCGAAGTGCAGGAACTCTTGCGCTCCCATGTAATTCGCCCATCCGTGGTGGGATTCACCCATTCTTGGTCTCATGCTGTTATCTTGTAGATGCAGTCTAGATCATCATCACTCTCATAGTCGCGGATTGGTTCCGTATAACGCGATCCTTCGGTAGGATCCAGGGGTACTATTACGCGCAATGACTTCTTCTCAAAGATCATCTTCCGCTTCTTTAGATTAATTACCCCATTCATATCAGTGGCCCAATCAATTCCCAGGAGCGCAGGGTAGGGATTGTTGTCGTCAACAATATCTATCACTTCAAAATCTGCCAGCACGCTCGCTCCCTCAATATTCACAGTTATTCCCTGCAATCGCCCCATGGGTATGATTTTCTGCTGATTCGTCATTCTAAGCTAAATCGGAGACCATTGCAGCACAGGTCTTCCCATTCGCTCCCATGTCTGTTTTGGTAGAACATTCGCATCTGATCCCAAATCCAGAATGACTTGATCCATCTTGTATTCTCTGATCTGCGTGGTGAGTCTCATTTCACACCTCATCCTTGTTTTATGTTTTCCGATCTTCTGGACTATACGCGGTTCTCCTATTGCGGTCCCAGCACATCTGTTGATGAGTTCCTGTAACCCTTTCACAACCTTACTGTCACGCAGTAACTTCATACAGGTTTCCAGGAAAGTTGTGAGCATGGAGGGATCCATTTCCGACTCAAGCTGATCTTTGCTTCCTGAAGTGGAGGCCTCAGCGAAGCTCTTCTTAGCTTCCATGAAGGTTTCTCGAGTGCACTCCAAATCAAACTCAACTTCTTTCGCCGAGGCTTTGCGAACCTAGGTACTGTCTTCCGACTATTTCCCCTTGTCATCTCCCATCACGATTCCACTTCGGAGCACTATATTTACATTCGGATCTTCCTCATGCGGCTCAGACCTCATCATCTGCAGGTTTTGAGTCAAGGGAGGTGGTAGTGCTCCTTTGTCATGGATCCTAGCTATTAGCATAGGACAATCTTCTGTCTCATGATCAAACAGCATGAAATACTTGCACGACGGGTGCATTGGATTAGTGCAATCACGGGCATAGTGTCCTGGCCCTCCGCAATTGTAGCAAATCAACTGTCCGCGACCTCTACCAGGTCCTCCTCTGCCTCAGCCTCTTTCACGCCCCTGAAATCCTGTCCGCGCCATTCCTACATTTTGGTCAAGGGGTCGCGTTTCAGCCTGAACTCTGTAGGCGGGCATTCTATCCATCATCAATTCATAGCTCCTACAAGTACGCTCATCATGTCCCACCAACCTACAAAATTTATAGAACAACTGTTGCGGAGTTTGTGTATACTTCTGTAACAAGTGGCAGTTATTCGTGGCATGCTTTCCGGCTACTTGACAGATAGCGCACCACAAAGCAGGCACCGCGCTAGGTCTTGCTTGAGCTTCCGACCTTAGAGGCATCAGTCCTCCTCCTGCAAGGTAATTTGTAAAGACCGGGCAGTGGTCTTTGTCATGACCCTGACTCTTGCATTTCACGCACCATACTTCTTCGTGCACTTCTAGTCGAACTGTCCTATCCTACTTCAAGCTTTGCATCTCAAGGCACAAATTCTTCAGCTGCACGTGAATCTGCTGAACTCCCAGATTAGGATCTTGCATCAGGGTCTCATGTAGTCTCATGGAAATCTCTAGGGCCTCTGCTTGAGTTGTTATCTTCTGTTACGACAACGCACTCCTCAAGTGTGGTAGTAGCGAAGCTACAAACCACTCGTGATGTTGTCCATCCATCAGATTCATGTTTTCTTCGTGAATCATACATTTCAGCCTCTGATCTAGTTCCCAAGGCGTCTCACCTGGTAGCATCGTGATTTCTTTGAATCCAACAATCGACTGTGCTTCATATTTAGGCCTGCTAAATTCCCTATTCAGTGTTGCTCCAAAGTCCGCTACTTTCGCATTCGGGTTATTGTTGGAGTACTTAATATACCAAGTCAGCGCGCAATCCTGCAGGGCACTAACTAGTGTTGCTTTCTTTATATGGTCATCTGTAACACCTTGAGCTTCCCATACAACCTTCACTACGAACCAGAATTGGTTTGGATCCTCATTTCCCAAGCCTTTGAATAAAGGAAACTTCATTGTGCTCGCCATACTGAATCACGGTGGTGGTGGAGGTGGTACAGGTGAAGTTGGAGGTGATGGAGGTGAAGCCGGTGGTGGTGTGGGTGGAGGTGGTATTCGCGGAAATCCTTGCCTTATCAGATGAATAACACTTCGCGGAGAGACCTTTGCGAGCTCTTCCTCATCCCCTCATGGAGGTGAAATCAAGGGGCTATTTTCTGGACCCTTATTTCCTTTTTTCCTATAAACCTTTCTGCTTCATGTAGCCCTGAGCATCAAGGTAAATGCATAACCCGCTTTTTGCACAACAACATTTTAAACCAAGTATTCAAAGACTTTGCATACTTACCTCGCAGTCCTTTGAGAAAGCGTCGCTCTGCCTCGCTATAGCTAACTGAGGTGTCAACCGCGAACTCAGTAACAAATCCTCCTACAATGCGATTGAGCCAATGATCGACAGCGCGTGTGATCTTATCCTCCAATGCTTCCAACCTTCGCACTAGTTCTGGGGTCCACACAATAGGACTATCAAGTTTCCACCTTCCTTGGCTATCTGCTAGCTTCGCAATCCACTCGTATAGCTCAGTAGGGAAGGACGCAAAAAATATTTCGTGGATCTCTGTATACAGGTAGCTATCTAACCATTGTTCTTTTGATAGTCGCAGGTTTCTGTTTTCCTGTGTCGTGAGGTCGTGAATTATTTTGTCCAACCAACCTTCAATTTCTTTCTTAGTTGGATTCCAATGATACGACATCGCACATCTCTTATGTAGATTTCGGTCTCGGCAACGGAACTATTTGTTGGCTTGAGGGGGGTTGACCCAGGTTCAACGTTAGTTAGCCAAACAAATCCCTACACTACTGGCGCTTTTGGCATCGTTCCGCGGAGCGCGAACTGAAGTCTCACCCAAAGAAGTATGGAGGGATGCTGGAACCAAGTTTCCGCACCCTTGAGATAGTTGTGATGTCAGTTTATTCCAACTATACCTACCTTTGCACAGGTAGCTTCGCTCTCTGCTCTACCCCTCAGTACCTTCGTGAAATGTTACACTCGGCTTCTGCGCAGCCCTACCCAAGGGCTGAAGTCCTTTTGTGCTGCTAGAGCAGTGAACTACGCTATTTCCCAACCTAGGTTAAGTATCTTACTTATCTTATTAGCAGATCTTAGTTAGCTTCGCGTAAACAAATGTTCTTACTTGCGTTCACTTAACTAATATATTTATACACATTCATGCATCATATAAGCATTAGGAGTGAAATTCATACCCAATATAACAGATGCATAAACAGGAAATAAATACGCAAAATGACATAAAACTTCTCTTTATTAATAATTCCCGACGGTTACAAACTCAACTCGCCCTGCGCACTCAGCTGCAGACTACTAGGCCTTTGCGCACTCAGCTGCAGAGCCTCTACCTATGCTACGACCCAAAACTTAGAATTATACTTCAGAGCTATCTCACATACATCTTCATTGCTTAGACATTGTGTCTCTAACTACTTAGAGCTTAGCTCTATTTATACAATCCCATGGTCCGCAGACCATGGGTAGATCTTCTACAGCCGACATTACATTATCAAAATAAGGGCGGAAAACCCTATGACTCTTTAACAACTACATGCTCCGCGCCCAAAAAATGCGGAGTCTCTACATTGGAATTACAAAATTGGACCAAAATCTGGGCTTTAAGCCCCAAAACTGCCCTTGGGGGATCCCACACCCAACACAACACCATCATTCTGCAATATAAAATATGAATAAAAAATATGACCAGGAGGGGGGAAATCTCATATCAAAATTCTCCACACTAATACACCACAAGCTGTCAATCCTTCTCCACTCTGACTACTGCCACTTGCAAGACAACTCTGAATTCTCTCAAACAATGATTTTTGCATACAACATTATGATATAACTCTGTAAAACTATGAGAGCAACTGTTGCAATCTCTACTCACTCTCATAGCCCTCTCAATGACATGCTATCACAATCTCAAAAGAACCAACCAAACTCAACAAGACACACACAAGTATATAGCAAACTATCCTCATCAATCTTGAATCCAATACATGGGAAAATACTAGGGTAATACCAAACCAAGTGTAAATACCATGCAAGCTAAAATACCACATGCAAATACCTTGTTAATACCAATACCAAGTACACATGTACCATGGTAATACCAAATATCAAGTACACCTATACCATGGTAATACCAATACCAACGCCACTTGTACAACTGTTAAAGTAACAAGCCAAAATGCCATGTGTGAATACTATGGTAATACCAATACCAAGGGCACTTGTACCATGGTAATACCAATACCAAGGGCACCTGTACAACTTTCAAAGAAACAAGCCAAAATACCACATGCTAATACCAATACCAAGGGCACCTGCATGATGGTAATATTTTACCTATGCACAATCAAATAGCAAGATAAACCATTTAGCTTCAATACCAAATACCATGGGAAACATCCTTGGTAACACTGTATAACCAACTCCTCCTCTACACAACTAATCATCACGGGAAGGCCTCCAAACCAGTGCAACACACCACCATCCAACTCCATGCAACAATCGTGATCATAACAACATGGTCATGAGGAACATGACATCCTCTCCTCACACTCTGTATGTAGCACCTGCAAATCACATCTTCGTTCTAGTAGACACAACTCTCCTGAAACCCATGCTACCATGTTGACATCAAGGCCAACCAACAACACATTTGCAACACTGCAACACACATCAATGCCAACAATCTTCCCCTTTGGCATTGATGAAAACCCAAGTGGAGCCAACCATTTGAACTATCCTCTGAAAATTGATCTCCATCCTCACATTCTCCCCCTTTGACATCAATAGAAAAGGGCTAAACATGTCAATGACAAATGTTATATGCTCCTCTCCATGCAATGGGATCCATCAACAAAAACATAAACTCCACTCAATATCATATGCAGGTAATGAAAAATGGAATGTAGGTCTGAAAGATGAGAATAACAACAACACTCCTTCACATAACTAAAAAATATGTGCAATAAACTCCCCCTGAACACAACATATGATTCATCAACAACACACTAGAGTAGCTGTATTCATATCCTATCAACAAAAACAAAATCCATGTCATAATAGTAGCAACAGATCAAGTCACCAACACGTAGCAACAACAACATAATGTGACCAACTAACAACAACAACTCTGATCAACTCTATAGTAGCAATAACATATATCCAATCAACTCTTGAATAACAACAACATATATAGTCTCTCCATTTGATATCTACATCTCCACATTGTACTATCCAACAACAAAAAACTCATAATCAACAACAACAATATCTCAATCAAATGTTCTCTCTCCCTACTAAAATAGTAACATCAGCATCTGAGGAAAACATGGTAGCAAAAAATACGTGATGACAGGGTCATAAGAACATGACCAACCATACTCCATTGAATGCAAACATCTCCATGGCCGAATGTGTGTGTGTGTGTGTGCGCGTGTGTGTGTGTGTGTGTGTGTGTGTGTGTGTGTGTGTGTGTGTGTGTGTGTGTGTGTGCGTGTGTAGATATATCCTTGCCAATGCCTCCTTGCCACATGCAATAGGCTACTCCACATGGACCAATGACTGTAACCGAATGATATGAAACAAAGTACATGGCTTCATAGATTTATTACATGGATATAAAAGATGATACATGATTGTACAATGACATCAAAAGCCTATACATATGGCTGAAACATGACTCACATAACTCTAGAATGTCCCACCATGATAAGTATGAGAGTGTACATGAATAATAAATGAAATACATGGTTGTACCAAAACTACTTAACAACCCATACATAGATGGACTAACTCTCATACTCTCACAACTAATTATACACATGCCAATCATGGCTCACAACTTTATGCATGACATGTACGAAAATGAGACTATGACTGTCATAAAATCCTCACATCCAATGCATGTATAGTACAATGTCACAATGCAAGTACATAGAGCACATGGTTAGCAACATGTCCTTTTTATGGCAGCAAGATAATATCAATATAAATCACATAAGATACATGTATGAGCCTCTCCAAATGACCATCCATAAATCAACATCTCATTAGCATCATTTAACAACTTATAACAATGGATAGTGGCCCACCAAAAAGCATTTATCAACAACATTATGAAGCCTCTTTTCAACATGAAAATCCTCATAGCAACAGTATCAATAACTAGCAACATATGGCAACATCATGAAGAAAAAATATAACACCCTAATCAACACAATATATCATTTCTTTATAGAAAAACATAGTAGAAACAATAATCATCATATGGAGCATGAATCTCTCCAATATAAATTGAACTGGCAGCAATAAAAGCATATAATGATGTAGTGACAACAACAATATCACATCAGAAAAACATCCTCATAAATATAGGCATCATATACCAAATGGCTCAACAACATGAGCCCATACTCCTACAACACAAGCTCTAACTCTGGGAAACAAATTAGAAAGAAACAAGATCATCTTCAACCAAAAATGAGTCAATGCATCAATATGCTCTCAAGGAAAAATTTCCAACAGAAGTAAAAAGTGACCAAGCTAATGATACGACATGTGATAAGAAAATAACCACCATGTGCAACAATAATAGTATTATGAAAAACAACCAACATGAACAACTTTTACTTTTCTGCATATAGGCTGCAAATCTCTAACATAGGAATTATGCTAATAGCTATACCCATACACCATCATTGCACTAATCTCTATGGCACCATTATGCATAATATTATCAAACCAAAATTCATTTTTCCTCAGAATAATTTAAGCCAACTGCATGTCAAACTCATGTGGGCAACATATAAACCATGCACAACCATACTCTTGCAGTAGATGAAAGTTAAATAAGCACATAACATGGAATTCATACCCAACTCCTTAAAGGAACCATGATGTCACAAAACCACTAAAATATTAGAAGCATATGAAGTGTTCCCCTTGAACATGTGTCATCTCCACTCATCACAACAGAATATATCCTGATCACAATAAATTTTGCAGAGATATCATTAGTAGCACAAATCTAATATCATAAAATACCATAAAAAGTATATGCATCAATAAACCTAGTTGCAATCATGAACATACTTATCATCAAGAAAATCTATTTATATGCACTTCTCTTATTATAGAAACACCTTCAATAATCTACCATGTAAAACCATGATGCACCATAGCTCCCCTTGAGGCCATGAGAGCCTTAGTTTCTTCTTATAGGTCCTTGCGGGTCCTTCTTCTTCCAAACTTTGAGTGGTTTCTCTCTTGCATGCAAGTGTCTAGCTATCCTCATACTTGGCCTATTTTGCATATTCTTCATTCCTTGATTAGGTGGCCTTAAGTAAATTGGAGTCTTGCAATATTTGGCTATATGACCAAGATTGTCACACACATAGCACCTGATGTGCCATAAAAATAGAGGAAAAGGCTCATATCTCTTGTTCTTTATTCTACTCTTCTTTGCACACAACCTGCATTTAATAGTTTTATGACCAAAATCATTGCATGAGTAGAAATAATGATAAAAATGACCATTATACCTAATTTTAGATTAACTCCATGATGTAGGTTGTCTCCTTTGCTTGTTTTCTTGATAAGGGATTTTATACCATTGCTTCTCTTGCAGCATGGATCTACAATTTGCTGCAATATGTCCTAGCTTCTGGCAATTGAAGCATCTCACAAGTGAAAATTATCTCCTTGAAGTTTTTCTTGGCATAACCTTGGGCTTATCTTCCTTGAGCTCCTTCTTTGACTGTTAGTTGTGTTGATATATGTCCTTCTTGCTTCTTTTGTAATTGCTATCATCGTTTATACTTGTGGCTGCAACAAAACTAGTTTCTCCTTTATTCATGCTACAATTTTATTGGAAAGATGAGGTACTTTGGTTGCTATTCAATAGTGTGGCTTTCCTCTCTAGATCTCTTCTTAGTGAAACCACCTCTACTTCCAATTTCTCACATTCCTCCTCCTTTTCTCTATATTTATTTCTCATTTCTTCCTCAATCTTCTTTGCCTCCTCAAGATGAATTTTTAGTCCATTGATTTCTTCTCTTAGTCCATTCTCCTTATCATCGAAAATTTGCAAAATTCTTTTATGATATTTACATGAATAGGTTAGCCTTTCTACTTCAACAACTAATTCCTTTGATTACAACCATTTTTTATTCATATTTATCTTTAAAAAGAGAAACATCCATCTCATATCCACTATGTAGCTCAATAGAATCATCATAATCATAATTCAAAAATTCTTTGAAATATTACCTCGTAACACAACTTTTTTGGCTGAGATTTTGAAATATGTTGCCTCATTTGCAATGGAATGATTCTCTTCCTTCTTTAGGTTCTTTTTCTTTTGTGACATCCTTTTCTTACTTCTGGCCATGATCCATGATCTACTCTCCAAGCATTCAAGCTTCACTGAAAAGCACCAGCTCTGATACCAATTCTTGGAAACTAGCTCACTACTGAGGGGGGAAGGGGGGGGGGTGAATAAGTAGTGATGGCCTTTATATCAATTTATAAGTTTTTCTGGACTATCAATTTGCAACACACATTTACAATATTAGCTTATCAAAACATGAAAGTAACAATAAAATCAAAGCATAATAACCTTGGAAAATATCAACACAAGCAAGAACACATAAGGACACAAGTATTCTGGTGGAAATCCTTTTGGGAGAAAAACCACCCTGCTACTCCTGTGTTGCTCAATTATTCTATTAATATGTTGGACAAATTATACATGGATTAGCTTACAACCATAAGCCAAAATACTTTTCTTCCTTCATAGTATGGTGACACTTATTAGTTAGGAAATTGTTTCTCTCACAAATCTCAGGAAAACTATACGCTATAAGCCCCCATGACTAACGATCCTCACCCAACTCCCATTGGACTATCCAACTCCTATTAGATGGAGAAATTTGTTCCTTCTACTAAATCCTCCAAATCATTGTCTACTCTGAAGCATCCACACCTTCACTTCCTCCATGTGAACCACGTTTTAGAATATTTCAAACCGAGTTCTCAATCTACTCAACATGAGCAACCCAACAACACCATCATTCTGTAATATAAAATACAAATAAAAAATATGACCCGAAGGGGGGAAATCACACATAAAATTTTTGCACACTAATACACCACAAGCTACCAATCCTTCTTCACTTTGACTATTACTACCTACAAGACAAAGCTCTGAACTCTCACCTCAAAACAATCACTAATTTCTGCATACAACACTATGATATAACTCCGTAAAACTATGTGAGCAACTGCTATAATCTCTACTATCTCTCATAGCCTTCTCAATGGCATGCTCTCACACTCTCAAAAGAACCAACCAAACTCAACAAGAAACACTTAGGTATATAGCAAACTTTCCTCATCAATCTTGAATCCAATATCATGGGAAAATACTATGGTAATACCAAAACCAAGTGTAAATACCATGCAATATAAAGTACCATGTGCAAATACCATGGTAATACCAATACCAAGTACACCTGTACCATGGTAATACTAATATCAAGTACAATTGTACCATGGTAATACTAATACTAAGGGCACCTGTACAACTGTCAAAGAAACAAGCCAAAATGCCACTTGTGAATACCATGGTAATACCAATACCAAGGGCACTTATACCATGGTAATAGCAATACCAAGAGAAACTGTACAACTGTCAAATAAACAAGCCAAAATACCATGTGATAATACCATGGTAATATCAATACCAAGGGCACATATACCATGGTAATACCAATAACAATGGCACATGTACCTTGGAAATATTTTACTCATGCTCAATCAAATACCAAGGTAAGCCATTTAGCTTCCATACCAAATACCATGGGAAACATCCTTGGTAACATTGTATAACCAACTCCTCCTATACATAACTAATCATCATGGGAAGGCCTCCAAACCAGTGCAACACACCACCATCCAACTCCATGCAACAATCATGATCATAACAACATGATCATGAGGAACATGACATCCTCTCCTCACACTTTGTATGAAACACTTTAAAATCACATCTCCATGCTAGTAGACACAACTCTCCTACAACCCATGCTACTAAGTTGACATCAATTCTAACCAACAACACATTTGCAACACTGCAACACACATCAATGCCAACATCTAGTTTTATTTTATTTATTTATTATTATTTGTTTTTTATTTTTCATTTTTATTGTGGTGTGAGGATTTTCCCATTAAGGAATCCCTATTTCTATGCTAAATCATAAGCCTCGACTACCCTCTAACCAACCTCGTCCTAGAATAGAAGGAATATTCAATATTTGCATTGATTAGAGGCCCTCATGGTGTCTCACAACTCATTTTCTTGAGAGGGGTAGGTGTTGTTGTGCTTAATCTTGACTCTCTAGACTAAATTATTCTTATTTATCACTCATTGTTGAAGACCATAATAAGAGAAAAAAATAATACTCAAATGACTTCTTCCCTATTAGGATGCAAAATGTGACTTCTCCAAATCCTTTCAAGATGGGAAGGTGAGGAGACAATGGATTTCCACATATAAAGTTTACAATAAAGGTACTTCCATGGAATTAATGGGGGTTATGGATCCTTGCCACAATTATATTTTCCAAAAAAATAGAGATGTTTTTTTTGTCTTCAAGTTCTTTGTTTGCAAGAAGCCATAATTTTCCTTTCAAAATGGCCTTTCAAGAAATTTGGCTAAAAGTTTTCTTTTTAATAACCATATTGAAGGAAAGGGTGAGATCATAACCTAAATTCTTCTAACATGGGTAGAATTCAATATCCAACATTTTATTGATCCATTTAATCACTTTGTAGGGACCTTATTTGATTCAAAGGTCATCTGCTTGGTTTAGCCAACAATTATGCTCCAAAAGATGCTCTCAAGAGGGAGGCATTATGGGGGTGTCTAAATGATGAGCTGCTAGAACCCTTCTGGTTGTTGTATCATGTTTTTAATAATGCTAGGATTACATATGACATGAAGTAGATGTTAGCTTCTTATATGCCACCAAGACAAAAATTCTCTAGAATGGCCTCAAGATCAAACTTAACATGTACAATCCTTGAAAATATTAATGCATATACACCCTCAAATTGGCATTCAATTGGCCCAATTTCTGAAAAGGAAACAAGGGAGTGCACCTAATCCCCTTACATTCTCCATCTCTTATGCCTTAGCTAAAATTGGGGCCTTGAATTCGAGATGTATATTGAACACCTACCATTTGAAGACAATATCTTATGTAGAAGCTATCAAGAGACTTAAAAAATTGATGCCTTAACTTAGAGGTGAGAAATAATGGACATTGTGGTGGGACGGTTTAATTTGACATGTTAGACCTTCATGTAGTGGTAATATAGAGAGCTTACCACCAATATGAAAAAGAAGATTAATTTTGTTATTGAGAAGCTACAAATTTTTTTAGTGATGTGGCAATTTAGATACTTCGATAAGAAATTGTAGCCCAAAGAAGCTATGTGGAGACAATTTCTCAATAATGATGCAAATAATAAAGAAAATGGAGCTCAAACATATTCATATTTCTATTGGTTCAAGATGGGTAACATGGTCACAAAGTACTTCTACAAATCCCTAGCTATTAAGAAGTGGTTGAATGGATCAAAGTAACCCTTAAGGTAGCAGAAGGAAGAATAAAAATAGGGTGATATATATAGATTTGTTGGCATTATGACACAGGTTTGGCACTATGGCACAGGGCACTGTGGCACAGGTGTTGTCCTTGATGGAAACTCACTCAGATGGCAGATCACAGTTCAAGCTCTCAGAATGGAAGAAAAATACATATACGCAAGTTCCTCTTGACCAGATCGCGTATACACGTGGGATTGATGATCAAAAGTCGCGTATGTGTATGCATGCACTTTCATGCATGGAAAAGTGCGTACATGTGGGAAAGCTTATTTTTGGGTCCATGGTATTTGGACCTATGGTTTTGGACCTTGGTATTGCGTCTGAAGTATTGAACCCAGGTATTGGGTTCCTAGTATTGGTTCTCTATGGTTTTGGACCATGGTTTGAGTAAGGCCTTAGACTATAAAAATGGAGGAGATCATTTGGCAAAGGCATTGACTCAAAGATTGAATATCTTATGAAGAGGAAGATCTGCAATTCTGGTGATTGGTTTATGGTGCATAGCTGAATCTGAATCAAGGAGGACCCTAAGCGCAAGAAGACGGATAAGTTCTATTGATGGGTCAAAACTCAAGTCTTGAATAGTAGTATCTTTGTGTGATTTTGATATGTTATATTTGGCACATGACTTGATCTATAAATCTGATAATCTGGGTATAACTGATGTCTAAATATTTGAAAGGGTGAATTATCTTTTATAGATCTGTACGTAGGTTTGACACATCAGAGGCGCGTATACACGCTGGTTTAGTAAATCAAAACAACGTATATGCTGGTTGGCCTTAATACAGAAGCGTATGCATGCAGGTTTCTGCATATTGAAGTAGCATACGTCTCTTGAAATATGTTTTAGCTACTTTTGTTTATTGCTGCAATGTTCTGGGTTCAGAATTGGTGTCTGGTTACTGTTACTATTTTCTGGGTACAACATTCAGAGAAGTGACTATTTGATTTAGTTTGTTTGGTGTAAAGGAGATTGGTTGATACAGATATACTTGATGTTTGATTGATGTTATTCATGGATCCAGTCTGAAAATTTATGAAATGTGGTCCTTGGAAGAAAAGAGAAGGTTGTAGCCTTCTGTAGGTTAGCACCTACGTACTAGTACCTCAGCTAGTACAAGAGCTAAGGGGGTTGTAGCTCCCTTCCAGGAGAAGTTGGAGAAAAAGAGAAGGTTGTAGCCTTCTGCAGGTAGCAGCCTCGTACTGGTATAAGACTGCACTAGTACAAAATAATTGTAAAAAGAAGTTTCTAATTAAAAGAAGATAGAGACGAATTGCAGTAGGTGGTTTTCACCCTCATTGGGTTTCCACCTTATATCTGTGTGTCCATGTGTGTGATGATCTGTTTTGCTTTACTTCTCCTGTTTACTGTTCTTATGATTAATGAAGTCCTGATGCACTGATTAAAGATCAACAATTAATGAATCTTAAGTTTTCTAGTATACGATGGTTTCTTTAGACACAGTAGCATATATACACAGTTTCCCATAGCTGAAGTAGCGTATACAAATCTGATTGTGAAATGAAAAATAATTGATTTAATAACACTGATTCACCCCCCCCAGTATTATTTCCAACAGATATATATATATATATATATATATATATATATATATATATATATATATATATATATATAAAGAATTATGAAATGGTATTACAAACTCAAGGGAAAAGAGGAAAAATGAGGGTGTATTATGATCCTTATCCCCTAAAATTGAACCACATGAAGTATATCACATATTATGAATACCCTATTTTATAAAAATTATCTTAAGGTAGTGAAACATCTCACAATGATCCTTTTTATGAAAATATTCCACTCTTATTCACTTGCTTCTTAAAGGTATGAGGTCCTCCTAATGAGCTAAGCTCATATAAATATATCGCAATAGTGCCCATGAAGAAGACTCCATCCTTAGTTATAACTATCCATGATACCTTAATCAAAACCACTCCTAAATATCTAGTGGATCTTCTTTAATGAGGGCACATCACGTTTATTCCACACTAACTAACTAAGATATTTATTTAATATTTAAAAACATAGTGGACCTAGTCCACTTTACATTGAATGGAAACCAAAACTACACTATTATTAATCTAGTGGTCCCTTTGCCCTACCCATTTCAACCCCATGGAGGATCTCAACATTCTATTGCCCTTTGGAAAGCATTGCCCTCAATGCTTATAGTAAGGATGTATAACCATAAACTGAGGTCCTTTATATGGGTGTTAATCACATTGCTAAAGTAGTCTAAGGAACAAATGTTCAATGAATGAATTAGCAAGTATTATGCTCTATAATATGACCATGTTAATTTATATCCAAACACATAGAATCCACGAAAGGTCATTCACATAGATGTAAAGGGCCAGGGGTGGGTCTGAAAGTGACAATACCATTACATAATATGCAAGTTGACCATTGGCAATCATAACAAGCTCATGGCTTCACTTAATGATGTTCCCTACAAAAAGAGCTTGTTTTCGGGGCCAAGAAAATGATATAATATGAATTATTATGATGATTTAACTTTAATCTTGAAACATAAGAAATATTATTTAGAAAATCCCATGCTATATTGATCAAAATACCCTTAATGTTGGAAAACATCATACGATGATTCTTTTATGCAAGGAATCTGCATATGTTCACTTGCCTCTTAAGGTAGGCTGACCTCTCAATGAGCTAATGTCTAATACAAAATACTCCAATACATGCTCCACAAAGAGGATTCCATCTATAGATACATTTGAAACCCTAATCATAATCACCACCTAACTTTATAATGGAGTTTCTTGTCATGTACCTAATCCCTTATTTACTCTTATTGAGGTGAAGGATAACTACAACAGAATTATAAGTTCACTATTATCATTTTGTAGCATTTTGAAATACCTTCCTTGGAAACCTAACACTATCCATGAGATTAATTTCCGTCGTAACCATGTGTGAGATTGAATGTAACCTCTAACAACAATAAATTACATAATTCATATGCAAATATAAAAAAAATAGAGGACATAATAATGCATACCCAAGGTTATTTCGTTACCCATCAAACTCAATGTATTATTGAAATAGAAAAACATTCCATAAGAAGATAGCCATAAATACTTATCTACAAATAAATCTATGTCCACCAAAATGGTTGCTGAGGGGAAAAGGCTCACCCAGTCATAGGAATCATCTATAGATTCCACCCCCAAGCCAAACCATGATACCACTAAGGTGGAAAAATCTATCATGGGGTTCTAAACTCACTTGGTTGAATCCATTACTCATGGAAAACCATCTACACACTATATATTTCTCTAAGCCCTCTTCTAGGAATTATATTAGCCATGGAACTTTTTTCCAATACTCCACATAATAAAAATAATATCCACTCCTTTTCTCAACAATCCTTATAGTAATATTGCCTTCCAATGCTCTTTGATGTGTGTAAAAAGAGAAATTTGATGTCTTCCTTATAGTATCAACCTAGGATAGAAAACACTTGGCCTCATGATATTCAATAAGGAAAAATAATAGGGTTGCAGGTGTAAATTTATTACATAAACTACTATGGATATTCCAAACATGGCATTTCTCTCCAACCATCACATTTCTCCCATATTTTAGTAGCATGATTCCATAATTTCTATGGAGGTTTACTAGCCACAACACATGGGAAACTCTTGTCATAACAATCATAACGTCTATGAGTTAAGGCTTCTATGATGTGAATATTTTATATTTGATTCTTCTAGATCCATCACACTGTGTTATTTGGGTCGATGTTTCGAGCCAACAAGGATAAAAATCCCCATGTGAAGGGATCTTATCTCCCATACATGCCCATGAATGGTTTCCTAATGATAACGATGATAGATTTTTCATGGAAAAATCAATGGAAGTCCTTTCCTTGCATGAGGCCCCTCCCTCTTCCCAATAATATGATATATGTGACACATATACTTAGTTCACACCCATAATTCAAATATTGATGATGGGACAACTTGTAATGTTGCATGGGCACAAAAGGGTAGTACTCCAAAGGATGATGACAAGGTCAAAACACTCGAACTCCATTTCCTCTTTCCCTCTTGTGGAATCATGGTTCCCTCGTATCTCCCTCAAGCAACCATTTTGGTGGATACTATATTATTATGCATTTTCATTTTACACACTTTCACATATACATGAACAGATCATGGAAAATATACCCACCACATTCTATTCTTATTTGACCACATGGATTCTTATGAATTCACTCGTAAGGACTTAGCCTTGAGCTCCATGATAGAGATGTTTGCAATGCACTCATGGGGACATTGCATATCAACTTACATATCATTACTCCCATCTCATAAACCACATTATGAAATCTTTACTTGATTTATACATTACAATTCAAGGATTAAAACTAGGATATTACACTTCTTTAATAAGGCCACATTACATTTATTTCATGCTAACTAATTAGTGGGTCTTATTTAAGAATAGCATAATGGGCCTAGTCCTCTTTACATTGAATGGACACCATAATAAACTATCATCACTCTAGTGGACCCTGCACCCTCATATTACACTCTTAGGGAGGATTTCAACATTCCACCCCCCTTCAACAAGCATTATCCTTAATGCTTATAGTGAGGATGTACAACAATCAACTAGGGTCATATATATATATATAGATATATCTATGTGTGTGTGTGCTAACAACAACAATAAATTAGTCTAGGATGCTTGTCCATAAATTGGGTCCCATATATGAGTATTGAATCCCTACACATTTAAGTGATTAGTGTCCCATATGCATTTTTTAACTACAGTGCTAAATTAATCCAAGGTGTTCATCATAAACCTGGGTCCTATGACCATATGCTCACGTTGACTCCTAATTTCAATTAATAGCCAAGTATTGCACTCCAAATTCTGAATGTGGTAATGTTGATCAAAATAAGTATAAAGTAGGATATTACACTTCTTTAATATGGCCACATTACATTTATTTCATGCTAACTAATTAGTGGGTATTATTTAAGAATAAAATAGTGGGCATAGTCCACTTTACATTGTATAGACACCATAAATACACTATCATCACTCTACTAGACTCTTCACCCTCATATTACACCCCTAGGGAGGATCTCGACATTCCGTCTCCCTTTAGCAAGAATTTCCCTCAATGCTTATAGCGATGATGTACAAAAATCAACTAGGGTGATATGTATATGTGCTAATAACAACATTAAAGTAGTCTATAAAGCTTGTCCATAAATTGGGTCCCAAATATGGGTATTGAATCCCTGACATTGAAGTGGTTAGTGTCCCATGTGCAATTTTTAACTAGAACATTGAATTAATCCAAGGTGTTCATCATAAAATCGGGTCCTATAACCATATGCTCATGTTGACTCGTAATTTCAATGATAGCCATGTATGGCACTCCAAATTCTCAATGTGGTCACGTTGATTGAAATAATTATAACTAACCATGCCCAAAAGAGCATCCACATAGTTGTAAAAGGTTATTTTGAATATAGAAGGAACACTACCACTAAATATTATGCAAGCTGGAAGTTGGTAGTTATAACTAGCTCATGTCTTCCTCAAGTGATGTTTTCTTTGTATGATGGAGTAGAATAATCAATGAGAAGGTGTAAGTAGTTTTCTTCCCATAAGTGACAATTATCCATATACATTCCTTGGGATCCTTCTCTAAATCATAACAACCATACCATATATCACTTGTATACTTATCTTCAATATCACTCCAAATTTCCATGATTTGGATTTACTGGTAGGATTCTTATGATTTTATTTAGAATTCACACTATACAAGCTATTTGAGTGGGTGATAATTTTTCTACTTTGATTAACCATCATTTGATATGCTCTTCACAATCCATAACAAGTTAAAAAAATGTGTAATGGAGAATACTTCGACATAGTTTGTCTTCCACATAAACTCATATAAAATTAGATGTCCCTCAATGATGGGGCCTGATATATCCCTTTAAGAGACCATAAGATATTAAGTATGAGAACTATGGTTTTTAGGTAGAAAATTTTAAATAGCTAAACCTCCCTTAACATTGATTGGAAATTCTCTTATGACCACACTTTGGAAATTTCATGGCCACTTTACATCCATTAGCACTAGTTTGGTGGAAATCTAGTAACTCTATCGAAATATATCTACTCAAATATTTCTCTACCAAATCAACTTGATATTATATATTTATATTTCATTTTCATGTTTTAGTTTCTAATGTTGGTACTTGATTATAGCTAGTTAATTATTTATTGCTTAACTCAATTATTATTTCCGATTTGTTTGAGAAATATTCCTTGTTCTATGTGTGAATAATTGCAAAGCCCAATAATGAGCAAGAGAATTGGAGTGATGCAAGTTTACATGTTCCATATACAACTGCCAATTTAACTAAGTAATTGTTGTATTATAGTGAATTGTATGCATTAGTAATCGACATTTTTGTACACCAAGCAATCTCATACAATAATATACATCACATATAAAGAGACATATAGATCACCCTTACATTATATAGAATCACAAAAACCAACAAATTTTCATAATGTTGAGTACATGCATACTTATAATAACTTTATATAGTTACAACAGTTGCATTTTCTAACCAACCCAGTGGCCAACTCGGCAGGGAGGTCACTGACTTACATTCTAGAACAAAACTCATTTATATATATTGAATTGATGGGACAAGTTTACTAATTCGACTCATATCCCCCACCCCAAATGTATTATTCATCCTGAAGAAGGGGAGATTTAGACTTATTATATTTAGAAAATACAAAGAGAAGAATGAGAGTATAGAGAAAAATGAGAAGTTGGATCAATTTCTCACTAAATTCACTTGGTGGTCGCTAGAGTTAGGATGACTTGTACCGATGGATCAACTAGTGATGAATAGTTGACTAATTCAATATATTACTCTTCATCCCCTTTATGGAATGGTTCCTTTTGCATCAATATTCTAATACCTCATCTTTCACTAAAGAGACACATTTCCATGATGTGATTTCCCACAATGGATGTATGTGTTGAACTATTCTAATAATTTTTTTTTTTTTTTTTACATGGTGTGAGTATTTTTCCATTGAGGAAGCCCTATGGCTCTGTTTTTAAGGGAAAATTTCACTTGCAGTAACAAGTTACTTTAGAACCAACAGGATTTTCCCAAGGCCTTCCCAGATAGTGTGTGTGTGTGTAGAGAAGTGATGATAAGATAAAAGTGATACCATGCAATCAAACTCACAAAGAGAAAGTGAATAAGTTATCTCTTATCATGAGAATCCAATCTCTGTTGATGAAGCCAACTTGGGGAAAATATCCTCTATATATTTGCTCCTGAATCTTCCTTGTGACCTGCACACAATGAAGACAACCAATTCCTATTCTCTTGCAAAAACAATGTTAGCACATACACAATAGATCAACCATATAAAATATAAGAATACATGGAAGACAAATGTGGGGAAAGTCTTTTTATTAATATAGCATCAATGTTGAATCAGAGTACATCGATGAGTCCTCGTAGCCTCTACCTTTGGTGTATATCCTAACCTCTATGATCATTGTTTTATATACCTGCATGCACAATTTTATCTCAGAAATAGTCTAGTAGAATTCTGGCATAATTTCATTTCTTCTCCCCTGTGACTTGTGAAGAGCTTGCCTTTTATGGATTTTACTCATGATTGGTCTCATTAAACATAGACACTTTCTTGACCGTATCATAGGTTATGATCAAACTAGAAAAAATCAATGATGACTTGGTAAAATGGTTAAATTGGACCAAATCAATGCTTATTCGATTGAACTTTTAGTATGTTCCAAAACTACAGTGGAGAGAGGGCATTGCTAGGCTTCTATTTTGACCTCAACACTAACAAAGGGCATTGATAGGCCTTCTGTTTTAGACCTAGAACTGGCTAAGAGCATTGAACCCTCAAAATTCCACTTTTTTGGTTATTCCACTAATCACAAATTGAACCTTTGACTTAGAAAGGGCTGTGATTTTTTCTTAGACCCCAGGGGGTGGCTTTTTGAGCTATAACACTCTGCTAGGACATAAGCCCCAATTGCGCTCTATTGAACCTCATCCTAGCATAAAAGAAATATTCAATATTTAAGTTGATTAGAGGCCCTCATGGTATCCCACAACTCATTTCCTTGAGAGGGGTAAGTGCTGTTGTACTTAGTCTTTACTCCCAGACTAAATTACTCCCAATTATTACTCATTGTTTAAGACCCTCATAATAGGAAACAAATGATATGAAAATGACTTGTTCCTTCTCAAGATACAAATTTTGACTTCTTCAAACCATTTCAAGATGGGAAGGAAAGGAGGAAATGGATTTCCATGTATAAAGTTTGCAATGAAAGTAGTTCCATGGAATTAATCAAGATTAGAAATCCTTGCCACAAATATATCGTCTAAAATGTTAGAGATATTTTTATCTCCACATTATTTATTTGAAAAAAGTTAAATTCATCATTTTGCCTTTCAAAATTTCCTTTCAAGCACTTTGAGTAAAACATGTGTTCATTTTGCTAACCATCTTAAAGGTGAAGCGGGGTTATAAATTTAATTCTTTTGAAGCAGCTAGAAGTCAATATCAAACACTGTGTTGATCCATTTAATCATGTTATAGAGACCTTTTTTGATTCAAAGGCAAGGTGCTTGTCTAACCAACATTTATGTTCCAAAGGATGTTATCAAAAGTGTGGCATTATGGGGGTGTCTAAACAAAGGGATGCTAGAACCCTATTGGTTGTTGTATGATGACTTTGATAATGCTAAGACTCCACGTGGCATGAAGGGGATGTTATCTTCTTAAATGCCACAAAGATAAAAATTTCCTAGAATGACCTCATGAAGGTCAAAATTAACCTGTACAACCGTGAAAAATATTGCTGCAAAGACAACCCAAAATTGGGATTCAATTGGTCTAATTTCTATAAACAAAACTAGGTTGTGCACCTAGTCCCATTTCATTCTCCATCTCTTGTGGCTCAGCTAAAACTAGGGCCTTGAATTTGAGATGTATCTTGAACACCCATCATTTGAAGATGATATCTTATATAGAAGCTACCAAGAGATTTTAGAAATTGATTCCGCAACTTAGAGATGAGAAACAATGGATCTTATGGGTAGGAATATGCCATTTAACATGCCACAACATTTATGTAGTGGTAATATAGAGAGCTTACCACCATAAAAAAAAGAAGAATAATGTTGTTATTGAAGAGTTATAGTAATTTTTAGGGATGTGTAAATCTAGGTACTTCAATCAGCAATTACAACCCAAAGAAGCTAAGGTGAGACAATTTCCCAATGTTGAGGAAACTAATAAAGAAATTGGAACTCAAACATATTCACATTTATATTGGCTAAAGATGGAAGACATGGTCACGAAGTCTTTCTGCAAAGCCCTAGCTACGAAGAAGTAGTCGAATGGTTCAAATTAACCCTCAAAGTAGTGGAAGGAAGTCTAAAATTAGGGTGGTATTAAAAAATATATTGATCAATCATTATGAAATGGTATTCTAAGCCCATGTGACAAGAGGAAAAAGGAGGGTGCTTTATGATCCTTATCGCTTCAACTTGAACCATAAGAAATATATCAAATATTACCAATACCCTCTTTTACCAAAAATCCCTTAAGGTAGTGAAACACCTTATAATGATCCTTTATGGAAAGATTCCATGAATATTCACTTGCTTCTTAAAGGTATGCTGAGCTCCTAATGAGATGGGATTGTTGAACAAGTTGGCAGTGGTTGTGATTGATGTCAAGTTTAGCCAGTGACTTCAACAAGTGTGTCAAAGTCAAGGGGAGCTTGTTGAAGTGTCATGCATGATGCTCATGGTGTTATTTGGTTGTGTATACTATCTTTGAAGGAAATTTTCCTACTTGTACTTTGTTCAAAATCACATGCCAAGTCCTTAGTTGGATGTCCCTCTCCAAGAGATTTCCAATGATATATGGCACTTCTCCTAATAGTGACAAGAATCAAGTGGAAAATGAAGTTGAAGTGAAGAAGTATCGCAAGGTTCCAATTCTAGTCAAAGTTCCATACTTAGTAATATGAGGGCCTCAATAATGTATCCAAGATTCTCTAATGTATCCTAGTTCTTTAGCCTATCTAGATGCTTCGGCATATCCGAACTCTTTAGTAGATCCAAAATTTTTCAATGTATCCAACTTCTTCAACATATCTAGTTCATCAACATATCTAGATGTTTCAACACTTCAATATATGCATATGCTTCAACATATATGGTTCTTCAGCATATTCAGGTATCAGGGGATGTGGTAAAAAAAAGTTCTTAACAAAATCACCAAATTTCCAGATTTCTGAGCTAAATAATGAGTGGACCCTAGCTGACATGTAAGTACATGTAGGATGATAGATGGTGCCAAGTGGCTAAATATGATGACGTGGTACCCTAAGGGTGGACATGTGGCATGTAGATTTAGAATTTTTGGATGGCTAGGTGGCCCTATTCCAAGTGACATGTGGTGACAACGTGGCATGACACATGGTAGGAATATGACGTGGAAATGACATGGTATAGATAACACAAAAAATATGTACATGGAAATTCTGATTGGTTCTCAAAGTTTTGGCATGGAATCCTTAGGACTTGCACCAAGGATTGGTTTGGCAAAGGTTTTGAGTGTAATTATTCTTTGGCTAAAATAGCGATGAACAAGTTAGATCACTCAAAAAATAACAAAAGGCCAAAATTTCTAGGACATCCAAGCATCTGTTGATCCAATGGTCCATCAGTTTGTAGGTTTACTTTTGGACCGAATTGAATTTCAATGGAAAAGGAGGTGGATAGTGTAAAATATCTTTATATCTAGGGTTTCCAAGAAATATGGGGTGTATGCAATAATGGTCAAAGGATCAGATTCAGATTTAACATATTGAATGGTTAAAGTTCCAATAGAAATGGTTCCAGTGCGCCATTCGACTATCCAGTAACCCAAGAGATGATGGGCACAAGTAATTTGCCAAAATAAAAAATTGTTGGATACCAGATTTAGCTCAAAGGACAAGTCAATTTTCCATCGTTGGTCATAGTTTTGTTTAGATATCTATTTGGAATATCTAGATTTTGGGAGTGTTGACATATCCTGATGAACTCAAATCCAAGCTACACTATTTAATTTATTTAACATGCGGTCCTCACTCTCGATTTTATGGAGTATTGATAAGCCCTTGGAACTAGTCTAGGTTGTAAGGAATCCAAATGTCCAATAATTTTCCCCACTTAGGTGGGCCCAAATCCAAATTGTTTGGAATTTTTGTAAGATGGTCGTATCATATGGTTTCATGGAACTAAAGTGGAGTGCTAGAGGAATCAAGGAGCCATTGTTCCAAGTCATATCTAGGTCATCTAGACCAGATTTCCAAAAAAAATAAAAACAAAAATAAAAGAATAATATAGTTTGGTTGGTTGATTTTTATCCTTGCCATGGTTGATCAATATAATAAAGTATAAATAAGCTAAGAAGCTTGACAGTTTGAAGTAGTATTCGAAAAACTACGAATTATGTTGAAGAGAATCATTTGCTATGTGTCTGTGGCGCACAGGGAGAAAAATAAGACTATGGAATGAAGACTGTGGAGGACATGTGATTCCATAATAGTTCAGAGGATGTCCTTGAATATGCATTGAGGATTTAGAATAGGAAGTAAATTCTAGAATCAAAGGAGAGCATTAGAAGATTCAAAATTGAATTAGAATTTTTTTATAAACAAGAACACTTGTGGATCTGAGTTTGAAAATGTTGTGAAAAGGGATCTACTAGGTAAAGCAGGTTGGTTCCTACAAACAAATTTAAAGATGTTAGTGTCTCAAGAGGTTTGGTGCTTTCACATTAGGAAGTTTGTGCTTCCTTCAGGTTGGAGCCTGTGATGCAAGAGCATCACACCCCCATGTTGGAAATATGTTGTCATTGATAGCAAAGGAAAAGCATGACAACCAAAAAGCATTGATGATGGTGTTGTAATTGTTGGCAAAGGAAAAGGATGGAAAATATGTCAAAGGATGGCAAAGGATGACATAGGTTTTTAGGATCAGTCACAAGAAGGATGAAGATTAGCATGGATGAGGAAGGTATAGAGACTTTGAGGACAATTCTTAAAGAGCATATCATCCACACTGCAACTGAAATCCACTTAGATGGAAATAGATATGAAAGAGATTTCTAGTGGTGTATGGAAGTTCAGAAATGGCCTCCTAGATCAGTAGATATAGCCAATCAAAGGTGAAGCCCCAAAAGTCAAATGTGAAGAGTTAAAAGTGGATGGAGGACCACTTTTGGAGCATGCTTAGTTTTGGCACACAACCAAACACAACATAGTAGTTGGTGGAGTCACTATCTAGAGTGTCTAAAATATGTGGAGAAACAACACAACAAGGGAGAGGTATTGGTGAGCTCCAATATTGCAGCAATAATGCTACAACTCCTGGGACTCCCTTCTTTACTTTTATCAACCCGGTAGTTCGTAACAAACTTGGAAGCGACGATGCTGTATGCACAAGTACTAGCTCTTGCCGCAGCTGTCACTTGGTCAGCTAGCACAAGTCCGCTAGGGGCTTAAGCCAACTTCTATGAGCTTCGAGAAGAAGCTTTTTAACTGATGGATGAAAGCTAACTTAAAGAAGGCCGATCTATTTGCAGAAAGAAACTGGAAAGCTAGAGGAAACGTAAACCCTAGAAAACCCAAATTCTACCAGCTAACCCTACCGATGCAAGAAAGAGTATGTAAGCTACTGAAGGAGATGCCATTGATTTCTAGAAAGGTAAATACATGCATCTAAGCTACTTCTATAGTAACATCTGGAAAAAACATATTTTTGTATTTTTGAATAAGTTGCCAGAGTTATTATGCATATGATTTGACTGTTTTTGGGCTATGCAGAGGTGGATGGGCGAGAGGAAATGCTTGGAGGAGGTCAAGATGGTTTAGAGAGGGCCTAAGGGGTCCCTAAAACCCTTCCATAGAGTTTCACCGAGTTTGGCTATCAAAAAAACCTCATTCGTGAGCCTCTACAGGAAGTTTGCAGGGGTTCTACAGGATGTTTGCGATTTTCTACAGGATGTCTGTAACTTTCTACAAGATGTTCAGAAATAAGGTTTTTGGTGGATGAATGGAGAGGGAAAGGTGAAGGAATGAGTGTGGAGGTAGGGTGATGGTTGGAGATGGTTTAGTACTCGGTGGATGGAGTTGTGGACAGGTGTGGATGGCTGGATTTGGTTCAGGGAAGACTGAAGCAATGTTACACACAAAACTAGGGTTATGGGAGAAAATGGTGAACGGGAGGCAAGGATTCTAAGTAGAGGGTGGAGTGGATGGTGCTGATGGAGAATAAACAGATGAAGGAGTGGTACAGGTGCTCTGCAAGGCGTTTTTCCAACTGATCCAACGAAGACTTGTAAATTCAAAAACCTAACTACGATGACCTAATCTGCTAGCTGCCAGTAAAGAGAATGAACAGAAGTGTGACCTGCAATGAAACCGTGTATTTTAACTCATGCAACTAAGCAAACGAAAGTCTGAACTTGTAACCAACTTCTACACATGAAAATCAAACACTAGTGATTGCATGGCAAAGCAAAATCAGTGTTTTTGTGGGCAGCAAAGTTATCTTGATCCCAACTCCAGATCCTACTGAAGGAGAGGTGAAACCAGAGATGTTTGATGGCCCTTTTCTTGAAGCTTTTTCTGTTAACAACCTATCAACTAAATCTGAGCACTCAAAAAGTCTTTCTAACCATTAACAGTGACCTAGTTAATCAGCAAACTTTAATCTACTTAACAGAAATGTTTTTGCAAATGCATAAAGAACAACTAACAATACATAGAGGAGGCCTTAGCACTCAGGTTGGGCCCAACCCCAAGAGCTACAGGCTCCTATAAAGAACTCAGATTTGATGCCAAGTAAAGCTGCTTCTCATTATTCAAAAATAACCATCATATGAAAGTTGTACAACAGTAGCTACAATAAAATAGGCTGAGCAAAATGACAGCACTATAGTGCAAAAATAACAATAGTTCCAAAAGTAAACTATGAAGGCTGAGGCCTTCCTACTTATACAATACGAGGGGGCTAGCAGCCCTCCTAGATTCAAGGGACTCGGCTATCCCAACTGCTAGTAAACAGTCACTCCTCCAAAAACTGCTTGGCTGCCTTTAAAACTCGTTTTGGTGGCCTGTGGAGCTCGGTGTTGAGGGTGGAGATTTCGAGGAAGGCCATTTAATGCGAGAGACAACCTCCCTACGAATCCTCACCTCAAGCTTGGTTGTCAGCTGACCCATGATTGCTTGGTTTTGCTCCAAAATTTGTCCAAAAATCCTGAAATAACCACGTGTTAGCCTCCTAGGTAGAGTGACCACCCTTATTCGTTCAAATAACACAAACATACTAGAAAACATGCATAATCTATGAAAAATGGAGGACTGAACAAGGACAATTAGGCAAAATGAGCCCAATAAGTTACCCAATTTGGGGGCTCATCAGGTATTTCATTGGCCCAAGGTAGAGCCCACATGACAGTTAAGCCCAATGGTGGGAGCCCAATGGATGTACCCCAACAAAATCTTAAGTAGCAATTAAGGGAATTAGTGGGATGACATGGGTCGGGCAAGCATGGAAATATGAAAACATATGGACAAATAGAATTTTAGTCAAGTGGATGTGGTAATAATGGAAACCACGCAATTTTTATAGTGGGAGACCCCCACCTGACAGGTTAAATGACGTACATGTTCTGAGGCATACCAGGCACCACGAGTTCCCACTAATGCATCTGAGGAATTGCATGGGGATCCACAACTCAACCATTTACCGGCAAAGGGGGTCACACAATGGGTAGTTTTCCCAAACCGTTGATCATTAAATCGATGGTTGTGCTTGATTATGCTATTGTCCCCTCTCAAAACCACAAACAACCTGAAAGGGCGCATGTAAACTACAAGTGGTTTTGTAAGAGTGGATAAGTCCCAGGGAACATGGTGAGACAACATAGTGTTAGAGATGGGCCAAAACCCATAAATTTTTTTAAAGTAAAAACGGTGAAAACCAACATTCCAAGACCTTTCTCTCTCCTCTCTGACAAAAGGACAGGTGGCGCAATATGATTGTCTCACAGGGATGATGTAGCCACACAGCTAGATGATGATGTCATAAGTGATGTGGCCAACCAGAGCGTGTCATGTGTCAGCTGTTTTTGGCCTTTTTGAGTGGCCAAATGGGCCATTTTTGAGTGACACGTGGATTACTCATAGAGTGACACATGGTGTGGGTGACATGAGCATGATGTCATCCTAGTCCCTTGAACCCAAAAGGATTGAGTGAGGTGTAAAGCAATATTTACGGGCTGACTGGGCATTAGGATGATAGGGCCAATGTCAGTGACAAGTAAGCCCTGGCATGCAATGATTGGGCACAAAGGCGCCTGGAAGACTCCATCAGGACAAATCATCTCTTAAGGAAGACCCTGAATGTTTCTAAAGGGGCACAAGAAAAATGCATCACGAGGATAGCATTATGACACGTTGGAACTGATAGGAAGTAGTGGAAAGCAATGAGAAGTAATTATATTTCCCATGGGACACGCAATCCCGCAAGGCCAATCCCAGAGGTGTTTAAGTGCGGATAAGAAAAAGCACTAGGATAAAGATGTCGAGAACCAAGCACTAACACTTAGTCCCATGCAGCAAAGAGACCGAGGGAACAAAGGAAATTAGAAAGGAAATTAAGCCTTTGGGACTTAAAGGAGAAAAGGGCCCACAAAGTCTAAAACATAAATACTAGAACGAGGATTCACGCGACAATCGTGACCATAGGCACAAAAGTGTTTGTGTTATAAGTTAAGCCCTCAGGGCTATAATTCAAAAGGATCAGTGGAGACTTAGTTTGAAAACATAAGTGCTTGGGTCAAGATTTGTTGCAATACCCTCCTCCCACATCTACCCAAGTAACTGTCCAACCGGGGTAAACATGTGATGAGAGGATACTATGATTGGATTCAACCTCCCATGTGACCTTAAGGAAGTGGAATCAAAGTAAACACAACATACAAACCTTCCACATCAACTACAGGACTCCTAGGAACCATTTCGACCACTCAGGTAGCTAGCCCCTGGATCCCACTGAGGTTTTTGACCACTTGACCTATGGACGCTCTCATGCTTTACGTCTACTAGCGTCAAGGAGGCTCTGGATGCTCTCATGGCAAGGCATTTCAGTGTCCAGGGACTATTTTTCGTAGTGTTGTGCCAACGCCCCCAGGATTTGAGCCACTTTTTCAGGCCTAAAGCCCAGGTCACTACCTAGAATTGAATGACACTATCAGATCAGTAAGATAATAAGGAAACAATGATGCAAAAGTAAATACTTGAACAAGCCCTTAATTAGACCCCTATTAGCCATGACAAGCATTTCATCAAACATATCCTAAATATGTAATCTACATGTGTAAACAAAAAATTTAAGCATAGGGAATAATAGAAGCTACCTCGACATCAGGAGAAAAAATATCACCAAAATCAATTCCCAAAACCTGGGAATAACCTTTTGCTACCAATCGATATTTTTATTTCTCCACCTTTCCTTCTGCATTCATCTTCTTCTTGAACACCCATTTGCTGCCAATGGGTTTCCTTCTAGCCGGCAACTCCAACAGATCCCAAGCCTCATTTTTGTGCAAAGATGCCATTTCATCAACCATGGCCTCTTTCCAGAGTTTTCCATCCTCTAAATATATTGCTTCCTTCACATTTATGGGATCATCATCAGTAATAGATAAAGCAAAATTTGAATAGAAAGCAGATGGACTATACCTTTCTGGTTGCCTTCTTTCTCGAACTGATCTTCTCACACCCGGAGTTTGTGGCTCTTTAGATTCTCATTCCTCCTCTGTTGTAGAGTCCGATTCTTCCTCCTTTAGCTCAAACTCTATCTTCTCAGGTTCCTTTTGTTGGACTTCATGTTTAATAACATCTTTCACCTCTCTGAACACCACATCTCGGCTGTACACAACCTTCCTTGTTACGGGGTTCCAAAGCTTATAACCCTTTAAACCATCCTTATACCCAATAAAGATGCACTTTTCAGATTTACTATCCAAGTTGGTTCGTTTCTCCTTTGGAACATGTACATATGCATCACATCTAAATACCCTCAGATGTGAAAGAGAGGGTTTCTTACCAGTCCATACCTCTTGTGGAGTCTTATCCTCCAACGCTGATGAAGGTGATTTGTTTATTAGGTAACATGTTGTCTCCATTGCCTCTACCCAGAATTCCTGTCCTAACCCAACACCACTGAGCATGCTTCTTGCCCTTTCCATCAACGTTTTGTTCATTCTTTCTGCAACTCCATTTTTCTCAGGTGTGTATGGAGTAGTCTTCTGCTGTGCTATACCACACTTCTTACAGAATTCTTCAAATTCCTTATTGCAAAACTCTCCACCGTTATCTGTCCTCAGCACCTTTATGTTCTTCTCTGTTTGGTTTTCCACTAGAGCCTTAAATTCTTTAAACTTGTTAAAGACTTCAGATATCTTCTTAAGGAAATATATCCATGTATTCCTTGAGAATTCATCTATAAATAATACATAGTACACAAACTTACCCAGTGATGGAACCTTCACAGGTCTAAACACATCACTTTGCACAAGCTCTAATATTTGTTTTGCCCTCTTACCACTAGAGGGGAATCTCACCTGATTCTACTTCCCATAGACACAATTTTCATAGAAATCAAAATCTAGAGAGCTATTACTCATACCTTTTACCATGAAGTATTCGAAGGCCCTTCCCTCCAATATGTCCAAGCCTTTGATTCCATAGCATGGTCTTCTCTCCAGAGACCACTAGATTTTCTGCTCCACTTTCAGGAACCACAGAACCATTGCACCCATCAACAACAGTGCTATCTTGCAGCTTGTACAGAGTTCCAATCCGAACTCCCCGCATCAATACCAGTGCTCCCCGAACCATCTTGTAGGTATCCTTCTCAAACACTGTTTTTACACTTGCATCATCCAACTTGCTTACAGATTCAAATTAGATTTATGGTCAATGCAGGAATATGTAGAACACCCGGAAGTGTTCTAACCCTTCCACCTTGCAACTTCAACTTTACTTTTCCACGGCCAACAATTCTAGCCTTCTTATCATCCCCTAAGAAGACATCACCACCATCGTATTTCTCATACTCACAGAACCACTATCTATGGGGAGTGAAGTGAAAGGATGCACCTGAGTCAATCAACCATGCCTCATGATCTACATGTGTACTTGAAGAAGCCAAGTACACATCCCCACCCTCATCTGAGGTGGTTTTCGGCTTTGCAGAAGGAGCATCATCAGATCCCATTCCTTTGTTAGGAGCTTTAGATTTACAATCCATTTTGTAGTGCCCTTCCTTTCCGCATTTCCAGCACACTGCCTTTACAAGTTTTCTTGGAGATTTAGATCTCCCTCTAGATTTAGATCTCCCACTCGATGACTTATTTTTGTTCTGTTCTGGGACCGTCCTCGTACAGACAAGGCATCACCATTCTGGCTCTCCATATTTTTCCGTCTCATCTCCTCTGTCAGCAGGGATGAGACTATTTCATCAAACTACAAGGCAGTTGCATTGCTACCTATTGTAATAACCAGACTATCCCATGAATCTGGTAGAGAACACAACAAACTAATGCACTTATCTCCATCTGAAATTTTCATATCAACAGACAATAACTGACTTACCACAGTATTAAACGCATTCAGATGCTCTGTCACCGAGTCTCCATCTTTCATCCTCAGGTTATACAGCTTTTTCCGTAGGAACAGTTTATTCACCAGAGACTTAGATTGGTACAAAGTCCCTAACTTGTCCCACAAAGCCTTAGCCATAGCTTCCCCTAATACATTCAACAATACTGAATCTGAGACACATAATTGTATTGTGCTCTTTGCCTTACGATCTAAATTCTTCCATTCTTCATCAGACACTCCCGTTGGTTTAGTACCCGAATCTACCGCGATCCACTGATATTTATCCACCAACAGATCCTCTATCTTGAGTTTCCACAACTCAGAACTCTAACCATTAAATTTCTCGATCTCTATCTTTCCACTACTCGCCATCTTCTTTCACCACCAGAATCGATCTCGCAGATCTCCCATTGAACAGGGTCTACCATAGGCTTGAGCGAAACCCCTCAGCAACAAAGGCGTCCCCTTGAAGCCAAAACAACTCTAATACCAAATGTAGGTTTTAACCCCGTACAGATATTACATGCATACGAATTCTAAAACATAGAAAATAAACAATGCGAGAGCATAACACATAAAACACATATACACAGAGATTTTCCCTTGGATCCCAAAACCGAGACTTCCAGCTTGATTTTTCATTATGTTCCTTTCAATGTTACAATACATATTTATACATGCCAAAGCATCCAATACCATGGACTGAAAACCATTGTGTCCAAAACAATGGACCGAAAACCATCGCGTCCAAAACCATGTGCGAAAATCATGCACAAAACCATAGGTAGGTCCGCCCAACCTAACATAGGGTCCAAAACCAAAATTTTCTAGGGCACTGCCCCAGATCCCATAGAGTGGGGTTACCTGCACCCCTCAAACCCCCTGTGACTCTCCCCGCTACGCAATCGGCACAACGAAGGGGGGGCTCTACCCCCCTCCTAACCCCCCTGTTAACTATGTGGGCTAGTCGTGGAAAGAATATAACACAACGCAACACATTTTTCCCTCATATCATTTGCTGCATTATCATCTATTAGGTCATAGACACATTGTCCAATGATTTACAAGTAAAAACATGATGAGAGCCATGCATAGCCACTGTCATAAAAAACATACATAACCAGCATAATAGTAATAGAAATACCAATGAAATCACAACCATACGATCCACAAATAAACTAGTATAATACTCATAGAAATACAAGAAGAAATAACCTCATATTGATATTGCAAAATCCAAATCTAAGATGGGAATCCCATGTTCCAGCCGACCATAGAATGGTTGACCTATATCTCTCTTCAACCATTCATCCCCATGCCATATTCCAAGCATGAATGTGGGACTCGAACCAAAAGAACCAACCAGGGCATCCTGAGGCTAAACCACCTCACCCTCAACAATAGAATCTAGGCTTTACCGTAATCCATCCCGGATCAATAGGCCAACACAATAAACATGTAATAATAGGATTTACCATGATATCCACCAGATCACCAAGAAAAACAAGCATGGATGCCACCGGATTTCTCCACCTACACCGTGAGGAATTTTCTTGTCTGCTAGTCTCTCAGGCTTTATCGCAATCCACCCCGAATCACTAGGGCCCAAACCGAGACCCACTCTCCAAGATTTACTGCATATCCCAACCTGGGATTTCTAGGCCCAAGAGAGAGAAATCCACCTCTTGGCTTTACCATATATCCTTCCATTCACCGGCAAGGATTCCTAGGCTCGTCAAGGCAACACAATCTTGGCTTTACCGCAACCCACAGTGTGGCTAAGGGGTTACTAGGCCAGTAGCTTTACCATGATCCATAGTCCAGTTGAGGGACCACTAGTCCATGTGCTCTATCATTCAGAGATCCACCTCACTTAGCTTCAAATCCATTTGACAATCTAGCTCACCCAAAACATGAGAACCTCATCACACCATGGCTATCTAGAAATGGCAAGGCTAGGCTAAAAACATTGTCACAACTTGAAAATCCCATGCCACAACAACAAAATAACCACATGCAATACCATGCATGCAAAATATAGCAAGGAAAATACACATGCAAATTGATATCTGCAAAGAATATTGTTGTAGCTACTTGATCCTACTCTTCCTTGCTTGATCTCTGCTTCCTCTTTCCTTCTTTTCCTTTCTTGATCCAATGCCAAAGTGCTCCAAGAAAAATCTAAGTGTCCAAGGGTGAGAGAGAGAGAGAGAATAACGAGGGCTCCAAAACTGAACTAACAAAAGGTTACAAACTTATCCTTAAAAGCCTTTTTTTATCAATTAGGCCTCTATTTTCTTCATCTTCCATTATTTTCCTTCATTCTCATCCTCACATGCAACCTGTGACATTTCACCTTCCTTTTCTCCTATTTTCCATTATTTTCATAAATAAGTGTGCCAAAAATACCATTTTTCCTTTCCAAATCCTTAGCCATTGCTTTTTCCAGTTTCCTTAGCCATAATAAACTGATGAACACCCACACTAGGATGTTTTGCCCAACATTCATCTTGGAATAAGTGTCCCATCAACCATGGTTATTATTTTTCCTTTATTAAATTTTATTACATGGAATTTTCACCAAGGCTATTACAGAACCCTCCCCCTTGGGGGACATCGTCCTCGGTGTTTAAACACACCTATACCTCAACAAAACTGTCGAAAAACAAACATACTACCCATGGAGATTTCTAACATAGCTCGATGTAGTATTTAGAATGATCACTTTGCTGAGAAGCAAACCAAAATGACAAGATAACAAGCATAACATCATAATGACATGACACCCATATCGCTTATTAGAGCTTATAACATAGCTCATGGCGATATTTACATCCATATACTTATGTACATATACACATGTACATATACCAAAACATCATCAAACATGTACCAAAAAATATACCAAAGACATATACCAAAACACCATACCAAAACTGCTTTGCCTCAACCGGAAAACAAGGAAGGATACATAGCTCGCACTTGATCCATCATCTCCCATTTAGCTTCATCGGGCCTAAAGTGATTCCACTACACTTTAACCTGCTCGATTGCTCGATTCAGGATCATGAGCACCTCTTTCTACAATATACACTGAGGTTCCTGCTAGAATTCTCCATCTAGTTCCACTTGCATTACAGACCAGTCAGTCACATGATCAACATCTTTAACATACTTCTTAAGCAATGACACATGGAAAACATCATGGAATTTCACTGTCAGAGGCAGTGCAAGTTGATAGGATACTAGCCCAGTCCTCTCAACAATAATGAAGGGTCCACAAAATCGTGGTGCCAACTTGGTACATGATCCAACCTATAAGGAACTCTTCTTTTGTTTGATGCACAAGTACACTTGTTCCCCAACCTGAAACTCCTTAAACAACCTGTTATGATCTGCATAACTCTTCTGCCTATCCTATGCTACCTTTAGATTTTTCTTGATTACCTACATTTCCTATTCCATGTCCACTAACATGTCTAGTCCAATCAACACCCTATTAACCAGATTAATCCAGCTAATGGGAGTATTGCAACTCCACCCATACAATGCCTCAAACAGACTCATCCTCAAAGATTCCTAATACCCATTGTTGTAAGTGAAATCTACCAGTGGAAGATACTCTTCCCACTTTCACTACTAATGCATCACGTACATCCTCAACATGTCTTTCAATATCCTATTGACCCTCTGAGTCTGTCCATCTATTTGCAGATGATAAGATGTACTAAAGGCCAACTTTGTGCCCAAACCTGCAAACAACTCCTTCCAAAATTTGGATGTGAACTTTGCATACCTGTCTGACACAATCTTCTTTGGAACACCATGCAATATGACCACATCTCTGATGAATACATATGCTACAATGCTAGCTGAGAATGTAGACTTCACTGAAATGAGGTGTGTAACCTTTGTCAACTTGTTGACAACAAACATGATGGAATCATGCTGTCTCAATGTCCTCGAAAAACCTATGATGAAGTCCACGGAAATGACCTCCCATTTCCCTTCTGGAATCACAATCGGCTATATCAGTCCACTTGGATGCTTACACTCTGCCTTCACACGCTGACAATCAAAACACCTAGCCACAAACTCTCCTACATCCTTCTTCAGTTTCGACCAATAATAAAACTTCTTTATTACAGTTAACGTCTTTTGATAGCCTAGGTGACCTCAATATGGTTTTGCATGAAGCTTCCTCTAGATCACCTTCTTGAGCTCACTATTGTCTAGAAGGTATGTCTTGTCCCTAAATCTAACCAATCCATCTATTGTAATGCATTAGTCCATATCTCACGCACCTGCACCTATTGTGTTGGAAACACTGAGAGGGGGAGTGAATACTTATTCCTTAGCAATTGGCACTTTTAAATCTTTTTAGAGCATTAGTTAATCTTCAATTATTATTAATGTTTATGCAGTAATAACAAGAAATAAAAGAACACAGTAGACACAAGAATTTTAGGTGGAAAACCTCCTCCGGGTTAAAAACCACCGAAAACTTTTCTAATAAATTCTTTAATCTTCAGCCCCAACTGAAATCAAAGCAACAACTTCCTAGAATTCCAGAAAAGCATTCTTCTCCAACTCCCACTGGAAGGATGCCCTAATGCCCTAGTTTCTTTAGTAATAAACTGAATGGATGCTGCAATACCCAAGACCAACCTACCACCTTGAAGTGTTCACAGGCTCCAACCTATAGGCGAATTCATGCACCTTCCTAGCACCTCCCTGCCACCCTATAATGACTGAAATGAGACAAGAGTGTGGATTCCCTTACCAGGGACAATGATCCTCGATACAATATGATTTACAATGATTTTGACTGAACACCCAATCAAACTATAACCTGCAACCCAACCATGACATCATCCTAACAGAGACTCCTATATCTCCCAACAATGCCTTTTCTACTCTAGGTAGATTGATTCTTTTACAATAATGACTCGTCCAGTGATGAAACTTTTACAAATGACTCTTTTACAACTTTACAATGATGACTCTTTGCCTTGATACTTCTTCACAATATATAGATGGTTTTCATGTCTTTAAAGGATGTCACGCTGCAATGCTTCCTTTGATTTGATACTTCAGCTCTTGAATGCTCACTTGATGCTGTCCTTTAATATTCTTCTACTTGCATGCAAATTTGCCTAGCAAAACCCAATCTTAAAAGGAAAAACAAAATACCCTTCAACTTACCTCTGCCTACAAAACACATGTGAGTGCATAATAATGAATAAATACAAATTAAAATTACAATGCGTACCTAAAATGTTCTTGACACTTTTGTTGTTGACTTGTTGCAGCAGTAGACAAAGACTCCCACTCTTGGTATAGGCCTGGACTTTATGCAAGACTATATCCAAAACTGACCTAAAGATATATACAATAGAAACTGATGATAGACCCTAGACTTGTGATGAACGAAGTTCTAAGTACAACAATAGAGACCATTCTATCAACTATGACAAGACATGTAACATGAACTTACAACATTATACAGATTTAGAAGACTTGGTGTAGCATCAAATGTGTATTATCAAGAATAGGACATCTGAAATGTGGTATCAAAACTAACTATGACATATAGAGACATAGAGATATAACCGAGACCCTGTATATACTTACGTTGTCCTGAAAAAACATATGTTAGAGATGATACTCAAAATTAAAATCTAAACACTTAATCATACATACCTTGCTATAGGAGACTTACCCTTGACTATTGATGTGTGGTCCTTATTGCAGTGATCCTTGAATGCATGCTTTTTCTTGCCTTCTAGGAGCTCGATATTGAATCTTTCGTATCTATGTAATTTTGGATCTCTAGGGTCTGAAAGTTCGTATTGTGGTAGCCCTTGGAGTCTGTTAGCCTCCTATACCAATAGGGTTTCATATTTCATGATTGACAGTGGAAGTGCTAAAAATGTTCATCTTTGGTGATACAAAGGTTCCATTTTTGTGGACAAAGCAAAAAGTTAAAAAATGTAAAGAGGGTATGCCTTAAAAGAATAATCAAAAGGCAAGAAAATGAAATCGTCAAAAGAAAAAATAATTGAAATGAACCCCAAAGAAAGACCAGGAAAGTGGCCAATCAAAATTCCACTGCTATCTTGATGTATGGCTCAACAGTTCAAGCCGGGCCATGCCATGTTTTAAATTTCTTGTTTTAGAGTAGGTAATGAGTACCTGTTCAAACAGTTCAAGTTTGACAGATGACTAGCTGGATAGAGAAAGGAAGGAGCCCACTAGCTTAATTTGGGCCCTTGGAAGATATAAGGGTAGATTTAGATAGGAGGGCAGCAAAAAGAAAAGAGCATATGAGGGTTTGCAAGTCTAAGTGCACCCTCCTTGAAGTAACAAAAAATGCTAGGTACTAGGTTGGGTAGGTAGCCAGAAGTTGCAGAATCCTGATCCTATTCAGTTTTGGCCTTGATCAAGAAGGCACATCTTAGCAATTACAGAGGTATCTCTGCAGCATTTTGAAGGCAAAGTATAGAAGCATGTCTAACTTCCCCTGTTTTCCCCCAAAAGCTCTCTTTCTAACATCCCCTGGAGGACTTCAGGACTTTCCTAAATAGTCCTCCTTGTATTTCTCCTTGGAAAAATCCATGACAGGTTTTCACTTTCTTCTCCAAAAAGAAGCCACATTTCTTGTGTAAAATCATTCCCCATCTACTTCTAAAAATCTAGGTTTACTCACTAAACTTAGTTTTCTATTCCTCACCTCCAATCTCTCATATCTCCCATCCATATTAACTACTAACCTTATTATCTAAATCCCTAAGTGCCCCTTTTCCCCTACTGCTATAGCACTATTGTGAAAAAAGCCCAGAAAATATGTAAATACCCCCCCCCCCCCCCCTTGGGCATTATAGCCATATTTTCAAAAGTTTGGAGAAACCTACAGAAACAAAGGGTTCTTTTATTTGGGTCATGTTAAAGTCAGGGATTGAATTAACATTTGGTTAGTTTAATAACCTGTTCCTACCCTTATTCACTTTGCAAACCCATAACAGTGCATTATCCACGCCAATTGTATAAATTTTGTTAAAAAACCCACTTTTTTCCGCTTTTCCAAAGTCTGTATTTCGGCGCGCCCTGGTGGGCTCCAGTATTGTAGCAATAATGCTACAACTCTTGGAGCTCCCTTCTTTAGTTTTATCAACCTGGTAGTTCGTAACAAACTTGGAAGCGACGGTGCTGTATGCACAAGTACTAGCTCTTGCCGCAGCTGTCACTTGGTTAGCTGGCACAAGTTCACTAGGGGCTCAAGCCAACTTCTATGAGCTCTTAGAAGAAGCTTTTTAACTGATGGACGAAAGCTAATCTCAAAAGAAGCTAATCTATTTGCAGAAAGGGACCGAAAGCCAACAAGAAACGCAAACCCTAGCAAACCCTAATTCTACCAGCTAGTCTTACTGATGCAGAGATGGGAATGAAAACTACTGAAAGCGATGCCATTACTTCGATGAACGTGAAATGCATGTGTTTAGACTACCTCTATCTAAAGAAAACACTTTTTGTATTTCATGCATGTGCTTTTAACTAGTTTTTTTTTACTGTGCAGAGGTGGATCAAGGAGGAGAAAGGCTTGAAAAGGTTGGGAAAGTTCAGAGAGGGTCTAAGGGGTCCCTAACACCCTTCCAGAGAGTTTCACAAAGTTTGGCTACCAAGAGACCGTGTTTATGAGCTTCTACAGGAAGTCTACAGGGGTTCTACAGGATGTTTAAGAATTTCTACAGGATGTTCAGTAATTCCTACAGGATGTTCTACAATCAGACTTTGGGTGATGGGTGAGTGGAAGAGGCTGCATGGGTGGATAGGTAGGTAGGAGAGGGGTTTGTAATGCCTTAGTGACCGAGAGATGAGATGATGAGGGGGTGTGCTAAGCTAGTTTGTCTGAAGGAGGGTAGATGGAATCGAAGGCCGAAAAGGGAGGATAATGTGGGCAGTAGTATAGCTGAGAGACAAGGGGTCTAATTGGGAGATGAGTAGTTGGCCTGGGCAAAGCTTAGAAGGATGAGAGGGTGAGGGAGTAGCACTGCACAGTGCAAACTAAATCAAATCATCCACGTCTTGTATATAATCAAAACATTCCTAACTGTTTAATGGAACCAATGAACAACAATGTTATTCTTAAGGAAAACCATGTATGGTACTGAAGCAAAGAAACATTCCAAGAGGTCTGAACGCATGGAAAACTTCTACACCCGAAAATATTGCACCAAAGATTTGCATGAACACGCAAACCAATGTTTTTGGTGGGTGGCACTGTCTGCAATTCCAGCCCCTAGAAAGAGGTGAAAATGAGTGTGCAGGCAACCCTTTTTTGGAACTTTTATCAACTCCAATCTCTTCACTCTATTCTAAAAAGCTAAATCAATTCTGTCTTATGATAATGACCTACTTAACCACACCAAGAAATCTAACTCAGCAAACTGCGTTTCAAATGCATGTAAAGAAAACCATAATGCTGAAGGAAAAGATAACAATACAAAGGAAGGAGGCCTTAGGCTCTTAGGTTGGGCCCAACCCCGAGAGCTATGGCTCCTTTTAAAAACTCAGGACTGAGATCAAATAGGACTGCTTTCCATTAAAATAATAATCATAAGTCAAATAGCATGCCAATAATTGGCTACAAAAGAGCAAAACCAAACTAGCAGCTTGTAGTGCAGAATGTGCAACAATTTTTCAAAAAGTCCTTTTCGAAGGCTAAAGCCTTAGCATTTATACATCACGAGGCCCCAAGCTGGCCTCCTAAATTAGTGGGACTCGGCTGACCAAACTAGGAGTGAACTGCTGCTTCCTCAAAATCCGTTTGGCTGCCTTCTAATCCGGTTGTGGTGGCTGTTAGAGCTCGGAGTTGGGGGTGAAGATCCCGAGGAAGGCCTTTTAATGCTGGAAAACCCTCCTATGAATCCTCAACCCCATGTTGGCTGTCTCCTGGTCCTTATCTGCTCGGTTTTGTTCCAATCATGTGTCAAAAAACCTGAAATGAGCACGTGTTAGCCACCTAGGAATAGTGACTGCCCTTATTCGCACAAATGACATAAACATACTAAAAAATGATGCATAAGTTATGAAAAATGAAGGATTGAGCAAAGGTAGTTAGGCCAAATGAGCCCAAAATGTTACCAAATTTGGGGCTCATCATCACCCCCTAGCTAAAATGATTGCTCATCCCTGAGCAACTAATCCAGCTCCTCGTCCTTCATTGCTTTCACCGCCACCCTCACATCCCAGGCTTCTGATGTGGTCTCTTCCTCACTGGCATGGAACCCAGCCTTCCTTTCCACCTCTTCCCACTACTTATACTCTTCTTTTTCTGTGCTACCTTCCATCAATCCTAACAGCAGAGGTGGGCTTAGCTTGAGGCCAATCCAGCTGGCTTGGAGGTTCTGTATGGACTTTTTGTAGAGGGGCACCCATGCTAGAGCTTCCCTCATTCGAGTTGGAGTATGGTATTCTCTGATTTTAAGGCTGTGGGACAATGTGTTCCATCGGCAGGTGCAAGCATGAACACAGTTGTCCCCTAACAGTCGCTCCATATCCTCGAAATGTGCTATGGCCTGTGCCTGCTGATCCATGTATTTCAATAAAGTTTGAGTGTTGGTGGCTAAGTGTTGGTGGGCCGATATCAATGCAGTGGGATCCCTTGGCTCTGCTCTAATCAACAGTGGCTCATGTAATTCTCGGTCCATGACCTCTTTGACCTCTGCTGCCCTCTTTTCTTCATGGTTCAACCATGAGGCAAATGCCATCAACTGCATATCCCCTACAATTGTGTTGGGATCCCATGTAGTCACATTAGGAAGGGCCAATGTTGAGCTAATTTATGTTCCTAAACTAACACAATTATTTATTATCAATCTGGGTTGTTTATTCTTTGAGGCAAGTTCACTATTTGCGAAGATCTAATATAACCAAACCTTGGAAGATAAATGATTAAAAGCTAAAGAAAATACATCTTATAACTCTAATTCAATCAGCTCAAAAGAGAAAAACATTGAAAGGGTTCTTGAACTCAAGAAGTCCACCTTCACCTCAATTATTACTTAATGAATTAGAGATTGAAACCAAAAAAACTCAAGATGCATAAATTATAAATGAAAGAAGCTCTTAACTTAAGAGACACATAAGATATTCCATCATAATTCATTCATCTCAATATCTAAATCTAAATGGAAATAAAACTACTTGCATGTAAACAAAAGAAACTAGTTTTGATCCATCATTTAGTAGAAGGGATGCCCAACTTGAACATCTGTTTTCCAACTCAATAAAGTGATGAATAAGCCATTAACAAATGAAATCAATCACTATGCATAACCATAAAGCAATCTGAAATAAGGCTTTGAAAAACTAAGGCTACAATCAACCAAATTGCAATGAAATAAAACTAGTTTAACATGGAAGTGTACTTAGCTTGGAGTGGGGGCCCTCCACCCTTGCCTTGCACACTTTGAAAGATGATATCAGAAGCTTAGATCAGTCACACATCCATATCATTGAGCAGCAAAATGAGAATAGCACAAGTCTTCAAATTAAGTTTTCAAACCAAAAGTATTACAGCATAAAAGTATAATAAGTCAATGTATGAGCCATCAAAGTTGTGGCTCTTAAATAAGGAGTCTCATGAAACAAACTGATCTACATTCACTCTAACAAACCCAGCTACTCTAATCCATCTATCCAAGTCGAATTCACTATCCTCATCCCAAGAAATATGACCAATATCATGGAATCTCAAAACTGCCCTATTTAGATGGGATTTCTGGATGACTAGTCATGATTGACTAGCTCCAAATAGGCATAATAAAGCTCGTTCTGTTGGAACCAAGCATAGGTGGCTTGGTCCTAGTTCCCAAGCTTTCCATTCATGTATCCCATTCGTGCTGAAGTGGCCTGCATCCATATCAACCATGAAGTGATTACGGGAATTTCTGAAATTGCCAAAATTGCACTTAAAATCAAACTTTTATAAAAACTTTAGAAATTGACAAATTAAAGCTAAATACCTGATTGGACATCAAATATTCATTAAAATGGAATGAATGGAGTGAAAATGGATGATAAATAGATGGTTAGGTAAGTTTCTTAAAGCAAAATAAGACCAAAACTAAGGCCCAACATCTCTCCCTTGCTTATCATCAAGCATGTCCCCATGCTTGCTTGCTCCTCTTGGATCCTCTGCCTTCTGTAGTGGATGCTGTACCTGTAGCTGTTTCCTTGCCCAAACAATCAAATCATGATTCATGCTTTACCTTGAACATTGCTGCTTTAACCTTTTGTTTCTCATATTTGGCCTGCCACATATTTTTGTCCTTTAACCATTTGAATGCTTGCTTGGAAAGTAATTCATTTCTTCTTTTCAGTCTGCCTAATTCTTCTTTTAACTTTTCGTTTGTTTTGATCAGCTTAGCATTGTCCTTTTTATGTGCCTTGTTCTCTCTTTTTAATTGCTTTTCCAAGATTTTGCTAATTTCCATTTGATCAGTTAAGTCTTGGATTTTGGCCAAATTGATTTCCTTTTCAAAGTCTTGTGTTGTTTTCATTAATGATGCTACTGCATCATCATCATATGTGGAATCCCTTTCAAGGACTTCTTGTGCAATATCATGTTCTTCTTGTTTTCTGGGAGAATATGCCTCTACTTCTTTTTCCAAGTCAATAGAATTCTTATTCCTAGGAATAGACATGACAGATATTTCAGTCTCATGCATGGCCATATTTCTAGCTCTTGTTCTTGGATATTAGGGAGAAGTCATCAAGCTCCTGTTTTCCTGTTCTACTTTGTCCTGTACCTCAATAATCTGTTCAGTAAAATGATTTTTATTCATGAATTCTCTCCACACTATGCCCTGTGATCTCACCTGGTACTCCACTAGGATTTTGATTAACCCCTGATGGTATATCTGTGCTGCTTTAGGCCTATGTTCCTGTTTTACTGTTTCAATCATTTTCACAAGACTCTTATATAGGAAATATGGTAGATTAATCCTATCCTCCCCTTTGATGTGCTGTAGTAATCTAACATGATACAAGTGGGCAATACTGTATCCGCGATCACAAGTCAAGAACTTTTGGATGACCAAGACCAATTCCCCCCATGGTTCATTAAACCACTCACTGGGTATCCCTTTTGTCCTATCAAATGTCCCCTTCCGGTTTTTCTCAAGGAAGAAAGTCCACGCTTTCTCCTTGAAGTGTAAACCTTTATAATACTTCTCCCCTATCATTGGAAAATCTAAGGCTTTGGACAAGTATTCTTGGGTTACCGGGACAATGATTTGTCCTACTCGAGTCTGGTCTTGACTGAAATTATTTATAAAATCTTTGGTTATCTCCTCAGAATGGCCATTAAACTTCTGTAAAAAACCTATCATCCCTGACTGATACAGTTTTTCTACAGTCTCTTTTCCCCAGCTTTCTATCTGAAATCTTGGCTCTACTCGGTTTGTCATAGTTTCTGTAAACCAATCAATGTAGGCCTCTGCTGTTACTAACTTCATTTTAACATTAAAAATTATGACTATTGTTTTTTTTTTAAAATGAAATTCTGGAAGCAACGAGGCTTACCTTCCTCCTCTGACTCAACCCAACTTCTGCCTTCTTTAACCTCTGTTATATTCCCTTTGCACAAGCACTGTGTTAATCCCCTGTTTAATGCAAACAACACCTGAATATCTCTTCTGTCAATATACTGATCTCTGTTTGTTTTGAAAATTAAATACACATGCAGCAATAACCATGTTTACTCAGCTCAAAAAAAACATGATTTACTGTGTATTTAAAACAAAAACTTAAAGAATTTGGCTCTCGGCCTCATCATTTAAAACCAAAATTCTTAAAATGTTTGCGGCCTAAGGCTTCAATTGTATCATAGAATTCTGAGAATATAGCTTGCGGCCTCATTATTAAACACAATTTCTCAACAAAATTTCTCGTCCTAAGCAAACCAATGATGAAGGCATTCGAATGTAGCATTTGATTTAGAGAATATGCATACATGGTTCATCATAAAAACACAGAAATGCACAAAAGGCTCTCGGCCTCAACCAAATATTCACAAAACTCCCTTGCTTCAACATGACATTACGTACTCAGCATTACTCAATAATCCGACTTCTTTTGGCAGCCAATAACACATATGACAATTTAGTATGCGTTCCTCTGTTCTGGTCAAACCATATATTAACATGCACTAACACATGACAGAGACCACCAATGTCTCACAGCTAATAGCGCGCAGCAAAAGGGAATGTTAAATGAAACAACAGTTAAACAATCAGCGCTCATATAAACAACCTTTGGCGCTCTCTGCCTCTCCTGTTCAAACTAACTCTCCGTGTTTAATGCATCATATTCCATATTTAATTCGAATTCTTCTAACGTGTTATGCATGCAATATCTAAACTTTAAATGCTGCCTGGTTGACCACTGTTTCCATACCATGATTGATGCATAAAAATCTGTTAATCTATCCATAAGTGCTGTCAACTTGGAGTTATCACGGTTTTATAGTGTTACCTGTCTGTCACTAGGCGCGTGGAATGTAACCGAGCGCTTCAAATCCCTATTTCTTCGGTCAGTCAAACTGATGGCAAGGCAGTAAATCGATCAGTTTAATGACAAGAAATCATACATATCCACAGTCGCCGAGCGAAATAAACTCCAGTCTTACCTTGCTAGATCCCGAAACTCGGCTTTCTCTGCACATTAGACTCGGATTTCTTCTTTAAAATCGCCTCAACTCATTCCTCTCTCCTTTTACTGTGCTGCGGCTTCAACATGATTTCTCTGAGCTATGGCAATGAAGATTTGTGGTTTAAACAACGCAGGGGAGGTTGGTTTATGACCGTTTCAAGGCTGTACCACGCCTCCCATCCATTGGTGTTTCAATGCGTGGTTACTTGGCCGTCCTCTTTGACCAGTCGCCTGACTGCGTCATGAGGATGGCCGAATTATTGTTTCAAATGCATGACTCTTCCACTGTTACATTTTCCAATGGCCATAAGCTGCCATGACACCGTGTCAAACCCGTACCTGCGTGTTGGCCTGTTTGGTGCTTATGGTTTATCATTTTGACTCATTGCAATTGCTTTGTCATTATACCCATCGTATAACCATTCTCCGCTTATGGTGTAATGATCGTTGATTGCAATGATTTTTGTTTGAATACCATTCTCCCGCTGTCATGTTTTAATACTTACGGCCTCCACCATATATCATTCCATTGCAACCCGTATACTTTGATATGATAACCCTCGGCCCGTTATAACTATGTTATATTCCATTTGATATGCGCATTTGATTTATATATACCTTATACCATGTAGCTTATGCGCATTTGGGAAATGACTTTAGCGCATTCATAAACTATGATATATATGTTAATGATTTTTGATTTCCATATAGCGCATAATTTTTATAACATAATTTTATAATTTTAAAATGACCATTGGGGTCATATTTAAAATTATAACCATTTCTAATGCTCTGAGTTTATGTGCAGGTGAAAAGAGTTGTCCTAGCTTGGTCTTTTGCTTTTAAAGAAAATACCTAGGGTTATAAGAAGATGTATAGGGAATGTATATGAATGAAATGGAATATGTATAGGGAATTTGGGATATATATAAGGAGTGAATGTTAATGAATATTCTCAGATACTAACTTCAATTAGATCAAAAACTAAAAGTTCCTAAAAAAAATTTGAATTTCAAGCACAAAATGGCTATGAATATACTCCCTTGAATGTTGTTTGTACAGGTGGAATCAAAATGTTGTAGATGGATGAAAAGTAGACTTTTATTACTGCTCCTTGTTCACCATGCTCCATTTCTTGAATTGTTCAGGTCCCTTTGTAATAATGTCTCATCTCAGGTTCCTCTGCAATGCTTCTGGAATGTTGTGTTGCCTTTGATCTGGTTTTGCTGCAACAAGTTTGCTTCAGGTCCCTCTGTAATAATGTCTCAGCTCAGGTCCCTTCAGGTTCTGCTGCAACAAGTTTGCTTCAGGTTCCTGTGTGGACAATACAATACCTTAGCTGTTCCAGCTAAAAGCTTGCTACAATACTCTCCCTTGCTGAAGGTTTGACTTGTCCTCAAGTCAATTGTGGAAAGGCCCTGCATTGAAATTGTGTGAGAACAGTAGAACAAGAATATAGAATTCATAGAGTCCAGGTTACCCTGGTTTTCCCCTATGAATTCGTGTTTGCATGGTGCCAGTTGCCTGGTTTTCACCAGCAAACAAATTATTTTTTATGTTTTGTTTTTTTCTATATACATGTTTATTTATTTATTTTTTTATATTTTTTATATTTTTATTCATTTTCCAAACTGGAAGATGGCTGAGCCATGATTTCCAGTCCTGTTTCTTCTACCAGTTGTTTCATGAATGCTTCTTTACTGATAGGCTGATGATAAACTTTCAGCCTATGTCCGTTTACAACAAATGAGGTGGGGTCCTGGTCAATTGTCTTGATCTTTACTGCTCCATTGTCAAAGATTTCTTCAATTTCATATGGGCCTAGCCAGTGTGTTGTAAACTTTGCTTTGAAGTCTTTGAATTTGGAGTCAAAAAGTAAGGCCCAGTCTCCCTTGTGAAATGTCTTTGTTTTGATGTATCTGTCGTGCCACTTCATTCTTTGTTGTTGCACCAATGTAGTATGTTCTATAGCTTGTTGACGATGCTCATCCAATTGATTCAATTCCATGATCCTCTGTTGTTGTGCTTCAGTCAGGTCCATGCCCAATTCAGCTGCTAGTCTATATGTTTGTATTTGAAATTCGATAGGCAATAAGGCTTCTTTCCCATAGACCAACTGGTATGGACTAAAACCAGTTGTGTTTTTCCATGTGATTCTGTAGGCCCATAGTGCATCCTTTAACTTTTCAGACCAATCTTTTCTATTCAGCTGCACTGTCTTAGTCATGATATTTTCTAAGACCTTATTCGTGGATTCTACCTGACCATTTGCTTGAGGGTGATATGGAGTAGACTTCCTGTGTTTAATCTTGTATTTCTCTGTCAGATCCCGTACTAACTTTGATGTAAACTGTGTTCCTTGATCTGTTACAATTTGTCTAGGTACTCCATATCTCACAAAAATTTCTTCAAAGAGGAAGGTGACCACTGTGTCTTCTGTTGCTCTGCTCACTGCTTTGGCTTCCGCCCATTTGGTTACATAGTCCGTGCATACTAGAATGTACCTTTTTCCATTTGATGGTGGATTAATGGGTCCAACAAAGTCAAGTGCCCACTGCTCAAATGGCTCAATAAGAACCTGTGGCTTGAGCGGCATCTCATCTGACATGATTGGTCTCCCTATTCTTTGGCAACTGTCACATTGCTTGACATATGCCTTAGAATCTCGGAAGATGGATGGCCAATAATAGCCCAATTGTAGCACCTTATATGCTGTTCGTTTATCTGCAAAATGACCACCACATGGTTCATCATGACATGCTCTGAGAATGTCTAATATTTCATCTTCACGCACACATTTTCTAATCATTAGATCTGAACCAGTATAAAATAAATCACCATTCACCCAGCTATACCTAGAACTTTCTCTAACAATTTTCTTTCTTTGCTTGCTAGTGAATTGAGTTGGAAATTTTCCAGATGACAAATAATTTGCAATATCTGCAAACCAAGGTGTCTTTACTGTTATGGCAAACAGATGTTCATCTGGAAAGTTGTCTATAACTGGATTTGGGTCGTCAGGTGATTGTATGCGGGACATAAAGTTAGCCACTTGATTCTCTTTGCCTGGCCGGTCTTGTATTGTGATATTAAATTCTTGCAATAACAGGAGCCATCTTGTAATTCATCCATTGGTGATGGGTTTATTCATCAAGTATTTTATTGCTGAATGATCTGTGTGAATAAAAACTTGATATCCTGTTATGTAATGCCTGAATTTATTTACTGCATGTATGACGGCTAACATTTCTTTTTCTGTGACTGTGTAGTTCATTTCTGCAGGTGTCAGATTCTTACGTATAAAGTATATTGCATAATTGAACAAGTTTTCTTTCTGTCCAAGAGAGGCACCTATCGCAGTATCTGATGCGTCAGTGGAAATATGGAATGGCAAAGACCAGTTTGGCCCTCGAAGTATGGGTGCCACTGACAGCTTGTCTTTTAGAATTTGAAAAGCATTTTGACAATTATTTGTCCATTGAAATTCAACATCTCGTGCTAATAGTTTAAACAGGGGTTGAGCTATTTTACTAAAGTTTTCAATAAATCGTCTATAATAGCCTACATAGCCTAAGAAACTTCTTACCTCCTTTTGTGTTGTAGGTGGCATCAGGTTAACTAGGACTTGGATTTTGGCTGGATCCACCTTAATTCCGGAACCGGAAATATGGTGTCCCAGAACTATACCCTCTGTCAACATCATATAGCATTTTTTGTTACTTAATGACAGATTTGTTTCGATACATCTCTTCAAGACTTTTTCAAGATTGTTGAGACAATCATCATATGTATTTCCATAAACTGTGAAGTCATCCATATAAACCTCTACACACTCATGGACTAGATCAGCAAATATCGCAAGCACTGCTCTTTGAAAAGTTGCAGGTGCATTGCATAAACCAAATGGAAAAACATTATATGCATAGGTTCCCCATGGGCAAGTAAATGTAGTCTTGTCTTGGTCTTCTGTTGCTATTCTAATCTGGTTGTATCCGCTAAACCCATCCAAGAAAGAGAAGTATTTCTTTCCAGCCAAAGAGTCTAACACCTGGTCAATGAATGGTAGAGGAAAATGATCTTTTAATGTAGCTTTGTTTAACTCTCGATAGTCTACACATACCCTCCACTTTCCATTTTTCTTTGGTACAACAACCAGTGGTGAAACCCATTGACTATCTGAAATAGGATAGATGAATCCAACATTTAAAAGTTTTTGCAGTTCCTCTTTCACTATTTCTTTCATCATAGGATTCATTCGTCTTTGAGGTTGTCTAACAGGTTTAAGTTTATCATCTGTATAGATGTGGTGGATACATGTGCTAGGATGGATTCCTTGCATATCAGTATAATCCCAGGCAAATGCTTTTGAGTATTTCTGTAGTAATGCAATTACCTCTTGTTTTTGTTTTGATTGCAGCTGGTTTCCAATATTTAAATGTTTCCCAGGATGTACCTCAATTGTTTTGATTGTTGGGTTGATAACTGTGTTTACAGGAAAGATGTCTACCAAAGAATTCTACAAAGTTTGAACAGTACATGTTTCCTGAAAACATTGATTCAGAAGTTCATTTGCAGCTTCATATTGAGCTTTCCTAAGCTGCTCTGAAATACTTGGTTCTGAGATAAAAAGGTCCATCAAATCTTCATTCTCTTCTTCTTCTCTAAAATCAAAGAATTGATTGATACTTAAAACTGCTTTTGTCTGTTGCTTTTCCTGAGTTTCAAGTATTGATTCTAAAGAAGTGGCTTGTGCAGGTGAATAAAGAGTGATATGTTTCCTTTCATCTCCATGTGAAATTATCATACTTCCAGATCTGCATCCTATGAAGGCATCAGCAGTGGCTAACCGTGGTCTGCCTAAAATCAGAGGATGTCCTCCCAAGTTTGTCTTTGGTTGCAAGATCAAGAAGTCAACAGGATATTCCCATGAATCCAAGGAGACTATGATATCTTCTAACATTCCTTCAGGAACAACTTTAGATCTATCTGCTAATTCCAAGACTGTTGAAGTTGATCTAATGTTGTTTAATTGCAAAGTTTTCATTGTCTCCATTGTCATTACGTTTATAGCTGCTCCCAAGTCTATTAATGTATTTGGTACAGAGAGATTATTTATTGATATGGTAACCATTGGGATACCAGGATCAATATATTTTTCTACTATAGTTTGAGTAGACATGAGACTTGCTAATTTACCAATGACTTGGATTGTTGTAGGATCCTTTTTCTTTCTTTCTTTCCGAATGCACAATTCCTTTATTGTTTTTGCGTATATCGGTATTTCTTTAATGGCTTTTAACAAAGGAATCTTAACATATGAATTTTTTAACTCATCTAAGATATCAAATTCAGGAAGTGTTATTTGATTTTGATTTTGTTGCTCTACCAACCTTTCAGGATAAGGTGGTGTTTGTGTTGTAACATTTGTTCCTTTCTGATTTTGTACCTTAGTTTGTGATGTTTCAGATGATTCTCCTTGTTCAGTTGGTTCTTCTATAATTGGAGGAGAATCCTTCTTAAGTACTTTTCCAGACCTTAGATGGACATCATCAAGAGGAAGAATTGAATATGTAGGGTAACATGCTACTTCCTCTACAGTGTATGCAGATTTGTCCACTTTGTTATTCGGATTGGCCACCGGTTGGGCTGGAAGTTGCGTTGGTCTGGGTTGATTTGAAGGTAACTGTAACTGTTGTGGTTGTGTCAACAATGGTGGTGGATTCTGCTGTTGGAATGGATATGCAGAATTTTGTTGCGGAAATGGCATGGATGGAGGATATGGTGGGTATGAAAATGGCTGTTGGTATTGTTGCTGGTAATGTTGTTGATACTGTTGAGGTTGTTGGTTTCCATAACCATATCCCCTCCAACCTTGTGCAGGTTGTTGTGGATATTGTTGTGGAGGCCAAGCTTGCCATGGAATTGGAGGGGTCTAAGGATTATAAGATGGATAAGCATAATTTTGCTGAGGGAATTGTGGCTGATTCGGTTGAGGCATTCTAGGTGGCCATGGTCTTCTTGGTGCAACATAATAGAAACCTTCTGTTCCTGGCACTTCTTCCATTGAATTCATTTGTAAGTCTTTCAATGTTACACAATTTTCTGTGGAATGATTACCTGTACAAAGACCACACACTTGAATACTATCCAAAGGATAGTCTCTCAAAGGATGTTTCTTTTTACATTTTGAACAAAATATTGCTAAGGCTTGTTCTTGTTCTTCTTTCTTCTTGTTTGCCTTTAGCACATCTACTTGTGTCCCTAATGTACTCAAAAGATCTGTTTTAAAATTTTCCAATAGACTTCCTATTTTAGCTCTTGTTATCCCTCCTGCAGCTGACTTGGCTGCTTTGGAACTTACTTCCCTTCTTCCGGTTTTTGATCTTCCTCTAGAATATTTCTGACATAACTGGACAATTTCATCGAATGGAAGGTTTGAAATATCTCCTTTACCCATCACATTCAAAATGTCAAGGTATTCATCTCTTATGCCTTTGAGGAAGATTGTGCGAACAGTTTCTTGATTTAGAGAATGTTGTTTAGACTTCTGAAGATTATATGCGAATCTTTCTAAATATTCTTCTAGATTTTCATCTTCTTGTTGTGTCATTCTAAACACATCTTCCTTTGAATCTCTAGATCTACAATAAGGTTGATATTTCTTAAGGAAGACGGTTCGCATATCATCCCAGGAGGCTATTGTTTGTTCTCCTAAACCCATAAACCATTTTAAAGCTGCTGCTTTTAATGTTGCAGGAAAAAGATGGAGCTTATGAACATTATCAGTATAACCATATGTTCTACATAAGATATCAAATTCAAACATGAATGAATCAGGATCTTCTGTAGACATTCCATAGAAGTTTGGCAACACAGAAGGTGGAATGTTTTTCATTTTTACTTCTTCTCCTAGTATTGCACTTGTATCTATTATTGGAAAACCGAAAGTAGATTCTTGGTCAAGTCCATCTTCTTGTCTTTTCCGGTCGTTTTCTAGCTTCCTATCATTTTCTTGTTTTGCCTCTTCCTCTCTCTTCCTTCTCCATTCTCTTTGTTGTCTTTCATTTTCAGCTCTTTGTTGTTCAGGATTAAGATGAATGGATCCATGTCCCTCTTCTGCCATTGTTCTAGTTATTTCAATTTCAAGTGGACTTTCAAGTTGTGGGAAGATAGGAGGATTGATGGATGGAAAAACAATTTGTTTTCCCTTCTCTTTTTGTTTTCCGGAAGTTGAGAATTTTTTCTTTGCTTCCCAAGCTAACAAAGTTTGCCTTTCAATCAAGGTTAATCTTTGGCCAGTTCTTTGCTTTTCTACCAATTCCTTTATTATTGGATTACCAGTAACTGGTGTATGTGATGATCCTATCTCTACTTGTGGGGGGTTTTTGATAAATCTACCTTGAGGATCTCTAAATCTAGGCATAAAGAAACATAATTAAAGAAATGAAACGTAACTAATGTTTTTGTTTGTTTTGGATTTTATCTCTCTATTGACTATGCCGATATTTGCCTCCCCGGCAACGGCGCCAAAATGTTGAGCTAATTTATGTTCCTAAACTAACACAATTATTTATTATCAATCCGGGTTGTTTATTCTTTGAGGCAAGTTCACTATTTGTGAAGATCTAATATAACCAAACCTTGAAAGATAAATGATTAAAAGCTAAAGAAAATACATCTTATAACTCTAATTCAATCAGCTCAAAAGAGAAAAACATTGAAAGGGTTCTTGAACTCAAGAAGTCCACCTTCACCTCAATTATTACTTAATGAATTAGAGATTGAAACCAAAAAAACTCAAGATGCATAAATTATAAATGAAAGAAGCTCTTAACTTAAGAGACACATAAGATATTCCATCATAATTCATTCATCTCAATATCTAAATCTAAATGGAAATAAAACTACTTGCATGTAAACAAAAGAAACTAGTTTTGATCCATCATTTAGTAGAAGGGATGCCCAACTTGAACATCTGTTTTCCAACTCAATAAAGTGATGAATAAGCCATTAACAAATGAAATCAATCACTATGCATAACCATAAAGCAATCTGAAATAAGGCTTTGAAAAACTAAGGCTACAATCAACCAAATTGCAATGAAATAAAACTAGTTTAACATGGAAGTGTACTTAGCTTGGAGTGGGGGCCCTCCACCCTTGCCTTGCACACTTTGAAAGATGATATCAGAAGCTTAGATCAGTCACACATCCATATCATTGAGTAGCAAAATGAGAATAGCACAAGTCTTCAAATTAAGTTTTCAAACCAAAAGTATTACAGCATAAAAGTATAATAAGTCAATGTATGAGCCATCAAAGTTGTGGCTCTTAAATAAGGAGTCTCATGAAACAAACTGATCTACATTCAATCTAACAAACCCAGCTACTCTAATCCATCTATCCAAGTCGAATTCACTATCCTCATCTGTTACACTAAAAAATGTCACCATGACTATTTACAGTTAGTATGGCTCTATCAACAGTCATGCTATCCTCTTAGGCAAGTCTTATACCTCTGCTCTCCATGTCAAACTCCAAAAAAGAGAGAAAGTCTTTATAAATGTATTTATCTCTGGGTACTCAGGTTCTCTCAACCTTACCTGCGGGGACGCACCCAATGTTCACAAAAGCTGCATCTTTGGACGCTCTGTATGTAAAGGGGCAGGTGCGTCCCCCTGTAAAGGTTAAAATGCGCAAGTTTCATCTTTAAAAAGTTACTTGTGGTCATTTCTAGAGCATTCTAGAAGATTGTTCGACGTGTATTGAGCGCCTCCAGATGGTTCATGCACTCCTACCAAAGAGGAACTTATCCCATCAATAAGGGAGCTATCCCATCCAAAGAGGGGATTATCCCATTGATGGTGGACCTGATTAACCTCCTCTTGAGCACTATAAATACAGGCATTGGGCCAGAAGGAGAGGTTGGAAGCTATACATTTCTAAGGGTAAATGCTGCAGGAATTAGGACTCCCATTTAGAAGCTTGTGAGGAGAGATTGCCATCTTTGCTTGTTCTATTTGGAAGTGGGTGAGCTTTGTCAAAGTAAAGGAGAACTCTTGATGGACCCTGGGAGGGACTTGCACAACACCAAGGCTCAGGTTGTAATTGTTCCTTTTGTTTCCTATTAATGCAAATGAGTCCATTCTTCTCAATAACTTGTTATTTATGAGTTGTTTCATGTACTCCTTGGTCTATGTGTTAAATATGTTTTATTCTATGAGATTATCAAGTGCTATTTAATCGTTTGATTGTTAGTGGATGCAGGTTTCAAAGTGAAGGAGGAGCTCATCCGGATCCGCGGAGCTGGACTGCTACAACAGCGTTGGACTACAGGTAGGATCTAAACACTTGATTTCTTATATGGTAAATGCATGTTTAGAGAAGGATTGCTCTTGTTTGTCTTGTTTGTCACTAGAGAGTCTTAGGCTCCTAGGGAGGTTGATTTGTGTCCGCACTATCGACTCTTTTCACCTGACAAAATGGCGACTCCGCTGGGGAATCCATTGATGTGAAAGTCTTTTCCTTTGTATGCAACTTTGATCTGAGAAAAGTCATTTATTTTCTGGTTTTTGGCTCTGTGACTTTGTTTTTGGGTGGGTTAGCTTAGGGTTAGATTGAATTTAGTTTTTCTTGAATTTTCCAGTAGGACGCACCCTCTGAGTATTGCACAGTGCGTCCCTGTACGCACTGTTGCTGTGTGCACAGAGCGGGCCCGCATCTGGCTTAACTGGTTGCCTGCGTCCCCTGCTAAAATTTAAGAAAATTCCATTTTTTGCATTTTTGCTCTTAGATTTTGCTTTTTCTTAGTTTTTACTGCCCAGATCCATTAGTCTCTTGTCAAAGATCTTCACCTAAGCTTGTTTCGTTGGCATTCCTGCTTTAAGCTTTCATCAATTGGGTGTTTTGAGTCTCTTTTTTGAGAAATTCTTGATTTGATTTCCTTTGGTCATTACTTGGAGGTTTGTCTCAGTCTTTTCACAATTTTGCATCTTTTTGCTTTTGTTTTTGCAAAAAAAATTTCCCTTTGAGTGTTTTTATTTGATCTTTGGAACTCTCACCCAATTTTCTCAACTTGCACTTGATTGGTTCTTAGATCACATTAGAATCATCTTGTGTTTGAGAATTCTCTTGCATAGATCACATTTGTATAATTAGAATTCTCATTTTCAGAATATGAATGAAAAATGTGCATAGATTACATTTGCATACTTTTCAAGTGAATTGTGCATAGATTACAATTGCATAGTTTACATTCTGAAAAATCAATCGTAGATTTAGATCAGTTTTCTTTGATTTGAATTTACATAAAAATAAAACTAAAAAAAGGTTTGGAATTGATTTGCATTAGTTTTTCTTGATAAAATTAGTGCATTAGAGAATTTGTTGAATTTTCTCTTAGTGATCAATTTCTTGCATTGTTGGAAGTGAATGGAAACTCTCTCCTTACTTTAGTTAGGATTCATCGAATTGAAAAGATTACATTATCATATTCGATTGCATTCAGTTGAGTCGGGTCATAACACCATTGGTTTCATCTCCATTTACCCCTTTGAGTAATAACAGCCTTAATAACACAACACTTAATTAAAATTCATCTAGTAATTTTTACATTTCTAGGGCTCTGAAACACCAACATAGATCAAGCTAGTGTCTTGGAGTAGGAGAGTAATTAACTCTCCAAGACAGCAAAACCAAACAAGTAGCTCATCTTGTGGTAGGATAAATCCAATTGTTTCATTTGTACTCTGGGAAAGCTCCTCTTAAAGGAGAAGCACGAGCTCGTGTTCGAACCAGTGAGGGGATCAATCCTCCCTCGTTGGGAACGACGCCAGACACACACGTATTACAAACGGTAAACCTCGGATTAACCATTGTCGAGGAGCCAGGTGTCACTTGTCGGTAAACCTTGGATTATTGTCAAGGAGCCGGCAAGGGGATTGAGCTTGATACTCTGCCCTTGCGTGCTGTCGGAGTGTAGACTGTTCCGCCAGGTGCATTTGTTGCTGTTGGTGACCTTAGTGACCATTATCTTTAGGTTTCTACCCAAGGTGACGGTGGAGGGAAGATCCCACTGTACCTGGAGCGGACGTCGGCTAGACTCACTTGGATTTTCTAGGGGGTTCACTTCACTCGAGACGGTTAAAGTGGAGGAACTTGGTCCAGTCTATTCATTAAGCAGGTTTCCGGGGTAACTGTTCCACCCGCCACTTCTGTACTGAATTCTGCGATGTTGGATTTCATCCCCAACTAGTGTTTTCGGTCCGGAAGGTTACTGTTTGTGTATGGTTTGACTCCTAGATTTGATAGCGCGTGTTAATTTGTTTGTTTTTACTTTTAGAGACCATAGGTGTGAATTGTGAATTTTAGTTGTTAAGTGTGAATTGTGAATTGTTAATTTTAGTTTTAAATTGTTAATAAAATTCACTGAAGTTGAATATAATGGCAAATGTTCCGGAATTTACCAACCTAGGAACCCCTCCTAACGAGAATCCTAGTACTTTTCCTTACTTTGGAAATGTTGGTCCTCCTTATATGGCTACTTTGTCATTACCTGGATTCACAATAGGATTACCGATATGGTTATTTTCAACTTCGTTGGCCCAAAATACTCCAATTGTTCCATCTCAACCGGATGCTTCACCTCAACAAAGTTCACCATCTCAACATCACCAACCTTCTGTTGACCCTTTACCTTCTTCGCCTAATTTTTCTTCCTCCATTTCTTCCTCTTCGCCTGGTAAAAGCCTTGATGCTAGTAACCAAGAGGCTAAGAAGAAGAAGAAAGGGAAGAAGAAGAAGAAGAAGAAGAAGCAAGATAAGAAAGAAGTCAACCAACCAACCATGGCTGTAAGTGTTAGTTGTGTTGAGGAAAATTCCGACATGCACCGTAAACCCAAATACCCTTGCAGGCTTTGTAAGGGTGACCACTTCCTTGTCAATTTTCCTGGTATTCCAAAGGTCTTGGAAGTATGGTTAGAAAAATCTCGTCAACTTTCCGTTGATCCATCAACCAGTGATAGTCAGGTTCCTGGGAAAAAGGGTAAAGTTAGGTTTCCTTGTAAGTTATGCAAAGGGAGTCATCAAACTCACATTTGCCCTCACATGGATGAAGCCTCAACATTGTTGGAAAACCTTACTGTTCCACAGCAAGAATTTCCAACTGGTTACCGTAAACTTTCTCCCAACCTACCGTCAACTGACGGAGTGATTGATCTAATTTCAAGTACAGTCGATCACACTCTTCCATTGGAGAGTGAAACTCATATCACTCAGGTTGATGATCCATTAGTTGATCAAGTGGTCGATTCAATTTCACATTCGGTGGATCCCACTTTCCATTTGGAGAGTGAACTTCATACCGCTCAGGTTCTTCTTGTTACATCAGATTCTTCTATGCCGGGGGGCATTTCACCTGTTTCTACAGATTCCCCTCTAAGCACTGAGGTCTTTTCCTTTGATTGGAATAGACTGACAGAACCTCGCCTTCCTTCCTCCATCCCTTTCCAAATCATTGTCAAGGCTGGTGGTAGGGACATACATCGTACTCAGGTAGATGAAGGTGCTTCTGTTAGTATTTTATCCTCAACTGTTTGGAAAGCTTTGGGTTCCCCTCAGCTTGCACCTATTACGCAGAATCTGAAAGCTTTTAACAGAACCATTAGTGAACCTTTAGGGATCCTTCCCAAGTTTTCTATTACCTTGGAAGGTAAAACTGTCTGTATTGATCTTATGGTAGTTCGAGGTCCCTTGGATTTCAACTTACTCCTTGGGCGAGACTATGTTTATGCAATGAAAGCTGTCGTATCGACACTCTTTCGCGTGATGTCTTTCCCTCACAATGGCAGTATTGTTACTGTAGACTAGCTTTCGTTCCCTAGTCTTGTTTCAACTACCAATAATATGACACCCCTAAATGTTCCTGATTCTAAAGTGGTATCTACCCTGCCACGGGTTAATTATGTGGCAACTGGTCCCATGTTTTCAGTTACCGATGTAAGTGAGCCTCTCACTGTTGATTTAGATCCGGTAATTGACATGGAAAACTCTATGGGATTATTTGAACACGATGTTCTTATCCCTTTTGAGTCCCTTGACATGTGTTCCTTCCAGAGAAGTGTTCTTCCTTCTGATGAAGACCTTTTGGAAGCCATGATCAAGGTGTGTCCATTGACATGTCTTTCTTCCAGTTGGAAGCCATGATCAGTGAGTGCGAGGAAAGTTCCTTTTCCTATGCCAACCTCGTTAAAAAATGAAACAGGTGTCAGCGAGGACAGTTCCTTTTCCTGTGCCAACCTCGTTAAAAAATGAAACAGGTGTCTGTGAGGATAGTTTCTTCTAGTCTCAACCTCATTAAAAAATGAAACTGGAAGTCATGAGCATAGTTCCTTGTCTTGTGTCAAGCTCATTAAAAATGAAACAAGGAGTTGTGAGGAAAGTTCCTTTTACTGTTTCGACCTCGTTAAAAAATGAATCAGTGTGTGTGAGGAAAGTTCCTTTTACTGTGTCAACCTCGTTAAAAAATGAATAAGTGCGTACGAGGATAGTTTGTTCCTCTCTCAACCTCATTAAAAAATGAAATTGGATGTTACGAGGAAAGTTCCTTTTACTGTGTCAAGCTCATTAAAAAATGAATCAAGGATTTTAGAGCACAGTTCCTTGTCTTGTGTCAAGCTCGTTAAAAAATGAATCAAGGTTTTTAGAGTAGAGTTTTTTGTTAGGTAGATTGTAGAGAGTAGTTATGAGCATAGTTCCTTATCTTGTGTCAAGCTCGTTTAAAAAATGAAACAAGGGTTTGAGGATAGTTCTTTTCCTGTGTCAACCTCACTAAAAAATGAAACAACTCCCACAAGTCTTTCCAAAATTTCGAAAGTAAAGCTTCATTCCATCCACCTCATTGAATGCAATGAAGCTTGGGGGGCATGTACCTCGTTTTGCGTCATTATGCTGGGGGCATGTGAACTTATAACAAGCATAGTTTTTCGTTTCAAGCTTGTGTAAACATGAAACCGAATCCGAGCATAGTTCTTTTCCTGTGTCAAGCTCGTTAAAAAATGAAACAAATCCTCCTCTACTTGAATCGAGAGTTTGACTAGATCTCGTAAATGTTAAGTTGTATATTTAGGTTAGTTATTTCAGTGTTTTGCATAATTTTCTTACAGTTTTAGGTCGAGTCTTTCAAATGATCTTGTACATGAACCTTCATTCCATCCAGCTTGGACTTAGTTTAATGAAATGAAGCTGGGGGGCATGTGCTCTAGCAGTTATGCTTAGGGGGCATCAAGCACAGTTTTCTTTCTGTTTCAAGCTTGTGAAAAAATGAAACTACTTGGAAGCATAGTTTTTCTCTGTTTCAAGCTTTTGTAAAAATGAAACCTATCTCGAGTCAATTTCAGTTATTTTCAAGACTCGTTAAACTCATGAAAATCCCGAGATTATTTTGCTATCTTTCTTTCTCGTAAAACAAATGAAAATGCCGAGTTCTTTCCGTCTTTTCCTGCTCGTAAATTAAATTGAAAGTCGGCCATATGAGTACATTTTTATCATTTTTTCGAACTCATTAAAACTTATGAAAAAGTGAAAACCATGAGTACATTTTTATCATTTTTTCGAACTCATTAAAACTTACGAAAAAGTGAAACCTTGGAGTTCTCTTTTAAGCCCTTTTCAGACTCCTAAAACATGAAAAGATTGCCGAGCGTTTCTTTTACACTCGTTAAAATGGAATTAAAAGACGGTCCCCTTATAGCTCTTTTCTGATCGTAAAATCAGGAAAAGATTGCCCGGTTTTTGTCGTTTCAAACTCGATACGGAAATGAAACGACGTGTCCTTGATCGCTTTTTACTTTTCAGGTCAGTGGCACTAATTATGAAAGTACTCCTTGGTCGCAAGATCAAGCGGTTCCCCCAGGTATTATTTTATACTTTTTCGGGCTTGAGGGACACAAATCTACGAAAAAGTTCAACTTGGAGTCTTCTTAAGTTTTTCAGACTCTCTAAAATTGAAAAACGCCGAGTTTCTCCTATACTGGGCTTGTTAAAATTTCACAGTAAAGGACCTGTTCAATTACAAACAGGAACGAACCACTCCTTCCTAGGGTTCGAATCAAAACTAGGTTGGACTCATCCGAAGGATGAGCTTATAATCAAGCATATGTTATCCTCCTCAAGCTTGTTAAAAATAAAGAGGTACTTGCCAGAAATGGTGGGGGAAAAGAGAGAAGAATGAGCCTATTTGTTACCTTTTGTCTCAGAAGAAACTTTATTACCACTCTTGAACACGACACTTTTCATTCACCTGGGTTGGGAAATCTTTTACCTCACAGTTGATCAAACCACTTTGAAAGTCTTCAGCCGAGTTTCGGGGATTAACTTTGAGTCGTTTATCACCAAGCCATCTGTTGTGTCGTTATGTGTTCAAGAGGTCTGCAAACAAAACTTTCATCTGCAAAATACTTATCATCCATTTGACCATCCCTGAGTCAGTCCTTACAACAACATTTCTTCAACTTGAACAATGATTTCGTGTTGCGGGCTTGCCTGCAACGAGTCGCTTTCTATCGACATCAGCACATTATCTAGAGAGATGACTTAGAAATCGTCAGTACCTTGAAGTCTGCATGCATCAATGGCAGGTTTCTCGCCTTTGACATCAGTTTACATCATTGACTTTCAATCGAAGGATTCCATGAAATGTTCGACATCAACTCATTCATTCACATCTCATGGATTGTACTGGGTACTTTGAGAACCATTGACATTACTGGTGGTCTCTCTCACGCTTGTTAACAGTTTTCATCATCGACTGGTAATCAAGTGGTTTCTACCATGTTCGACATCAACTCATTTATTCGCATGGCTAGAATCGTACCAATTCAGGAAGTAGAAATGAAGACCCTCGATCTAGTTTCCACCATCCAGGCTGCGAGGAGTTTTGTATTCATTATCTAAGTAGACTAATCATAAACAGATGGTTGCGCCCATACTGTGTCCACAAAAGTCTATGATTATGATGTACTGCAAGATCATTCCTGTATCAGAGTAGTTAGTCTATTAGTTAAAGTTTTAATCTGAGTATGGGAATGCCTACCTCAGTGATGATATAATCTTATACATGTACTTTGTGTTGAAAATTGCAGGTTCTGACCAGGCTCTCCACGAGATAATCCTTGAAATGATAAAGTGTTTCACCCTTCCTAGATAATACAAAACCCTAATCTATTACAGGCTTCGCACTTTAGGGGGCAATCTGTTACACTAAAAAATGTCACCATGACTATTTACAGTTAGTATGGCTCTATCAACAGTCATGCTATCCTCTTAGGCAAGTCTTATACCTCTGCTCTCCATGTCAAACTCCAAAAAAGAGAGAAAGTCTTTATAAATGTATTTATCTCTGGGTACGCAGGTTCTCTCAACCTTACCTGCGGGGACGCACCCAATGTTCAAAAAAGCTGCGTCTTTGGACGCTCTGTATGTAAAGGGGCAGGTGCGTCCCCCTGTAAAGGTTAAAATGCGCAAGTTTCATCTTTAAAAAGTTACTTGTGGTCATTTCTAGAGCATTCTAGAAGATTGTTCGACGTGTATTGAGCGCCTCCAGATGGTTCATGCACTCCTACCAAAGAGGAACTTATCCCATCAATAAGGGAGCTATCCCATCCAAAGAGGGGATTATCCCATTGATGGTGGACCTGATTAACCTCCTCTTGAGCACTATAAATACAGGCATTGGGCCAGAAGGAGGAGAGGTTGGAAGCTATACATTTCTAAGGGTAAATGTTGCAGGAATTAGGACTCCCATTTAGAAGCTTGTGAGGAGAGATTGCCATCTTTGCTTGTTCTATTTGGAAGTGGGTGAGCTTTGTCAAAGTAAAGGAGAACTCTTGATGGACCCTGGGAGGGACTTGCACAACACCAAGGCTCAGGTTGTAATTGTTCCTTTTGTTTCCTATTAATGCAAATGAGTCCATTCTTCTCAATAACTTGTTATTTATGAGTTGTTTCATGTACTCCTTGGTCTATGTGTTAAATATGTTTTATTCTATGAGATTATCAAGTGCTATTTAATCGTTTGATTGTTAGTGGATGCAGGTTTCAAAGTGAAGGAGGAGCTCATCCGGATCCGCGGAGCTGGACTGCTACAACAGCGTTGGACTACAGGTAGGATCTAAACACTTGATTTCTTATATGGTAAATGCATGTTTAGAGAAGGATTGCTCTTGTTTGTCTTGTTTGTCACTAGAGAGTCTTAGGCTCCTAGGGAGGTTGATTTTTGTCCGCACTATCGACTCTTTCCGCCTGACATCATCCTAAGAAATATGACCAATATCATGGAATCTCAAAACTGCCCTATTTAGATGGGATTTCTGGATGACTAGTCATGATTGACTAGCTCCAAATAGGCATAATAAAGCTCGTTCTGTTGGAACTAAGCATAGGTGGCTTGGTCCTAGTTCCCAAGCTTTCCATTCATGTATCCCATTCGTGCTGAAGTGGCCTGCATCCATATCAACCATGAAGTGATTACGGGAATTTCTGAAATTGCCAAAATTGCACTTAAAATCAAACTTTTATAAAAACTTTAGAAATTGACAAATTAAAGGTAAATACCTGATTGGACATCAAATATTCATTAAAATGGAATGAATGGAGTGAAAATGGATGATAAATAGATGGTTAGGTAAGTTTCTTAAAGCAAAATAAGACCAAAACTAAGGCCCAACAGCCAAATTATGGAGATAGAACTCCGAGAGTTTGGCCTTATCCTCTGATGAACTGCTATTACATAACACTGTGAACTGCTGGGGGTCTTGGAGTTGGGAGATACCCCTCTGTGCCAATGCATTAATCTGAAATTGCAGCCACTGGTCTCATAGGTACAGGCCATAGGATTTGGCCGGCTATCTGCATTGTAGAGCATCCATGGCCCAACTGGCCATGCAAGCCAGTTGTGCCTCTTTTTGCTGCAACTGCTGTTTGAGAGCTTGTATCTCAATTTGTGTTTGCAGTTCCCCTTCCTATAGATGCGAGGTTGGCTCCCCAAGACCAAATTGCAGTCCTTCTCTGCCTTGATGTTCTGCTGTAGTGTCCCCTGAGGATGTGCCCTTTTCCTTCTTCAGCTCCTGTAGCTGCAGTCTAAGTTTCTCGTTCTCTTCCTGTAGGAATACCCGCTGGCAGTTTTCCACGTGTTTGGCCATAGCTAATTCTTTTCTCGCCTCCTTGAGTTGTTCCTCCAAGGGGCCTATATCTACCACTCCTTTTGATTTAGCTATTTTCATCCACGTGTGGGTCCTCACCCTTTCTTCCTCCAACGCAAAGAAAATCGACACGGTGAATTTTTGTGGAATAATTTTCCTAGCCTCCAAAAAGTTATAATACGAGCTCAAGCTTGGCTGGGGACTTGGTTCCGGAATATGCTCCTTCTCTTCTTCCCTCGGTGGCTCTACTTCGTCTCCCCTAAGTGGTGATGAGGGTGCCTCTCCCTCCATCCTCTCTGTCTCCTTAAGCCGGGCTAATGTTTCCTGTAGAGCGGCCTCAGCATCCTGTAGCCGGGCTTTTGAAGCCAACCTGTCCATCCTCTCCTTCCAAGTAGTTGTCTTCGGGCTCCCCCGCTCATAAGTGACTGAGATTTTTGAGGGGGACCTCTCCCTTGGCGAGGTAGGGGTATCTTCTATAGTAATTGGGCTGCTGGATGGAGGTTGGGGCCTGCCCGATTTGATTCTCACACTTCTCCTGGCTTTGAAATACAGAGGGGTCTCCCTCTTTCGCTTTTCCTTCGGCTTAGGAGGTGTACTGAGGGTGGCCAGCATGGCTGCTGCCTCCCTTACAAGAATTTCTGCTGTCTTCTCTTTTGGTTTTCCTTTCTCAGGGCTTCCTGTAGAAGGCCCTGTATCAGCTGATTTCTGGCTTCCTGTAGAAGCCGTTTTTGGTTTTCCTGTAGAAACAGGTGGCACCGTTTTAGCCTGTTTGGCTGAGGGTGCTTTTCTTTTTGACTTAGTTGAGGCTGCCTTCGAGGTGCCTTTACTGACGTGGACTTGCCCCGTCCTTTCCACCCTACTCTGTAGCCTTTTCTCTCTGGGTGTCAATGTGGATTTGTCACCCTCCTTTTCGGCAACCTGGGGTTTCTCTTGCCTCCCTTTTTGTTCTTTCTTCGGTGCTTTGGCCGCAGGTTCTTGGCCTTTCTCTTTCTTCTCTGTGTGTGCTGACTCCTTCTCCTCGCTGCTGGAGGAGGTGAGCTCCTCGGTCAACATTTTGATATCGCCATCCTTAGTCTGATTTCGAAAGGCTTCCCATGAGAGAGGGACTGTGTAGGTGTGGAGTGCATCCTCCACGAGGAGCTTAATGAGCCCATGATGGGCTACCTGGTCTGGCGTGCCCTCTCGTAATTTGGTGGCACATTCAGTCATGGACTGCAGAAGGAAGTAAGGAATACTTAGCTTGTTTTCTGAAGGTAGGTCCATTTGGTGTCTCAATTCTGTGAGCAGCCAGAAATGGTACCCATATATGATGCTGAATCGTCCTTCGCACGTTATATACTTCATGATTTGGAGGCTGACCTCACTCCAAAGCGGCTGTAGGCTAGCTTTGCGAACCCCGTTCTTATCCTCTGAGAATTTCTCCTCCGGTGGAAAGAACTCTTTTTTAGCCTTCTGGCCTAATTTCCTTTCCTCCTTGTCCCATGGTACCCCCATTGGGAGGTCAGTGACCCTGCTGATGAATTGTGGGGTGAGTCTGAGATTCAAACCCCTGAAATTGACAATGGCCAGTGTTTTTGATTTTGGCTTCAAAGCTCGTAGGAACTCCTCTGCCACCTCATCATCATAGCCTTGAAGTTTGTCGCAGAACGACATCCATCGCGCACGGGTGAATAGCTCTACCACCTCCGAGTTTTCCCGTAGTTTCTTTGAGTCTGTCGGTTCCTTTCTGATGAATCCACCCGGCATGGTGAAAGCCTGCTATGTTAGCTGGAGGTGGCGGGTGCGTATCAAAAGATGGCCTTTCGGATTTCTTTGGGACAGAGCGCAGAACTACGCCTCTGTCATGCACACAGTTCGTGAATTCTTGGCTATCTACAGATGAGCCTTGACAAAGCCTTAATTACGAACCAAATCCTGTAGAAAACCCCGCATATACTACGACGACACTTTTCATGCAAAAGGAAGACGACGCTTGCAATTTTATGCTCAGACTGTGGTTTTACATTTTTGAGGACGTCAACTTCGCCACCCTTCAAACCAATTGCATGGGAGGAACAGGTTCAGGCTTACCTTTTCCAATTCGCCACCTTTGTCGTGAATAGATCAATTTTCCTCCATAGCGGCTAGCTTCCTGTAGCGCAACTTCCTGTAGAAGTTGCACACAGGTTCCGGAGAGCACGACAGTGGTTCTGCGCCTTCTGTGCCACCACCAGACGTCTGAACGAGCCGAGGACTTGGAGTAACGAGCTTCAGAGAAATTCGGATGCTTACTCGACTGCAAAACGACTGGTGATAAATGAGTGGAGTGACGATCTAGCCGGTGGATTTGAATCTCGGCCGAACTCGTGGCGCGGGGGTGAGCTGTCCCTGCCGGACCGTTGGACGACGTCACCTACTTATTTCACTGCAAGTCTCCCTTATTGCCGCATCATTCCTTGCAGATCCGCCGCCGCCATTTCCATTATATCGCCGCTTCTCCCCGACTGGACGCTTCTCATGTGTCCATTACCCGTTTTGCTTGCCACGACCAACACTTTCCAAATCTGACTAGACCATCTGACTGGTCGTGGTGGCCAGTTGAATGGCTACCCGACTGCTCAACCCATTCATTTCCACACTTGCAAACATTTCAAAGCATAGTTCATGTAATTCGACGCAAAAAGGGTGAGGCACTTACCTGTGCGGCCACGACGTTATTTTCAGGTTTCAGGACGAGGGTGATTGGATTTTCTTGTTGTTGCTTCGTGTACAGGCACGGGGGTTCCTCCTTGCAGACTGCTATTGGTTGCAACGCTTATTACCTGTCTGCGGATGGTGCATGTGCCCGCTCTGTGTGTTGCAGGCGCCTTGATGGTGTGCACTCTAGCTGGATGAACTGCTACGGGATTCCTGTAGGATGTCCTGTAGCAGTTTCTCCTCCTCGGGTGCATGCTGAAACGGTGGAGATGGTGGCATCATGGTCACGATCGCAGGACCCTTGGATGGCTTTGACAAGTAGTGCATGGTATCTCTGCATCTTCTTTTCCCATTTGAGAATCGCTTCTCCTGATAATTCAATGTTCTGATTTGACTGTGCAGGTATCTCCATTGCATGGTAACTGGGGTGGTAGAAGGAGGCGACAACAGTGCGTGATGGAGAAAACATTAACTTGCATGCCTCCGTGTTGGACCTCGGGCGTTAGATCTCCCCACACAGTCGGTTCTGGGCCGTCCAAAGCTTCTACAGGAAGTTTCCTGTAGAAATACAGAACTTCCTGTAGAAAATCCTGTAGCTGCCTGTAGGAGGCTAAACTGTGATCAAATCACGCCCAAACCTTGGAAGAGATGAGTGTTTCCAGAGGGAGTGCTAGTGAGGTCGCCTGGTAGCATAGTAGGGACCCTTGTCTTTGAGTTGAGGGGCCTCTTTTCCTGCATGGAATACCTGCAACCTGCATGCATTGCCACATCTTGAACTTGCTTTCCCTGTTTTTTTTGTTTATTCTTTTTTTTTTTTTTTTTTGAAAGACAGCAGGGGTGCCTCCATGAGGTTTTCACCCTTACCATCTGCCTTGAGCGCCTCAGAGAGGTTTTCACTCAAGGGTCTTTTTCAAACATTTCCAGAAAGATAGCAGGGACGCCTCAATGAGGTTTTCACCCCTACCATCTGCCTTGAGTGCCTCAGAGAGGTTTTCACTCAAGGGTATTTATTATATATATATATATATATATATTTTTTTTTTTTTGAGATCTTTAGGGTATGCCCAAAACAGAGGCAGAACCCTTCTCTATGACCAGCACTGATTTTTCCACAGTTTGGATGAATTCTTGCCTTGAAAGAGGTTTCCTGTAGATCTTTAGTTGATGCCCATTGACAAGCATAGGGATGGCCTCCTCATCAATGGTCCGAATAAGAACAGATCCATTGTCATTACATTTTTCCACTGCATATGGTCCCAGCCATCTGGTTCTCAGCTTCCCCTTGAAATCCTTATGCCTGGAATCATACAACAGTGCCCAATCTCCTGGCTGAAATTGCTTGTCATGGAGGTGTTGGTCATGCCACACCTTCCTCTGAAGTTGAACCACTTCTGAGTGGAGAAGGGCCTGCATTCGGTGCTCGTCCAATCCATTCAGCTGCAATAACCTTTCTTGTTGGGCATGGCTGAGATCCAGGTCTAGCTGAGCTGCCATCCTCAAAGTGTTGTACTCGAACTCAATTGATAGCAAAGCTCTCTTCCCATAGACCAGCTCATAAGGTGTGAAGCCGGTTGTGGTCTTCCACGTGGTGTTGTAAGCCCACGTGGCCTCAACCAGGCGATCTGCCCAATCTTTCCTACTGCTGCTCACCACTTTAGTCAAGATCCCTTCCAATGCTCTATTGGTGACTTCCACCTGCCCATTTGCTTGAGGATGATAGGGGGTGGAAGTCCTATGCTTGATTTTGTGATGAGCAAGTAGGTTCTCAATTAAGTTGGAGGTGAACTGACTTCCTTGATCGGTGACTAGCTCTCTTGGGTAGCCAAATTTGTAGAAGACGTTCTCTCTTAAGAACTTGGCCACCTTTTCTTCTGTCGCTGCTTTGATTGCCTTGGTTTCTGCCCACTTTGTCAGGTAGTCTGTGCACACAATGATGTAAGACCTTTGCCTCGAAGGAGGGTTGATTGGACCCAAAAAATCCATACCCCACTTCTCAAATGGCTCAAGAGTCACTTGAGGTTGGAGAGGCATTTCATCCCTTGGAGTCGGTTTCCCCATTCTTTGGCATCGGTCACATTGGCAGATATACCTTCTGACATCTTGATGAAGTGTGGGCCAATAGTAGCCTGCTTGCAGGATTTTGAAGGCAGTCCTTTTGGCTGCAAAATGTCCTCCACAAGGTCCGTCATGACAGGTTAGGAGGATATCAAAGACTTCCTCCTCCCTTACACAACGCCTTAAGATCTGATCAGGGCCAAGCTTGAACAGGTTGCCCCCGATCCAAGTGAATGAGGCACTCTTCCGTATGATCTTGCTCTTCTCTCTAGAGGATAGGTACGGAGGAAACTGTGCTGAGACAAGGTAGTTTGCTATATCAGCAAACCATGGAGAGAGTATCGAAATAGCAAACAGATGTTCATCTGGCACCTGGTCATCCACTGTTCCATCCTCTCCTGCAGGTAAATCCAATCTAGACAAAAAGTTAGCAACAACATTTTCTTTACCTGGCTTGTCAACAATAGTCAAATCAAACTGCTGCAACAAAAGTAACCATCTAATAATACGAGCATTCACATCCGGTTTATTCATTAAATATCTAATTGCAGCATGATCAGTATGTACAAATGTTTGATATCCAGTGATATAATGTCGAAATTTGTTCAGTGCATGGACCACGGCCAAGAATTCTTTCTCAGTTACAGTGTAATTCAGTTCTGCCTTGGATAAGTTTTTGCTGACAAAGTAGATGGTGTATGGAAGTTTTTGTTCAACTTGTCCTAAGGCTGCCCCTATGGCTTTGTTCGAGGCATCAGTGTGGATGTGGAAATGTAGGGCCCAGTTTGGACCTCTCAAGATTGGGGCAGACACCAACTTTTCCTTTAATTCATTCAGAGCCTTCTGACAATCGTTAGTCCATTTAAACTCAACATCTTTTGCCAAGAGGCTAAACAATGGCGAGGCTAGCTTGCTGAAGTCTTTAATGAATCTCCTATAATACCCTGCTAAACCTAAGAAACTTCGAACATCTCTTACCTTCTGAGGAGGTGGAACCTTCTCGTTGAGAGAAATTTTGTTAGGATCCACCTGTAACCCTTGGCAAGAAATGGTATGGCCTAGCACAGTCCCTTCAGTCATCAAGAATTCACACTTTTCAGGACTAAGGGACAGGTTCATCTCAATGCACTTGGTTAGGACTTTTCCCAGATTGGACAATGCTTCCTGGAAGCTGGACCCATAAGGAGTGAAGTCATCCATATAGATTTCCACCGAAACATGGACCAGCTCAGAAAAGATGCTCAAGACGGCTCTCTGGAAGGTGGCAGGAGCATTGCATAGTCCAAAGGGAAGAACTTGGTAAGCAAAGGTACCCCAAGGGCAAGTGAAGGTGGTCTTATCTTGGTCTTCCGAGCTGATTTGGATCTGGTTATACCCGCTAAACCCATCTAGGAAAGAGAAAAACTTCTTCCCTGCCAGGCCATCCAACACTTGATCTATGAAGGGTAGAGGAAAATGGTCTTTCTTGGTGGCCTTGTTCAGTTCTAGGTAGTCCACACAGATCCTCCACTTCCCGTTTTTCTTGGGAACCAACACCAAAGGGGACACCCATTCGCTATCCGAGATGGGGTAGATGAATCCGGCATCCAACAATTTTTGTAATTCCGCCTTGACGATGTCCTTAAGGGCTGGATTCATTCTCCTTTGGGGTTGCCTAACTGGTTTACAGTCTTCTTTGATGTAGATGTGATGGGTACAGACCAAAGGATGGACTCCTTTCATCTCCTTATAGCTCCAAGCAAAAGCATCTAGATGACCGGCCAACAGACTACACAACTCCTTTTCCTGGGAAGGAGATAAGGAGGAGCTGATCTTTAACGTTCTCTCAGGGCCGAACTCCACATTTTTGACTCTGGGAGTGACAGGGTTGGTCGCACAAAGGTCCACTAAGGTGCTGGCTTGGGCATCCTCCACCAATTCCTCTAAGGACAATGCACTGGGAGGTGGAGTCTGGATCAAGGTCTCAATCAAATCATCCTCGGTTGGGAGGCCTCCCCTAGTGGTGTCTAGGGTGTACAAAGGTGCTGAGTACACCTCATCCTCTTCTCCTTCCTCCAACCAAAGTGGTAAGTCATGCTCTAATAAGGGTTGGGCAGGAGGGTACAGGACTAGCTGCTTGGACATAGGACCATTTTTGATGGTCATGTTTCCTGCACGGCAGCTTATGTAAGCATCTGCAGTGGCTAACCAAGGCCTTCCCAAAATAAGGGGGTATCCAGTAAGCTTTGCCTTTGGTTGCAGAACCAATAAGTCCGCAGGGTACTCCCAAGAGTCAACAGAGACCAAGACATCCTCTACAATCCCTTCGGGAGTCACGGTGGAGCGATCTGCTAGTTGTAGGACTGTCGAGGTCTTTCTCAAGGAACCCTGAAGGTTGAGTTTGAGCATGGTATCTCTGGTCATCACATTAATGGCAGCCCCCAGATCAATCAATGTGTGAGGTATGATGGTGCCATTGATGTGGACATCCACTACAAGACTCCCAGGATCCAGATACTTTGGGCAGATGGCCTGCCCCAACATAAGATCAGACAGTTGTCCTATGACATTGATGGTTGAAGCATCTCTTTTTCGCCTGCCTGGGTGTCTGAAACACTTTTCCTTCACCAGTTTGTTGTATATCGGTACATCTTTGATGGCTTGGAGAAGTGGTATCCTCACACACAACTGTTTGAGTTCTCCCAGAAGCTCATCCTCTTCTGGGTTGGGTTGTGTGGTGGCCGTTAGTCTCTCAGGAAAGGGTGGAATGGCCTTTGGTTCACTTTCCTGTTTATCTTCCTCATCCTCTGGGGGAGGAGGTTGGCGATCCGGAAGAGTCTTTCCAGATCGCAGATTGATCTCCTGGATCTCCACAGCATAGGTAGGGCATGATGTTTCCCCAGTATATACCTGCTGGGCCTGTCTGTTGTTGGGGTTCGGGTTCGGTTGAGCAGGCATTTGGGGTTGCCTTGGAGGAGCAGGAGGTAATGGTTGTGGTTGAGTTGGTGGTGGAGGCAAAATGGCGGGAGGAGTATTGTACTGGGGCCTCCACCCCGATTGAGGTGCATTCCACTGAGGCTGTGGCTGGGCATGTGAATGAAACGAAGGAGTAGTGGGCTGAGTATGGTACTGAGGTGGGTAAGACCATGGAGGAGGTATAGACCAGGAAGGATGAACAAGGGGTCCCCAGGAAGGCATAGGAGCAGATTGGTTGGGGCTGTAATAAGCTTGGGGTGTCCCTTGCATCCCCTGTTGGTAAGGTCTGGGTCCATGTGGCCTCCTTTGGTTGAGGAAATAGAGAGGTTTAGTGGGCGCTTCTGTCCCTTGATACATGGATTTAAGCCCAGGTAAGGTTGGACATTGGTTTGTGGGGTGGTCCTCCTCACAGACAAAACATGCCTCAACTGAATGTAATGGGCACTCGTTCTTAGGGTGTTTCCTTGTACACCTAGGGCAGAAGATAGCCAAAGCCCTCTCAGCTTCCTCTTTCTTCTGCTGGATTCGGATGTATCAAGTTGCATGGCGATGGTCTGTCTCACCTCACTCTTGAGGTCCTCTAATTGATTTGCAAACTCATGTTTGGAGAAAGGAATACCAGCTGAGAGGAGGTTTCCTCTACCTCTTTTTCAGGCTGCCCTAGAGTGGTTTCTAAACACAGTCTTTATGTCCTCATAAGGTAGTTGGTAAATAGCTCCTCCAGCTAGCATGTGAAGGGTATCTAAGAGGTCTTCAGGGACTCCTCGGAGCAGGACCAACTTAAGAGATTCAGGGTCAAGTGTGCACCTGGCCCGTTTATAGCTGAGTTGGAACCTTTCCTCGTAATCTTCTAAAGACTCATCATTCCCCATGGTCATCCGAAAGATTTCTCCCTTGGTTTCCTTGGACCTACAGTAGTCCCGGTATTTGGTATTGAAAGCTTGTTGCATTTGGGCCCAAGTGGTGATACTGTTCCCAGGTAAGCCCATGAACCAGCGCAATGCTGCATCCTTAAGGGTAGAGGGGAAGAGTTTCAGTTTTTGCTCATCCTCGGTATAGTCATAGGTTCGACAAAGGACGGAAAACTCAAACAGGAAGGTATCAGGGTCTTCAGTAGTCAGTCCATGGAAGTGAGGTAAAGCAGAGGGGCTGATGTTCTTCATTTTCATGTCTCCATTGGTCTCTCGGATGGGGAAGGCACCTTCAATTCTCTCATCTTCTCCCCTATTGTCAGCCATAACTTCAGATGGAGTGTTCTCTAACTCTTCTTCTACTATAGAATCTTCGTATATCTCAGGAGGTTCACCTATAGGTTCTTCTGGATCACTGCCACCAAAGAAGAGAGAAGGGTGACTCAGTGATGTGGTGGGGGTGTTGGGTAAGAATTTGCCTGTTTTATCTCGATTTCTACGAGGCATGAAATGAAAGGACTTTTGATTGCTTTTGTTTTTTTCTGGTACCTGCAAAAATAGATTGAACTACAACTACTATCTTGCTGAAATGGAAATGCGGAATTGAAATGAAAGCATGAAAGAACTAATCTATTTTGCTCAAATGAAATTGCAGGAATGAAATGCTAGGCTACGCTTGCGGAATTGAAATGCTAATCTACGCTTGCAGAAATGAAATTGCGGAATTGAAACGTTAATCTATGAAAGCAGGAAAGGTCTATGCTACTTTTGCAGAAAGGGAATTCCAGAGTGGAAATGAAATACTACTTAGCAGAAGGCGAGAGTAGGAAAGTAGAAGAAAAGCAACAATCACTAATACTCTGACGCTTCCCCGGCAACGGCGCCAAAAAGATGGTGGGCTCCAGTATTGTAGCAATAATGCTACAACTCCTGGAGCTCCCTTCTTTAGTTTTATCAACCCGGTAGTTCGTAACAAACATGGAAGCGACGGTGCTATATGCACAAGTACTAGCTCTTGTCGCAGCTGTCACTTGGTCAGCTGGCACAAGTCCGCTAGGGGCTCAAGCCAACTTCTATGAGCTCTTAGAAGAAGCTTTTTAACTGATGGACGAAAGCTAATCTCAAAAGAAGCTAATCTATTTGCAGAAAGGGACTGAAAGCCAACAAGAAACGCAAACCCTAGCAAACCCTAATTCTACCAGCTAGTCTTACTGATGCAGAGATGGGAATGCAAACTACTGAAAGCGATGCCATTACTTCGATGAAGGTGAAATGCATGTGTTTAGACTACCTCTATCTGAATAAAACACTTTTTGTATTTTTGTTTCAATTATTAGAATTATCATGCATGTGCTTTTAACTAGTTTTTTTTTACTGTGCAGAGGTGGATCAAGGAGGAGAAAGGCTTGAAAAGGTTGGGAAAGTTCAGAGAGGGTCTAAGGGGTCCCTAACACCCTTCCAGAGAGTTTCACAAAGTTTGGCTACCAAGAGACCGTGTTTATGAGCTTCTACAGGAAGTCTGCAGGGGTTCTACAGGATGTTCAGTAATTCCTACAGGATGTTCTACAATCGGACTTTGGGTGATGGGTGAGTGGAAGAGGCTGCATGGGTGGATAGGGAGGTAGGAGAGGGGTTTGTAATGCCTTAGTGACCGAGAGATGAGATGATGAGGGGGTGTGCTAAGCTAGTTTGTCTGAAGGAGGGTAGATGGAATGGAAGGCCGAAAAGGGAGGATAATGTGGGTAGTAGTATAGCTGAGAGACAAGGGGTCTAATTGGGAGATGAGTAGTTGGCCTGGGCAAAGCTTAGAAGGATGAGAGGGTGAGGGAGTAGCACTGCACAGTGCAAACTGAATCAAATCATCCACGTCTTGCATATAATCAAAACATTCCTAACTGTTTAATGGAACCAATGAACAACAACGTTATTCTTAAGGAAAACCATGTATGGTACTGAAGCAAAGAAACATTCCAAGAGGTCTGAACGCATGGAAAACTTCTACACCCGAAAATATTGCACCAAAGATTTGCATGAACACGTAAACCAATGTTTTTGGTGGGTGGCACTGTCTGCAATTCCAGCCCCTAGAAAGAGGTGAAAATGAGTGTGCAGGCAACCCTTTTTTGGAACTTTTATCAACTCCAATCTCTTCACTCTATTCTAAACAGCTGAATCAATTTTGTCTTATGATAATGACCTACTTAACCACACCAAGAAATCTAACTCAGCAAACTGCGTTTCAAATGCATGTAAAGAAAACCATAATGCTGAAGGAAAAGATAACAATACAAAGGAAGGAGGCCTTAGGCTCTCAGGTTGGGCCCAACCCCGAGAGCTATGGCTCCTTTTAAAAACTCAGGACTGAGATCAAATAGGACTGCTTTCCATTAAAATAATAATCATAAGTCAAATAGCATGCCAATAATTGGCTACAAAAGAGCAAAACCAAACTAGCAGCTCGTAGTGTAGAATGTGCAACAATTTTCCAAAAAGTCATTTTCGAAGGCTAAAGCCTTAGCATTTATACATCACGAGGCCCCAAGCTGGCCTCCTAAATTAGTGGGACTCGGCTGACCAAACTAGGAGTGAACTGCTGCTTCCTCAAAATCCGTTTGGCTGCCTTCTAATCCGGTTGTGGTGGCTGTTAGAGATCGGAGTTGGGGGTGAAGATCCCGAGGAAGGCCTTTTAATGCTGGACAACCTTCCTACGAATCCTCAACCCCATCTTGGCTGTCTCCTGGTCCTTATCTGCTCAGTTTTGTTCCAATCATGTGTCAAAAAACCTGAAATGAGCACGTGTTAGCCACCTAGGAATAGTGACTGCCCTTATTCGCACAAATGACATAAACATACTAAAAAATGATGCATAAGTTATGAAAAATGAAGGATTGAGAAAAGGTAGTTAGGCCAAATGAGCCCAAAATGTTACCAAATTTGGGGCTCATCACGCCCCACCAAAAAACAAAAAATATTAAAAAAATCCCCGCCGGATCCTGCCGTATCACTTTCGCACATCCGCAGCCCATCGTCCGTCGGATCCGGGCCATCCCATCTGACGGCCCACATCGATTTCGGACCACCCCTTACATCCGCCCTTTACCGCCTAAAATTTGTCAGAGGGTGACGTCAGGCCTCGGACGCGTGTTGCTCCTTGATTTCGTCGGGCAGCCTCCTGCCAAAACCACACCCGTACCATGAGCGGTCCGAAATTACCGCTTACCGCCCTCCTATTTCCACCATACGTCACTCCCACGTCACCCCCACGTCATTGCCGCCTCAGCATCACATTAGCGCCCAATCCACCATTGCTCCGAGCTGTCTGCCATATCTTCTGTCCACGTAGAGCCGCTCACTGGCTGCCACGTCATCATTCCGTACCCGACCCCACCTATGACGTCATGCTGACGTCATTCGACAAAAGGCGCCAAAGGCCAAATTTTCCCTATTTTGCCCAAAAAGGTCGTTTTTTTTGCGTTATTTTCGAAAAGACCACAGTGCCTCCTGCATGAGTTTTACGATGTTTCCACCGCCAACCTTCAGAAATTGATTCCAAAGCCGTTGCTGCCCAGAATTCCGCTTGGATAAGCCTTCTCTCAGCGCGCTGAAACCAGGTATTTACCATCTCCTTCTGCAACCTGGTTCCTTTGGTTCTTCCACTGTAAAAAAACACCAAACTGTCGTTTTCCCTGAACTTCAAGCTCCCACACTCTGCAAGTGATTAATTTCGTCTTGACAGCCAATTACACCTCATTTACACCAGGGCTACCCTGTTTTCCACTGCAAATCCCTTTTTTTCATCTGAATCCGCTGCGCAAGTGTTGCATTTGCCCATAATTCTACTGGTTCTGCTGAAAAGCATAAGAAACATGGAAACCCCTGTGGCATTAAACATTGCACCATTAAATGCCCCACACAAGGACCTGGAATGGTTGGCCCTTGCTGACAGAGATTATCAGATGAGAGAAACTGTAGAGCGGTGCAACACATACCACATAGAAATAGTTTGTGAGTTAAGAAAGAAGCACAGAGATGGTACAGATCTCCTGGGAATCTGGAAATCCCATTTGCCAATCTACTATCTCCCTCAGGTCAATGAGTTCCCTGACTTGATTCACCAATGCTGCACAAACTATGACCCCAATCAAAGGGCTGTTATGAGTCCTTCAGGCTCTGTCTTATTCCATATTACTCCTGAAGCCATCAACCAAATGCTACAGTTTCAACCTACAAAGCCACTAGTTCCTCTTACTATGCAGCTTTTACTAGAGCAGGGTACCAAGCTCTCCAACTCACAAATTACAAGAATTGGCCAATTATTTATGCTTCCAGATTTCCAACCCCGACAGCCTCCCCCTTATCTACATGACTGGGTCAATGACATAGGGAGACTGTTAGTAGACATGATATCCTCTATCCTAGGGTTCAAGACCAGTGAGTTTGTGGATGAGACAACATTGGTAGTGCTATCCATATTTACCCCAGGACAGCCCCCTGCTGTCCAGTATGACTATGCTACATTTATAGCCAACAAAATTCATGAACTTGGAGAGAGAGAGGGTATTCAAGTACACCTCCTATATATATCATCTGCTATTGTACAATCATCCTGACAGCTTTCCTGTCTTCCTCAAGAGGTTGGATGCAAAGGGAAACATAAGATCTATAATGTTCTGGACATCAGTCTGCCATCATATTCATTACTCACCATACAATTACTGTGAGTTTATTGACCTCTTCATTCACCCAGCCTTGTCACTACTGCAGAGTTCCCCTCCTCCTAGACTCACTGATGATATGCAGAAAATCCTCCAGCTGTCTAAGAACTATAGCATTGGGGATTGGTACTTCTACCAACACCACACAGTGATCAGAATATATGGATGTGAGCTAGGCCCATACAGACTACCAAAGTATGTTCCCATGAGACTCTTTGCATTAGAATACTTTCGGCAGTTCGGCAATGCAGATATGATCCACTTTCATAGCAGAAACAAGAAAGCACAACTGAAAATTAAGCACCAGTTGGGTCCATTTATCTTTAACAAGAGGGAAGAAGCTTGGGAAGAGGCAGACAAAATGCTAAAAGGCCTCCTCCTCAAGACAAGCTTCTATTGGGCACCCTATGACCCTAACCATTTCATAAGCCTCAGAAGAATCAAGTATAGGCTTGCTACATATGACCACATTAGCATTCCAGAAGTTGAAAAATATGCTAACCAATTAGAGTGGAAAGAAGGAACATTAGTGGAAGATTATTCTGAAGAAGAAATAGCAGAGAAAGCCTTTAAGACATTAGAAAAAGCAGTTGACTTGGAATATTTTGGACAGGTTTGTTCTCCAGCCCCTCGGCATCTTGGAGAAGCTGCCTCTTCGTCCACTGTTCCCCAGCAGCCTGCCAAAACAACTGATCAAGCAGCAAGCATGGCCAAAGGCAAGACAGTACAACAAGAGGAGTCACCTCCTAATGTGGAACAGCAAGTAGAGTAGCAGGAAGATACAGCCAAGGAACCTGCCTCCACAGAACAGCAAACGCAAGAGCAGATCCCTCCAAGACAGGAGGTAACAGTTGAATCCTCAGTTTTACAAACACCTGCTAATGAGGAAAGAACGAGGAAAAGGGATAGGCAAGAGGACACTCCTCTTACTACTTCAACGGACCAGCAAGGTGAAAAAAGACAGAGGCTAAATCCCTTTTCAGAGGAGGAATTACCAGAGAGACCAACTGATACTATGCCCCCTCCTAGCATTGAAACATCAGCCAGCTCCTTACAGCAAGGACAGGACATGCCACCTGGGGCAGAGGTGAGCTCTTCAAGGCAGCGATCTAAGGCGGACTCTAGCATCAAGCAACAGTTCATAGATATCAAGAAAAGGAATGAGCCCCTCAAATACCAAATCTACAACCAACTCTTGAAAATGGCACCAACTAATCAGCAGAGATTAATGTCTGCTTATGACATTCAAGAACAAAAAATGACTCTCAGTCATTTTAGGCCTACTATGCAGCAACCTCAAACAGCTGCCAATTATATCAGAACTAATTTGGAAATTTTTTCCAAAGACATCCACCCCATGGATCAGATTGAGCTACACAGGCAAACCGAGGAGATGCTATATTCCACATTAGCTGATAAGACCCTACTGTCACACAAATTACAAAATTCTTTACATAATACTACTGCCAAGCTTGAATTAGAAAAGGCATCATCTCAAGCCAAGGACAACATAATCAAGTCCTTGGAAGAGATCATTATAGAGTTGGGTCATGATCCAAAGGACCCTAAGGGTGTGCAGGCACTATTAAAGAAAAGAGATGAAGATATAGCAGCTATGAGAAAGCATATCAAGCTGCCAGCTACCCTTCACCCTCAGACTGGACAGGTGGCAGAGCAAAATAAGGATCAGGATGTAGTTGCTTTACTCCTGAGTTTATACAAGAGATTGATGGAAACAGAGAGTGCATTAGAGGTAGCACTAAAAACAAGACAAGGTGAGGCACCAATGCAGCCAGCACAGACATCTGCATCCACTGAAGGTGTGCCACTTTCTACTACTGCAACAGGTCCTCCCACCGAACAAACATCAGAGGCAGACCCTTCAACATCAGTACCAACTACAGGAATATCAGCGCCAGCAACAACACCAGAACAGGCACCCAGCCTAAGCATGCAGAACATGATGAAGGAGCTTGAGGCTTTAGAAGCACAAATGGCTGAACTAAAAGAGACCAAGGATAAATTGGCAGCCATTGAAGAAAAGTATGATAAATCAAAGCAAAGTGTAGCTGAAAAAACAAGAGAGGTAAGGGCTCTTGAGAAGAGAATAAAGGAATTGGAAAAAGAGCTCTCTCTTGATAAAGTTGTAGTTGAGATCAAGAAAATCCTGTGGGCCAATATTGGTCAATCTGTTACAGACCAGTGGCAATATATTGAAACTATCCATGAGCATATGGATCTCATAGGCAGGGCCCAAAAAGAAAGTCAAAGAGCAAGGGCATCTCTAGGCAATATGCCTGAAATAGCCAATAGGATGATCAATGTCCTTAACAATCGCACTAGCCCCCAGCTAGCAGCAATGGGTATCACTAACAGAACTGATACCATTTTACTAATAAAGAGAGTGCTGACTTTGAGAAATCATGTGCAGACATTGGACAGAAGGTGTCAAGAAATGCAGACAGAGGTGAAAAAATTCATTGATAAAATTACAGCATTACATAACAGAGGTCTTCCCAGTTTGGTAACCAGTGCAGGAAGGTTACTATCTCATGAAAACTATGCCAAAAGAGTCAATACATATGCCACAAACCAGATCACTACATCAGCAAGTGCCCCAGAGGAAACAGGGCCTCCATCTGGGCAGAGTCTCTATGACAAACTAGAGAATTTATTTTTTATTATGAATGAGATTAGACATGTTTTTGAAGTGCCTCCAAACTATTACAAATATACTGAGGCAGATGAGACTTTTGGCATAATCCTAAGACACCAATTGCCTACACAGGAATGGTGGACGGGCATGATACAAACACTGCTGTGAAGAAACAGGTTTTTCACCAAATTTTTGTGTATCGATCACAAGTCAGCATTTTCAGAAAATTAATATATTTGCTCTGACTGGGAAAGGAGTGGAAAGGGCCAACTCAGCAATCAAATTTGGCCACCAAAGCAGGACCGACAGATGCAGATGATGGGGCTGAGATAGCCGCACCATGACAAAGCAGTAAAGGGCATATTACTCAGAATCAGTGTGATGCACCCAACAGACCCGGTTGCCTCCAAAAGTCAAAGAATTTCTGACAGAACTGAACAGTCATTCATTGTCCATTTAAAGTAGCAATAACTATTGCATCTGCTATTTTTAAAAGTTGGTAAAGACAGTTATTGAGCAAATGACTCATCGTTAAGATATTTTGTAAAAACGATTGTATATATATCCCCACGCATAAACTTATTGGGGTTGTTGATTTTTCTTCTGAAGAGCTATGCTGTAATTTCAGACTTTCAATACAAGAAGCTCATGGAATTTCTGAAGTTCTGAGTTGTTTGAAGTGTTGTGATGTGCTTGCTTGCTGTTACAGGATTCGTGCGCTATTTCATGTCACAATAAGTTTTCTGAACCATGTTATTATGTATTCCGCTCTTTCATAATCCACTCATGCTGTATGTTTCATAGGTTTAGCATCAGAGAAAAGGAATAGTCCAGGATTTGTTCATTAAACACCCTTGACTCAATCTCTGCTGTTATGAATGTCTTCTTCAGAATTAGTTATGAATGTGAAATTCTTAATTGCTCGCATTTACACTAAATCTTTCATAGTAAATACTGTTCAGGAATTCTGATCTGCTCCTGAGTGATATTTCCTTTCTCCATATCACCAGCTTAGTGAAAGATTCTTAGTTGCCTTCTCACTGGCTGGAAATAGTCCATATTCCACAATTTGAAGATTGTTTCATGAGTACGCATATGGCCCTGCAGTTTCATCACTCTCACTCAATACCTCAAACAACACATAATCACAGACTCCATTGCCCAATGGACTGAAACTCCTGAAGATTACATTTAACTGTTAGAAGACATCATTCAACCAAAACTTTAAACAAAATTCAGTGCTTCATAACTAGCCTAAAAACATTACTAAAACAAAGCTAAATTCTAAAGAGAGAGCCCTCTCTGATTGCAGGTAGGCTAGGACCTGTGATCCAAAGATTGGTCTGTGGTTACCTCGGCCGTATTCCCTTAGGAGTCAAAGGGAACAACCTGAGTGATAACATTACTGGCGACTCCACTGGGGACAGAACTAATGTTTCAACTGTTGTCTGCTTTAGATAGTGGTTCCAAAATTTAAGCAATCCCTTGACCATTCTAAAAATATTCTCAAAAATACCAAAAACAAGTTCAGAAGCTGGCTCCTAAAAAGAGAACTAGGCATACCAGGTCAAATCCTCCACCTGTTTTCGATAACCTTAATTTGATTCCCAGGACTCTCAGGAACCAAAAGGAACTAGAAGAATCTGCTGAGTCCAGCCCTGAGGCAGTTCAGCAAAGTTATATCCCAACCCCCGCCAAACCATCAGTTCACCTTCATATAACCCATTCTTCCCCCTCTTCCTCATCCACTTCCCAAAACATACTATCCACACCCCCACCCAATACACAAACTGCTATTGTTATCCCCATTGTTCTAGTTGTTCCCCTTCTACCTGTTGCCCCATTGATCCCTGCAAATATGGCTAATCGTTATGCTCCTCTTTAGCTACCTGGTAATCCTGGGGCTATGCCACAGGACTACCATAGTAAGATTACTTATTTTGATGGAACCAATACATACACTGCCTTGCAGCATACCAAGAAAATGCAAGATTACTTTGAGAATTATGAGATAGATGATGATGATGTGAGAATGAAAATTTTTGTACAAAGTTTAACAGGTGAAGTAAGAACTTGGTTCAGAGCACTTGCTGCAAATTCTATACCTGACTCAGGTGCTCTTTATCAGTCCTTCCTGAACAGATGGGAAAAGAAAAAGGATCCTCTACACATTCTATCTGAATATGACACCATAAGGAGAGGCCCACAAGAAACTGTCTTGGACTATTGCACTAGATTCAACACTGTCTATAATGCCATTCCTCAAAATCTTAGACCTCCACATGATCTAGCTTTAATCAAATTTCCGGATGGGTTTGATGCTGACATGGCATATCAATTAAGGGAAAGAGCCCTTGCAACCCTGGCAGACATGCAAAACATAGTTTTAAGTGTAGAAGCAAATTTAATTGCTAAAAGAAACTGGGCAAGAGCTGAAAGAAGAACCACTTTTAAGGAAGAACCCTCATCATTCGAGCAAAAGCTAGATGCAATCATCAAAGGTATGGACAGACTTGGGGACCGGGTGGAAACCATAGAAAGAAAATCATCATGGGAAGGTCAACCAAGCACTGCTAGAAATCTAAATTTTAGAAAGAATCAAAATCAAAATGTTGGGAGGACTGATCTAGACCAGCATATCAGACCTCCTTTCCAAGAAAATTATGCTGAGGCTTCAACATCTAATGAACCAACTGAGGAATCTCACATCAATCTAATGGGTTTGGACAGTGAACATCAAGTCTTTTTAACACAAGAAGATCAAGACATTTATAATAACAATCAATGCCACACTAAGTCAGGAGAATCATTCGATTTCAGAGAAGGTTATGATGCAGCTGTGTATGAGGTACACAAACAGTATAAACTAAGGACTAGAACAATAGATGTACCTGAACCTCTTAAACCAAGGGACAATAAGCAGCCAAAAAAGACCAATGACAAGACTGCTCTTCCACAATCAGCTGGCAATTCAAACCCACTCACCACAGAAGTCACTGTGGAGGATATCTCAGAACAACAGACCCCTGAAAACCAGCCAGCCCCACTCCATCCCGCAAAGGCAAAGGCAGATACCACCCCGGGAAATAAACAGGGTACCAGTTTCATTCAAAATCATGCCAACCATGAACAAAAGACCACTGATAACCCAGCTGAAAAAGAAAAACCTGCTGCACCTAATACCAAGATTCAAATGGAAAAACCTTTTAACTTAGAAACTGAAATAAGTAAACTGAAGATATCAGTCCCTCTTTCGGAATTGGCCAAACATCAAGTATATAGACAGCAGATTAACAAGTCACTCCAAATATCAGACAACAAAGATGCTGTGAATGTCCTAGATGATCAACCTGAGTTACTCTTTGGTCCTGAGGTTAACGGAAAAACAACAAATGGGGGGGTTCCACCCTTCTATGTCAATTTAAACATTCATGATAAGGTTCTACACAATGCAATGTTTGATTCCGGGGCCTCACATAACTTAATGCCCAAATCTGTAATGGAAAAACTCGACTTAGACATCACAAGACCTTATAAAGATCTATTCTCATTTGATTCAAGCCAAGTCAGGTGCTTAGGATTGATTAAAGATTTATGTGTCTCCCTGGTCCAATACCCAACCAAAACAATCTTGATGGATGTAGTGGTAGCTGACATACCTCCTAAGTATGGTATGCTCTTGTCCAGATCTTGGGGGGCCAAACTCCAAGGATCTTTGCAATTAGATATGTCCTATGCAACCATTTCAGTCTTTGGCCAGCCAAAGAGATTATACCGTGAAACATTAATGAAATATGTGGTAAGCAGTCAAGAGAAGCCCCAAAACTTCCCAATCTATTCAATACACTCGAACATGGATTCATTTATTCTCTACAATGCTGACATCTGCAGCAAGGCTTATTCTGAACTTTTAATAGCAGCAGAGGCAGAGAAATTAAGTGAACAATGTGCCCCCCAAGACCAAGGGACTTTAGGCATAACTGAGATAACAACAGAGCACGATGTATCAAGTAACTTGCAAGAAAACAATCCGCCCATGATACAATTCTCTAAAGATCTCAATCCAAATCTTGATCATGAAACCTTATGGTATTTAGAATTTGATGGTTCTGTAAACAAGTTAGGAGCTGGAGCAGGAGTCTGGATCCACAATATGCACAATGACCAGGCCGAGGGTCATGCATACAGGTTAAACTTTCAATGTACAAACAACATGGCTGAGTATGAGGCCCTTTTGTTAGGTCTCAAACTCATAAAAAATTTGGGTGCAACCAAAGTTTCAATCTTAGGAGATTCAGATCTGATCATACAACAAATGAAAGGAAATTTTACCACGAATGATCTAAGGTTGAGAGCATATAAGGGAGCAGCTATTCAGGTACTTGATACCTTCTCACAATCACAATTGACTAAAATTTCCAGAGAACTCAATCTACATGCTCACAGCTTGGCAACCTTTGCCAGCACTTGTAAGCTGCCTTTCAAACCCAATCATACTTTTACTGCTGAAATCAAACATAGACCTGCAGTTCCAGACAACATCAAAAACTGGCAAGTCTTTGAGAGTGACACTCAGATAAACAACTTCCTCACTCTAAAAGAGGAATTCTCTGGCATTAACATTGACTCAATCACTGGAGATGATCAACAACACACACACACTATTACACAGAATATATCAGCTGAAACAGCTAACCTAGTTTTGCATCCTACCACCTTTAACAGTGAAACCATACAAAAGTTGAAACAGATAGACGGAGATGAACTGGCCGAAACAGAAGTAGAGGTAATTGAGCTAAAAGATAATTTTCTGCCCACAGGTTTAACCCCTTTATAGGATCTCTTTGATTCAAATGATATCTCAAGAAAACCAAAAATGCAACCACTGAATGCTAAAATTGAAGATTGTAACATTGGAACTACAGAAAATCCCAAAATGATAAAGTTATCTAAAGCATTACCACCTGAGCAGAAATTGAAATACATTGAGTTGTTTAAAGAGTTCCAAGATGTCTTTGCCTGGAGCTATGAGGACCTCAAATCTTATGATACCTCAGTCATCCAGCACACTATACCTTTAAAAGAAAACCAAAAGCCTTTCAAACAAAAACTTAGAAGAGTGAACCCTGTGCTCCTCCCCCTCATTGAAAAATAAGTGAAACGTATGTATGAAGAAGGAATCATTGCTCCAATCAGGTTCTTAGAATGGATTTCAAACCTAGTGCCTACTAGGAAAAAGACAGGAGAAATCAGACTGTGTGTTGACAAAAGAAATTTGAACAAGGTCTGTCTCAAAGACCATTACCCCTTACCAAAAATGGATCATATCCTACAAAGGGTAGTGCGAGCCTCTAGGATCTCATTATTAGATGGTTTCTCAGGATTCAATCAGATTCTAGTACACCCGGATGACCAAGACAAAACTTCCTTCACAACACCTTGGGGAACTTTCAAATATGTCAAAATGCCTTTTGGGCTTAAAAATGCAGGGGCCACATTCCAAAGAGCAATGGATATAGCCTTCGCCAAGGAAATTCATGATTTTCTAGTGGTCTACCTGGATGATCTTACTGCCTTCTCAAAATCAGACCAAGAACACTTAGAACACTTGAGGCAGGTTTTCACAATCTGTAGAAAATATGGCATATCTTTAAACCCAAAGAAATCATTGTTTGGTCTAGAGGAAGGTAAAATCCTAGGACATATAATCTCAAAAGATGGTATTAGGATCGATCCAGATAGAATTCAAGCCATCCTACAAGTACCACATCCAAGAAACATCAAAGAACTACAAAGCTTTCTAGGAAAAATCAACTTCTTGAGAAGGTTCATTCCCAATTTGGCTGAGCTCACAAGACTATTAAACAACATGCTGAAGAAGGACTCCAAGGTCAAATGGACCATGGAAGCTAGACAAGCCTTTGAGGATATTAAAAGAGCATTGACAAATACACCAGTCTTAACAAGCCCTAGATTTGATAAAGAGTTCATCATTTTTTCTTTTGATTCTGAGCATACAATTGCTGCTGTTCTGTTACAAAAAGATGACCAAGGCTGTGAAAAACCCATTGCATTCTTTAGCAGAGCCCTTAGAGATGCCCCCTTGAAGTATCAGATTATGGAAAAACAAGCCTATGCATTGGTAAAAGCAATCAAAGACTTTAGAATCTATATCCTGTACTCCCACATCATTTCCTATGTCCCAAACGCAGTAGTGAAGGACATTTTGACCCAAGAAGGAATTGAAGGTAGAAGGGGCAAATGGATTGCCAAAATCTTAGAATATGACATGGAAATCAAGCCTACCAAACTGATAAAAGGACAAGGTCTAGCCAAGCTGATGGCTGAAACCAATTTCCAAGCCCTTGACATTAACAAACTGGACAATGAACAGGAGATGGCGACTCCACAGATCAACCAAGCCTTTATGCAATCCCCCTGGTATACTGATATATGTTTTGTATTGTTAAACCTGCAAGCTCCTCCAGGGTTGTCCAAAACTAAGAAAAGGTTCTTGAAAATGAAAGCATCAATTTTTTTTATTATTGACAGTGTTTTGTTTTGGAGAAATCATGAAGGAATCTTACTTAATTGCTTAACATTGGATGAAACTGACAATGTTCTCAAAGAATTTCATGCAGGTGACTGTGGAGGACACTTATACTGGAAATCCACAGCTGATAAAATCCTAAGGGCTGGTTTTTATTGGCCCTCCTTGTTTACTGATGTAAGAAAATTTGTAATGTCTTGTCACAAATGTCAAATCTTTGAAGGGAAGAGAAAGATGTTGCCTTTACCACTCAAACCTGTTTCAACTGAGAGACCATTCTAGCAATGGGGTTTAGACTTTATTGGTGAAATTCACCCCCCATCCTCTGGCCAGCATAGGTGGATTCTGACTGCTACAGACTATTTCACCAAATGGATAGAAGCTGTCCCCTGTAGGCAAGCCAATGACTCCATTATCATACAATTTCTAGAAACCAACATCTTGTCCAGGTTCGACTGTCCAGACAAAATTATCACAGACAATGCTGCCACTTTCAAGTCCAAAAAAATGATCAATTTCTGTCACAAGTATCATATGACCCTAGGTCATTCCACTGCTTACTATCCTCAAGGTAATGGCCTAGCTGAGTCTTCCAATAAAAGCCTCATCAATATCATCAAAAAAGTTTTGGAGGAAAACAAAAAGAATTGGCATAAGAAGTTAGTGAATGCTCTGTGGGCAGATAGATTGACCACCAAGAGATCCATTGGTACAAGTCCATATGAACTAGTTTATGGAATGGAAGCAAGGTTCCCTTCATCTTTAGGTATTCCTGTAATCAAGTTGCTGCAAGAAATACAAGCTGAGAAAAATGACATTCAAAGAAGGATCAATCAGACAATTCACCTACAGCAAACAAGAGAGGAAGTCTATGAAAGAACCCAAGTACTGCAAGAAAAGCTCAAAATAATATTTGACAAAAGAACCAAAGCTGAAGACTTCTCTATAGGAAACAAAGTGCTGAGATGGGATTCCAGGAGGGAGGACAAAGGAAAACATGGGAAATTTGACTTCTTGTGGAAAGGGCCTTATGTAATTTATGCTGTACAAGGTAATAACACCTATTTTCTAAAAAGTTTGGATGACTCAAACACTGAGGAAGGCCCAGTCAATGGGAGGATGCTTAAGCATTACTTTGATCCCCTCTGATCAAGCACTGCTCAATTGTATATTGTACATAAATTTGTATTTTCAGTATGTTTATTTTCAGCGGATAGATAAAGGTCCAAATGAAGTAGATTTTGAGAAAGACTAAGGTGCTGCACTATTTTGATGAATATTATTCACCTTGTCATGGGAAAATAAGAGAAGGTACTTGGGAACTATCTAGGAGATAAGAAACAATCAGAGAAGCAAGGCAAAAACAGGGCTGTGATTCCACAGCAGATCAGCTTAAGGAGTATTACATACAAGTTTCTTGCATTCAGATGGACAGTCTTTGACAAATGGGAAGTTTCAGACTGCAAAAAGAGTGAGAACACAAGGCAATCTGACCTGCTGATCTTGACTTTTCATCTGGAAAAGTCATCCCCAAGTGGAGCCACTGTTAGCCTCCTATACCAATAGGGTTTCATATTTCATGATTGACAGTGGAAGTGCTAAAAATTTTCATCTTTGGTGATACAAAGGTTCCATTTTTGTGGACAAAGCAAAAAGTTTAAAAATGTAAAGAGGGTATGCCTTAAAAGAATAATCAAAAGGCAAGAAAATGGAATGGTCAAAAGAAAAAATAATTGAAATGAACCCCAAAGAAAGACCAGGAAAGTGGCCAATCAAAATGCCACTGCTATCTTGATGTATGGCTCAACAGTTCAAGCTGGGCCATGCCATGTTTTAAATTGCTTGTTTTAGAGTAGGTAATGAGTACCTGTTCAAACAGTTCAAGTTTGACAGATGACTAGCTGGATAGAGAAAGGAAGGAGCCCACTAGCTTAATCTGGGCCCTTGGAAGATATAAGGGTAGATTTAGATAGGAGGGCAGCAAAAAGAAAAGAGCATATGAGGGTTTGCAAGTCTAAGTGCACCCTCCCTGAAGTAACAAAAAATGCTAGGTACTAGGTTGGGTAGGTAGCCAGAAGTTGCAGAATCCTGATCCTATTCAGTTTTGGCCTTGATCAAGAAGGCACATCTTAGCAATTGCAGAGGTATCTCTGCAGCATTTTGAAGGCAAAGTATAGAAGCATGTCTAACTTCCCCTGTTTTCCCTGAAAAACTCTCTTTCTAACATCCCCTGGAGGACTTAAGGACTTTCCTAAATAGTCCTCCTTGTATTTCTCCTTGGAAAAATCTATGACAGGTTTTCACTTTCTTCTCCAAAAAGAAGCCACATTTCTTGTGTAAAATCATTCCCCATCTACTTCTAAAAATCTAGGTTTACTCATTAAACTTAGTTTTCTATTCCTCACTTCCAATCTCTCATATCTCCCATCCATATTAACTACTAACCTTATTATCTAAATCCCTAAGTGCCCATTTTCCCCTACTGCTATAGCACTATTGTGAAAAAAGCCCAGAAAATATGTAAATACCCCCCCCTTGGGCATTATAGCCATATTTTCAAAAGTTTGGAGAAACATACAGAATCAAAGGGTTCTTTTATTTGGGTCACGTTAAAGTCAGGGATTGAATTAACATTTGGTTAGTTTAATAACCTGTTCCTACCCTTATTCACTTTGCAAACCCATAACAGTGCATTATCCACGCCAATTGTATAAATTTTGTTAAAAAACCCACTTTTTTCCGCTTTTCCAAAGTCTGTATTTCGGTGCGCCCCACCAAAAAACAAAAAATATAAAAAAAATCCCCGCCGGGTCCCGCCGTATCACCTTCACACATCCGCAGCCTGTCGTCCGTCGGATTCGGGCCCTCCCATCCGACGGCCCACATCGATTTCGGACCACCCCTTACATCCGCCCTTTACAGCCCGAAATTTGTCAGAGGGTGACGTCAGGCCTCAGACGCGTGTTGCTCCTTGATTTCGTCAGGCGGCCTCCTGCCAAAACCACACCCGTACCATGAGTGGTCCGAAATTACCGCTTACCGCCCTCCTATTTCCGCCATACGTCACTCCCACGTCACCCCCACGTCATTGCCGCCTCAGCATCACATTAGCGCCCGATCCCCCATTGCTCCGAGCTGTCTGCCATGTCATCTGTCCACGTAGAGCCGCTCACCGGCTGCCACGTCATCATTCCGTACCTGACCCCACCTATGACGTCATGCTGACGTCATCCGACAAAAGGCGCCAAAGGCCAAATTTTCCCTATTTTGCCCAAAAAGGTCGTTTTTTCGCGTTATTTGCAAAAAGACCACAGTGCCTCCTGCATGAGTTTTATGACGTTTCCGCCGCCAACCTTCAGAAATTGATTCCAAAGTCGTTGCTGCCCAGAATTCCGCTTGGATAAGCCTTCTCTTAGCGCGCTGCAACCAGGTATTTACCATCTCCTTCTGCAACCTGGTTCCTTTGGTTCTTCCACTGTAAAAAAACACCAAACTGTTGTTTTCCCTGAACATCAAGCTCCCACACTCTGCAAGTGATTAATTTCGTCTTGATAGCCAATTACACCTCATTTACACCAGGGCTACCATGTTTTCCACTGCAAATCCCTTTTTTTCATCTGAATCCGCTGCGCAAGTGTTGCATTTGCCCATAATTCTACTAGTTCTGCTGAAAAGCATAAGAAACATGGAAACCCCTGTGGCATTAAACATTGCACCACTAAATGCCCCACACAAGGACCTGGAATGGTTGGCCCTTGCTGACAGAGATTATCGGATGAGAGAAACTGTAGAGCGGTGCAACACATACCACATAGAAATAGTTTGTGAGTTAAGAAAGAAGCACAGAGATGGTACAGACCTCCTGGGAATCTGGAAATCCCATTTGCCAATCTACTATCTCCCTCAAGTCAATGAGTTCCCTGACTTGATTCACCAATGCTGCACAAACTATGACCCCAATCAAAGGGTTGTTCTGAGTCCTTCAGGCTCTGTCTTATTCCATATTACTCCTGAAGCCATCAACCAAATGCTACAGTTTCAACCTACAAAGCCAATGGTTCCTCTTACTATGCAGCTTTTACTAGAGCAGGGTACCAAGCTCTCCAACTCACAAATTACAAGAATTGGCCAATTATTTATGCTTCCAGATTTCCAACCCCGACAACCTCCCCCTTATCTGCATGACGGGTTCAATGACATAGGGAGACTGTTAGTAGACATGATATCCTCTATCCTAGGGTTCAAGACCAGTGAGTTTGTGGATGAGACAACATTGGTAGTGCTATCCATTTTTACCCCAGGACAGCCCCCTGCTGTCCAGTATGACTATGCTACATTTATAGCCAACAAAATTCATGAACTTGGAGAGAGAGAGGGTATTCAAGTACACCTCCTATATATATCATCTGCTATTGTACAATCAGCCTGACAGCTTTCCTGTCTTCCTCAAGAGGTTGGATGCAAAGGGAAACAGAAGATCTGTAATGTTCTGGACATCAGTCTGCCATCATATTCATTACTCACCATACAATTACTATGAGTTTATTGACCTCTTCATTCACCCAGCCTTGTCACTGCTGCAGAGTTCCCCTCCTCCTAGACTCACTGATGATATGCAGAAAATCCTCCAGCTGTCTAAGAACTATAGCATTGGGGATTGGTACTTCTACCAACACCACACAGTGATCAGAATATATGGCTGTGAGCTAGCCCCATACAGACTACCGAAGTATGTTCCCATGAGACTCTTTGCATTAGAATACTTCCGGTAGTTCGGCAATGCAGATATGATCCACTTTCATAGCAGAAACAAGAAAGCACAACTGAAAATTAAGCACCAGTTGGGTCCATTTATCTTTAACAAGAGGGAAGAAGCTTGGGAAGAGGCAGACAAAATGCTAAAAGGCCTCCTCCTCAAGACAAGCTTCTATTGGGCACCCTATGACCCTAACCATTTCATAAGCCTCAGAAGAATCAAGTACAGGCTTGCTACATATGACCACATTAGCATTCCAGAAGTTGAAAAATATGCTAACCAATTAGAGTGGAAAGAAGGCACATTAGTGGAAGATTATTCCGAAGAAGAAATAGCAGAGAAAGCCTTTAAGACATTAGAAAAAGCAGTTGACTTGGAATATTTTGGACAGGTTTGTTCTCCAGCCCCTCGACATCTTGGAGAAGCTGCCTCTTCGTCCACTATTCCCCAGCAACCTGCCAAAACAACTGATCAAGCAGCAAGCATGGCCAAAGGCAAGACAGTACAACAAGAGGAGTCACCTCCTAATGTGGAACAGCAAGTAGAGCAGCAGGAAGATACAGCCAAGGAACCTGCCTCCACAGAATAGCAAACGCAAGAGCAGATCCCTCCAAGACAGGAGGTAACAGTTGAATCCTCAGTTTTAAAAACACCTGCTAACGAGGAAAGAACGAGGAAAAGGGATAGGCAAGAGGACACTCCTCTTACTACTTCAACGGACCAGCAAGGTGAAAAAAGACAGAGGCTAAATCCCTTTTCAGAGGAGGAATTACCAGAGAGACCAACTGATACTGTGCCCCCTCCTAGCATTGAAACATCGGCCAACTCCTTACAGCAAGGACAGGACATGCCACCTGGGGCAGAGGTGAGCTCTTCAAGGTAGCGATCTAAGGCGGACTCTAGCATCAAGCAGTAGTTCATAGATATCAAGAAAAGGAATGAGCCCCTCAAATACCAAATCTACAACCAACTCTTGAAAATGGCACCAACTAATCAGCAGAGATTAATGTCTGCTTATGACATTCAAGAACAAAAAATGACTCTCAGTCATTTTAGGCCTACTATGCAGCAACCTCAAACAGCTGCCGATTATATCAGAACTAATTTGGAAATTTTTGCCAAAGACATCCACCCCATGGATCAGATTGAGCTACACAGGCAAACCGGGGAGATGCTATATTCCACATTAGCTGATAAGACCCTACTGGCACACAAATTACAAAATTCTTTACATAATACTACTGCCAAGCTTGAATTAGAAAAGGCATCATCTCAAGCCAAGGACAACAGAATCAAGTCCTTGGAAGAGATCATTATAGAGTTGGGTCATGATCCAAAGGACCCTAAGGGTGTGCAAGCACTATTAAAGAAAAGAGATGAAGATATAGCAGCTATGAGAAAGAATATCAAGCTGCCAGCTACCCTTCACCCTCAGACTGGACAGGTGGTAGAGCAAAAGAAGGATCAGGATGTAGTTGCTTTACTCCTGAGTTTATACAAGAGATTGATGGAAACAGAGAGTGCATTAGAGGTAGCACTAAAAACAAGACAAGGTGAGGCACCAATGCAGCCAGCACAGACATCTGCATCCACTGAAGGTGTGCCACTTTCTACTATTGCAGCAGGTCCTCCCACCGAACAAACATCAGAGGCAGGCCCTTCAACATCAGTACCAGCTACAGGAATATCAGTGCCAGCAACAACACCAGAACAGGCACCCAGCCTAAGCATGCAGAACATGATGAAGGAGCTTGAGGCTTTAGAAGCACAAATGGCTGAACTAAAAGAGACCAAGGATAAATTGGCAGCCATTGAAGAAAAGTATGATAAATCAAAGCAAAGTGTAGCTGAAAAAACAAGAGAGGTAAGGGCTCTTGAGAAGAGAATAAAGGAATTGGAAAAAGAGCTATCTCTTGATAAAGTTGTAGTTGAGATCAAGAAAATCCTGTGGGCCAATATTGGTCAATCTGTTACAGACCAGTGGCAATATATTGAAACTATCCATGAGCATATGGATCTCATAGGCAGGGCCCAAAAAGAAAGTCAAAGAGCAAGGGCATCTTTAGGCAATATGCCTGAAATAGCCAATAGGATGATCAATGTCCTTAACAATCGCACTGGCCCCCAGCTGGCAGCAATGGGTATCACTAACAGAACTGATACCATTTTACTAATAAAGAGAGTGCTGACTTTAAGAAATCATGTGCAGACATTGGACAGAAGGTGTCAAGAAATGCAGACAGAGGTGAACAAATTCATTGATAAAATTACAGCATTACATAACAGAGGTCTTCCCAGTTTGGTAACCAGTGCAGGAAGGTTACTATCTCATGAAAACTATGCCAAAAGAGTCAATACATATGCCACAAACCAGATCACTGCATCAGCAAGTGCCCCAGAGGAAACAGGGCCTCCATTTGGGCAGAGTCTCTATGACAAACTAGAGAATTTATTTTTTATTATGAATGAGATTAGACATATTTTTGAAGTGCCTCCAAACTATTACAAATATACTAAGGTAGATGAGACTTTTGGCATAATCCTAAGACACCAATTGCCTACACAGGAATGGTGGACGAGCATGATACAAACACTGCTATGAAGAAACAGGTTTTTCACCAAATTTTTGTGTATCGATCACAAGTCAGCATTTTCAGAAAATTAATATATTTGCTCTGACTGGGAAAGGAGTGGAAAGGGCCAACTCAGCAATCAAATTTGGCCACCAAAGCAGGACCGACAGATGCAGATGATGGGGCTGAGATAGCCGCACCACGACAAAGCAGTAAAGGGCATATTACTCAGAATCAATGTGATGCACCCAACCGACCTAGTTGCCTCCAAAAGTCAAAGAATTTTTGACAGAACTGAACAATCATTCATTGTCCATTTAAAGTAGCAATAACTATTGCATCTGCTATTTTTTAAAGTTGGTAAAGACAATTATTGAGCAAATGACTCATCGTTAAGATATTTTGTAAAAACGATTGTATATATATCCCCACGTATAAACTTATTGGGGTTGTTGATTTTTCTTCTGAAGAGCTATGCTGTAATTTCAGACTTTCAATACAAGAAGCTCATGGAATTTCTGAAGTTCTGATTTGTTTGAAGTGTTGTGATGTGCTTGCTTGCTGCTGTAGGATTCCTGCGCTATTTCATGTCACAATAAGTTTTCTGAACCATGTTATTTTGTATTCCACTCTTTCATAATCCACTTATGCTGTATGTTTCATAGGTTTAGCATTAGAGAAAAAGAATAGTCCAGGATTTGTTCATTGAACACCCTTGACTCAATCTCTGTTGTTATGAATGTCTTCTTCAGAATTAGTTATGAATGTGAAATTCTTAATTGCTCGCATTTACACTAAATCTTTCATAGTAAATACTGTTCAGGAATTCTGATCTGCTCCTGAGTGATATTTCCTTTCTCCATATCACCAGCTTAGTGAAAGATTCTTAGTTGCCTTCTCACTGGCTGGAAATAGTCCATATTCCACAATTTGAAGATTGTTTCATGAGTACCCATATGGCCTTGCAATTCCATCACTCTCACTCAATACCTCAAACAACACATAATCACAGACTCCATTGCCCAATGGACTGAAACTCCTGAATATTACATTTTAGCTGTTAGAAGACATCATTCAACCAAAACTTTAAACAAAATTCAGTGCATCATAACTAGCCTAAAAACATTACTAAAACAAAGCTAAATTCTAAAGAGAGAGCCCTCTCTGATTGCAGGTAGGCTAGGACCTGTGATCCAAAGATTGGTCTGTGGTTACCTCGGCCGTATTCCCTTAGGAGTCAAAGGGAACAACCTGAGTGATAACAGAGTCCTTTTTGCAACCCCACAGGTTTGATCAAGATTGGATTCTTCAAGAAAGAGTTATACCCAATATCTCACGATGACTGGATTATAGCCTGGTTCATTAGAGCAAACTTGTATGACATTGCACGTGTCATTGTTGCAACCTTAGGCCCTAAACATGATACTCAACAAACTAAATTCTGTCCTCTTTCTGTGACTATTTACAAAATTTTAATCCAATGCTTAGAGAGAAAGTTATGACGATTTTCCCAACGTCACTTGTTTGACATGGAATTCGGGAGCCTACCAAAACCATAAAGTCCTCAGATCATATCTCTGAAAATATAGTGAACCAAGATCTGAAATTCTGTCACGAGTTTCATCAATATTTCGACTCGAATGGGTTTTAATGTCATCTTCTAAAGCTTCACAGAAAAACATTATAGAGAACATGCCACGATGACCTATTTGAAGCCACACAATCCCTATAAGAGGAGGATATGAGGGTCATTATTTATATGAATGTATTGAGTTGAAAGGGTCCTAAACAAGTGAACGTTGGAGGGATTTTAGGAGAAAAAAAATATTATTAATTATTTCCTATTCAATGACCACAACCAATTATGAGTGCCATGCCACAACCCCATAGGGTTTTAGCCCACTAACCGGGGTTACTAACTTCAAACACAAATAACTCTCAAACCGTGAAGAATTGGGAGGCGTACCATATATAAATGGAAACATGTTGACGAGTAGAATCCATCGAGAAGATATTTGACACAAAATAATATGAGTAGTCAAGTCAAAATTCCCTTGCAAGATTGGGGTATCCCCTGGTGCTGCTTAGGTTGACATCAATGACAACAACTAATCAATAATCTCCCCCTTTGGTATTGATGGCAACACAAGTACTCCCCCTGCGATCATGACACCTCTTCCTACTGCCTTCTCTTCCCCTTTGTCATCAATGGCAAAGGGTAACTCTCCCTGACAAACAACCATCCTGCGGACCTGTATACACCTCCACTCCCCCTTTCTACTCGAGTAGATATGAGAAAGAGTTTAATGAAAACTTGGGAGAATCCCAAGCTTTTGGAGAAGATACTCAAATGCTTCACGAGGTAATGGTTTGGTAAATATGTTAGCAATTTGTTCCTTTGTTCCAACATATTGAAGCTTGATATTCTTTTCAGCGACCTTCTCTCTAATGAAATTATATTTAATCAGAATGTTCTTTGTTTTGGAATGCATCACAGGATTCTTGGAGATATTGATGGTGATGGTGTTATCACAAAAGATGGGAATAGGCTCATTGAACTTGAGTTGAAGATCTTGCAAAGTTTGCTTCATCCAAAGAAATTGAGTACAACAAGTTTCTTCCGTGACATATTCTGCTTCTGCTATGGATAACGAGATTGAAGACTGATTTTTACTTAACCATGAAACAAGACAACCACCTAGATAGAATGTTGCTCCACTGGTACTCTTACGATAATCAACACTTCCTGCCCAATCTGCATCCATATAAGCTTGGATGACTAGATCATTTCCTTTGGGATACGATAGACCATATTCCGTTGTTCCCTTAAGATACCGAAGAATTCTTTTGATGACAATAATATGAGATTCTTTTGGTGCTGCTTGGAATCTTGCTACTTGTCCAACTGCCTACATCACATCAGGCCGAGAGGCTGTCACATATAAGAGACTACCAATCATGGATCTATATAACCTTTGGTCCACATCCTTTGACAAATTTTCTAGGCTTAACTTGCAACATGTTACCATGGGGGTAAGGACTAGCTTGCAATCTTCCATTTGGAATTTCTTGAGCATTTCTTTGATGTACTTGGTTTGATATATGAATATTCCTTTATACTGCTGAGAAATTAAAGCCCTAAAAAGTATGTCAGTTCGCCAATCATAGAAATTTCAAACTCACTTTGCATTTTTGTGGCAAAGTCTTTACTTAATCTGTCATCACTACTTCCAAAGATTATATCATCCACATATACTTTGATAATTGTTAGGTTATCTCGATCCACTTTCACATAAAGATTGTTGTTAGCACTTCCTTTCTTGAATCCCTGTTGATGTAGATATCCATCAAGACAAGCATACCAAGCCTAGGATCTTGCTTGAGACCATATAGAGCCTGCTTTAATCTGCAGATGTAGTCTTCTTTGTCAGAGAGCAGAAAACCTTTGGGTTGTTCAATGTCAACTTCTTCCTCCAATTCACTATTTAGAAAAGCTAACTTAACAACCATTTGGTAGACCTTGATTTTTCTCGAGCAAGTATAAGCGAGAAACATCTTGATAGCTTCTATTCTGGCAACGGGAGAAAATGTTTCTTCAAAATCAATTCCTTCAACCTGTGCATATCCTTTGCAGACTAATCTTGCCTTATTCTTGGTAACCTGTAATCCTTCAACTGTTTTGCTCCCCCTGAACCTGTAATGAAACTGCCATCTTGTTCAAACTACCTTCCTATCAATCATAGACTTGTGAAATATACTACTACATAGACTCCTCCTCTACAACCATTAAGGAGTCAACAAGCTATATTGTTCAAAATAGTGAATCACCTAACAGGCCATCTTGACTTGAGTCATTATCTGAAGCAACTGCTAATTCCTCATGACCTTTTGCTTTTACAAATCCTGAAAGCATAATTGTTGAAACCTTGTTATCTGCTTTGTATTCCTGTACCTGTTTCCTTTTCTAGACCATCTTATTCCTGCAATATCAAGTCATGTGCCCATAGTTATGACACTTGAAGCATTCAATGTTGTCCATAAGTGATTCCATCTAATATATGCAACTGCGAGTGCTATGGCCATAGTTATGGCATTTGAAACATTCAATGTTTGGTCCATCTAGCACGTATTCTCTTCTGACAAAATCATCATGGAACTTGTCTTGTGATCCTGCAAACTTTCTTCTAGAGTTTTGCAGATAATGATTGTACCTATCAAAAACTTCACAATCCCTAGCCATATGTCCATAGTTAGCACATAAAAAGCAATAACCATTAAATAAATGTGCGTACCTGAATGGTTCATCCAGATGCGATGGTCCTTGATAGTTGTACCTGTCAATAACTTTACAATCCTTTTCCATATGTAAAAACAATAAGCATTAAATAAACAAACATTCATGTAAGATTTTTCATTCTTCTTTGGAGGCGATGTTGTAGTTTGTTGTGGTCCTTTATTCTTGATTGCTTTGGTTGTGTTCTTTGGAGTTGCAACTTTCTTCTTTGGCTTTTCACTTTGATTAGCTTCCTTATTAGAATCATCTTGCGAAGATGTGGAGCTTGTACCTTCACCAACTGGAGCTTTACCATCTTTAATTGCCTTCATTTTTTCTTCTTCATATTTCTTATCTTGTAAGTGTACTTTTTGCGATCCCTTGATTTTGTTGATTTCATCACGGGTTGCATCAAGTTCTTCTTGCTTTTGAGCAAGATATTCTTGAAACCATCTTTTCAAGATCTTCCTTCTTTTTTCTGCCTCCTCAACCTGTAGCTTGAGAATAGTGGTCCTACCTGTATCTGTTCCTTCTGCTTCTCATTTCAATCCTGAGCCTGTTTATTTCTACTAAAGATGTTTCTAATTCCTTTTTCTTTTGGTCAACAATGGATATGTATCTTTGATTAGATTCTTTCCTTTCAATTTTTGCTTCCTGCATCTGTTGTGTGATTATGCTAATCTTTCCAAACGCTATGTTGAGTTCTTGTTGTGTCTGTTGGACTTCTCTCTTGAGGAATCGTGTCATTGTATTCTTGATTTCTTCCAATTGAGTTCTAAGGCTACTAATCATCTTCTCAGACTCTTCATTTTCTTTGATGAGTTCTTTTGCTGTCTTCAATTATTCTTCCAAAAGTCTTGTCTTTTCCTTTTGACTTTTGAGTTCCTTTATCACCTTGATCACTTGATTTTGAAACTCTATTTTACTCATTTCTCCCATTTCTTCATCATAATCAGAAGGATCTGAATTTTCAATAAGATCTTGACCTGATTTCTTTGTTGAATAGAGATTAGGAAGCTTTTCCCAAAGAGATTTAGCTATTGAACATTGACCAAGCTTTGTTTTCACAAAATTTGGCAAAACATTCAAAATTATATTCATGGCCTTTGAATTGTACCTTTTAGCTTTGTCGGTAGATGTGTCTCCAGAAACAATTGATTCCCATACTCCATGTGCCTACAAATGTACTTCCATTGTGGATTCCCATATCCAGTAATTATCTGCATCAAAATCAGGGGTTGGTACACAATACTCACTTTCTTAAAATTTTGTTGTACATGTATCTTCCTTTGAAATCCTTGTAACTTGCTTCTTTGACATTCCCATCTCTATGCTCTGAAAACTAACTTCTAGTAGTTACGCTGTTATTGAAGGAACCAAGCTCTGATACCAATTGTTGGAAATGCTGAGGGGGGGGGGGTGAATCAATATTCCTTAGCAACTATCACTTTTAAATATTTTTAGAGCATTAGTTAATCTTCAATTATTATTAATGTTTATGTAGTAATAAAAGTAAATAAAAGAACACAGTAGACACAAGAATTTTAGGTGGAAAACCCCCTTCGGGTAAAAAACCACTGAACGCTTTTCTAATAAATTCTTCAATCTTCAACCCCAAATGAAATGAAAGCAACAACTTCCTAGATTTCTAGAAAAGCATTTTTCTCCAGCTCCCACTAGAAGGATGCCCCAAAACCCTAGTTTCTTTAGTAATCAACTGAATGGATGCCCCGACACCCTAGACCAACCTACCACCCTGAACTGTTCATAGGCTCCAACCTATAGGCGACTTCATGCACTTGTCTAGCACCTCCCTTCCACCCTATAATGACTGAAATGAGACAAGAGTGTGGATTCTCGTACTAGGGACAATGGTCATCAATACAATATGATTTACAATTATTTTGACCAAACACCCAATCAAACTATGACCTGCAACCCAACCATGACATCATCCCAATAGAGACTCCTATACCTCCCAACAATGTCTTTTCGACTCTAGGTAGATTGATTCTTTTACAATAATGACTCCTCCAATGATGACACTTTTACAAATGACTCTTTTACAAATTTACAATGATGACTCTTGGCCTTGACACTTCTTCACAATATATAGATGGATGTCATGTATTTAAAGGATGTCCCGCTGCAATGCTTCCTTTGATTTGATACTTCGGCTCTTGAATGCTCGCTTGATGTTGTCCTTGAATCTTCTTCTACCTGCATGAAAATTTTCCCAGCGAAACCCAATCTCAAAAGGAAAAACAAAATACCCTTCAACTTACCTTTGCCTGCAAAACACATGTAAGTGCATAATAATGAATAAATTAAAATTAAAATTCCAATGTGTACCTAAAATGTTATTGTCACTTTTGTTGTTGAATTGTTGCAGCAGTAGACAAAGACTCCCACTCTTGATATAGGCCTAGACTCTATGCAAGACTATATCTAAAACTGACCTAAAGATATATACAATAGAAAATGATGACAGACCCTAAACTTGTGATGAACCAAGTTCTAAGTACAACAACAGAGACCATTCTATCAACTATGACAAGATAAATAACATGAACTTACAACATCATATAGATTTAGTAGACTTGGTGTAGCATCAAATGTGTAGTATCAAGAATAGGACATCCAAAATGTGGTATCAAAACTAACTGTGGCATATAGAGACATAGAGATATAACTGAGACGCTGTATATACTTACGTTGTCATGAAAAAACATATGTCAGAGATGATACTCAAAATTCAAATGTAAACACTTAATCATACATACCTTGCTATAAGAGACTTACCCTTGACTGTTGATGTGTGGTCCTTACTGCAGTGATCCTTGAATGCATTTTTTTTCTTGCCTTCTAGGAGCTTGATATTGAGTTTGTTGTATCTATGTAATTTTGAATCTCCAGGGTTTGACATTTGGTCCTGTGGTAGCCCTCTAAGTCCTCTTTGCAACCCCATAGGTCTGATCAAGATTTGATTCTTTAAGAAAGTGTTATACCCAATCTCCCACGATGACTTGATTATATCCTGGTTCATTAGAGTGAACTTGTACGAAGTGCTACATGCCAATGTTGCGATCTTCATCCTTGAAAATTCTACACAACAAAGTACATTCCGTCATAATTTTGTGACTATTTACGAAATTTTAATCCAATGCTCAGAAAGAAAGTTATGACAATTTTCCCAATGTCACCTGTTTGACATGGAATTCGGGAGCTTGCAAAAATGCTAACTTCCGCAGATCATATCTTTGCAAATATAGCAAACCAAGATTTGAAAGTTGGTCATGAGGTTTATCAAGATTTCCAATCAAATGAGGTTTAATTTCAGCATCTGAAGCTTTGCAAAAATATTTTTATAGTGAACATGCCACGATGACCTGTTTGAATCCACACAATCCCTACAAGAGGAGGATATGAGGGTCATTATTTATATGAATGTCTCGAGTTGAGAGGGTCCTCAAGAAGTGAACGTTGGAGGGATTTTAGGAGAAAAAAAATATTATTAATTATTGACTATTCAATGACCACAACCAATTATGAGTGCCATGCCACAATCCCATAGGGTTTTAGCCCACTAACTGGGGTTACTAACTTCAAACGCAAAAAACTCTCAAACCGTGAAGAATTGGGAGGCATACCATATATAAATGGAAACATATCAACGAGTAGAATCCATCGAGAAGATATTTGATGCAAAATTATATTAGTTTTCAAGTAAAAATTTGTTTGGAAGATCGGGGTAGCCCCTGGTGCTGCTTGGGTTGACATCAATGACAACCATTGATCAACAACTTGTACCTGTACCTGTACTACTACATGTACCTATACCTGTACCACCACTTGTACATATACATGTATCTGTACCACCACCTGTACCTATACCTATACTACTACATGTACTTGTACCTGTACCACCACTTGTACATATACATGTACCTGTACTACCACTTGTACCTGTTCTTGTACTCTGCTGCAACCTGCACATAATCTCCATATACTTGACATCCTGCTGACATTCCTGCAAAATATTATCTTGTAAGTTTGTCCCATAGGATCTCATAGCTGCTAAGTGAATTACATGTACCCACCTACTAAGACCATCTGCCACCATGTTCTCCTTTCCTTTGATGTACTTGATCTTGAAGTCAAACACATTGATCGTGGCCAACCACTGAGCATGCCTACCATACAAACTCAGTTGGTCAAATAGACACCGCAAACCACTGTGATCACTCACCAACATAAGCCCCCTACCTAGAATATAGTTCCTCCATATCTTCAACGCATATATGATCACTGCTAACTCAAGATCATGTGTCGAGTACTTCTGCTCATGCTCTTTTATTTTTCGTGACTCATAGCATACCGCTTCTCCATCCTGCATAAGGACTCCACCAATTCCTCTCTTGCAAGTGTCTGTACATACTACAAACTCTTTGTCCGGATCTGTAATCATTAACACTATTGCATGTGTCAAAAACTGCTTAAGCTGCTAAAAACTAGCCTCACACTCCATTGTCTAGTCAAACTTCTTACCTTTCCTTTTCAATGATGTAATAGGATAAGAAATCTATGAGAAGTTCCTAAAGAAACTCCTGTAATAACTTGTCAACCCCATGAAAGATATCACCTCATCCACATTTCTAGGAGATACCAACTCCATGATGGCCCTTATCTTTTTTGGATCTACTGCAATGCCCTCCTTGGAGACAACATGTCCCAAGTAATGTACCTCAGTTTTAAAGAAACTACACTTTCTGAGCTTAGCATACCACTGATGCTCTCTCAACAATCTCAACCCTGCTGCTAAATTCTCGGCATGCTCTTCCTCATTTTTAGAATATACCAATATGTCATCAATGAACACAATAACAAACTTATACAAATATGGATGTAACACACTATTCATCAAGCACATAAATGTAGCTAGAGCATAAGTCAAACTGAATGGTACTACAACAAACTCATAATGCCCATACCTGGTCTAGAAAGTTGTCTTGTAAATGTCATCTTCTCTAATGCATACCTCATGGTATCCTGACCTCAAGTTGATCTTAGAGAACACTGCTTCTCCCTTTAGCTGATCAAACAAATCATCAATCCTCGATAACATATACCTATTCTTGATGGTCACTTTGTTCAACTACATGTAATCAATGCAAAATCTAAGAGTATCATCTTTATTATTCACAAACAATACCGGTGTGCTGCAAGGTGATACACTTGGCCTAATGTATCTCTTTTCCAACATTTCCTTCAACTACAAGTTCAACTCTACCAACTCAGGTGTGCTCATCCTATAAGGTGATTTTGATGTTAGAGCTGCCCTTAGCACTAACTCGATAAAAATGTCTACTTCCTGTGAAATATCTTCGGGAAATACATCCTGAAAATACTGTAGAACTGGGTACCTTCTCAAAACATTTACATCCTCAAATTCCCTACTTTTGTCACTAGAAATGTGAACTGTGAATAACACACCCTTTCCTATGACTGCATTTTTCCTACATAACTGTCACCATTCTAACTGATATGGCTTTCTTCCTTCCCTGTAAGACCCTTGGTTCTCCATTATCATCCAAGAACTCAATAGCTTTATCATAACAATCCACCTTGGTTCTATGAAGGTACAACCAATCCATGCCCAACAACATATTGTATGATCCCAATGGTAATACATTCAATTATGTTGTGGTAGGCATACCATTCAAATCAAATGCACAAGCTCTTACCCAATGGCGAACTTGCTTCTTTGTACCTATAGCCAACTGCACTAACCAAGACTCTGCATGCAATTCCTTACTCAAACCACACTAATCCACCACATAAGGACTAACATAGCTATAATTAGATCTAGGTTCAATCAAAATAGAAATAATTTGATCATAAAGCTTACCGTCGATCTCAATGATAGATGCCTAATGTTCTACCTATTTGTTATCCAATGTTGTATATATATGAGGAACGCTCTGACCAACATCCCCAACAGCCTGTGCCTCTTGTGCACTATATATCTGAGGCCTACCACCCTGATTATATGGACAATTTCTCTTAAGATGCTCCTTACTGCATGTACAACACTCCAACCGACCAGTACCATCACCTCTTTGCTGATGCTGCTGTCACCCATGTACCTACCTAGCTGCATTGAACCTCCTTTGTGGTGCCACATTTTCTTTCTCATCTACATTCTGAGGCCTTATTCTTTTCAGCTACCATTTACATTTAACTTTGGTTTTTCCTTTCCATCCTTGCTAAGATTAATTCTTGCACTTTGACTTTTCATAGCAATGTTTCAATTTCCAAATAACTTCCTCAAGTGACCGAGGCTCATCGTACTCAATCTGATCTCTAAATGCTAATGGAAATCCACTAAAAATTTGTTGAACTTTAGTCTTCTCATCTATAAGATACAATACATACCTCAATAGCTCTAGAAACTTATTTGTGCACTCTTCGTCTATCATTGATCCCATCTTTAGCTCATAGAATTCTTTGGCCTTACTATCATAGTACCTTTCAGACAAGTACTTCTTCCTGAAAAGCCTCTGGAACTCATGCCAAGTCAAGTTATCAGTCTTGATGTCTCTAACCCGCTTCACATCTTCCCACCAGATGTCTGCTTTACCTTTCAAACTGAAGGTAGCTATTCTGGCCTTCATATTATCTGTGTACTCATGCAACTCAAATAATTTCTTCATCCCAAGTATCCAAGCCTCTACATCTTCTAGCTTCTTCACATCCCCATCAAAAGTAGGTAGCTTTTCTTTCTTAAACTCATCTGGAAAGTATCCCCTATCACTCCTCAAGTAAGGATGATAACGATGACGATCATGATGCATGTCATAACTAGAACTAGAATAATGCCTGTATCCATCACCCCTCCTATCCGGAGTATCCAACAACCTACCATCTCTAATATTGTCATCTCTATCTGACGTGTAACCACCATGAGACCTACTACCATATGCCCCATTAGTTATTTCCTCCTATCCATGGCTAATCCGAAGTGGCCCTTATTACTCCAATTCTGACAAACTCTGAAGAAGTATTGCATTAATATCTACTTGTTTCTCTTGTGCCTGCATGATTTTGTGATTGTATACCTTACAACTCATTATTTCTTCCTTCAAGCTTCTCAATGTGTCTTCCAAATCATAAGAGTGACCAACACCATGCTGCTCATCTTATTGATAGGGAGAGTATTTGTAGTCTACCATCTTGCTAGTTAGTTTGATCTCTTTCCTGCAAGGCACACTATGTCATCTAAACCAAATTATAATAAACCAACATACCTTAGCATAATTTGGGGAGGATATCTCATCTGCAAGATCATGAAATCACTATGATACATGTTTAAACATAATCATAAAAACATATAGACATATAATACATAAGCACATAACCATGTAACCACCAGTCTAGTTATAGTCTAGTCATCTATGCATGACCATATCGACTTCACATACCATGACCTCATGCATGAAAACAACAACCATACTGAAATACACTAACAATACACAAGCATAAACAACATGTAACCAATCATACACTCATGACAACATACTTCATAACAACAACATCTTCTTCCACATGGCGACAACACTACAACCATGAATAGCACCATGCATATGCAACAAGAACATAGGCCATAAGGATGATTAAAACACGTGCAAACGACATGAATGCATGACCAACACACCGCCCATCTAGTCCAAGGGGTGAACCATGCTCTGATACCACTCTGTAACACCCTCCTCCCACATCTACCCAAGCAACTAGCCAATCGGGGTAAACATGTGACGAGAGGCTACTATGATTGGATTCAACCTCCCATGTGACCTTAAGGAAGTGGAATCGATGGAAACACAACATACATACCTTCCACATCAGCTACAGAATTCCTGGGAACCATTCCAACCACTCAGTTTACTAGCCCCAGGGTCCCACTGAAGTTTTTGACGACTTGACCTCTGGATGCTCTCATGCTATATGCCTGCCAGCATCCAGGAGGCTCTGGATGCTCTCATGAAAAGACATGCCAACATCCAGGGACTATTTTGCTTAGTATTGTGCCAGTGTCCCCAAGATTTGAGCCACTTTTTCAGGCCCAGAGCCCAGGTCACTACCCAGAATTGAATGGCACCTTTAGATTAGTAAGATAACAAGGAAACAATGATGCATAAGTAAATACTTGAACGAGCCCTTAACCGGAGCCTTACTAGCGATGAAAAGCATTTCGTCCAACATATCACAAATATGTAATTTACAGGGGTAAACAACATATTTAAGCACAGGGATCTTGTTGAGAGATTTAATGGGTGTATTAATTCTCCTGCATCTATATGTCAATCCGGGCTTGTAAACACGAGTCGTATTACACTTTCTAAATTCAGTTTTTGGACAAAGTTCTAATGGTTTCCTTTATGAAATGAGTTAGCTAAATCTAGCACACAATTCATCAAACCCTAGCTAGTAGAATTAATGACCAAATTCTAATTTGAAACTCTTAATGAATCTATACTTAAATGAAATCCCAATTTGAATCACAAGATATATGCTAAGCAAAAACTTCCAATTGAAACACTTTATCAAATACCTCTGCTCTCATGAAAACCCTAAGAAACCCTAATTTTGTTACCTATGCTACTCTTCAATCAAAAGTTGCAGATTCTAAACTACTTCAAGCATGTTTGGAAGGAAAGTAAACTTGAAACTAAACTTTCCAAAGGTAACTTCAAATCTATGATAAGCTTCACTCTTGGACACAACTCTGACTAAAAAACCCTATTCAATCCTCTTGCTTAGTTAACTAAGTATGAATCTAAATCCTATACGTGAAATTAAAATGACTTCAAATATGGTATCAAACTCTTACTTAACAAAATACTCTCTTCTAGCATTCAATCATCATGAAATTAAAACTTAACTCAATGAAATACCAACTCTTCTTGTCAAACCAATCAAAGCTTGTCTGCAAACTGATAAAATTAAACCTATACTCTGTTTCACACCCTTAACCAAGCAACTTTATCTCTCACACTAATACATATTCCTAATCTATCATAACCTTAAGAACAAACTTCAAGCCTTAACTCTATGACAGTAAATAAAACAACTATAAATTGGTATCAGACACACAAAACTGTACTCAGGAAACTATCCTATAGTTGCATAAATCTCAAATTAAAATCAAGCAAACTTATTCAAAATCTCAGCAAACCAACACTCTGTCTTCGAAATCCAATCAGACATGCATTACCTCAGGCTGGAAATAGTATTAGACTATAAACTATGGAACTACACTCAAGCACTCCAAACGAAGCAAGGGAAATCGTAATGAAAACTAAAACCAAATCGCTCACTTGAACTCTACAATCAATCCACAAATTCTATTTAACAAACTGAGAATTTATTTGATAAACGAAACTAACTCAAACTATGATAAGCCATTTGAATTAATTAATCTAGAAAGTAATGCTTCTAATGCATACACCCTTATGCAAATAACTTAGTAAAAAACTAATCAATTTGGACTAAATCAACTTATAATAAATCAAGCCATTCTGATCAATCAATCTGGAATGAGTACTCCTATGGAAAATTCATCTATGAAAACAATTTGGAAGGAAATCAATCAGTTCGATCACTAGAAGAAACAACAAATGTGATTTATTCGAAATTGACTGAAACACAATCCAATGTATAATTAAACTCACACCCTATCAATTCTGATTACTTAGTATATTATCTCGACTTTGGCATTAGAGGGTTGCTCTGTGTTCTCAATAGATAGACCAACTTGTCATAAGCATTCAATTGATAATGTGATTAAAACAAGTTTTATATATCTATGACAACATGGTCAAGGTAATACGATTTGTGGTTTTAGAGAATAGAGTATAACTATGCCTTAGAAGTAAGAGTGCCAATCACACGAGAACCATTCATTCAAATCGCTGAGGTAAAGGATCTGAAAACGTATAACATAATCAACACACTAAAATCGTTTGAATTCAATGGAAATCCCCACGCATCATATAAACATTTAATAAATCAAAAGATAAACGAGAAGAAATTGTGACTATCACACAACGATGTTCCTACGGAATGATACAGAGCTGATCCCAGATGGGTGGGCCTAGCCACACCTGGGGAGCTTATTACTTACAGGAAATGAAAAGCTTCAATCACAGCTAACTCATGAATTCACAACGAACTATCCAACCAATTGATTTGAATTCTATACATAGCCATCGTAAAAGTCTTTCAGTTAGAAATAATAAGTCTGGAGATGAAAGATACAAAATGGCAGTATATCTTCTATTCACAACCTTCCTAACTATTACATAGCAGTCTTTATAGGCATTGACCTGGTTAAAAAAAACTAAACCATATATACCAAATTCTAACAGCTCATCTAAATTGAACTTCCAGATTAGATCATTGGAACAACCTATTTGATTTTAGCATAACAACCCTCAACTAACCCCAGGATTGGTACCAACTAAATTCAGTGAGGATAGTGGAGATCTTTGTCATGGCGGAAGTTGAACTCGTTCAAACATAGCTGGAGGTGGCTCGCTCATCTAGAAGTATGTAGCCTCTCATCCTTTGCATTGTTAGGTACTGATCCCAAAATGGCTGTTGAGTACAAAAGTGGTGGAACATGGTTCATGGGCCAGCACTCTCCTATTCTCATCCTGCTCAGCTGCTGCAATATCCACACTCGACCATATTGATTAGTTAGTTCATTGATAGCAACTCAAATTCACTTAAATCCAACTAATAAACAACAAAATGTCACATTGAAATGATTTTACCTCTTAATAGGATTTTGACAGTTTTGGAGCAATAAAAATGGTAGTAGAGTAGGTATAGGAGTGCAAAAAGGACAAGAATAGAGGTAGAAAATAGTGGCAGTGGGGACAAAATGGGGGACCAATAGATCTCATACTTATTTGAGAATTGCTAAGAACAATTGTTCCCTCATATCATTTGCTGCATTATCATCTATTATGTCATATATTGATTGTCCATTCATTTACAAGTAAAAACATGATGAGAGCCATACATAGACACTATCACAAAACACATACATAACCAACATAATAGCAACAAAAATACCAATGAAATCACATCCATATGATCCACATATAAACCAACATAATACTCATAGAAATAAAAGGAGAAATAACCTCATATTGATGATGCAAAATCCAAACCTAGGATGGGACTACCATGTTCCACCTGACCATAAAATGGCTGAGCCAAATCTCTCTTCAACCATTCACCCATGTGCCATATTCCAAGCTTGAATGTGGGACTCAAACTAAAAAAACCAACCAGGGCATCCCAAGGCTAAACCATATCACCCTCATAAATAGAAACCAGGCTTTACCGTAATTCATCCTGGATCATTAGGCCAACACAATAAACATGTAATAACATGCTTTACCATGATCTCCACCAGATCACTAGGCCAAACAATCATGTATGCCACCAGATTTATCCATCTACACCATGAGGAATTTTCTTGTCTCTTGGTCTCTCGGGCTTTATCACAATCCACATCGGATCACTAGGCCCTAAACTGAGACCCACCCTCTAGGATTTACCGCATATCCCAACCCAGTATTGCTAGGCCCAACGGATAGAAATCCACCTCTTCGCTTTACCATATGTTATCACTCAGCTGTCCTTAAGCTCTGGAAAAGGATACGGCCGAGGTAACCACAGACCAACTTTGGACTGCAGGTTCTAGCCCACCTACAATCAGAGAGGGCTCTCTCTTTCAGATTTAGCTTTATTGAAAATGATCTTAGGCTAGTTATTGAGTTCAGGGGTTTTTGTTTTGTTTTGGTGGGAAAATTGATGTTCTCAGGTAGAGAGGATGAGCATAGTCTAAAAATTTCAAACCATTGGCATGGAGTCGAAAGGAGGACTGCTGGTGCGTTTTTTTGGTCACAAGAGAGAAAATGGAGCAAGGTAGCTGCAAATGAAACAATGTTTCAGGTTTAAAGGATGGAGTGAATGCTAAGTAATGAGGGGCAGTTAAGAATCCCTCAATCAGCTTAACAGGGGAAGATAACAGAGCTCTACCTAGGGGCAGTAAAGAATCCCTAGATAATAGTCCCACACAGGTGAATCAGGGTAAATATGAGCCAGAAGGAATTCATATTCATTACCAGTTCATTCAGAGGAAAACATAAAGAAACAACAGAAATTGAGCATAGAGTGTATTTAAACAAATTCTAAGCTAATCTTTATTTCTGCTATTTAGATAATGGTAAAAAGTAAACAGAGGTAAGAAGCACTTATTGTATCAGGTTGCAGCACAAGAATTCCATCTTCAGTCTCCAAAAAAATGTTAAAAACACATCAAATAGTCTCTTCTCAGAACTTTCGGCAATCTTTGATTACAGAAACAACTTCAGGTATACAGTGCGAGTCTCTAGTGAAAAATACCAATTTACCAACCCTTGAAACAATGCTGAGGGCGGTATATATAGGGAAAACTCTCTACAACTTGTTTATTACATCTTGACCTAAACAGGTCCTAAAGAATAATTAATCTGACCTAATCCTATCTGAAATAAATGCATGAAAATATCTTTGGCTATGCTGAGGGCTGCCGTATCAAAATGAAGTGAATGTGCTTGTCCTCAGTGGCTTGGTGCAGTTGCCTCTGCAATAACTGTACATGGGTTTCTGTTCCATTGCTGTCCGACTGCCTTGAATGTTTTAGCTGTGATTTGAAGGCAGGGATGGGCTCACACTTATCGATTTGACTTTGCTGAGGGGCTCATCAATGTTTAGCTGCTTTGAGCCCCTAAAAAAAATCTTGGCTAATACTCTTTGGCTCTTTTTCTTCCTCTGATACTCTTTGACAATAAACTGGGCTGCTGCTCTGATGTGCTGTGCGTTAAATTAACATTTAATGGCCGCTGTTTGGCCCTCGGTTTCCTTCAAAACTGTCTTCTTCTCCTTTCTGAGTGCTTCGCGAAGAAAAACGGGTCATTCGGCGCCTTTCGGGCTTGCTGGGGGCTGCGTGATGAAAAGATTCCCCACTTCGGCCTAATTTATCCAGTGAGCGCAAAAACTGCCTCAGAAACTGATTCCGGGGCTCCAGAGTGCGATTTTCACCCTTCGCGCCAAAATTGCTGATGACATAAGCATGATGTCAGCATGACGGACCTCGTACGGCGGATGACGTGGTAGGATGATGTCATCACGTACGGAGGTGATGTGGAAGTACGACAGGGGACACGGTGGCAGGACATGTGGCAAGGTGACTCGGTCATACAGTGGCAGGAGGCCACGCAGGCAGATGACGTGTCATGGTGATTGGGCAGGGGGGTGATGCAAGCGGGTGACGTCACTGGGCAGGAGGCGGTTTCCGGTTTTGGGGCGCACCGCCTTTGGACAGAGGTAGTTTTGGGGGAGGGGGCTCTGCCACAGCCCAGAAGGTGACGCGTGGTGGGAGTACGGCGGCAATACTGCCCATCTCCTAGACGCTAACCTTTGGGCGCGTTGGAGATGGGAAGGCCCGCCCACCGTAGATCTTGGGTGGGCTAGATCTAACGGTTGGCGGGGAATGTGAGGCGGCGGAGGTATAAGGGCGGGGATCCGGGGAATATTCCCATTTTAATGTTGCGTGGGGGGGGGGGGGGGGGGGGGGGGGGGGGTTTAGACTTAGGGAAAGGCGGAGTTTGAGGGTTATATGGGTTTAATAAGCGCGGGTTAATGTTTTTATGCAAAAAACTTAGGGTAAGGGAGCAAAAAGTGGGTTTTTGAGGGTTTTAGGGCTAGGGGAGAGGTTGTTATCATGACCAGGTGTCATCTAACTCCTGCTATGACACGGATGGGCTAAAAACAGCCCCAGATAGACTGATTTTTCCCTGACTTAGAAGAAATATGGCTATATTGCCAGGGAGGGGATATTTACATAGGGGAGTTTTATATACATAGTTTTAGTAGGGGAAGGGGAAAACTGATAGGGAGTTATGCACTAGAGTTAGTAGTTAATATGGAGATGATAAGCAGGCGCTAAGGTAGAGGACCTTAGGCTAATTTTGGGGAAAAGAACTTGTAAATGAGAAATAAAGGATCCTTGAGTGAAGCAAATCTTCACCAAGACAAATGACATGGAGAATGATGAAACTAAGAGGAATCAAGTAGATCTTGACCTCTTTGGTGAAGTTAGTAAATGACTTGGGGAATTAGAAGAAGGGGTAGTTAGTGATGTCCAGCTTGAGCTCCTTCAGATGAAAACTGCCTGATAACTGTGATTTGAAAAGATAAAACACTTTATAACACAAAATTGATCATAAATCATCATTCTGCAACCACACAGCTACTTACCCAGCCTACTCACCTAACATTTTTTCTTCTTTTGATTTGGGTGCACTTAGACTTGCAGACCCAGCTTTACAATGTTTTCTTTTTTCTGTTCTCCTATCTAAGTCTACCCTTATTTCTGCCAAGGGCCTAGATTAAGCAGTTGGGTCCCTTTGATTCTCTACCTATCTACAAATCTGCCAAGATTAAACTGTTTGGTCAGATATCATTTTCTATATTCTAAAACAGGAAATTGAAACCTAGGGAGACCAAGATTAGACTGTTTGGACCTCCCTTTTAGAAACTCTTCAAAACTGGAACAACTCATCAAAATTGGAATACAACAGTGGCCTTTGGACTAAGCACACTTCATGGCATCTTGTGGAAATACGGAACACTGCAGCCTGCAAAGTATGACATATTTGGTATGTAAAAATGTCAATCATGAAAAATGAACACCTGTTGCAACAGGAGGCTAACAGTGGCTCCACTTGGGGATGGCGTTTCCTTGTGAAAAGCCAAGAACAGCAGGTCAGACTGCCTTGATCTTCTATGGTTGCTGTAGACTGAAACATTTGTTCTGGCTGCTAAAAATGTAAAACTTTGAACTATGAACAACCTCCTCCTCAACTGAATTACTGTGAACTGTGCAGCATCACCTGCTTTCTTTTGCGTGCTTGATGATTATGTACAATGCTGTTGGAACGTGTCTTTGACTGCAAATATTTCTTTTCTACCATGAATTGCTTGTAATGTGACAGTTTTTCCTCTTGCTGTTTTGTTTGAAATTGGTGTAGAGACAGAGCTTTTAAAACTGGAATACTTGCATCGGCTGTGTCTTCACAAATTTATTGCTGCTCCTTAAATAATCGGCCTGCTTATACAAAATAAAATAGAGTGCTGATATATACAAGTAAGACTATACAGAAATATACACAAAGCTGCACTGTATCCCTTAAAAGGGATCATGGTAATGTTTCAGCATACGACCATTAACAGGGCCTTCTTCAATAGTGCTATCCTCTACAGATTTGAGAAAATATGTGTTATTTCCCTGAACAGCAGAAATAACGAATGGCCCTTTCCATAAAAAATAAAACTTGGCATGTTTGCCCTTGTCTTCTCTTCTTGAGTCCCATCTTAGAACTTTGTCACCAACATTGAAATCCTCAGCCTTAGCTCTCTTATCAAACATCTTTTTGAGCTTTTCTTGCAAAATTTGAGCTCTGTCATAAACTTGTTCTCTGGTTTGCTGAAGATGAATGGTCTGATTGATTCTTCTTTGAATGTCATTTGGTTAAGCCTGAATCTCCTGTAACAGCTTGATAGTAGGAATGCCCAGGGATGAAGGAAATCTGGCCTCCATGCCGTATACCAGCGCATAAGGGCTCATCCCAATTGATCTTTTGCTTGAAAGTTTGTCTGCCCATAGGGCATTTATCAGTTTTTTGTGCCAGTTCTTCTTGTTTTCTTCTAGCACCTTCTTTATGATGTTGATGAGACTTTTGTTTGAAGATTCTACCAGGCCATTACCTTGAGGGTAATAGGCTGTAGAGTGGCCCAGGGTGATATGAAACTTATGGCAGAAATTGATCATTTTTTTGGACTTAAAGGCAACGACATTGTCAGTGATGATTTTCTCAAGGCAGCCAAATCTGGAAAGGATATTGCACTCAAGGAATTGGATAATGATGGTGTCATTGGCTTGCCTACAGGGAATGGCTTCAACCCACTTAGTGAAATAGTCAGTGGCTGTTAGGATCCATTTGTGCTGGCCTGAGGAAGAGGGATGGATTTCTCCAATGAAGTCAAGACCCCATTGTTGAAAAGGTTTTTTTGTTGAGATAGGTTTAAGGGGCAGGGGTAACAACTTTCTCTTGCCCTCAAAGATTTGGCATTTGTGACATGACATGGAAAACTTCTTTACATCTGCAAAAAGAGTAGGCCAGTAGAAACCAGCCCTTAGAATTTTATCAGCAGTAGACTTCCAATATAGATGTCCTCCACAGTCACCTGCATGGAAATTTTCATGACATTGTTAGTTTCACTCATGGTTAAACAATTAAGCAATATACCTTCATGATTTCTCCAAAATAATGCACCATCTATAACACAAAACTTTAAAGCCTTCATTTTCAAAAATCTTTTCTTGGTCCTGGACAATCCTGGGGGAGCACACAGGTTTAACAATACAAAGCAAATATCAGTGTAGCAAGGGCATTGCAGAAATATTTCACTGATCTGTGGAGTCGCCAGCTCCGGTTCATTGTCCAGCTGGTTAATGTCTAGGGCTTGAAAGTTTGTTTCGGACATCAGTTTGGCTAAACCTTGTCCCTTTATCAGCTTGGTTGGTTTTATTTCAATGTCATATTCAAGGATGTTTGCAATCCACTTGCCTCTTTTGCCTTCTAATCCTTCTTGTGTCAATATGTCTTTTGCAGCAACGTGTGGAACATAGGCAATCACGTGTGAATATAATATATAGATTCTGAAATCCTTGATGGCCTTAACCAGTGCGTAGGCCTGCTTTTCCATGATTGGGTACTTCAAAGGGGCGTCTCTTAAGGCTTGGCTGAAAAAAGTGATTGGCTTTTCAGTTCCCTGTTCATCCTTTTGCAAAAGGACAATGGCTATTATGTGATCAGATGCAAAGGAAAATATGATAAAATCTTTGTCAAACTGTGGGCTAGTGAGGACAGGGGTTTGGGTTAATGCGGTTTTGATACTTTCAAATGCTTGCTTGGTTTCCAGGGACCATCTTACCTTGGCATCCTTTTTTAACATGTTGCTTAACAATCGTATTAGTTCAGCTAGATTTGGAATAAATCTTCTTAGGAAGTTGATTTTCCCAAGGAATGCTTGTAGCTCTTTGATGTTTCTTGGAAATGGAATCTGGAGGATGGATTGGATTCTTTCAGGATCAATTCTAATCCCATCTTTTGATATAATGTGGCCAAGTAACTTGCCTTCTTCTAGGCCAAATAGGGACTTCTTGGGATTCAAGGAAATGCCATATTTCCTACATGTCATGAAAATTTGCCTAAGATGCTTGAGGTGTTCTTCATCAGATTTGGAAAATGGGGTTAAGTCATCAAGGTAGACAACTAGGAAATCATGTATTTCCTTGGCAAAAGCAATATCCATTGCTCTTTGAAATGTGGCACCAGTGTTTTTAAGACCGAATGACATCTTTACATACTTAAATGTTCCCCATGGTGTGTTAAAAGCAGTTTTGTCTTGGTCGTCTGGGTGAACAAGTATTTGTTTGAAACCTGAAAAACCATCTAGCAAAGAGATTCTAGATGACCCCACTACCCTTTGTAGGATGTGATCCATTTTGGGCAAAGGATAGTGGTCTTTTAAGGAAACTTGATTTAAATTTCTGAGGTCTACACAAAGTCTGATTTCACCTGTCTTTTTTCTTGTAGGGACCAGATTGGACACCCATTCAGAAAATCTGATGGGTGCTATTATACCTGCTTCAAACATCCTCTTTACTTCCTCCTCAATCGGGGGAAGAAGCATAGGGTTAATTCTTCTAAGTTTCTGCTTGAAGGGTTTCTGGTTTGGTTTTAAGGGAATTGTGTGTTGGATCACCGAGGTGTCATAGGATTTCAAGTCCTCATAGCTCCAAGCAAATACATCTTGGAATTCTTTGAACAAATCAATGTACTTGGGCTTTTGATCAAGAGGCAAATTTTTGGACAGTTTGATCATTTTTGGATTTTCTGCTGTCCCAATGTTGTGTTCTTCTATATCAGTGTTAATGGGTTGCAATTTTGGCTTTCTGGGCACATCATTGGTGTCAAACATGTCTTTTAATGGGGTTAGGCCAGCAGGCAGAAAGTTATCCTTTAAGTCAATGATCTCTGCCTCTGTTTTGGCAATTTCTTCCAAGTGCATTTGTTTCAGCTGTTCTATGTTTTCTTTGTCAAAAATAGTTGGGTTTAGGATTTGTTTGGCTGTTGCAGTTGTTACATCTTGCTGATTTTCAGTTGTTTGCTGTTGGGGGTCGTTCATAGCATCCATGTCGATGTTAATATTTGAAAACTCATGCTCAAGGGTAAGAAAATTATTAATCTGGGCATCATTTTCGAATACTTGCCAATCTTTAACGTTATTTGGGACATCGGGCCTATGTTTTATTTCAGATGTGAAGTGATGGTTTGGCTCAGAAGGAAGCTTGCATGTACTAGCAAAGGTGGCTAGGCTGTGAGCGTGAATGTTGTGTTCTCTTGAAATCTTGGCCAACTTGAATTCAGCGAATGTATTGAGTATGTTAGTGGCAGCAGCCCTATAGGCTCTCATTCTGTTGTCATTGGTTACAAAGTTACCTTTCATCTGTTGTATGATTAAATCAGAGTCACCTAGGATAGACACTTTTTTAACTCCTAGAGCTTTAAGGAGTTTAAGGCCTAATAGCAGAGCCTCATACTCTGCCATGTTATTTGTGCATTTGAAGTTTAGTCTATAGGCATGGCCTTGTACATGTTTATTATGTGTATTGTGAATCTAGACACCTGCCCCTGCTCCTAACTTGTTGACAGAGCCATCAAACTCTAAATACCACGTGATTTCTTGCTTGTGGTTAGTACCAAAAGTTTCAACTAAGTTATGATTGGGCAGACTTGAAGTTTCTGTTTGGGGAGGTTCTTTTAGCATGCTGGTTGCATTAGCTGTTGTGACAGTCTTATCAGTGTGTGCAACCGATTCTTCATTGATTTGTGCTTGTTGTTCTAGAGTCAAAAGCTCATCCTCAGTTGGAGAATTCGTGTCATCATTAAACAAAATAAAGGAATCCATATCAGAGTGGATTGAGTAAATGGGAAAATTTTCAGGCTTGCTCTCACTACTCACCACATATTTCATCAGCGTTTATCTGTACAGTTTCTTTGGTTGCCCAAAGACAAAAATGGTGGCATAGGAGAGGTCCAATTGAAGGGATCCTTGCAGCTTTGCTCCCCATGATCTTGATAGGAGCATACCATATTTTGGTGGGATGTCAGCCACCACCACATCCATGAGGATGGTCTTATTGGGATATTGTACTAAGGAGACACACAAGTCTTTGATGAGGCCTAAACATTTCACTTGACTTGAGTCAAATGAGTATAAATCTTTGTAAGGTCTTGTAACATCAAGATTCAGTTTTTCCATAACTGCTTTGGGCATTAGATTGTGCGATGCCCCTGAGTCAAACATAGCGTTGTGCAAAACTTTGTCATGTATATGCAAACTGACATAAAAGGGTGGAATAGGTCCATGTGTTGATTTTCCATTGACTTATGGGCCAAACAGCAGTTCTGGGGTGTCATCTAAAACATTTACATCGTTCTTAACCTCTGGCATTTGAAGTGATCTCTAAATCTGTTTCCTATATACATCGTGTTTGGAAAGTTCTGAGAGGGGGATGGATATCTTCAACTTAGCTATTTCTGCCTCTAAATTAAATGGCTTTTCCAATGGAGTCTTGTTGTTGATAATGGCAGTTTTTTCTGTTTCATTTGAATTATGTGCAATTTGCTCTTGTTTATCAGCGTTATGAGGACTGATTGCTTGCGGTTTTTCAATTTCAGGAAATTTTTTTGGAACACTGTTCGAGCTTTCTTTCGAGGAAGAAGGTGGCAAAGGCTGATCTTTGGAAGGCTGTGGGTCTGTTATGTCTTCTACAGTGACTTGTTGCGGTTTCGGGACAGTTGTATCAGCTGGTTCTGATACAACAGCTTTGCCTTTAATCTTGTTGGGCTGTTTGCCATTCTTTGCTTTGCTAGGTTCAGAAATGTCAATGGTCCTAGTTCTCAGCTTATATTGTTTGTGTACTTCATACACAGCAGTATCATAACCTTGTTTAAAATCAAAAGACTCGCCAGATTTAGTTTGAAACTGATTGTAATCGAGTTCATTTTGGTCTTCTTGGCTCAGGAAAGTCTGATGCTCACCCTTTAAATCCATCAAATTCATGTGAGTGTCTTCTGGGGGTTGACTAGAAGTGGATCCTTCAACATAGTTATCTTGAAAAGGAGGTCTTATGTCATGGTCTTGGCTAGACCTACCAGCATTTTTGTTCTGCGTTTTCCTGAAATTTGGGTTGCTCATGGTATTGGACTGCTGTCCTTCCCATGATGCTTTTCTTTCAATGTTTTCTACTCTTTCCCCCAATCTTTGCAGGCCATTGATAATAGCATCAAGCTTCTGGTCAAAGGCTGAGGGTTCATCCTTAAAGGTGGTTCTTCTTTCCATTCTAGCTCTGTTTCTCTTGGCAATTAAGTTGGCCTCAATGCTGACAGCAACGTTTTGCATGTCTGCAAGGGTCTGAGGAGCTCTTTCTTTTAACTGGTATGCCATATCAGGGTCAAAACCATCTGGAAATTTGTACAAGGCAAGGTTAGGTGGAGGCCTTAAGTTCTATGGTATTTCATTATATACATTATTGAATCTTGCACAATACTCCAAAACAGTCTCTTGAGGACCTCGTTTAATTGTATCATATTCAGCTAGTATGTGCAAGGGGTCTTTCTTTTTCTCCCATCTGTTGGTAAAGGATTGGTAAAGCTCATCTGGGGTGGTTATGGAGTTTGCAGCAAGTGATCTGAACCAAGTTCTTACATCACCTGTTAAGCTCTGAACAAAAATTCTCATTCTCACGCTATCATCATCTATCTCATAGTTTTCAAAATAATCTTACATCTTTTTAGTGTGCTGAAGGGCAGTAAAAGGACCAATACTATCAAAATATGTGATCTTCGATTGGTACTCTTGAGGTAAAGCCCCAGCATTAGCAGGTAATTGCAGGGGTGCATATCTATTAGCCATATTGGCCGGGATAAGTGGAACAACTAAGGTAACGGGGATCGCAGGAGTAACTGGAATGCTGGAAACAACAGTAGTGGTACTGGGAATATGTGCAGCAGATGGAGGTGTGGAAGGAGTGCTATGAGATGTGCATGATGAACTAAGGGAAACAGGGGTTGAATGAAATAAAACCTTGACAGGAGTTGGAACACATCTTGGGTGAGCTATTTCAGGACTCAAATCAGCAAAATTTTCCTGTCTTTCTGGCTTCCTAAGGATCTTCGGGATTAGGTTCGGATTTTCAAAAACAACTGGAGGGTCCGGGTCTGGATTTGATCTTGTATACCGAGTTTTCCTCTTTGGAGCCAGCTTCCGAATTGTTTTTTGGGTATTTTTCTGGGAATGTTTTTAGAAATAGCAAAAAAATAATCAAAATTTGGGACAACTTATTTGTAACTTAAAACTAGCATGAAGATTGATTGAAGCAGCATTTATTTACTCCTGTTAATGCAAAGCAAAGAACAGTTTCAAAGGCTTCCTGGCTGAAATTCAGGCTTCATCTGTAGTTTTAAGAGGTAAACAGCGATTGAAAAGATTGATTTATGGTCTCAGTGGAGCTTTCTTACCTTCTTCGTGAAACTATCCGAGGAAATTCCCCAGCGGAGTCGCCATTATGTTATCACTCAGGTTGTCCTTAAGCTCTGGAAAAGGATACGGCCGAGGTAACCACAGACCAACTTTGGACTGCAGGTTCTAGCCCACCTGCAATCAAAGAGGGCTCTCTCTTTCAGATTTAGCTTTATTGAAAAGGATCTTAGGCTAGTTATTGAGTTCAGGGGTTTTTGTTTTGTTTTGGTGGGAAAATTGATGTTCTCAGGTAGAGAGGCTGAGCATAGTCTGAAAATTTCAAACCATTGGGCGTGGAGTCGAAAGGAGGACTGCTGGTGCGTTTTTTTGGTCACAAGAGAGAAAATGGAGCAAGGTAGCTGCAAATGAAACAATGTTTCAGGTTTAAAGGATGGAGTGAATGCTAAGTAATGAGGGGCAGTTAAGAATCCCTCAATCAGCTTAACAGGGGAAGATAACAGAGCTCTACCTAGGGGTAGTAAATAATCCCTAGATAATAGGCCCACACAGGTGAATCGGGGTAAATATGAGCCAGAAGGAATTCATATTCATTACCAGTTCATTCGGAGGAAAACATAAAGAAACAACAGAAATTGAGCATAGAGTGTATTTAAACAAATTCTAAGCTAATCTTTCTTTCTGCTATTTAGATAATGGTAAACAGTAAACAGAGGTAAGAAGCACTTATTGTATCAGGTTGCAGCACAAGAATTCCATCTTCAGTCTCCAGAAAAACGTTAAAAACACATCAAACAGTCTCTTCTCAGAACTTTCGGCAATCTTTGATTACAGAAACAACTTCAGGTATACAGTGCGAGTCTCTAGTGAAAAATACCAATTTATCAACCCTTGAAACAATGCTGAGGGCGGTATATATAGGGAAAACTCTCTACAACTTGTTTATTACATCTTGACCTAAACAGGTCCTAAAGAATAACTAATCTGACCTAATCCTATCTGAAATAAATGCATGAAAATATCTTTGGCTGCGCTGAAGGCTATCGTATCAAAATGAAGTGAATGCGCTTGTCCTCAGTGGCTTGGTGCAGTTGCCTCTGCAATAACTGTGCATGGGTTTCTGTTCCATTGCTGTCCGACTGCCTTGAATGTTTTAGCTGTGATTTGAAGGCAGGGATGGGCTCACACTTATTGATTTGACTTTGCTGAGGGGCTCATCAATGTTTAGCTGCTTCAAGCCCCTAAAAAAAATCTTGGCTGATACTCTTTGGCTCTTTTTCTTCCTCTGATACTCTTTGACAATAAACTGGGCTGCTGCTCTGATGTGCTGTGCGTTAAATCAACATTTAATGGCCGTTGTTCGGCCCTCGGTTTCCTTCAAAACTGTCTTCTGCTCCTTTCTGAGTGCTTTGCGAAGAAAAACGGGTCATTCGGCGCCTTTCGGGCTTGTTGGGGGCTGCGTGATGAAAAGATTCCCCACTTCGGCCTAATTTATCCAGCGATGCGCGATTTGTGCTAGGCACAAATCGCGCATCAAAAACTGCCTCAGAAACTGATTCCGAGGCTCCAGAGTGCGATTTTTGCCCTTCGCGACAAAATTGCTGATGACGTCAGCATGACGGACCTCGTACGACGGATGATGTGGCAGGATGACGTCAACATGATGACATCATCACGTACGGAGGTGATGTGGCAGTACGGCAGGGGACACGGTGGCAGGACACGTGGCAGGGTGACTCGGCGGTACAGTGGCAGGAGGCCACGTAGGCGGATGACGTGTCATGGTGACTGGGTAGGGGGGTGACGCAAGTGGGTGATGTCACTGGGCAGGAGGCGGTTTCCGGTCTTGGGGCACACCGCCTTTGGACAGAGGTGGTTTTGGGGGAGGGGGCTCCGCCACAGCCCAGAAGGCAACGCGTGGCGGGAGTACGGCGGCAATACCGCCCATCTCCCGGACGCTAACCTTCGGGCGCGTTGGAGATGGGAAGGCCCGCCCACCGTAGATCTTGGGCGGGCCAGATCTAACGGTTGGCGGGGAATGTGAAGCGGCGGAGGTATAAGGGCGGGGATCCGGGGAATATTCCCATTTTAATGTTGCGCGGCGGGGGTTTAGACTTAGGGAAAGGCGGAGTTTGAGGGTTATATGGGTTTAATAAGCGCGGGTTAATGTTTTTATGCACAAAACTTAGGGTAAGGGAGCAAAAAGTGGGTTTTTGAGGGTTTTAGGGCTAGGGGAGAGGTTGTTAGCATGACCAGGTGTCATCTAACTCCTGCTATGACACGGATGGGCTAAAAACAGCCCCAGATAGACTGCTTTTTCCCTGACTTAGAAGAAATACGGCTATATTGCTAGGGAGGGGATATTTACATAGGGGAGTTTTATATACATAGTTTTAGTAGGGGAAGGGGAAAACTGATAGGGAGTTATGTACTAGAGTTAGGAGTTAATATGGAGATGATAAGCAGGTGCTAAAGTAGAGGACCTTAGGCTAATTTTGGGGAAAAGAACTTGTAAATGAGAAATAAAGGATCCTTGAGTGAAGCAAATCTTCACCAAGACAAATGACATGGAGAATGATGAAACTAAGAGGAATCAAGCAGATCTTGACCTCTTTGGGGAAGTTAGTAAATGACTTGGGGAATTAGAAGAAGGGGCAGTTAGTGATGTCCAGCTTGAGCTCCTTCAGATGAAAATTGCCTGATAACTGTGATCTGAAAAGATAAAACACTTTATAACACAAAATTGATCATAAATCATCATTCTGCAACCACACAGCTACTTACCCAGCCTACTCACCTAACATTTTTTCTTCTTTTGATTTGGTAGCACTTAGACTTGCAGACCCAGCTTTACAATGTTTTCTTTTTTCTATTCTCCTATCTAAGTCTACCCTTATTTCTGCCAAGGGCCCAGATTAAGCAATTGGGTCCCTTTGATTCTCTACCTATCTACAAATCTGCCAAGATTAAACTGTTTGGTCAGATACCATTTTCTATATTCTAAAACAGGAAATTAAAACCTAGGGAGACCAAGATTAGACTGTTTGGACATCCCTTTTAAAAACTCTTCAAAACTGGAACAACTCATCAAAATTGGAATGCAGAAGTGGCCTTTGGACTAAGCACACTTCATGGCATCTTGTGGAAATATGGAACACTGCAGCCTACAAAGTATGACATATTTGGTATGTAAAAATGTCAATCATGAAAAATGAACACCTGTTGCAACAGGAGGCTAACACCATATATCCTACCATTCACTGACAAGGATTCCTAGGCCTACCGAGGCAACACAATATTAGCTTTATTGCAACCCACAGTCTGGATTAGGGGTTACTAGGTCAGCGGCTTTACTGTGCTCTATCATTCAGAGATCCACCTCATGCAACTTCGAATCCATGTGGGAATCTAGCTCAACCAAAGCATGAGAACCCCATCACACCATGGCTATCCAAAAATGAAAGGCTAGGCTGAAAACATTGTCACACCTATCAAAACCCATGCCATAACAACAAAAGAACCACATGAAATACCATGCATGCCAAATCTAGCAAGGAAAATACACATGAAAATCGATACCTACAAAGAATACTATTGTAGCTGCTTGATCCTGCTCTTCCTTGCTTGATCTCTACTTCCTCTTGCCTTCTTTGCCTTTCTTGATCCAATGCCAAAGTGCTCCAAGAAAACTCTAAGTGCCCAAGAGTGAGAGAGAGAGAGAGAATAATGAGAGAGCTCCAAAACTGAACTGACAAAAGGTTACAAACTGATCCTCAGAAGACTTTTTATCAATTAGGCCTCTATTTTCTTCATTTTCCATTATTTTCCTTCATTTTCCTCCTCACATGCAACCTGTGACCTTTCACCTTCCTTTTCTCCTAATTTCCATTATTTTCATAAATAAATGTGCCAAAAATGCAATTTTTCCTTTCCAAAGCCTTAGCCATTTCTTTTTCCAATTTCCTTAGCCATAATAAATTGATGAACACCCACACTAGGATGTTTTGCCCAAAATTTAGCTTGGAATAAGTTCCCCATCAATCGTGGTTATTATTTATCCTTTATTAACTTTTATTACATAGAATTTTCACTAGGGTTATTACATTTATATTGTGGTGGTGTTTTGAAGTGGTGATCTATTGAAAGGATTTGGGTCTATATTATAATTTTTTGGGAATATAGATGAATGGGTTTATAGTTTTGAGCATCTAATCTTTGGGATTAAGAATCCTATGTAAATATTGTAAATAGAAAAATAAGAGAATTTGGAAGACGAAGAGATATTAGGAGATGAAACCCAATAGTCTCCCCCTCATATTTAGTCATAGTCTATCGTAATGCAAAGACATCAATTCATTCGTGGAGTTGCTCCTGTCTTGACATGGTATCAGATCCGACCCCCATTTTTAGCATTTTATGCCTTGTAACTCCTATGCATTTCCACTATTCTCTGTCATTATCCTCTGTACCAATTGAGTGAAAGTTTCTTGTACATTGAGGCTGGTATACATGTGTGTTGAAATGATTTGCATGAGCCTTTTTTTTAAAGCGTGTATGGTAACCAAGCTCAGATAAAAAAGGGTCATATTCGTCTGTTAAAGGGTCGTATTCCTTTACTGAAGAATGAGCTATCGCTTGTTCTCAAGGACTGCAAGTTAAAATTCATCAAACCTAGAAATCGATGCATTTGAAGGAGCCTCACTCATGTTGTTGATTAATTAAACTTTGTTTTCCTTGCGTTGAATGGGTTGGTGTCGAGACTAATATAGGAGGAAAGAGGACCTGACAAAATTGGAGGAGAGGTGACCACAATGGTAGTTGAGATGTTGTGCATGAATGGTGTTGCTTGGTTGTGTTGATTGGTGAGTTCTTGTTGCATCTGAGATATGCATGTGATGTTTATATCCAGCGTTGAACGCTGCAATTAAGATTGGTTATTTGGACTACGTGTTGAGTTTTTGATGTGCATGAACTGTGAATTGGATGTGGTAAAATAATATTGAATGGTGTTTTTAAGACCGAATGGTGTTGTTTTATTTTTAAAAGCGCTGTAGATGGAATAAGAAATTTGTTGAAATCCTTTTAATGAACATTCATTTCCTTAAAAAAATGGCCATATGTTTAAAGGAATGACATGGTATGAGTGACATGAAGTGTGTTGGGTGTTTTTAAAAGGTTTTGCATTAATGTGTGAACTTAAGATGTTATGAAGTTCATGAAATATATATATTTTATGGAGCGATAAGAGTATATCAGGTGGCATATTAATTTATTAAGGATAGCTGACATGTAATATATACCACATTAAAGTATTATTGTGAACTTCTTTTTCATCAACATAATTAAATAGAAAACATTAAGAAAGTTTTTTTTATTTTGAATCAAAAGCAGATATTCTTTTTGAGAATGCATTCACTCAACTCCATAGTTGGAGTAGTCCTCACTCAAAAAGAGAACTACCATGAGTGGTATAGGAATTGAAAGCACACTTTGATTTTCAATTAGTTTTGGAAAGTCGTTTGCGAAGGTGAAGGAGGCGATGCACCTGAAAAACCCACTTCAGATATGGCGCTTTCAATTTGGGAAAACAAGAACAACGAGGCCTATGCATTGATTGCAACATCAGTAAATGAAGATGTGATTCGTCATATTTCTCCATTTTCAAATGGCTTTAAAGCCTTATAGAAGTTGAAGCAATTACGTGACTCACACTCTGAACTTGAAGTTGTTCAATTGATGATTAGGTTGTTCAATCTTGAGTTGAAAAATGATGATCCTCTTGCCTTAACATCAGAAGTAAGATATATTACGCATGACATAAAATCCATTGGTGTTTAAATAGATACTCTACTCATAGCTTATGTCAAGGTACTATATCCCACTTATTCACATTATCTTGAGTCATTGCAAGCAAGTGGAAATGTTAAGGAGATTTCCTTTGACTCCCTTGAGAAGAATTTTGCTGAAAGAGAGATGGATTTTGGAAATAAGACAACTCCTTCATGTTCTAAAGAATTTGTGTGCCTTGCACAAAAGAGAAGAATCACACACAATATTCTTCTAGAGGAAGAGGTGGTCAAAGAGGAAGAGGAAGGAAGAATTTTAGAGGTAGGGGAGGTAGACATTTCCAAGGAGAAAGGTCTTATATTCATTGCCTAAGATGCAATAGAGATGGACATGATGCTTCCACATGTAAGTTTCCTTAGGATAGAATCAAGCAGGAAAGAAGTGAAGGAAAAGGTAAAACAATTGACAAAAGGAAAGGTAAAGCACTTGAATCTGCTCATTATGTTGTGGCACATTGCAACATTGGGGTAACTAAACACTTATTCAATGCTTCACTTGCTTCATGGAAATATGCTTGGTTTCTTGATTCAGGAGCAAGTTGTCACATGAATTTCAGGAGATATTTCTTTGAATAATTCATTGACAATGTTGATGTAGTAGTGTACTTTACATACAAGTCAAAACTCAAGCCATCAGGGCTTGGCACCATCAAGCTTAAACTACCTGGTCTTCCATACTTTCTTCTACATGATGTTGTATACCTCCCGAAGTTAAGGAGAAACTTGTTGTCTTTTGTCCACATCCACAAGCAAGGACACTCCATTCATATATTTGATGGAAAGGTTGAGGTTAGAAAAATATTAGATCACTCACATGTCATGACTGGGATAGAAGAAGAAAGACTTCTAAAGTTGCAAGGAACCTTTGCTCATGCACAAAACTTTTCATATAGTTATCACTATGATGAAGGTAATTTTCCATCAAGTATTTTATGGCATGTGTTGGGGCCTTCGTTTAATTTTCAAAAGGTTTTGACCAATTTTTGCTGACCGAAGGATGAGAAGGAAGCGGGTGGCAGCAATGGTTAGCTTGTGAAAGAGTCAGTTGGACAGCAAGATAGGAACAGGCAGTGGCGCAAGAGTTGTGGAAAGGTGGCAGCGGAAGACAAAGGTAGCCAAGTGGGTGGGAAGGTGAAAGAGCAGCCGAGCAGGAACTATCAGTTCAGGCGGCAGAAAGGAATATAAAAGTAGAGGGCTAGAAAAGAAGAGAGGTTGGCTGGTGAATGGGATAGTTGGTAAGGCTATTGGAGCTGGCGGGAAGATATCTGGTTGAGGTAGACGGGTAGCAGGACACAGGAGTCCATACAAACGAGGCCCTTGAGGTTGAGATCGAACTCATGGATCTGATCCGAGTATTCCTTGTAGTTTCTTGTGGCGAATGCCAAAGATATGTTGTACTGTTTTATTGTTAAGTTAATAGAAAGAAAGCTAGATTGGTTGCAAATCATGATATGTATGGATCCCCTGGTGTGATGAGTTTCTAAAAAATTTAAATGTTCCATAAAATGCATGTATTTAGTAGTTCTTGTGTAACCGCTATTATGCTGTATCTCTGTTTCGCGTGTAATGGATATACTTTTGTTATTGGATGATGCCTCGGTTGGTGCTCCCTTGACCCCATGTTGAACCTTTCTTACTTCTGGTCATGGCACACCTCGAGTGAGACTCCTTACCCTTTGGGTAAGGTGAAAATGCCGGCATTGTCCTAGACTACATCGGACCATTGTTGTCCCTCTGCGACCAAACCCAGGGTCTTTTCTCCCCGATGAATCTTTCGTGCCAACAAATGGCTTTGTTTCCAGGACCCGAAGTTACGAGAACTAGTTCGAAACATGGTGTCGAGGATATTCAAGAGAGAGATCAGGGATTGGTGGAATCATAAAGTAGATCAGTTTGTAGCAGAGCAAGCTACCCATAGAAATCAACTGATCAGCAAGATAAGTGAGGGGATTTTATATGCCGATGGTACCAATGATCAGTATGAGATTTTTTGGTGCAAGTTTCCAAAAGACTTGTACAATTGGTTAAGAAGGCTGAAGGGGTAGAACCAGTCAGGGGGATTGACGACAGTTTGCCACAACTGGACTTCGTCAGATATCACACTGCTCCAACAATTGGACAATGATCTAACTAGAGCAGTTGATTTTTGGGTAAGGAATACGGTGGAAGGATATATAGTCGAATTTTCTACGAAGAGTTATCAGTCTTTCTCAAAGGAAGAAGTTGTATTCGTCTCCAGATTAAGAGGAAGATTGATGAAGGAAGTATTGACGTGGATTAAGATGTTTATGGTAGAAGAAGGATTACTACTAGGGGAAGGATGTAGAGGGGGGAATGCTACTAGTTGAGGAATAGAGATGCTGTTGAAGGGATGGATGTAGAAGAATTGAAGAAATATAGAGATGTCAGAGCACAGAGGAGAGCACTACTAGTGGATAAGTGGTAGACGAGAGTGATTAAGACTCTGGGGAAGAGGAGGATGGGCCCCCACCAAGTAGGAGTGGTGATGGGAAAACCCCAAGTCGAGGAGGGAGGAGAGGAAGATGCTGGGCAGAGCCAGAGTGGTGACAAGAGACGTAGGAGTCAGAGGAATGAAGAGGGACCTTCCCTATAGGTTGCGGAAGGTGGATCGCAAGAGCAGAGGTCGAGTGGGCATGGAGAGGAAAGAGAAGAAGACATGGGTGATGTGATGAGGAGATTATTTAATGAAGGAGAAGCATCCATTAAGAATCAACAACAATACCCCCGAGACACCGGTGGCATTTCCCTCGATCTTCCCCTGGTACCTTATTACAATCCGGAGGAATTTGTTATTAGCTTAGCCAAGGCAGTATGGGTACATAGTGCACGTGAGAAATACAAAGCCAGTTTTAATATTGGGAGCAACAAAGGAGCCAACAGTATCAGTAACTTAGGATTGTAGGGATCCCAGTAGCCTGGGAACAAAGGGTTTGTGCTATTAGCTTACACCCAAGTCAGTATGGCGGGGTATTTTACCAGATATCCAAAATTTGTGGGAAGGGGAAACAAGGATGTGGAGCAACACTGGTATCTCTGTGAGGCTATTTGGAGAGCACATCAGACTCCAGACAATGTTAGGACAATGGAATTCTAGACCATGATGAGGGAGAGGGCTCTGTGCTGGTTTATAAAATGGATGGAGCAGAACCAGAACCCCATGATAGATGATATCAAGAGAGGATTTGTGCAGGAATTCAAAGTACCACAGACGGACCAACAGGGGTTGTCGAAGCTGTGGGAAATTAAGCAAAAGGAGGGTGAGACAGCCTGGGAGCTCATGCAAAGGTTTAAGGATGCCATCGCAAAGTTGAGTTACACCTTGGACCCAAATCACCAGCGGGATTGGTTTATCAAGGCACTCTTGCCCCTAACTAGAACGTTGCTGACGCAACAGAAAATTGGAACCCTCCAAGATGCGTTGGAGCAAGCATCCCAAATAGAGGCCATGGCTGGGTATCCTCATGAATACAAGGGAGGGACGAGCTTGCAAGACCCATCGATCATGGGTCTCTAGAACCAGATTGCAATGTTAATGGAGAAGCTGAAGGATCTTTAGTTGGTAAGACTAGCCAGACCCAACATATGGTACACCCACTGCATGGTTGCAGGGCACGTTGTGACATAATGCCCCAGGTTGTGACGGATTAATAATCTAGGGGGAGTCGTGGGGTTGTCATGGGCCCCACCAACCACAGGTTTTGCGGCAATAAGAGTGCAAGGAGCTTTCCCAGGAAGGAATAGCCAAGACTTTTTTGAAATTTGTAGAGCATACGGACACCTACCACAGATGTGCCCGATACTGCAGAAATACTCCAACGTCCCCAATAACAACTACTATGAGTTTTGCACATCTACAATGCATCACACTGATCAGTGCAGAGCACTGGATGCTCTAGCAGAATGGCTAGATAGATCTATGTTCAGAATTAATGAGTCAAATTAGGGAGGACGAGGAGGAAACGGGTGAGGAGGGAGAACTGGAGGAAGAGGGCCTGTGAGGTGTTACAACTGTGACCAGGAAGGGCATGTCGCTAGGGAATGCCCGCTCCCAAGGAGACCTTGGTGCTCATAGTGTAGGATTAATACCCATGCCACGAAAGACTGTCCAAAACTCATTACAAAGTGGGAAGAAAGGACTAGGCAGAGGGGGGCTAACCTGGTTAATGCTGAACTGCAGACCAATGACTGTCTTCCCACAACCAATATTAATATAGTCACCCTAGGAGGAAAGAGGACAAGGGAGGATCATAGCACAACGAACCCACCCTTGATTGTTAAAGCAGAATCTCCACAAAAAGTATATTAGCCCGAATGCTAAAAGCAATATTATCATGAGGAAGCTAAGCTGTTCGAGGAGATGATCGAGAAGAGAGACAACTAGAAATGATAGTATCACGTGCTTGAGCATGGCCAGATGATTGAAGAATGGTTTAAACTATTCTTGAAGATTGTTGAGGATGAAGGCATGTTGAAGGAGTTGTGGAAAAGTTTAAAGGTTGCAGTATCCATAGAAGAGGGTAAGTGGAGCGATCACTCGTAGATTTTCCAGAAAAGAACTCCAGAAGAGTGAAAAGGAACAAAAGGAGAAGTGGCAAGGAGTTTTGAATCAATGCGCAGGTTGCAGGGTTCCAGATAAGGGACACAATGTTAGACTTGGGGTCGGATGTAAACATCCTACCTAGAAAAACATGGGAGGAAATGGGGAAGCCACAACTGAAATACTCACCAATTCAACTAAGGATGGAAAATCAATACTGTATATTGCCCATTGGGAGGTTGGAGAACGTGGAAGTCGATGTAGCGGGGGTGAAGATGCACACTGAATTCGAGGTGATTGACATCATGGGGGATAAGGACCCATACCCAGCACTCCTTGGGATCGATTAGGCCTACGAAAACTATTCTATCATCAACCTAAAGAAAGAATTGATGATTTTTGAAGTAGAAGGATTAAGGGTGATCCAACCCTTGGAACACTATCAAGGACCTAGGTTCACAGAGCCAGTAGATGACAGGAATGAACTAGGAATGCTATACCAGCTTTACATGCTCACAGTGGGGAAGAGGGAAGATTATATAAATCCCACGGCAGGAGGCTCTGTCAACTGGAGAAGTATCCAAAGCTCAAAGACCGGCTCAGAAGCTGCATGGGATGCATGGTAGCAAGGTGGGTATGAACTAAATACTAGATGCTGTGCAATGGTAACCTGAGTAAATTGGATAGGAACAGAGATGGGCAACTATCCCAAATATTATGGCCTTGAACCAGTGGATGCCTTCTTGAACAGGATAGACCAGGAAATAACAAAGGATCAAAAGATTCCCTTTCTTGATATCGCCCTCATGGCAACACTGACAAGATGGTGGAAGGCGCACCACAATGCACTAAGAGACTGGACGAGCATCAAGCAAGCCATGAAGGAGAGATTTTCCCAGGAGGAAGATCGGCCATAGGATAAGGCAAAGTACCAGGGGGATTCAAGTCCCGAGAAGTACATCAAAGATTGCATAACCAATTGGAAGAGCTAGGGAATGTTGAAGGATCGATGGGTACATGCATTTATACATACCCTCAGAATGGTCTAGCGAGCTTGGTATGTACAAGAGGAGCTTCGTCGGTAGATGACAGATTGGGATGCTTTGGAGGTACAATTTGTTAGCAACTTTTCATTCAGAGGTAATGAGGCACACATGACAGAGGCACTCCAAGTGATAAAGCGAGTTCTATTCACCCCAGAGCCATTGGTTGAAGGAGGGCCCGAGGAAACTTTTCTGCACTATCTGTATGACATGGAGTCGCCAGGATATGCGACCTGCGACAAGGTGGAAGCAGAGCTAGAGTAGGATGGGTTGGATGAACTAAGACACGTAACCTTCGGGGAAATGGAAGGAGAGAGGGACATTCGGGAAAGCTCCTCAATAGGAGTTTCCCACCTTCTACCAGTGAAACTAAGGAAACAAAATGTTGGGACGGAGGATAAGCCAAAAGTAGCATCTGTGGGAGACTATTGGGATGAACAAACCACAAAAGATATTTTTGACCTACTATAGGAATATCATAACCTAATCCTAGCCTCAGTAGTAGAGTTGAAGGGGATAAAAGGAAATATAAGGGAAATGAAGATTATATTAAGATCGGATTCCCGACCGGTAAAACATAGGCCGTACAAATTAAACCGAAGGTTGAAGGAGAAAGTTAATAAAGAGATCGACAAAAAAGTTAGAAGAAGGAATTATATTTCTGGTAGATGAAGCTTAATGGATAAGCTTGATAGTCATACAGAACAAGAAGGACGCAACTGAGATCAAAGTATGTGTTGATTATAGAAGCCTTAACAATGCATGTGTGCATTACCCTTTCCCGACGCCTTTCAGTGATGAAGTCCTAGACAACGTGGCGAGGAATGAAGCATATTGGTTCACAGATGGATTTTTGGGGTACCACCAAGTTCGAAAAACTGAGGAGGATAAAAGAAAAACAACATTCACTACTAAGAGGGGGTCATAGTTGTATTCTGAGACTATATTCACAAATTTATAGAGGTGTACATGGATGACTGGCAATGTATAGTCTGTTAAAACAACACACCAGCTTATTAAGAGTAATGTTTGAAAGGTGCAGGAAACTGCAAATTTATTTAAACCTCAAGAAATATATCTTCCCAATTCTATTTGGAACACTACTAGGCCATATCGTTTACAAGGATGGAGTATGTGTAGACCCAACGACCCAACGAAGGTTGCGACAATCGTCCACATGGAACCACCGTGCAACATAAAACAACTAAGATCAACTCTAGGTCACACAAGGTACTACCGACGATTCATCAGGAACTACACATCAATCACAACCCCACTAGAAAAATTGTTGAAGAGAACAGAGGAGTTCATTTGGACTGAGGATTGTCAGACAGCTCTGAATAAGTTAAAGGAAAGGTTGTTAAGCGCACCCATACTCGTATATCCTGATTGGAACAAAATGTTCCATGTGCACATCAACGCGTTGAGTATAGTGTTGGGAGCGGTCTTAGTGTAGCGAGGGGAGAAGAATATGGACCACCCGGTGTACTATGCTAGCAGAAAGCTGTCAACTATGGAGAGAAACTACACAAAAACTGAAAGAGAAGCCTTGGCAATGGTTTATTCTCTCCAAAAGTTCAGGCATTATTTATTGGGCACACCATTCAAATTATTTACAGACCATTATGTGCTCAAATACTTGGTAAACAAGCCAGTACTAGAAGGGCGAATATGTCAATGGTTGTTGTAGTTCTAGGAATTCACTTTCAAGGTGGTCATAAAACCCGACAGATTGAATGTAGGACCAGACCATCTCTTGTGACTAGAGACAAGGGAGAATAAAGGAGCAGTGGATGATCGGTTGCCCGACGCCGACTTATTGAGAATACAGGAAATCCCAAACCAAGAAGAGATCACCACAATATAAAAAATAGGTCAGTGCCTAGAAGGATATACGGCAGCACAGAGACGACACTTGGTAGTAAGGGCAACAGATTACTAGCTGATTGCAGGACACCTCTACAAGATGGGCTTAGATCAAATACTGAGGCGCTGCGTCCTACAACATGAACGAAATGATGTGCTATGGGAATGACACCCGGGGGTTGCAGGAGGCCATGTGGGAGGTAAATCCACTGCAAGAAAGATATTATATGCAGGACTTTGGTGGCCAACTATTCATAAAGATTCTAAAGAATTTGCTAAGACCTGCGACGTCTGGTAAAGGGTCAGAAAGCCTTTGTGACGGGATGAGCTGCCCCTACACCCTATACACAGTGCAAATATTTGATAAATGGGTGGCAGATTTCATTAGACCCATTACGCCACCGGCGAGGCACTCATGAGCGAGATACATAATAAAAAGAATAGAATACCTCACTTGTGGGCAGAAGTAGCATTGGTCAAAGACTGTACAACGGAAACATCTGCATGGTTTATTTTCGAGAACATAGTCTCAAGGTTTGGATGCCCGAGAAGCCTCACAAATGACCAGGGAACACACTTTTTGAATGAAACCATTAAGACTCTGCATAGGACCTTCATGATTCAGCATAACAAGAGTAGCCCCTATCACCCATAGGCCAATGGCAAAGTGGAAGCATTCAACAAAATCCTAGAGAAAGGGCTAACAAAGGTTGTATCGGCCAACAAGGATGACTAGGATGAAAGAATACCCGCAACTCTATGGGCGTACAGTACAACAGTAAAGAGACTTCATAAGAAAACTCCATTTCAGCTAGTATACGGAAGGGAAGTTGTGGTTCCAATGGAATTTATATTACCACGTATGTTCATATTTGAATCCATAGGAATGATGGACAACATAGCCTTGTGGGACAGACTGGGTTAGCTCTTGGAACCTAACAAAACTTGCTTCTTGGTCAAGTTTCATCAGTCAGTGGAGAAGAGAAGGAGAAAAGCTTGGCATGATAAGCATATCAAGAAGAAGTCTTTTGAAATAGGGGAATAGGTACTCCTATATGACAGAAAGTTCCAGAATTTCCCAGGGAAACTGTATATGCACTGGTTAGGCTCATTTATAGTCACAGAAATCAAATATTCGAGAGAAGTAAGGCTTGCACAACTAGATGGAGTCCTACTACATGGATGGGTGAATGGCACATGCCTGAAGCCCTTCTACAATGCATAATTCAAAAAAAAAAAAAAAACCACTAGGTAAAGTCTTGTCATGTCATAAAAATGAGGAGATGGACAAGAAGGTTGCGACAACAACTTCAGCACGCCGCAACTCATTTGTGGTTGGGGGGGGGGGCGAGAAGAGGTAGAGTTAGTAGTCACACTTGTAATCCCCGTTAGCAAGGTGCACGTAGGCATGCACTTTTTCCAGACATTATGATCACACGTTGTACCCGTCCTTTCCGCTGTACCGATAGTCATTTCCATATTAAGTAACCAATAATGCAACTTCCAAATTAGGAGCCACAAAATATTTTCCCATTAAGTACAAAATTAGTTAATAAATAACCCCATCATGGCAAAATAATACGCCATGCAGCCCACTATGTACTTTCCCAGTCCACGTCATGGTTGCACGTCCAGGCCAGCCTACGACGACAAGGTATAGCTAGAACACATGGGAAAGTTACCAGAGTAATTAGTTGCTAAGGTCCAATCAGTCAAGAAACGTCATGTCAGGTCCGGCTACTTAAATTTGTAGGATAATGAAGGGCATTCCAGAACTTCAATCACAGATAGCAGAAGAATTACAGAGCCGCTCTGAAGAACAGTTGCAGAGACAGAGAAGCAGGAAACCTTAGGTGCAGATTGTTTATCATAGGCGAAAGGAGATGGCGAAAGGAATTGTATACATTTTGCAAGACACATTAGATGAAAGAATTGCAGTGGTCGATAACCTGTATGGCAAATATGACAAGGCAAATTTGGTCGACAATGATTTTACAGACTGTTTCTAGTTCCCAGCCATGAAAAGAGAAGTTTATGTAGAGGATTTCCAGAAGGAGGATGGCACCAAGACCTCTAGGGTCAGGGAGGAGTTTAAAGGGCTACAAAGATTAACGTTACTCCATTTGAGGAGTTTACCTGTGTTCAACACCCAATTTGCCACAATTCAGTGTACCAAACTTTTGGCGAGTAGGATGCATGAAGGATCATTGTCGTTGGACAAGGAGTATCCCATCCCTGTGGAGGATATTAGTTGACTAACAGGGTTTTCCACGGGAGGGAACACAATTAGTTTAGCATTCCAGATAGGGGCTAAGAGAGCCAAGAAGCAGCATGAGGATAATATCTATGCTAGATATGGGACTGAGCGGGGTGGGAGAGAAGAAAAGTTGGATATAATCAACAAGGTCGACATCAGGTTTGCCTGCTACCTCATAGCAGGCAAAACAATGTGTCACTTTACAAAGAACGAATGCACGTTGGACACCATTTCGGTGGTGGAATATTGTTGCTGGGGAGAGGTATTGAACTGGTTTGCATTTGTTCTCAACGAGCTATTTGAAGCTTGTGAAGATGTGTACAGGCGGGGTACCAGTTTTGTGTTTGGGTACATTTTGATGTCGTTGGCAATGTGGAAGTGGAGGTCACTGAAGGAGAGGGAATTGGCGACCATCATCGAAGGCCAACCAATAGCACTCTATTACGACCCATGGAGGGCATCAGGAGACCCCAACATGAAGGAGATAAATGAAATAGCTTTCAAGGATTGGTACGAGAAGATGCTGGCGACCATAAGGTCAACAGAGAGGATACCAAAGACTCTGTTGGATGAATTCTTAAAAGAGCTATGGTTCAGGGCCTCACATGCACACACCTACCTGAGGCTATGGTGTGTCCACCCAAAGACGTTTAAGATGAGGCTACAGAGGTTTGTACTAATGGTAGAAACGCTGCACAAAGAGGTGGGATCATGGCCGGGAGTGGCCTACGAAATCACAGAAGGGAAATAAAACTATCATTTTGGAGCCTTCAAAAAACAGGCGCAAGGGGGAGATGTGGCGGAGAGCAGTAGGAAGCAACTAGCCGATGATGAAATCCAACCAATGGTGCTTTAGATGGAGGAGAATGTTCAAATTCAGATGAACAATTGCTAGTTTCGAATCAAGTGAGAGCAATTATCCTGCCCAATTTCAGGGCTCTACCATGTTTTCTCCTATTATAACAACCCCGCTGGCCATGAAAATCCCCACCGGAGTAGCCCAGGCTCCTCCCAGCTTATGGTCCCCAAGCTAAAGAAAAAACAAGTTGTACGCACTCCCACTGCCAAAAAGCGGAAAACTATCACACTAGCCCCGATTGTCGACCTTACTGGCGAGACCGAGCATTCAGTCTCCGTAGCCCCCATAGTTGAGGAGATCCCCTCCATTTCCACCACTTTACCTTAGTCACGGGAGTCTTCCCCACACACAGCCTCCACCTCCGCAACCCTATCAGAGACCCTCCCAGCAGCTGACGAAAGACGACTATGGAAATGAAAGTTCAGTCAGTCGAGCAGACAGATGGCAGCACTCCTGCCAATGGAACACAACCAACATCACTTACATCACCAATTCTTGGGTCAGACCCACCACAAGGGGGAAGCCTAGATACTATTCTATAGGAAGCAAGGATTGAATCGTACCTACCACCTTTCCCTATAAATCTCACAGTAGTCCCAAACCCTAGCATCATTCCACCCTATCCATAGTTCACTCCGCATTAACAACAAGCTCATTCGCCTGCATCACACTCCGACAAATCTATCGCCAATGGCCTACCCATCCAACAGTAGTTCCCTAAACCCAATACAATGCAGGCTAACACACTCTAGCACTAGTCGTCGGCCCAGTTATTTACATTTATACAACAAGCAACGCACAGGGCCGAAAGGATCCATGAGGATCTGGCCAAGGAACATGAACAAAAAGCAAGGTAGTTGCAAGAAGTAACAGAAGAGCGTGATCACCCACGACAAACAAATTCAGATGTGCAAGACCAGGTTGATCAAATCACGCAGTGGTTCCGGACATTGTGGCCAGCAATCATTGAGGCAAACACAGAGGCACCGATGGACATCACAACGTGCACACTGGTAAAATGTGCGATAACATCCAGGCGTCATGCTTGAACCTGGTACCTATCAATAACAACGTGAAGAAGAAGCTAGAAATGGTAAGGTCCGCACTGCTAGACCCAGTGGTGATCTACATGAGAACGGTCGAGGGAAAAATTGCTGAAGGAGAAGAAAAGAAACAAGCCTTAGCAGACACCCTCGTCGATGGCTACACTCTAATGAACAAAGTCCATGATTGGCTAGGAAGCCTGGCATTGAAGAATCACTCGGTCTATCCGATGAGAGAGCAAATACAAACCCTATTTGCTAGCACAAAGGATTGTACAGACCCCGCCCAACTGTAGTAGATCAATGATCAGATTGACGCCATTCAGGTCCAAGTTGATCATATTGAGGAGGAGTCCACAAAGACGAAGAAGGTAATCAGAGATTTGTAGCCACTGGTTCGGATGCAGGTTCTGACCCTGAAGGAGGTGTGTGACTCCAGCAGACAACAATGGAGTGACCTGCAAAACTAGCGGCCCATAGAGCTAACGCCGAAATCGGCTGAGGCATTCGCTCAACGTGTTGATGCAATCCTCGCTCGATGGGACACTACCATTCAAAGATACAGAGAGTTCAGGCAGCAGACCATGACCACTGTTCCGGAGTTGGAGCCTTCATTTGGAATGGGGGACCCTCAGAGGCAGGAAAGTGTAGTAGAGATAGATGCCACTTCGCGAGCAATGGCCAAGGCAAAAGAAGCACCAAACCAGCCGTCAGTAGAACCAGCATAGTTGATAGTACAACCACCACCCATAGAGCCAATGGAAATACCAACAGAAATGACCAAGGTCAAAATGAATTGACTCGGGGACGAGTCAAAGGATTGTGGTCAGGGCCTGTTGGGGCCTTTGTTTAATTTTGAAAAGGTTTTGACCAATTTTGGCTGACCGAAGGATGAGAAGGAAGCGGGTGGCAGAAACGGTTAGCTTACGGAAGAGTCAGCTAGATAGCAAGGTAGGAATAGACAGTGGCACAAGAGTTGTGGCAAGGTGGCAGCGGAAGACAAAGGCAGCTGAGTGGGCGGGAAGGTGAAAGAGCAGCTGAGCAAGAAATGTCAGTTCAAGTGGTAGAAAGGAATATAAAAGCAGAGGGCCAGAAAAGAAGAGAGGTTGGTTGGTGAATGGGATAGTTGGCAAGGCTGTTGGAGCTGGTGAGCAGATATCTGGTTGTGGTAGACGGGTAGCAGGACGCAGGAGTCCATGTGAACTGGGCCCTTGAGGTCGAGATCGAACTCATGGATCTAATCTGGGTATTCCTTGTAGTTTCTTATGGCGAATGCCAAAGATATGTTGTACTGTTTTATTGTTAAGTTAATAGAAATAAAGCTAGACTGGTTGCAAATCATGATATGTATGGATCCCCTGGTGTGACGAGTTTCTAAAAAAATTAAACGTTCCATCAAATGCATGTATTAGTAGTTCTTGTGTAACTGATGTTATGCTATATCTTTGTTTTGTGTGTAATGGATATACTTTTTTTATTAAATGATGCCTCGGTTGGTGCTCCCTTGACCCCATGCTGAACCTTTCTTACTTCTAGTTGCGGCACGCCTCGAGTGAGACTCCTTACCCTTTGGGTAAGGTGAAAATGTCGACGTTGTCCTAGACTACACCGGACCATTGTTGGCCCTTTGTGCCCGAACCCAGGGTATTTTCTCCCTGCTGACTCTTTCATGCCAACAACATGCTAGGTTTGGACATCTATAATATGACAACCTTCCTTTGTTGAAGAAACATGGTGTTATTGGTTTGCCTATAATTCCTAGGAAACTTTAGCAATGCGATGCTTGTATCTTAGGAAAGAACAACAAATAGTATTTTCATGATTGTCATTCTAGAGAACATAGAAAGCCTGAACTCATTCATTCTGATTTTCCTGGCTCAATGCATGTTCCTTCTACAAATGGTAATAAATATATGATGACATTTATTTATGACTACACCAGAATGTGTTGGGTTTATTTATTGAAGAACAAATATGAAGCATTTGAAACATTTAAGAACTTTCATGCATGGATTGACAATGATGCACAATCTCATATTGGGTCTATTCGTACTGATAATTGAAAAGACTATATACATAAATGAATTTGAAAACTATCTTCACCAACATGGGATCAAAAATCAAACAATCGTGCCTATTAATCGCTAATAGAATGGAGTAGTTGAAAGAATGAAAAGGAAAATATTAAATATGGTATGTTCGATGATGTTTTTTAAGAATTTTAAGTTGATGTTTTTGGATGATGTGGTTCTATGTGCTGTTTATATAAAGAATAGGTGTCCATCTAATGCTATAAAAAAAAACTCCTTATGAAATGTGGTATGGCCACATTCCTTCGGTGAGGCATCTCAGGGTTGTTGGTTCCACCTATTATGCCTTCATAAATAAGGAACAAAGAAACAAACTCAGTGCATTGCAAATGTATCTTCTTGGGGTACTCAAATACATCAAAATGTTATGAAACCAACTCACAAAAAGATATAAAAAGTAGATCAACGACTTAAGAATCAATCTCTTCGAGGGGGAAACCTCCTTTACATTACACAAATGAATAATTCTTGGATGATACAAATGAAAAAAAACTCCTTTCTAATATAGTAGTATAAGGGGTAACAATATAATCAAAGCCAACATAACAATAATAATATAAGGGCACAACAATAAAAATAGTGGGTTTCTATGAGGCACAATAATAACAATATGGGGACAATAGGGGCACAACAATAACAATAAGGGCTACAATGACAATAGTAATGGGGGAATCACTAGTATTATAGGGACCTAACATGCTCCTCTCCTTCAAAACTATGTTGTTCTCAATGCTTGAGTAGTTCTAGATGCTTCTGTATAAAATTCTCATCCTCCCATGTGGAATCTTCAGTGGGTAAGTTCTTCCACTTAGCAAGATACTCTGAAATTGATCGATTTCGTAGCTGTCGAGTTCTTGTTTCTGTGACTGCTTTAGGTTCCAATATTATTTTTCCTTCCTTGTCAAGTTTTGGAAATATTGTTTGAACTGGGAGCTTGTCACCAATAACCTTGTTTAAGCATGAAACATGGAAAACTGGGTGCACTTCGGAAGCTGTAGAAAGCTCCAATTTGTATGCCATATTACCAATCTTTTGCAACAACTTTTACGAACCATAATACTTGGGTGATAATTTATTATTCCTAGCTTTCTTGAGGGACATTTGTTTATATGGTTGTAGCTGTAGAAATACCCAGTCACCTACATCAAAACTTATTTCTCTACGATGTTGATCAGCCTATTGTTTCATTCAATTCTGTGCCAAATTTAGGTTATCCTTTAAGAGTTGGAGAACTTGTTGTTGATGCTTGATGTGATCTTCCACTGCTTGAACCTTAGAATTTTATCTTAAATATGATGTGATGGACAGTGGGTGATATCTATAAAGTGACATAAATGGTATCATTTTTGCTACAGAATGGAGGGAAGTGTTATACCACCATTCATCCAGAGGCAACCATTTGACCCATTGCGTCTGTTTATCAGATACAAAGCAATGAAAATATCCTTCCAAACATTTGTTTACTCTCTCAGTTTGCCAATCAAATTGAGCATGATAAGATGAACTATGAGCTAACTGAGTACTAAGACAAGTTAATAATTATGTCCAAAAATTTCCAGTGAAAATGGGATCTTTGTCGCTTACAATAATCTTTGGGTTTCCATGTAGCTTTTGAATTGTTTCCATAAATGAAATAGAAACTGTATTGGCTTTAAATGGATGAGATAATGCACAAAAGTGTGCATACTTGGTAAGTCTGTCAACTACCACCATGATGACACTCTTTCCTTCAGACATGGGTAAACCTGTGAGAAAATCCATTGAAACCTCCACCCAACGTTGACCTGGAATGGATAAAGGTTGTAATAGACCCGGGGTCTTAATTGTTTCAACTTTATTTTGTTGGAAAACCAAACATTCCGCCACAAACTTTTGAATATCAGGTTTAAGGCCATCCCAAAAAAAATTCCTTCTTAACCCTGTGGTAAGTTTTTAAAAATCTCGAGTGCCCTCCTAAGGGAGAGGCATGCAATTCCATAAGAATCTTTTGTTTGAGTTGGGAATTCTAACATAGGTATAAGTGATCTTTGTACCATAACGAATCATTTTTCCAGCTAAATGTATCATATTTACTAGGATCTTGTTGTAATTTTTGAATTAGAGCCCACACTTCTTCGTCATTCTTCCATTCATCCCTTGCGTCATTTATCCAATTTGGTTGGATAATGGAAATGGCACAAAGCAATGCTTCCACATCATCATCCTTTCTTGAGAGTGCATCTGCCACAACTTTTTGCTTCTCTTTTTTTTAGACGATTTCAAAGTCATAACCCAACATCTTTGTGACCCATTTTTACTGCTCTTCTGAAGATAATATTTGTTCTAAAAGGTATTTAAGACTATCATGATCTGTTTTTACCTTGAAGTGTCTTCCCATTACGTAGGGTCACCATTTCTTAAGTGCATGTAGTATTTCCAACATTTCATTCTCATAAATAGATTTGTGTAAATAATTTCCTTTGATTGGACGACTTTCGAAATCAATGGGTCTTTCTTCTTGCATTAAAATAGCACCAATTCCATTTCCTGAGGCATCACATTCCACAATAAAGGTTTTTGTGAGTCCGGCATAGCTAAGTCCAGTGCTTGACACATTGCCTCTTTAAGATGTTCAAAGGCCTTCATTGCTTCTAGAGTCCATAAAATTTCTTCAATAATGTTGTTAGAGGTGCTGCTATTCTCCTATAATTCTTAACAAACCTGCTATAATACTCTGTCAACCCAAGAAATCCACATAGATTCTTTATGGATGTGGGGATTTTCCATTCCTTAATGGCTTTAATTTTTATAGGGTCTACCTTAACACCTTCATGAGATACAATATGACCCATATATTCCACCTCTTGTACTCCAAAGAAACATTTGGAGATTTTTGCATATAATTGTTTCTCCTCCAATCGTTTGAGCACCCTGTCAACATGTTGAACATGATCCTTCCAAGACTTGCTATAGGTTAGTATATCATCAAAAAATACTAACACAAATTTTCTAAGGAAGTGTTTGAAAGTGGAATTCTCAAACCTTGAAATGTAGAAGGTGCATTGGTAAGGTCAAAAGGCATGACCAAAAATTCATAGTGACCCTCATGAGTTTGAAATGCTACTTTCAGAATGTCTTCAGTCTTCATTCTGATTTGATGATATCCTGAACGAAGATCCAACTTGGTGACGTAAATTGATCCATGCAATTCATCCAATAGTTCATCAATGACAGGAATGGGAAATTTATCTTTAATAATGAGCTTTTTGAGCTCCCTATAATCAAACACATGCACCATGATCCATCCTTCTTTTGCAACAATACTACTGGAGCAGAGAAATAAATTTGACTAGGTTGAATTATACTAGCCTCTAGCATTTCTGAAACCATACATTCAATTTCACTCTTTTGGGCATAGGGATATCTGTAAGACCTGATGTTTGGAGGAACACTTCTTGGAATCAAATGAATAGCATGATCATGATCAGAAATAGGTGGGAGACCTTTGGGAGTCTCAAATACCTTGGAATGATTTTCCAAGGCCTTTTGGAGATCTAGAGAAATAGATGATTTCGATGTGGGAACCTCTAGCAAACACAATTGTGCAATTATGCCTTCTTGTTCTTTCTTTAGAAGCTTTGTCATTCCATTGGAGCTGCTTATATTTCCTGGTTTCCCTGTGATACCTCTTAATTCAACTTCCTTTCCTTCTGAAGAAAATTTCATGAAAAGTTCTTGAAAATTAAAAGCTATTGTACCCAAGGATTGTAGCCATTGGACTCCTGGTACACCATCAACACAACCCATTGGAATGGAAAGCATTGGGCTATTAAATGCATATTCTCCCATGGATAGCTTGATATTATGGCACTTTCTAGAGCAATTTATGGTTCCTCCACTTGCAACCATCACTTGACACTCTAGTTCTGGATATAGGAAGCAATTCAATTCCTTGGCTATCTTACAATGAATAAAATTATGGGTATTGTCCGAATCAATCAACACTATTACCTTTTTCTTCTTCATATGTCCTTCTATCTTGATAGTTTGGGAGTGGCAATTCCAGCCAATGCATTACAATATATGATTGGATTCATTTCTTCTTTCTGTAGGTTTTATTCCTGGTGTATATCCTCTTCTTTTGATGTTTCTTGTTCATTTTCTTCCTCCTCTTCACAATCTATGTAAAATAATTTCTTCTCAGCACACTTATGACCTTTAGTGTATTTTCTATCACAACTGTAACAAAGCCATTTTTCTCTTTTTTCTTCCAATTGTTGGGTTTCAAACTTGTGGGTTGTGGAAGGCTAGGGGAGATAACACTTTCATCCTTATAGTTGTGAGTGGTAGGCTTCCTTGTTTCCATAATTTTTTTTTCATTTTTTTTGCCAACCTGAATGCCTTCTCCAATGAGTCAGGTTCCCAAAGGTGAACCTCATGTTGGATGTTATCCTTTAAATTCCCTATGAACACATCAATCCTATGCTCCTCTGGAATATATTTTACCATTATATTCAATTTTTGGAAGTCCTCAATGTGCTCCACCATTGAACCCTTTTGTTTTAGTTTTATCAATTGGCTAAAAAAAGTGTTTCTTTTTGTATCCTCATAATGTGTTATCATTTCTTCTGTAAAAATTTCCCAAGTGAAAATTTGTTTACAAGATCAAAGTCATCAATACCATACAAACTGATTTGGTTCCAAATATAAAGTTGCAATGCGCACCTTTTGTGTGTTTTGCACATTATGGAGATCGAAATATTGCTCCATCTGTAGTATCCATGTTACGGGATCCTTTTTATCAAACTTCCTCATATCGATCTTTGGAACATGGTGGCTCTTTAATCCAACATTAGAGTCTATGAAATCATGATTAAAATTTCTTTTGTTCTCATCATGAGTTTCATTTACTAACCTTTCACCATTAGTAATCATTTCTTGTAGCAACTTAGTCAAATCTATCTTCAAATCTTCCATGTCACCTTTCAGTTTTTCTTCTATACCATCCATCTTAGCGTCCATGCCATTCATCTTAGCTTCCATGCCATTCATCTTAGCTTCTGCACACCAAAAGCATACCATCTCCATGATGAAGTGAATAAGAAGTTTATAATATCTAGAGATGTGATCTTTCTTGAATCTTCTAAGATTGCCAATGTTGTTGAGTGGCAACTTGATCACTTGGATAGATTCAGACAAGCAAAGTATTTTCAAGAGTTTTATAACGAGATTCCACATGTTGAAGGGGGTATCCCTATACTAGATCAATCTATGGAATATTCTTCTGAAGCACTCTCTCCCCCACACGAAGCTCCAACTATTGATGACACTTTGAGTGATGTGATTGACATAATTGGGAGACTAAATCTTGATGAATCCCAATCTTAGTCAACTGAGAAGCCTAGGCCATCTAAGAAAGGTCCTCCAAAATGGCTAAAAAAGACATTTGAAATTATTCATCCTCATGAGGTTGGAAAGATGGGAACAAGAAGCTCAACCAAACAAAATGGAGGCGATGTAGACAATCCTGATTCATTGGTTGATATGGATGTTTCTTATGATTTTAAATTGAATTTTTCTACAGATTTTGAACCAAATTCCTTCAAATAAGTCACTTCTTATGATGAATGGAAAGAAGCGATGCAGAAATAATATGATGTTTTGATAAAGAATGGCACCTTGAATCTGCTTGATCCTCCATTGGGAACCAAACCAATAGGCTACAAGTGGATCTTCAAGAACAGGTATAAAGTAGATGGTTCACTTGAAAAAGCACAAAGATAGGCTTGTGGAAAAGGTTTTGCATAGAAGGAAGGGGTCAACTATGAGGAGACTTTTTCCCCCACAACAAAATGGGCTACCATTCGGACACTCTTTTCCTTGGTAGCTTAGAATGGTTGGAAAGTCCATCAAATGGATGTAAAAGCTGCTTTCTTGAATGGAGATTTGAAAAAGAATGTTTTTAGGTCCCAACTAGAAGGATTTATTGTGAGGGGTACGAAACACAAAGTATGCAAGCTTATAAAGTCCTTGTATGGCATCAAGAAAGCACTAAGAGCTTAGTACAAGAAGTTAACTGGGCATCTTATGAAACTCAATTTCAAACATTATGATCTTGATGATGCAACTTTGTTTGTCAAGAAAGTTGGAAAAATTTGTGTATATATTGTGGTGTATGTAGATGATCTTCTGATGACATGGAACAAGGAGAGCTACATTACATCCATAAAGAAATAACTGAGGAAAGGTTTTGAAATGACATATTTGGGCTATGTTCACTACTATCTTGGTATTGAAGTAACTTAACATCAGAAGTTTAGATTCCTCTCTCAGAACAAATACATTGGAGATCTGTTGAAAAAGTTTGGCAAGGATGAGTATAATCCTTTGACTACTCCGATGGAACAAACTTAAATCTCACATCCATTGAAGGAAAATAATTTAAGGATACAACAAAGTATAGACAGCTCATAGGAAGACTGAACTACTTGACTACTACCAGACTATAAATTTCATTTGTTGTTGGAATCCTCTATAGGTTTATGCAAAAGCCTTGTGAGGGTCATTGATATACTGTAAAAAGAGTTCTAAAGTACTCGAAGGGAACTCAATACTTTGGACTCAAGGATACACAAATGTATGACTTTATCCTGATGGGATACTCTGATTCAGATTTTGATGGAGATAAATAAACTAGAGTGTCTACTTCAGGTTATGTTATGAGTCTTGGATTAGGAGTTGTCTCCTAGAGATCACGCAAACAATTAGTTCTAGCAGATTCCATAACTGAGGAAGAATATGTGGCAGAAGTTGAATCAAAAAAGGAAATTGTGTGTCTCAGGAAAATTATGGAAGATTTGTAGGAGAAACAAGTGAATTAAGCTCCTCTTTTGATTGACAACACTTCTGCAATAAAGTTGGCCAAGAACCCAAAGTTCCATGATCGAATGAAGCATATCAATACAAAATACCATCTGATTCAACATCATGGTGAGGCCAAAACAATCCATGTATGACATTGTTCCACAAATGAACAGATTGCAAACATCTTCACCAAAGCACTTGGAAGGGAAAGGTTTGAAAGATTTAGAATGATGCTTGGACTCACCAACATCCCTTCAGATTAAGGGGTGAATGTTGAACACCTTATCTTTGGGATTAGGAATCCTATCTAAATATCGTAAATACCAAAATAAGAGAGGTTGGAAGATGAAGAGAAATTGGGATATGAAACCCAATAGTCTCCTTCTCCTTGTATATAGTCATATTCTATCTTAATGCAAAGAGATAAATTCATCGTGGAGTTACTCTTGGCCTGAAAAACAACTATATTTGGAAAAACATTTTTGAAAGCCTTCAGACCTTGCGATGAACGAGTTGGTATCCTTGAGTTTGGAAGTTATGCCAAACATAACAACAGTACTAAAAGCAAGAAACAAAAGGCTAGACACTACCATTAGAGGCATGAATGAGTCTTAACAGATTTTCTGGAATTTTTTCCAAATATAATGGCAATTAAAGTTGGAACTATAGCCAAAACTCGTATCAAACCTTGTAATGTGACAAAATATAAAATTTCACAGAAAAATTTAGGGATTAAGATCTGAATAGAAGATTAGGGGATGATAACTTGAAGATCAGTTTAGAAGATGTATTTTGAATAGGAAAAAAGAAAAAAATCAAATATTCATGCAAAGATCAAAGTGCAAAAGAACATGTTAAAACTATCGTTAAACTCTGGTAAAATTCCAGAACAACATATTTGAGTAGTTAAACTCATATATACTTATCAGAAAATAGTGAAGTATTTGAAGACATACAAATGACATTTAGAAGAGTTAGTTGAACAAGGAGAAAGACACAAATATAATATTCATGCAAGCATCAAAGAACAAGTAAACTAAAGTCTCACATCAAAAGATCAGTCAAGAATTCTTTAAAAGAAAAATTCGAGGAACCAAGATGGATGATGAAGAGTTGTTGGTGAAATGAGATGCATAGTGTTGGTATGCATCAAGGGTGAATCAATGATCATATTTGGTATCTGAAAGGTGTTTTATAGATGAAAAGAGTGCATTGGTGATTGGTGGAAGGATTGATGTTGTTGGTATAGTTTGGTGTGTTCAATAATGAGAAATTGCTGAAGGTGATTTTGATGGTGATTTTATCAGTAATCAGATATTTTCGAAGGTTTTTGTAAGGTGGTTTTGGTGAGCAGTCTCATTGAGAAAATATGTTTCTTTATGAGGTAAGTGTTATATAGGTTCTAGTTTGAAAATGGATGAAAGATGAATCAAGAGGGCCAACAAGTGGAAGCTTGCAAATCAGGAGTTGTAGCTCCTTCTAGTAGGTGGTCATAAATGTTTAGGGGAAAGAGTCCCTTTCAGTAGTAACTAATAAAAGATTAGTGGCAAGAGTCCCTTTCAGCAAAGGTTAATAAACAAGCAGGGGCAAGATTCCATTTCAACAGAGGTTGATAAACAAGCAGGGGCAACAATCCATTTTAGTGAAGACTGATAAACAAGTAGGGATAGAATTTCCTTTCAGTAGCAGCTAATAAACCTACAAGTAGTAGCTTGTGGGGAAATGATGTAATCAAGTTGAAGTTTGTAATAAAAATAAGATTGGTGTCTTATGTATATGTTTCTCATGTGATTTATAATGGTTATTATGTTATGTTTTACATGATTGAGTTGTGGTTTTTTATTCATGAATGATTGCTAAAGTGATTGAAAAATATAATTTGTGAGGAATTATATAATTTGGTCACACTAATGATTCACCCCCACCCCTCTTAGTAGTGACCTGGTCTCCATTGTTTCTAACAAGTGGTATCAGAGCTAAGTACCTTCAGGATTAGTTTAATAGCTAGAAGGAAAATTAGGGATCATGGAGAACCAAGAATGGATTACCTCAGATGGAGTTCCATTTTTGAACAACTCAAATTATACAACTTGGAAGCTAAGGATGAGAATATACTTGCGATCTCTTGACTTGGATGTATGGCTACCTGTGGAAAATGGAGTAATAGATTATAAGCTTGATAAACAAGTTAGGGAGGAAATCATGAGAGGTTTTCCAAGTCAGATATTGAAAAAGTATTTTGTTTTGATACTTCAAAAGAGATATGGCATAAATTGCATTCCATCTATGATATAAACATGCAAGCTGCATGCGATTTCAAGAGGCTTTCCTTGGAGGATGGAGCAGTCAAAGATTAAAATAGCATTGAAGATAATGAATTAGAGAATAATTATTCTATATCAATAGACAAAGTATTGGGCAACACTCAAAGCACTTAGAGGAGACGCAATTTACAAGTAAGTTGTTTTTTTTTTGTTACTGTCACACAATAGGCCATTTATCTTCAAATTGCTCAACTACAAGTACTAGTGAAGAAGAGAATTTCTCATCTAGTTGTAGTGATGAAGGAGCTACTTTAATAACAATAATATATCTAGACATTGGTCAAGAAGAAAATGGTTCCACCTCTAGTGATGAGGAAGAAATGGCATCCCATGTGTCAACAGAAGAATCCCTAGAGTCATCAAGGGAACAAACTCTTGAACAAGATATGAGTGAAGTTGACATTAGTGGTGATTCTAGTGCCTCCTCTGTTGAGTTGGAATATCTTGAAGAAAATATCTATTTAAAGAGGAAGTTCATATAAGCTCTTAAGGAGATCAATAAATTTAGAGCCATAAATATGAAGTTGGAAGAAGAGAATAGAACATTAAATAAGCAAGATATGGATCTTCAGAAGCATGTAAAGAATTATAAAGCTTTTGAAGAGAATAAAACTAGCCATTGTTCCTCTCAAGTTGTGACAATATTGGAATATGATAGTGACTCAGTTGAACATTTAAGGGACCCACCAGCTTTGTCAAAGAAAGATCCAACAACACTGAAGTGGAAGAGAAAAGAATGCAACATCAAGGAGATAATGATCCAGATTTAAATAGGAATGCAACAAATTACAGATATAACCCTACATATAGAGATGCCGTAGAAAATACTTCATTTCATTACTGTAAAATACTAAAATATGCTTACAAACAAAAATGGAAATAAACTAGCTAGGGCGATGGTAGCTTATCTCTGAGAAGAGATGTGGCAGCTACATGCCTCTGAACTATGTTACAATGAGGCTCGAAGGCCTATTTATTGTTGAGAAACAATGGAAAACCCTAAAAATCCAAAAACCTAACCCTAGAAGATGAAACACCAAACTGTGGGCCCTGTTTGGGTAAATTGGTACATCAACTTCCCGGGGTCGTAACTTTGGCATACGATCTCCATTTGACTTGCACAATATCTCGTGAGAAAGATCTATGTGAGAACTACAACTTTAGAAAAGAAACATCGGTCCATGGACCCATGTTGGTCCCAGTTTCCCAAAAAACGCCGTTTAGGGCCTCAAAATTGCTCGAGAAGTTCAGGAGCCAAAAACTGCTAAAAATAGTAAATTGTGCTACAATTAAGGAAACTGAAAAGATGAAAGAAACAATGGTGGGGGCCCAAGTGGACTTGGCAGGTTGCCACCAATATCCACCTGGATCATTCCTCCCCCCTTAGGAAGCAATGGTCCCGATTGCGTTGAGTTCCTCCATGAGATGAGGAAACTTCTGTTGAACTTGGTCCCTTGTGAGCCACTTGCCCTGGTGAAGGAGTTGGCCTGCTTTGACAAATCGATACAGTTGGATATTCTACTGGCAAGTGTGCTTGATCTGTGTGTCCATGATAAGATCAGTTGTAGCTTGTTCCATGCAATATGGATTTAACTCTTTGGGTGTGAGTTGTTCTGCAATGTCAAATGTGTCTAGTAATGGTGGAAAGTATGGCCAAAGGTGGTCCACATTGAACACTGGGTGCAGGCCAAGGAATGGGGGAATGCTGAGCTCAAATGCATTGTCTCTCATACCCTTGGTAATGGTGTAAGGACCATATCGGAGTGGTCTGAGTTTCCGATAGGCTCTGGTAAGGCGTTCCTTTTGAAAATGCAACCAGACTTTGTCGCCCACCTGAAACTTGTGTGGCACCTGATGTTGATCATGTCGCTGCTTGTACTTGGCATTTGATTTCTCCAGAATGTCGTGGACCTACTGGCAAATATGTTGGATGTGCTCAATGAAGTTGTTTACCTTATTTGTTTCGGATTGGACATGAGCCGAATCTACGTGAGTAGCTGCAAATGGCATGGCCACATCAATGGGACATAGTGGTTGGAATCCCAAGCCCACCTGAAAATGGTTGTGGCTAGTTGAGCTGTGGAGAGCCCGGTTGTAGTTGTGCTAAACATAGGGGAGGCTCTCATCCCATGTGCGTGGATGCTTTGAGTTGTACATGCACAGAATGTGTATGATCATCATGTTGACAACCTCTGTCTGGCCATCAGTTTGAGGATGGAAGGCTATGGACATAGTGAGTTTGGTGTCCAGCATCGACTAGAGACTGGACCAAAATGTATTGGGAACTTGCTATCCCAATCTGAGATGATAGACTGTGGGATCCCAAAGTGTACCCACACTCATTCAAAGAAGAGTTTAGTAGTGGCTTCTGCTGTGATATTCTTCTTGCAGGCTGCCATAATGGCCATCTTTGAGAACCTGTTGACGACCACAAAAACACAGTCATTTCCATGCTTAGTAGAAGGAAGGCCCGACATGTAATCCATGGAGATGGATTCCCAAGGTCGACTAGGGGTAGGAAGTGGGGTATAGAGGCCTTGCTTCTTGATGGTCAGTTTGGCAATGACACAGGCAGTGCATGATCTGATGTACTTCCCGACATCTTGTCGAAGATTCGGTCAATAGAAATACTTCTTCAGTACCGCCACCATTTTCTTGACCCCGAAATGCCCAACAACCCGACTATAGTGTGCTTCCCAAATCATCTTGGAACGCTCGCTTGAAGGAACACAAAGGTGACCCAGGTGACATAACAGGGCATCCTGGAGGTGAAAATTTGGAACATGATAACCCTCCAAGAGTGTCTGGTATGTGTGGCTGAATTTTGGGTCACTTTTGTAGAGAAGTGGCTAATCAGAAGTCTCGTGCCCACAAGAGTTTAGCACGGTGGTTAACGCCATGATCCGTGGTGGACTGAGGCAATCTGCAACATTATTGGTGCTTCCCTTCTTATACTTGATATTCAAATGGAACTGTTACAGTTATGTGGACCACTTCTGATGGCAATCATTCTGCAAGTTCCCTTGGGTCTGTATGAGCTGCAGGGGTCGGTGGTCTGTGTGGATGGTCATTTCCTTCCCAAAAATTTAATGCTTCCATTGTCAGCAGGCCTGCACAATGGAATACATCTCTTTGTCATAAGTGGGATACTTCTGGACTGTGTCTAAAAGTGTCTCACTATGATATGCCACTGGATTCCCATGTTGAGTAAGGACTACCCCAATAACATAGTCAGAGGCATATGTCTCGACCTCAAATGGTTGTTGTAGGTCTGGTAATGCGAGCACTGGTGCTGAGCATAGGCAATCTTTCAACTTTGTGAATTCCTTCTATTGAGATTCAGACCAAAAGAATTTTTCTTTCACTCCTCCCTTGGTGACTTGACTTAAGGGCCAAGTGATATGAGAAAATCCCAACACAATCTTGCGGTAGAAGTTGGCAAGACCTAGAAAGTTTCAGAGCTCTGTCAGAGTGGTTGGAGATGGCCAATCCTGAATGAATTGGATCTTGGATGGATCCACATGCACCCCCCTTTCATCAATAATGTATCCCAAATACTAAACCTGGTTCATGCCAAAAGTGCATTTCTCCAAATTGGCACATAACTTGTGTTGCCACAGTGTTTGGAGGACCTGTTAGATGTGGTGGAGTTGTTCTTCCCAACTCTGGATGAAGATCAAGATGTCATCCAAGTATACCACTACAAATGAGTTGGTGAATGGCCACAAGATGTCATCCATTAGCCTCATGAAGGTTGTAGGAGCATTCGTCAATCCGAATGGCATAACCAACAATTCGAAAAGGCCCTCCTTGGCTTTGAAGGCAGTCTTCCACACATCAGAGGGTTCAATTGGTACCTGGTGATATCTTGAATTCAAATCGATCTTGCTAAAATATTTTCCCCCCTTCAGTTGGTCTAGGAGGTCATCAATCTGTGGGATTGGGTACCTATTATGGACAGTGATATTGTTCAGCGTCTGATAGTCAATACAGAGTCTCCAAGTCCCATCCTTTTTTTGTACCAACATGATCAGGCTCCCACAGGGTGATGAAATCGGATGAATGTGACCTTTTTGCAGCAGCTCTTGAATCTGCCTCTTGATTTCATCGTTCTCCAGAATGGAGCACTGATAGATTGGTCCATTGGGCAGTGTGCACCTGGGGTCAGATTGATGGAGTGCTTGACCTGAAAATGCAAAGGAACCCCTACGGGGGAGGTGACGATGTCCTCGTACTCCTCCACGACCTTGTTCATCTGTAGTTGTTGTGCGGAGGGGCCCTGTCTGGAGATCGTGACCACCGTCTTCTTCTTGCCTTGAGGGCGTATCATTAGGAAAACAAATTTCCTAGTTTTGGAAATGAGCTTACTATATTGTTTTGCAGTAACCAAAGAGATGGCGGTAGGTAGTGCTACCTCCGGTATCCTGTACAACTTATTTCCCAAAGTAACAATAATAGCATGGGGCCTTGATTCATACACAACATGTCACTTCCACAAGTATGGTTGTCCTAATAATACATCACAAACATCAAGGGGGGAAACGTCACACAATACCTCATCCGCGAAGGGCTTGATGTTGTATGGAAGACGACACTGCTGTCTCATGTGAAGATCCTGTCCTTGGTGAAGCCACCCAATGGTGTACGGTTGTGGATGTGTTGTGGTCGGTAAGCCCAGCCGCTTCACGACCTTTGCCAAAATGAGGTTCTTTTGGCTCCTGCTATCGACAATGAACTATAGTGGGGAGCCCTTTACCCACATATGGGAGTGGATGAGACGCTCCTCCTCCTCTAGATCTTCAGGTTCCTCTTTCTGGATATTCGTGGTGGTAACGGTGGCGTTGGCTTCCGCATCGATAATATGCTTCCCTTTGTCATTCCCTTTGTCAGGTTCTAACTCACATTCGGAACATGCATTTGATTCTGAAACCTTTAGCTCGACCACCAGTGACCACTTTGCCCGACACTCGCTTGTGTTGTGAGTGGAGCTCTTATGGAACTCACACCACTTTCCCGTGTCCTTTTTCGACTTCGTGGCACTGTTCTTTGCTTACAGCTTTGGCGGGTTGTCTCGGGCTACCCCACTTTGGATTTGTCCTTTGTTCTGTGGTTTGGGGGCACCTTTGCCTTGCTTCGGATTCGCAGATCCAAAGTCTCGCTTCTTCTGTTTAAACTTTTGCTCGATATTGACGACATATCGGTATGCCTTGCCGAATGAGGAGATGTTCAGGAATTGTATTTCTTCCTGGATGTACCTGTGTAGGCAGCCGCGGTATTTGAGTACCCAAAGCTACTTCGAATCCTCGATACCCAACTTTGTGTGAAGGGTATGGAAAATACTGGTAAACTCTGGCACGTCTTGGTCCCTTCCCTACTGCAGCGTGGTCCACTTTATGTATTGATCCTCATAGCTTCCGACAGGGTAGTACTGCTCCTTGATGGTAGTCTAGAATGAATTCCAAGTGGGTGCGGCTGAAAACAGTGAGGCTGTACTTTCATCCTTCTGCTCGCAGTAGGTTTCCCACCAGTCCTCGACGTGGGGGGTGGCTTTGAGAAGAGTGAAAGTAATCTTTTCACGGCTAGAAAATCATGAACAGAAAAATACCCTTCTAGTAGATTTAACCATTTATCTATGGTCTCTTCATCTATCAGACCCTCAAATATGGGAATGTCAAAGTTAACTTGTACCTTAAAGGGTGTGGTGCTTCTAGAGTAGCTGCAGGAAGTAGATGTGTCGCCCTTGGGTAGACGCTGAAGGATCTGGGCAAAGTTGTCCATCATCACATTCCTTTGTCGCTCGAGGGCCTCTTCAAGCAAGATTTTGATAGGATCTCTTGCCCCCTCGTCTTTCTTTTCATCTGCCATGGGAGGCCATCGGGATTTGCAAGGCTGGTCTGGCAAAGGTTTGACCAGTTCAAGCCCTAACTCGTTATATCTCGACCTCGTTGGGGACATGCAAAGAAAGACAGAGAAAGAGCAGATTGCTCTGATACCACTGATCCAAATTTAAACAGGAATGCAACAAATTACAGATATAACCATACATATAGAGATGCAGTAGAAACAATACTTCATTTCATTACTGTAAAATACTGAAATATGCTTACAAACAGAAATGGAAATAAACTAGCTAGGGCGATGGTAGCTTATCTATGAGAAGAGATGTGGCAACTACATGCCTTTGAACTGTGTTACAATGAGGCTCGAAGGCCTATTTATTGTTGAGAAACAATGGAAAACTCTAAACATCCAAAAACCTAACACTAGAAGATGAAACGTGAAACTGTGGGCCCCGTTTGGGTAAATTGGTACATCAACTTCCCGGGGTCGTAACTTTGGCATATGATCTCCGTTTGACGTGCACAATATCTCACTAGAAAGATCTATCCAAGAACTACAACTTTGGGAAGAGCAACATAAGTCCATGGACCCATGTTGCTCCTAGTTTTCCCCCAAAAACGTCGTTTAGGGCCTCAAAATGGCTCCAGAAGTTCAAGACCTGAAAAACTGCTAAAAATAGTAAACTGTGCTACAATTAAGGAAACTAAAAAGCTGAAAGAAACAATGGTGGGGGTCCAAGTGGACTTGGTGGGTGGCCACCAAAATCCACTTAGATCAGATAAAGTGTATAAATAACTCTAAATTAAGTGTAGAAATAACTCAAAATTTGTAGTTGATAATGAAATCAGACTGAGATCAATAGACACAAATTTATTCTACTCAATCTACAGATAGAAAAACATACAATTGCAACACATGTAATCATTCAATCACAATCAACACAATATTTTCACTAGGGAAACCAACTTGGAAAACTCATCCTATGTTTGTATTATATCAGATGAGACAATATATCTATTACAATGATAACTTCAAACCTTGAAGCTCAACCTGCATTGCAATATTGATCTCCTCCTGAGTCTGCTCTAGAAATTACTTAGCCAAACTAGGCATCCTGCTCCTCATATTTCCTTGCACAATTTGATGAGCCTCATCATTGGGTAACTATATGGACCTTAATCCACCTCCTAGCTTATCCAAATCAACTCTTCTCATAATTTATTACATATTATGATTGTATTTTGCTTAATGAGATGAGTCAAAGTGAACTATTACATCTAGTGGACTAATATGCATTGATTGCAGGTTTTTGAGAGAAAATCATGGAAATTTTGGCTAATTAAGGGCTGAAACTCAAATGAGACAAGGAGGAGAGATTGTAGGAGGTAGATCCTCCTCATTTACTCCTCACTCATTCGAATATTCCTCCATCAATCACACCAACTCGGAGTACAAGAAGCCAAGTCATGGAGATCAAAAGGCAGTCTAGCAACTGACAGTCAAAGAGCTAGTTTATCCGAGTTTGGGAGCCGAGCCTCCCTAGATTTAAGGAAGTCATTTGAAACTTCAGTTGCATAAATAAGAAGGCCTAAAGCCTCATTAGGATTCAAATTTTTGCTGTAAAAGCACTAATCATTTTTCGAGTTCAAGACTTGTGGAATACAATGTTATGTAATTTCCTATTTTGATAATGAGAATGAGTATTTCCTTGATCCAAAATTGAGTTGACTCAGAGGTCTGAAGCTCTTGGGTTAGGGCCCAACCCTAGCAATGAAGGCTCCTCTTCTTGTATTTGTATGCTTAGTCAATTTCATAGATTAATGGTTGAATTGTCTTTAGAATTATTTCATTGCAAGTAGTTGTAGATTTGATTAGTTTGCTTTCATTTGTGCTTTACTTCAAAAGTAGCTTAGAAGAGATAAAGGAACATCACAAAGCTATCACTAGGTGGATTTTGCCTCACTCCTTCCTTCAAGGATCATGGTTTGAGGAAAGAACCCCTATGTAGCCCCAAAAAGACAAAATTCTAGTTTCTCATGGAATTTAGGGTTTTTTGTACTTAGGCCAGCATTTGATCAGTTTGCAAGAATAGGATTTAGTCATAATTTCTTATATCCTTAGTTTTACTTCATATTTCATCTTATTCTGCAAGTTTTCCCTCATGCATGAAGTAGGCAGCTAGCTCATGAAATTTTGTTTTCCTTAGTTAATTGAAATCCTTCTTGTTTGCATGATTTATGGATAAATGTAAATGTTTGATGTAGTGAAAGAGTTTCAGAAGTACATAGAAATTTCATAATCAACAACCTCATTCCAACTTCATCCATCCATGATCATTCCTTCCTTTCACCAAAACCCTCACCAATTTCATCATTTCACAAGAGTACTTCTCCAAGCTTGTTGAGAAAATCCAGCCATCACCCAACTCTTGTTTTGAGTTTTGAAGTAGTCCTAGGCACTCCCTTACCTCATTCCATCCACCAAACACCTTTCCTAAGCCTTCCACCACCTTCAACGTCCCTCCATTTCCTCTCGGTTGTATCCTGTAAGAATACAGGGGATCCTGTAGCAATTCAAGACATCCTGTAGGTTGACCTGTAGTGGCCTGTTTTGAGGTTGAATTGTGGAAAAATCCCATAGGAAGCTAGAACAGGGTCCATACTTGTCTCCCAAGCCTTATAAGCATTCACCATCATCCCTAAGCTATCTGCCACATCACCAAAAAGAGTTAGCTTTCACACTTTCACACAAAAAAGACAAAAAGAAAAACAAAGTTATTTTGGTCATTTACATGCACAACAGTAGAATGTTTGATGTTTCAATTTTCATGCTTAGGATAGTAGGATTGCATACATGTTAACTTAACACTCTTTTGAAGCAAAGCCTCTTAGTAGTTAGTTAGAAAAATGGTGTGTTTTAGCATTTGATTTCAGTCTTTTTCTTCATTGCAGTAGACAAGCTTTCCCTTAGTGTAGATTTATCTTTTCCTCATTGGAAATCAAGCTTCTTCTGAATCAATAGAAGTTTGTTTTGAAAAACCTTAGTGGTCTATGATAGCTTAGCAGTGACAAAGAGCAGATCGATCACATTTACTTGTGTGTACAACACTGTCACCTCCAAGTTTGTATGAACCCCGAGTTGATAAAGTAAAGTTGGTAGCCCTAGGAGTTGCAGCATTCGCGCTGCGATACTGGTGCTCATCACAATTAAACTCCTAAAGAATAGGAAGAGTTGTTATTTCCTTGTGCAATTCCTAAGGAAAATACTTCACCTGCTACATGCAAACATTGTACACTTACTAGAATACAATAATGATTACATTAATGCCTTTTTCCTCCACTCAACTAGGTTATTCGAATTACATGCATGACTAGGGTTATTTTTAGTAAATTGACTAGTTAACTCAGAGTTTAGTGAGTTAAGAATAGTTACAACTACTCAACTGAACTATTACTGACTCTATTCATGACTAGAGCTCAGATAACTGGTGAGTTTTTCTACAAGAGGAGGTCATTCCGTAGTAAACAACATCAAGTCATCATTACCACAGTTAAGTATCTCGCTTCCACTCTCTCGTTATCATAATATGATAAAAAATGTAAAAGTTGTGAAAGAGTTAGTTTATAAGCGAAAGGTGGCCAGTTAACTTGGCCACCTTCGCTCAGTCAACGAGAAGAAGATAGTTGGTCCTTACACATGTGGCAACAATCAAGTCAAGGAAAAGGAGAGATGAGGTTGAAAGTGGTTAAGCTATGGATGCCCGAAGTGGGAGTTGATTACAAGGTGAGGAGAATGATGATGTGGTAGTGGGACCAATGGTCCAAAAATAGATATTCGTACCTCAGCTGCCAGCACACCACCCCACTCAAATCACCCATATGAGGAAATAAATGTTGATCCCCATGCACATTCACATTCTTGAGGCTACACACTAGAAAATTCGCTCTCGGACCTCAAGTAGTCTACAAGAAAGGAAAAATTCGTTTTTTCCCTGCACAGGAGCACCTATAGGATCCTACAGGAAATCCTATAGGATCCTACAAGACATCCTATAGAATACATAATAGCACCTATAGGATTGACAGTGAACAGTTCTACAAGGGAAAAATAGAGGTTGGCTTCATCAAGCAGTGATAAGAAGGTAGGCGCTATACTCTCCCACAATTACCAAGTGAAAAGAATATAGAAAAGCCTTCTATTGTGTTGAAAAATATTGTAGTCTAGGGGAATTGTATACAAAAAAATTTCATTTAAAATTCCTCTTTCATTAAATTTATCAGACACAAACAACCCTCCATCCATAAGAGAAAATGACAAGGGGATTTAATAAGAGGGAACCCATCAGCATAGTGAGGATTCATCAGCACCCTTCTGTACTATAGATATTTACAAGGCACAATTGGATGGGTTTCTTTGAGAAATTTAGGGGATATGATGATGAAGTAGCTAGAGATTTTTCTCTCTCCCTCATTCCACTGACTAGGACCCATGCCACTGTTGTGGTGAAAGGCCTCTCTATAGAACTCACCCCTGAAATCATAGGTAGAATCACCACCCTTCCTTTAGGAATGCCTTGGAGAAAGGAGGATAAGGGAAATAACCAAATTGCAAAGAAGAAATTCTTTTTAGAAGGAGAGGAGGCCATGGAAGACAAAAATGGTGTCAGAAGAGCAAGCCTACCATATCCTTGGAATGAAATTAGCTACCACCTTATAAAATATATATCATGTGAAGGTAGGTACAGTGTGGTATATGGATACCACTTTAGGCTTCTCCAAGAGTTGAGGTTTGGAGTAGACACACCTCCTCAAAATAGACTCAACATACCCTACTTCCTTCTTCAATCAGTGATAGATATGAGCATTAAGGTGTAGGAAGGAAACCATCAATAACTAGCCCATCATGGGTTAATTAGACTTATCATAGAAGATGCCCTCCAAAACCTCAGACTCCCTATCACATGGGAAACTTTTAGAGACACACAGCCATAGGAAGGCATAAAAGCTCTTGATTATGAAAAATGCCCCACTTCCAGTGAAAGGGATGAAGAAGAAACAGAGAGGGATGAAGAGGAAATAGATGAGGAAGAAGAGGAAGAAAAGGAGAAGGAAAGTGGTGAAGAGACAGAAGAAGATGCAAAGGAGGAAACTGATGAACAGAGTGAGGAACTAGAGGGAGAAGGAGAGGAGAAAGACAAAGATGAGAAGGGGAATGGAAAAGGGGAGACAAAAGACAAGGAAGAATCACCCAGGGTATCCCTAGAACCCACTGAGAAAGAGGCAGCAGTTGTCCTCACTGCCCTTAGTACCCCTATCAAACAAAAAGGGAAGAGATAGAGACAAACTCCATTGTACTTTAGGACAAGAAAAAGTACAAGAATAAGGCAAGGAAAACCTCAAACTCCCACCAAGGTTCCTATTGTCATTGAAGACTCACCCAAACAGCAGGAAGAGATAACTCCTCTTATGAAAAATCAAGGAGAAGGATCATCAAGACAAGACTCTCCCAAGTCTCTTATCACTTATGTTAGGAGTCCTGTAACTAGATCTGCCTCATCCAAAGGAAAATTCCTCCTATAGGATACACATAAGGACCTATAGGAAGCAGAGGAAATCCTACAGGAAACTCTGCTAAACCTATAGGAAACTTAGAAATTGGACAAAGAAGGGAGTATGCAGCAAGAAACAAAAAAGGAGGATCCAAAGCTGAGGGAACCTAGTCCTCAACCTAACCTTGACTCCTACTACAGGTTCATTGAAGGGGGTAGGGCCATTCCACAAAAATTTTCCATCCCATTATTCGTTGAGCTTGAGAAAGAAAGGGAAAAAACACATAGATGGATGCAAATTGCCAAATCCAAAGGAGTAGAGGACATAGGTCACATGGAGGAGAAAGTAAAGGAGATGGGCATAGAACTGAGCAACCTAAGGGATAGAGAGGCAATGATGAAATATCAGTTGGAGGCAAAAAGTGCATGGTTAAGAGGATAGCTACAAGAGAGAGAGAATCAATTGGCATCCATGGCCAGTCTATCCTTAGAGGCAATCCAATGCAGGATGCCAGCTAAGTCCTATGCATTGTATCTTAGGGAACAATGGCTGCAGTTCCAAATCAAGACTTTAGCACAAAGAGGCACTATGCCATTCTACGATTATAGACAATTCATTGATCTTTGTGATCAAAGCACATTGGAAGATAGGGATAAATTGTCTAAGTTCTACCTACATAACTTAGCCTTGACAGATTTGAATGTGTGGGACCCTAATTCAAAACTAGGGGACTTATAGTTGATGGCTTTGGCATCATGGATGAACCATGAGGAAGAAAGGGTTGCAAAAATGAAGAAAATAATGGCAAGGGAAGAAACATAACCTCTCATGATAAGAGCTGAGTAGTCAAATCCAATGGCTGTCATCAACACCCATAACTTGATCGCAAATGATCCTCAACTTGCACCTAGGTACCTTTCTACCCAAGAGCAAGTAGTCACACACTTTGAGGACATGTTTAAGCTGTTAGGGGATGATAGCATCGAAGCTTTCCAAAGGAGATGGAACACTTTGCTTGAAAACTTGAAAATCAGAGAGTACTATTCTCCTCAGAGAATGAGAGAAGCATTGAACAGGACACCCATGTACAAGCAAGCTCTCTAAAGACTCAAAGTTAATTGGATTGGCTTGAGACTCAGTCCACCACTGCTCTTAGGAATGTTGGAAGGAAGGAAGGAAGAGGAAGAAAGAAAGCAGTGGGAGGAGATAGAAAGGAAGATAGGATTCTATGCACAGCAAGAGGAAACTATAGTAGAAGCATGGGATGTCAGGGAGGCCATTAGAGCAATGAAGGACATGGATATTGATTGAGATGCTCAGAGGATGAGAAACACTTTCAATAAGGGGGCGATGATGAGCCTCATCATTGGGTAACTATATGTACCTTAATCAACCTCCTAGCTTATCCAAATCAACTCTTCTCATAATTTATTACATATTTTGATTGTATTTTTCTTAATGAGATGAGTCAAAGTGAGATATTATGCCTAGTGGACTAATATGCATTGATTGCAGGTTTTTGAGAGAAAATCATGAAAATTTTGACTAATTAAGGGATGAAACTCGAATGAGACAAGGAGGAGAGATTGTAGGAGGTAAATATTCCTCATTTACTCCTGACTCATTCGAATATTCCTTCATCAATCACACCAGCTTGAAGTACAAGAAGCCAAGTCATGGAGATCAAAACGCAGTCAAGCAAGTGATAGTTAAAGAGATAGTTTATCGCGAGTTTGGGATCCAAGCCTCCCTAGATTTAAGGAAGACGTTTGTTATGAAACTAGCTCACAAAAAGATAGAAAAGATAGATCAATGCCTTAGAAATAAGCCTCTTCGAGGGGGCAACCTCCTTTACATTACACAAATGAACAATTCCTGGATGATACAAATGACAAAACCTCCTTTCTATATATAGGAGTCTAAGGGGTCACAATATAACCAAAGCTGACCTAACAATAATAATATAAGGGCAAAGAAATAACAATAGTGGGATTCTATGGGGTACAATAATAACAATATGGGGACAATAGGGGTACAACAATAACAATAAGGGACACAACGACAATAGTAATGGGGGAATCACTAGTACTATAGGGACCTAACATGGCCCTCTCCTTCAAAAAAGTGTTGTCCTCAATGCTTGAGTAGTTTTGGATGCTTCTGTATAAAATTATCATCATCCCATGCGGAATATTCAACGGGTAAGTTCTTCCACTTGATGCAATACTCTGAAATTGATCAATTTCGTAGCTGTCAAGTTCTTGTTTCTTTGACTGCTTCAGGTTCCAATATGATTTTTCCTTCCTCATCAAGTTCTGGAAATATTGTTTGAATTGGAAGCTTGTCACCTATAACCTTCTTTAAGCATGAAACATGGAAAACTGGGTGCAGTCGGGAAGTTGCAGGAAGCTCCAATTTGTATGACATAGTACCTATCTTTTGCAACACCTTGTATGGACCATAATACTTTGGTGATAATTTATTATCCTTCTTAGCTTGCCTGAGGGACATTTTTTTATATGGTTGTAGCTGTAGGAATACCCAATCACCTACATCAAAAATTCTTTCACTTCGATGTTGATCTTCCTATTGTTTCATTCTATTCTGCACGAAAGTGAGTTTATCCTTTAAGAGTTGGAAAACTTGTTGCTGATGCTCGATGTGATCTTCCACTGCTTGAACCTTAGAATTTTCTCTTAAATATGATGTGATGGATGGTGGATAATATCCATAAAATGCCATAAATGGGGTCATTTTTGTTGCAGTGTGGAAGGAAGTGTTATACCACCATTCAGCCAAAGGCAACCATTTGACCCATCGTGTCTATTTATCAGATACAAAGCAACGAAGATATCATTCCAAACATTTGTTGACTATCTTAGTTTGCCCATCAGATTGAGGATGATAAGATGAGTTATGAGCTAACTGAGTACCAAGACAAGAAAATAATTCTGTCTAAAAATTTACAGCGAAAATGGGATCTCTGTCACTTACACTAATCTTTGGGTTTCCATGTAGCTTTTGAATTGTTTCCATAAATACAGTAGAAACTGTACTCGCTTTAAATGGATGAGATAATGCACAAAAGTGTGCATACTTGGTAAGTCTGTTAATTACCACCATGATAACACTCTTTTCTTCGGACTTGGGTAAACCTGTGATAAAATCCATTGAAACGTCCTCCCAACGTTGGCTTGGAATGGATAAAGGTTGTAATAGACCTGGGGTCTTAATTGTTTCAACTTTATTTTGTTGGAAAACCAAACATTCTACCAAAAATGTTTGAATATCCGATTTAAGGCCATCCCAAAAAAAATCCTTCTTAACCCTGTGGTAGGTTTTTAGAAATCCTGAGTGCCCTACAAAGGGAGAGGTGTACAATTCCCTAAGAATCTTTTGTTTAAGTTGGGAATTCTTACATAGGTATAACCGATCCTTGTACCATAATGAATCATTTTTCCAACTAAATGTATCAGATGTACTAGGATCTTGTTGTATCTTTTGAATGAGTGCCCACACTTCCTCCTCATTCTTCCATTCATCCCTTGTTTCGTTTATCGAATCTGGTTGGATAATAGAAATGGCGCAAAGAAATGCTTCCACATCCTCTTCCTTTCTTGAGAGTGAATCTACCACAACATTTTGCTTCCCTTTTTTGTAGATGATTTCGAAGTCATAACCCAACATCTTTGTGACCCATTTTTTCTTCTCTTCTGAAAATAATCTTTGTTCTAAAAAATATTTAAGACTATCATGATCTGTTTTTACCTTGAAGTGCCTTCCCATTAGGCAGGGTCGCCATTTCTTAAGTGCATGTAGTATTGCCAACATTTCCTTCTCATAATAACTTTGTGTAAATAATTTCCTTTGATTGGATGACTTTCGAAAACAATGGGTCTTCTTGCATTAAAACAACACCAATTCCATTTCCTGAGGCATCACATTCCACAGTAAAGGTTTTTGTGAAGTCTGGTGTAGCTAAGACTGGTGCTTGGCACATTACCTCTTTAAGATGTTCAAAGGCCTTTGTTGCTTCTGGAGTCCATGAAAATGCATCTTTCTTCAATAATGTTGTTAGAGGTGTTGCTATTCTCCCATAATTCTTAACAAAATTGCGATAATACCCCATCAACCTGAGAAATCCTCATAGATGCTTTATGGATGTGGGGATTTTCCATTCCTTAATGGTTTTAATTTTTCTAGGGCCTACCTTAACACCTTCATGAGATACAATATGACCCAGATATTCCACCTCTTGTACTCCAAAGAAACATTTGGAAATTTTTGCATATAATTGTTTCTCCTCCAATAGTTTGAGCACCATGTCAACATATTGGACATGATCCTTCCAAGACTTGTTGTAGATTAGTATATCATCAAAAAATACTAACACAAATTTCCTAAGGAAGGGTTTGAAAATGGAATTCATCAAACCTTGAAATGTAGAAGGTGCATTAGCAAGGCCAAAAGGCATGACCAAAAATTCATAATGACCCTCGTGAGTTCTAAATGTTGTTTTTGGAATGTCTTCAGTTTTCATTCTGATTTGATGATATCTTGAATGAAGATCCAACTTGGTGAAGTAAATTGATCCATGCAATTGATCCAGTAATTTAGCAACGACGGGAATGGAAAATTTATCTTTAATGGTGAGCTTGTTGAGCTCCCTATAATCTGGACACATGTGCCATGATCCATCCTTCTTGTGAACCAATACTATTGGAGCAGAGAAAGAACTTTGACTAGGTTGAATTATACCATCCTCTAGCATTTCTGCAACCATACGTTCAATTTCACTCTTTTGGACATAGGGATATCTGTAAGGCCTGATGTTTGGAGGAACACTTCTTGGAATCAAATGAATAGCATGATCATGATCACGAATAGGTGGGAGGCCTTTGGGAGTCTCGAATACCTTGGAATGATTGTCCAAGACTTTTTGGAGATCTGGAGAAATGGATGATTTCGATGTGGGAACCTCTAGTGAACATAATTGCGCAATTATGCCTCTTTGTTCTTTCTTTAGAAGCTTTGTCATTTCGTTAGAGATGATTATATTTCCCAATTTCCCTACGATACCCTCTAATTCAACTTTCTTTCCTTTTGAAGAGAATTTCATGAAAAGTTCTTGAAAATTAAAAGCTATTGTACCCAAGGATTGTAGCCATTGGACTCCTAGTACGACATCATCACCACCCATTGGAATGGAAAGCATTGGGCTATTCAATACATATTCTCCCATGGATAGCTTGATATAAAGGCACTTTCCTGAGCAATTTATGGTTCCTCCACTTGCAACCATCACTTGACACTCTGGTGTTGGATATAGGAAGCAATTCAATTCCTTGGCTATCTTACAATGAATAAAATTATGGGTACTTCCCAAATCAATCAACACTATTACCTTTTTCTTCTTGATATGCCCTTCTATCTTGATATTTTGAGGAGTGGTAATTCCCACCAATGCATTACAAGATATGGTCAGATTCATTTATTCTTTTTCTAGGGTTTGTTCCTGGTGTATATCCTCTTATTTTGACATTTCTTGTTCCTTTTCTTCCTCCTCTTCACAATCTATGTAAAATAATTTCTTCTCGGCACACTTATGACCTTTAGTGTATTTGCTATCACAACTTTAACAAAGCCCTTTGCTCTTTTTTCTTCCAATTGTTGTGGTTTCAACCTTGTAGGTTGTGGATGGCTAGGGGCAACAACACTTCCATCTTTATGATTATGAGTGGTAGGCTTCCTTGTTACCATAATTTGGCCTTCCATTTTTCTTGCCAACCTGAATGCCTTCTCCAATGAATCTGGTTCCGAAAGGCATACCTCATGTTGGATGTTATCCTTTAAAGTCCCTATGAACACATCAATCCTATGCTCCTCTGGAATATCTTTTACCCTTATATTCAATTTTTGGAAGTCCTCAATGTGCTCCATCATTGAACCCTTTTGTTTGAGATTTATCAATTGGCTAAAAAAAGTGTTTCTTTTTGTATCCTCATAATGTGCTATCATTTCATCTGTAAAAATAGCCCAAGTGATAATTTGTTTATGAGAGCAAAGCCATCGATACCATACAAACTAATTTGGTTCCAAATATAAAGTTGCAAAGCATACCTTTTGTGTGTTTTGCACATTATGGAGATCAAAAAACTGATCCGTCTGTAATATCCATGTTCTGGGATCCTTGCCATCAAACTTCCTCATATTGATCTTTGGAACATGGTGGTTCTTCGATCCAATGTTAGAGTCTATGAAATCATGATTAATATTTATTTTGTTATCATCATGAGTTTCCTTTACTACCCTTTCACCATTAGTAAGCATTTCTTGTAGAAACTTTGTCAAATCTGTCTTCAAATATGTCTTCAAATCTTCCATGCCTTTCTTTAAATCATCCATCTTAGCTTCCACACCGTCCATCTTAGCTTCCATGTTATTCATCTTAGCTTCTATGCCTTTCTTTAAACCATCCATCTTAGCTTCCACACCATACATATTAGCTTCTACATCTTTCTTTAAACCATCCATCTTAGTTTTTGTTACTTTTTGTGCCAATGAAATTTGTTGCACTTGGTCTCATAATTTTGATATATCATGTTGCATTTCTTCCTCTTCTTCATGAGTCATGCTAGAGATTTCAAGTTTATTACTAGGTGTTTCCATTTTCTTTCTTCGGGGCATCAATTACTGATAATAATGCTTCACTATGCCCTCTGAATTCCTTCAAAGTAATTTTTTAAACCAAGTTTATGCAAAAAATTAAAAAAACTATACACCTTTTTTCACTTTGTAGGAGCTCGATATTGAATCTGATGTATCTCTGTAATTTTGGATCTCCAAAGTCTGAAATTTCTTCCTGCGGTAATCCTTTAAGTAATATTTCTAACCCCTCAAGTCTGATCAAGATTGGAATCTCCAATGAAAAGTTATGTCAAATCTCCCATGATGACTTGAGTATAGACTGGTTTAGTAGAGTGAACTTGTACGACGTGTTGCAGATCACTATTTCAACCTTAGGTTCTAAAAATGATACCCAAAAAACTAAAGTCCGTCCTCTTTCTATATATTCTTACAAAAATTCAATCTGATGCTCAGAGCGAAAGTTATGATGATTTTATCAAGGTCACCTATTTTGAATGTAATTCAGGGGTCTGCAAAAAACCTAACTTCCTCAGGTTATATCTCCGAATATATAGCGATACAAGATCTGAAATTCGGGCCCGAGGTTCAGACCGATTATATCTCAAATGCCTTTTTTATAGCTTATGAAACTTTGTAGCGAAAACGTTATAGCAAAAATTCCATGATGACCTATTTAGAGTAGCGAAACCCTAGAATCGAAAGCTCTGATACCAAATGTTATGAAACTAGCTCACAAAAGGATAGAAAAGATAGATCAACGCCTTAGAAATAAGCCTCTTTGAGGGGGAAACCTCCTTTACATTACGCAAATGAACAATTCTTGGATGATGCAAATGACAAAACCTCCTTTCTATATATAGGAGTCTAAGGGGTCATAATATAACCAAAGCCGACCTAACAATAATAATATAAGGGCACAAAAATAACAATAGTGGGATTCTATGGGGCACAATAATAACAATATGGGGACAATAGGGATACAAAAATAAAAATAAGGGATACAAAGAAAATAGTAATGGGGGAATCACTAGTATTATAGGGACCTAACATCGTTGGAGACTTCAGTTGTATAAATGAGAAGGCCTAGAGCCTCATTAGGATTCAAATTTTTACTGTAAAAACACTAGTCATTTTTCGAGTTCAAGACTTGTGGACGACATTGTTATGTAATTTCCTGTTTTGATAATGAGAATGAGTATTTCCTTGATCCAGCACTGTGTTTCCTCAGAGGGTTGAAGCTCTTGGGTTAGAGCCCAACCCTAGCAGCTAAGGCTCCTCCTCTTTCATTTGTATGCTTAGTCAATTTCATAGATTAATGGTTGAATTGTCTTTAGAATTATTTCATTGCAAGTAGTTGTAGATTTGATTAGTTTTCTTTCATTTGTGCTTTACTTCAGCAGTAGCTTAGAAGAGATAAAGGAACATCACAAAGCTGTCAATAGGTGGATTTGGCCTCACTCCTTCCTTCAGGGATCATGGTTTGAGGAAAGAACGCCTATGCAGCCCCAAAAATACATAATTCTAGTTTCTCATGGAATTTAGGGCTTTTTGTACTTAGGCGAGCATTTGATCAGTTTGCAAGAATATGATTTAGTTATCATTTCTTCTATATTCAGTTTTACTTTAGATCTCATCAAGGTTTCATCTTATTCTGCAAGTTTTCCCTCATGCATGAAGTAGGAAGCTAGCTCATGAAATTCTGTTTTACTTAGTTAATTGAAAGTCTTCTTGTTTGCATGATTTATGGATAAATGTCAATGTTTGATGTAGTGCAGGAGTTTCAGCACTACATCAAAATTTAATAATCAACAACCTCTTCCCAACTTCATCCATCCATGATCATTCCTTCCTTTCACAAAAACCCTCACCAATTTCATCATTTCACAAGAGTACTTCTCCAAGCTTGTTGAGCAAATCCAGCCATCTCCCAACTCTGGTTTTGAGTTTTGAAGTAGTCCTAGGCACTACCTTGCCTCATTCCATCCACCAACCACCTTCCCTAAGCCTTCCATCACCTTCAGCATCCCTCCTTTTGCTCTTGGCTGTATCCTGTAGGAATACAGGGGATCCTGTAGGAATTCAGGACATCCTGTAGGTTGACCTATAGTGGCCTGTTTTGAGGCCGAATTATGGAAAACACTCCTAGGAAGCTAGAAGAGCGCCCCTACTTGTCTCCCAAGCCTTATAACCATTCACCATCATCCCTAAGACACCTGCCACATCACCAAAAGGAGTTAGCTTTCACACTTTCACACAAAAAAGACAAAAAGAAAAACAGAGTTATTTTGGTTATTTACATGCAAGGCAATAGAATGTTTGATGTTTCAATTTGCATGCTTAGGATAGTAGCATTGCATACATGTTAACTTAGCACTCTTTTTGAAGCAAAGACTCTTAGCAGTTAGTTAGAAAAATGGTGTGTTTTAACATTTGATTTCTATCTTTTTCTTCACTGTAGTAGACAAGCTTTCCCTTAGTGTAGATTTCTCTTTTCCTCATTGGAAGTCAAGCTTATTCTGAATCCATAGAAGTCTAGATTGAAAAACCTTAGTGGTCTATCTCTAGCTTAGCAGTGACAAAGAGGAAACCCATAACATTTACTTGTGTATATAGCACTATCACCTCCAAGTTTGTACGAACCCTGGGTTGATAACGTAAAGTTGGTAGCCCTAGGAGTTGCAGCATTCTCGCTGCAATACTGGTGTTCATCACAATTAAACTCCTAAAGAATAGGAAGAGTTATTATTTCCTTGTGCAATTCCAAAGGAAATTATTTCACTTGCTACACACAAACATTGTACACTTACTAGTATACAATAATGATTACATTGATGCTTTTTTCCTCCACTCAACTATGTTATTCGAATTGCATGCATGACATGGGCTATTTTTAGTGAATTGACTGGTTAACTCAGAGGTCAATGAGTTAACAATAGTTACCACTACTCAACTGAACTATTACTGACTCTATTCATGACTAGAGCTCAGATAACTAAGTTTCACTAACTATAAATCCACTAGATTGCTAGATATTAGCAATAAACTCATGCATAATTCTACTTCTTTCTCACAAACTCGAATTGACTGACTTAACTGAGTGATTTTTCCATGTCACTGTTGCTAACTGCAACGCAAGTCATCCTATTGATGTGGAACTTCAAAGTTCTCCATTTAACTAAGGCACAAGTCAAATGAAGCCTTTTATTTCTACAATTTAACACACCCTCTTAGCAAGAAAAGGGTTATGCACAACCCTAATGCTGCACCTCTTGAGGAATGTACTGTAACACAATTAACACTCCCTCTCACAGTTGTTGTTGCTACTGAAACAACTATAGCTGAGAAGCATCCAAAATATTGAAGAAGCTGTGTCTTTGAGCAACAATTGCCTCTTGAGGCTCTAACTAGTACTAAACTCCACACTATCACTCAATATTTGACTGCATCAATTGACACTGATCCTTTTGATGAGCCCTGGTATTGCACCAAGGATGTTGCAACTCCCAAGGGCTTCTCAACTCAAATTATCAACTCGATGTTCGAACAAAATTATAGGTGACAATGCTATATGCACAGTAGGTTAGGTTCTACTCATGTTACTCTCAGTTATGAAATCAGATCAAGGTGTTCAAAGACCACTCCTCAAACTAACTACACTGAATAATTCTCATCAAAGCATAAATGAACATGATTCTAACTACAAAAGTGAAAAGTTAATTATTTTAAATGTAAATGCTAATTGACATTGCATGAAAGGAAAAGGCTAGTCTATTTGCAGAAGTAAATCATGCTACTCTACTAGCACATTTAATAAGATCAATAACCTATTTGTATGCATCACTTATCTACTCACACTTGCTTGAAAATAAGGAATCCAATTTTTAATATGCTTATGAATAAAAATACTAATTCTAACTCTAATTTGTTATTTGATGGTTGCAGTGCGGAAAGAAGGAGGTTGCAGTGGTCTTAGAGTCTTCCTTAATTATCAAATCACAAGTTGGGGGCCATTATGCAAATTAACTATGCTATGATCAATATAGGGAGGGAAACTAGTTGAAGAAAACACTACTACATGGCTGCTACAAGAGGTGTTACGAGAGGGCCTATATTCCTACAGAAGGCTGTGTTTTGCTACAAGAGGGGGTCTGAGAGCATTTTAAGGATGTGTTGTGGTGAAATCACAACACCCAAATGTTTAACTTGTTAATTTTAAATAATGGGGACCCTTTCCGTAAATTTTGGCTAAAATCACATTTTAATGTTTTCTTTTGTTTAAGGGTCCTACAATCTTGCCAATTTTTTATTTTCTTTGAATTCTTATTTTAATTACTTCATTGCGTTCAAATTTTTATAAGCTTTCCATCGGTTCTTGTTTCATCTCATTTGGATGCATGATTTGCAAATGGTGCTCATCCGAAGTTTGATAATTTTTACCGCTAGGGATAAAAAATGTACAAAATGTATATTATTTTATTTTTTATAAATTAATTGTAAATATTGACTTTTAGTAATTGTTACTAATTAATTCATTTTGTGCTATAGGCCCTACTATATCACCGCGTCCAAATTATAGAAAAAAATAGAATTATGTGTTTCGGGATCTCAGAAGTCTATTTCAAATCTCAATTTCAAAAAATTAAGAGGATCCAAAATTCCAAAAACTGAAGTGGATATAGTTTTCAAATGTTATCGAGACTTTTATTACCAAGTGGTTGCAGTTTATACATAGGAGGGAGGTCCCACTCGACGTGGCCCTCCTCTCCTCATTCACACCACTTTTCACTGTTAGACCAGGCAGTAACTCAACCAAAAATTGATTCGTGTTTATTCTTTCAGGTAGGTCTTCATTAAATATATGAGGGAGAGACTGTTCAGTTCATCTCCTGATGACTGTTCATATTACTTATTTATCTATTTACATTATATTCACCCAATCATGAGGATTAGGTGTCAACATTCCCCCCTTAATCTGAAGGGATGTTGGTGAGTCCAAGCATCATTCTAAATCGTTCAAGCTTTTCTCTTCCAAGCGCTTTGGAGAAGATGTCTACAATTTGCTCATTTGTGGAACAATGATGGAGATGGATTGTTTTGGCCTCAACATGATGTTGAATTAGATGATATTTAGTATTGATGTGCTTCGTTTGATCATGGAACTTTGGGTTCTTGGCCAACTTTATTGCAGAGGTATTGTCAATCATTAGTGGAGTTGATTTTACTTGTTTTACCTACAAATCTTCAAGAATTTTCCTGAGCCACACAATTTCTTTTGTTGCTTCAGCTGCTGCCACGTATTTTGCTTCTGCTGTGGAATCTGCCGGAACTGATTCTTTGCGTGATATCCAAGAGACAGCTCCTGATCCAAGCCTCATAGCATATCCTAAAGTAGATACCCCAGTTTCTTTGTCTCGATCAAAGTCTAAATCAGAGTATCCAATCAAGCTGAAGTCGTCCACCTGTGTATACTTGATTCCAAAGTCTTGAGTTCCCTTTAAGTACTTTAGAACTCTTTTTGCAGCAGATCAAATTCCCTCACAAGGCTTTTGCATAAACCTAGAGAGGATTCCAACAGCAAATGAAATGTCTGGTTTGGTAGTAGTTAGGTAGTTGAGACTTCCTACAAGCTGTCTATACTTTGTTGCATCCTCAAATTCTTTTCCTTCAATAGATGCGAGCTTTAAGTTTTCTTCCATTGGAGTAGTAAGAGGATTGCACTCTGTCATGCCAAACCTGTTCAACAGATCTTCGATGTATTTCTTTTGAGAAATAAATATGGACTTCGGATGTTGGGTTACTTCAATGCCAAGATAGTAATGAACATAGCCCAAATCAGTCATTTCAAAACTTTTCCCAAATTCCTTCTTTATGGATGCAATGTAGCTTTCATTGTTCCTCGTCATCAAAAGATCATCTACATATACCACAAGATATACAACTATTTTGCCAACTTTCTTGACAAATAAAGTTGCATCATCAAGATCATAATGTTTGAAATTGAGTTTCAAAATATGCTCAGTTAGTTTTTCATACCAAACTCGCGGTGCTTGTTTGAGGCCATACAAGGACTTCACCAGTTTGCATACTTTATGTTCATGTACTTTCACAGCAAATCCTTCAGGCTAGGACATAAAAACATTCTCTTTTAGATCTCCATTCAAGAAAGCAGTTTTTACATCCATTTGATGGACTTTACAACCGTTTTGAGCTACTAGGGCAAAGAGTGTCCAGATGGTAGCCCATTTTGTTGTGGGGGCAAAAATCTCCTCATAATCGACCCCTTCCTTCTGTGCAAAGCCTTTTGCCACAAGCCTAGCGTTGTGCTTGTCAAGTGAGCCATCAGCTTTATACTTTGTTCTTGTAGACCCACTTGCAGCCAATTGGTTTGGTTCCTAATGGAGGATCAACTAGCTTCCAAGTGCCTTTCTTTATGAGGGAATCATACTCCTTTTGCATCGCTTCTTTCCATTCATCATGAGAAGCAGCTTCTTTGAAGGAAGTTGGTTCAAAATTTGTAGACAAGTTCAATTCACAATCATAAGAAACATCCATATCAACATGTGAATTAGAGTCATCCACATCACCTCCATTTTGCCGGTTTGAATTTCTAGTTCCTATCTTCCCAACCTCATCAGGATGAACACTTTCAAGTGTCTTTGTCAGCCACTTTGGGGGATCTTTCTCAGATGGTCCAGGCTACTCTGTTGATTTAGTTGGGACTGAATCAAGATTGAGTCTCCCAATTCTATCAATCACATCACTTAAAGCATCATCCGTTGTTGGAGTTTCATGCGGGGGAGAGTGTTCTTCAGAAGAAGATTCCACATGTTGATCTAGTATAGGAATCCCCCCCTTCAAGATGTGGAATCTAATTATCAAATTCTTGAAATGATTTTGCTTTTGCGAATCTATCCAAGCAATCAAGTTACCGCTCAACAACATTGTTAGTTTTGGATGATTCAAGAAAAATTACATCTCTAGATACAACAAACTTTTTATTTACTTCATCATAGAGATAGTATGCTTTGGAGGTGTTTGAATACCCCAGGAAGATACACTTACGACTTCTTGCACCAAGTTTGTTTCTATGTACCTTTGGTATCAAAGCATAATAGGTGGAACCAAAGACCCTGAGGTGCTTTACCGAAGGAACATGTCCATACCACATTTCATATGGAGTCTTGTTTCTAATAGCATTAGATGGACATCTATTCTTTATATATGCAGCACATAGAACAACATCAGCCCAAAACATTATCTTTACATTTTTGAAGAAGAGCATGGATCATACCATACTTAAGATTGTCCTATTCATTCTTTTAGCTACACCATTTTGTTGGGGATTATAAGGCACAATTTTTTGATGTTTGATCCCATGTTGGCAAAGATAGTTTTCAAATTCATTTGATGTGTATTCTTTTCTATTATCAGTGCGAATAGACCCAATATGAGATTGTGCATCATTTTCAATCCATTTATGAAAATTCTTGAATGTTTGAAAAGCATCAGATTTGTTCTTCAATAAACAAACCCAACACATTCTGGTGTAGTCATCAATAAATGTCATCATATATTTATTTCCATTTGCAGAATGAACAGACATTGGACCACATAAATCTGAATGAATGAGTTCAAGTTTTCTATGTGCTCTTGAATGTGAATCATGAAAAGACTGTTTGCTATGCTTTCCTAGAATACAAGCATCACATTGCTTAAATTTCCTAAGAATTGTAGGCAAACCAGCAACACCATTTTTCTTCAACAAGTGGAGACTGTCATAGTTCAAATGTCCAAATCTAGCATGCCATAATAAACTTGATGGAAGTGTACCTTCTTCATGATGAGAATTGTATGAGAAATGTTGTGCATGAGCAGAGGTTCCTTGCAGCTTGAGAAGCCTTTCTTCTTCTATTCCCCTCATGACAAGTGAGTGGTAAGATGCTTTTCTTACCTCAAACTTGCCATCAAACATATGAATGGAGTGACCTTGCTGGTGGATGTGGACCCAAGACAACAAGTTTCTCTTGAGCTGCGGGAGATATAGAACATGATGTAGAAGAAAGTCTGGAAGACCAGGCAGTTTAAGCCTGATTGTGCCAAGCCCTGATGGCTTGATTTTTGATTGGTCTGCAAAGTATACTGCTCCATCAACATTGTCAGTGAAATCTTCAAAAAAATATTTTCTATGAGTCATGTGGCAGGTTGCTCCTGAATCAAGCAACCAGTCATTTTTCCAAGAAGCAAGTGAAGCATTAAACAAATCCTCATTTACTCCAATGTTACATTGTGCCACAACATAATGAACGGATTCAGGTGCTTTACCTTTGTCTGTATCATCAATTTTACCTTTCTGTTGGTTTCTTTGCTGGTCAATTTTGTCCCATGGTAGCTTGCATGTAGAGGCATCATGGATCCATTTCTTTTGTAGCGAATGCAGTGAAAATCTGCCTTTTCTCTTTGAGAGTGTCTGCCCCCCTTGCCTCTGAAATATCTTCCTCTTCCTCTTCGACCACCTCTTCCTCTTTAAGAATCTTGAGTAGGATGCTTTTCTTTATTAGCAAGGCACACAACCTCTTCAGAAGATTCAGGGGTTGTCTTCTTTCCAAAAGCTTTCTCTCTTTCACCAAACTTTTTCACAAGAGAGTCAAAGGTGATATCTTTGAGATTTCCATTTGCTTGCAATGACTCAAGATAATTGGAGTAAGTAGGATAAAGTGCCTTGAGAAAAGCAATAAGAGGAATATCCAATTCAACCTTAGTGGATTTGATATCATGCATTATAGAATTTACTTCAGATGCAAGAGCAAGAGGATCATTATTTTGTAGTTCAAGAGTGAAGAGTTTAATCATGAGTTGAACAACTTCAAGTGTAGAGTGTGAGTCATAGAGTTCTTTAAGCTTTTGTAAGGCTTCAAAGGCAGTTGAATATGATGAAATATGGCAACTCACCTCTTCATTTACAGATGTTGTGATTAATGCATAAGCTTTGTTGTTCTTGTTTTCCCAAATGACGAGCTCTTTGTCTGAGGTAGGCTGTACTGGTTCATTGTCTCTGTCTCTGACACACACTCCTTTCCACAACTCATTGAAAATGAGGGTGTGTTTTATCATCCGGGAACATTCAGGATAGTTCTACTTGCCAGTGAGAACTATTCCCACCATGGATATGATTGAATGCATTCTGTAAAAAAAAATTACTTCTGCTAATAGAAAAATACTTTTGCCAATATACAATAAAATTGTACTTCTGGTGGTAATTTTTTTTTTTTTTTTTTAAATTAAATTTCAAAAGGGCATTCTCTCCTTGTCTTTAATGAAAATATAAAACATAGATCAGCTAGGCATTCTCAAAAGATTTCAAATCTCTGCCTCATATACCAATATGGACGCCAATACCATGCAGTCAGCGTACCAAAAAAATAGATAATTACACTTAAATTTATATAACCCGATTCCCAAATATTTGAGGGGTAGATGATGCTAGTGCGTGGAAGCCATTCTAGTCCTGATGCTGTCACATTAACTGTGCCGTAGCTCATGAACCTAATATTACATCAAATCAAATGCACAGGGTTTCGCACAACATCATGTGTTTCAACTCGAAATAGGCTGTCAAGATATCCATTTTGAGAAAAGACTTAAGACATTTATGCCAGCGTTAAAAATACCTGGAGTAGAGTATACATTCAACAGCGTATATATAATATACATGAAACATCGTTTATATCAACGTTTATCAGCGTTTATATCAGCGTTTTCATAAATGAATTGAACCTGGAGCATTGTTATACCAGCGTGGAGGGAGGCCATTCTTATTGATTGAGATTCAGGCGATGAATAAAGCAGCACCTTGTGCCATACAAACACACTCCCGTCGCCATAAACGCTCAGACGAGAACTTGAATTATTTTACATGGAAAAAAAACAATAGTTCAACACAGTATTATTCAAACAGTTTAATGTCTCACCGCACCAGCGTTTGTGGGTTCGTCTCCCACTGTGATCGCCACGTTCTTCACAATGGCTCACTACACCAGCATTCTTCAGAAACGCTCACCGCATCAGCGTTCTTCACAAATGCTGCTATACTCAACGCTTTCTAAATTTAGAGAACAGTAGATAGACTGTGCAGTAGACAGAGGAGACAGAGAGCACAGTAGACAGTGGATAGAGAGCTCAGTAGGTAGACTCCATAGGGATAGAGGACAGGGAGTAGTAGGCAGAAGGGAGTTACAACTATTTTTGGGAGTTGGCTCGGATACCATGTCAGACCAGGCAGTAACTCCTCAACCAAAAATTGATTCGTGTTTATTCCTTCAGGTAGGTCTTCATTAAATACATGAGGGAGAGACTTTTCAGTTCATCCCCTGATGACTGTTCATATTACTTATTTATCTATTTACATTATATTCACCCAATCATGAGGATTAGGCATCAACATTCACCTCCCATCGGAACCTTAGAGCTTATTCATATCGTAACACATTTAAAATTCAACCTCCGATATTTTCATTTCTCCGATGCTCCAATGGCTAAACCCCGATGATTCATTATTCATGTTATCCCTTATGCCTCTTGATCATCCAATGTTCCCATCGGAGCATTTTATCAGAGCCTCTTTAAATATAACTTTCGATATAATATAAAACATCTGATGCTTTCCTCCATCGACATCGGACCTCGACACTAGTGATATATCAGAGCCCCTTTAAAATTTGACCTCTGATATAATTAAACTTCGATGGAAATAAGGTTTGACCATTATGTTTAATAAAATGGTCTTCCTCCATTTACAAAGGCTCACGTATATGAGCCAAAAGCCACTATGGTCCATTACATGGACCAACAACCACTAACATCATGACACGTGTCTTATTTTTTTGATTATTTTAATTAATTCATTGTTTTATATATTTTGTAATTATAATATAATATTAGATTGATAATTTAATAAAATAATTTAATTTTTAAATTAATCTGTAATATAATTAATTTGTAATTAATTTAATTTTTTAATTAATTTATATAATTAATTTATTTTTTAATGTAATAAATTAATTTTAATTATTCAACTAACTAAAAATTATTAATTTAATTTAGATTTTTAATTAAATTTTCTTAATTTCAGCTTAAGCATGCATTTTTCCAGAATTATGACAACATTGATATTTCAACTTTGGAGGCTCATAAGTTGAGTTTTACATGGCCAAATGAGGCCCATGACAACTCATTAGAAAGCTAAAATCATGAACAATATTTTGGTTGTGGTTGCATGACTAATTTGATCAATAATTGAGTCTAAAATTTAGCAGAATATTAAGCTCTGAATTTGCAACAAAAACTAATTTCCTGAGTTTAGTTTTTGCATTTTTGTTTTCCCAAATCCTCTGTTGATTGTAGATCCATTTGATTCTATTCTCTTTGACCAACAATATATTTGCAAGGATCAATGGGAAGCTATGATTCCTTTTTATTTATTTATTTAATTGAATTTTAATTGGAGATGTTTGTTTTCCTAGATTTGGTATTTTTTTAGTTTGATTTGCATTTTAATTTAATTATTGTTTTTTGGCAGGAGAGAAGTTGAGGGGATGAGGAGGAGAAGACTTGGAACAATGTAATTGCACCAGCAAGAGAAAAAGAAGAATTTTGGCCAATTAAAATTCCTTGGAGCAAATTTACTCTCAAACAACTCTCTAATTTAAATTTTCTGTTGTGATTATAAATATGGATTTTGTAGAAGAGAGGTAGGGGTTCTAGATCTAAAACTTGGGGAGGGAATTCTATGCAAAGAAAGAGATTTTTGCACTACTGTAGGGAGCAATATTTTTGTAGAGAATTAGCTAGTTTGGACTAGACTTGTGGAGATTAAAAGAGATATATTTCAACTCAGAGAATTTCATGCTATTATACAATTTCAGATAATTTCATGTACTCAAAGGCTTTGATCAAACCTCTAATTCTTGTACAATATTTTTGGAGATAGAGGTTAATTGGTGGCTTGCAATTAACAAAATTTGAGGTAATTATTGATCCAGATAAATATGTGGTTTTTGAAGTTTTGAATTATTGTGAATTCATTTAATTCATGTTTGTTTTAATCATTTGAAAGTTATATTTTAATGATGGATCTAATTGTTATCAAGTTTAATTATGAATTCAAATAGACAAACAAAACATACTTGTTAACTATTTAGCAAATTCATGTCAAGCTTATCTTTGTTTTAATAATGATTATTTTATGAGAACTATTTCCTTAATGCAATCATATATTTTTAGTTTGAATTCATTTTATTTGAATTTGGATGTATGTGCACCAAAGATATGATGACTATTCATCAGAGAGTTGAATACGTATACTTGCTCGAACTAGTAATAAGTCCTAGAACTATTTCCTTGGCTTATTGGCTTAATTTTTATTCCAAATTCAAAGCAGGTCTAAATACCCTTTTACCATGCTCTTGGTTGAGAGGGGGACTAATCCTTCTTTCAGTTGAGATTGATTTAGGATTTACTTTATGTTACTTAGAGTAGATTTTCATTTAGTTTTATATATTGCATTCTAGAAATCCTCTTTCATAGGGGAAAACTTTAGCAGTTTAAGGATCAATGTCTTGCATGAGTTCTGCAAGAGATTAGATCTAATGTCTTTTTTCTATTGGAAAGTAATAGAGATAATATAAGACAACAGAGAAAGAGAGAGGGTAACTGGACCCGATTAGACAAGTCAAAACCACCATTTCAAATGGAAAATGAGTTTCTTTAAGTTCCCAATGGCATGGTCTCCCTTATAATGTTGACATGATCATTTTGGGCCATCAACATTTTTGGCTCTAGAAGGAGGGCCTAGCAACTTGTTTCCTTTTAGAGTTTTGTATTTTTAAAGTTTTATTTTAATCACAATGGCTCCTCCCAAACTTCAACTTTGGTGTTGTATCTCTGGATGTGCATCTGGAAATACTCCACTAGAAATAGCATGACACTTGTCAAAGGTAAAATTTAATGGTAAGAATAATGCTTCTGCATTTGATCATGCCTTACAATTTATTCAAAATTTTGCAAATTCTATTTTTCATGATATTGATGAAGGTATTTTATGCAGGCCTTTTACTCTTACATTCTCGAGAAAAGCCAGAATATGGTGTCAATCTCTTCCAGTTGCCTCTATTCACAGTTAGAATAATTTAATCACAAAGTTCATTTTTGAATTTTATGGTTATGATTATGAGAAGGTAAGTGATGAGTTTGAATATTTATGAAGGTTCGAAAATGATTCTCTTATAGATTTTACTATTAGATTTTGATTAAATTGCTTAAGATTCAAAGTTGAAGATAAACCTTTGGAGATTAAATTGTTGGATTGGTTTGAATATGTTTTCTCTCTTCCTTGCATTCCTAATCCATATGAAACAATTACAAGCTTTGATGAATCTTCTTCAACCTTTATTAACATAATTGAGAATTCCAATATGGAGGTGCATACCAATCAAGATGAAGTTGCCTCTGCCATGTATGATCAATTCCTTCACTTAGTACACACCTCTTATAGCATTAATAATGATCACGATGCTCTCTCTCATGTTAATGAAACACAATCATGAAGCTTGGAAAATTTTGCTAATCAACCGCAAGAAGATACTAGTAATAATATTGAAAAACCACCTGCCACGAAATCTAAAAATCACTCTGAAATTAATTCAGAAAATTAGTCATTAAATCAGCAAGCACAAGTAGAAATTGAGGATTACAATAATATGCAATATGTTGTAGAAATTTATGAATTTTATCATGATGATCAAATGCCAAATTTAGGGCATCCAAACAACATTCTTCAAGAAAGCATAGTTAGCCAAATGAATGATCAACAATCTGAAATTTACAATGAAGAAAACACACATGAGTCTGCAAACAAAGATGTTTTTAGATTCATTTCTTTAAACTCACATTTCTCTCTTTATCCTGATATTTTTGCTGATAGTGATTTATCTCCTCTTTGCATTAATATTGTTCTAGAAAATAGAGAGGTTGATTTAAATAAATTACCTATTAGTTTTTATCAGGATAGAGAATCATTCATTGATCATTCTTCCAACATTGATGAACATGTGCATAATATTCCTTCTTGTCTTGATATATCATATGGGAATGAAGAGAATTTTAATGAATATCGTGAAGTCATTTATGATAATTACTTTGACATTGAGGATGATGATTTATCTTCCTCTCCATTAAACCCTCATGATCAAAGTCTAATCATATGTGGGAATGAAGAAAACTCAAATTCAGAAATTGTTCCAATTAATTCTCATTCTCAAGCAAAGAATTATCTTCATGATTTTAGCATTCAAGCATCTATCCCAATTTTTTATTCTTATGATGATCAAGTTCTCACTCCTATTCATAATCCTGAATCATTCTCTCTTCCACAAGTTGATGCCGATGATCATTCTAATTGTATTATTTTGGCTAGTGCTTGTGAGAAGGAAATTATTTCAAATCAGTCCCAATTGTGATGTAACATTAATTGTAACAATAATGTAAATTATGAGTTTATTTCATTGTTTTTCCTTCATCTATTTTGTTTGATTTCAGATTTGTTTTCTGTTTGCATTTTTCAATTTTTAGATATCATTTGTTGGCATATGGAACAATTAAGTGTTGAAAATTCGCAATGTGCATTACTAGAATGTGAAGAAGAATCTCAAAATTTAGATTATGACCATCAAGAGATGTTAATATTCCAATTCCATTTGATGGTCATATTTTATCAACTTACTTTTCCTTCTAGAGTGCATATTCAACATGAAACAACACTTGTGAGTGCATTGATCCAATATGACCAGCTATCTAACCCAATTGAATATCTTTTGACATATGCACTAAGCCTCCATCCACACTTCATTGATCCATTTCAAAGTTGTTTGGAAGCTTCATTTTCACAGAAGATTGCTAATAGTTTGTCTTATGTACATAACACTAATGGTTGTTCGACCTCTCTCCCATTTGGATTCTTCCTCTCTCCAATGAATATTCATCCTTATTTTTATGATCCCCTAGATATTTTGATCTAAAAATCACTCGTGAGTGATCTTAGTTAAAGAATTAATGAATGAAGGTATTACAGACTCATGTGCCGGTGTGTGTCTATGTTATCTTAGGCAACGGATCGATCAGATTGCAAAATACACAGACACTAGAAAAATGGAAAATAGTAAGAGAAATACAGTAAGAAAATACAAGAACACAACATATTAATAAGGAATTCACCCTATTCTCCAGGGCTACGTCTCCGGTCCAACTTTCAGTGGTGGCCTTCTTTTATTGTGTCTTTAAAGCAGAGATTTATAGTGAGGAGCTCAATTTGAGTGTCCTGAAATAGATAATGCTTGGTTGGGTGGTTCTTGGATTCCCCAAGCCGTTAGAGTGCACATACTCTGTCCTTACCAAATCTTGACCTCTCTGGTCTTTAATGGGAGGAGCCCAATGTGGTACTCAATTCCCGACAAATTATCACAGGGATTGCTTGAACCTCTCAAGCCTTCTGTCTGCTCGATGTTGCCTTACATTGCAGGTCATCTCGGCTCTCTGTTTTTCTGCCTCTTGCTTCACTGTCTCTTCTATCTCTTGGTCTCACTGTCTCTTTCTTTCTTACAGTGCTCGCTCTTGCTCTCTGTGTCTTTCTGTCTATTCATTCATGGCTTAAAGCCAAGACGTCCTTGACTGTTCACTTCCTCTTCCGCCTCTTCGGTTCGCCTGCTGCTGTTTGCTTGGAGTTCCCTGCCTCTGCGTCATCGCCAACGTTTCACAGGGAAGTGGCCACTTGTCCTCTCACAAACTGTGCCAGCTCTTCCTCAACGGTTCAGTATTTCAGTTACACTATGGAATGACTCATCTGCTAACTCAGAAGTCAAATCAGACTTCAGACTTTTATATGTCACGGCTTAATTTCCCTTCAGGTTTGGTTTCTCCATCGGGCACAATCTCCGCCATCAAATCTGGAGCCCCCAGATCCTATGGTGTTTGCTCTTATCGCGCAGTTGACTTGCTCGATCGTTAGCCCGCGATGAGAGGTGGTTTTCTCTCTCATCTGCCAGACACGTGTCATACAATGTATGGAATCGCTCGTTTTCTGCCAAATCCGCTTACTGCCCCAAAGTGCCTCCGATATACCGGCAGTTTTGGAGCACGGGTCCTGCCTTTCGCCTTAGCACTTTCCCTATGGTTTCCTAGCTTCCCATGTGACCAAGCACTCGGGGCTTCTCCTTCTTGAGGGGTTTTGCCCAGCGCTAATCGCACATCAGAAATGGCCTCCGTTTCCCGATCCAGTCTTCCTAATTGCCAGTTTTCCTCTTGCGCGGTCTCCATGGGCCTCAGTCAGTGTGCTTTGACCGAGGTCCTCGTCATTCCTTGCTGGTTACAAACTACCACTGTTTAGAGGTCCTTCCTGATTGCTCTTTATTCACAAGTTTCTGAAATCTGTCTTGATTTGATACAGTCATAGCACTTTGCTAATTTTCATGGATCCAATTCGGATCACGACCTTCCCATTGAAAAAGCTTTTGGACCACCAAAAGTTGATTTTCAAGCATCGACTAAGTGAGGGTACAATTGTCTCACTTGTCCAATCTCTATCCACTTTGCACTGCTCGACTTTGAACCCTTGAGCCCAACTCTGAGGTACTCAACATCTCCTCTGCGCGTCGTCCTCACCTTCATGTCCAGAACTGTGTCTTCCTGCAATTTGTTAAGATATTCAGGTAGTAGATTATCAATAGAAGGCAAGTGACTCTGCTCTTCGGGATCCTCAATTAGTGAAGGTTCAAACAATCTCAAGCAATCTACATTTACGACTGAGTAGATGTGCATGTAAGCTGGTAGATCAAGGTGAAAAGCATTCTCACCAATCTTCTCAAGTATCTTGAAGGGTCCATACCGGATAGGCTTTAGCTTTTTACCTTCACCTTGCATCCTATCCTTGCTGATATACAACTAGACTTGGTCACCAACTTGGAAACTATGCTCCACCCAATGCTTGTCATGCCTTGCCTTGTATTTGGTTTGGCTCTTTTCTAGCTGTTCCTATATTGCCTGGTGGATCTCTTGGATTTGTTCAATGAACCTAGTTGCCCTGTCCACATCAATATCCCTCAACTATGGTGTCTTTACCAAAGACAAAATCCTAAGGAAACCTTGTGGTGAAACCAAAACAGGTCTCAAAAGGATATATCTGTGTAGAAGAATGTTTTTCTCTGTTGTAAGCATGTTGCACATAACATAAATGTTCATCCCAAAGCTTAGGATGCTTGCTGCAATATCCCCTGAGTAATTGGATCACTGTCCTGTTAACTACTTCTGTCTGGCCATCAGTTTGTGGATGAAAAGCTGTGCTTTTCTTCAGTTTGGTGTCCATCAGTTCCCACAGAATTGACCAAAACTTCCCCACAAATCGGGTGTCTCAATCAGATACAATGGAAGTGGGTAATCCAAAATGAACCCATACATGTTCAAAGAACAATTTTGCAGTTTGTTCAGCTGTAATCTGTTTATTACAAGGTATAAAAATACACATTTTGTTGAACCTATCCACAACAACATACATATAATCATGACCTTTCGTAGATTTAGGTAGTCCTCCAACAAAATCCATGGAAACACTTTCCCAAGGGTGAGAAGGAACTGGTAATGGAGTGTACACGCCCAGTTTTCTATTGTTAGGTTTGCTTTTAGCACACATAGTACACCCTCTTACATATCTAGAAACTGTCTCATTCATTTTTGGCCAATAACAAAACCTTTGCAGCTGTGCAACTATTTTACTTACCCCAAAGTGACCTAATATTAGAGAAGTGTGTGCTTCTCAAATTATCTTTACTCTTTCAGTTTGTGGAATGCATAACTTCCCACAATGGTATAAGAGTTGGTCCTTTACATGATAATCCAATTCTTCCATTCGTTTTCCTTGACTTAAATTTGCATATACATCTTTGAAATCTATATCTTGAGCATATTGTTCAATGTAACTCTCATGTAACATAGAATTATGCTTAAGTACAGTAGATGCATTTATAATGGGTCTAGATAACATGTCTGCAACTTTATTATATATGCCCTTTTTATATCTGATGACTAAATGAAACTGTTGTAGAAAACCCATCCATCTATAGTGTCTTGATTGTTGCAACTTAGTTTGGGAGTGTAGATATTGAAGTAGTTGATGATCAGTATGTATCACTGTCTCTTTGCCCATTAAGTAATGTTTCCATTTTTTCACACTCTATACTAATGCATACAATTCTTTATCATATGTCAGATAGTTAACTACTGCAGAATTAAATGTCTCAGAATTATAGCATATGGGTTTACCATGCTGTGTCAACACTGCTCCCATGGCATAGTCACTGGCATCCGTTTGGATCTCAAATGGTCTTTGAAGATCAGGCAGTGCTAGAACAGGTGATGTACTAATCTTTTCTTTCAAGGTGTCGAAGGCTTTCTCCTATTTGCCTCCCCACTGAAACACTTTGTTCACTCCTGTCAAAGCATGTAAGGGAGCTTGAATTAATGAAAAGTTAGAAATAAACTTTCTCCAATATTGTGTTGCTCCTAAGAAACTTCTAACTTCTGTTGTAGATTTGGGTTTTCGCCAGTTTACAATGACTACCACCTTAGAGGGATCTATCTTCAATTCACCACCCCCTACTATATGACCCAAATAATTCAGAGATGTTTTGCCAAATTCACATTTTGAGAGTTTAACATAAAGCTTTTCTCTTTGCAAAACATCTAGTGTCTGCTTAAAATGCTTTAAGTGTTCTTCCCATGTTTTGCTAAATATTAGAATGTCATCCAGATACACAATAACGAAATCATCAAGAAAAGGTCTGAGTACATCGTTCATTAATCTCAGAAAGTAGCAGGAGCATTAGTTAAGCCAAAAGGCATAACCAGCCACTCATACAATCCCTGCTTTGTTTTGAAAGTAGACTTCCATGCATCTTGTTCTGTAACTCTGACCTGATGGTATCCACTATGCAAGTCTAGCTTGGACAAATAAACAACTTCTTTCAATTGATCTAGAAGATCATCTATGCGAGGAAGGGGATAACAATTTTTTATTGTTATCTTATTCAGTGCTCGGAAATCAATGCACATTCTCCACAAGCCATCTTTCCTTCTCACCAAAACGATTGGTGACCCACATGGTGATGTGCTAGGTCTGATGAACCCCTTCTCGAGCAACTCTTGCACCTGCTTCTTAATTTCAACATTCTCTAAAGCAGACAACCTGTACATTCCAATGTTAGGCAATGGAGCATCTTGCTGCAAAATAATATCATGCACTATGTCCTTTTTGGGTGGTAGACCTTTAAGTTCTTGAAATAAGATATCATACTTTGAAACAACCTTTTCTAAATCAACTTGTTGTTTAGCATTACAACCTTCAAATACATTGGTTTTATCAAGTTTCTTTTCCTTTACAACCATCAGTAAGAATTGTTTGCATGAATTTATCATTCGTTTCATCTACCCCGAGTTTATGAGAGTATAATTAGTCTTGAGCTTATGAGCTCTTACAAAGCATTTGATTCCATCTTTAACAAGTAGATACTTGTTCTCAGCTCTATAGAAAATAGCTTTTCTATCATACAAGTAAGGAATTCCTAAAACAATTCCACATATATCCAAATGAATAATGTCTAACTCAACCTCATCTACAAATGCTAACCCAAAAGAAAACTTGAGTTTGCATTGTCTAGTCACTTGTAGTTGTGCTTTATCATTCAACCATCCTAATGGTTATGGTTTCTTGTGAGGTGTAGTTGCTAATCCCAACTTATTTACAATTGCTTCAGAAATTAAATTTACTTGTGAGCCACTATCAAACAAAGTATTAATCTTTTGATGTTTGGAAATAACTCGAATATGGAAAAGCTCATGTCTTTTTCTCTCATTTTCTTCATTAGTAATAGATTATGCAGAATTACTAGTAGATGCTTCAAAATTCTTACCTTTTATACCTGTGGCTGCAATAGTTGTTTCATCTCCTGAGTCTGACCCCAAATCTTTCTGAATAGCTATAGCAGTCTTCTTCTTCTTGTCCTCAAACTTCTTAGGTCTCAGCTCTAGATGCAGAATCCAACAGTGCTCATCATCATGCCCATCCTTTTTACAGTGAGTGCATGAAGCCTTGCTTTTCTGTGTAGTGTTAGCCTTCCTTGCTTTCCATTTCTGCTTTCTTTTCTCTTTATTCTTGTTTGCAGTGGGTTGGGATGGTCCCCCAACTTCTGGACTTCCATTCTTTCCTCTAGCTTCTAGATGAGTAGCTTGCACAGATACCTCATCTATACTAGTGGGATTAAACATGAGGATAGTGTGCCTCATGTAGCTATGTAGACCACCAATGTACTTTAACAGAGTCTTAGGTGAGCCTAATGAGATTCCTAGAATCAAGGCTCTCTTTCTAAATTCTTGAGTGTACCCTTGCACACTTTTCCTTTTCAACTGTCGAAGAGTTTTCCAACTCATTATGGCTCGCTGCATGTAGGCCAATGGATAGAACTGTTTTTTGATTGCAGATACAAATTCACTCCAGACAGAGATAGTCTTACCATGTCTTTTCATGTTAGCTTGGGTCCTACCTTCCCATCAAACCAAGGTAGTGCCTCCAAGGTGTAGGCTTGCCAGCTAAATCTTGCTCATCTGATTCAATATTCTGCACTCTGCAATAAACATCAATTTGTCTAATCCAATGGTCCAGCTTTTCCACATTCAACTCTCCATCATATATAGGAAAATCAAATTTAACATCTAGCTTAATCAAAGATGCCTTCTTGTTATGTACAGGGCTATTAGGAGGTGTGAGAAAGCTTTCCTCTTTCCCTTTTCCTTTTGAGTGGTCATGGAAGTGAGACTCTTCTTCTCCCTTATCTTGTTTAGAGCCTGATGAGTCTTCATGTTTATGTTTCTAAAGTATTTATACATTTCCTCTACCATGGACTTTATGGCTAGAAAACTATCTATGAATTGCGGGTTTGGCCCCATAAAACCTTCCTCTGACATTGTCTTCCGAGGATAGACTCTCCTGATTTCAGGATTAGTTTCGACCAACTCTCCTTCTCCTAATTTGAGCTTTGATCTAGTTAGAATTCAATAGTTAAATCCAACACAAGCTTGTCTAACCTTAATAGCTTAAAGCTCTAATACCACTTGATCTGAAAATCACTCGTGAGTGATCTCAGTTAAAGAATTAATGAATGAAGGTATTATAGACTCATGTGTTGGTGTGTATCTATGTTATCTTAGGCAACAGATCGATTAGATTGCAAAATACACAAACACTAGAAAAATGGAAAACAGTAAGAGAAATACAGTAATCAAATACAAGAACACAACAGATTAATAAGGAGTCCACCCTATTCTCCAGGGCTACGTCTCTGGTCCATCTTTCAGTGGTGGCCTTATTTTATTGTGTCTTTAAAGCAGAGATTTACAGTGAGGAGCTCAATTCGAGTCTCCTGAAACAGATAATGCTTGGTAGGGTGGTTCTTGGATTCCCCAAGCCACTAGAGTGCACAGACTCTGTCCTTACCAAATCTTGACCTCTCTGGTCTTTAATGGGAGGAGACCAATGTGGTACTCAATTCTCGATAGATCCTCACAGGGATTGCTTGAACCTCTCAAGCCTTCTATCTGCTCGATGTTTCCTTACACTACAGGTCAGCTCGACTCTCTGTTTTTCTGCCTCTTTCTTCACTGTCTCTTCTGTCTCTTGGTCTCACTGTCTCTTTCTTTCTTACAGTGCTCGCTCTCGCTCTCTATGTCTTTCTGTCTATTCATTCATGGCTTAAAGCCAAGACGTCCTTGACTGTTCGCTTCCTCTTCCGCCTCTTCGGTTCACCTGTTGCTGTTCGCTTGGAGTTCCCTGCCTGTGTGTCATCGCCAACGTTTCACAGGGAAGTGGCCACTTTTCCTCTCATGAACTGCGCCAGATCTTCCTCAATGGTTCGGTATTTCAGTTACATTGTGGAATGACTCATCCGCCAACTTAGCGGTCAAATCAGATTTTAGACTTTTATATGTCGCGGCTTAATTTCCCTTCAGGTCTAGTTTCTCCATCGGGCGCAATCTCCACCATCAGATCTGGAGCCCCCAGATCCTACAGTGTTCGCTCTTATCGCGTGGTTGACTTGCTCGACTGTTAGTCCATGATGAGAGGCGATTTTCTCTCTCATCCGCCGGACATGCGTCATGCAATGTATGGAATCGCTTGTTTTCTACCAAATCTGCTTACTGCCCTAAAGTGCCTCCGATATACCACCGGTTTTTGAGCGCGGGTCCCGCCTTTTGCCTTAGCACTTTCCCTATGGTTTCCCAGCTTCCCATGTGACCGAGCACTAGAGGTTTTTCCTTCTCGAGGGGTTTTGCCCAGCGCTAATTGCGCATTAGAAATGGCCTCCGTTTCCCGATCTGGTCTTCCTAATTGCTAGTTTGCCTCCTGCGTGGTCTCCATGGGCCTCGGTCAGCGCACTTTGACTGAGGTCCTCGTCGTTCCTTGCTGGTTACAAACTGCCACTGTTCAGAGGTCCTTCCTGATTGCTCTTTGTTCACAAGTTTCTGAAATCTATCCTGATTTGATATAGTCATAGCACTTTTCTAGTTTTCATGGATCCAATTCGGATCAGATTTGGTTGGAAGAATGTTTCCAAGAGAGAATGTTTGTAAGTAAACTGATTGTAAATAAGTTGTTTTTTGTAAATATGTTAGCAATAAGTGTACATACTACATTCGGATTTATTTCTATTGATTTAATTGTAATTATATTTTTGTTACTAATGTGTGACATGTACATACATGCAGGAAACAAAATGTTTGAATGGATACATTGGAAGTATGACTATACTTAGTTATACTTTCCCTTATCTAGTTAGTTTAGGAGTAGTATTAGTTTTGTTTGTTGTTTTTCAGCTTGTTTTTCTTTTAATAATACAGGTAGAAGAATAAAGAAAGAAATTAACGTTTTCTAATCCGCAACATGTTCATAGAAGTATTTCCATTATCATCATAATTTTATTTGTATTCTATGACTGTACATATTTCCTTTCTTTGCGAAAATAATCATATTATGCCTCTCTTTGGTGCAACTGAAATTTAGTTCATGACTCTTTCTTATTTGGATTTGTGACAAGCAAAGGAAAATTGCATAAAAATCTTGTGGCAAGTTATAAATTGATTTAATCTATGATTTTATCTCTGCCCATTCTAAATATTACATTTGTCGACTGAGTTAAAAACTTTCCATTGCACTAGTTCATTTTACATCTGCTTTAGTCACATTTCTTCTTCTGAATTAATTCAGGGCCTCTATCTGGTAATTATTGGAATCCTGATATTTTGTTTTTCACTTTCCAATAAATTTCCTCGATATTTCAAACCTTCTGGCTTATTAGACTCTTGGGTTTATGTTATGTTATCACTGAAAATGCTGTAGTTAAAAATTTTTAGCCTGGCTTAAAGAGTGGGTGTTTTCGCAGCGCCTGAATTCTTTTCAGCAGTTTCGCAGCGCTACCTGTTTGAGTGGTTTCGTAGCGTGCTACGAAACTGGGGATTTGTTCGAGTTTTCATTGAAGGCTCAGACTTCAGGGGTTAAACCTTGTATTCAAATGCATGAGAAGCATGGAAGCGAATGATTAAAGTGAATTATTAACTGGAACTACATCAGCAATATAAATCAAGGTGGTAATGGAGAAGTGGCTCAAGGCTTTGCTGCCTTTTCTAATACACCGGTTGCTTATTATGTTTCCTCTTAGTCTATCATTTCAATGTTCACATAATGGTTGAAGAATGATTTGTCACCTTAAATACTGGTATCTGTGAGATCGCTTTGGAGATTACAAATTGGGTTGTCATTAATTGTCTTCCTAATGAAAGAGTTCTTTAATTCATGGAGAATTCATTAGAGGGCCAGATGCTGCCAGCAGACTCAAAGCGGTTGTTTGAAAAGCATGTTGTTTCTTTAGTTCCTTTCATTCCAAATCTCATACTGAATGTATTCGTAGACTGGAAAGAAAGGCTATTGAAGGCTTTTACACGAGCATTTGCAGAGTGTAACTCAAGTTCGACAATGAAGCTCTTATACCTCTCGTCAATTGAAAACATGTTTTTTCATGATGTACGAGATAAGTCTTCTTCTAGTGTTTCTAAGAGAAATGGTCAATTTGTTTCCGAAGCTATTATGGAAGCTGAGGCATGACAAACCCAACGCATCCAATGCTGTATTAAGGGTTCTTCTTCATATTGGTCGTTCTGCTCCTGTAGATTCTATGCTGCTTGCAGAATATACGAAATTACAGCCAGTGTTACAAATAGGCAGCGTTGTGTTTATTTTTGCAGGGGATCACGTTTTTTTTTTAAACTGAGATACACAGTACCTCCTTAATGCACGTTGGTTCATTATTAATGCACATATTGAAGACATGAAAGTGTTCTTTTGAAATGCGGTGATCAATGCCAGGTGTCAAGTAGTTTTATAATAGTTTGATTGCTACAAGACGGCCATTATTAGTGGCACAAGAGCTGGTATTAGATTAACTGGTGCCGTTAAAAGATAAGTGCGCATTAAACAAAAACAAAAGAAGGATGATGCCATTCCTAGAAAGAGAGGAGAAATCGTTGTCGTAAAGACAAGGAAGCACATGGCAGAGCTCGAAATAGAAGAGTTTCCTTTGTCAAGGTGGATGGTATTATTTAGATATTGTCTTCTACAAACGTGGTAACGTGCCGGTTACATGCTCCAGCTGGCGACCAAGAAACTTCTCAAGCTCCACAGAAGTTTTGGAGTTTAAAGAATTACCAAAGCACAAGTTAAATTCAGAGGGAGATTGTAAATATTTCAAGAACCATGGCTCTCAGAAGATTTGCGCTACATTAGATTACATTCATCACACTTTTGATAAGTATGCTATTAGTTCTGCACTCTGTAGCGGAAGTGTTAGGAGGGCGATGTGTATTTTGTGGATCAGGGTGCTCACATTGCATTAGATAATGGAATTGTGCGAGTCACCATATCAAAACCAGCGGGGATAATTACAGGCATACGTTATGGAGGGCTTGACAATTTGCTCGAAATTCTCAACAAAGAAACGAACAGAGGGGATCATGTTTTGTAGTGAAGCGACCCTTCATCTCCAACCCAATGGTCAGATTGTGGATAGTCTAGTCGTGGGTTGGTTGATCAGTGGTATCTTGGAGCGCAATCTAGAGCAGTGTATCACAGAACTTGTGCAATCACGGCAAGCAAATAACAATGAAAACAAATGTAAACTAATCTCATACTGACAGTGCGATTAATGGAGCATGTTGAAGTTTCTCAGATTTTGTACTGATGTGCCAGTAATTGAGTCATAGTGATAAAGTATGCATTAAAAAAAAGTGTGACTTGATAACAGAGATCGATATATGTTGTGCATTGCAGCGAGTGGAGCTCCCTCATAAACCTGTAATATGGTGCATCTTCTCTGCAGGGAATGAGTCTATGCACATAGATAAGAGCGATTAGACTGAAGACTGAGTTCTGAGCTATCAAGGGCCGAGTTCATTACAGATTTGAGTGGCTGGGGTATCATCTTTGTGTGGCTACCCGGAGGAGATGGTCTTCACTCTGACCCTGAGTCTACACATTGTTGGTGTTGCGGCCATTTTCTGGGCTGAATGCAGCTCTGAAATCAAGCTCTGTAACCAAGAACTGAAAATACAGTTATGTTCTCTCGGAAAAATATTGATATTTAGAGAGTAAGAGCTACCAATTTTGGAGTCAAGCTGATGAGAATGGGCTTTTCTCTATAGAAAATGTTTACCCTGGTACCTACAATTTCTATGGTTGGGTGCCGGGTGTTCTTGGTGATTATATGAAAGAAGGCTTGATTAACATATATTCAGGTTCGATTCAATGATGCAAATATATATAAACCACATTTTGATACCATGCAATTTGGGAAAGATAATGCCATTGCTCGTCATGGCAACCATGGTTTGTACCATCTGTTTAACATTGATGTTTCTGGAAATTGGATCTGTCAACTTATTTGTCTTGTACCCATCCAAATAGCCCGGGCTGAAAACAATGGATTACATCCTTTGCTTAATGGGTTTCAGATACCTCCCCATCACACTTATGCAGATAGCATATCTCTAGCAAACTTGCTCTGTTTTGGCTTATATGACGTTGTGTTGAGTCAGTGGGATGGTAAAATCATGGTGGTCTCATCAATTGCAGTTGGTTCATCTGATGAAGGTTCATGTTACAGGGAATGTGATTCTGAATCTCAGCATAGCAAAGGTGAAACCGAAGATTGGCAACATCAGCTATTCAATTTTGTGAGAAGTTTAAAGGAGGACTGTGTTTTTTAAATCACACAGCAGTTTCGTAGCGCGCTACGAAACTGCTGTAGGTGATGATTTAAAGCGCAGGGCAGCTAGTGTGATACTGTGAGCAGCTAGTTTGACACGGTGAGCGGGAGTTGAGGAAGAGGAACAGCTGTCTATCAAATACCACCTACAGCACATCAGAAACCTGGCATCATTCCATACTTGGGGTTATTAAAAGATTTGGGAGCAGGCTGCTATATTTTAGGAGAATGTTGGGAGACAGAAACCGATAAATAGGAGCACACCTTCTGGTCATTAAATGAGCCATCAGCGCTTTCAAGCATCCCAAGTCAGCATTCATCGCATCTGTAAGCTCAACCATCTCAACTTAACTAAAGGAGGACAGCTGTCACAGCATTCAAGAAAGCATCAAGCCTGCGAGGAGAAAGGAATTAATGTTTTAGTTTGATTAGGATTGTGTGCAATTACATTTCAGCACTTTGTAATAAATACATTAATTAAATAGCATGTAGGAATAGTTAATAGCCACCTTCGAGGCTCCCCTCATGCTGGAGGAGGAAGCTCGAGGTGGTTTAGTTTGCTTGCCTATATAGGGATCAATGTAGGATGTAATAGGGGTTGGATACTTTATAGAAAAACAGTGTTGTTTTGGGCCATTGTAAGACCTTTTTTGACAGTAATAGTAAAACAGAGTTATTCTCTTCTCAAGATTCTCGAAGGATTGTCATGTTCAAATGTAGTGATGGTGTTTTATACTTTATGTTCTTTTATAGTCTTGTTGTAATGCAATCACTCAGAATTCATAATTATATGCTCTGACTTCCTGTGTATTCAGCAAGCTATGTTTTGGTGGAGTATGTTTGACATGTAATGCTAAGAGCCTTGATTTCCATGAGATCACTGTGTTTTCCTTGTTTACTTAATATTATAGACTCCATAGCCCAATGAGAGCCAGTTTGATGTGTTTCCAACCAGTTATGCTTTCATAAGTGAATAAAGAGTTAGCCATCTAGTGTTTGAAGGATTTTATCAAGAGTTGTGAGAGAGCCCTCTCTGATCAAAGAGGCTAATCTTTGGTCTAAAGATAGGTTGAAATAGTTACATGAAATCTTGCTTGGTTGCAGCCCTCAGTAGTGATTTTGTGATAACATTTTGGTGCGTCTGCCGGGAGCTTAAGATTGAATTTCTGAAGGTAGCAGGAGTTCAAATGATTTTCAAGGCTGCAAAACTACCTTGGCGACTCCACACATCAAAGAATAAATTAGAAGGTGACTCCACTGCTAGAAGATCAGTAGCTTGATGAAGTTTCAAGATGGATTCCACTGCAAGAAAGAATGCCAGGTATGCTCCTATGAATCGGTCTCATATCCCTGGTTTTCCAAATCCTATGCCAAAGGTTGATTGGTTAGATGATCTTCCAATATTCAAAGATGAAAAGAAGGATGATGCTGCTCTCCATTTGGTTAAGTTTCACATACATGTACGCAGTCTTAAGGTTCATTTCCCTGAAGATTGTCTTATGAGGATGTTTATGGCTACTTTAGAAGGAGAAGCATGGTCTTGGTATAAAAGTTTGGAAAATGGTTCATTATCTTCTCTTGCTGATTTCCATGATGTGTTCTGTGAAATGTATAAAGAATGTTATCCTTCTTTGTTGCTGCTCAAAGATTGCTGTAGGCATTCTTTGAATCTTATTCAGTACTTGGAGGATTGTTATGGTGATGATGAATTTACAGATGAAGAAATTTTAGAGGCTCTTCATGACAATGTTTTTCAGCACCAAGAAGAAGGTATAACACTCCATGAAGCACCGCATGAAGAGCAGCAAGAGTTTACCTGTGAAAACCATGTTTTATCCTTAGATATTGATGTAGAGATGCAGCAGATTTGTCAGGTTTCAGATCATGATGGAGATGAAATTGATTGCACCCAGCAAGAAGAAATATTGGAGGAAATTTTTTATGACCCTCAGGCAGAGGAAAAGCTTGCTCAAATTTGTAATTCCTTGCAGCAGCTTACTCCAAATAATAATCATAATAGTGAGGAAAATTCCATTGTTTGTTGGAATGATTCAGAAAAGCAACTGGATAGCTTGTCAAATAGAAAAGTGGATAGCACATCAGAGGGGTCTTGTGTGGTTGAGAATCAGGAGCCTGAAGATGAAAAGTGTTATCATGATCATTATTTTCAGCAGCTTTCTATGACAGAACACAAGGAGACTATGCTGGTTCCTCTCTCTTTCACGATTGAGGAACTGAATACTGTGGTTGAAGATCAGTTTGCACAGCTGGAAAGTTTCAAGGAAGGACAAGCTGATCATGTGTTTTGGGACCCTATAGCTGATTACATGGAAGAGTTTTACTCTCCAGTGTTTCAGTTTTTGTATGAAGATCAGAGACTATTTCAGTGGCAATGGTCTTTACACTATCACATTGGATCTGAAATCCGATACAGTCAGATAAGATTTCAGTGGCAGCGGTCATCACACTATCACATTGACCCTGAACTCCAGGACAGTCAAAGAAATCAAATATCAGATGAGGCTAATGATTGGCTACATTGGAAGTTTCATATTGATTGAGCTGAAGATGTTGAAATGGTTAGGGTAGGTAGGTAGGTAATTGCAAATAAGCTCAAGGTCAACTGAGCATTTTTCAGTAGGTATAGCTTTCTTTCTCCTACAGTCATGCTTGTCAAGCGAATTTTAGTTTGTCAAAAATGGATAAGACACTGGAGCTGCATGTTCTTAGTGCGCCACAAGGGCACACTATCCCTAGTGGAGCCACTGTTATCACTGAAAATGCTGTAGTTAAAAATTTTTAGCCTGGCTTAAAGAGTGGGTGTTTTCGCAGCGCCTGAATTCTTTTCAGCAGTTTCGCAGCGCTACCTGTTTGAGTGGTTTCGTAGCGTGCTACGAAACTGGGGATTTGTTCGAGTTTTCATTGAAGGCTCAGACTTCAGGGGTTAAACCTTGTATTCAAATGCATGAGAAGCATGGAAGCGAATGATTAAAGTGAATTATTAACTGGAACTACATCAGCAATATAAATCAAGGTGGTAATGGAGAAGTGGCTCAAGGCTTTGCTGCCTTTTCTAATACACCGGTTGCTTATTCTGTTTCCTCTTAGTCTATCATTTCAATGTTCACATAATGGTTGAAGAATGATTTGTCACCTTAAATACTGGTATCTGTGAGATCGCTTTGGAGATTACAAATTGGGTTGTCATTAATTGTCTTCCTAATGAAAGAGTTCTTTAATTCATGGAGAATTCATTAGAGGGCCAGATGCTGCCAGCAGACTCAAAGCGGTTGTTTGAAAAGCATGTTGTTTCTTTAGTTCCTTTCATTCCAAATCTCATACTGAATGTATTCGTAGACTGGAAAGAAAGGCTATTGAAGGCTTTTACACGAGCATTTGCAGAGTGTAACTCAAGTTCGACAATGAAGCTCTTATACCTCTCGTCAATTGAAAACATGTTTTTTCATGATGTACGAGATAAGTCTTCTTCTAGTGTTTCTAAGAGAAATGGTCAATTTGTTTCCGAAGCTATTATGGAAGCTGAGGCATGACAAACCCAACGCATCCAATGCTGTATTAAGGGTTCTTCTTCATATTGGTCGTTCTGCTCCTGTAGATTCTATGCTGCTTGCAGAATATACGAAATTACAGCCAGTGTTACAAATAGGTAGCGTTGTGTTTATTTTTGCAGGGGATCACGTTTTTTTTTTAAACTGAGATACACAGTACCTCCTTAATGCACGTTGGTTCATTATTAATGCACATATTGAAGACATGAAAGTGTTCTTTTGAAATGCGGTGATCAATGCCAGGTGTCAAGTAGTTTTATAATAGTTTGATTGCTACAAGACGGCCATTATTAGTGGCACAAGAGCTGGTATTAGATTAACTGGTGCCGTTAAAAGATAAGTGCGCATTAAACAAAAACAAAAGAAGGATGATGCCATTCCTAGAAAGAGAGGAGAAATCGTTGTCGTAAAGACAAGGAAGCACATGGCAGAGCTCGAAATAGAAGAGTTTCCTTTGTCAAGGTGGATGGTATTATTTAGATATTGTCTTCTACAAACGTGTAACGTGCTGGTTACATGCTCCAGCTGGCGACCAAGAAACTTCTCAAGCTCCACAGAAGTTTTGGAGTTTAAAGAATTACCAAAGCACAAGTTAAATTCAGAGGGAGATTGTAAATATTTCAAGAACCATGGCTCTCAGAAGATTTGCGCTACATTAGATTACATTCATCACACTTTTGATAAGTATGCTATTAGTTCTGCACTCTGTAGCGGAAGTGTTAGGAGGGCGATGTGTATTTTGTGGATCAGGGTGCTCACATTGCATTAGATAATGGAATTGTGCGAGTCACCATATCAAAACCAGCGGGGATAATTACAGGCATACGTTATGGAGGGCTTGACAATTTGCTCGAAATTCTCAACAAAGAAACGAACAGAGGGGATCATGTTTTGTAGTGAAGCGACCCTTCATCTCCAACCCAATGGTCAGATTGTGGATAGTCTAGTCGTGGGTTGGTTGATCAGTGGTATCTTGGAGCGCAATCTAGAGCAGTGTATCACAGAACTTGTGCAATCACGGCAAGCAAATAACAATGAAAACAAATGTAAACTAATCTCATACTGACAGTGCGATTAATGGAGCATGTTGAAGTTTCTCAGATTTTGTACTGATGTGCCAGTAATTGAGTCATAGTGATAAAGTATGCATTAAAAAAAAGTGTGACTTGATAACAGAGATCGATATATGTTGTGCATTGCAGCGAGTGGAGCTCCCTCATAAACCTGTAATATGGTGCATCTTCTCTGCAGGGAATGAGTCTATGCACATAGATAAGAGCGATTAGACTGAAGACTGAGTTCTGAGCTATCAAGGGCCGAGTTCATTACAGATTTGAGTGCTTGGGGTATCATCTTTGTGTGGCTACCCGGAGGAGATGGTCTTCACTCTGACCCTGAGTCTACACATTGTTGGTGTTGCGGCCATTTTCTGGGCTGAATGCAGCTCTGAAATCAAGCTCTGTAACCAAGAACTGAAAATACAGTTATGTTCTCTCGGAAAAATATTGATATTTAGAGAGTAAGAGCTACCAATTTTGGAGTCAAGCTGATGAGAATGGGCTTTTCTCTATAGAAAATGTTTACCCTGGTACCTACAATTTCTATGGTTGGGTGCCGGGTGTTCTTGGTGATTATATGAAAGAAGGCTTGATTAACATATATTCAGGTTCGATTCAATGATGCAAATATATATAAACCACATTTTGATACCATGCAATTTGGGAAAGATAATGCCATTGCTCGTCATGGCAACCATGGTTTGTACCATCTGTTTAACATTGATGTTTCTGGAAATTGGATCTGTCAACTTATTTGTCTTGTACCCATCCAAATAGCCCGGGCTGAAAACAATGGATTACATCCTTTGCTTAATGGGTTTCAGATACCTCCCCATCACACTTATGCAGATAGCATATCTCTAGCAAACTTGCTCTGTTTTGGCTTATATGACGTTTTGTTGAGTCAGTGGGATGGTAAAATCATGGTGGTCTCATCAATTGCAGTTGGTTCATCTGATGAAGGTTCATGTTACAGGGAATGTGATTCTGAATCTCAGCATAGCAAAGGTGAAACCGAAGATTGGCAACATCAGCTATTCAATTTTGTGAGAAGTTTAAAGGAGGACTGTGTTTTTTAAATCACACAGCAGTTTCGTAGCGCGCTACGAAACTGCTGTAGGTGATGATTTAAAGCGCAGGGCAGCTAGTGTGATACTGTGAGCAGCTAGTTTGACACGGTGAGTGGGAGTTGAGGAAGAGGAACAGCTGTCTATCAAATACCACCTACAGCACATCAGAAACCTGGCATCATTCCATACTTGGGGTTATTAAAAGATTTGGGAGCAGGCTGCTATATTTTAGGAGAATGTTGGGAGACAGAAACCGATAAATAGGAGCACACCTTCTGGTCATTAAATGAGCCATCAGCGCTTTCAAGCATCCCAAGTCAGCATTCATCGCATCTGTAAGCTCAACCATCTCAACTTAACTAAAGGAGGACAGCTGTCACAGCATTCAAGAAAGCATCAAGCCTGCGAGGAGAAAGGAATTAATGTTTTAGTTTGATTAGGATTGTGTGCAATTACATTTCAGCACTTTGTAATAAATACATTAATTAAATAGCATGTAGGAATAGTTAATAGCCACCTTCGAGGCTCCCCTCATGCTGGAGGAGGAAGCTCGAGGTGGTTTAGTTTGCTTGCCTATATAGGGATCAATGTAGGATGTAATAGGGGTTGGATACTTTATAGAAAAACAGTGTTGTTTTGGGCCATTGTAAGACCTTTTTTGACAGTAATAGTAAAACAGAGTTATTCTCTTCTCAAGATTCTCGAAGGATTGTCATGTTCAAATGTAGTGATGGTGTTTTATACTTTATGTTCTTTTATAGTCTTGTTGTAATGCAATCACTCAGAATTCATAATTATATGCTTTGACTTCCTGTGTATTCAGCAAGCTATGTTTTGGTGGAGTATGTTTGACATGTAATGCTAAGAGCCTTGATTTCCATGAGATCATTGTGTTTTCCTTGTTTACTTAATATTATAGACTCCATAGCCCAATGAGAGCCAGTTTGATGTGTTTCCAACCAGTTATGCTTTCATAAGTGAATAAAGAGTTAGCCATCTAGTGTTTGAAGGATTTTATCAAGAGTTGTGAGAGAGCCCTCTCTGATCAAAGAGGCTAATCTTTGGTCTAAAGATAGGTTGAAATAGTTACATGAAATCTTGCTTGGTTGCAGCCCTCAGTAGTGATTTTGTGATAACATGTTATATCAAAAGCATTTGAAAAAAGATTCTCATATTTGTCTCTGAGATCCACGAGGCCTAACTTTTTTATCTTCTCAAATTCCTCGATCTCAGAATCTCGTAGAGGTCATATTGAACTATTATCGTATCTGAGTTCCGATATTATGTTTTTATCCAATATTAATTTTTCGCTTCCTTTTATTGTAACTCTTATTTGAAAGATTTACAAGAAAGATTTAGATCGAGACTTCCGATATCGGAAGTGAAAATTAATTAAATCTCTAAAAAGGAATTCTGCTGAAAAGATTTTAATAACAAAGGCTTTATTTATCAGAAATTTGTCTATCGGAGAATCGTTCTCATTTCATAAGTCTTGCTTATCATAGTTCTTACCTTTTTCTTTGATTCTCTTGGAACCTTGGAACCTTAGGATATCGGTTTCTTATCATTAATCAATTTATATTTCTTCCTGAAATTTCATTTTCACCTCTTTTCATTTTGGAACTTCAAAATATCAGGTTAAGTATCCTCATAGGCCTTTGGGCAACTCATTCATTGTTAAATAGTCTAATCTGTCACTATGCTCACATGGAGTCCTATTTTATTATCGTTGTATATATATGTTGAATTTCATGTTATCATAGTGTTCGAGAGTTTGGATGTATTTTAAATTATAATTTCATCAAACCCCAAGCTTTCACTTCTCTGGATGGCTAAGTGACTTTTAATAATATCCATTCTTCATGGTGTGTTCACATGGATCTTATAATTATGCCTTCATTTTAGATTTGAGCCTCTTTTTACTCTTCTCGGTAATCTTCTTGAGTTCATCACCTGCGCTTGCTTACATTTTCATCTTTATCTTACTATCAGATGCTCATCCCATCATCCTGATCATCTTTTAGTGTGCATCTCCATTTACTTTTCAATAGCATTCTTGCGTAGCCACTATGGTAATGCAACAATTGCTAATGAAATTTAGAAAATGTAAACGTAATAGATCATGAGCAACCTATGTTTGTGTTCTCTTCTAGTGTTCTTATTTTTTATATGTTCCTCCATATTTATCATGTAAAGATTTAAGTCCTCTCCATATACACGATTTTTACATTGTTTGGTACTTTGAATCGATTTCTTGAGATTGCATCAATATTTTTGGGCTGCTATAAACTTAGATGTGACGAGAAGAGAGCAATCATCGCTGCAAAAGCATATCACCATTATCATTTTGATGGATTTGTTTTACTTCGGTTTCCTTAAACATGAGTCATTGTTTTCTTCTAGTTTACTTCTTGCTTTAAATTAGGTTTAATAAATTATGATTTCGGGCCGATGAAAATTCAAAGGGTACAAATTTCTTCATGCTTATAATTCCAATCATAATAAGAACTTATCTTTTGTTGGAGAAACTCGAAATCTCTCAGGTAAAATTAAATGGAATTCTCCAATGGTAAGTTTCATATGCCCACTTTCATCCTTTCCATTTCTTTATATTTTTGTTTTAGCTTTATTTTTAGTTTCATTGATCTTAAACATTGTTTTGCACGTCTCCTAGAATTATCTTGCAATTCTAGCAGCTCAGATTGGGAATTCGTTCTCTTAGTTGGTTGATTTTAAGTTTTGAAAGAGTTGTAATGATGTTCATCAAACAAACTAAATTGGGGAGTCCCTGAACCTTCTATTCATTTCACAAGCATTAATTTTATTCGGAAATTTTTTCAGATCTTCTCATGTATGTTTTGCCTTGAAACAAGAAAATTTGCAGCAAGCAGTGACTTCTCATTTGGCTTAATTTCACCTCCAACTGTTATTTCCCTTACGGTTTGGAAGCCTAATTGCTTATAACTCTACAAGATGACATTTAAATAAAATCTTAACATACGATGAACACACTAATGATTGTCTTATTTTACTCTTTTTTTGAGACATTTTATAATTAGTCTTGTTGGAGTTTGTCTTTTAAATTTGTGTTTTTCTTTCAGTTTCTCATTTTTACGTTTTTGAAGTTTGTTGATTTATTATTTTACTTCACTTTGGATTTGTTTTTTTTTTTAACCTTTGGTTATGGTTTTATTTTGGTGATTCCGCCAATATTTATGTGGAGAGAATTTATTTTTCTCACCCAACATTGATTGGAAGACATGGAAAATATTTACTTTGTCTATTTTAATGAGTTTCATTTACCTTAAAGGTATATTTTTATGGTATCCAAAATCCATCCTACTTTAAATATTTTTCATAGAAGAACACGCATCCTGTCTAAGTGATATAGTTCATGTTTTCAAGGAAAGAACTGATCTAAGTTTAACTCAATGAATCCCTCCCATCCCTCCACTTTATAAAAACCTCTGATTGATAGTCGCAGGGAAATATTTGGAGTCAACATTATGGAAGTATTATATCTTTTTTCTTAAGTCTCTTTTACCATCCCATCTCTTTCACTCAGGTACATCATAAATATAGCTTGCAAGTTTGCTTATCAAAAGGGTGATCAAAAGGGGAGGCATGGGAAATACACGTAAACTTGTCGGGGCTATGGATGCTCGATGGCAGTGGGGCCATGCTTGTATGACATTAAAGACAACTTCACTGGAGTATTGACCAGGCTCGCTCGCAGCGAAGCGATGTTAGAGACCATTCATAACAATGGATATATTTTTTATCAAAAACTCCTATCCGTACCTTCTTATGTTTTTAATATGAGGTAATCTTAAATATTAGATATTTTCTAAAATTTGAATTCATGATTTTAGATTGATTCTTCTTTAAGTACTTATCAATTTGAACCTATATTTCTTTATTTGTTAATATGGGACCCATGTGAAATGTTTCACTATTTCATCAAACCCCAAGCTTTCACTTCTCTGGATGGCTAAGTGACTTTTAATAATATCCATTCTTCATGGTGTGTGCACATGGATCTTATAATTATGCCTTCATTGTAGATTTGAGCCTCTTTTTCCTCTTCTCGGTAATATTCCTATGTTCATCACCTGCGGATTGCTTACATTTTCATCTTTATCTTACTATCAGATGCTCATCCCAACATCCTGATCATCTTTTGGTGTGCATCCCCATTTACTTTTCAATAACATTTTTGTGCAGCCACTATGGTAATGCAACAATTGCTAATGAAATTCAGAACATGCAAAGGTAATAGATCATGAGCAACCTATGTTTGTATTCTCTTCTAGTGTTCTTATTTTTGATATGTTCCTCAATATTTATCATGTAAAGATTTAAGTCCTCTCCATATACATGATTGTTACATTGTTTGGTACTTTGAATCAATTTCTTGGGATTGTATTGATATTTTTGGGCTGCTATAAACTTAGAAGTGACGAGAAGAGAGAAATCATCGCTGAAAAAGCATATCACCATTATTATTTTTAATGGATTTAGTTTACTTCAGTTTCCGTGAACATAAGTCATTGTTTTCTTCTAGTTTACTTCTTGCTTTAAATTAGGTTTAATAAATTATGACTTTGGACCAATGAAAATTCAAAGGGTACAAATTTCTTCATGCTTCTAATTCCAATCATAATAAGAAGTTATCTTTTGTTGGTGAAACTCGAAATCTTTCAGGGAAAATTAAATGAAATTCTCCAATGGTAAGTTTCATATGCCCACTTTCATCCTTTCCATTTCTGTATATTTTTGTTTCAGCTTTATTTTTAGTTTTGTTGATATTAAACATTGTTTTGCACGTCTCCTAGAATTATCTTGCAATTCTACCAGCTCAAATTGGGAATTCGTTCTCTCCTGGTTGGTTGCTTTTAAGTTTTGAAAGAGTTGTAATGATATTCATCAAACAAACTAAGTTGGGGAGTCCCTGAACTTTCTATTCATTTCACAAGCATTGATTTTATTTGGAAAATTGTTCAGATCTTCTCATGTAGGTTTTGCCTTGAAACAAGAAAATTTGCAGCATGCAGTGACTTCTCATTTGGCTTAGTTTCACCTCCAACTGCTATTTCCCTTACGGTTTGGAAGCCTAATTACTTATAACTCTACAAGACAACATTTAAATAAAATCTTAACATAAGATGAACACACTATTGATTTTCTTATTTTACTCTTTTTTTTGAGACATTTTGTAATTAGTCTTGTTGGAGTTTGTCTTTTAAAATTGGGTTTTTCTTTCATTTTCCCATTTTTACATTTTTGAAGTTTGTTGATTTATTATTTTACTTCACTTTGGATTTTTTTTTATTATTATATACCTTTGGTTATGGTTTTATTTTGGCGACTCCACCAAGATTTATGTGGAGAGAATTTGTTTTTCTCACCCAACATTGGTTGGCAGACATGGAAAATCCTTACTTTGTCTATTTTAATGAGTTTCATTTACCGTAAAGGTATATTTTTATGGTATTCAAAAGCCCTCCTACTTTAAATATTTTTCATGGAGGAACATGCATCCTATCTAAGTGATATAGTTCACGTTTTCAAGGAAAGAACTAATCTGAGTTTAACTCAATGAATCCCTCCCATCCCTCCACTTTATAAAAACCTCTGATTGATAGTCGCAGGGAAATATTTGGAGTCAACATAATGGAAGTATTATATCTTTTTGCTTAAGTCTCTTTTACCATCCCATCTCTTTCACTCAGGTACATGATAAATATAGCTTGCAAATGTGCTTATCAAAAGGGTGATCAAAAGGGGAAGCATGGGAAATACAAGTAAACTCTTCAAGGCTATGGACACTCGATGGAGGTGGGGCCATGCTTTTATGGCATTAAAGACAACTTCACTGGAGTATTAACCAGGCTTGCTGGTAGTGAAGTGATGTCAGTGACCATTCATTACAATGGATATATGTTTTATCAAAAACTCTTATCTGTACCTTCTTATGTTTTTAATACGAGGTAATATTAAACATTAGATATTTCCTAAAATTCGAATTCATGATTTTATATTGATTCTTCTTTAAGTACTTATCATTTTAAACCTATATTGCTTAATTCATTAATATGTGACCCATGTGAAATGTTTCATTGTTTCATCAAACCCCAAGCTTTCACTTCTCTCGATGGCTAAGTGACTTTTAATAATATCCATTCTTCATGGTGTGTGCACATGGATCTTATAATTATGCCTCATTGTAGACTTGAGCCTCTTTTTACTCTTCTCGGTAATCTTCCTGAGTTCATCACTTGCAGCTTTCTTACATTTTCATCTTTATCTTAATATCATATGCTCATCCCATCATCCTGATCATCTTTTAGTGTGCATCCCCATTTACTTTCCAATAACATTCTTGTGTAGCCACTATGGTAATGCAACAATTGCTAATGAAATTCAGAACATGCAAAGGTAATAGCTCATGAGCAACCTATGTCTGTATTCTCTTCTAGTGTTCTTATTTTTGGTATGTTCCTCCATATTTATCATGTAAAGATTTAAGTCCTCCCCATATACACGATTGTTACATTGTTTGGTACTTTGAATCGATTTCTTGGGATTGTATCAATATTTTTGGGCTGCTATAAACTTAGAAGTCACTAGAAGAGAGCAATCATTGCTGCAAAAGCATATCATGATCATTATTATTTTGGATGGATTTGGTTTACTTCGGTTTCCTTGAACATGAATCATTGTTTTATTCTAGTTTACTTCTTGCTTTAATTAGGTTTAATAAATTATGATTTTGGGCCAATGAAAATTCAAAGGGTACAAATTTCTCTATGCTTCTAATTCCAATCATAATAAGAAGTTATCTTTTGTTGGAGAAACTCGAAATCTCTCATGTAAAATTAAACAAAATTCAAGAATGGTAAGTTTCATATGCCCACTTCATGCTTTCCATTTCTTTATATTTTTGTTTCACCCTTATTTTTAGTTTTTTTGATCTTAAACATTGTTTTGCACGTCTCCTAGAATTATCTTGGAATTCTACCAACTCACATTGGGAATTCATTCTCCTGGTTGGTTGCTTTTAAGTTTTGAAAGAGTTGTAATGATATTCATCAAATCAACTAAATTGGGGAGTCCTTGAACCTTGTATTCATTTCACAAGCATTTATTTTATTTGGAAAATTGTTCAGATCTTCTCATGTAGGTTTTGCCTTGAAACAAGAAAATTTGTAGGAGGCAGTGACTTCTCATTTGACTTAATTTCACCTCTAACTGCTATTTCCCTTACGGTTTGGAAGCCTAATTACTTATAACTCTACAAGATGACATTTAAATAAAATCTTAACATAAGATGAACACACTAATGATTGTCTTATTTAACTCTTTTTTTGAGAAATTTTATAATTAGTCTTGTTGGAGTTTGTCTTTTAAAATTGGGTTTTTCTTTCAATTTCTCATTTTAACATTTTTGAAGTTTGTTGATTTATTATTTCACTTCACTTTGGATTTGTTTTTTTTTTTTTAACCTTTGGTTATGGTTTTATTTTGGTGATTCCGTGAAGATTTATGTGGAGAGAATTTATTTTTCTCACCCAACATTGGTTGTCAGACATGGAAAATCTTTACTTTGTCTATTTTAATGAGTTTCACTTACCTTAAAGGTATATTTTTATGGTATTCAAAATCCCTCCTAGTTCAAATATTTTTCATGGAGGAACACACATCCTTTCTAAGTGATATAGTTCACGTTTTCAAGGAAAGAAATGATCTGAGTTTAACTCAATGAATCCCTCCCATCCCTCCACTTTAGAAAAACCTCTAATTGATAGTCGCAGGGAAATATTTGGAGTCAACATTATGAAAGTATTATATCTTTTTTCTTAAGTCTCTTTTACCATCCCATCTCTTTCACTCAGGTACAACATAAATATAGCTTGCAAATGTGCTTATCAAAAGGGTGAACAAAAGGGGAAGCATGGGAAATACAAGTAAACTTGTCAGGGCTATGGACGCTCGATGGCAGTGGGGTCATGCTTGTATGGCATTAAAGACAACTTCACTGGAGTATTTACCAGGCTCGTTGGTAGTGAAGCGATGTTAGAGACCATTCATAATATCAAAAACTCCTAACTGTACCTTCTTATGTTTTTAATACGAGGTAATCTTAAATATTAGATATTTCCTAAAATTTGAATTCATGATTTTAGACTGATTCTTTTTTAAGTACTTATCATTTTGAAACTATATTTCTTAGTTCGTTAATATGGGACCCATGTGAAATGTTTCACTCTTTCATCAAACCCCAAGCTTTCACTTCTCTGAATGGCTAGGTGACTTTTAATAATATCCATTCTTCATGGTGTGTGCACATGGATCTTATAATTATGCCTTCATTGTAGATTTGAACCTCTTTTTACTCTTCTTGGTAATCTTCCTGAGTTCATCACCTGCGGCTTGCTTACATTTTCATATTTATCTTACTATCAGATGTTCATCCCATCATCCTGATCATCTTTTAGTGTGCATCCCCATTTACGTTTCAATAACATTCTTGTGTAGCCACTATGGTAATGCAACAATTTCTAATGAAATTCGGAACATGCAAAGGTAAGCGATCATGAGCAACCTATGTTTGTATTCTCTTCTAGTGTTCTTATTTTTGATATGTTCCTCCATATTTATCATGTAAAGATCTAAGTCCTCTCCATATACACGATTGTGTCATTGTTTGGTACTTTGAATCGATTTCTTCAGATTGTATCAATATTTTTGGGATGCTATAAACTTAGAAGTGACGTGAAGAGAGCAATCATCATTGCAAAAGTGTATCACCGTTATGATTTTTTATGGATTTGGTTTACTTTGGTTTCCTTGAACATGAATCATTGTTTTCTTATAGTTTACTTCTTGCTTTAAATTAGGTTTAATAAATTATGATTTTGGGCCAATGAAAATTCAAAGGGTACAAATTTCTTCATGCTTCTAATTCCAATCATAATAAGAACTTATCTTTTGTTGGAGAAACTCAAAATCTCTCAGGTAAAATTAAATGAAATTCTCCAATGGTAAGTTTCATATGCCCACTTTCATCCTTTCCCTTCCTTTATATTTTTGTTTCAACTTTATTTTTAGTTTTGTTGATCTTAAACATTGTTTTGCACGTCTCCTAGAATTATCTTGGAATTCTACCAGCTCAGATTGGGAATTCGTTCTCCTGGTTGGTTGCTTTTAAGTTTTGAAAGAGTTGTAATGATATTCATCAAATCAACTAAATTGGGGAGTCCCTGAACCTTGTATTTATTTCACAAGAATTGATTTTATTTGGAAAATTGTTCAGATCTTCTCATGTAGGTTTTTCCTTGAAACAAGAAAATTTGCAGCACACAGTGACTTCTCATTTGGCTTAATTTCACCTCCAACTATTGTTTCCCTTACGGTTTGGAAGCCTTATTGCTTATAAATTTCTACAAGATGACATTTAAATAAAATATTAACATAAGATAAACACACTAATGATTGTCTTATTTTACTATTTTTTTGAGTTATTTTATAATTAGTCTTGTTGGAGTTTGTTTTTTAAATTTGGGTTTTTCTTTCAGTTTCTCATTTTTACATTTTTGAATTTTGTTGATTTACTATTTCACTTCACTTTGGATTTGTTTTTTATTTTTACCTTTGGTTATGGTTTTATTTTGGTGATTCTGCCAAGATTTATGTGGAGAGAATTTATTTTTCTGACCCAACATTGGTTGGCAGACATGGAAAATCTTTACTTTGTCTATTTAATGAGTTTCATTTACCTTAAAGGTATATTTTTATGGTATTCAAAATCCCTCCTACTTTAAATATTTTTCATGGAGGAACACGCATCTTGTCTAAGTGATATAGTTCACATTTTCAAGGAAAGAACTAATCTGAGTTTAACTCAATGAATCCCTCCCATCCCTCCACTTTATAAAAACCTCTGATTGATAGTCACAGGGAAATATCTGGAGTCAACATTATGAAAGTATTATATCTTTTTGCTTAAGTATCTTTTACCATCCCATCTCTTTCACTCAGGTACATCATAAATATAGCTTGCAAATGTGCTTATCAAAAATGGTGATCAAAAGGGGAAGCTGGGAAATACAGGTAAACTCATCGGAGCTATGGACGCTCAATGGCAGTGGGGCCATGCTTGTATGGCATTAAAGACAACTTCATCGGAGTATTGACCAGGCGCACTAGCAGGGAAGCGATGTTAGAGACCATTCATAACAATGGATATATGTTTTATCAAAAACTCCTATATGTACCTTCTTATGTTTTTAATACGAGGTAATCTTAAATATTAGATATTTCCTAAAATTCAAATTCATGATTTTAGACCGAGTCTTCTTTAAGTACTTATCATTTTGAACCTATATTGCTTAATTCATTAATATGGGACCCATGTGAAATGTTTTACTATTTCATCAAACCCCAAGCTTTCACTTCTCTGGATGGCTAAGTGACTTTTAATAATATCCATTCTTCATGGTATGTGCACATGGATCTTATAATTATGCCTTCATTGTAGATTTGAGCCTCTTTTTACTCTTCTCGGTAATCTTCCTGAGTTCATCACCTGCGGCTTGCTTACATTTTCATATTTGTCTTCCTATTAGATGCTCATCCCATCATCCTAATCATCTTTTAGTGTGCATGCCCATTTACTTTTCAATAACATTCTTGTGTAGCCACTATGGTAATGCAACAATTGCTAATGAAATTCAGAACATGCAAAGGTAATAGATCATGAGCAACCTATGTTTTTATTCTCTTCCAGTGTTCTTATTTTTGATATGTTCCTCCTTATTTATCATGTAAAGATTTAACTCCTCTCCATATACACAATTGTTACATTGTTTGGTACTTTGAGTCGATTTCTTGAGATTGTATCAATATTTTTCGGCCTATAAACTTAGAAGTGACGAGAAGAGAGCAATCATCGCTGCAAAAGCATATCACCATTATCATTTTTGATGGGTTTGGTTTACTTCAGTTTCCTTGAACATGAATCATTGTTTTCTTCTAGTTTACTTCTTGCTTTAAATTAGGTTTAACAAATTATGATTTTGTGCCAATGAAAATTCAAAGGGTACAAATTTCTTCATGCTTCTAATTCCAATCATAATAAGAAGTTACCTTTTGTTGGAGAAACTCGAAATCTCTCAGGTAAACTTAAACGAAATTCTCCAATGGTAAGTTTCATATGCCCACTTTCATCCTTTCCATTTCTTTATATTTTTGTTTTAGATTTATTTTTAGTTTCATTGATCTTAAACATTGTTTTGCACATCTCCTAGAATTATCTTGCAAATTCTACCAACTCAGAGGGAATTCGTTCTCCTGGTTGGTTGTTTTTAAGTTTTGAAAGAGTTGTAATGATATTCATCAATCAACTAAATTGGGGAGTCCCTGAAACTTCTATTCATTTCACAAGAATTGATTTTAATTGGAAAATTGTTCAGATCTTCTCATGTAGGTTTTGTCTTGAAACAAGAAAATTTGCGGCCGACAGTGACTTCTCATTTGGCTTAATTTCACCTCCAACTATTATTTCCCTTACGGTTTCAAAGCCTAATTGCTTATAACTCTACAAGATGACATTTAAATAAAATCTTAACATAAGATGAACACACTAATGATTGTCTTATTTTACTTTTTTTTTGAGACATTTTATAATTAGTCTTGTTGGAGTTTGTCTTTTAAATTTGAGTTTTTCTTTCAATTTCTCATTTTTACATTTTTGAAGTTTGTTGATTTATTATTTCACTTCAGTTTGGATTTGTTTTTTTTTTTTACCTTTGGTTATTGTTTTATTTTGGTGATTCCACCAAGATTTATGTGGAAAGAATTTATTTTTCCCACCCAACATTGGTTGGCAGACATGGAAAATCTTTACTTTGTCTATTTTAATGAGTTTCATTTACCTTAAAGGTATATTTTTATGGTATTCAAAATCCCTCCTACTTTAAATATTTTTCATGGAGGAACATGCATCTTGTCTAAGTGATATAGTCCACGTTTTCAAGGAAAGAACTAGTCTGAGTTTAACTCAATGAATCCCTCCCATCCCTCCAATTTATAAAAACCTCTGGTTGATAGTCGCAGGGAAATATTTGGACTCAACATTATGGAAGTATTATATCTTTTTGCTTAAGTATCTTTTACCATCCCATCTGTTTCACTCAGGTACATCATAAAAATAGCTTGCAAATGTGCTTATCAAAAGGGTGATCAAAAGGGGAAGCATGGGAAATACAAGTAAACTTGTCGGGGCTATGGACACTCGATGGCAGTGGGGCCATGCTTGTATGGCATTAAAGACAACTTCACCAGAGTATTGACTAGGCTCGCTTGCAGCGAAGTGATCTCCGAGACCATTCATAACAGTGGATATATGTTTTATCGAGAACTCCTATCTGGACCTTCTTATATTTTTAATATGAGGTAATCTTAAGTATTAGATATTTCCTAAAATTCGAATTCATGATTTTAGACCGAGTTTTCTTTAAGTACTTATCATTTTGAACCTATATTGCTTAATTCGTTAATATGGGACCCATGTGAAATGTTTCACTATTTGACAAATTAATAAAATTCCTCATTTTTAACCTTTTGGGTAAAGCTAATTTTATTATCTTTTCAACTAGAGATAATTAATTCTTCCTCATGTGTCGCCATTGTTGTGGTGAAATCACAACACCCCCATTTTTAACTTATTTATTTTAAATAATGGGGACCCTTTCCGTAAATTTTGGCTAAATCACCTTTTAATGTTTTCTTTTGGTTAAGTGTCCTACAATTTTGCCAAATTTTTATTTTCTTTAGATTCTTCTTTTGATTTCTTCATTTTAATTGAATTTTCACAAGATTTCCATCGATTCTTGTTTCATCTCATTTGGATGCACGGTTTGCAAATGGTGCTCATTCGAAGTTTGATAATTTTACCACCAGGGCTAAAAAATGTACAAAATGTATATTATTTTAATTTTTGTAAATTAATTGTAAATATTGATTTTTAGTTAATTTTTACTAATTAATTCATTTTTTGCTAACGGTCCTACAAAATCACCACAACCAAATTTTAGAACAATTAAAATTATGTGTTTTCGGGATCTCAAAAGTCTATTTAAAATCTCAATTTCAAAAAATTAAAAGGATCCAAAATTCCAAAGACTCAAGTGGCTGTAGTTTTTAAATGTTATTGGGACTTTTATTAGCAAGTGGTTGTAGTTTATACATAAGAGGGAGGGTCCCACTCCACTTAGCCGTCCTCTCCTCCTTCACACTATACTTCACCTCCCATCGAAACCTTAGAACTTATTCATATCGTAACACATTTAAAATTCAACCTCCGATATTTTCATTTCTACAATGCTCCAATGGCTAAACCCCCGTTGACTCATTTTTCTTGTGATCCCTTATGCCTCCCGATCCTCCGATATACCCATTGGAACATTTTATTGAAACCTCTTTAAATATAACTTCCGATATAACATAAAACCTCCGATGCTTTCCTCCCTTGGCATCAGACCTTGACACTAGTGATATATCAGAGCCCCTTTAAAATTTGACCTCCGATATAAGTAAACTTCAATGACAATAAGATTTGACCATTATGTTTAATAAAAATGCATTCCTCAATTTACAAAGGCTCGCGTATATGAGCCAAAAGCCACTATGTGGACCAACAACCACTAACATCATGACACATGTCCCATTTTGATTATTTTAATTACTTCCTTGTTTTATATATTTTGTAATTATAATATAATATTAAATTGATAATTTAATAAAATAATTTAATTTTTAAATTAATTTATAATGTAATTAATTTGTAATTGATTTATATATAATTAATTAATTTTATTAATCTAAAAAACTAATTTAATTATTTATTTAATTAAAAATTATTAATTAAATTAATTTAGAATAGAATTTTAGTGAATTTTAACATAGGCATGCATTTTTCGAGAACTATGACATTTTTGACACTTCAACTTTAGAGGCTGATAAGTTGAGTTTTATTTGGCCAAATGAGGCCCAGGATGGCTCATTAGAAAGTTAAAATAATGGAGAATACTTTTGAAGTGGTTATATGACCAGATATCGTCAATCAATGAGTCTAAAATTTATCATAAAATTAAGCTCCGAATTTGCAAGTAAAACTAATTTCTTGAGTTTAGTTTTTGCATTTTCATTTGCCCAAAGCCTCTATTGATTTTAGATCCATTTGATTATGTTCTATTTGACCAAAAAAAATATTTACAAGGATGAATGGGAAGATATGATTCATTTTTATTTATTTATTTAATTGAATTTTGATTGGAGATTTTTGTTTTCCCTGATTTGGTATTTTTATTTTGATTTGTATTTTAATTTATTTATTGGTTTTTGGCAGGAGAGAAGTTGAGGAGATGAGGGGGAGAAGACTTGGAACAATGGAATTGCACCAGCAAGAGAAAAATAATTTTGGCAAATTAAAATTCCTTGGAGCAAATTTATTCTCCAACGACTCTCTCATTTTAATTTTCTATTGTAATTATAGATATTGTTTTTGTAGAAGAGAGGTGGGGGTTCTAGATCTGAAACTTGGGGAGGGAATTCTCTAGAAAGAGAGGGATTTTTGCACTACTGTAGGGAGAATATTTTTGTAGAGAATTAACTAGTTTGGACCAGACTTGTGGAGATTAAAAGAGATGTATTTCAACTCTGAAGATTTGATGCTATCATGAAATTTTTTGAGAATTTGATGTACTTAAAGCCTTTGATCAAATCTCTAATTCTTGTACACTATTGTTGGAGATAGCGACTAATTGGGGACTTGCAATTAATAAAATTTGAGGCAATTATTGATCCAGATAAGTATTTGGTTTTTGAAGGTTTGCACTATTGTGAATTCATTTAATACATGCTTGTTTTAATCATTTGAAATTTATCTTTTAATGATGTATATAATTGCTATCAAGTTTAATTATGAATTCAAATAGATAAACAAAACATAATTTTTAACTATTTAGCAAATTCATGTCAAGTTTATCTTTGTTTTAATAATGATTGTTTTATGAGAACTAATTCATTAACGCAATAATACATTTTTAGTTTGAATCCATTTCATTTGAATTTGGATGTATGTGCACCAAAGATTTGATGACTGTTCATCAGATAGTTGAATACATGTACTTGTGTGAACTATTAATAAGTCTTGGAACTATTTCCTTGGCTTATTGACTTCATTTTTATTCCAAATTCAAAGCTGGTCCAAATCCCCTTTTATCTTGCTCTTGGTTGAGAGGGGAACTAATCCTTCTTTCATTCGAGATAGATTTATTATTTACTTTTTGTTACTTAGAGTAGATTTGCATTTAGTTTTAAATATTGCATTCTAGAAATCCTATTACACAGGGGCAGACTTTAGAGTGGCTTGGCTGAGCCATTAATTTGGCTTAAGGGTCACTTTCTTGCATGGGCTATGCAAGAGAGCAGATTTCATGTCTCTTTTCTATTGGAAAGCAATAGACATATTGTAAGCTAGTGGAGAAAGAGAGAGGGTAATTGGAACCAATTGAACCAATCAAAACCACCATTCCAAATAGAAGAGGAACTGCTTTAAGTTCCCGACCGGGTAGTCTCCCTTATAGTGTTGACATGGTAATTTTCGGCCATCAACATGATGTAAGTGGTGTCTTAGAGGAGGATAAAGGTGGATTATCATAGAAGGTGATGAATGAAGGGTGTGGGAGCCCCTTATCCAAGCCTAGTATCCCTCAGAGCTCTATCTTGCACCAAAGTTGATGGCAATGATGTCCTTCATTTGTCTTAATAGAGTTACTTTTGAGACAGAGTTTGGAAGAAGCATGAGGTGCCTAGGAGGAGGATGGAAAAGTCCAGGTGAGTCTGGGAAGGTATGCCCACCCCTGCAGATCAGCATAGTCCCTGTAACTAGCCAAGTCCATGCATCAAATGACCAATAATGCGGTGAGACAAATTAACATGGAAAAGATGATTTGAATTTGATTAAGATCTATACTATCCCACAAAAATAATCTAATCACTCAATCTAAAGACACTAACTCCTAATGTGCAGAGAATAAGCAGGAAAACTAACATCTATCCATTTCCAAGTAATCATAAACACATAGTTTTAGATTGTGATTGTAGATCTTTCCAATCACTCTTCCCACAAGAGAGGTGATAGGAAAGCCAACAATTACAAGTTTTTATGATATAACATCTACTGAAACAAGAGAAGGATTGCAATGCTTTGAAACAAGAACAAGAAGGAAAGACAAGAGAGGTATGAAATCCTATGGGTTGGGTCCAAACCCAAGGGTTTCAACCCTCCAAAAATAACTCATATTCAGATCAATGGTAAACTTCTCTTTAACAGGAAATAATAGTCACATACATCATGAAAAATAAGAATGGCAATGTCAAGTACTTAGGCTCTTAGTAGCTACTCCTAGCTGCAATAAAAATTTGAATCCTAATGAGCCTTTCAGCTAGTTTACTTATACAAAAATGATTGAGGGGAAACTTCCTTGAAAGGAGGATTGCTCCCCTCCAAAATCTCGAGATTTTTGGATTTGGTTCCCTTTTTCCTTGTCATGCACTTGGACTTCCTCGATTGCTAGTGAATTCAAGCTGTTGGAGAGGATTATGTGATATCAAGTCGAGTTAGGGAGTTAATGAGGTGGGAAATCTCCCTATATTCTCTCTAGGTGTCTCCATCAAGCCCCCGCATGGTAAATATTTCAAAAAATTATTCTTTGGCCTACATATTAATCACATTAGGCCATACAATATGAAAAACACCTTTTAGTCTTCCTACTAAGCATATTATGTCTAAAAATGTCAATTAATGTGAGAAAAGGAGAGTTTTAAAGGCTGGAGGATAACACAATGAACTCCAAAAGATACCTATTGATGGGACCCATCACCTTCTACTACTGAATATTGTGGGCCCCTGTAGCAAGGGTAATGATCCATCAGATGAGTATACCACAACTACTATTTCTCTCCTATGGACCCTGCCCAAATCTTTGCAACTCTAGGACTAAGGCTCTACATTGCCCCACCTCTCTCTTGGAGGTATAACTGCATGCATGAAAAAATATACCTCTAACTTGTAGATATTTTTAACTCAAACACCAATTTGTTTTATTTGTCCAGTATCAAAATGCTTCAGATAACCTTTCCCCTTAAGGAACACCACATCATATCCATGGTCTTCATGTACAACTGCATAAACTAAATTTTTCTTTAGACTAGACACATACATTACATTCTTTAAGTGAGGATGAGAGCCTAACTCACTCTTAAAGGTGACAGTTGCAGTGCTATTTTAATCAACATTAATTGACTCAAACTGCAACATTAATTGTCCATTGAGGGTAGGTCTTGTTGTTTCAATGGAGTTCTCACTATCTGTGCTGATACACTCCATCCAAGCAAAATAAAATGCAGAAAACTGTAAAAGATGTCGCTGATCTAAATTGCTAAATCAAACCATGCATGTAGATATAAAAACACTCTACAGAATTAAATCAAACTCGCATTTATTAAAGTAAGGGTGTGCCACACAAGAACTAACATCTACTCCAGCTGGTTACTACCATTCTGTTGATTAACTCAGTGTAACAACATAAGATAGATAAGAATAGCAGCGAATGTAATCCACGATTTGTACAAAAACAATGAGAAACCATAAATCAATGAACTAAACTAGAATGTACACTACCTATATCACTGCAATCCCTGCCAAAGAGGAGGGCCCTTCCTCCTTAGTAGGGTGTAGGAAGAACACGAAAGTGATTAACAAATTAGTTGGAAAGCAGTAACAACATCACTGTGCTAATTGATATTAAAATAAATTCAGAATTACAGAAATAAACTAATGGTACTCTTCTATATTTTGTCCCTTGATACATAAAAATTCGAGTCTTTTATAACTATTACAACCCAAAAATTAGAAATAGATCAGTCATGAGAATCTCCTAATTCTCATGCTGATAAAAAATAAAGAAGTTACAACCTATTGCTAAATAAATATACATCAGTTGCAATTGCTGGAGTCTTGTTGCTTCAAAAATAAACAATCCCTACTGCCGACAGTTGTTATGTGGAATAGTACCCACATTTCTAGCTTCGGTGCAACAACATTGAGCGAATGGTGATTCAGGATGATGCGGCATAACTGACGACAGCACTGTTGTTGTGACGGCGGATCAGCATGAGGTGTAACAACATCCAATGTGTAACAAAAATCTGTAACAAAATCCAATGTGTAACAACAATCTGTAACAACACCTAGTGTGTAGCAGCAACCTGTAACAGCACTCAGGGTGTAACAATGAACCGTTCTACCCTTTCCCATAGTTAATCCTTGCTGCTTGTCTGCTTCATAGCTTCATTCTCGTGAGCCAACACCTGAAAAGATGAACTTCCCAAAATACTTCTTCAATGCTCTTCCAGTTAGCCACAAAAAGGAATAAAGCCTCGTATTATTCGGTAAAATATAGAAAAGTAACATGACAGTAAAATGGATTAAAAAGGTAAGAAAACAGGGAGTTTGGTCATATAAGGGCACAGGCCTGGAGGACAGAAAGGTCAAAATAGGGGAAAGAATGTGTAGAAAATAGGTAAAAAACCACACCCAACATCCCCCCCGACTAAAGCAACTGCATGTCCCCATGTAGAATCTCAGTTCCTTCTACTGTGCCCCTGGTGGAAATCTGTGAAATTGTAGGCACCAGCAGTATCATCGCCCGGAGCTCTAAATCCTTGATCGGCCATTAACTCACGTGGCCAAGATTCCTCTTTGTAATCACATAACTGATAATCGGGCTGATACTCCTCCAATGGCAACCATATCAAAGGGAATTTGAACCTGAGGCCAATCCAAAATGCCCCCAGTGTCAGCACAATCTGAGCATATTCTGGCACCTGTGTAACAACAGCCACAAAGTTCTTGTACTCAAAGGGGTCCCCTTCCTGCAACTCTACACTACAGGCCTCAGTGCACTTGAGACATCTAACTAGCGCTTGGCTCTTCATATTTGCAAACAAGTTGAGGCAGATCCTCACGATTCTTCTTCTGTAAATGGTCGATTGATCTCTGATTTCCAGATTGCTCAGGAATTTCCTGAACTCTTGCCGGAGTTCGTAAGCCATTCTGGGTTCAACCCTGCCCCACAATGATGTCTTTTCCTCATTGGCCTCTGTTGTTTTCTTGGCCAGTTGCCACTCAATCTGATTCCTCATAAATATGAGGAATGCCCACAACTGCAAGTCTCCCATGAAAGAAAGGACACTCGCCACCATCGTTGTGCTCACATGCTCACACATCATATTTTGCAAGAACAGCTCGCATAGCAAATTCTGATCATCAAAATCACAAGAATGGAAAATTTCCAAAAAGGTGTGGGTTAAAGAACCCATATAGGACCTTTTCTCATAAACTTCCCTTAACTGAAATAAGTAGTAATGTTCCCATAGGAACAACGGGTATGACGGGGACGACCGCCTACATGTGAACAAGTTTAGAGCAAGGTCATGGAGTTTGGTCTTATCAAACGTTAGGTCGAAGACCTCCTGATGCAGCTGATACTGTTGTTCATCCTTTTCCTTCATAATTTCTTTATGCCTCTGTGCATCCTATTCTCTTTCCCATTCTTCTTTTAGCCATTTTTCTCTCAGGGAATCCATCATTCTTTTATGCATCCTGAGTGGAATCACTCCCTCCTATAGAGAGAGTGTCAGTTGCTTCCACTTTTGCAGCTATGCCAATAACAACAATTTCTCATAATGCCATCCTTCATCAGGACCTTGCATTCTTCCGCGTGCACTATCAATTGAGGGTGTAGCAGCCTCCTAAGGGCGAAACTATCCCACCTCGACTGTTGGTTCTTGTGTAAGAGCAACTTCATTAGTGGGTTTTATCACAGTTTCTTTACCTTCCTGGTCAGCTTCCATTTTCATTGCTAGTTCTTGTGTGGCAGCGATGATATCCACATGCTTCTGTTCATCGATTTCCTTTGGACCAGCTTCGGTCTCTGCTGTTGGTTCTTGTGTAATAGCAACATTGACCATCAGCTCATGGATATTATCTTTCTCTTCCTCCTCTTGGCTGATTTCCTCCTCCATTGTTGGTTCTGATGAAACAACAGTGTCAGCCAAGGGTTCTTGTGTATCCATTGCTTGATCACTCTCTGTGGATTGTGCTATCTTGGTTGTTGGTTCTTGTGTAGTAGCAATGTCCTTGACAGGCTCTGGTGTAACAACTTCCTAGATTTCAGTTTGAGTCCCCCTCAAGGTAGTTTCTGCTGCACAGACTTTGAATCCTTCTTCCACCAACTTCTCAGCACAGGCTACGCACAAAGTGCCTGGGATTTCTCCCCTTCTAGCCCTGTCCATGGCCTCTGCCAAAGTATCTAGCCCTGGGACTCTTTGCTTTACCTTTCCTACTACTAGCTGTTCCCTCATTTCTTTAATTTCATTTTCTAAAATTTCAATTTTCGACAGCAAAGACTGGGTTTCGCTCTTACCAGGTGAAGAAGGTTTTTCTAGATGAGCTTGCTCCTCATCCTTCTGCTCGACTGCTTCTTTGTTCTTTCTCGACATGGATGGGGACTCTGGGTGCCCGCTAACCCTTATTATCTACTTCGGCCTTCTATCGCCAATCGGTTTATCAACTGACTTCTTGTTGACCCTTACTGTTGAGGAATGGGGTTGCTCCTTTGTCACCTATGGAGTTTCCCTAGCCGTCTCTGTTTGCCTTCAGTGAGTGGTCCTGGGCTTTTTCTGCATGAAATCTTCCCAATTCTTGCCCTATCAACTCAAGGCGACCAACACAATGAGTTTAATAAGGCCATGGTTAATAACACACGATTTTGGATGTGCAGTCATTTTCACAGCCGCGGCCATGTGCCTAATATTTCCCAGCAAGAAATAAGGAAGTTTGATCAGCTGCTGATGCTAGATATGGTTCAATAATGGAAAATGATAATTAAACACAATTGTTGCCCTTCCCTCACAAGTAATGTACTTAATGAGAAAGAGAGCAACATCCTCCCATGGCCGAGGGAGTGACCGTCTATCAATTTCCTTGCCTTTCTTAACCAACGACTCGCTTTCCTAGAGAAAATCCCCTTTCAGTGAGGGGTCATTAACCTTCCTAGTAAACCATCTCTTCCCTTCTTCTGGAAATCTTGTTACTCTGGAAATAACTTCTTCTGTGACCTCCAATTTCAACCCTCTGACTTCCATATGGTTTCTCTCCAGATTCTTTGCAAATTCCATGGCTATACCACTGTCTGATCCTTCCAATCTCCGGAAGAATTCAAACCAGCCTACATCTTTGAAAACCTGGCATGCTTCAGGGCAATCTTCCAAGGCTTCTATAGACCATGGCTCATGTCATATTGCTACTCCTCCCATTGCTTATGCAATTCAATTTTGTTTCACTTTCTTATCCTTCCCTTCGATGCACGATCTAGTTGTTTCAGCTTGTACTACTATCTTCCTCCTCTCTGAACACTCTGAATCGGGATTCAACACTTCCAGCAAGGGTAAATGGTAGGGTGGTAAGGTGGCGCAAGTGAAGATTTTGGATTAGGATTTGGCACACATGGTTCGTAATGCACAATGAATTTTTCCTTAAGGATGAGTCATGGGGAGGTCTCGTTGATGGTGCCCTTACCCTTTTTGGTATGATTTGGAATTAAGTAAAAATAATTACCAGGTCACATGCCTTAATTGCTGGATTTTTCAAATAATTACAAATCATGTGATGTTCATGTTGCAATATGATTCGTTCCACCCCCCTAGCTTAATTATGACAACCGTCCTCGGTCGTCAATAGTCATGTTAAGTTTCCATAATTACAAAATAAAATGAATTCAATATTACCTTTTTGATGACATACCTGGGTGACGTGGGGCGAGGTAATGGGCAGCCCGTCGACAAATCATACTCAGGTAGCGAGATGTGCAAATTGAATTCTGATGATGAGGATCACGGTGATGTTCTTGCTATTTATTACAATAAGATATCTCGTTTTATTCCTGAAAAGTCATCAGCTGTTACAGATGTAACAACCAAGACGACTGATATATATTAATTTAATTTCTACAAAAAGATAAAGAAGAAAAGATCGTGTAACAACACTTATCACATGATATACTTTGGAATAACAAATGTTGTTACAAAGGGTGTAACAGCCACCACCAGGTGGTTTTCAACTGCTACAAAAGTGTATGTCTGCACCTGAGAAAGGTTTTCATAGCTAGATTATTATTATTATTACAATTTTTTTTTTTGGAAGTTTGAAGGTGTAACAACCGCCACCAGGTGGTTTTCAACTGTTACACTTATTGGAAAAATTAAAATTTTTGTAGCACAGGGGGGCTTTCCCCTATTCCTGTAACCTGTAGATCCGAATTTGTGACAATGTTGACAAATGAATCCTTCAAGGTAGGTTTGTGATACAACTGAAGACGGTGCCCATTTGCAAGTAATGGTCTCCTCGCACTATCAATGGTCACTAAATTTACAGTCCCATTATCAAAAACTGCATCTACCTCATAAGGACCTAGCCATATGGTGCAGAGCTTACCCTTGAAGTCTTTAAACCTTGAGTCATATAAGAGAGCCCAATCTCCTTTCTGGAACTGCTTCTTCTTTATAAATCTGTCATGCCACTTAGCTCTCTGCTGCTGGATAATCTTTGTTTTCTGGATAACAGCCAACTGTTTTTCCTCCAATTCATTGAGGTGGTTCAATCTCTGCCTTTGTGCTATAGCCAAATCAAAATTGACCTGCAATGTTGTCCTTACTGTCTTAATTTCAAATTCAATGGGGAATAAAGGGTTCTTTCCATACACAAGTTCATATGGTGAGAATCCAGTGGTGTTCCTCCATGTAGTCCTGTATGCCCATAACACTTCTGAAGTTTGTCAGCCCAATTTCTTCGATGGCTGGCCATAGTCTTAGTAAGGATCCCCTCAATGATTTTGTTAGTGCTTTCTACTTGGCCATTTGCTTGTGGATGATAAGTCATTGTGATTCTGTGATGGATTTTATATTTCTCAACCAACTCCCAGATCTTATGAGATGTGAACTATGGCCCTCCGTTTGTGACTATCTCTCTTGGTATGCCAAACCAGACGAATATTTCTTCAAATAGAAAGTCTGAGACAACCTGTTCTATGGCTCTGGTTAGTGCCTTCGCCTCAACCCATTTTGTGACATAGTCAGTACAGACCAAGATGTAGGATCTCTGTCTAGATGAAGGATTGATTGGTCACACAAAATATAGAGCCCAGTTCTCAAAAGGTTCTATGATGATCTAGGGTTGTAATGACATCTCATCTGATTGCAGTGGTTGGCCCATCCTTTGACAACTAGCACATCCCTTCATAAACTTCTTGGCATCCTAGAATATTGTTGGCCAGTAGTACCCTGTTGAAAGGACTTTGTATCATGTTTGTTTGTCTGCGAAGTGTCCTACGCAAGGTTCCTCATGGCAAGCTTTGAGAATATCAAAGACCTCGCCCTCTCTAACACAGCGTCTGATCTGGAAATCAGGTCTAGTGTGGTAGAGGTTCCCATCTATCCAAGTATATGTAGCACTTTGTTGTATGATTTTCCTTTTCTCCTTGGAGGACAAATACTGGGGAAAATTCCCTGCAGCAAGATAATTGGCTATATCTGCATACCAAGGTGAGTAAGTAGAAATAGAAAAAAGATATTCATTAGGGAAAGAATCTTCAGTAGGGGTGAAACTATCATCAATAGTTAGCCTAGAAAGAAAGTCAGCTACTACATTATCTTTTCCAGGCTTATCTACAATAGTGATATCAAATTCTTGTAACAGCAATAACCAGCGTGTAATCCTACCATTTGTAATTGGCTTATTCATTAAAAAACGAATGGAAGAATGGTCAGTGTGTACAAATACTTGATACCCGGTGATGTAATGCCAGAATTTATTGATGGCATGCATGACTGCTAAGAACTCCTTCTCGGTCACTGTGTAGTTGAGCTCAGCTGGAGTTAGATTTTTACTTATGTAGTAAATAGTGTAAGGTTTCTTATCCTCCAGTTGGCCCAAAACAACACCTACAGTAATATCTGATGCATCCGTAGCTATGTGAAATGGCAGTTCCCAATTAGGTCCTTGCAAGACCGGAGCTGCTGATACACAACATTTCAGCTTTAAGAAGGCCTACTCACACTTCCCTATCCACAAGAAATCAACATCCTTCATGAGCAAGGAAAATAATGGCAATGCGATTCTTGAAATTTTTTCTATAAATCTTCTGTAATACCTTGCATGCCCCAGGAAACTACGTACCTATTTCTGTGTTTTGGGGGCTGGGAATTTTAGAATTACCTCTATTTTTGCAGGGTCTACCTTAATTGCGTCAGCAGAAATGTAATGTCCAAGCACGATCCCTTCAGTCATCATCATGTGATATTTCTCAGTGCTCAAGGAAACATTAGTCTTTACACATCACTCTAGCACTTTTTCCAGATTGACTAATGCTATTTCAAAAGAATCTCCATAAGGTGTGAAATCGTCCATGAATATTTCCACACAGTCATTCAATAAGTCAGAAAAAATTCCCAGTATTTCCCTTTGAAAGGTTGCTAGCACATTACAAAGCCCAAAAGGTATCACTTTGTATGCATAGGTTCCCCAAGGACAAGTAAAGGTCATTTTATCTTGGTCTTCCGGGGAAATCTGTATCTGATTGTAGCCACTAAATCCATCCAAAAATGAAAATAATTTCTTTCTAGAGAGAGTATCAAGGGCCTGATCTATAAATGGTAATGGAAAATGGTCCTTCTGATTGGCCTTGTTGAGTTCTCTATAATTAACACAGAGTCTCCACTTTCCATTCTTTTTAGGAATGATGACAAGCGGCGACACCCACTAACTGTGAGATATTGGATAAATAAAATTAGCACTAAGGAGTTTTTGTAGTTCTTCTTTCACCACTTCCTTTAGTGCAGGGTTCATGCAGCGCTATGGCTATCTGACTGGTTTGCAACCATCCTTCAAATAAATATGGTGAATGCATAGGTTAGGGTGGATCCATTTCATATTCGTATAATCCCATGCAAATGCATTTCTATACTTCTGTAATAGCTGTAATAGCCGTTAGTTCTGTTTAGTAGTCAAATTGGGATTAACATTCAAAAACTCTCTAGATTCAATCTCAATTGGACTACTAGCAATATTCGTAGTGGTTCTCATTCGTTCAAAATCTATATCTTCCACCTCTTCCTCCTCATTTGAATTTTTAAGAGAAGCAACAGAAAGTGAATTACTAATAAAACCATTAGTAACATCATTTTCTATCTCATCTTTGAAATACTGGGCTTTCCCTAGAGTGAGGAGTGGCAAGGAAAGATCTGACTCGGGATTGAAGTCATCCCACCAACGGTTGTACACATCCATATTTGGTTTTGGGGGATAAAGATTAAGGTTCTATGTTTCCTGGCCATCGGAGATCACCATGGATCCTGTCCTGCAGCTTATAAATGCGTCTGCAGTGGCCAGCCAAGGTCTCCCTAGGATCAAAGGATGCCCCCCCCAAATTGGATTTGGGATGTAGGATAAGGAAATCAACCGGATATCTCCAGGAAGCTATCATAATCACTATATCTTCTAACATCCCCTCGGGTTTAACACATGACCTATCTACCAATTCCAGCACAGTAGGAGTGTGTCTGAGTCCTTGTAGCCCAAGAGTGATAAAGAGATCTTTCATCATTACATTAATGGCAGCCCCAAGATCAATCAATGTATTGGCTATGGGCTGGTCATTAATGTAGACAGTGACCGTAGGATTTCCTGGATCATTGTACTTAGTAAGGAGAGGCTGAGCAGACATTAATTTGGATAACTTTCCCATCACATGTATGGTGGCAGGGTCTTTAGGCTTCCTCCCAGGCTTCTTGATGCACAAATCTCTCACTATCTTGGCATAGATGGGTACTTCTTTAAGGGCTTGCAGCAGAGGAATTCGTACATACAAATTTTGCAACTCCTTAAGAAAATCAGATTCAGGTTGTGAAGCCATCCTAGGTTCGGCCAGTCTCTGAAAGAATGAGGGGTCCTACATAACAACAGTCGAATATGATGTTATGGGTGTATCAACCTTCCCTGAATTAGCTGTTACAGATGTAACAGTTCTTCGCGGGTTGGCTATTATAGATGTAACAACTTCCTCTATGTCAGTTGTTGTAGGCACAGTAGCTGCCTCAGAGCCTCTGGCTTCTCCTCTGGATGGTTCACAGTCCTCCTCTATAATGATAGGGGAGTGACTAGGGTTAATTACCATGCCCGATCGCAATTGTATTTCATTAAGTTCCACAGGGGTAATAAGGTAGGTCTGGAAGGTTGTATGAGCTTCTATGCCCTAAGCTGCTTTGTTGTTTGGGTTTGGGTTGGGTTGCACAGGTAGTTGGGGTTGCACAGGTGGTGGAGGAGTAGGAGCTTGGAAAGGAGGTAACTACAGCTGTTGCTGCATGGGTGGTGCAGGCAGAGCTGAATTCTGGGCATTTCCTCTCCAATATGCGTTCCACGGGTATGGTTGGGATTGAGGATATTGAACAGGAGGAGATGGAGACCATTCGTTCTAGGGTGAAGGGAACTGTACAAAAGGAGGGGCAGAATATTGACATGGGTATTGTTGGTTATTATATGCATTGTTCCATGAATTGAAAGAGGAAAATTCTTGAGACATACCTGGAGGTCGCAGTTTCCATGGCCTCCTTGGTGCGATGAAGTAAGAGGACTGCACCTCTTCGCTTGATTCTCTAAGTACTACCTTTAGTCAAGGAAGCTCCAGACACTTCTCTGTCAAATTCTCTAACTCGCAGATATTACACAGGCTAATGCTATTCAATTCGCATTCCCTATAAGGATGTTTCTTCTGACAAGTCGAACAGAACACGGTCAGGGGTGTATCAGCTTCTGCTTGTGTATTTTTTATCTATTTTGTTGTTATCTTGGTTGAGAGAGTACTGAGGATATTAGTCTTGAAATTTTCGAACAAATTTCCAATCTCCGCTCTAGTTACTCCACCTGCAGATTTTTGTATGCAAACAAAGGCATCTCGAATTGTACTTCTTCCTTTAAACAATCCTTGAGAGCATCATAGGCAGAGCTTTACAATTTCAGTGAATGTCTCTTGTGATATATCCCATTTTCCTAATAGGTTTAGGGTGTCAAGGCAGTCATCCCCCATTCCTCTAATGAATATTGTATTAAAGATTTCCGGGTCTAAATCGCTGCGTTTCGACCTCTGCAGATTGTAGTGGAACCATTCCACATAATCTTCCAGGCTTTCTTCCTCCTTATGTGTCATTCTAGATATCTCTTCCCTTAATTCCTTGGTCCTACAATAGTCCTGGTACTTTGACAATAATGTCTCCTTCATAGAATTCCACGTTGAAATGGAAGCAGGGCCTAATCCCATGAACCATCTCAAGGCTGCTCCTTTTAAGGTAGCAGGAAATAGCTTTAACTTCTAAGCATCTGCTGTATAATCATAACTTCTACATAGGACATCAAACTCAAATAGAAATGTATCTAGATCTTCCACAATCATCCCCTGGAAGGATGGTAAGGATGATAGAGGAATATTTTTCATAGGAGCTTCACCTCCGATATTCCCGATTGGGAACTCAAAGGTAGTGGTAGTGGTGTTTGTTTTAGCATTGTTATCATTGTTGTCTCCCATGATTAATTCTTCTAACCCTTTTTGTAGCAGATGTTCTTCAAGTTGTGTTTGTGATGGCCCTACAGACGTGATTAGTGCCTCAGATACCCTTAGGGCTAGTTGTTTCACCGCACTACCCATATCTGGATATTGATAAATCAATAGGTGCTTTTCTATCTCAGGTGTCTGATGTCCCCCCTCGGTTTCCCCTTGCCCCTCGAGCCTCAAATTCTGGCTACCAACTTCCCTTTCTTACTCATAAATCAAATCCTTGATCTTGGGGGTATGAGTGCTAGCCTTAGCATGATACGGTCTTGAGATGGAGGGATTAGAGGTTTCTACATTTTCTATGGGAGTAACAGCCTTCTGCGGCACTATTTTCCTTGCATTCCTTTGAGAGCTGGACTATTCTTTTTCTGCCTTGGAGATTAATTCCTGGATAAATGTCTTCCTTCCCAAATCTTCACCTTTCATTTCCTTTTTATGACCCGTCATTCCTGTGACTTATTCGAGTGGGGGTGATTTCAGTATCTCTGTAAGTCCTACAAGTGCACACATGGACCCTATGTGTATTAAATCACACTCTAAGTGTCTTAGTCTTCAACAGTGGTGAGCCCGCCCAGGTATGATAGAGTGATGCATAGGTTCTTACCTCTTGTCTTACTGCCTAGTGACTAAATAGCTGAAGACACACTAACAAAGCATCAAAATGTCCTAAGTGTCCTAGTAATCATAATGGTGAGCCCGCCCAGGTATGTTAGAGCGATGCGCAGGTTCTTACCTCTTGTCTTACTGCCCAACAACTATGGACTAGGAACATTCTATATCAAACAAACAACTTGACTGACTGTATCGTCAACTTGCCATCCCCGTCAACAGTGCAAAAATGTAGTGTTGTTTTAATCAACCTTAATTGACTCAGACTGCAACATTAATTGTCAACCCAAGGTAGGTCTTGCTGTTTCTGTTAGGATTCCAATAAACTCTCCTAGGTTGTAGCTCGGAGATGCCTGGTAACATATAAATTCAACTATTGTTGCAGGTTTAATGGAAGGAATGATGGTTTGGTTCAAGCGAGATAACCACTTCTACTTTGTTTCACTCCAGACATGCATGAACACCCTTAGACTACAAGGCTTTAGACCATCAATGCTCACAATTTTAGATATTAGGTGAATATGGAGAATACTAACCACACCAGTAGATACACAACACCATGTGATGGCCGGATACAACTAGTAAAGAAACCTGTAAATCTAATCTATTAATGCAAAGATAGGATGACATCTCTCCTGCATTAAAGAGGAAGAAACCTAAGCAGCCTATTCAGTGATGCATTCGAGATTCTAACACAAAGATAAGATGACAGTTATCTAGTGCTAAACATCAAAAGATCAAGAACATAGCATATCAGGCACAAGCTTAGAACAGAGGAAAATGGATAGTGAGTAGTTAACAGCAAAAGAAGCTTGTATTAGTTGAAAATGAAGATGAGACGTTGCAAGTGACAAAATATCTACAGTCTCCAGAAGTTAAACCTTGCATCAAATGCCAACCCTAATTACATCTTGCTTCTGGGTATTTATAAGCTTACATTACAATGGCACTTGGCCGTTTAGGTATGGAGGGGTCATAATTGACCACCAACTACAATTAACCACCTGATAGAGTCTCTAAACAATGTGGCTTGTTTCAGTGGGTGAATCTAATCTATTCAGGTGTTGTGCTGTCCTTTTAGGCTGTATGAGTGCACGTACTAGTGGTGTCCATGACTGATAAATTCAGTTACAAGGTCGTGCTATGTCCTTTTCTCCCTTAGCCATGATTTCTGTTAAATATGGTTGTCGGGGGTCTAACTGTGACTGATTATGGAGGAGTTGGTCATCTCCTTCTTCAGGCAAGAGAATGGTCAGAGGACATGGAATGCATGGGTAGGTGGATGACTTGGGTGAGCGGGAAGAATGACCGTCGGATCGGGGAAATGAACGGCGGAGATGGCTCAACAGAGGCTATCGGCCTAGGTGAGAGCGGGGTGAGTTGGGGCCATTGGATCTTCAGCAGACAGATTGGACGGTCGTCGTGCTACGGAGCTGCATGGACGTTTAACGGGCGGGGCAGGTTAGTTGGGCGATTATGGTTTTCATCGCACCGCTTTCGGGCGTAAAGTGGTAAAATCCCGGGGCCGAGCGATTCCATTCAACGATTGACACGTAGCAGCAGATGAAAGAGAAAAACCGCTCTCATCGTGCACTATCGCTCGATTAAGTTACCGGCGCAATGAAAGCGGAGACCGTCAGATTGGGAAAAGATGAATCTGACGGTGGACAATGGTTGAGCGGGTCACCTTTATCATGTGCGACGGGAGCCGTTAGATCGGTGGGGAAGATCAACAGCGGGGATGTGGTGCGATGAGTTATGAACGCGCAAAGACATATGGTGGGGTTTTATGAGTGCTTTGGGGTTTTGTGCTTGGAGCTGGGGCCAAAAGGGGTTTTGTCGGGTTTCAAAAGGCTTATTCAGGGAATGAGGAAGGTTTAGAGGCGAGCGAGATGAAGGGAGAAAGGAAAAGTGACCAATGTGAGCCCCTCCTTTGGACAGAGCCAAAAATACCATGATCTCTTTCTGTCCTTAGAAAATCAGCACTGTATAGTAGAGCTAACACTGGCTCCTTCTAGGGATGAAAGCCTCCGTGCAAGGCTTCAAGAACTGTAGACCACTGCCTTTCATACAAAACAAGATCTGCAATATTTCCTAGTGTTCCATTGGGCATGGAGTCTAATTAAACCTACACTAAAACATAGTAAAAGAACATATTTACAATGCGGAGGCCTAAAGGCATTAATCAACATAAACTTTCAAAAACCGCCCATTGACTGGGCCGTCAAAAATTGTTTCTCCTTCCATACTTTGCAACATGAAAGTGTTGTTCCCCTGGATCTAAGCAATGATAAAAGGTCCAGTCCATAGAGCATATGATTTACCAGGATCTCCCTGCGTTTCCTTCAGCGCATTCCATTGGAGAAAACAGTCACCATACTGAGAATTGACCCTTTTTACTTTTCTATGAAAGGTTTCTTTCTCCTGGTCAATGTGCATGTCAACCAATTCATCAAAGACTTGCAAAAGCATGTTGATTTGATCACCTATGTCAAAAAGTTTAGGGCATTTGACCTTATCAGGTAGAGATGGTTTATATTTCACCCCCTCTCTGTATGCTCTCATCCTTGGATGTTTTTCGTGGAAGCTTTTGTATGCATGCTGAATAATAAGGGCTGCTATGTACTCGGTTGTGTCATTGGTGGCCTGAACAATTAATATAAATGGTGAATCAACGTATTCTTGTGTGGGGGACACAAAGACTTCACCTACTTCTGCAGCTTTCTTAGAACAAGCCCCATCAAAGAAGGTGTCCCAAATCTGTGGGACTTCTTCCTTTGTGATCTGGCAAACTTCCTTTTCAGGCTGTGTGGAGGCCAACTGGGCAGGCTTCGTAATATCAAGATTGAGCTTATCCATGTCAGCCTTGGGCATTGAATTATGGCTGGCTCCAGTGCCTAGGGGGAAATTATGAGGGATTTTATCTTGAACAGACAGAGGAACATAAGATGATGGGGAGCTGACTTCACATTTTTTGATCACTAGGCTAAGAATAAAAGTTGGTTGGTCATTTTGCAAATACACATAGTCAGTGGAAGCTTGGATGGTTTTAGGCTCAAGATCTTCAAGGATATATTTCTTGAGGGGATCATTCTTCACTGGTTCAATCAGAGGCATGGGTATTCTTGGCTTCTGAATTTCTGATTGAAAACTGAAAGAAGAAGGGGAATTCTCAAGGCCTCTTACCTCTATGACTGGAACTTTGAGGATGATGGGATCAATTGCTAGTTACTTCTGCTTATTAGCTTGTTGTTCTGCAGGGACAACAGCTTTATGAGTAGTATCTTCTTTGAAATTATTCATCATAGATCTCAAATCATATTGGTGCTAATAGACAGTTTGTAGAATAGCTTCACCATCTCGTTCCTGGCTGATCTGACCACTGAATAATGACCTATCATAGGTAGCTTTGGTTAAAAAAGTGGCACTACCTTTGTCTTCCATACAATGGGTCTCATCATCTTCCTCAAACTTCTCTTCTTCCATGACTACATTTTGAAACGAGGTCTTCACCCTTTGGTCTTCATTGGCATCTTTGTTTCTTTGCAAAATCTACCACTGTTCATTTTCTCTTCTATATGGATTTGGATTTCGAAGAGCAAAGGTATTGGGTAACCTTGCTTTCCCAGAATGTTGCTCAACTTTTAATTTGGAAACTTCAGAGGCTAATGACTATATCATCTTGGCCATTTTATCGATCTTAGGATATAAAGATGATGAGGGCTCACTCCTCTGTCTTCTTCTATCAGCATTACCTTTGAGCTTTTCTGCAGCCATGATTTTTTATTCTACTTCTAGGGCTACATCTTGCATATCAGCCAAAGAAGCACATCTTCTCTCCCTTAATAGTAAACAGAAATAAGAATCGAAGGCATTGGCATAGGTGAGCTTAGCAGAGGTAGGGGTGGGTTTCACTTCAGTTGGTATCTTGCTGTACATGCGGTTAAATCTCTTATTGAAATCAGACAGCAGCTCACCATTTTCCCTCTGTAAGTTCCCAAACTCAGTATGATAGTAGAGCAGATCTTTCTTATCCCCCCAATGCTTTAGGAACACATCATCTAAGGCCTCAATGTCTGCTATAGACCTAGGGGTTAATTCTCTGAACCATTTTCTAGCTTCTCCATCTAGGCTTTGGACAAATACCCTCATCCACACATCATCTTCACTAATATCTAGATTATCAGCATAGCTATAGAAGGACTCAAGATGTTCTTCTACTGTGACTCCTTCTGTCCCAGTGAACTTAGGCATGTATTTATGATATTCTCCTGTAGGCATGGAATTCAAAGGAATAGGCAAGACCAGGGGTCCATACCTAGCAGCTATGATTCTTTCCATTTTGGTGGGTGCTTGAGGGCCTCCCATGACTAGGGTAGATGGAAGGATACTAGCAGTCTGAACAATAGAAGGCTGACAAATGAATGACAGGGCTGAATGGAACTGATGGATTGTAGGGGAGGTTTTATTTGGACTGATATCCAAAGGGGAACTTATTGAACAAGGAGCTTTATGGATCTCTAAGAGTATTTCTTCACTAATAGAGCTAGGCTCTATATTTTTAACATGTACATGCTCAATTACAAGCCTTTCTTGCAGAGATACATAAGATTGTTTAGGCTTACCTGATCCTGATGCTCCTTTTCGTGATGCCTTTCTTTGCTTGGCAATCTTCTCAGGGTCAAGCACTAGGTCAGCTGGTGATTTCTGAGGATTTCTCCGAGTGTGTCTCACAAACTGAGCCAAAACTGTGATGTGGAGTTGCCAAGAGGTTCGCCCCCCAGTAGAGTCGCCAGATAGATGATTATAACCAAAAAAGTGTCTAGGATTTGTCTATCATCAAAGCTAGATCTGTGTCACTCTCCCATGGAAGTTGAGCTTCAATCTCCTCTCCCCGGCAACAGCGCCAATTATGTTAGGATTCCAAGAAACTCTCCTAGGTTGTAGCTTGGAGATGCCTGGTACCATATAAATTCAACTATTGTTGCAAGTTTAATGGAAGGAATGATGGTTTGGTTCAAGCCAGATAACCACTTCTACTTTGTTTCACTCCAAACATGCATGAACACCCTCAGACTACAAGGCTTTAGACCACCAATGCTCACAATTTTAGATATTAGGTGAATGTGGAGAATACTAACCACACCAGTAGATACACAAGACCATGTGATGGCCGACTGCAACTAGTAAAGAAACCTATAAATCTAATCTATTAATGCAAATATAGGATGACAGCTCTCCTGCATTAAAGAGGAAGAAACCTGAGAAACCTATTCAGTGATGCATTTGAGATTCTAACACAGAGATAAGATGACAGTTATCTAGTGCTAAACATCAAAAGATCAAGAACATAGCATATCAGGTACAAGCTTAGACTAGAGGAAAATGGACAGTGAGTAGCTAACAGCAAAAGAAGCTTGTATTAGCTAAAAATGAAGATGAGACGCTTCAAGTGACAAAATATCTACAGTCTCCAGAAGTTGAACCTTGCGTCAAATGCCAACCCTGATTACATCTTGCTTCTGGGTATTTATAAGCTTACATTACAATGGCACTTGGCCATTTCGGTATGGAGGGGTCATAATTGACAACCAACTACATTTAACCGCTTGATGGAGTCTCTGAACGAGGTGGCTTGTTTCAGTGGGTGAATCCAATCTGTTCAGGTGCTGTGTTGTCCTTTTAGGCAGTTGGAGTGCACGTACCAGTGGTGTACATGATTGATAAATTCAGTTATAGGGTCGTGCTATGTCCTTTTCTCCCTTGGCCATGCTTTCTATTAAATATGGTTGTTGGGGGTCTGACTGTGGCTGATGATGGCGGAGCTGGTCATCTCCTTCTTCGAGCAACAAATGGTCAGAGGACGTGGAATGCATGGGTAGGTGGATGATTTGGGTGAGAAAGAAGAATGACCATCGGATCGGGGAAATGAATGGCGGAGATGGCTCAACGGAGGCTATTGGCCGAGGTGAGAGCGGGGTGAGTTGGGGCCGTTGGATGTTCAGCGGACAGATTGTACAGTTATCGGGCTACGGAGCTGCACGGACGTTTAACGGGCGGGGTGCGTTGGTCGGGCGATAATGGCTTTCATCGCACTACTTTCATGTGTAATGTGGTAAAAGCCTGAGGCTGAGCGATTCCATTCAATGATCGACATGTAGCAATAGATGAGAGAGAAAAACCTCTCTCATCGCACACTATCGCTCGATTAAGTTGCCAGCGTGATGAAAGCGAAGACTGTCAGATCGGGCGGAGATGAATCTGACGGTGGACAATGGTCGAGTGGGTCACCTTTATCGGGTGCGACGGGAGCCGTTAGATCGGTGGGGAAGATCAACGGCAAGGATGTGGCATGATGAGTTATGAACATGCGAAGATATATGGTGGGGTTTTATGAGTGCTTTGGGGTTTTGTGCTTGGAGCTGGGGCCAAAAGGGGCTTTGTAGGGTTTTGGAAGGCTTATTCAGGGAATGAGGAAGGTTTAGAGGCGAGCGAGATGCAGGGAGAAAGGAAAAGTGACCAATGTGAGCCCCTCCTTTGGACATAGCCAAAAAGACCATGATCCCTTTTTGTCCTTAGAACATCAATGCTGCATGGCAGAGCTAATAGTTTCAATGGAGTTCACACTGTCTGTGTCGATACACTCCAGCCAAGCACAAGAAAATACAGAAAACTGTAAAAGATGTTGCTGATCTAAATTCCTGAATCAAGCCATGCGTGTAGATATAAAAACACTCTACAGAATTAAATCACAACTCGCAGTTATTAAAGTAAGGGTGTGCCACACAAGAACTAACATCTACTCCAGCTAGTTACTACCACTCTGTTGATTAACTTAGTGTAACAACATAAGATAAATAGAAACAACAGCGAATGTAATCCACGATTTGTATAGAAACAACAAGAAACCATAAATCAATGAACTAAACTAGAATGTACACTACCCATATAACTGCAATCACTACCAAAGAGGAGGGCCCTTCCTCCTTAGCAGGGCGTAGGAATAACACGAAAGTGATTAACGAATCAGTTGGAAAGCAGTAATAGCATCACTGTGCTAATTGATATTAAAATAAATTCAGAATTACAGAAACAGAGTAACGATACTCTTCTATATGATGTCCCTGATACATAAAAAGTCGAGTCTTTTATAACTATTACAACCCAAAAATTAGAAACAGATCAGTCATGAGAATCTCCCAATTCTCATGCTGATAAAAAAAAAAAAAAGTTACAACCTATTGCTAAATAAATATACATCAGTTGCAACTGCTGGAGTATTGTTGCTTCAAAAATAAACAATCCCTACTGCCAACCCTTGATACATAAAAAGTCAAGTCTTTTATAACTATTACAACCCAAAAATTAGAAATAGATCAGTCATGAGAATCTCCCAATTCTCATGCTGATAAAAAATAAATAAGTTACAACCTATTGCTAAATAAATATACATCAGTTGCACCTGTTGGAGTATTGTTGCTTCAAAAATAAACAATCCCTACTGCCAACATCTATTATGTGGAATAATACCCACATTTCCAGCTTTGGTGCAACAACATTGAGCGAATGGTGATTCGGGATGACGTGGCATAACTAACGACAACACTATTGGTGTGACTGCGGATTAGCATGAGGTGTAACAACATCTGATGTGTAACAACAATCTGTAACAACATCCAATGTGTAACAACAATTTGTAATAGTATCAATCTGTAACAGCACCTAGTCTGTAGCAGCAACCTGTAACAGCACTCGGGGTGTGACAGAGAACTATTCTACCCTTTCCCGCAGTTAATCCTTGATGCCTGTTTGCTTCATATCTTCGTTCTCGCAAGCCAACAACTGAAAATATGAACTTTCCAAAATACTTCTTCAATGCTCTCCTAGTTAGCCAAAAAAAGGAATAAAGCCTCGTATTATTCGGTAAAATATAGCAAAGTAACATGACAGTAAAATGGATTAAAAAGGTAAGAAAACAGGGATTTTGATCATGTAAGGGCACACGCCTGGAGGACAGAAAGGTTAAAATGGGGGAAAGAATGCGCATAAATAGGTAAAAACCCACACCCAACAATAGTGCCAATCCCTTTGGTACTATATCTCACATCGTCTCCAATTTCTATGGGTAATTGTAGGTCCTTATCCTCTATGCTTCTGAATAACTCCTTATTCCTGTCATATGATATGAAGCACCAGAGTCTAGGTACCACTCACTCCCTCTTACTGTGCTTTCCATGCAAGCAATGAGGGTGAAATTTAACTTGAATTGTGATGTGAGAGCATATCGTCCTCCTATTGTTGTAGGCTCCTTGATGGATTTCTTATGTGGACACTTGATTGCATAGTGTCCACACTCATGGCAGTGAAATAATTTAATTTTACTAAGGTATTTCTTCTTGCCATGGTTCTGGTTGGATTTTGCCTCACCTTGGGCACTCTTTCCCTTTTCATTATTTCCTTTTCCAACTAGAGCATAGTCTTATTCCTCATTAGATTTGGATGAGACTCCATCTCTCGTGCTTCTTCTAATCTCCTCCTGCACCAAGTCAGACCAAAGTCTCTCCCAATTTGGGAGCTTTTCTATTCCATTAACTGAATCCCAATAGTTGTGCCAGGACTTCAGAATGTTGGAAATAATACTGGGAGGGGCGGTGAATCAGTATTATCATATAAATAATTTAATTTTCAAAAATGATTTGTATACGCTACTTCAGCTTAGTGAACTAGCGTGTATACGCAACTGTACTTAACGCAACTAGCATATATGCAGAGATTTTTTGATTTACCCAAATTATCATGTATTGAACTTTAACCAGTATATCAGGAATTCATTAGATAGTGTAGTAAAAGCATAATAAAGCATCACACATAAGCAACACACATGAACACCAAGATATACGGTGGAAACCCAATGTGGGTGAAAACCACCTGCTGTTGTCGTCTCTGTCTTCTTTTAATAATAAGAAAATTCTATTTACAATTTTTGTACTAGCGTAGTCTTATACCACTACGCAGGCTTCTACCTGCAGAAGGCTACAACCTTCTCTCATTCTCCAGCTTCTACTGGGAGGGAGCTACAACCCCCTAGCTCTTGTACTAGCTGATATGTTTACTAGTACGTAGGTGCTGGCCTACAGAAGGCTACAACTTCTATTTCTTCCAGGGACCACGTTTCATAAATTTTCAAACTGGATCCATCAACATCATTCAATCATCAAATATATCTACATCAACCAATCTCCTTTTGAACCAACAACAACCGAATCAATCAATCACTTTGACAACCAATCAATCTGATCGTTCAGAACGCTGTCACCAGAATATAATAGCTAGAACCCAGAACACTACAACAACAAACAGAAGCAACTAAAACATATTTTATTGTCAGGCCAGGAGTAACTCCAGTTTGGCAGAAAACTCAGAAAACTGATTCGTGTATATTCCATAGGTAACCCATTGTTATATACAATAGGGAGTGATTGTTCAGTTCATCTCCCGATGATTGTTCACCTTCCCAATTTATTTATTTACATAAAATTCCCAATCATGAAGATTAGGTGTCAACATTCCCCCCCTTAATCTGAAGGGATGTTGGTGAGTCCAAGCATCATTCTAAATCATTCAAGCTTTTCCCTTCCAAGTGCTTTGGTGAAGATGTCTACAATTTGCTCATTTGTGGAACACTGATGGAGATGGATTGTTTTGGCCTCAACATGATGTCGAATCAGATGATATTTAGTATTGATATTCTTTGTTCGATCATGGAACTTTGGGTTCTTGGCCAACTTTATTGCAGAGGTGTTATCAATCATGAGTGGAGTTGATTGTACTTGTTTTACCTGCAAATCTTCAAGAATTTTCCTGAGCCACACAATTTCTTTCGTTGCTTCAGCTACTGCCACGTATTCTGCTTCTGTTGTGGAATCTGCTGGAACTGATTGTTTGCGTGATCTCTAGGAGACAGCTCCTGATCCAAGTCTCATAGCATATCTTGAACTAGATACCCCAGTTTCTTTGTCTCCATCGAAGTCTGAATCAGAGTATCCAATCAAGCTGAAGTTGTCCACCTGTGTATACTTGATTCCAAGGTCTTGAGTTCCCTTCAAGTACCTTAGAACTCTTTTTGCAGCAAACCAATGTCCCTCACAAGGCTTTTGCATGAACCTGGAGAGGATTCCAACAGTAAATGAAATGTCTAGTCGAGTAGTAGTGAGGTAGATGAGACTTCCTACAAGCTGTCTATACTTTGTTGCATCCTCAAATTCCTTTCCTTCAATAGATGTGAGCTTTAAGTTTTGTTCCATTGGAGTAGAAAGAGGATTGCATTCTATCATGCCAAATCTGTTTAACAAATCTCCAATGTATTTCTTTTGAGAAAGAAATATGGCTTTTGGATGTTGGGTTACTTCAATGCCAAGATAGTAATGAACATAGCCCAAATCAATCATTTCAAAACTTTTCCCCAATTCCTTCTTTATGGATGCAATGTAGCTTTCATTGTTCCCTGTCATTAAAAGGTCATCTACATATACCACAAGATACACAACTGTTTTGCCAACTTTCTTGACAAACAAAGTTGCATCATCAAGATCAAAATGATTGAAGTTGAGTTTCAGAAGATGCTCAGTTAGTTTTTCATACCAGGCTTGTGGTGCTTGTTTGAGGCCATACAAGGACTTCACAAGTTTGCATACTTTATGTTCATGTCCTTTCACAGCAAATCCTTCAGGCTGGGACATAAAAACATTTTCTTTTAGATCTCCATTCAAGAATGCAGCTTTTACATCCATTTGATGGACTTTCCAACCATTCTGAGCTGCTAGTGCAAAGAGTGTCCGGATGGTGGCCCATTTTGCTGTGGGGGCAAAAGTTTCCTCATAATCAACCCCTTCCTTCTGTGCAAAACCTTTTGCCACAAGCCTAGCTTTGTGCTTTTCAAGTGAGCCATCAACTTTGTACTTGTTATTGTAGACCCACTTGCAGCCAATTGGTTTGGTTCCAAATGGAGGATCAACAAGCTTCCAAGTGCCATTCTTTATGAGAGCATCATACTCATTTTGCATCGCTTCTTTCCATTCATCATGAGAAGCAGCTTCTTTGAAGGAAGTTGGTTCAAAATCTGTAGACAAGTTCAATTCACAATCATAAGTAACATCCATATCAACAGGTGAATTAGAGTCATCTACATCACCTCCATTTTGTCGGTTTGAATTTCTGGTTCCTGTTTTTCCAATTTCATCAGGATGAACACTTTCAAGTGTCTTTGTCAGCCACTTTGGGGGACCTTTCTGAGATGGTCCAGGCTGCTCTGTTGATTGAGTTGGGACTGAATCAAGATTGAGTCTCCCAATTCTATCAATTACATCACTTAAAGCATCATCCATTGTTGGAGTTTCATGCAGGGGAGATTGTTCTTCAGAAGAAGATTCCACATGTTGATCTAGTATAGGAATCCCCCCTTCAAGATGTGGAATCTGATTATCAAATTCTTGAAATGATTTCGTTTTTGCGAATCTATCCAAGCGATCAAGTTGCCGCTCAACAACATTGTCAGATTTGGATGATTCAAGAAAAATGACATCTCTAGATACAACAAACTTTTTATTTACTTCATCATAGAGGCGGTATGCTTTAGAGGTGTTTGAATACCCCAGGAAGATACACTTACGACTTCTAGCACCAAGTTTGTTTCTATGTACCTTTGGTATCAAAGCATAACAGGTGGAACCAAAGATCCTGAGATGTTTTACCGAAGGAACATGTCCATACCACAATTCATAAGGAGTCTTGTTTCTTATAGAATTTGACGGACATCTATTCTTTATATATGCAGCACATAGAACAGCATCAGCCCAAAACATTATCTTTGAATTTTTGAAGAAAAGCATGGATCGTACCATTCTGTTGGGGATTATAAGGCACAGTTGTTTGATGTTTGATCCCATGTTGGCGAAGATAGTTTTCAAATTCATTTGATGTATATTCTTTTCCATTATCAGTGCGAATAGACCCAATATGAGTTTGTGCATCATTTTTAATCCATTTATGAAAATTCTTGAATGTTTGAAAAGCATCAGATTTGTTCTTCAATAAATAAACCCAACACATTCTGGTGTAATCATCAATAAAAGTCATGATATGTTTATTTCCATTTGCAGAAGGAACAGGCATTAGACCACATAAATCTGAATGAATGAGTTCAAGCTTCCTATGTGCTCTTGAATGTGAATCATGAAAATACTGTTTGCTATGCTTTCCTAGAATGCAAGCATCACATTGCTTATGTTTCCTAGGAATTGTAGGCAAACCAGCAACACCATTTTTCTTCAATAAGCGGAGACTGTCATAGTTTAAATGTCCAAATCTAGCATGCCATAATAAACTTGATGGAAGTGTACCTTCTTCATGATGAGAAATATATGAGAAATGTTGTGCATGAGCAGAGGTTCCTTGCAGTTTGAGAAGTCTTTCTTCTTCTATTCCCCTCATGACAAGTGAGTGGTCAGATGCTTTTCTTACCTCAAGCTTGCCATCAAACATATGAATGGAGTGACCTTGCTGGCAGATGTGAACCAAGGACAGCAAGTTTCTCTTGAGCTGTGGGAGATATAGAACATGATCCAAAAGAAAGTCTGGAAGACCAGGCAGTTTAAGCCTGATTGTGCCAAGCCCTGATGGCTTGATTTTTGACTGATCTACAAAGTATACTGCTCCATCAACATTGTCAGTGAAATCTTCAAAAAAATCTTTCCTATGAGTCATATGACAGGTTGCTCCTGAATCAAGCAACCAATCATTTTTCGAAGAAGCAAGTGAAGCATTAAACAAATCTTCATTTACTCCAATGTTACATTGTGCCTCAATATAGTGAGCGGATTTAGGTGCTCTACCTTTATCTGTATCATCAGTTTTACCTTTCTGCTGGTTTCTTTTCTGCTCAATTTTGTCCCATGGTAGCTTGCATGTAGAAGCATCATGTGATCCATTTCGTTTGCAGCGAATGCAATGCAGATCTGCCTTTTCTCCTTGAGAATGTCTGCCCCCCCTGCCTCTGAAGTATCTTCCTCTTCCTCTTTGTCCACCTCTTCCTCTTGTAGAATCTTGAGCAGGATGATTTTCTTTATGAGCAAGGCACACAGTCTCTTTAGAAGATTCAGGGACTATCTTCTTTCCAAAGGCTTTCTCTCTTTCAGCAAACTTTTTCACAAGAGAGTCAAAGGTTATATCTTTAAGATTTCCATTTGCTTGTAAAGACTCAAGATAATTGGAGTAAGTAGGATAGAGTGCCTTGAGAAAAGCAATAAGAGGGATATCCAGCTCAACCTTAGTGGATTTAATATCATGCATTATAGACTTTACTTCAGATGAAAGAGCAAGAGGATCATTATTTTTCAGTTCAAGAGTGAAGAGTTTAATCATGAGCTGAACAACTTCAAGTGAAGAATGTGAGTCATAGAGTTCTTTCAGCTTTTGTAAAGCTTCAAAGGCAGTTGAATATGATGAAATATGGCGACTTACTTCTTCATTTATAGATGCTGCAATTAATGCATAGGCTTTGTTGTTCTTGTTTTCCCAAATGACAAGCTCTTTGTCTGATGTAGGCTACACTGGGTCATTGTCTCCTTCTCCGACACACACTCCCTTCCACAACTCATTGAAGATGAGGGTGTGTTTTATCATCCGGGACCATTCAGGGTATTTCTCCTTGCCAGTGAGAACTATTCCTACCATAGAGATGATTGAATGCATTCTGTAAAAAAAATACTTCTGCTAATAAAAAAAAAACTTTCTGCTGATATACAGTGAAGTTGTACTCAAAAAATTTCTGTGGGAAACAATTTTGGTTGTTTAGAAATAATGAGTCATTCACCGCGAGCTCTACAAAGTTGGAGCAGCAACGGTATTAATTACGAGCTCTACAAAGTTGGAGTTGGATAATAAAAAGAACAAAACAACCAATAACTGCTTCGTGTTCTTTCTGGACAGAATATTTGGTAATGGCAGGTAAGTATTTCCAAGAAAGAGCAAGCTTTCTCCATTTTTCCTTGCATGCACGTGTCATTACAACACTTGAATACAGTTACAAAAACTAAGAATTGCCCTGGCCGATATTATCATTAACAAATCTGAATATATTGTGTAATAAATAGAACCGTGCGGAAAAACCAAAAAGCAACACCTCGGCACAATAAGAGTACAAGATCTCAAAATCCTCGTCTAGATCTGTCCTCAGCAATGTTCACTCTCAAGCATATAATACAACACAGTCAACAGGATACCATGTTTATCCTCCTGGACCATACTACAATTCACCGAGCTGCTACACAAGGAGTTTTGATCAAGGTTCAAAGAATATACCCTCTGTCTAGGCTACGGTGTACTTCTTGTCCCTGCGGTTTAGAGAGAAGACCCAACACTAGGCCTCTCGGTCCTCCAACGAGTTACTCCAACCTTGCTGTAGCTATAACAAGCTCTGCGGCCCAGAACACTTGAAATTAGCACAGAATGGCTCACACTTACCTCTGATATCTTGGCTCTGCGCCTCCAAGAGATCCGCACCACAACGTCAAGACAATCCTCCCCAAACTTCGTCATAGCATCACCGGGCAGAAAATGTTAATAAAAAACAAGGCTATAACTCAGCACCGCCAACAGAAACCAGAACCTCCCTCTTTTCGCAGTGGGTTACGGTCATCCGTTTTATACCCATAGCATAGGAAAGAGCGGCGATGTTATGGTTGCATCAGGTATTTGATGCTCGATGCCCAAGTTCAAACATCAAAACAAAACGAAATGCAAACACAAGGATAATCAAAACGATAATACCACGTTTTCGCTGCACATGGAATCCCTCAGAACGGTGATGGCTCGCCTTCGAGCTCGAGATCAGTTACCAACACTGTCAACGGGTCGCACAATCTCGCAAAACAGGGTTATTCCTTGGCCAAGGGCATGGGTGTTGGATGAGAGCGAAATGATGCTTGGACAAGTTTGCATAGAGGCACCAACGCATCTCTGGGCATGTCAGGCCATCGACAGAGGCAGAGCAGCGCTCAGCACTGAGGCAGTGGCAGACTATTTCAGGACAGAGGTAGTGGCAGAGATGAAGGGAGTTATGACTATTTTTAGGACTGGCTCTTATACCATGTCAGGCCAGGAGTAACTCCAGTTTGGCAGAAAACTCAGAAAAATGATTCTTGTATATTCCATAGGTAACCCGTTGTTATATACAATAGGGAGTGATTGTTCAGTTCATCTCCCGATGACTATTCACCATCCCAATTTATTTATTTACATAAAATTCCCAATCATGAAGATTAGGTGTCAACATTTATAAGGTATACACTACTTCCATGTGTCAAACTTGCGTGCATACACACTTTCCTCAAATCGAACCAGCGTACAGATCTGCAAATCAAATTTATGATGTATACACTGCTTTGATATCCAAAACCAGCATGTATACGCTCCTTTTCTAAAGTGAACCCGCGTACAGATCTGTAAATGATGATTTAAACATTACAACTATTCCAGACTTCAATCATACCCAGATTATCATATTTACAGACTACAACATGCGCCAGTTATTCAGATACATGATCAAACCACATAAAGATAATTCACTTCAAGCATTAAGATCCTAATACATCATTAGATCTTATCCTTCATCAAATGCTAAGGTTCATCCTTGGTTCAGATCAAGTACAACACCATAAGCCAATAACCTGCACATTAGATCTCACATTTCATCAGATATTCGATACTTGCACACCTTGGCCTAATGATCTTCTCCTCCTTTTATAGTTTTATGCCTTTCTCAATACCATGGACCAAAACCACTTAGGACCAATACCTTGGACCAAATACCTAGGGTCGATACCTCGGACTAGATACCTTGGACCAATACCATGGATCAAAATACCATGGACCAAATACTTCAAACCAAAAATTTAGTTTTCCAAGGTATACACGCTTTTCCTTTTGTGAAAGTGCGTGTGTCCATATACGCAACTTGTAAATAGTGAACCTGCGTGTATACGCAGCTTGGTCAATGGTGAACCTGTGTATACCTCTCTTTCTTCATTCTGTGAAGAATGATCTATAATTATTTGTTGTTTACCTGCTATACTGTGATCTTTCATCTGAGTGAGTTGCCTTCTGAACTGATTCCTTGAAGCTACCCTACATTTCATCACATCTGTAAACACTACTGTCATGCATTCTATCACATCTGATATCTCTTCTGTAGATTCATCTAGTTACCATATACAAGTGAGTTGTTCTGCTACAAGTGGGTTGCCATCAAGTACAACACATACATCATAATGCCAACAATCTCCCCCTTTGGACTTGATGGCAACAACCACACCGAGTCACTCTCCCCCTTTGACATCAAGGGCAAAGGGTCATGCTCCCCATTAGTGCATGCTGAATTCTATGATATGCTGAAGTGTGTTGATTGAGTTCCCATGATCGAGTCCATGCTCCCCCTGAGCACAAGCAAAGTCTGCAAAAAGATGTTCTAAAAGAAGAACATGACTCTATACATACATCACAAATGACCTTCCTATCACCAATGACTCATACATACATCCATCTCCCAACCAAATGGGGATATACCAAATTTGACTCATCTACCCAACCAAGTGGGGATATATCAATTGTTTATACATGTCAAAAACAAGAAACGTTTCATTATCCATCCCATGCATAGTGGGGTTACAAATTAGGTCCTTTCATGACCATTACATTAAAAGATATACATGACATATATAACATAGACCAAATATCTTAAACAAGACCATGATAGTCATCAGCAACTATCATATGATCTGCACCATCAGTAGCATCTGTCAATAGCATCCAGACTAGCAACCTGTATATGTCCATCATTAGTTCCCAAAATATCATCAACCATGTTCTCCCCCTGAACCTGTTCCACCAATTCATTGCTAGATCTGATCATTGCATATGTCAGTAAGGGATGTCAAAGCATCATCATTAATCAAATATACATCAAGTTATCAACAACTTTATGAGGACCCATATATTTCCACATGTTATCAGCAGATTGAAACCATCATCAAATAGAGCAGATAATTGACAGAACCATAGCAAACCCCCCTTTTTTTCTTTTTTTTCTTTTTATTTTACGAGTTTGGCCCACTGCTTTTCTTCAAACCAACATATACGCTACTGTGCCCACAAAAACTTGCGTATGTATGCGACTACGCTTCATGAAACTCGTGTATAACCACCTTTCTCTAAAAAAAATAGGATTTAAAAGCAAGATGATGCAGCAACTACTCCCAGCTTTTGTGTGAGATATTCAAATGTCTCTCTGGGCAGTGGTTTAGTGAATATATCAGCGACCTGTTCTTTGGAGGGAGCATATTCCAATTTGACCTTTTGTTCAAGCACTTTTTCATGTAGGAAATGATATTTGATGGGTATGTGCTTGGTCTTGGAGTGCATGACTGGATTCTTTGAGATATTGATGGCACTTGTATTATCACATAGAATGGAGATGGGTGGAGTACATGTGATCTGAATATCTTGCAAGGTTTGCATCATCCAAAGTAGTTGTGTGCAGGAAGATGCAACAGCCACATATTCTGATTCAGCTGTAGATAGTGCAATTGAACTTTGTTTCTTGCTGAACCAAGACACTAACCTGGAACCCATATAGAATGCACCACCACTAGTGCTTTTTCTGTCATCAACACTTCCTGCCCGATTCGCATTTGTATATGCATGAAGTGTAAGATCTGTATCTCTAGGTTACCATAAACCAAAGTTATGTGTTCCTTGAAGATATTTGAAAATCCTTTTGACTACCTGAAGGTGTGACTCCTTTGTATTAGCTTGGAATCTTCCAACTATTCTACTGCATGCATGATGTCTGGTCGGGTACATGTTAGATAAAGCAGACTGCCAATCATGGATCTGTAAGTTGGTTGATGTACTGCAGTTGATTCATCATTTGAGCTAAGACTACATCCTGTTACCATTGGGGTATATACTGGTTTAGAATCTTCCATGCCATACTTTTTCAGGATCTGTTTGAGATATTTGGTTTGTGAGAGAAAAATGCCATCTTTATTTTGCTGAACTTGAAGACCAAGAAAGTAGGTAAGTTCACCAAGCAAGGACATTTCAAATTCTTGCTGCATTATTGAAGCAAAATTCTGAGTCATGGATTCTTCATTACTACCGAAAATGATGTCATCAACATAAACAACAATTATTAGCAATTTACCAGTGTTAATCTTTGTATATAGATTTTTATCTGCTGACCCCTTTGAAAAACCCTGTTGGTGGAGATATTTGTCAAGATGGTAATACGAGGCCCTTCGAGCCTATTTTAGACCATAGAGAGCCTTTATGAGTTTGCATACAAGTTTTGCATCATTTCCAAGAATGAATCCTTTTGGTTGTTCAATATAGACTTCTTCTTCTAAGTCTCCATTAAGAAAGGCAGATTTTACATCCATTTGGTATACTTTGAATTTCTGAAAACTAGAAAGAGCAAGAAACATTCTTATGGCTTTAAGTCTAGCAACAGGTGCAAAAGTTTCTTCAAAATCTATACCTTCTTGTTGATCATATCCTTTGCAAATGAGTCTGGCTTTGTTTCTGATAACTTCTCCATTTTCGTTCAGCTTGTTTTTGAATATCCATTTGGTTCCTATGATATTCTTATCATGAGGCCTAGGAACTAGTTCCCAAGTATTATTCTTTTCAATTTGCTCAAGTCCTTCATTCATGGCCTTGACCCAACATTCATCTCTACATGCTTCATTTACATTTTAAGGTTCAGTGGAAGATAGTAATGCTAGATAGCTTGAGGCTTCGGCAATAGTTCTTCTTGTCTGCACACCTGCCCCTTTTTCCCCTAAAATTTGAGTTTCTGGATGATTTTTCTGAACATACCTGGACGAAGTCTTTTCTTCTATCGTTATCTCTTCTTCTGGTGCTTCATTGGTTTCTTTTTCAGAATCAATGTGATTTGATGTGGAAAAATGATCCTCATCTTCTTCATTTTCATAATCTTCAGTTTTTATCTGTTTTGGATTTTTGCATGCTTCATCAACCACAACATCAATACTTTAAATAATTTTCCCAAGTCTTTTATTATAACATTTATATCCTTTACTTTGGGAAGAGTAGCCAAGAAGAATACCTGCATCTACTCTGGGTTCAAACTTACCAAGTTTTTCATCAGTCCTTTTGATGTCACATTTGTTTCCAAAAACTTTGAAGTATTTCACAGTAGGAGTCTTACCATACCAAAGTTCATGTGGAGTTTGAGTGTTGTTTACTCGAACATTTGCTTGGTTGAGAATAGTGACGGTGGCGAATGCAGCTTCACCCCAGAAGGTTGTAGGAGTTCCAGATTCATATAGCATAGCATGAGCCATTTGTTGAATAATTTTGTTCATCTTTTATACCACTCCATTTTGCTGAGGAGTCCTTGTGGTAGAGAACTTCCTTTTTATTCCATTTTGTTCACAAAATTCAAAGAATTCATCCGAGGTAAATTCCCCTCCTCGATCAGATCTAAGGCATTTGATTTTGCGATCTAATTCATTTTCAACCAAAGCTTTGAAGGCTTTGAACTTTTCAAATGCTTCATCTTTATGCTTTAGAAGACCTATCCAACACATTCTGGAAAAATCATCAATGAACAATATAAATTATTCTTCTCCACGAGGTGACTTTTTCCTTGATGGTCCACATAAATCAGTATGAACAAGTTCAAGAGGCTTACTAGCTGACCCTTCCTTTTCGATGAAGTGAGATCTGGTTTGCTTACCGAATTGACATGATTTGCATATAGTATTTTCAAGAATGTTGATATTTGGAAGATCATGAACAGCCTAGAATCTGCATGCTTTTCTTATTTGAGAAAAGCTTAGATGTCCCAATCTTCTATGCCATAGCCAATTTTCATAATTTTTGCTTAGATAACACTGTTGTTGTCCTCCCTTGAGTATGTATAGGTTGTTTGGAGTTCTTGTACCTTTGATCATGGTTTCTCTTGTATTAAGCTCACGAACAACACATCCATTTGATTGAAACACTACTTCATTTCCTTGATCACACATTTGACTCACACTCAATAGGTTATGCTTTAAGCCATCAACATACATAACATTCCCAGCTTTAACTTTTTCTTTCAAGAAAATTAGCCTTTACCTTTTATGATAGCAGGAGTGTCGTTTCCAAATGAGACACTCTTTTCCTTTTCTAAGGCATTATATGAGTGTAGTTTTTCTTTGTCACCTGTCATGTGTTTTGAGCATCCACTATCGATGTACCACTGGTTTTCTTGTCCTTCTGCATACAAGGCTATGTGACATCTTTCTATTTGCGGTTCTTTCTTTCTCCATATTTTGGGGTCTAATGGAGTTTATTCCTTTTGAGATATTTGCTGAAATTTACTCCTGCATTTAGATTCTTCATGGCCAAAGTTGTTACAGATTGAGCATTCTATTTCATTTTCAAGAAGAGAAAAGTTATTATAGGAACTTTTCTTGATCCCTGTCACATTCCTTTGATTTCGTGCTTCTCTAGTCATGATGGTTTTGTAAGAAACAAATTGAGTAGCTTTGTGTCCAAAATTATGACATGAGAAACATTGACCATTAAAGAAGTTCCTGCGATTATCGAATCTACTGACCTAGTGATTGTAGTTTCTATTGATATTCATCTTTGAAGAAAATTGAGTACGATTTGCTTGAGGTTGGTTGTCACTTCCATTCATCCTTGAAGTAAATTGAGCCTGATTTACCTGGTGATCTGCTTTATGCCTTTGCTGACGATTGTCAAACTATCCACTGCTCTTTGCTACATCAAGATAGCTTTTAGTGGAGGTTGACGGCTTCTGTGATTGAGATGCCTCTTCAGTATGTCCAAGACTTGTCTTTATCAGAGGAGAACGCTGCACTTGGATAATTTAATTTAAGGTTTTTGATCCTTTAGCAAATCTAAGATTGAGAGATTTTTTTTTCTCAAGATCCTTTCTTAGACCCATAATTTCACATTCTAGTTTTTCATTGTGTTTTTCTCTTTCAGCAAGTTGGTATGTCAAGGTATCTATAATCATATTCTTTTCTTCTAAATAGATTTTGAGTTTAGAGATTTCTTCATAAAGGTCATCTTCATCTAAAGCATCCAAGAAATCATCATCTTCATAAGCCATCAGAAATCTATAGTCATTACTATTTTCATCTTCATCACTATTTGATAAACCATCGCTATTTTCATAAGTATAGTAGCTCTTTTTACTTACACTTTGTTTTCTATTCCATTTTACAGATTCCTTCCCTTTATCATTTTTATCTTTATGAAGACATTTGGCAGCATAGTGACCCACTCTACCACAGGCAAAACATTTGAAAGGTAGTTTACCTTTGAATCTTTCGAAACCCCGTTGAAGCTTCTTGACAAAGTTTACTTCCTCTTCTTCTTCTGAAATATGTCCTGATTCATTGAGTTCTTATTTTCATTTTGCTGAAGCTTTAAATGCGGCTTCTCTCATATCTGATGGACCTCCTTTTCTCATCTCAAAGGCAGTTAAGATTCCGTGAAGTTGTGTCATAGCAATAGTCTGTAGATCCTGCTTTTCTTCTATGGCAGATACTTTTGATTCAAGTTTAGCAGACAAGGATCTTAAAAAAATTTCAACTAAGGTAACTTCATTTTTCTCTTCACCCAGATTCTTCATGCAATTAACAACCTCATCTATACATAAGAAGTAACTAGCTATACTTTCATCATTGTGCATCTTGAGAGTTTCATATCAAATTTTGTGAGCTTGCAGTTTAGCATGTTTTACTTGAGAGTCTCCTTCGTAGCTTAGAACGATTTTGCCCCATATTTCTTTGGCTGATTTGAGCTGCATAACTTTGAAAAACTCTGATTGTGACAAACTTCCCAATAATGTATTGACAACCTTGGCATTGGTTTCGTATTGTTTTTTACCTGTCGTATCTGTAGGAATTACTAATGGAAATGTATATCCTCCTTCCACGATTTCCCAGACATCTATTCCAAGCGATTCAAGATAGGTTGTGGTTCTTACCTTCCAATAAACAAAGTTTCTCCCATCAAAGATTGCTAGTCTGATGGATCCCCCGCTTTCCTGATTACTCATGATGCTGAATCTTCCTTCAAGTGATCAAGCATCTTCTGAAGGACCTGCTCTGATACCAATTGTTGGAAATAATACTGAGAGGGGGGGGTGAATCAGTATTATCAAATCAATAATTTAATTTTCAAAACTGATTTGTATACACTACTTCAGCTTAGTGAACTAGCGTGTATACACAACTGTACTTAATGCAACTAGCGTATATGCAGAGATCTTTTGATTTACCCAAATTATCATGTATTGAACTTTAACCAGTATATCAGGAATTCATTAGACAGTGCAGTAAAAGTAGAATAAAACATCACACATAAGCAACACACATGAACACCAAGATATAAGGTGGAAACCCAATGTGGGTGAAAACCACCTGTTGTTGTCGTCTCTGTCTTCTTTTAATAATAAGAAAATTTTTTTACAATTTTTGTACTGGTGCAGTCTTATACTAGTACGCAGGCTTCTACCTGCATAAGGCTACAACCTTCTCTTTTCTTCCAGGGACCACGTTTCCTAAATTTTCAGACTAGATCCATCAACAACATCATTCAATCATCAAATATATCTACATCAACCAATCTCCTTTTGAACCAACAACAACTGAATCAATCAATCACTTTGACAACCCATCAATTTGATCGTTAAGAATATTGTCACCAGAATACAGTAACCAGAACCCAAGCCAGAACCCAAAACACTACAACAGCAAACAGAAGCAATTAAAACATATTTTATAAGGTATACGCTACTTCCATGTGTCAAACCTGCGTGCATACGCACTTTCCTCAAAGTGAACCAGCGTACATATCTGCAAATCAAATTTATGATGTATACGCTGCTTTGATATGCAGAACCAGCATGTATATGCTCCTTTTCTAAAGTGAACCTGCGTACAGATCTGTAAATGATGATTTAAACATTACAACTATTCCAAACATCAGTCATACCCAGATCATCATATTTATAGACTACAACATGCGCCAATTATTTAGATACATGATCAAACCACATAAAGATAATTCACTTCAAGCCTTAAGATCCCGATACATCATTAGATCTTATCCTTCATCAAATGCTAAGGTTCATGCTTCGTTCAGATCAAGCACAACACCATAAGCCAATAACCTGCATATTAGATCTCACACTTCATCAGATATTTGATACTTGCACACCTTGGCCTAATTATATTCTCCTCCTTTTATAGTTTTAGGCCTTTCTCAATACCATGGACCAAAACCACTTAGGACCAATACCTTGGACCAAATGCCTAGGGTCATACCTCGGACCAGATACCTTGGACCAATACCATGGATCAAAATACCATGGACCAAATACTTTGGACCAAAAATTTAGTTTTCCAAGGTATACATGCTTTTCCTTTTGTGAAAGTGCGTGTGTACATATACGCGACTTGTAAATAGTGAACCTGCGTGTATACGTAGCTTGGTCAATGGTGAAACTGTGTATACCTCTATTTCTTCATTATGTGAAGACTGATCTATAATTCTTTGTTGTTTACCTACTATACTGTGATCTTTCATCTGAGTGAGTTGCCTTCTGAACTGATTCCTTGAAGCTACCCTTCATTTCATCACATCTGTGAACACTACTGTCATGCATTCTGTCACATCTGATATCTCTTCTGTAGATTCATCTAGTTACCATATACAAGTGAGTTGTTCTGCTACAAGTGGGTTCCCATCAAGTACAACACATACATCATAATTCCAACACAAAAGACCAAGGAGTGCTAAGTTCACAAGCTTATATGGTGTCACATTCTCTCCTACTCCTCCAAGTTAATCTCTGACTTGAGTGAACGTGGATAGGTATTGAAAAATGGTTTCATTTTTATGCATTCCATTGTTCCTAATCTTATCTTTTAATGCCAATTTCTTGGCATCATTATTGCTTTCGAATAACTCTATGAGGGTTTTCCAAATTTCATAATAAGAATTCTTTCCATGCAAACTCAAAACCACATGGTCTCTAACTCCCTCCAAGATAATCCTCTTGGCTTTTGTTGTGTCTTTCTTCCACTAAGCCAGTTGTTGTGCATCTGATGCTGCTGGTTTTGGAATATCAGTTTGTGTGTGCTCAAATACTCCATTTTCATCTAGCATAGCTTCCATCCTGTCTTTCCAAGCTATGAAATTTGAAGTGCCCTTCAATGCATACTCAAGCCTAAATCCATAGAAATAAATTGTTCATGCATTGAATAAAATTCCTGCACCACAAATATGCTATTTTAAATTTCTTTGAGAGATTATCGGGATTCTTATTTCTATGTCATTTTCAATAGCTCTGATATCATGTATAAATAACTTGAAAATTTCAAATTCTTATGAAATCGGACTGAGATAAATAAACAAAAATTTCTTCTACTCAATCTATGGAAATGAAAACATACAATAGAAACACATGCAATTATTCAATCACAATGAACACAATATTTTTACTAGGGAACCCAACTGAGAAAACCCCTCCTCTATTTGTATTATATCAGATGAGACAATATATATATTACAATGACAACTTCAATCCTTAAAGCTCAACCTACACTGCAATATTGATCAACTCCTAAGTCTACTCTGGAAATTACTTAGCCAAACTAGACCTTCTGCTCCTCGTATTTCCTTGCACAATTCAGCTCCTAAAGAATAGGAAGAGATCCTATTTCCTTGCACAATTCCTGAGGAAATTAGATCACCTGCTACATGCAAACATTTTACACTCACTAATATAAAATAATTATTACATTGATTCTTTTCTCCTCCACTCAACTTGGAAATTCGAATTGCATGCATGATTAGGGCTATTTTTAGTAAATTGACTAGTTAACTAAGAGATCGGTGAGTTAACAAAAATTACAACTACTCAATTGAATTCCTACTAAATCTATTCATTACTAAAGCTTAGATAACTAAGTTTCACTAACTATAACTCCACTATATTTCAATATCTTAGCAATCAACACATGCACAACTCTACTTCTTGCCCACAAACTCGAATTGATTGGCTTAACTGAGTGATTTGGACATGTCACTCATGCTAATTGCAACTCATGTCATCCTGCTAATGTGGAAATTATAATTTCTTCTTTTCACTATGACATAAGTCAAATGAAGCCTTTTCTTGCTACAATTTAACACTCCCTCTTAGCAAGAAAAGTGTTCTACACAACCCCAATATTGCTCCTCCTGAGACATGTATTGTAACACAACTAAAAATCCCTCTCAGTATTGTTTTTACTTCTGCAACAACTGCAATTGAGAAGCATCTAGAATACTGAATCAACTATGTCTCTGAGTTGCAACTATGTCCTAAGTCTTTCACTGCTACTAGCCTCTGCACTGTCACTCAAGATCTGGCTGCATCAACTGATATTAATCCTTCTACTACTGAATATTGTGAGCCCCTATAGAAAATGTAATGATCCATGAGAAGAGTATACTACAACTTCTACTTCTCTCCTATGGACCCTGCCCAAATCTTTGCAACTCTGGGACTAATGCTCTTATTGGGTAGGGGTCCCCTAGGTCTAAGTTTTTGTCTGAGTCATGTAAAGACTCCACATTTTGAGGAGTGAAGCGCGATTAGCGCAGGGGTATAAGAGTCAAAGGGGCTTTAGGGCGGGTCAAATCCCCTTCTTTTGTAAAGGGATGGGCTTATCTAAAGTATTTTGAGCTCTGCCCATGGTTTATAGACCATTGTATTGTAAGGGTAAAAGAATAAAAAAAAGGGATTTTTTAGCAAGAGTAAGTTAAATTGAATGTAATTTTTTTGAGTCGGTAATTGTGGATCTTTCTATATTTAGGTGAAGGCGAAGGCTCCTGCATCTATGTGCACAGAGACCTTGGTATGTCTGTAGTCGTGTGCGCAAGGTCAAAAAGATTGTATCAGTGAAGACTTGAACTAATAAAGAATAATTTGAGGCAAACCTATGTATTTTCTGATGTTCGGGTAGTTTATGCGTTTTAGCCTGTTTATGATTCATTTTTTTACATTTCCTTTGTAATTTCATCGCGAAGGTTCAAATATTGTTTTATATGATGAATAATACATGTTAAACTAGTTACATGCAGCTCACAAGTCTGTTAAGTAGGAAAACACTTTACGACTGTAACAATAAGGTTAACGGTTTGCGAAGGTCGGATTAAGCCCTAAACTAATAGAAACCATACAACCACACTGCATAGTCCCTCTGGATATAGAAACCTAGTTCTAGCATCCCCCAATATCACCTCGAGTGAGACTTTGGTCTACGTTATGCTAGTCGTTGCCGAAAGGGCTAGTGGTATAGGGTTTTGTTGGTTAGCACAACTAACTTTGAACCTGGGTCTAAGCCCCTCAAGCCAACAAATGGTTCCGTTTGTAGGACTGGGATCTGTCTGAGGGATGTGTGATGTGGCGACTGACTATAAAAGAGATCAAAAATTGGGTAGATCAGGAGTTGCATGAATTTGTAGCACAAGAAAGAAGAAATCCACGATAGTCTACAAAAAGGTGGTTATAGAGGTATATCTGTATGAAAAAACATGAGATATTTTTCACATTGTTCACTAACGAGCTTCATGAATGGCTTTCAAATATAGCTGCAAATGAACCTTGTTGGAAACATGACAATCCTATTGTGTGGACCCTAGAGCTAATTAAGCGACTTAAGGAGTCTGAAAATAAGGTCGTAAGAGTTGTTGATTATTGGATCGATAGTATCCTCGAAGGCTTCATTACTGAATTAGTAATTGACACAACAGTATCCTACAATGAAGCTGTGTAGATTTCTCAAAGGTCTATGAGGTAAGTGATGAGCGCCAGTATTGCAGCAAGAATGCTGTAACTCCTGGGCTACCAGCTTTACTTTATCAACCCCGGGTTTGTACAAACTTGTAGGCGACTGTTAGGGCCTAAATCTACCTCAGGCTAAGAAAGGCAGGTCTAGGGTAACATCAAACCACACTTAACCTGGTAGCTAGCCCTACCAGGTCGGGAGAGGGCTCTCTCCTTGTCAATCTCAGGAAAATATAACAAATGAGGCTTAAGATGACTGATGTAAAGACTAATTTTAGGCTAGGTATATGCTCAGAGAAGTTTGATTGATTTTATGTTGGTTTGTTGGATCAAATGTGAAAGGCAGTTTTGGGTCCGGGGAATGGACTCAGTCTTGCAGAGATTTCTGTGGGGCAAGGTAGGCAAATGCTTTAGTACTTTGAAATAAGTGAAATGGAAAGTCTTAATACTGGTGAGGAGTTGGAGAGGGCATGAAAGTATCAAGAATCCTCTTCAAACAGTTGAAAACATGTAAAACCAAATAAGCCCTAAGGTAGAGCACTGCAACATCAATGAATTCCACCTTTATACTTGATTCATTTAGTTAAGTTGAAAAGAGAGAGATGATGGCACACATAAACATATGATAACTTGAATCACAGAAGGAAAAACAATACTAAGTCACCTTGCCACAAGAATCCCACAAAATGTTGCAAACCCTGGTCTATTTCCTTGCCAAACTGCAGAGATGAATGTACAATGATGCTCAAAGCATTCAAAAGAGTCCAACCTTAACAAATGACTGAAAAAACACATGATATAGACCTCCAAACCACCTGTGCTATCTATCAGGGGTCGAATCCATGAGCCTGGGAGCTATTTCAACAAGATCTAAACTAGGAATTGAAAAATAGGTAGTGGAACAGCTTGCCTTTAAAATCATGGAAATTGATTCATTCAGTTCAAAACCACCTATACATGATGTATCTACCTCCTGGAGTCAATTTTCATCATTTTTACATAAAAGTACATTCATTTACATCAATTTACATCATGAGTTTGACCATGAGAGAGAAAAAGTCAAACTGGGAAAAAACTAGGCAAAAAACAAAGTTTTTAAAGCAAAATCGACACTTTTTCATCCTGTGCATGGCGCCACTTTTTCTGTGCGTAGCGCTTTTTCCCAACTGAATTTTGAGGCCTTCCCCTTCACCAAATTTGCTCCAAGTTGGCTTGTTCGAAAGGTATATCTGTCTAATTTCTAGGACAAATGGAATTTTTGAATTTGGTGCCCATTGTCCCCTACAAAAATCAGTTCTCCCAACACTACTTCCTGTGTGGCCAAAACGTGGCAGAGGGCATTTTTTGAGGTGTTTTTGGCCCTTTTGGAGGTCCAAAAATTGTCAAAATTTCCTATTAATTTCTGGGCACGCATAAATTTTAATAAGGAATCCAAAAGTGCAAAGTTTTCTTCCAAAGGGGGTCCCTATCAAAAGCGAGCACCAGGTGGCGCTACACACCTACCAGAAAAACCTGTTTTTCCTTGAAAAATTCAAAATTGCCAAAAAGTTTACCAAATTTCTTGAAATTTGGAATGAGTGATTTGCATCAAGTACTATGCTAGGCCATTGAAGCTTCAACCAAGATTCTAAGTTTATCATGCTCCTTTTTGGCCTTTAATGCTCTCCTTAACTTGGCTTTTAGGTACCTTATCCTTGTCTTGCAGATTTTGTTTGGGGCCAAATAATGATAAGCCATGTGCCGCAACATCTTTTTCTCCTTGTTAGCTTTCTCTAGCAGCTTCTCCAAGTGAATATTCACCTTCTCCAACACATATTCTCGGTCATCATCCTTTTGCTAAATGGGTGTCAACTTTCCCTTTCCCCTCTTGGACTCTTGCCGGGTTTATTTAATGACTTGTAGCTCCACGAGTTCTTGTTTCTTTGTAAGCTTCTTGTTTTCTTGCTCAAGGAAATTAAAGACCCATTTAGCCCTCTCAAGGTTAAGTGATAGGCTTTTGATGTCAACTTCTTGTTCTTTGATGATCTCCTTGAGTCTTGAGCTTTGGGAGCCCAAATCAGTATCCTCCTCCCGAATCAAAATAAAATCTCTCTCCTAACCTTTAGAAGGCCCTTCATCATGCAATGGTTGATTCCCTTTATCCTATACCTGCTCTCGTGAAGAAGAAGGCAAAGCCCCTTTCACCCCGGGTGAAGATAGCATTTTCCTGTCGTCTGATGAAGGAAACGAGACCCCTTCCACCCCAGGTGGAGATAATACTCGTTTTGCAGCTGCAAATAGCCTCCTTGTGCCCTTTTCATAAGTGACAAATACTGGCACACCTATAGTTTGAGTCTCATGAACTTCTTGCTGATTTGAAGGCCCTCCTTCCTCTTGAAATACTAATGGGGTCAATTGAGGGCTTTTGAAACTTCATGTGAAATGAAAGTGTCCCATGAAACATTAAACAAGCTGAGCTGATGAAAAACAACAATTTTGATCAATGAAAAATGATAAATGTTGTTGAACTATTGATGAAGAGGTTTTCTTTGCACCAATGTAGCCATTTTCTCAATATTTCTGCATATGAAATAGGGGAGGTTCATCATCCTCACTCTAGTGAAATTCATCAATAATCCAACATGATAAGTGTACAAGCGAGAAAATCTCCCTTCACAGCTGAAGTATTTGATAATGAGCTTCATGAGTGGAGCATAAGTGTCCTGTAGGTATCTAAAAGGAAAGACCCTGCTGATTTTCTTTTGATAACTAGCCTTGATATAAGGCTCATAATGTTCTTTGCTCACATGTTGTCCTTTGTTCCATTGTTCACCCACATTTGGAATACCTATTGCTGTAGCTATAGTTTCGGGTTCAAAGTGAAGGAAACACTTGTTAAGTTCACCTGGCCATTATGAAGATGAAGGACAAATAGCCTGGCAAGTTCATGGTGGTATTTTACCCTCTCCACCATCTCACAAAATTGGTAGCAAGACTGGTGTTTGAAAAATGCTACTGCAAGGGGACAAGCCAATAACTCTGTGAGTGTGGTGGGCTCCTCCCGGATGTGTTTTCCTCCCTTATATGGTTTTCTTGGTGCATGAATCTCTTGAGAGGAATCACTCATAGTTTCCTCATCCCTTTCATAAGCTGAATCTATCTCCATATTTTCCACTGTATGGTGCAAAATGATGAGTATGAAGAGATTTTATTTCAAGAATAGGTGACTGCTATTTTCTTCTTTGGGATTTGATGAATGGGACTAATGAGTGGAAGGTTTTGATTCTTGCTGTAGGGTTATTAGGAAGTGATTGGGTTTTGGGAATGAGGATTAGGGTTTGGCGAATAGTGGGTATTAGGTGTTAGGGTTTTAGGGTTTGGGGATAAAGGGAGTAAAATGAGTGTAAATGAGAGAGGGAAAGAGGGGATAAAATGTAAGGAAATGTAGTGAAGAGGGATGTGATATGGGAAAATTATGCAAAGGAGTAAACAAACAGCAAAAATGACAAAAACTACAAAACCCTAGGCAATTTTGCAATATAGTTGTGCAGCAATTTAGGCTTTGAATTTTCACCTTTCAAAACACCACCAAGGAGGACTAAATCTCCTTTTATGGCAAATGGATGGGTTTACTTACTTGAAGGGATGGTATTGCAAAATTATGGACTTTTAGAAGGTCGTTTGAATGAATTTGTGGCTTGGCAGACTGGTGCGCCGTGCCAACACCCAGGTGCGCCGCGTCTGGCAAGTGCGCTGGGCCCATTCAAACTTCTTTGTAATTTATGCGCCCGGTGCACCGCGCCAGGTAGGTGTGCCACGCCTATACCCAAGTGTGCCACACTAAGAGAAATCTCATAACTTTGCTGCAATTTTCCTCTATTCACCTCAAAACACGATTTTCTCTTTGTTCTCTCTCACTTTGAGCACAAATGAAGTCTTTAACACAAATGAGCACTTTATATACTTTTGACTTTAATTTTTCATTTAGAAAACCCACTTTCTAAAGTTTTCTTTTTCACTTTGTTCTTTAAAAGTTTCTGTTTTGACATTTGATTTGGCTCTCTTTTTGACATTTGATGGACTAATGCTTGGATTTTCTTGTCTCTTTTGCAAGATCTAGAGTGCAGGAGTTTGGCAAGGTGACCCAGGGCGGCATTTCTGAACTTATTACATTTAGGAAAATTAAAAATTACATGAAATTTTTATACATAGGACATAAAAACTCTGTTTTTCCTCAAAACAGGGTTTTGAGGAAAAATCAATTACTGAGTATATCGTTATTGAAATTCTGATGCTGAGACCTTATTAGACCTCCTCATGTGCTTGCTGACCATTACTGAGCTTTTACATGACTATGGTGGCAAACCCTAGACTTAATGAGACCTAAAACCCTAAAAATGGCTTTTGCAAATGTAATGACAAAAGATGACTGTAAATGACCTGAATTTGTAAAAATAGGCAAGCAGGTAAAGAACATGAGGGAAATTGATAAGGAACCACTATCATCAAATGATCCATGACCTAATGGAATGCAGCTGATTGGATGAGACACCTAAAATTCATGCAAAAAGAGAATTTTGATCAGTGATGGAGGGATGAAGATACCGACATTAACAGTGACAATGATGTCTACGCAAGTAAAAATGATGGTTCTACCTGTTGTCACTGTTCAACTGGTGAGAGACCACTGGGGTTTTCAAGCCAGACTTTATGGAGTCAGAAGAAGCTTGATTTCTTGATGGAAGAAAGGTAAATCTACCCTAAGGGAGAGCTACTCTATCACAATAATGGAAAAGACCAAAATTCAAATGCTAAATCACACCATTTCCTAATTAACTACCAAGAAACTGTGCTTTGCAATAATGCTAAATTATCATGAACCAAATTCTACTATCTAAGAATGGAAGTAAGAATCATCAAACATCACTAATGTGCAAGTCAACGAACTGAAATAAATTTGTTTTTGTCTTTTTTTTCTTTTCATGTAAAATCAAGTATGCAAACTAATTTCTTTTGGTGATGTGGCAGGTGAATTAAGGATGTTGGAGGATGGATGGAAGGGTTAGGAGATGGTTGGATGGTGTGGGAGACCCTTGGGAGGATTTTGGTGACTTCCTAGAGGTTTTCCCTCAATTCGGCCTCCAAACAGGCCATTTCAGGAAAACCTACAAGATGTACTATAAACCTACAAGGTTCCCTGTAAACCTACAGGGTACAGCCGAGAGAAAAATGTGAGGTGTTGGAGGTGATGGAAGGTTTAGGAAAGGTCGTTGATGGGTAGAATGGAGTGGGAGAAGGTATAGGATCACTCAGAAGTCAACAACAAAAATAGGAGATGGTTGGATTCGCTCAATGTGCTTGGAAGAATTTCTATGAAAAATGATGAAAACTAGTGAAGGTGATGGTGAAAACAAGGAATGACTATGGTGGATGGAGTGGAAGGTGGTTGTTGGCTATGAAGTCTTTGTCTCCTCCTGAAGCACCTGCTCTACATAAAACATGTATATTTTCCAAAAATCTATGTAAACAAGAAACATTCTCATAAACTAGAAAAGCAGAATTAATGAACTAATTGCCTACATTATGCATGAGGAAAGTTGCTGAAAGGAATGAAAGCATGGATGAGATCTACTGCAAAAATGAATATGAAAAAGATGACAATGAAGTCCTACTTTGTAAAACTGACCAAATGCTAATTTAAAGATAGCAAACTCCAAGGCTTATAAAAGAAATAGAAATCTGTGTTTTTGGGGTTGCATAAGGGTCCCTTCCTCAAGTCATGATCCCAGGGGGAGGAAGTGAGGCTGGGACACCTGCTAAAAACCTTGTGGTTCTCCTTTTATCCCTACTAACCTACTACTGAAGTAAGGCACAAATGGAAGAAAACTAATAAACAACCAATCCAATCTACACTACTTGCAATGGAAATGCATCTAAAATCAAATTAACAATGAAGCTATGAAACTAAACTAAACATACATATACAAGAAAGAAGAGCCTTGGCTTCTAGGGTTGGGCCCTAACCCAAGAGCTTCAGCCCTCTGAGTTAACTCAATGCTGGCTCAAAACAAAACTCATTCTTATTACCAAAACAGAAAATTACATCAATAAAACTTTCACAAGTTTAGAGCTCAAAAATAGCTTAGAGTTTTACAACAAAAATTCGAATCCTAATGAGGCTCTAGGTCTCTCTACTTATACAACTGAAGTCCCCAATGACTTCGTTAAAATTAGGGAGGCTCGGATCCTGAACACGAGATAAACTAGCTCTTTTTCTCTCACTTGCTCGACTGCCTTCTAATCCTCATGGCTTGGTTGCTTGCACTCCGAGCTGGTGTGATGGATGGAGGAATATTCAAATAGGGGATAAGAAAATGAGGAGGATTTACCTCCTACAATCCCTCTCCCTTGTCCCATTCGAATTTTAACCTTAGTATTTGCAAAAAATTCCTTGATTTTCTCCTTCAATCCTGCATTCAATGCATATTACTCCATTAGGCATAATATCCAACTCTAACTCATATCATAAACAAAATATAATCAAAAACATGTAATAAGTTGTGAGAAAATTTGGTTTGACTAAGCTAGGAGGTGAATTAAGGCCCATATAATTACCCAATGATGAGGCTCATCATCACCCCCCTACTGAAAGTGTTTCTCATCCTCTGAGCAACTAAATCAATATCCATATCCTTCATAGCTCTAGTGGCCTTCCTGACATCCCATGTCTCTATTGTGGTTTCCTCTTCTTATTCATAGAAGCCTGCTTTCCTTTCTACCTCCTCCCACTGCCTCTTTTCTTCTTCTTCCTTCCTTCCTTCTAGCATTTTTAAGAGTCGTGGTGGAATGAGTTTCAGGCCAATCCAATTGACTTTCAGCCTTTACATAGATTTCTTGTACATGGGTGTCCTTTTCAGTGTTTCTCTCAATCTTTGAGGAGAGTGGTACTCTATTATCTTTAAGTTGTATGGCAATGTGTTCCATCTCCTCAGTTAAGCATGTATGCTATCATACCCTAACAACCTGAACATGTCCTCAAAATGTGAAATTGATTGCTCTTGGGTAGCAAGATATCTAGGGGCAAGATGAGGATCATTTGCAATCAAATTATGGGTACTGATGAGGGCCATGGGATTTGACTGTTCAGCTCTGATCATAAGAGGTTCAATTTTATCTCTTGACAATATCTTCTTCATCTCTCCAACCCTTGATTCCTCATGGTTCATCTATGATGCCAAATCCATCAACTGTAAATCTCCTAGCTTGGCATTAGGGTCCCATACATTCCTGTATGTTAAGGCCATGTTGTGAAAATAAAACTCAGACATCTTTGCCCTATCTTGTAGTGTGCTATGATCATAAAGATCAATGAACTGCCTATAGTCCTAAAATGGCACGGTGCCTCTCTATGCTAGGGTCTTAGTCTAGAACTACAGCCACTGTTCCTTGCGGTACAGGGCATAAGATTTAGCTGGCATCCTACACTAGATTGCTTCCAAAGAGAGACTGGCCATACATGCCAATTGATTCTCTCTTTATTTTAGTTGTCCTCTCAACCATGCATTTTCTGTCTCTAGTTGATTTTTCATTATGGCCTCTCTGTCTCTCACGCTACTTAGCTCTCTGCCCATCTCCTTGAACTTCTCCTTCATGTGCCAATGTCTTCCACCCCCTTGGATTTGGTGATCTACATCCATCGGTGAGTTCTGGATCTCTCCTTCTCAAGTTCGAAGAATAGTGGAATATCAAATTTTTGAGGTATGACCCTGCCTCCTTCAATAAACCTGTAGTAGCAGTCAAGGTTAGGTTGGGGGCTAGGTTCTTTTGACTCTGGGTCCTCTTCTTTAGTTCCTTACTATTGGCCTACCTCCTTTTCCAATTTTTGTGTCTCCTGTAGGTTCAACAGAGTATCTTGTAGGACTGCTTCTGCTTCCTATAGATTCTGCTATGTATCCTGTAGGATTGATTTTCCCTTGGAGGAGGTTGATCTAGTCATAGGCCTTCTCACATAGGTGATAGGAGACTTAGGGGAAGGCATTTTATCCTTTGTCTTGGTGAGTCTTCAATCACAATGGGAATTTTGGTTGGTGTTTAAGGTTTCCCCTACCTTATTCTTGTGCTTTTCCTTGTCCTGAAATATAAGGGAGCAGTGAGGGAAGGTGTTGCCTCTCTCTCAGTGGGTTCTGGAGACACCCTAGGTGACTCCTCCTTGTTTTCTGCCCCCTCTTTTCCATTGCTTTCTTCACCTATGTCTTTCCTTTCTTCTTCCTCTTGTAGATCCTCATCATCTTTATCAGTTTCCTCCTTAACATCCTCCTCTGTTTCTTCATCATCCTCCTTCTCTTTCTCCTCTTCTTCTTCATATTCCTCATTTTCTTCTGTTTCATCTTCTTCTTCATCCATCTCATCTTCATCTCCTTCTGTTTCTTCTTCTTCATGCTCTACTTCTTCCTCTGCTTCAGTCTCTTCCTCTTCCTCTTCACTGACAATAGGACTAACATCATATGTGAGAGCTTTGATGTCTTCCTCTGCCTGCATGTCTCTGAAAATTGACCATTGTATAGGAATTCTGAGGTTTTGGAGGGCATATTCTATAAGGATTCTAATTAACCCATGGTTAGCTAACTGTTGGGAATTTTGCTCTTGCACTTTGATGCTTGGGTCTATTAATGATTGTAGCAGGATGTATGGTATGATGAGCCTGTGGTGAGGGGGTGTTTTTGCTTCAAATCTCAATTCTTCAAGAAGCCTAAAATGATAGCCAGAGACCACACTATACCTGCCCTCACATGAAATGTATTTTATCAGTTGGTAGCTTACCTCATTCCAGGGATATGGAAGACTTGCTCTCCTTACTCCATTTTTTTCTCAGTGTGTTCTTCACCTTCTAAAAAGAATTTCCTTTTGGCAACCCGGCTATCTCCTTTGTCTTCCTTCCTCCATGGTACTACTACGGGAAGTGTGGTAACTCTGCTGATGAGTTTAGGGGTGAGTTCTATGTAGAGGCCTCTTACCAAAATAGTGGCATGGACTCTGGTGAGTGGAATGAGGGAGAGAGAAAAATCTTGGGCCACCTCATCATCATACCCCCTTAATTTTTTGAAAAACCCCATCCAATTATGCCTTGTGAAGATTTCTAGTACCTGAGGGTGTTGTTGGATTCTCACAATCTTAGTGCGCTCCCTCTTATTAAACCCTCCTTTCATCTTCGTTGGTGAGGTCTTGAGGAGATGAGATGGTTGATACAATTTTCAAATGCAGAAGTAAAAAACTGAGATGACTGTGTGGACAATTCTCTTGCACGGCTGCCAAATTCACTCAAAGTAGAGGATTTTTTGATCAATTTACTTGGAAAGAGGAATATAATTACAGAGCCTACCTCTTCATAATGTTTGTTGTGGTCAACCCCTAAGTTTTTCTCTCTGAAACTCCTCTCGACCTATCTTGTAGACTGTCTCTGTGTATCCTGTAGGAATACTGTGTGCAACCCTGTAGGATTTCCTGTGCAATCCTATAGGAATTCTGGTGCAGAAAAATGATGGTGTTTTGCTTTTAGTAGGTTGCTTTGGTATGAGAGCGGCCCTTGAGAGTGAGCCTTGAGGAAGTGAATACATGAATGCATGGGGATGATGATTATTTCCTCTTATGGTCATTTGGAGTGAGGCGGTGTGCTGGTAGCCGAGGTACGTTTGTATTTTTGGACCATTGGTCCCCACTACCACCTCATCACACCCCACTCCTTGTAATCAGCTCCCACCTTATGCATCTATAACTTTAACTACTTTTTTCCTTCTCCTTCTCTGTTTTTGAGTTGACTGCTACCATGTGTAAGAGGACACCCAGTTTTGTCTTTGTTGACTAAGCGAAGGTGGCCAAGTTAATTGGCCACCTTTTCACTTATAAACCAACTTACTCGTAACCTTTATATTTTTTTGACTACATGATGCATATGAGAGAGTGAGAAGGATACTTACCTGTGGTGCCAATACCTTGTTGTAGTTGTTGAAGACTAGAGGTGCTTGCTGTGTGTATTGGTTGCATGCTATTCTTCTTCCCTTTCTTGTTGTTTTATGATGATCCCTTTGTTTGTGCAAGTACCTTTTGTTGAAGATGGTGGTGTTGCTACTACTTTGGAGCTTCTTCTGCCCTTGGATCTTCATGATGGAGGCTTGTTGTTCTTATGATTTGTATTCTGTGGGATAGGCTACTACAAGATTTCCTAAAGGATGTCCTATAGCTGCATCTCCATCAGAACTCTTAATTATACTCTTTATTGGGGTTGTGAGGATGGTGACATGTATGGAGAGAGAGACTAGGAGTGTGGAGAATGAGGAATACTTAGGTGATGCTCTCTATTGCTCCCTATTTCGCTTTTTTCGAAGACTATCAAATTTTTTTAGAACTGATTTTATTTTTAAGGGTGAATGCAGGGGTGATGATGGTGGGTAAGGTATGGTGATGGAATGATGATGAAAGGGGTGATATTTCATTGACATGGTAGGTCATTTTTCCTTTAGGGTCGCTTCCTGTAGGATTTCCGGGTCATTGTGATTCCTACAGGATCATCCTGTAGGTTTTCAGGGGATCCTGTAGGTTTACAAGGGATCGTGTAGAAAACACAGTCCCCTTGTAAACTGAAGGAAAGGAGTGGGAAAAAATGTGAGAAATGGTAGAGTGATGAATGAAAATTAGTGGAAAAATAAAATGTGAGTGAAATAGGTCTCTTGGCGATCCTGCTTTTCTCTCTGATCGTCCTTCTTGCTGACCTGCAAAATAGAAATTTTCATGATTTTCTCTTTTTTTTGTTTTTTTTGAAAACAACTAGGCTGCCTCTGAGAGGTTTCATCCTAGTTGTTTGCCCTATGTGCCTCAAGAAAGGTTTTCACCCTAGGATCTTTTTATTCTCATTTTTCTCTCTTTTTTTTATATTGACACCATTGGGCCACCCCAAGAGGTTTTCAACGCGATAGTGGTACTTAGGCACCCCATGGAGGTTTTCACTTGAGTCCTTATTTTTCTCTTTGTTTTTCAGTGATTTGATGAGGAAGGAGCTGAAACTTGGTCGACTATCATCACTATTTTATTGATATCATCAATGAACTCTTGTTTTGACAAAGGGCTCTTGTAAATTTTCAATCAGCGTCCATTAACAAGTAAAGTAATGGCCTCTTCATCTATGGTTCTAATTTGCACTGAACCATTATCATGGCATGTTTATACAACATAAGGTCCTAGCCATCTTGTCCTTAACTTGCCCTTGAAGTCTTTATACCTAGAATCATATATCAAAGCCCGATCACCTTATTGAAATTGCTTTTCCTTGATGTTCTTATCATGCCAGATCTTCCTCTGAAGTTGAATTAACTCTGTATGTAGGAGGGCCAACATTCTGAACTCATCCAAACCATTCAACTGGAACAATCTCTCATTTTGTGCACTGCTGAGATCTCAATCTAGTTGGCCTGCCATCCTTAATGTGTTATACTCAAATTCAATGGACAGCAAGGCCTTTTTCCCATAGACCAGTGCATAGGGTGTAAATCCAATGGTGGTCTTCCAGGTGGTATTATAGGCCCAGGTGGCCTCAACTAGTATATCTGCCCAATCCTTCCTGTTGTTGCTTACCACTTTGGTCAAGATGCCCTCTAGCGCTCTGTTGGTCACCTCCACATACCCATTAGCTTGTGGATGATAGGGAGTGGAGGTTCTATGCTTGATCTTGTGCTGGCTAAGCAAGTCTTCAATCATGTTGGAGGTAAATTGGTTGCCTTGGTCTGTGACTAGCTCTCTAGGGTACCCAAATTTGTAGAATACATTATCCCTTAGGAACTCAACTACCTTCTCCTCTGTCGTTGCCTTAACTGCCTTAGTTTTAGCCCACTTAGTCAAATAGTCAGTGCACACAATGATGTATTGTTTTTTCTTGGAAGGAGGGTCAATAGGCCCAATGAAGTCCATGCCCCACTCGAAAGTCACCAGAGGCATTTCATCTCTTGGAGTAGGCCTTCCCATCCTTTGGCACCGATCACACCGACTAGTATATCTTTTCACATCCTGATGAGGAGTGGGCCAATAATAGCCTGCTTGTAACACTTTGAATATTGTCCTCTTTGCTGCAAAGTGACCTCCACAAGGCCCATCATCACAAGTCAAAAGGATGTCAAATACTTCCTCCTCCCTGGCACACCTTCTCAAGATTTGATCTGGGCCATGTTTGAAGAGATTTCCCCCAATCCAAGTGAAGGGGGCGCTCTTCCTCACTATCTTGATTTTCTCTTTGGAGGACAAGTTCGGTGGGAACTGTGCAGATACCAAATAGTTTGCTATATCAGCAAACCATGGAGAGAGAACTGAAATAGAAAATAAGTGCTCATCCAGTAACTTGTCATCAACCATTCCTTCTTCACCTACAGGCAAATTTAATTTGGAAAAAAAAATTGCAACAACATTTTCCTTACTAGGCTTATCAACAATAGTTAGATCAAACTACTGTAATAAAAGTAACCATCTTATAATCTGAGCATTCACATCTGGTTTATTCATTAAATATTTGATTGCAGCATGGTCAGTATGCACAAATGTTTGATAGCCTGTAATATAATGCCTAAATTTGTTCAATGAATGCACAATAGCCAAGAGTTCCTTTTTGGTCACTCTGTAATTTATTTTAGCCTTTGACAGATTCTTACTGATAAAGTAGATACCATAAGGAAAATTTTCATCTATCTGACCTAGCGCTGCTCCTATGGATTTGTGTGAGGAATCAACATGAATATGAAAGGAAAGGCCCAAATTTGGGCCTCAGAGAATCGGTGCAGTGGTTAGTTTCTAAGGCCTCTTGACAATTTTTTGACCATATAAACTCAGAGTCCTTGGCCAACAAACCAAATAAAGGGGAGGTGAACTTGCTGAGTCCTTTATGAACCTTCAGTAGTATCCAGCTAACCCTAGGAAACTTCTGACATCTCTCTACTTTTGAGTAGGTGGGACCCTTTGGATGATAGCTATTTCGTTTGGGTCCACCTACAGTCCTTGCTTAGATATTGAATGACCTAGCACGGTCTCTGCAGTCATCAGGAATTCACATTTTTCGGGACTGAGAGACAAGTTCATTTCAATTCATTTGTGCAGTACTTTCCCTAGGTTGAATAGAGCCTCTTGAAAATCACAGCCATAAGATGTAAAATCATCAATTTAAATTTCCACTGCATCGTGGACTAACTCGGTGAAAATACTCAAGACTGCTCTCTAGAAAGTGGCAGGAGCATTGCATAGGCCAAAAGGAAGGACCCTATAGGAAAAAGTACCCCAAGGACAAGTGAAGGTGGTTTTATCCTGGTCTTATGGGCTGATCTGGATTTGGTTGTATCCACTGAATCCATCTAAGAAAGAGAAAAACTTTTTCCCTGCCAGGCCATCTAGCACTTGGTCAATGAATGGTAGAGGGAAATGGTCCTTCTTTGTGGCTTTGATCAACTCCCTATAATCGACACAAATCCTCCACTGACCATTTTTCTTTGGAACTAACACCGAAGGAGAGACACACTCATTGTTGGAGATAGGGTAAATGAATCCTACATCTAGTAGTTTTTGCAATTCTTCTTTGACTATATCTTGAAGAGCTGGATTCATCCTCCTTTGGGGCTGTCGGACTGGCTTGCAACCCTCTTTGATGTACATGTGGTGAGTATAATCCCTTCATTTCTTTGTAACTCCAAGTGAAGGCATCTAGATGTTCCTTTAGCATGTTACATAACTTCTCTTCTTGGAGAGCAGAAAGAGATGGATTGATTTTTAAGGTTCTCTCAGGGCCGAATTCTATGGTTTTGACATGGAGGGGGTTGGAATCAGACAAGCATAGGTCAATTGGATGATTGTTCTGGGTTTCCTTTACTACATCTTCTAAGGGCAATGTACTGGGAGTTGGACTTTAGAGTAGGTGTTCAATCAAATCATCTTCATCCTACTGTCCTCCTCCCATGGTTGTTTCTAAAGTATAAAGTTGGGCGGAATAAACTTCATCTTCTTCCTCCTCCTCCAACCATAAAGGTAAATCATGCTCTAAAGATGGCTTAGCAAGAGAGTATAGGACTAATTTCTTAGACATATGCCCATTCCTGATGGTCATATTCCCAGTTCTGCAACTAATGTAAGAATTGGTAGTGGCCAACTAGGGTCTCCCAAGGATGAGAGGGTAACCAGTAAGCTTGGCCTTAGGCTGGAGAACTAGGAAATCTACAGGGTACTCCCAAGAGTGAATGGATACCATCACATCCTCCACAATCCCCTCAGGGGTTAGTGTGGAGCGGTCTGCAAGTTGCAGAATTGTTGTGGTCTTCCTCAATGAACCTTGGAGGTTGAGCTTGAGCATGGTGTCCTTGGTCATCACATTAATGGCAGCCCCAAAATTGATCAAAGTGTGTGGGACAATGGTGCCATTGATGTGCACATCCACTACAGGGCTTTGTTGGCTTATTTGGCCTGACCCAGGTTCAGAAGTGTTTAGCCAAACAAATCTCGAAACTACCGGCCCTTTCAGCAACAATCCGTGGAGCGCGGAATGAGGTCTCACCCGAGGTAGTATGGGAGGGTGCTGAAACCAGGTTTCCACACCCTAGGGATGTCTTGATGAGGTCTAGAGAGTTCGCGAATTGATCTTTCGCACTTGTACTGTTTCGCGTAGTTATCCGACCTTCGCGTAGCCCTAGTACCGAGCGTGAAGAGGCATTATCTAGATCCCTTACCCTTAGTATGTTTTATTATAGATCTGACTTAATTCAGTAGTTTTTATCAATCATTCAATATTCGTAACAAGTGCATGTAAACATAAACCTTAAAGAGATGCATAAAACCATAACAGAAGAATAAACACACAGATCTATGAGCAGATGCACAATATTTCAAAAACACTTATCTTTTATTAATCCTCTATTCCAGTACAATCTAGTTCCACCCTGCGCACTCAGCTACAGGGGTCCGCGCACACAGCTGCAGAGCCTACTCTTACTACTACCACCTACGACTTGGACTTATAGACTCAAAGCCAATATCACTTTCAGAACCCCATACACTTAAGATCAGAACCAAGAGCTACCTTCTACACTTAAAGCCTCGATCTATTTATACATTTCCATGGTTTGCAGACCATGGGTAGGATGACACATTCTAGATTAAACTACAATATTTTAGGGTAGACTACCCTTTGACTTGACTCATTACAATTCGCGCTTTGCGCACTTCACGGAGCCTTTACAATACCATTACCCAACATTGTGGGCTTTAAGCCACAAAACTGTTATGTAGGGGATTCGCTACCCAATAGGCCCCCAACACAATCATCATGACTCGTCCCGAGTCACTCGTTGGTGTGGCGAGGCGCACTACCAAGGTTTCGTTGTCCACCATCCTTGTGAGTGACGCACTACAATCTGTTGCTCCATTCTTGCCTCCTACAATGCTTCTTCAAGCTCCTGCTCCATTGCCCCTACTAATTCACTTAACCGATGATGCTCATTTTGCTCTGCTAGGTTAAAAAAAAGTGACCCCTTATAGGATTTTAACTCTAGCTGAGATGTCAAATGCGTGAACTTTTTGTGCAAGAGCAGCAAGCTTGCAATCATTGGTTCAGTATACTCAATGTCTGCTGAAGCTTGTGTTGCATTTTTGCAAGAGAGTTTTTGTTGTCCATGAGGTCCCAATCTTCAAGTTTCGTCATGGGCACATGGCCTAGGGATGCACTTTCCAACGAAATTCTGTCTTTTATCCCAAGATTCACCATCTTTCCCTTATCTTTCATAGATTGCTTACCAGACCACGGGTTTCTTGGCGACATCCGGACCAGTCCTGCTATTTGTCTGGGATTTTTCGGTACATCTCCCATCGTTGACGTTGGGCTCAGTGCGGCAGCCTTGGCTATCGATATTATGCTGTCCTGAAGGTCCTGCATCTCTTTTAGCAATGTCGCAACCACTGGGCTTACTCTCAAAGCGTCAAAGTTCGACGGGTCCATACCTATTGGATAGCGAAATAAATTAAATCTCAAGATGCCACGGTTTGTTTGGTGGATGACCAACCATGATTTATAGGCCTGTTGAAATTAAAATTCGACTGTTCCCCCCTTTTCTAGCTCATTAATGTGATACTCATGACAGATAATTGCAAATCCAGTGCTGACTCTGTGTCTTAATTGCCCGTCATTTTCTCCTCGTTGTCTTAAATTAACCATCTTGTCATGAACAGTGACCTCAACAGTCACTTTCCAGCCTGTCCACATAGCAGCACAGCCCCTTATGCATGATCGCACTTCCTACGATAGACTTGCCCTACGTAGAACCCTCTTTCCGCACAACTCTCATGCAGACTCGTTTATAGTCCCGTGCCTTCTTTCAACTCTTGGAGTGTTGAGACTATGCTTTGGTTGGTTAGTCAGACAGTCGACCCACTCGTGTAGGGCTTCAGGTGACTGCCATTTACTCTTCCTGGGAAGGGCTCTCCATTAAGCTTGACGAGCTAGACCGCGCCTCCGTCTGTGACCTCTTTCACCACATATGGTCCCAACCAATGCATTCGGAGTTTTCCAGGGAATTTTTCAAATTTTTGTCATACAACAATACTAAATCGTTTACTTTGAATGTGTGCAACTTGATATGGCGATCATGCCAAGCTTCCTCACACTGTTTCTATACTTACTGATCGAATCCCACCAGAAACCGTTCTTCCTCAAGTTCTTCCAGTTGCACGAGCCTCTCTTCCAAGGCCTCGCAATCTGCCATGCTTGTCATCACTAGAAATGGAACCATTTCTTGGCTTATTGGGGCCTAACCCAGGTTCAAAAGTGTTTTAGCCAAACAAATCCTGAAACTACCGGCCCTTTTGGCAACAGTCCGCAGAGCGCGGACTAAGGTCTCACCCGAGGTAGTATGGGAGGGTGCTGGAACCAAGTTTCCACACCCTAGGGATGTCTTGATGAGGTTTGGAGAGTTCGTGAACCGATCTTTCACACTTGTACTATTTCGCGGAGTTATCTGACCTTCGTGTAGCCCTAGTACCAAGCGTGAAGAGGCGATGTCTAGATCCCTTACCCTTAGTATGTTTTATTATAGATCTGACTTAATTCAGTAGTTTTTATCAATCATTCAATATTCGTAATAAGTGCAGGCAAACGTAAACGTTAAAGAGATGCATAAAACCATAACAGAAGAATAAACACATAGATCTATGAGCAGATGCACAATATTTCAGAAACAATTGTCTTTTATTAATCTTCTGTTCCAGTACAATCCAGTTCCACCCTGCGCACTCAGCTGCAGGGGTCCACACACACAACTACGAACTCTACCAAGCCTCTACGCCCACAACTGCAGAGCCTACTCTTACTACTACCACCTACGACTTGGACTTATAGACTCAGAACCAATATCACTTTCAGAAACCCATACACTTAAGATCAAAACCAAGAGCTACCTTCTACACTTAGAGCCTCGCTCATTTATACATGGCCAACACATTCTAGATTAAACTACAATATTTAGGGTAGACTACCCTTTGACTTGACTCATTACAATTCGCGCTCTGCGCACTTCACAAAGCCTTTACAATACCATTACCCAACATTATGGGCTTTAAGCCCCAAAACCATTATGCGGGGGATCCACTACCCAACAAGCTTCCAGGGTCCAAATACTTTGGACAGATTACCTGCCCCAGCATTAAGTTGGATAGTTGTCCAATGACATTAATGGTAGGGGCATCCCTTCTTCACCTCCCTAGATCATTGAAGCACTTCTCCTTAATCAACTTATTGTAAATAGGAACATATTTTATTGCATGGAGAAGTGGAAACTTTACACATAGATTTTTCAATTCTCCCAGAAGTTCAGTCTCTTCTGGGATAGGCTGGAGTGGTTGGGTTAATCTCTCAAGAAAGGGTGGATTCACTTTAAGAATTCTTTCCTCTCTTTCTTCCTCAACCTCCCTAGGTGGAGGTGGAGGTTGGTTATTAGCGATAACTCTCCCAGATCTCAGGTTAATCTCCTAGATTCCACAGCATAAGCTGGATATGATGTCTCTCCACTGTATACTTGCTGAGCCCATCTATTGTTCAGGTTTAGATTCGACTGGGTAGGCATCTAGGGTTACTTGGGTGGAGTAGAGTGTAGCAGTTGTGGTTGGGCAGGTGGTGGAGGCAATAAAGCTGGAGCATTGTTGTATTGGGGTCTCCATCCCTGGGGCGGTGCATTCCACTGAGGTTGTGGTGGAGTGTATGGTTGAAATGACTGGCTGGCTGGCTAGGAGTGATATTGAGATGCAAAGGACCAAGGAGGGGGTGTAGACTAGGAAGGATGAGCAGGGGGTCCGCAAGAATGTATGGTTGTGGTTTGGTTGGGGTTCTAATATGCATGGGATGACCCTTGCATGCCCTGCTGGTATGGTCTAGCCCATGAGGTCTCCTTTGGTTTATGTAGAAGAGCTTCTCAGTGACCCCTTCAGCTCCTTGATATACAACTTTGAGTTGAGGCAAATAAGGGCACTTTTCTGTGGAGTGGTTTTCTTCATAGACTGAGAAAATTTCAATAGAATTCAATGGACATTCATTCCTAGGATGCCTCCTGGTGCATCTAGGACAAAAAATAGCCAAGGCTCTCTCTGCTTCCTCTTGCTTTCTCTTAATTTGCATAGTGTCCATTTTCAAGGCAAGGGTTTGCAGCATCTCACTTTTGAAATCTTCCAGCATGTTTCCAATTTCACCCTTGATGGATGTGGAGCACTTGGAAGGTATGCTTTTGACAAGCAATCTAGTGGTTTTTCAATAATAATTCTAACCTTTTCTGCATTATGAGTTCAAAGAAGATAAAGGGTTTTGATAAAATGTGCAACAATAGATAAAGGAAGCTCAAGTGCTAATAATTGACGTTTTCTATGCAGGAAGACGTGGGAACAAAGGATCGGCGATTGAAAGCAAGAAGCAAAGGGAAAATAACTACTGTCCCTCCAACGGGGAACCGGATGCGGACAAGATCAAGTAAAATTAGAGCCAAATAGCCCAGAGAAAGAATGCAGGATACTGAGTCGGAGAACGCAAGAAGGGAAAGAGAAGAATCGAACAATTAGCGAATCCCTCAGGATCTTTGATCCTAAGGGATTGCTGCTTTGACTTATCTTTTGATTATCTAGATACCTCCGTCATTTCTGTTATATAAAGGCACCACGCCATTGAGCGGAGGGACGACTGTTTTTGTAATTCTAAGTTTCAGAACCAACTGTGATCATTGAGTCTCGCTGAGACCTGACTTTGTTATACTTTTGTTGATGCGATTAATATAGAAGACTTGGTGTTCATTTCGTCTCTGCATCTGGAGTAACTTAAGGCAGTGTTCCATTGGCAGCCAAGGGCCCAGCTCCAAAGGACACTTGCTTTTGTATTATTATACTGTGATTTGTGTGTGGTTTGTTTATTTCCATTATTTAAGTAATCTGATACATCTTTTATGTGATATACTATGCTTCATTATAATTATCTGAATGAGTTCTTTATCTCATGTCTCTGCATTGTATAAGTGGATCTATTCGAATTGCATCTCTCAGCTATTTCTGTAGCGGAATGTTGGTATGAATGTTATTGTTATTAGATCCATGTGAAATAGTATTTGTAAGACTTGAAAGCAATATTACTTCGTTCAGAAACATATTCATATCATCCATTACTCTCAGATTGCTATAGTAGTATAGAACGTGTACATACGGTTGAGGATTGCTGTTCCATTTCATTATTGCTATTCCATTTCATTACTGCTGTTCCATTTCCAGACTGCTGTTCCATTTTAATTTCCGCTGTTTGATTTACCTGCCTTTGTTGTTCTTAGTGTGAGAGCAGGCCTAAGGCTGTAGTGAGCCTCAGCAAGACGCTGCTTAGCCCCAGACCTATAAGTCCATGCTCTGATTTCCTTTCTTTATCAGTTTCTAAAGGGATGGGTTATTGCTTCCGTACCCTTGACTGATCAACCGCCTTGTGTGATTCTATCTTTTGGGTTAGTTTAGTTACAGCTTAGCATCTGTTTCCTTTCAAATCATTAGAACACTATACTACCGAGCATTACTCGGACAAATAGCCTCGGATTGAGCTACTCCTTGCAATAACAAAACGTTCCCGGATTGACTTATTAATGTGGGATAATTAGTGGTGTGAGAGACCCTAGTTACAACTCTACATTTTGGCGCCGTTGCCGGGGGGAGTAATAGCCATTTTCCCTTTACAGAGTAGTGCGCAAATCTGCTAGAGGGGAGTTGGATTTTAAAAACGGAAGGTAAGAACCTGCGTACGGAGCATGTAAAATCCCTAGTCCACCGTCCGCTCTCTTAGTAGAATTGCTGGTTGATAGGATTTAGTAGTTTTTAGAGTGCATGACTAAGCAGAAAAAGCTAGAAAAGAATATCAAACCCCCAGCCAAACCTGAAAAAGCCAAAGGACTGGTGACCCTTGGCCGAACAACCTTCATAGACGAAATCTATAAGAAAACTGAATCTCAGCCGCCAGTAGGCCTCAGAAAGATTCATTCTAAGCAGCCTACTAGTTCCCTTCAGGCTACAGCATCACCATCTGGAGCCTACGCTGAGGTGCATAGTCAGACTAATGAACAGGACTTCCAAGAAATTGAAAATCTTGTGTCAGAAAGGCTGCAAGAAGGGAACTTAAGCAACCTTTGTGAAGGAGAAGGGGAAACAGGGGAAATAGAGGAACCAAAATCTCCTTCTAGGATAATCCAGCTGTTAAACAGCCCAGATAAGGGGAGCACGGCTAGAATTAATACTGAAGGCACCCCATTCCTTCAGATAGAAATCCCAGATAAGGGAAGTGTCATTAAAACAGCCCCTGCCAAGGCCGCCCCTTCTCAACCTAGGAACACCCTCCTAGAAATTCCGGAAGGTTATTGGCACATATTCGATCCCATGGCACAGAATCAGCCAAATACCCAAACTTCTACATTGCAATATCCTATAGTAGATTCTGCTGCAAATGCCCCCATGAAGGCGATTCCTCTTCAACACATCCCAACGTTTCACGGACTCACATCAGAAGACCCTGATGCATTCTTATTTGAATTCGATGTGTTATGTAGAGGGTATGATTACACCACTGACCCCCAGAAATTAAAATTGTTCCCCTCTACTTTGAAGGGAGCAGCTCTGAGATGGTTTATGGGTCTAGGTGGTGGAGTCATAAACAATTGGGAGCAAATGAAAGAGTCCTTTCTCAAGAAATATCAGGATTACTGTAGGTCAAGAGAACTGAAAGATGAAATTTTCCAAATGACGGCCAGACCAAATGAAACTCTAGAGGAATATGTAGAACGCTTCCAGTATAATTTACAGAGATCCCCCTATGCATCATTACCTCTGCCTGATAATGTGTTGAAAACTGCATTAATTAGAGGTATGAAAGAACAGTGGATTGAAACATTGAATATCATGGGAAAAGGGGATATTTACCAAGAGAATTTTGTTGATATCATTAATTTATGCATTAGGAGTTCAAGAGGTAGCACAAGGATAAAACCAACAGAATATGATAGGTTTGTTAGAGATAACAAAATATCAACAGAAGGAGTAACACGTGTAGAACTTGGGAATTTATTAGAAAATTTTAAAACTGATATTCTAGGGACATTAACTACACAGCTTGATATTGTGCAGGCTAAACAAAAGCAAATGGAGGCGGAGCAAAATCTGGCAATTTTCTGCCCCCGATGCAGAAGAAAACACAGCCACAAGGAATGTCCGCTAGATACAGTTCAGGCATGTGCTATCTGTACGAAAGACCACCTTACTGAGAGCTGCCCCTCACTTCCTGGATTGAAGGCAGTATACAAGGAAGCAGAAGAAGAATCAGAACCAGCATACTTTGTTAACCAACGTCGCCAATGGCAACCTAGGCAATCAGGTATGTTTTCGGACCCAGCTTCTTCTTTTCAACCTCCACAGTATAATGCTCAGCAATATGGTATGTGGCAAAACCAATCTACACCCCCAGTCCCGAATTGGTCATCACAGCCGTTTCCTTCTTCGAATCCATGGATGAATCAGACAGGCCAATTCGGTTGGCCAAATTTTCCTTATACCCCACCATATTGGCAGAATAATTCATATCCTCCGCAATGGATTCCCCCTACTTCACAAGGTTCACCCTGGCAGACCAATTGGCCAAGATCGACATATCAGTCAACAGGAACTATTCCACTCCCTCAACCAACTCTGCCAGCCTTACAACAAAACCCCCAGTCTAATCTGAGACCGCAACTCCCAGCCCAACCCAATCCCAATCCTAACAATAGACCAGTCCAATCCATCCAAATCATAGACACATCAGAAATCGGACCTGACCTAAGGGAGTGCAATGATCTTCAGTTACGATCTGGACGTATAATAGAAACAGAGGGAGACAAAACAATTCACATTGAAGATCAGTTATCAATAGAACAACCGCTGCAACAAAAGGATGAAAATAAAGAGCAGACCCATCAACAAGCAAGTACATCCTCTCCTCCTTTCCCGGAACGATTAGTCATACCACGACCAGTACAAACTCCAGACTTTGACATTCTGGGAGAGTTACAAAATCTGTACATAAAGATTCCATTCCTCCAAGCCATTCAAGATATTCCTATATACGCAAAACTATAAAAGAACTGTGCATAAAAAAATCAAGGAGGAATATAACTACTAACCCTAGAGTCCAAGTAGTTGGTACTTTATCCGACCTGTTATCAGGAAAAGAGACACCTATCAAATACGAAGATCCCCGGAACCCAATTGTAACTGTCCAAATCTATGGTCAAACCCTGACTAACGCTTTAGTCGACTTGGGAGCTGCAATCAATATTTTGACAACTTCCACCTGCCAAAAGCTTGGCATCACATTAGTAGAACCTACTTCTACTTTGTTAGAATTGGCAGATCAATCTGTAGTTCGACCCGAAGGTACTCTATATGATGTCATGGTTTCCGTAGATTCCTGGGAATATCCAACTGATTTCCTGGTAATTAATCCAAAAACCCGACTAGATGGACATCCGCTAATACTGGGAAGACCTTGGCTTGCTACTGCCGATTCCTACATTGGTTGCCGGCAGGGAAACATGACCATAACTAAAGGACCAGACGTTAAAAATCTAGTTCTATATCCTCCAGCACAGCCAAGCCTGCAGATGATTAAAACTAGTCACTATCCCATGTCATATCTTACTAACAATATCAGATCTCCATTGACTGTACAGAAGGCTTTAGATTTTAAAGATCAAACAGAAGATGACGCCATCAACAACTTCATTAGTCAAATTGAATCTAGAACGCATATGCAATGTTTCATGATAGAAGCAGTGTTTGATAGCGAGCTAGAAGAAGACCCTTTAAAAGATCCACATGACCAAACAATACCAGTAACTGTTGTTGCCAATAGTAAAGTAGTGGAAATTGAACCTGGTAAGACTCTAAATATTAACGCCAACCTTACACCAGATCAAGAAATGAAGCTTGTTAATCTGTTACAAAAATATAAGGGAGCATTTGCATGGGATTACCCTGACATGAAGGGGATTGATCCTCAATTATGCACCCACCACATTTATATAGAGAAGGATGCAAGACCTGTTCGTCAGCCACAAAGAAGACTCAACCCCCATCTAAAAGAAATAGTAAAAGCCGAACTTCAGAAACTTTTAGATGTTAATTTTATTTACCCCATCTCTGACAGTAAATGGGTCTCTCCCCTAGTGGTGGTACCCAAGAAAAATGGGAAATGGAGGATTTGCGTGGATTACAGGGAGTTAAATAAGGCCACACAGAAGGATCACTTTCCCCTCCCATTTATAGATCAAGTATTGGACACTTTGGCAGGGAAGAAATTTTTTTCTTTCCTGGATGGCTTCAGCGGATATAACCAAATCCAAATTGCCCCTGAAGACCAAAATAAAACTACCTTTACTTGCCCCTGGGGAACGTTTGCCTATCGAGTACTACCCTTCGGCCTATGCAATGCCCCTGCTACATTCCAAAGGGCTGTTCTCAGCATCTTTGCAGACCTAATAAACGACGGACTTGAGGTGTACATGGATGACTTTACACCATATGGAGATGATTTTGACCCAGCTCTGGATACCCTGGAAAAAGTTCTACAACGTTGTATCGCTACCAGACTTTGCCTGAGCCGCGAAAAATGTTACATGATGATGATGGAAGGGCTCATTCTAGGGCACTATATTTCAGCAGCTGGCATCCAGGTAGACCCTGTCAAAATTCAGATTCTTTTGCTCATCCCTACTCCCACTACTCAAACAGAGGTACGCAGTTTCCTTGGATTTTCTGGATATTACAGACGATTTATAGAACATTATTCACGCATTGCTGCACCTCTATATGCTCTAACTGGTAATGTTGATTTCTTGTGGACAGAGCAATGTGATCAGGCTTTTAAGGAATTGAAAAAGCTGGTATCAACAGCCCCAGTCCTTTGAGGACCAAACTGGAATTTTCCATTTCAAATCTCATCTGATGCCTCGGATACAACAATTGGTGCAGTCCTGGGGCAAGAAGAGGATAAGAAGCCATATTCTATTTACTATATCAGCAAAAATTTATCCTCTACCGAACTCAATTATACTGTTACTGAAAAGGAATTCCTGGCTGTAATACATGCTGTTAACAAATTTAGACATTATATTATAGGCTATCCTGTTGTGTTATATACAGATCATTCTGCTATCAAATATTTGGCAAATAAACCTGTTACGAATGCTAGAATAACCAGGTGGTTGATCTTATTGCAGGAGTTCGACATCACAATCAAGGATCGACCTGGCAAGGAGAACCCTGTAGCTGATTTCCTCTCACGAATACTGAAAGCAATTGAAACAGCAGCAGTGGAGGATCAATTTCCTGACGAGCACCTGTATGTTGTTGCTGTTCGAACACCCTGGTATGCTGATGTCGCCAATTACCTCGCAGTCGGTAAGCTACCAAAACACTTAACCCCTCAGGAGCGCAAGCAGATTGTTCAGAAGAGCACTCGGTTTTCATGGATTGGAGGCCATTTGTTTCATACAGGGGCAGACATGCAAATAAGAAGGTGTATTCGAGAAGACGAAATCTTCGACATTCTAAAAGCTTGCCATGACGGGCCATGTGGGGGACATTTCACTGAAAAACGAACAGCACATAAAGTATTGCAGACGGGATACTATTGGCCTACAATTTTCAAGGATGCGAAAAAATTTGCACAAGCCTGTGACAGCTGCCAGCGAGCAGGAAAACCTGGCCAAGCCGATGAAATGCCTCTGAGACCACAATTGGTCATTGAGCCATTTGAACGATGGGCTCTGGACTTCGTTGGGCCCATTAATCCATCATCAAATCAGAGGACATACATTCTGGTGGCGACAGACTATGTTACTAAATGGGTCGAGGCCGAATCATTACCTAGGGCTACAGAAGACTCTGTGATACAATTCTTGTTCCATTTGTTTGTACGTTATGGACTTCCGAGAGAATTAATCACCGATGGTGGACCACAATTTGTTGGAAATAAATTAGCTGCAACACTTAACAATTATCATGTCCAACATAAGATCACTACCCCATACCATCCGCAGGCAAATGGGCAAGTAGAAAGTAGTAATAAGGTAATAGAATCAATTTTAACAAAGACCATTGCATCGCATAGGCGTGATTGGGCTACTCGACTACCCGAGGCACTGTGGGCCTACAGAACCACATGGAGAAGTACTACAGCCTATTCACCTTATCAATTAGTGTTTGGAAAGCAGCCAATTTTCCCCATAGAATTCGAAATCCGAACGCTACGAACTGCACAGGAAGTCGGCCTAGACCTGAGTGAGGCACAAATCAATCGATTACAGCAGATTAATGAATTGGACGAAATCAGGCTCTCTGCATTACAAAATACAGCATTGATTCAACAGCAGTGAGCTAAATGGCACGATGCACTTATCAAGAATAAAGTCTTTCATGAAGGAGACTGGGCTCTGTTATACGACTCTCGGTTTCAGGATTTCCCGGGGAAACTCCAGACTCGATGGTTAGGACCATACGAAATCCAGAAGGTACATGATAATGGGACCCTTACCCTGATCACAATTGACGGTTCTGGATATGCATTCAAAGTAAATGGCCACCGAGTTCGCCTTTATCGAAAGCCACTCACTCGGGAATCCTTCTGTCAGCAGCTGCGACAAGATACTGATATGGAAATCTTAGGAGAGGAAGCGAAATCTTCCTCACCTATAATTTAAGAAATTCATTTTTATAATTTGTACATAACATCTTGTATATATGTTTCCTTGATTTTTTTATTTTTTTTTACTTGTATTCCAAGTGTTTTTGTTGTTCCTTTGTGAAAAGGAACAGCACTTGGGTGTTTTTGCTGTTCCTTTGTGAAAAGGAACAACACTTGTGCTTTTTGCTGTTCCTTTGCGAAAAGGAACAGCACTTGTGTGATTTTGCTGTTCCTTTTCAAAAGGAACAGCCTTTGAGTGTTTTTGTTGTTCCTTTGCGAAAAGGAACAGCACTTGTGTGTTTTTGCTGTTCCTTTGTGAAAAGGAACAGCACTTGTGCTTTTTGCTGTTCCTTTGTGAAAAGGAACAGCACTTGTGTGTTTTTGTTGTTCCTTTGCGAAAAGGAACAGCACTTGTGTGTTTTTGTTGTTCCTTTGCGAAAAGGAACAGCACTTGTGTGTTTTTGCTGTTCCTTTGCGAAAAGGAACAGCACTTGTGTGTTTTTGCTGTTCCTTTGCGAAAAGGAACAGCACTTGTGTGTTTTTGCTGTTCCTTTGCGAAAAGGAACATCACTTGTGTGTTTTTGCTGTTCCTTTTCGCAAAGGAACAGCACTTGTGTGTTTTTGCTGTTCCTTTGCGAAAAGGAACAGCACTTGTGTGTTTTTGCTATTCCTTTGCGAAAAGGAACAGCACTTGTGTGTCTTTGCTGTTCCTTTGCGAAAAGGAATAGCACTTGAGTGTGTCTGCTGTTCCTTTTCAAAAGGAACAGCATTTGAGTGTCTTTGCTGTTCCCTTCTCAAAAGGAACACCATTTGCGATTTTTCGTTGTTCCTCTCAAAGAAATGGTATCCTACGAATGAATTCTTCTCTCAGGAATGCCATTGACATGTTTTCGCCCTTATGGAGGATGCTTTGCGACCATGGTCTCCTCAATCTTTTAGATACAGCAATGAACTTATGCGGTGAACATAAACCATGATATACCGAAATCAGCACATCATAAATCGCTATCACTATGAAGCCAGTATGTATAAAAGGACAAGAGGAGGGACGTGAACTTTTCATCTTCGCTGTCATTATCATTTACCGGTGCCATTGTCATTGGTGATCTTTTTCATGAGGATTCCCCTAAAAATCTTTTTTGATCATTACTTGGGAGTAAGAACGAATGATTTATATCTATCTGTTGGGATCGTAAGACTTCTTCCACCATTCCCCACTCTTAAGGAGTGCGGAACCACCCTTATGTGAAAATAAACAAGAGAGGTGCTCTGCAAAAGAAAACAAAAACAAAATATGAAAGTTGTCAAATGCAGGATAGGGGGTCTCATTAAGAGCCGGCCTACCATGATCATAAGGATGGAAGCGAAGTGGCATTCCCATAACGGCCACCACACCAGGGATATGGTTTGAAGGTAAATTAACAAGCAAACCTTGGAACAGGGGGTCTCATCGCGAGTCGGCCTGACCACGTTTCGCGCCTACCTTGTGAATGGCATTATGGCTATCTGGTCACCAAGCCAGCATAATGGCCTGCATTTTGACAAAGCACTCTTTCGAATATACACAAAGGATCATGGTTCCGGAGGGTGAAATAAACAACTCTGCCAAGGTTATGAACACCTGTTGGTAGCAGAGCTCTGTTAATGGCATAGAAGTCGTAATATTTACACCAACAGGTATGATATTAAATCTTTTTGTCTCTTATATCATTTGCATGTATCATATGTCACACCCCGATATATCTATCGCATGAATATTACCACCGATCATGGCAACGGAACTGACAATGACTACTGGAGACTTCGTACAGTTGACAGACGTCCAATCCCCCGGTTCCTCATTATATCACGCAGGCTTATATAAAACGCGATCCACCTTTTTGCCTCGGTTTCGGCATTTCGTTGTTTTTTACAACATGGCATAATTTCATATGCTGTACTTGATGATTGCACTCCCGACTGGCTGCTGCTCCTCTCTTTGACGGCTGTGGGCAGCCTATCAGATCGCGGGGGGGAAGTAACCTCATTACTCCATGGATTACGTGGCTGCATACCATTCGGGCAAGATAATGTACGAAGGAATGGCATGGTTTAACGGTATGATGATTCCATCCCACAGAGACTGCCGTCCACGATCTTTTCTTTTTGTTGCATGCTCTGTGTGATCCTTTCCAAAATTGGCATCGATCATCCTCTCTGTGTCGCAAATACCGCAAACAGTTGCTGTTCCATTTCTGAGTTGAATCATGGGCAGAAAGACGGTCCGAAGCGAACCTCACAAGCTGACAGTTTCCGCTGCTGCTCGCAAAATCCTGGAAAACGCAGGATGGTTGAATTACTTCAACCGCCTGCAAGAATCAAACGAAGCAGTAGCGTTGGAATTCCTGCAGAATTTGCAGGAAAACTACTCCGTAGTAGGAGGAAAGCGGATAGAGGTTACAGAGGATATCATCGCAGAAGTCTCAGGATTACCAGCTGCTGGACCCATATGGACGCCGAAGAAGGAAAGATTACAAAAAGCTATGGAAATTTTCCAGGACGAAGGCCAAAACTTGACAGTCAAAGGGAAAGGAGTTCTGCCGGCAACACTAGGGGAACCCTGGACCGAGCTAGCGAAGACAGTACAAAGCTATATCACCTGCGAAGGGAGAAAAGATGTGGTAAGACTTCGTCACCTGAAACTTTTAGCTGTTTTAAAAGGAAAATGTTCTGTAAATCTCCCTGCACTTTTAAATTCGCTACTACATGACGCGGCCCAAAGCCTGAAAAAGGCCCAGCACATAGATACAGTCGTTAGCCACCATGGGCTGATTCGGTTGATAGTGAGCCACGGTCTCACTCAACAACAAAGCACTTGGGAGGAGCTGGTCGCAATAGTCGAAGGAGGATCGGCTGCACCACCCCCAAAGCCTGAACAGTCCTCTAGCACGCCGGAACGATTAGAGAAACGCAAGAAGTCAGCAGCAGAGAGACATGCCGCTTCAAAACGGAAACAACCTCCCGATACGCCAGAACAACCAGAGGAACCCACAGAACCTGCTGGTACACCCGACCAACCTGAGAGGCCAAGGAAGTCAGCTCGGCTGGCCTGGATACGAGGAAGGTTGGAAAGAATTCAGGGAACAACGGCCCAGCCAATTGAAATTGCGGATGAACCTCCAGAATCAGAGGGAGGACCCTCCGAAGGAAATGCTGAGCAATCGGAGGCCGAGACTGACCAGCCGGAAGGAGAAATTGAAAAAGGACATGAGCACTCTGAGGAAGAAATGGCCACTAGACAAAGCAACCAAGGAGATGAACACTCTGAGGGAGAAGAGGCCACCAAGCAGGGCAATCAGGAAGAAGAAATTGCACAGCCAGGGGGTAGCCCATTGCAAGACCCTCCAGGTGAGGAGGAATTGGCAGCAGTTCTGGCCAATATGGGAGAATATGGCCAGGCCTCCAGCACAGGAGGTGTCCCTGACGGTCCCACAGAAGAAGAATTACCCGAGGAAATGCATGCAGAAGAGGCAGGGGAAGAAAACCTGCCTGGTTATGATAATGAAATGGAAGATAACAATCTGGGACAATCTGTCCCCAGGATGCCGGAAGATATCCCAGATAAAGAAGAAGCAAGCTTGAGAACCAAACCCTCTGCCGAGACAAGGGAAATTGAGAAATTAAGAAAGAAGCAGCAGAGGTTGCTGGGCACTATAGCCAGACTCCGGCAGCAAATTCGAATGTTGAAAGCCAGTCTGAGAATACAAAAGACTGCAGGGAAAAGGAGGAGGACCACGGTAGCAAGAACCCCGAGGACAAGAATTCGTTTTGATGGTCGAAACCCCATCGGGAGACCTACTGCCGAGGAACAGTCTGTTGTTCCAAATAATAATGAGGAACAGGGTGTTGTTCCAAATGACATGGAGGAACAAACTGCTGTTCCAAATAGCGCGGAGGGACAGACTGCTATTCCATCTGGCCTTGAAGAACGAATGGATATTCCAATGGAACAGCAAGAGGCTCCGATGGCAGGAAGACCACAGCAACCCTTCGTTCGCATTAAGAAGGAAACAGAAAGCAAAGAAGTCCAAACAGAAGCACCACCCTCGGGCGTAATTCAGGTCCTAAACTCCAAGCAACGTAATAGGAAGGTCCAGGTTAAACTTCCAGCCTCTACGGCTGTGCGGAAGAAGGACCCAAAAACCAGAACCTTGTATAAAATGATGAAGGAAGCCCAGCAGGAAGCCGAGCAGTTGCGAGAACAGACAGTCCCCAAGGAAAGATACGAAGAGCTCCAACAGCAACTTCGAGACATCAGTCAGTCTGAGAGCCAGGCCTTTGAAGGATGGCAGAAGGAGCAGGAAAAGGTTGCTAAGGTAACTCGTCGATTAGATATTGTTGTTAAGCAGATGGACACCGTGTGTTCCTTATATAATGACGTTTTGACTTGTAGGGCCCCTGCTAAAAAATATGCTTTATTTTTGCTTGAACGATATCTGAGATTAAAAATAAAAGCCGTTAGGGCAGGAGCACCTATCCATATCAACACTGTTAATAATTTTATAGACTGTTGGAAGCACTATGGAGTTAAAGTTCAAAGGTTATTATGTGAGTTTTACCTGCACAATCTTGTGCTAGACCAGGAAACTGATTTAAATCCTGGCCCTTTTGTTGGCGATATACAATTCCAAGCCTTTATCTCATTTGGGGTTAATCAGCTGAAGTGGCTCAAAGCTTACAACACCTTCCAGAGGCAAGAGAATAGCTTAGATTTATGGGTACGAGCTGAACCTAGAGACCCAGTGACGCTATGGAGAGAGCATAGGAGTCTGATGAGGATCCCAGGTGTCAAGGAGATATTAGGTCCCATGCATGAAGACTTGATCTGAAATAGTCTGGAATATTTCCTGACTATTAAAGATCTTTCCCTCTATGCTACAAAATTTCGATATCGGACCTCTAACCCAAATATCCAGCTCAGGGAACCCTTTAGATATGAGAATTTTGAGCTGGCTGCCAGCCGATTGAGTCTCTATGGGGAACGGATTCTGCGAGCAGGGCCATCCTGGTTGGGATATCGATTTCGCAGTCCAATTATTTGGCACCCTGCACCCGGATATCAGGCCTTATATGAGATGCCTGCAGATCAAATAGATCAGTTCTTTGACCATCTAGTTGCTCATCACGGTTGTCGGCCTCCTCGCGAGATCCCTTCTCCAGCCTATTCTCTCACCGCCTTGCATGTCAACTATAACGTTTTCATGAGGACATGAAACAGGGTAAGCAGGGGGGTGTGTGGAGCACTTGGAAGGTATGCTTTTGAAAAGCAATCTAGTGGTTTTTCAATAATAATTCTAACCTTTTCTGCATTATGAGTTCAAAGAAGATAAAGGGTTTTGATAAAATGTGCAAGAATAGATAAAGGAAGCTCAAGTGCTAATAATTGACGTTTTCTATGCAGGAAGACGTGGGAACAAAGGATCGGCGATTGAAAGCAAGAAGCAAAGGGAAAATAACTACTGTCCCTCCAACAGGGAACCGGATGCGGACAAGATCAAGTAAAATTAGAGCCGAATAGCCCAGAGAAAGAATGTAGGATACTGAGTCAGAGAACGCAAGAAGGGAAAAAGAAGAATCGAACGATTAGCGAATCCCTCAGGATCTTTGATCCTGAGGGATCGCTGCTTTGACTTATCTTTTGATTATCTAGATACCTCCGTCATTTCTGTTATATAAAGGCACCACGCCATTGAGCGGAGGGACGACTGTTTTTGTAATTCTAAGTTTCAGAACCAACTGTGATCATTGAGTCTCGCTGAGACCTGACTTTGTTATACTTTTGTTGATGCGATTAATATAGAAGACTTGGTGTTCATTTCGTCTCTGCATCTGGAGTAACTTAAGGTAGTGTTCCATTGGCAGCCAAGGGCCCAGCTCCGAAGGACACTTGCTTTTGTATTATTATAATGTGATTTGTGTGTGGTTTGTTTATTTCCATTATTTAAGTAATCTGATACATCTTTTATGTGATATACTATGCTTCATTATAATTATATGAATGAGTTCTTTATCTCATGTCTCTGCATTGTATAAGTGGATCTATTCGAATTGCATCTCTCAGCTATTTCTGTAGCGGAATGTTGGTATGAATGTTATTGTTATTAGATCCATGTGAAATAGTATTTGTAAGACTTGAAAGCAATATTACTTCGTTCAGAAACATAGTCATATCATCCATTACTCTCAGATTGCTATAGTAGTATAGAACGTGTACATACGGTTGAGGATTGCTGTTCCATTTCATTATTGCTGTTCCATTTCATTACTGCTGTTCCATTTCCAGACTGCTGTTCCATTTTACTTTCCGCTGTTTGATTTACCTGCCTTTGTTGTTCTTAGTGTGAGAGCAGGCCTAAGGCTGTAGTGAGCCTCAGCAAGATGCTGCTTAGCCCCAGACCTATAAGTCCATGCTCTGATTTCCTTTCTTTATCAGTTTCTAAAGGGATGGGTTATTGCTTCCGTACCCTTGACTGATCAACCGCCTTGTGTGATTCTATCTTTTGGGTTAGTTTAGTTACAGCTTAGCATCTGTTTCCTTTCAAATCATTAGAACACTATACTACCGAGCATTACTCGGACAAATAGCCTCGGATTGAGCTACTCCTTGCAATAACAAAACGTTCCTGGATTGACTTATTAATGTGGGATAATTAGTGGTGTGAGAGACCCTAGTTACAGCTCTATAATGGATGAGTTGGAAGAGGATGTACTGACCATAGGTTGACTACCCCTACTCTTTTTCCTAGCTGCCCTAGAATGGTTTCTAAAGACAGTCTTGATATCCTCATAGGGTAATTGGTAGATATCTCCTCCTACTAACAAGCGTATGGTATCCAGACTATCTTCCCTTACTCCCCTAAGTAGGGCCAGCTTTAGTGACTTAGGGTCAAGTGTGCACCTAGCCCTTTTGTAACTAAGCTAGAATCTTTCTTCGTAATCCTCTAGGGATTCATCATTGCCTATGGTCATCCTAAAAAATTCCTCTTTAGTATCCTTTGACCGACAATAGTCTCGAGATTTTTTGTTAAAGGCTTGCTGCATCTGAGCCCAAGTTGTGATGTTATCCCCAGGTAAACCCATGAACTATCACAATGCTACATCCTTGAGGGTAGATGGAAATAGTTTTAACTTCTGCTCATCATCTGTATAGTCATAGGTTTGTCACATAACAACAAACTCAAATAGGAAAGTGTAGGGGACTTTTGTGCTCAAGCCATGGAGATGTGGTAGGGCTGAGGGGCTTATATTTTTCATCTTAATGTCCCCGTTGGTTTCCCTGATGGGGAAGGCACCCTCAACTCTCTCTCTATTCCCTTTTTCATTTCTGTTTTCAACAATTGGTTCAATAGGAATGGGTTCTTCTTCTTCTTCTTCCCCTGTAGGTTCTTCAAATATGTCAATTTTCTCACCTAACAGTTCCTCTAGTTCACAGCCACTGAAGAAGAGGGAAGGTTGGCTATTTGATGCAATGGGGGTATTTGGCAAAAATTTCCCTAAGTTATACCTATTCCTACGAGGCATGAAAGGAAATCTTTTTGGTTTGGTTTTGTGTTTATTTTTCAAACTTGGAAAGTACTTTGCATAATTGAAATTGTTGATTGAATGAAAACTACTGACTGAATGAAAAAACTACTTGCTAAATTGAAATCTTGCTTGCAAAATGGAAAGGAAAGAAGAAAATGCAGAATGACAAAGGAAGCAACAAAATTACTTTTGCAGAAATAAACTAATGGCAGAATATTAGAGACAAGAAATAGAAGAAGAAGTATTCACATATTACTCAGACACCTCCCCGGCAACGGCGCCAAAAAGTGATGAATGTTAGTATTGCAGCAAAAATGTTGCAACTCTTGGGCTACCAGCTTTACTTTATCAACTCGGGGTTCGTACAAACTTGGGTGACAATGTTGTATACACAAGTAAAAGTGATGGTTCTGCCTATTGTCACTGTTCATCTAGTGAGAGACCACTGATGTTTTCAAGCTAGACTTCTATGGAGTTAGAAGAAGCTTGATTTCTTGATGGAAGAAAGGTAAATATACTCTAAGGGAGAGCTACTCTACTGAAATAATGGAAAAGACCAAAATTCAAATGCTAAATCACACCATTTCCTAATTAACTGCCAAGAAACTATGCTTTGCAATAATGCTAAATTATCATGAACCAAATGCTACTATCTAAGCATGGAAGTAAGAAGCATCAAACATCACTAATGTGCAAGTAAAGGGACTTAAATAAATCTGTTTTTTTTCTTTTTTTCTTTTCATACAAAATCTAGTATGCAAACTAATTTCTTTTGGTGATGTGGCAGGTGAATTAAGGATGTTGGAGGATGAATGGAAGGGTTAGGAGATGGTTGGATGGTGTGGGAGACCCTTGGGAGGCTTTTGGTGACTTTCTAGAGGTTTTCCCTCAATTCGGCCTCAAAACAACTGTTTCAGGAAAACCTACAAGATGTACTAGAAACCGACAGGATTCCCTGTAAACCTACAGGATACAGCCGAGAGCAAAATGTGAGGTGTTGGAGGTGATGGAAGGCTTAGGAAAGGTGGTTTATGGGTGGCATGGAGTGGGAGAACATCTAGGATCACTTAGAAGTCAACAACAAATATAGGAGATGGTTGGATTTGCTCAATGTGATTGGAAGAATTTCTATGAAAAATGATGAAAACTAGTGAAGGTGATGGTGAAAAGAAGGAATGACTATGGTGGATGGAGTGGAAGGTGGTTGCTGGCTATGAAGTATTTTTCTCCTCCTGAAGCACCTACTCTGCATAAAACATGTATATTTTCCAAAAATCTATGTAAACAAGAAACATTCTCATAAACTAGAAAAGAAAAATTAATGAACTAACTGCCTACATTATGCATGAGGAAAGTTGTTTAAAGAAATGAAAGCATGGATGAGGTCTACTACAAAAATGAAGTTGAAAAAGATGAAAATGAAGTCCTACTTTGCAAACTGACCAAATGCTAGTTTAAAGACAACAAACTCCAAATCTTATAAAAGAATTAGAAATATGTGTTTTTGGGGATGCATAAGGGTCCCTTCCCCAAGTCATGGTCCTAGAGGGAGTAAGTGAGGCCGAGACACTTGCTGACAACCTTGTGGTGCTCCTTTTATCCCTGCTAACCTGCTATTGAAGTAAGGCACAAATGGGAGCAAACTAATAAACAATCAATCCAATCTGCACCACTTGCAATGGAAATGCATCTAAAAGAAAATTAACAATCAAGCTATGAAACTAAACTAAACATACATATACAAGAAACAGGAGCCTTGGCTGCTAGGGTTGGGCCCTAACCCAAGAGCTTCAGCCCTCTAAGTTAACTCAGTGCTGGCTCAAAACAAAACTCAAATCTTATTACCAAAACAGAAAATTACATCAATAAAAATTTCACAAGTCTGGAGCTCAAAAATAGCTTAGAGTTTTAAAACAAAAATTTGAATCCTAATGAGGCTCTAGGCCTCTCTACTTATACAACTGAAGTCCCCAGTGACTTCCTTAAAATTAGGGAGGCTCGGCTCCTAAACTCGAGATAAACTAGCTCTTTTTCTCTCATTTTCTCAGTTGCCTTCTAATCCTCATGGCTTGGTTGCTTGCACTCTGAGCTGGCCTGATGGATGGAGGAATATTCAAATGGGGGATAAGTAAATGAGGAGGATTTACCTCCTAAAATCCCTCTCCCTTGTCCCATTCGATTTTTAACCTTAGTATTTGCAAAAATTCCTTGATTTTCTCCTTCAATCTTGCATTCAATGCATATTAGTCCACTAGGCATAATATCCAACTCTAACTCATCTCATAAAGAAAATGTAATCAAAAACATGTAATAAGTTGTGAGCAAAGTTGGTTTGACTCAGCTAGGAGGTGAATTAAGGCCCATATAATTACCCAATGATGAGGCTCATCAGTAAGTATCTAAATTACTTAAAGCTCTGGATTAAGATGTTGTTATGTGAAAAGGGTGTTATGCCTATAGATTAATGTTTAAAAGAGGAAAGACTAGATCTATGTGAAGTGGAAAAATATTCAGAGTAGATTGTGACAAATTTATTAAGGGTGAGTACATTCCATTATTGGGTGAATAAGAAAGTGAAGAAGAAGGGAGAAACCCTAGTACACCTAGAGGTGCGGTGCAGTCATAAACTCAAGGCATTTATGGGATTCCTCATCCGTCCACTCTACCTCCACCTTCGCCTCCACCTCATACACCTACACCTCCACCTCCACCTCCACTTCCACTATTTGACATGGCTAACAGAGTTAATATGCCTATCTTTAAGGGTTAGGGATTAGAGGATCCTTATCAAATTTGGTTGTCATAGAAGCTGTGTGGAAAGCGCAGCAAATCAATGATGATGATATGAAGAAAGAGTAGCTTTTCACAGTGTTGCAGGACAGAGCGTTATCATGGTATATCAAGTAAAGTACGATGAATCCAGCTACTTCATTAGCTGCAACAAATAATGTACTAAACACGGTGTTTAAGAAGCTCAAGTCGCAGTCATAGTGTATTACAAAAATAAAAGAAATTAAGAAAGCCATCAATGAGACTGCCTGGGATATAGATCGGAGGATAAAAATTTTTATGGGACAAGCCAACTTCCAAATCTCTGACGAACTGCAAAAAGAGTGGTATATAGTTGCACTATTGCCACACCTCAGATTACCACTATCGCAGCAAAATATTGGGACGCAGATAGAAGCATTAGAAATCACGATGAAGTTAGAAGCTTCGCTAGTACAAGATACTCACATAAGGGTTCAACATATATAGTCCCAGTTGGAAAGCTTGCATATGGAGCTGCAAGACTTGAAGAAAGGAAAGGATGTTCGGTCTGAGATGTGCTCAGAAGTATGGTGCCTAAAGTGTAAAAATGAAGGTCACTATAAGGACCAATGTCCAGTCTATCCTGACTATATGGCTAGCGAAGGTCCTAATCCTTTGAAACTAGAGCCTAGTGCTAGACCAGGTACCAGACCAAGCATATGGTGTAGTATTTTCCGAGTCACAGGACAACACCTGATTGATCCATGGAAAATTTTAGGGGCTAATATTCGCAAGTGAGCTAATTTTACATGATTTTTTTCGAAAAAAAGATTCGCCAATTTCAATTTTTTAGAAAAAATGATTCGCCCAAATTTTACAATATAAAATTATTTTACCTTCAAAATTGCCAACATTATATAGAGAGTATATAAAAAATCATTATAAATTTTAATAATTTTACAAATACATCAATAAACATTTTATAGTTTGCATATTAGGGACTAGTGAGATTCGCCAATATTTTTAAACTTCACGATAATTTTCCATCCTTAAAATTTTCCCTGGACTGATCATTGTTATTTATTACAGAAATATGTGCAAATGCCGCAACAATTATTTTGTAAGTTCTGTCGATTAGTAGGACATGATGAGAGCCATTGTCATAGCTATGACTTGATGGTAGATTAAACCCTGGCATATAGGATGCAAGTTGAAGATCGCACGCATGAAGATAATGGTTCACCTGTGGTCCACAGAGGATTCCAAGGTCGAGGATGTGGTCGAGGAGGAGGCGCTGGATGAGGACAGGGTTAGATCATATGCTATAATTATGGTGAAGCTAGACATTATGTGTGAGATTGTCAAAATCCCACTCACCCTTCATGTCAGTATTGTAGACAGTTTGACCATGTGATAGAAGATTGCCCTATTTTAATGGCTAAGATGTAGGAAAAAAGAATTAGCATCCTACGCAGAATATAAAAATGATGTGATCTGAACCATGCAAGGATGATCCAAGCATTAATATAGTGACACAAAGTGGTGCGGCTACTAGAGAAGATAGAGAAGAAGGTAAAAATCTTGTGGCAGATACATGGGTTAGGAAGGCAGGAGAGAAGAATATTGGGTTCGATCTGTAGAAGGAGAAGGAAATTTTCATAGAGGTGAAGAAGAGTTTCATGGACCTAGGAGCTTTGACATCAAGGACACAGATGCAACTACCAAGGAAGAATGCTCTTGAAGTAGTTACTATGATGGAGAACCCTGATTCGATTGTTCTGAAGTCCTTTCTGCAGACGTGTATGAAGTTGCTAAGGGACCAGAAAGCAGTGGAAGGGTTGCAATAATTTATCGACAACTATGCCAGTAAAGGGAAGCCAGAGCCTGAACAATGCGCAGTAAACAAGGTTAACAAAAATAAGAAGAGAACTGCATGGGAAATGTGATTAACTGCGCAGATTGGCGAATTTGAAATAGATAAAGTAATTCTAGACTTGGGATCAGATGCGAATGTATTACCAAAGTAGGCTTGGGAGTAGATGGGGCAACCAAAGCTACAATGGTCACCAATTCAGCTACGCATGGCCAATTAGCATAAGATTATCCCGATGGGTCGATTGCAGGCCATTGCTGTAGACATTGAAGGAGCATGTGTAATGGAAGATTTTGAAGTTATTGAGATTATCGATGACAGTATTCCGTATCTGGCATTACTTGGAATTGATTGGGCTTTCGATATGGATTCCATAATCAATCTAAAAAGCAGAAGTATGGTATTTGAAAAGAACGGTACCAAGGTCATTGTTCCCTTAGATCCCTTTGAAGGAGCATGATATATAGAACCCGTCCGTGAAGAATATGGTGATGAAGATATTGACCACATCTACAAGTTAACTGCGTATGATGAGGATTGGATCAACCCCACCACAGATGGATGGATAAGCTGGGAGAAGGATAGTTCATGTCATTCAGACTCAGATGAAGAATTGGAGAACTAGAAGAACTAGTTGCACGAAGTTTCTACTCTGTGTTGTAATAGAATGAAAAAATATCTTCGCTGCATATCAACCGAGGTACATAATTTTCCATATTATGATGGAATAGGTGATGTCAGTTTATTTCTGGATGAATTTGAAAGGAATGTACCAGAAGAACAACGATTACAAGCTTTGGATATAGCTTTGAGGGAAAAACCTATGCACTAGTGGGGCACACATAAGGATAATATAGGAGATTGGAGGGAGTACCGAAGGTTGATGAGGCTCAAGTTTGGTCATGAAAACACAAGGATCACAGAGAAGTACAATGGCAAGGATGATCCTCGAGATCATTTGTCTTGTTGGACTAAGGCATGGGGCGAAGAACGTCGACCAGAATGGGTACATGTATTTGTTCACACTTTGAATATGATACCCATGAATTGGTATCTTGAAATGGAGCTGCGCCATGGTACCAACGATTGGAATGATATTAAGGAAATTTTTATATTTACCTTTAGCTTCGAGTATGGTTTTCATTGTATAGATGATGCCCTTCAAGAAATTAGAGCTGCAATTTTCCAGACACCTAACGATCCAACGACTTGGGTATAGCCCGACTGTAATGCACAGTTGCAACATGCACTAGAATGTTATAATATGACTGTTGAGGAGGGCGATGAAGATTCATGCAAAATTAATATTCCTGAGTCAGAAGGACAATGCGAAGTGGTAGGACCAGATGTTGAAATACCTGATGTAAAACAACTTATTAAGACGAGGTGGGTCAACATAGGCTTAGAGGCAGAGCCCAAGTTCACGCGCATAGGAGATTACTGGGATGAAGATATAGTAGGAATGGTCATTGATTTATTGCATGAGTACCAAGAGATGCTCCCAACAAAGTTCACAGAATTAAAAGGCATCATGGGAGACCTGGGCATCATGAAAATCACTTTGAATCTAGCTGTGAAACCTGTAAAATAGCGACTGTATAGGCTCAACCCAAAATACAAGGAGAAGGTAAAGGAGGAACTTGGAAAGATGGTCGCAGTTGGCATAATCAAATCTATGGAAGAATCTCATTGGGTGAATCTAATGGTAGTACAGGTGAAAAAGACCAAGGGAGAAATAAGGATTTGTGTCAATTTAAGGAAGCTGAATGACGCATGCATACATGACCTGTTCCCAACACCATTCATGGATGAAGTTTTGGAAAATGTAGGAGGACAAGAGGCTTATTCATTTACCGATAGGTTTTCTAGGTACCATCAGATTAAGAATATAGTGTCATAAGATAGGAGTAATACCACCTTCGCTACTGAATGGGGATCCTTTCAATATACAGTCATGTTGTTTGGGTTGAAAAATGCACCGAAAATATTTTCTAGAGTTGTCATCGCAGCGTTTAAAAAAATCATTCACAAGGTTTTGGAGGTTTACTTTGGTGACTGGACAATCTTTGGACTATTACAGAAGCATGTCTTGAGCCTATGCTTGATGTTGGATATATGCAGGAAGTATCAAATCTCATTATATCTAAAGAATTGTTTTTTTTGTGTACCTTATGGAATTTTACTGGGACACGTTGTCTATAAGCAAGGGCTGATGGTAGATCCTACAAAAATCATTGTTATTATTAATTTAGAACCACCAAAGAATGTGAAGAAGCTACATGCAACTCTTGGACACACTAGATATTATCAAAAATTCATTAAGGCATACACGCAAATCATTGCATCGATGGAAGAATTACTAAAGAAATATGCCACCTTCTATTGGAATGACGAGTGTCAGAAGAGCCTTGATATCTTAAAGGAGAAAATGGTCACCGCATCGATCCTAGTGTTTTCAGATTAGAAGAAGGAGTTCCACGTTCATGTGAATGCATCGTGTATAGATTTGGGAGTTGTCTTAGCGTGGCTAGGAGAAGGGGATCTTGATCACCCCATTGCATCTATGAGTCAAAAATTTTCGAAGGTAGAGAGGAATTATTCCACAATGGAACAAGAGGGCTAATCTATGGTGTATGCATTGTTGAAGTTTAGGCATTACTTTTTGGGTGTGCACTTCAAGATGTTCACAGATCATTTTGCGCTGAAATACTTGGTGAACAAGCCTGTATTGGGGGGGGGATATTTTCAGATGGCTATTGTTGTTACAAGAATATGATTTTGAAGTAATAGTCAAGCCAAGATGGCTGAATGTTAGGCCAGATCATCTGTCTAGAATTGACACCGGCGAAGAATCGACCAACATTGAAGAAGGATTGCCTGATTCGTAGCTCTTCGCAATAAGGGTTGTTGATAAACATTTTGTAGATATTATTTACTTTTTTACTACCTGAGTAGCATGGACAGAGTATACAATGTGACATAAGAAAGAACTAGTAGTCCGAGTGGGAATTATTCTCTAATTACTGGGCATCTATATAAAATGTTCCCTCACGAAATATTGCGCAAATATGTCCCAGAGCATGAAAGACACGATATTTTGGTAGAAGTGCATGGTGGTTTTGCGGGAGGGCACTACATAGGGAAAGAAACCGTGCAGAAAATTTTGAGGGCATGGCTATGGTGGCCCATGGTGCACAAGGATTCTAAGGACTATTGTAGTGCTTACAATGTTTGCCAAAGGACCTGAAGACCATCACGGAGAGATGAATTTACGCTAAATCTACAAGTTACTTTGTAGGCTTTTGATAAGTGGGTGATCGATTTTGTGGGGCTGATTAATCTACCAGGCAAGAAGACCAGTGCACGATATATTATTACTGTGAAAGATTATCTGGCCAGGTTGGCAGAGGCACAACTAGTAAAGGATTGCAGCATAGACACCATTGCGCACTTCATATTTGATTATATATTGCCATGGTTTGGGTGCACAAAGATCCTAATGAGAAACAAAGGAACACATTTCCTAACAACACTATTGAAACATTAACAAAAGAGTTTCAGCTACATCACCAGAAGAGAACGCCTTATCATCCTCAGGAAAATGGCATGGTTGAGGATTTTAATAAAATTTTGGAAAACGCCTTGATGAAGGTGTGCAACGTCAATAGGAATGATTGGGATGTGCACATACCTGCAGTATTATGGGCATACACGACTACTTTCAATAATTTGACATGGCAGACTCCGTTTAGACTGGTGTATGGACATGAAGTTGTAATGCCGATGGAATATATAGTACCAAGTCTTAGAATCGTAGCAGTCACGAATATGGCAGACAATGATATTATGGAAGAAATATTAGAATAACTACTCGTGCTAGAATAAGATCACTTTCTTGTAGGATTTCACCAACAAGTACAAAAAGGCTTGGTTTAGCTTTAACTACGCCAATGAACAAAACCCTAACTGTTGGCCCTTCCGGCAACAACCTGCATAGTGTAGGATGCAGTCTCACCCGAAGTAGTATTGGGGGATGCTAGAACCAAGTTTTTGCATGCAAAGGCCTATGTGATGGTTTCTTGATATCCCTATGGCTTAGATTCTACCTCCACGCAACTTTATCCCTTCCGAACAGTCAGCTACTACAAATCTATCTAAACAGCTCCCAGATCTTCACGAAAGTAGCTAACTACTCTCAACATACAAAAATATTACAGATATACTAGTTTCGCGTAGTAAATAAGCATTAATTCATACAAAACATATCACAGAGCGAAGATGCATAAACTTTCGAAGAAGTAATTAACAAGGCACAAACGCATCAAAATCAACTCAAACATTCTTTATTAAGTATAAATGTTCAATTATAGACTTCTTATCCCTACACACTCAGCTACAGGGACCTGCACACTCAGCCTGCAGATTTACCAACGTCTCCACACACTCAGCTGCAGGACCCTTCCCCTTTTGCCTAAGTACAGGAACAAACCTTTCCTACCTTAGCACCTTTCCCTTACAATGACTCTCCACTATTTTATTGCTACTTAGACTCACTATGACTCACCTATTTATAGCATTTTCTTTACAATACCATGGTCAGTGGACCATGGGCGGGTCTCAAAAAAAATCTATCACCTACCCAACTAAGGGACTAAAGCAGCAAGCCCCTTTGACTTCTACTAGCTTCGTGTTCCACTTCCACATTTCATAGAGACTTTACATTCGCTACAAAAAGATATTACAAACTTTTCCCAAAACTTAACAAAACTGACTCCAGGGACCCCATCCCAACAGCTCCCTGTTTTGGAGAATTTGATATCTACGGATAAATACTAATTCCCTAGATAAGTAGCCATATCTAGAATAATAGTTTAAAGAACTTTAGCCTTTTCCTATAAGCAATAGATAAGACAAATAAGATGAGAAGACTTACTTGTAGTTCCGCTTTCCTCTTGTCTCCTTTGTATCGATCCTATCGCTCCTTCCCATACTTAACACACTTGAGAAGTACCTGTAAACATCAACAGAAGACAGAGAACCAATCAAAGCAAAGGATCTATTGAATACAAGTAAATGGAATCAGATACATTCACACATATAAGCATCATATAACAAGATATGCATATGGGAAAAAGGTTCAAATACTTTATTGAATAGAAGAAGGAATTACAACCATCAAGTTTGATTCGAAGTCACTCCTCTAGCTTGGATCCCATCCACATCACATCAAAAGCATGAAAAACTTGTAGCATAATAACACTTGTCTCAAAGTCAATTCTCATAGCAACATTATCTCCTTACAATTCAACATAGTCCAGCCCTTGATCACTTAGATGAGTGCTCAATTTATATGAATATGAAGGAGGTTATGTCATAAATGGAGGTATTGAATGGCCTTCCATACTTATAATTAGTTCCATGGAGGAAGGGATGAGAGGATAGGATGCATCTTAACTCATTCCTCATCCATTTTCGAGCTCATAGGAATTGATAAGTGAGTGAAACTTCTAGATGACTCCAAGAGATAAGAATATTCCCCAAACCCTATGTGAATTTCGCTCAATCTCGCCCAACACAGGTGAAAGAGGCCTAAGTTCTTTGCAGAGCACCCTAGCATGGACTCAACTGCTCTACAGCGCACCCTTACATGGTCCTCCCTGCACTGGTCCCTTTAAAGGTCATTTCAGGATGTCTTCAAGTCATGAAATTGTCTGGGAAGGAGGCATTCAAAATGGTGACTTGTTTAGGGCATGTAGCAACTGAAATTAGGGTTTGATGAGCCATAAAACACTGATCTGGATGATGGGAGTGATGTGCCCAAATGGATCTGTAACAACTACCCCCTAAAGCATGAAGTCAAAAAAATGTTAATGTCAAATGAAATGCTTTACGATGTGATGAGGAGGTTTCGAAGTGGAAGGTGACCTGCATCAATTACAATACATATATCATGATTTTTTTATTTTTTCATGAATTGTTGAGGGAAGGGATACCCATGCTCAGCATATAAACTTTCATTACATGTACACAGATAGTCATCTACAGATATAGACCCATGATCGGAATGACCATCAATGTAAAGCCATTGTACATATGATTTAGTACTCCTGAAATTGCAGCCCGGAGGGATGAAACTAGATCCAGGGTCTTCTATCTCGTTCAATCATTCGCTTAAGTATGAGTCTAACCATGTGAATATGTGATTTGAAGTCAAACATGGGAAGACACTGTTTGATTACCAGCCAATGATTTAAGTTGTTAACAGACGCGAGAGAAATCACTGATAATGATAATGATCCTCAAGGTACTGCAGTACATTCTGCATGGCGTGAATGAATAATTTGATGTCGAACACCATACAAAGTCTTTTGGTCAAAGGCCATGAATGTCAACCTATCGCTAGAAGCGAGAAACCTGCCATTAATGCGTGCAAGCCTCAAGGTACTAGAAGAGTGTTTCTAAGTCAACTTCTTGTATAATGTGTTGATGTCGACAAGAAGTGACTCATCGCAGGAGGGCCTTGATGTATCCCACATCAACAAAACAAAACGAATGCAATGATTTTGGAGATGGAATCTGACTAACGACACAGGGTTTAGGAATGGCAATCATGAAAATGAAGGTTCATGGTATTGCAAAGGATGAATTTAAACTAGATGACTTCTCTTGAACATGTCGGCGACACTGAAATGAATTGGTAGCATTGACCCAAAACAAAGTGATGGATGGTATGATAGACCAATGGTATGATAACCATCAAGCTGATAACCCAATCCAAGTAGTCACAGTGATAAAGTGAAAGTGTCATGTTCAAGAGCGACTTGCTACCAAAAGCGGTTTACCCCTTTTTCCATTTTCCCTAGTCATTGCTGACCATTACCTCTTTAGTTTTTTATCAAGCTTGAGGAGGATAACATATGCTTGTATAATTCCACCCTTTGGGTGAATCCATCGCTATGTGATGTTTTAACGAGTCTAGCGAAGGTGAAACTCGGTCTTGTCATAATGGAAAATTTTGTCGCTATTTGATGTTTTAACGAGTTTAATGACAATGATAACTCAATCCTTTTCATGTTTATAGAGTTTGAAAAGGGACGAAAAGAAAACTGCACAAGTTCTTTTTTGTAAATTTGACTCTCAAGTCCGAAAAAGCATAAAACAATACAAGAGAGAACCTATTGACCATGTTCGATCAACGTATTCCTTTTTCGTAAATAATCTATCTCGGTCTAGAAAAGGGTTAAACTTATACTGAGTAGATGTCATTTCCAATCCATTAATGAGCTGAAAAGGACAAGCGCTCAATAATCTTTTCATATTTCGAGAATCTAAAAAGAGCTTAAAGAGGACTCCACTTTGAGGAACGAGTGGTGTCTAGGATAGCAACTGGTTCCAGTGATGTTGGAACTTCTCAAAACATGTTGATTTATGTGAATAGGCTAGCTAATAACACCACTCATTGCAACTGTTCCTCAAAATGAGTAAAACAACCAACTGAAAGCATATGATCGGCCAAGCAAATAGTGACGATGGAAGGAGAAAAGCTAAGGCTCATCTAGCAGAAGAGGCTAACAGAATGGAAATCACGAGGGTTAAAATAGACATGGGTTCATTTTTACACAAGCTTGAACAATAGGGAACTATGCTTGGATTCGGTTTCATGTTTACACAATCTTGAAATGAAAAACTATGCTTGGATTCAGTTTCATTTTTACACAAGCTTAAAACGAAGAACTATGCTTGAATTCATTTTCATTTTTACACAAGCTTGAAACAAAGAACTATGCTTGAGATTGGTTTACATGCCCCTAGCATGATGAAAGGGAGAGTCTCCTGTAACCATATGGAAGTCACTGCGATGAAGCAAGACGGTTACCAACACCTTTTCGGCTTCATCTAGATAGGGACAAAGGTGAATGGGGTGATTCCCTTCACATAACCTATAGGGAAACTTAACTTTACCACTAGGTGCATGCCCCCCAAGCTTCATTACATTCACCTAAGTAGACTACTCAGCTATCAGGTGGATGGAATGAAGGTTCATTTACGAGACCAAGTGAAAGACACGACTGGGATTATATGAGATCTAATCAAAGACTTGGATTGGAACTTTGCTCCAGGGGACCTTGTTTCATTTTTTAATGAGCTTGACACAAGACACAGAACTCTGCTCAGATTCCTTGTTTCATTTTTTAACAAGCTTGACACAAGACAAGGAACTATGCTCTGGGACCTGTTTCATTTTTTAATGAGGTTGACACAGTAAAAGAAATATCCTCATATTCCTTGTTTCATTTTTTAATGAGGTTGACACAAGACAAGGAACTATCCTCATGGACCTGTTTCATTTTTTTAAAATGAGGTTGACACAGTAAAAGAACTATCCTCATATTCCTTGTTTCATTTTTTAATGAGCTTGACACAATACAAGGAACTATGCTCATATTCCTTGTTTCAGTTTTTTAATGAGCTTGACACAAGACAAGGAACTATTCTCATGGGAGCTGTTTCATTTTTTAATGAAATTGACATAGTAAAAGAACTATCCTCATATCCTTGGTTTCATTTTTTAACGAGTTTGACACAAGACAAGGAACTATCCTCATATTCCTTGTTTCATTTTTTAACGAGGTTGACACAAGACAAGGAACTGTCCTCATATTCCTTGATCATGACCCATACGAGGTCATGACTTCCAAGAGGTTATCATCTGATGGGAGAACAATTCTCTGGAAGGGATCCGTATCAAGGAAATCGAGATCTGGTTCTAATACCCTCGACACATAATGTACAACATCACGACATTGATCGTCAGTTGATGTAGGCATGGAATAAGTTGCCACATAATTCACCCGTGGCGGGGAAGATACCATTGGTACAAAAGGACCATTTAGGGAAGATTGTTGGTTGGAAGCCATATTTGGATCGAGAAATGAAAGCTGGTCAACGGTGACAATTCTGCCTTCATGCGGGAAACACATCACTTGAAAGAGTGTTGAAACAATAGCTCCCATGTCATAAACATAGTCACACCCAAGAAGTAAATTGTAATCCAAAGGGCCTGGGACTATCATCACATTTAGATAAATGATTTTTCCTCCCAAAGTAATAAGCAACTGAGGAAGGATCCCTAATGGTTGACTGGTTCCTCTGTTAAAAGCCAACAAATTCTGGGTAACAGGCACAAGTGGTCGCGAACCAAGCGCTTACCAAGCAGTAGAGGAAAGGATACTCACGGATGCACCTTCATCTATAATAGTGCCAGATACAATCATATTACAAACCTGTACTATGATCTGGAAAGGCATATAAGAAGGAAGATGACATCCTACCAGTCGATTCCAATCAAAGGAAGTGATCAGACTACTTGGAGGGGGTACCGTAGAAACGGGAGAATTAACCCCTTGAGTTATGAGAGTGGGAGGATTTTCCTCCTGTCTTGATGGAACAGGAGGACTGCCCCCAAGCTCATTAGAATCTGAAGAAATGAAAAGAACCTGAGTGCTATCATATTCACTCTCTTTGGGAAAAGTACGATAAACTGAAGGTGAAATCAGGTCAACTGTTTCCTCAACCTATGATCGGTCAGGTATAGACTCATGGGATTCACATTCAGAGAGAGTGGGTTTGACCAATGGTTGATTTGGGTTAGTCACTTTATCAACTAGTGAAGGATTAAGGGATAGTCTGCTGTAACTAGATGGAAGTCATTGAGGTGAAGCAGGACGGTTATCCAACACTTTTTTGGCTTCATCTAGATAGGGACAAAGGTGAATGAGGTGATTCCCTTCACATAACCTACAGGGAAACTTAACTTTACCCTTCTTTCCATGAACTTTACTACCACTAGTTGATGGTGTGTCACTAGCATGATCTCCAGAAGTTGATGACATAAGATGGTGTGAATGGGAAGACCAGTCTTCTAAGATCTGAGGAATACCAGAACAATTTTGAAGAAGATGGTCTCCTGCACAAAGTTTGCATGGATATTGAACTTTGTGAGGCTTGACAGACAGTTTCTCATCAGATGTTGCATTCAAACCAATGGTTGCTTGGTTGCCCCTCTGTTGAATTTGCTTCTTCTTCTTCATAGCCACCTGGTTACTAGTACCAATGCTTTCACCAGGCGAAGAGGAAGAAGGGGAGGAAGAAACAACCGAGGAAGAAGGCAAAGGGTCAACTTTAGGATCAACTAGAGGTTGATTTTGTCCAGTTGGAGTACTCAATTGCGGAGAAATCATGACATTTTGAACCAACGACGTTGAAAAAAACCATACTGGAAAGCCAATGGTAAATCTCGGAGGGGACAATGTAGCCATATAAGGAGCACCAATATTTCCAAAAGGAGGAAAAGCACTAGGATTCCCATGAAAAGAATTCCTTGATCGGTGGACTCTGGATTTGTTGCCATATGTCTCAACCTAAGACCAACTAAGGAGCGAGCATGGAGGATGTTATCTGCAGTCAATTAATTTTATTTTAATCAAAGTAACATAACAAAACAAAAGAGGGATGGTCTAGGCAAAAGGATTACCAAGTAACTGTGAACTGTAGAATACCTCCCAATGAACCGAGAAGTATGGGCAGGCAATCTCCCCGAATGATATGTTCGATGTATCACAATGTATAAGGCGGCCAACTTGGTTACCTAAGGATGGATAACAACCTAGTGCTAGCCTCCCATATATAGCCGAAAGTACATGGAGGCCTAATCCATATTAGCAATGTCTAATGCAAAACAACACAGTGAGAGCATTCCCATATACTTTACGTACTGTAATACTGCCCTATATACCGAAAGGTACGTGGACGATCTACGATATACTCATGTATGTGGAATGGGGTATCACACTTGGAATGTATCACAGACAAGTTAGCGACAACTGCTATGTTTTACAATGCCAGAACACGTCTCTAGCCTAGAACCTCTAAAGGTTTTGCGGTAGATGACAATGCTCCATTAGGTAAATTCAGATTAATTTTAAGTTGATCTTCTTAACAATTTGCCTTTCAAGGTTCACCACATGATGTATGTTTGCAACTCGTAGAATTGAATTTATATGATAAGCATTCTTTCCATTCAATTTAACAATGAAAACCTTAGCTAATAGGGATAGAGCAATCAGATCTTTGACAAAGAGAAAAGAACACATCTAATGCAATTTCCCTAACTATTCCTATCAAGCATTCACAAACTACAATATGCACAATGCAAGTTTTTCTTTTCAATTCCCTTAATGTTGAAATGAACAAAAGGAAATTAATGCACATACAATCAATCAATCTTTTTGCAAGAACGAAGACTTTACAACAATTCATTTTCAAAAGAAATGAAGACTTTTATGACACTTTCTTTTGAACAAATATTAATCGACTATAATCTAACTTTGACAATGAATCGATAATGACAAAGAAATCATTTAAGAAACATTAATCAATAAAAGCCAAAGTAGGGCTAGCAAAGGAAATAAAAACTTGTTATCTGAGACATGACATTCATTGATCAATCAGCAAGCAATCAAACAGAGGAAAGTTGGCAAAAAACTCATTCCAAAGGTGGGAAACTGACCCTAGGAGGATCAACGTAGCCCTAAATGGGAGAAAATGCACTTCAGAGCACTGTCCCTAAACCAAGGGTGCTCTACAACACACTGTGTCCCTCACAAGCATGCGCTGGTGATAGTGACCCATTTCAAGAGGCAAATTGACACAGTTTTTGACTAAAATTCAATGCAAAAGAGTTGAAATACAATCAACAAAAACAAGTAGGGTCTGCAAGAGTGTCCTAGGAAGTGGATAAGCTACTAGGAAGGATGATCTTCCCTAGCGGAGTTGCCAATTTGTTTTGGAGAATTTGGTATCTGCAAATAAATACTAATTCCCTAGACAAGTATCCATATCTAAAACAACATTTTAAAGAACTTTAGCCTTTTCCTATAAGAAATAGATAAGAAAAAGAAGATGAGAAGACCTACTTGTAGTTCTGCTTTCCTCTTGTCTCCTTTGTATTGATCCTATCGCTCCTTCCCGTACTTAACATGCTTGAGAAGTACCTATAAACATCAACAGAAGACGGAGAACCAATCAAATCAAAATATCTATTGAATACAAGTAAATGGAATCAGATACATTCACACATATAAGCATCATATAAAAAGATAAGCATATGGGAAAATGGTTCAAATACTTTATTGAATAGAAGAAGGAATTACAACCATCATGTCAAATTCGAAGTCACTCCTCCAGCTTGGATCCCATCAACATCACATCAAAATCATGACAAACTTGTAACATAACAATACTTGTCTCAAAGTCAATTCTCATAGCAACATTATCTCCTTACAATTCAACATAGTCCAACCCTTGATCACTTAGATGAGTGCTCAATTTATAGGAAGATGAAGGAGGTTATGTCATAAATGGAGGTATTGAATGACCTTCCATATTTAGAATTAGTTCCATGGAGGAAGGGATGAGAGAATAGGATGCATCTTAACTCATTCCTCGTCCATTTTTGAGCTCATAGAAGTTGATAAGTGAGGGAAACTTCTAGATGACTCCAAGAGTTAAGAATATTCCCCAAACCCTATGTGAATTTTGCTCAATCTCGCCGAGTGCGGGTGAAATAGGACCTAAGTGCTCTGCAGAGCACCCTAGCATGGACTCAACTACTCTGCAGCGCACCCTTACATGGGCCTACCTAAGATAGTCCCTTTAGAGGTCATTTCAGGATGTCTTCAAGTGATGAAACTATCTGGGAAGGAGGCATTCAAAAGGGTGACTTGTTTAGGGCATGTAGCAACTAAAATTAGGGTTTGATGAGCCCTAAAACATTGATCTGGATGATGGGAGTGATGTTACCAAATTGATCTATAACACTCCCCAACACAAATTGGGTGACTCACCCTCGATTCACTCATCTATCATGTTGCAGAGGTCGCTGAACTCCACCTTCAACACCTCTATGTAAGCAGAACCATGCACTGTGGCTTGTTGCACTTCCTCTACTAGCTTTTATGTAGTCAGGCCTTCCATCGTGAGGTGCATTGTCCTTCATGTATGTTGGAGTGTCTTCAACTTCTCTTGGACTGATAGAGTAAGTTGGTTGGCTTCCTTTGTCCATGGCTGTATTTTGGCCTTTAAGACGGCCTCTTTCCTTTTCATCTCTTCAATTTGTGATTGCAGCTGTTTTCCTTCTTGCAATTGAGCAAGGTGCTGGATTGGCGCCAAAGTATGTGCAGTCACCCTGAGTTCATCAAAATTTTGTTGTGTCTCCTGGATATTTGTGCCAATTTTCTGTAGGTTTGGGTCCTCTTTCAAAGTCATCCATAGTTCCATTGCTTGCTCGAAGATCAGTTTGTTTCCTGTGACTGCTGCATCCAAATTGGCCATGCTCTCCCTGATGGCTGCTCTACGCTGCTCCTAGACCACTGGTGGAGTAGTTGGCTATAGATTTAGCTATAATTATGATATTTTCATGTGCAATTCAAATCAAACTCAACTGATTTCCTCTTTTGATTCTCTAACTGCGGCAGCCAATTTTTGAATCTTCGTTGTTGATGTTGCATCTTCAGGAATGTTAAGCCCTCACAGCTCATTACATACTTGCGTAATGGTTGCCTCCAAAGTCTAGCTTCACACGACCAATTCTTCCTTTTCCTTCCGCGCCTGAGCCTTTTTTGGGAAGATCTGCTCATTTTTCATATTTACCTTGCTGATAAATGATAGCGTGTGCTGCTTCCTGATCTTGAGCTCATCTGATACCCCTTGATGAAGTGTGTGGAAATTCTGAATAGGAAGCACGACTAACTTGACACCCACATCCTTGATATGTCTGAGCTGGGAATTTTCTTCATCTGCCTCTGTGTGCAATGATCCTTCTGGAAATGGAATGACTCTGATGTAGGAGGTCCTATCTATTTCCAACATAGTCGTACTCGCTTGAATCTCGCTCGCCTGTCCCATGCTTGCCTGAAGTCGACCTGTTTGAATCTGCAAGTCGTGCAAATCCTTCTGTACATTCTCCAACATTTTCATGTACTATTGGTAGAACTATGTCCACAACTCCATTGTTGTGTCACAGACCTTATCTCTGATCTCATCCAAGTCCCCCTCAGTGAGGACCATTGGATCCACATGCGTATGCTTATCAGATTTGTTTTCTTTTTGGGCCAAGAAGTGGTCTCCCTGGCTCGCTTCTGTAATTTAAATGGAGTTAGCTACTCCTTGCCACCACCTCCTTCCTCCTCGAACCCTTCCTTTTCCATAGTATGTTGAGAAGCAGACTCCCCAACCTCCAGTGTGGCCTCCTTCGTGGCACGCTCCTTTTCAGCAGCTACCTTAGCAACAACTTCCTTCTTTTTCTATGCTTCTTTTTCTTGGGTTGCTTCCTACTCAACCTCTTTCTTTTTCTACATTGCTTTCTCTAGAGTGGCAGCCTTCTCAGCTTCCTTTTTCTTTTGCGTGGAGGAACTATCCCTAGCCTTTCTTATGCCTGGGCCGAGATCTTATGGCTTCCATCACTCACCTGGCCATTTTCACACAATCTCCTGCACATTGGTCTCATTGACTAGGTACAGTAACTTGTACCATACTTTATTATGATCTTGTCTCGTGTAGATGCATAAGTTGTGAAAATCCATTTTAAACCTTGCTTAGGCCTCCAACTGCTCAAACAGGGTAGGTGACAACCCCGACCTCTAGTTGATCACTGTACGGAGGTCCATCTCGACCAACACCCAAAATATCTTCGTCTCCATGACCCTCTCTAGATCCTTTGTTGCCCACAGCGAAGCGAACTTCATTGCCTCTGGTAAATCAACATCCTGTGGAGGGAACTGATTGTCTTCTGGAAGTCTCCACGCAACTAGGGAAATTAACAACAACATCCAGGCATAGTGGAATGCCTTGTCGTTGTCTTGTGCTTCACAACAATTCAACATAAACTCTTTGCAGAGATACTGTGCCCAGTTGTACTGCACCCCCTTCGCGCATTGTGTAGCCAATGAAATTATTGGCGTCGACACCTCATCCACACGACACTTTCTCATAACCTTGCAAGCTAAAATATGGGCAGAAAATTGCACTGCCTTGTCTATGATGGAATGGATAGAGTATCTGCACAACTTCTTCACTAAGCCAAACTCGCTCTTCATTCTGTCCGCGAGTTATTTTTCTTTACTCTTGCCTCCAAACTCCTTGGCTAGATCCACCCCTTGGTAGGGAAACCTTATGATACGATGGATCATCATATCTGTGGTGGGGATGGGCTCGCCCAACCAAATACATCCATCATGAACCAGTTTAAGAAATTGTTGTACGCATACTGTGTTGATAGTGGTTATGAAAAAATATGGTACACATAGTAAATTTAGCAACCCAGCCTTTTCAACCCCTGCGACCCACTTCATAGGCTCCAGTCGCATGACTCCAGTCTCCTCATAGTATATCTTCACCAAATATTTGTTTGTCACCAAATGTAGGAATTTCTCATGATCATCTAGATCCCAATCCTCCATTTTGAGTGTGGGAATTCACCCTAAGAGTGCGCCTTCAAATGGAACTCTCTCTCGTAATAGCATTTTAGAGACCATAAACTTTTCAGAATCAGGATCTTTCGAGACCTTCGCTTTGTCCTTGCGTGGAGGGATATACTTCGGGAGCCTAGTGATACGCTCTCCCTCCTCAGCATCCAATCTTCAACCCCTTCACGAATCTCCACTTCATCAAGATCCAGGGGGTTCGTGTGGTTATTTTGACTTGTCCATCTTTCCTTTCTACCCCACTTCCATAGGGTTCTTCCTCAGTGACTACCTCACTGGTACAACTTGTGGTTTCTTCTGTTTCTCCTTAACAGCAGATGGTTTAGGCCTAGGCGACCTCAACATCATAGGCACAGACGGTGTAGCTTCCATTACCAACGCAGTTTCAGGGGCTGCGGCTTTAGAGATAGCGGCTTCTGCAGGATCAATCATTTTCTCAAGGAGGATCTTATATCTCCAATGAGGCAAGTTTGCAAACTCTGTCTGTGAAATAAGTTCCTCCCAATCTTCTTGGTTCATAGAATTAAGGCAATAAAATTCACAAGCGGTTTTTAGAAGGCAAACTGTTCTACTGTAGGCCAACACGCTAGATTTATAGGCGATTTCAAATTTGAATCTAACCATTCCTCCAATTTTTTATCATAAATGCATATTTAGTTGTAGATTACCAAGGATTTGTGCCATAAATGTAGCCTACCCATTCCTCCCAATGGGATTTTAGCGATCCCATAAGCTATAGTGCATCCAATGACTATTTTTAGACTCATATGCATGGAGCCATCCTCCATGGTGCAACTCTCTTAGCACAGCTCCTCCTGGCAGAATTTTGGCTTCCCTTGTGCAACCCCATTACTTCGTTTTCCTAGACTTTGGGCAATGTAGTTTGTAGTCCTATACTTCCTTACAGTTGCCTTGAGTACTAAGACTGTCCTTCCATCATGTAGTCATTGCATAGGGGCAGGATCCCCTTAATATAACTTCAGTCAACTTCCATTGACTCTTCTCGGAAATAATTCCCCATTCAGCTTCACTAACTGAACCACGCCACCATCTTTAATTTCCTTGACTACATAGGGTCCCAACTAGTGCATTTGAAACCTCCTAGGAAACTTCATGGATTTTCTATCATAAAGTAAGACCAAATCATTCACCTTGAAGGTGCACAACTTAACATGCCGATCATGCCATGCCTTTTCGCACTCCTTTTCCACCTGTTGATGAAATCCTGCTAAGCATTTGTCTTCTTCTAACTCCAACAACTGTGCGAGGCCCTCCTCCATAGTCTTGCGGTCCACCATATCAGTCAATGTTGCAATTCGTAAACTTGGCACAATATACTCCATGGGCATCACAGCCTCTATCCCAAAGACCATCCTGAACGGGGTTTGTCCTGTCAACTTCTTACACATCATCCTATATTCCATAGGAAAGTTGGTATATGCACATTCCAATCATTCCTCTATGCGTTGCAAACCTTTTTCAATGCATTTTCCAGAATTTTATTAAACGTTTCAACGTACCATTTTCCTGAGGATGATAGGGCATACTTTTTTGATGATAAACCTAAAATTCTTTGAGCATTACGGTAATTGTTTCATTTAGAAAGTGAGTACCCATATGACTCATCAGTATCTTAGGACACCCATCAAGATATACTCAAACAGGAACTTCGCAGCTGTAGTAGCGCTACAGTCCTTCACTGGTTGTGCTTCTGCCCATCTTATCAAATACTTCGTCATAGTAATAATGTACCGAGCACCCATATTTTTCCCTAGTGGTTGTATTGGACCCACAAAATCAATCGCCCATTTTTCAAACACGTGTAATGAAATCTGAGGATTTGAAGGCAATTCATCCCTTCATGTTGGCTTTGTCATCCTCTGACCTGCATCCCATGCCCTACAATATGCCTTAGAATCCTTATTCACTGTTGGCCACCATAATCCTACATGTAGAATATTCTACGTGGTTGCTCTGCCTTCATGGTGTCCTCCCACCACTCGTCCATGTGCTTCGGCGAGGATGCTCAATCGTTCAAATTTCGGAACATATTGGCGCAGTATTTCATCAGTGTCCACCTTATATAAGTGTCTCGCAATAACAGAAAGGTCAGCTGCGCGAAACACCAACTCCTTTTTCTGTTGTGTAGAGCATCCTTCTATGGCTATTCCAGTAGTTAAAAACTAGATTATATCAGCAAAATGATCATCAGCAACACGCACAACAAAAAGTTGTGCATCCGACAACCCTTCTTCCAAACTAGTAGGTTCTTCACCTTTCTCAATTTTTGATAGATGATTTGGTCCTACATTCAATCGTCCAGGCTTTACAATCACTTCAGAATCATATTCCTGAAACAGAAATAACCACCTACAAATCTCCCCCCCCCCAACACAGGATTTTTGACCAAGTATTTGAGATCGGAGTGATTTGTATAAATTTTGACGTGTGCCTAACCGGTAATGTCAAAACTTTAGCAGCACGTAGACCATCGCCAATCCTTCGCGCTCTGTAGTTGAATAGTTCTTCTCGACCATTGATATTTTTCTGCTTGCGAAGGCTATAGGGTCATCATCTCACCTTCGCCTGGCTGGTTCAATAGCGCACCCAACGCAATACAAGAGGCATCCACGTGAACATGAAATTATTTCTTCCAAGCTGGGATTACCAAAATGAGCACAGTCACCATATTTTCCTTTAATACATCCAGACTGTGCTAACACTCTTCATCCTAGAAGAAGGTCACGTCTTTCTTCAGTAGCTTCTCCATCGGCGTAGTTATATGTATGTAAGATTTGATAAACTTCCTATAATAACCAGTGTGGCCCAGCGTTGCATGCAATTGCTTCACATTCTTCGGAGCCTCTAAATTGACAATCATCACAATCATTGTTGGATCCACCATTAATCCCTGTTTACAAACCACATGGCCAAGCAATATCCCATAATGCACACAAAATATACACTTCATTAAATTGGGAGAAATTTGGTATCTGTGACAAGTATCCAACATAAGGCACAAACTTGCAACGTGGCACTTGACCAATCCAAACACAGTCCAATCATCAAAATACACTTCCAAGAATTTATGGATGAATTCTTTGAATGTTGTAATTACAACCCTTGAAAAGATCGCGGGTGCATTTTTTAGTCTGAATGGCATCACTGTGTACTGTAAGCATCCCCATTCCATCGCGAAGGTCATCTTGCTACGATCCTCCGGTACGATCTTAATCTGATGTTACCCTGAGAACTCATTAGTGAATGAATAAGCTTCCTGTCCTCCAACATTCTCCAAAACTTCATTTGTAAATGGTGTTGGAAATGGGTCATGAACGCATGCATCATTGAGCTTTCATAGGTCTATGCATATTCCGATTTCACCCGTCTGCTTCTTCTCTTGAACAACCATAGGGCTCACCCAATTAGATTCTTCTACTGGCTCAATCATTCCAGCATCCAGCATTTTGTCTAGCTCTTTTTGCACCTTTTCCTTATACTTCAGATTTAGGTGGTAGGGTCTCTATTTCAAGGGCTTCACATCGGGCTTTGAAGTGATCTTTATAACTCCCAAATCTTGTACTATTCATTTCAGGTCTAAGAACTTGGTAAGAAACAAATCTTGGTATTCGCGTAGCATCTCTACAACTTTATCAACTATATCTTCATCCCAATAATCGCCTATCTTTGAAAACTTAGGATGCACATTAGACCCAATGTTTACTTGCCTAGTCTTCAAAGGTTCTGATATATTAGGGTTCACTGCTTTAGGACCTTCAACCTCGCTCTTTCCTTCGGTCTTCGAAATGATTATTTTTCACGGATCTTCTTCTTCTTCTTCTCCAGTCACATTGTAGCACTCCAGTGCATGGCATAGCTGGGTACTCTAGTTCGGTTGAATACATTCTACCGGTTCTTCTGGTGTTCTAAAGATAGTTGCCTTAATTTCCTAGAGCACTTCATCAATGCACTCAAATCCATCCTCAAAGTTGAAGTTAATAAGAAACTCTCCCTCAAGATATCCCATTCGGCTGTCTCGTGGCGTAGCTTTGTTTCTAAATACCAATTCATTGGAATAGTATCTAAGGTGTGATAGAAGATATGCACCCATTCCTGTTACGACTCTTTGCCCCATGCTTTAGTCCATCGTGCCAAATGCTCACACAAATCATCCTTCCCATTGTATTTTTCAGCCATACGGGTATTAGCATATCCAAACCTCCGCTTTATCATTCGCCTGTACTCCTTCCAGACAGCGAAGCTATCCTTATGCATACCCCACCAGTGGACAAGCGTAGCGCGTAGTGCCAGATCAAGTGCCTGGAATCGATGTTCCTCGGGCACCTCCCTTTCAAACTCATCCAAAAATAAATTAACATCATTTAAGCCATCATAATGCAAGAGATTCCTTACCTCCGTTGATACGCACCACAACGATTTTGTCATCATATTGCAATGTAGCATAGATACTTCATGCAATCTATTCTACCAGTGTTCGAGCTCTTCATCTGAATATGAGGTACAGGAGTTGTCTCTATCCCACATGATCCTCCCATCTACAGTGGGATTGATCCAATCTTCATCACACACAGTAATCTTATATATTTGATCCAAGTCATCGTCCTCCACATAGTCGCGGATTGGTTCAGTGTAGTGCACTCCCTCCGCAGGATCTAGTGGTACAATAACTCACATCTCCTTCCTTTCAAATGCCATCCTTTGCTTCTTCAAGTTAATTACGGCATCCATGTTGAAGGCCCAATAAATCCCTAATAGCGCAGGGTAAGGATTGCTTTCATCCACTATTTCAATTACTTCAAAATTAGCCAGAGCACTTGCTCCTTCAATGTCTACTGTTACCCCATACAAGTGCCCCATAGGAATGATCTTTTGTTGATTAGTCATTCGTAGTTGTATATAAGACTAATGTAGCACAGGCCTCACCATCCTATCCCATGTTTGTTTAGGTAGTATGTTTGCATCAGAACCCAAATTCAGGATGACTTGATCCATTTCATATTCTCCATTCTGTGCGGTCAGCCTCATCTCATGCCCTGTTCGCTTCTAATGTTTACCTAGTTTCCTCAAAACATGTTGTTCTGAAGGAATCTTAATTTTTCTTGTACAATTTTCGATTAGCTTCTCAAGCCCTTCCACTGCCTTCTTAGCCCTCAATAGCTTCATACAAGTTTTCATAAAAGTGGCTAATAGCAAGGGATCCACATCCCGCACTTCACTGTTTCCAACTGATTTCTCTTGATTTGTTGATGTAGAGGCTTAAGCAAAATTCTTCTTGGCCTCCATAAAAGTTTCTTTAGCCCGGTTGAGATCAACTCCGACTTCCTTTTCGGTAGCCTTGCACACCCATCCTTCGGTCTCTGGATTTTTTCCTTTATATTCTCCTGTGGCCATACCACTACATGTTACAATATTGATGCTATGATCCTCTTCGAGGCTCCACCCTCATCATCTGGATGTTCTGCGTAGGCTGTTGTATCTTTTTCTCCTACATCTTAGCTATCATCATTGGGCAATCTTCTATCACATGATCAAACTGTCTGCAATATTGACAAGAAGGATGCGTATGGTTCTGACAATCACACGCAAAATGTCCTGCTTTGTCACAGTTATAACAGATGATTTGTCCATAACCTCTGCCAACCCCTCCTCCTCTTCCTCTTCCACGGCCCTCCGCGTGTTGTACTTGCGCCCTAATCCTGAGGCCGATTTTCTACTTGCATTCGATATGTAGGGGTCCACTACATCATCAATTCATAGCTTTGACAGTTTCGCTTATCATCTCCAACCAATTTACATAAAGTACAAAACAATTGTTGTGGTTTCTGAACAAATTTTTGCAAGAGGTGACAATTATTAGTCACTTTCTTCCCAGATATCTAGTAGATAACACACCATAATGGTACTCCCATTCTTGGTCCTACAGTGTTATCAAGTTTCAAAGGCACAGGACCTCCTCCAATCAAGTAATTCTGATAAACAAGGAAGTGATCCTTATCATGTCCCTTTTCTTTTCATTTTATACACCAGACTTCAGCGCACACCTCTGGCTGAGCTTCCTTCTCTGTCTTCAATCTTCACAACTCCATGTGCAAACTTGCCATCTTTGACTGAATTTGTTGTACTCCAACCTTCATATATTATACTGGTGAGGATTCCAACCTCATCACAATCTCCACAACCTCTGCTTGCATTCCTATCTTCTATTGTGATAATGGTAATCTTAGATGAGGCAACAACGAAGCAATGTACCAGTATCTGTGTTGATCACCCATGATGTTCATATTCATCCATCGGATTAGGCATTTTAGCCTCTGATCAAAATCCCATGAAGACTCATTTACCTTTTTTTGTATCTCCTTAAACTTTGTTACAGACTACACCTAAGACATAGGATTCTTAAACTCATTGTTCAATTCTTGTTGAGTCTCTGCCAACGTTGTGCCAGGTCTATCTTGACGGAATTTAATATACCAAGTCAATGCGCTATCCTGCACCGCTATGACCAGCTGCGTTTTCTTTATATTATCATGAGTAATTTGTTGCACTATCCACACAGCATTTGCAACAAACAATAATTGTTTGGGGTCTTCACTTCCTACCCTTTAAAGATTTTCATTTTCATTGTGTTCCCCATGTTTAATGGTTGATGCAGAGGTGGAGGTGGAGGTGAAGGTGTAGGTGTATGCGGTGGAGGTGGAGGTGGAGGTGGAGTGGATGGGTGAGGTATCCTCAAGATACCCTGACTTACTATCTACAGTGTGCTTCATGGTGTACTCAGAATAGTCCCTTCATCGTCGCTAGAAGAGGATCCTAACAACAGAGTATATTCAGAGCCTGATTCTCCATTCCTTCTGAAGGGTTTTCCACTTCGCGTAGTACCAAAGCTCAAGGTAATGGAATAAACTACTTTTCACACAACAAAATCTTAATCCAAGTTTTCAAATATTTTAAGTACTTACCTCGCAGTCCCTTGAAGATCCTGTGCTCTGCTTCGCTATAGCTGATGGATGTATCAATCGTAAGTTCAACGATGAATCCTCCTAAGATACAATCAATATAGTGATCAATAGCCCGTGCAACGTTATTTTTTGAAGCTTCTAGGTGCTTCACCAGCTCTAGAGTCAACACAATAGGGTCGTCAAGCCTCGACGTACCCTCCCTATCTGCTAATCTAGATAGCCACTCGTGAAATTCACAAGGGAAAACACAGAAAAAGGCTTTGGTTTTGTCTGTGTATAGGTATCTATTCAACCACTGTTCCTTGGATAACTACGGGTTTTTTTTCTCCTGAGCTGCAAACGCGTACAACTTTCGATCAAGCCACTTTTCAATTTCCTTCTTAGTAGGCAACCACTTATTCGACATCACACATTCCTCAGATAGATCACAGTCTCGGCAACAAAACCATTTTTTGGCTTGATGGGGCCTAATCCAGGTTCAACTTTAACTATGCCAACCAAAAAAACCCTAACTACTGGCCCTTCTGGAAACAACCTACATAGCGTAGGCTACAGTCTCACCCGAAGCAGTATTGGGGGATGTTAGAACTAGGTTTCTACATCCAGAGGCCTGTGTGATGGTTTCTTGATATCCCTATGGCTTAGATCTACCTCTACGCAACTTTATCCCTTCCAAACAGTCAATAACTACAAATCTATCTAAATGGCTCCCAGATCTTCACGAAGGTAGCTAACTACTCTCAACATGCAAAAATATTACAGATCTACTAGTTTCGTGTAGTAAATAAGCATTAATTCATACAAAACATATCACAAAGCAAAGATACATAAAGTTTAGCAGAAGTAATTAACAAGGCATAGATGCATCAGAACTATCTCAAACATTCTTTATTAAGTATAAATGTTCAATTACAGACTTCTTATCCCTGCGCACTCAGCTACAGGAGCCTTCCCCTGTCTTCTAAGTACAAGAGCAAACCTTTCCTGCCTTAGCACCTTGCCCTTACAATGACTCTTCACTATTTTATTGCTACTTAGACTCGCTATGACTCATCTATTTATAGCATTTGCTTTATAATACCATGGTCTGCGGACCATGGGCGGGTCTCAAAACAACTCTATCACCTACCCAAAAAAGGGACTAAATCCCCTTTGAATTCTACTAGCTTCGCACTCAGATTCCACATTTCATGGAAACTTTACATTCCCTACAAAAAGATAGTACAAAATTTGCCCAAAACTTAACAAATGGACCCCAGGGACCCCATCCCAACATGCACATAGGAGATTACTGGGATGAAGATACAGTAGGAAATGTCGTCGAGTTATTGCATGAGTACTAGGAGATGTTCCCAACGAAGTTCACAGAGTTAAAGGAATCATGGGAGACCTGGGCATCATGAAAATCACTTTGAATCTAGATGTGAAGCTTGTAAAACAATGAACATATAGGTTAAACCCAAAATACAAGGAGAAGGTAAAGAAGGAACTTGAAAAGATGGTCACAGCTGGCATAATCAAACCTATGGAATAATCTGACTAGGTGAGTCCAATGGTAGTACAGGAGAAAAAGAACAAGGGAGAAATAAGGATTTGTGTCGATTTAAGGAAGTTGAATGACACATGCGTACATGACCCGTTCCCAACACCATTCACAGATGAAGTTTTGGAAAATGTAGGAGGACAGGAGGCCTACTCCTTTACAGATGGGTTTTCTAGGTACCATCAGATTAAGATAGCATTGGAAGATAGGAGTAAGACCACCTTCGCTATTAAATGGGGATCCTTTCAATATATAGTCATGTCATTTGGGTTGAAGAATGCACCGACGATATTTTCCAGAGTTGTCGTCACAACGTTTAAAGAATTCATTCACAAGTTTCTAGAGGTTTACTTTGATGACTGGACAATCTTTGGATTGTTAAAGAAGCATGTCTCGAGCCTACACTTGATGTTGGATATCTGCAGGAAGTATCAAATCTCATTAAACCTGAAGAAGTGTATTTTTTGTGTACCTTATGGAATTTTACTAGGACATGTTGTCTATAAGTAAGGGCTGATGGTAGATCCTACAAAAATCATTGTTATTATTAATTTGGATCCACTGAAGAATGTGAAGAAGCTACGCACAACTCTTGGAAACACTGGATATTATCGAAAATTCATTAAGGCGTATGTGCAGATCATTGCACCGATGGAGAAATTACTAAAGAAATATGCCACCTTCTGTTGGGACGATGAGTGTCAGAAGAGCCTTGATGTCTTAAAGGAGAAAATGGTCACTGCATCGATCCTAGTGTTTCTAGATTGGAAGAAGGAGTTCCACGTTCATGTGGATGCATCATGTATAGCTTTGGGAGCTGTCTTAGCATAGCCAAGAGAGGGGGATATTGATCACCCCATTGCATTTGCGAGTCACAAATTGTCTAAGGCAGAGAGGAATTATTCCATGACGGAATGGGAGGGCTTGGCTATGGTGTACGCACTGCAGAAGTTCAGGAATTACTTGTTGGGTGTGCACTTCAAGATGTTCACAGACCATTCTATGCTGAAATACTTGGTGAACAAGCCTGTGTTGGGGGGGAAGATTTGTAGATGGCTATTGTTGTTCCAAGAATATGATTTTGAAGTAATAGGGAAGCTAGGATGACTAAACGTTAGGCCGAATCATCTGTCTTGAATTGAGACCAGTGAAGAACTGACCAACACTGAAGAAGGATTTCCTTATTTGCAGCCCTTCGCAGTAAGGGTTGTTGATGAACATTTTGTAGATATTATTTACTTTTTGACAGCCAGAGTAGCAATCGCAGAGTATACAATGCGGCATAAGAAAGAACTAGTAGTTAGAGCAGCGGATTTTTCTCTGATTACTGGGCATATGTATAAAATGGGCTCTGATGAAATATTGCGTAGATATGTCCCTAAGCATGAAAGATACAATATTTTAGTAGAACTGCATGGTGGTGCTGTGGGAGAGCACTACATAGGAAAAGCAACCGTGCCAAAAGGGCAGGACTATGGTGGCCCACAATGCACAAGGATTCTAAGGACTATTGTAGTGCTTGTGATGTTTGCTAGAGGACCGAAATACCATCGTAGAGAGATGAATTGTCGCTGAATATACAAGTTATTTTTCAGGATTTTGATAATTGGGCGATTGATTTTGTGGTGTTGATCAATCTGCCAGGCAAGAAGACCGGTGCACAATATATTATTATTGTGACGGATTATCTGGCGAGGTCGGCAGAGGCACAACTAGTAAAGGATTGTAGTGCAGACACCACTGTGCACTTCATATTTGAGTATATATTGTCGAGGTTTGGGTGCCAAAAGATCCTGATGAGTGACAGAGGAACACACTTCCTCAACAACATTATTGAAGCATTAACATAAGAGTTTCAGGTACATCACCAAAAGAGCATGCCTTATCATCCTCAGGTGAATGGCACGGTTGAGGATTTTAATAAAATTTTGGAGAATGCTTTGATGAAGGTGTGCAACATCAATAGGAATGATTGGGATGTGCACATACCCGCAGTATTATGGGCATATAGGACTACTTGTAAGAAGTTGACAGGGCAGACTCCGTTTAGACTGGTGTATGGACAGGAAGCTATAATGCCGATGGAATATATAGTACGAAGTCTTAGAATCGCAACAATTACGAATATGGAAGACAATGATATTATGGAAGAAATATTGGAACAATTGCTTACGCTAGAAGAAGATCACTTTCTTGCAAGATTTCACCAACAAGTACAGAAAGCCCAGGAAAAGGCATGGCATGATCGACATATTAAGCAATGAAATTTTAAGAATGGAGACTTGGTTTTTTTGTATGATAGTAAGTTCCCACAGTTCCCTGGTGTTGAGGGCCCTAAAATCGGGTCAACAACAAGGGGGATACCCACCCGGTCCGGAACCTGGTTGGCGGCTCCTTGCCCGTTTGGTGTAGCGGGTCCGACTGGGGATAATGGGACCAGCTTCCCAATCTAAAGGATGTGTGTGTGTGTATATTTTGATGATGCTAATCTATAGGTAATTTTAAGCTAATTTAATTCTAAACTCTAAACTGACTCTATGCTACTGTAATCTAACAAAAACGGCACGTCTAATCTACACTAACCCAGGGTAGAATTCTTTCATCATGCGATCTAAAAATATTTCATACAATAACTGGTAATAAAAATCATTCAGCTATCATAAGAATATAAATCAATTAAGATAAACCATTCTGCATAAGAAGTTAGGCAAAACAGTTGTGAACAACATATCGCATAATAAGTTATTCATATGTCAAGCACAAATAAATGACTCCACCGTACAAAAGTGCCAAATGGTAACCCACACATTCATGCATTAACATATAAACAACTCAGCTATATATCACTCTAAGAATATAAGCAGAAATTAATCAAGAGATAAAAGTACCATTTATGACTGATTTCACTCACAAACTTCAAGCAATAACGATTTATCTCTACTTACTTCTAACATCTACTAAGAGTACAGAAGTGCAACATCAGTAGCAGACATTAAAATGCAAACATAAATAAATCTTGATCCATCCATTCATCAAAAACCCCCTCCGAGGGTGCAAAAGTGCATGTTCTGAGGACAATTTTTTTGACAAATTTCTGGACCCTTCTCCAAATGCCATGAGAAGGGTTAAATACTACTAACTAACTAATCTTAATTACACAAATTTAAGAAACGGCTTCAAATGACCGCCCTTTTACTAAAACAAATTTATTTCTAAAAATTGAATCTAATTTCTAACCATTTCTGTATCTGCTCCTTAGTGCTGTAAGCAATGCAAGGTTCGCCTGGAAAGAGTCGGCTGGTTGTCTTTTTCTTTTGCTCTAGCGATAAAAGTAGAAATAACAAAAGCTGGCACCTCTTTCCGACAAACTAGAAGATATTTTTGAAAATCTTCCTCTGGCTGGGTGTATTTGTTGTGTGTATACTTAGTATAACCCAGATTTCTTTCAAACTGATTGTGTTGTTGCTATTTCGGTTTCCGGCAGTGCGAATGACTCAATGAGTTAGGGATTTCATTTCCTGAACAATCTTCCGTATTGAAAATTGCTTCCGTTCTTTGTTCCAGGCTTTTCTGGAGCGTCCTCCCTCTTTAGCGTTTTTCTTTTTGCTTTACCCAGTCTGAGCTTCAGGATCTTTTGCAAACATGCCGCTTTTGTGCGCCTTTGACTCTAAGTCTTGGATAGTCTAATTTCATCAGTGTCTGTTGAGTGCTACTCTGGAATCCGCGGCCCTGCTGCATGCGGCATCCATTTGCGAAGACATCCCTCTTTGTTCTTCTAGTATTGGCGCTTTCCCCTTTTCCTTAGATGTTTCCTGCATATAGATTTATATTAGTTGCTGCCTTACAGTTTACACAAAGGAAAAGAGAAATGACGAAAAGATTGACATGAAAGCTTTAAGTTCTAATGAATGCATAATCATGACACTCATAATGACTTGACTCTTTGAAAAATGCAACACGATCATCCTTGGATACTCAGCCGTGCAATCATTAATTTCCCTTAAGGTGCGCGCTCAATTTTGGGTCTACAGATCATGCCGAGGAAACTTTGCGATGAGTGGTTTCTTCGATTTGCATCACAGCATCGAGGATTGCAATGTCGAGAGGTATCATCGCAGCAATTGATAGTCTCATTCATCGTAGATCGCAAATCGCAAGATTGCAGTTTGTAAGATCGCAGATCGCAAATCGCAAGATCGCATTTTTCATTTGATCACTGTGCGCTGCTTATGCGACATTGGGATATGCGACGTCGCATATCGGCCGTCGGCAATTCCTTTGGTTTTTCTTTTAAGGGCGCTTTCAAAATATGCGATGCGATGAATTTCGCATCGCTTCTTTGCAGCTTATTTATGCGCATAGGAAAACGTTTCACTCTCTCTTTGCGATGCGATATAGCTTTTAGGGAGTTAAATACAAAAATTTTGATAAAAATGTTTTTTGGGATTTTTGTTAAGGGTCCCCCTTTGTTTGATGTTATTGCTAATACCAAACAAAGAGGGGGGTTGTTGGTGACCACAACAATGGCGATTCACTGTGAAGAACCAGTTATCTCTGCTTTTCTATTGACATTTCCACTTCCGAAACAGAAAAATTTTCATATGTCTAAATTTTGTTATGGACAGATAGAGTAGATTACCCCTTATCCTGTCAATGATACTTTGTCTCAACCTTTCTTTTATTCCAATTGTCTGCTTCCTTAGGCTTAGTTCTTGCATTCACACCAGACATTACTCGGTCCTTTTTAAAGATAAAATAAGGTCTTCTCTGCGTATTGGCTTTAAAATATGCTCATTTGTCGTAGGTAGAGCCTCTGCTGCCCGCAAGCGTCCATAGCCTCGACAGGGTTACCATGTTATCCAGCAATGATCCTTTTTCCTGCTTGAGGTTATTTACAACATTTCAGAGAAAAATCCTTTTTGACACTTTTTCCTTTTTTTATTCTCTAAAGAACAATGTCTTGGTTTGGTGGCCAAATTATGACACAGTCATTCACTTGATTTACACTTTTGTTGAACAAGCTGGCTCGTGATGAGACCCCTTGTCTTTTGATTGCAACAATCTTGAGTTGTTGCCCTATTTTGATAGACAATATTGGCAAAGTCAGCAAGTTATAATATCTGTGATCATGATAAGCCGGCTCGTGATGAGACCTCTTATTCTTTGAGATATAGTGTTTTCTCGGATTGTTTCTCTGAATGCTGTGGTTTCCTTTAGCAGGGAGGAAGTCATTGTTTTTCCTTAAGAAAGCTCTGGATGACAATAATAGAGTTTGAAAACAACAGCTTTACAGAGAATATTTATTTTATTATTGATGATACCTTTCATTGTGCTGACATAAAACAATTTTTTACCAAAGGTTGCTTTCATCAAAGTTTTTTGAGAGGTTGAAACTAATATCACATTCAGGCTAAAGTTAACTCTATTTGTCAATAATAAAAATCAGATTTTTCGAAAAGTTTTGCTATTTGTACAAGTGAAATCAAAATCTGATAGAGAGTTGGTGTGCTCTTTCATGAATCCTTTTCAATGATCATTTACAACCGGTTTTATTTATAAGAAAGAGAAAAACATATATATAAATAATAAATAAAAAAACTAAAGCTATCCTACAAAAATAGAAGAATGATCTTCTATGGAAAATACATTTTAAGAATCTGTCCATTGACAGGCAAAGAATCTCTTCTACCTGCCAAATCCTGCAACACAAACGTCGATGGGCCTATGACTTCTACAATCTGAAAAGGACCAAGCCACAGCTTCTGAAATTTCGTATGTTTGCCCTTTTCTTCATGAGCCTTATCCCATTTCAAAACTAAATCTCCCATCCGAAAGTTTTTTCTGGTCATTATGCTTGAGTCAAAAGAGGATTTTATTAGCGCTTGGTGGTGAGCATGGGTTTTCTTAGCTTGTTCTCGTCGTTCTTCTAGTTTGATTATCTCCATATGTCTCAATTGTAAGGAGGAAGTAGATACTTCATCGATGTGTTGTACTAAAGACAAAGAGGGAATGACTAAGTGAGTTGGAAGAACCACTTCTTTCCCATAAACTAAATTAAAGGGAGAAGTGCCGATTGAAGCTTTCTTTGTAATTCTATCTGCCCATAAAGCATTTACCAGCGCTTTGTGCCAATTCTTTTGGTTTTGGTCGACTATTCTTTTAATAATCCTGATTAGGTTTTTGTTTGTTGATTCAGCCAACCTATTACCTTGCAGATAGTAGTTGGCAGAATACTTCAGTTTGAACCCTCTTTTAAGTGAAAACTCAGTCATTGTATTTCCAGAAAAGTATGATGCATTATCAAACATTAAGGCCGTTGGCAATCCAAACCTAGTGATGATAAATTGATCTATGAATTCAATAATGTTTTCAGAATTAACTGTCTTGAGAGGAACTGCTTCTACCCATTTAGTAAAATAATCTGTTGCCGTGAGGATATACCTATGCTGCTTAGAAGAGTGAGGAACGATCTCACCTATTATGTCCAAGCCCCATTGGCTGAATGGTTGCTCGATGTTAACCGGATGTAGTGGCATGGACGATTTCTTCTGTTTCCCTGCAGCAGTCTGGCAGATTTGGCATTTCCTTACGTAATTGTATGAGTCTTTGAACAGCGTGGGCCAATAATATCCTGCACGTAAGATCTTATGTGCAGTAGCTTCTCCAGCATAGTGTCCACCTGCTGGTCCATCGTGGAGTTCCTGCAAAACCTTTTCGGCTTCAGTTTTCTCAAGACACCTAAGAAGTACAGAATCATAATTCCTTTTAAACAGAACATCATTTATGAGCTGGTATTGTTTAGCTTTCAATCTCAGAGCTCTTTTCTTGGTGTGATCCAGGTGTGATGGAGCATACCCGTTCTTAAGATAATAAATGGTGTCCGCATATAATGATTCTGCGTCGTTTAGGCTTACCTCATATGTATGTACCTCTTCAGATGAGTTCTCAGGAATTTGTGATGCTCCAGCTAACATCTTGCAGAAGCCTTGACCTCTTACGATGTTTGCTGGCTTGATCTCAAGATTGTATTCTTGTAAAGCGGTAATCCAATTTGCTCTCTTTTCGCCCACATCCTTCTGTACCAGCAGGTTTCTTACCGCTGGAAACGGTACTACGACTTTGGTATGGGCTTTAAGTAGGAAAGGTCTGAAATATTTGATCGCTTTGAAAACAGCATATGCCTGTTTCTCCACGTCTGAATAATTGAGCTCAGTACCTTGTAAGTTCGAGCTAAAGAATGCGATTGGAGCTTCCGCCTTCTCTTGATTTGCTTGAGTTAAAATCGCGGCATAAGATTTCTCTGAGGCAAAAATGTATAAGATAAAAGATTCTGAAAAATTTGGGGTAGCTAAAGATGGAGCGTTGATGATAGCTTGTTTGATCAAGTTGAATGCTTCATGCTCATCTTGACCCCATTTAAAATTTGAATTCTTTTTTATCATATTTTGTAAAGGAGAAATAATACGTGAAAAATCCGGGACAAACCTTTTTACAAAATTGATTTGTCCAAGGAAAGATTGCATGGCCTTTTTGTTATGGGGCATGGATATTTCGGAAATTTCTTTGATTCTGTCAGGTTCAATGTGAATACCAGATTTCGACACTATGAATCCTAGCAATTTCCCTTCACTTAATGCGAAAAAAGATTTCTTTGGGTTAAGTGAAATCCCATACCTTAAACATCTTTGAAAGATTTGTTTCAAATCTTTGAGATGGTCGCTTCGCTGCTTGGAGTACACTGTTATATCATCCAGGTAAATCACTACCGATTTATTGACTAAACCTTTAAACGTGATGTCCATGGCTCTCTGAAAGGTAGCGCCGGCATTGATCAGACCAAATGGCATCTTCCGATATGCGTACCCATTTGGTTCGGAATGTGGTTTTCAACTGATCATCGGGATGTACCAGCACTTGATTGTATCCTGAAAATCCATCCAGGAAAGACATTAATTCTGAGCCCGCTACTGCCTGGAGTATTTGCTCCATAGGTGGGAGAGGAAAATTGTCTTTCTGACAGGCTTTGTTGAGATTCCGGAAATCAATACAGATTCTAATATCTCCGTTCTTCTTTCTAACGGGCACCATATTGGATACCCATTTGGAATGTCTGACGGGGAAAATTATTCTGGCTCTCAACAACTTATTTAGCTCAGTCTTTATCTGATTTTCTAAGTTGGGGTGGATTTTTCTGAGCTTCTGCTGGACAGGTTTTTCATTGTCAATCATAGGGATAGTGTGTTGAATGATAGAAGTGTTGTATGTCTTCAGCTCATCGTAATTCCATGCAAAAACGTTTTTGTATTGTCTCAGAAGACGGATATATGCTGATTTTTCTTCAGGGGCTAGGCCGTGGCCTAGATTAACGTTTTGTGGCTTCTGATCGGTCCCTAGGTTCACTAATTCATAGTTCAGAGTAGAACTGTAGAGTTTAGAATTGGCGGACCTTTTAAATCGACTTTTCAAATCATATAAGTCTTCTAACTTAACCACAGATTTAGGTATAGCATTATCAGTGCTATTTTGCTGTATTTGGTGATCATGATGGTCTTCGTCAATTATTTGATTTGAGTAGGATCCTTCAGAAGTGAGGAAGTTTACAATGTCAGGATCGTCGTTGAATACTCTCCAGTTGGTGGTGTTGTCAGGGATGGATGGTCTAAAGATTAATTCTATTGAGAACCTCTCTGGACTAAAATCTTCGGAGGGAATAAGTCTAGAAGCTACGTTAGCTAATAGGTTTGCGCTCGCATTTTGGAGTCTAGGGATTGACAAAATATTGAATGCTATGAAATGTGAAGTCAGATCTTGTACTAAAGATTGATAGTGCTTTAAATGACTTGACAGGCAATGTATGGTGTTACGTACCTGTTTGACGACAATCTTAGAATCTCCAAAGACTTGAAGATACTTAACATTCAACCCGATTGCTTTGTATAGGCCTTGAACCAAGGCTTCGTACTCCGCTGTATTGTTTGTGCAATCGAACTCAAGTCTGCATGTAAGCATGATCTTGTTTCCGTCTGGGCTAATCAGAACGCATCTTGCTCCTGCTCCCTCGTTAGATTTAGAGCCATCAAAATATAATTTCCAAAACAAAGATGTATTTACAGAGTTATCTAAAAATTTAAAACACTTTGAATCATCAGTTTGGGAAAAATTTTCAACTTGGGACAAAACTGAATTTTCTAAGGTGAGGTGTGAGCATTGAAATTGCCGAGGAAAGAATCTACCGAGTAATTGCCTATGATATTGCTGTTGTATGCTATTGCTTCATTCTCTCCTTCCAATTCAGTCACTATGTACTTTTGGTGCAACTCTCGTTCAACCTTTATTTGATTCGGCTTACCGTTGTAGGGTAACCACATGTGCGACTAGTCGGTTGAGAAATATCCGTGGAGTTTTTCGGACCAATCCTTGCTAAGAATTAAACCATAGAATTCAGGGATATCAGCTACTAGAATGTCGATAACTTGGCATACTTTCGGGTTAGACGACAATCTTATGGTCACCTGGTTAAGTTCACCAATCACTTCGACTTGAGATCGATCAAGTTGAACTATGCGCACCGCGGATTTTTGTGGCAGAACATTCAATTTGGCACATATTGATCTGGGTAAAATATTCGTTGAAGCACCAGAATCAACCAAGCAATTGTGCACGTTTTTATTGAAAATTTCATAAGTGAGAAGAAAAGGAGGAGTATGGGATCTTGATCTTCCTCCAATCAAGGCAATGTCATTTGGATCAATCTTATTGATCATGTTGGTTGGAGGTCTTCCCATGTTGTGGGAAGCTACAGCTGTAGGTAAAGATGTAGTAGGCACGGCATGTAACTCTTTCATCATTATTTTCTGTTGATGTTTCAATTTGCTCAATTCGTAAAGAGTAATATTAGCCCTAGTCTTTTTCATGTCGTCGATAATGTTATACTCCATTTCATCTGACACTATCAGTGTTCTTGATGGAGGTACTTGATCTGATTGGACTGGGCTAAATTGGGTCGCTCTAGCGGTTGTTTTCTTTGTTGCGACCTTATCTTTTGTTGCAGGGCTTGCGCCCTTCTGTTTAGGGGTAGTTTGGGGAGGATCAAGTTGATTTTTGCTTCGTGTGCTAACCGGAAATGCTTCTTGATCTTCTTCTTGTGGGAGGATGAAATCCCACATTCCTTGTAGTTCCACAACTTCTTCATCATCGGTCTGCCCTTCAGTGGTATTCTCTTCTTCTTCTTCTTCTTCAGATTCGACGTTTGAGACAACATTGGGTGGTTTCACCTCCATGGGAGGATTTCTTTTAAAAGTTCTGTAGGGCTTTTTTGAAGAAGTTTCTGCTACTTGTTTTCTTATGTCAATCATCTCATTGGACATGGCCTTTAACACTTTTTGTAATCCTTCCATATCGAAAGGATCTCTCGTTTGCTTCTTCTTGGTGTCTTCTTTGAAAGAGATTTTCTTAGATTTGCGTTCTTCTATTGCAGATCTCTTTTCTAGGGCAACTACGCGCTTTTCTACTGCTAACGCCTCTGTCAAGTTTTCAACTAAGGTCGTCTTGTTTGCCCTATCTACGAAGATAGCCAAGTTTGATGGTAAGGCCGTGATATACCATTCACATCTTACTTCCTCGCTGGGTTGAGAAACAGCGGGAATTTTGTTGAGGATCTTATTGAACCGTAAATTGAAATCTTTAATGGGTTCTCTAGCCTCAGCTTTAAGATTAGATAGGTCATTGATCAATGTCACTGTTGATCTATCATCACCAAACTTGGTGAGGAATTGACTTTGAAAAATGTCCCAACTTGTGATGGACCCGGAAGGTAACGAAAAGTACCATGACCCAGCTGTTCCTTGCATTGTATAAGTAAAAAGCTGGACAACAGCATCCTCGTTGGTAACTCCATTGAGATTAACCGAAAGCATGAAATTATTGATATGCTCTTCAGCTAGCATGCCTGTTTCTGGATTGAATTTAGTTAGCCATTTCTCAGGATGGGTCGGTATCGGGCTCAGGGGTGGAGGCATTAAAACCGCCCCAGGATTGTTCCATGGAGACTGGGCCATCGTTGAGCCGCTAGTCAATGAAAGTGCAGAGGTTGGTCCCTGATGCTGAGAAGATGAAGATATTATGATCTTTGATGATTGAAGAGGAAGGGTTGTGGAAGATGGATGAGTGATTTGGGATGAGGATGTGGGTGGTTGACTTCGCGGTGAGGGGGTTGAAATGGACGAAGTAGATGAAAGAGTCTCACTGTCAGACTCTGGTAGTGTTTTCCTTGCTCTTTTCCTAGTAGGGAGAGGGAGTTCACTTGGTTGAATACCAAATCTTTCACTCTTCAATCTGGTCAGGGGATGAGCAGGATTGTACTGCGAAGTCACGCTGCTGTGAGATTTGTCAGACCTCTGAGAAAAAATAGAGAATCCCTGTAGTTTACGAATCAAAGTTTGAATTTCAGGGGGTTCAATGATGAGTTGGTCTGATATATTAGGGTAGGTAGCAGCGGTGGATACTCGAGCGACTTCTAACTCCGGGTTTAACCATACTGGAGAAGTCGGGGGAGTTGATGAGGGTGATTTACTCTCAGAATGGTATGTAGATTTTGACTTAGCTGCCATTCATAGTTCGTGCCCTCCTTCTAGCGCCAAATATGTTGAGGGCCCTAAAATCGGGTCAACAACAAGGGGGATACCCACCCGGTCCGGAACCTGGTTGGCGGCTCCTTGCCCGTTTGGTGTAGCGGGTCCGACTGGGGATAATGGGACCAGCTTCCCAATCTAAAGGATGTGTGTGTGTGTGTGTAGATTTTGATGATGCTAATCTATAGGTAATTTTAAGCTAATTTAATTCTAAACTCTAAACTGACTCTATGCTACTGTAATTTGACAAAAACGGCACGTCTAATCTACACTAACCCGGGGTAGAATTCTTTCATCATGCGATCTAAAAAGATTTCATACAATAACTGGTAATAAAGATCATTCAGCTATCATAAGAATATAAATCAATTAAGATAAACCATTCTGCATAAGAAGTTAGGCAAAACAATTGTGAACAGCATATCGCATAATAAGTTATTCATATGTCAAGCACAAATAAATGACTCCACCATACAAAAGTGCCAAATGGTAACCCACACATTCATGCATTAACATATAAACAACTCAGCTATATATCACTCTAAGAATATAAGCAGAAATTAATCAAGAGATAAAAGTACCATTTATGACTGATTTCACTCACAAACTTCAAGCAATAACGATTTATCTCTACTTACTTCTAACATCTACTAAGAGTACAGAAGTGCAACATCAGTAGCAGACATTAAAATGCAAACATAAATAAATCTCGATCCATCCATTCATCAAAAACCCCCTCCGAGGGTGCAAAAGTGCATGTTCTGAGGACAAGTTTTTTGACAAATTTCCGGACCCTTCTCCAAATGCCATGAGAAGGGTTAAATACTACTAACTAACTAATCTTAATTACACAAATTTAGGAAACGGCTTCAAATGACCGCCCTTTTACTAAAACAAATTTATTTCTAAAAATTGAATCTAATTTCTAACCGTTTCTATATCTGCTCCTTAGTGCTATAAGCAATGCAAGGTTCGCCTGGAAAGAGTCGGCTGGTTGTCTTTTTCTTTTGCTCGAGCGATAAAAGTAGAAATAACAAAAGCTGGCACCTCTTTCCGACAAACTAGAAGATATTTTTGAAAATCTTCCTCTGGCTGGGTGTATTTGCTGTGTGTATACTTAGTATAACCCAGATTTCTTTCAAACTGATTGTGTTGTTGCTATTTCGGTTTCCGGCCGTGCGAATGACTCAATGAGTTAGGGATTTCATTGCCTGAACAATCTTCCATATTGAAAATTTCTTCCGTTCTTTGTTCCAGGCTTTTCTGGAGCGTCCTCCCTCTTTAGCGTTTTTCTTTTTGCTTTACCCAGTCTGAGCTTCAGGATCTTTTGCAAACATGCCGCTTTTGTGCGCCTTTGACTCTGAGTCTTGGATAGTCTAATTTCATCAGTGTCTATTGAGTGCTACTCTGGAATCCGCGGCCCTGCTGCATGCGGCATCCATTTGCGAAGACATCTCCTCTCTATTCTTCTAGTATTGGCGCTTTCCCCTTTTCCTTAGACGTTTCCTGCATATAGATTTATATTAGTTGCTGCCTTACAGTTTACGCAAAGGAAAAGAGAAATGACGAAAAGATTGACACGAAAGCTTTAAGTTCTAATGAATGCATAATCATGACACTCATAATGACTTGACTCTTTGAAAAACGCAACACGATCATCCTTGGATACTCAGGCGTGCAATCATTAATTTCCCTTAAGGTGCGCGCTCAATTTTGGGTCTACAGATCATGCCGAGGAAACTTTGCGATGAGTGGTTTCTGCGATTTGCATCGCAGCATCGAGGATTGCGATGTCGAGAGGTATCATCGCAGCAATTGATAGTCTCATTCATCGCAAATCGCAAGATCGCAGTTTGTAAGATCGCAAATCGCAAGATCGCATTTTTCATTTGATCACTGTGCACTGCTTATGCGACGTTGGGATATGCGACGTCGCATATCGGCCGTCGGCATTTCCTTTGGTTTTTCTTTTAAGGGCGCTTTCAAAATATGCGATGCGATGAATTTCGCATCGCTTCTTTGCAACTTATTTATGTGCATAGGAAAACGTTTCACTCTCTCTTTGCGATGCGATATAGCTTTTAGGGAGTTAAATACAAAAATTTTGATAAAAATGTTTTTTTGGATTTTTGTTAAGGGTCCCCCTTTGCTTGATGTTATTGCTAATACCAAACAAAGAGGGGGGTTGTTGGTGACCACAACACCTGGTAAATTCAAGATGCATTGGCCAAGCCCGTACGTTATCAGGGATATATCAGATGGTGGCGCAGCTCATCTCACGAAGCTCAATGGAGAATTATTTGTTGGACGAGTAAATGGGAGTAGGTTGAAACTCTACAGGGACAATTCTGTCCCTAGGAATACACGATGACTATATGAAGGTAGGACAGTCTTAGTGCTATAGGAAATTGGAAGGAAGCCTGGGACTATAAATTACTCTACCAATGAAGGACCTTGTTGAAGAAGGAGGGTTGCGCGACATTCGGGAGGATGGCACAGGTGGAGGAAGTTGCGACGAAGAAGGGGTAAATGCACTGTAGGGAAGGATCTGACAAAGTTCGTCTAGAATATGACCGTTGGGGTTGCTACAGTTGATTTGACAAGGAAATTACATTTAAAAGGAATGGTGGAAACAAATTTAAGGAGAATATATGGGCAAATATGTTGCCAAATCCACATTCATGAGGAGGATCTGGAGGGGATTGAGTGGTTTGAATTTGAAAAATGTTATAAATATGGCACCCTTCTCCACATTTGAACACTTTGTTTGTTTTGAATTCGCTGTGTGATTTTGCGCCTAAGTGTTGTTTGTTTTGAATTCGCTGTGTGATTTTGCGCCTAAGTGTGAGCCGAGCATTCTAATGCATGTCTGGTTGGAGTTGGAAGGATCTTGAGTAGGAGTTTCTGAGTTGAGGGATAGAATCCATCATGAACACTTCAGAGCCAGCGCATACTACTGCACCAAGATCACCAAGAGCTAAGCCTACTACCGCAACAAAAATGACCAAGAAGCAGAAGAAGCCCCAAAAGACCCCGATTAGGCAATCACTGATGAAAATCCCACTAGAGCAATAGAATAAGGAGAGAATGGATACACAAAAGCAACCAATGGAGCCCCAAGATCTGAATGAGGAAGAAATAACCGACGGATTTGAGGATATCAGCGCAGATGAGGTGGAACTAATCTCTAGGTTACCACCCTATATGCCACCGAGGAAGGAAACCGCAAAGCTAACAAATGACCCAGATTCTATCAAATAAAAGATATTTACACCCTTTTTACTAGAGGAAGTGTCAATTGAGGGAGAATTGTTGGCCAGGGTGCCACAACTGTGCATGGAGGACTAGGATTTCAATGATCGCAACAAGTATACCCAATTCGAGCCCAGCAAGTACCTCTAATCTACTTATTATGAAGAAGATGGATTGAAAAGGGTTGAGCCGATGAAGTGGGAAGCGGGGATTTAGCACACTAGGTTGTTGAATATGATTTATGTTCCACACTTTCGGCGCAGCAACATAAACACAATCTGTATGTGCCAACTATTGGCATTGGAAAATTATGGGTGTCTCTGGCTTGGAATGCCAATCCCGATTGACAATATGTTAATCCAAAGGATTACTGCGCTTCCTTACTAAGGAGTGAACCCTGACGATGCATTTGTCAGGAAGTCTCAAGAGAAAAAGCTATTCGATTAGATGAAGAATGACTTCAGCTTAATCAAGAAATCTTGGGGCTATGTTATTGGTTCTATTAATGATGAGGTTGTTTGTTTTGTTGCATCCATTTTGGCCGATAAGATCACGAGGAAGTGTCAGCCCCAGTTATATCCTTGGCTACGTAGTACAGCAAAGGTGTCTAGTTTAACTAGGCTGGGTATCTGTGTCATGATTTTTTGGATGACTTCCGAGAAGCACAGGAAGAAGGGAAGCCATTCCACTATGCATGGCTATTACTCTTAATCGCATTGGTAGCATGGAGAACACCGGAGGATTCGCAGTTCCTTACTGTGGACCCTAATGTGTGTGAGGCTGCGAAGTTTGCTTCATTGTGGGCATCTAAAGAACCAACCCGGGATATAGATAACAAAATATTCTGGGTCCTATTTGAGATGGATCTACTCACGGTCATCAACCAAAGGCCATAGCTATCACCCACATTATTTAAACAATATAGCGACATTGCCGACATTAAAGCAAATTTTCACAGTGTCTTTTTCTGCGCCAAAAATATTTGGAGAAGGTATGGCATGAGTTACCATACTTATTTTCTGAAGACGACATCTTGATGTTCATCAATAAGTGGTCAAGTAATTGGATTACCCTAGCTATAACAAAGACAGAGAAGGAGGGCACATGTAAGACCACTACAGGTACACAGGTCAAAAAATCAGCAGCCAACAAGGATACAAAGAGGTGCCTCTGACGGTCACAATTGACCTCGAGCAAAAGACTGCGCAGGAAACCGAGTAGGCAGTAGAGCAGGAGACTGGAAATGGGGATCAAGGTGGTGAAGACCCTGTTGTAGACATTGAGGACATTGATTCCCCACTTATAATAAGGAAGTGGCAGAAGAAGAGTGTTGGTGATACACGGAAGAAGCAGAATTTAGAAAAATACACCAGCACAAAACCATTGGTCCTCACTGAGGGGGACTTAGATGAAATTGGTGCAATCATCCGAGCTACAACGAAGGAGATTTGGGGGAATATTGAAGATCAATATAGGGCAGTATTGACAAAGGTCCAGTATGGCCTTAAAGAATTGCAGGTTCAGACAAGCATGATCCAAGTGAGCGTGAATCAAGCGAGTCTGGTACCTTCACTAACAGGGACTACCACAAACCTCTGAGTAGTACATTTTTTATAAGTATCACTACACGTCGAGACTGTAGAAGAAAGGGAGAGCGCACAAAAATTAAATAATTTGAAGCTCAATTTTGCGGTGCTCCCCCTTCACATGTTTCATGAGCTACATCAGGGGGTCACACATGAGTTCAAGGTATGGGAGTAGTGAGCTCTGTTGGTCATCAATGAAGTCAAAATCAACAACCAACAGATGTTCGAAGAAAAGACTAAAGCGATGTAGGATTGCAAGGAGGTAGTTGCACGTAGCTAGCAGCTAGAAGGGGCCATAACCAAAGTATGTCATGTGTTTCGAGAGCTCCAGATCCCAGCCGAGGCAGCTTCAGCAGAAAAACTTCAGAAATTGGTAGCAGTAGTCAGAGAATCGAAGGAAGAGGTGGGAAAGGTCAGATTTGAACTACAGATGTAGATTATAGAACTTCAGATGAAGCTACAGCCTACAACACCACTAGAAATTCGAGAGTAGCACAAAGCTTCCATAAAATTTGATATGGGATAGATAGTGACTGCAGTCAACTTCTTGAAGATACAATCAAAGTTTGGGCCCCGCTACAGGAGGACCCACATGTGCAGAAGATCGAAGTGGAAATCAAATACAAGAAATTTCAGTTCGATGAGCTTAAATCAATGACGTGAACCTTAGCACTTATGCGATGGTTCGCCTGTCTTCAGGAAGGAACACTTCTATAGGGATAGATTGATGAGCTGTGGAGAAAGGCACAAATCATCTCCACACAGACACATCCTTGGGAAGATGAGGCCTACCAACTCTCATAGGAAGTAGAGGGAAAATTTAAGAGCATACAACAAACACAGAAGTCAATCAACCTTGCAACAGAAGGGCCGACAACAGAGAAGCTCATGGACAAAGTTCAACAGGCCGCAGAGCAATGCACAACAACCCTTCATCCATTGAAGCTTCCATACAGTGACCTGAAAGCAAAGATCAAGGGTAGACTAGTTGAGTGACTCAAGGACGAGTCACATATTTGTGTTAGTGGCCTGTTGGGTAGGGATCCCCTAGGTATAATTTTTTGTCTGAGTCATGTAAAGACTCTGCATTTTGAGGAGCGGGGTGCAATTAGCGCAAGGGTATAACAGTCGAAGGGGATTTAGGGTGGGCCAAAGCCCCTTCTTTTATAAAGGGATAGGATTATCTAGAGTATTTTGAGCTCCACCCATGGTTTGTGGACCATGGTATTGTAAGGGTAAAAGAATATATAAAGGTATTTTTAGAAAGAGTAAGTTAAGTTGAATGTAATGTTTTTGAGACTATAATTGTGATATTTTTCTGTATTTGGGTGAAGGGGAAGGTTCCTGCAGCTGTGTGTGCAAAGAACTTGGTATGTTTGCAGCTGTGTGCGTAAGCCCCTGTAGCTGTGTGTGCAAGGTCAGAAAGATTGTATCTGTGAAGACTTGAACTAATAAAGAAGAATTTGAGACAGATCTTTGTATTTTCTGATGTTCGTGTAGCTTCTGTGTTTTAGCCTGTTTATGATTCATTTTTGTACATTTCCTCTAGAATTGCATCGTGAAGGTTCAAATATTGTTTTATATGATGAATAATACATGTTAGACTAGTTATGCACAGCTCGCAAAGTCTATTAATTAGGAAAAAAATTTGTGACTGTAACAATATGGTTAACGATTCGCAAAGGTTGGATTATGCCCTAAACTAATAGAAACCTTACAGCCACACTGCATAGTCCCTCTAGATGCAGAAACCTGGTTCTAGCATCACCTAATATCACCTTGGGTGAGACTGCAGTCTGTGCGACGTAGGTTGTTGTCAAAAGGGAAGGTGGTATAAGGTTTTGTTGGTTAGCATAGCTAACTCGGAACCTAGGTCTAAGCCCATCAAGCCAGCAACTATAAATCACCCCACCTCACTCCTGGAGGTATAACTGCATGCATGGCGAAATCTACCTCTAGCTTGTAGATATTTTTAACTCGAACGCCATTCTTTTTTACTTGTCCAGTAGCAACATGCTTCAGATAATCTTTCCCCTTAATTAATACCACATCATATCCATGGTCTTCAAGTGCAGCTACAAAAACTAAATTTTTCTTCAGACCAGGCACATACATTTCTTTATTTAGGTGAAGATGAGATCCTGAGTCCCTCTTAAAGGTGACAGTGCCAAACCCTTTGGTACTATATCTCCCATCATCTCCAAGCTCTATGGGTAATTGTAGGTCCTTCTCCTCTAGGTTGTTGAATAAATCTTTATTTCCTATCATATGATTGAAGCACTAGAGTCTAGGTACCACCCAATCCCTCTTATTGTGCTTTCCATGCAAGAAATGAGGATGAAATCCAACTTGAATTGTGATGTGAGAGCATCTCCTCCTTTTGCTGTTGTAGGATCCTTGTTGGATTTCTAATGTGGACACTTGGTTGTTTTCATACTCATGGAAGTGAAATTATTTAATTTTACTGAGGTATTTCTTCTTTCCATGGTTCTAGATGGATTTTTCCTTGCCTTGGGCCTTCTTTCCATTGGAATTCTTTCTTTTTCCAACTAGAGAACATTATTATTTCCTCATCAGATCTGGATGAGACTCCATCTCTAGTGTTTCTTCTAATCTCCTCCTGCACAAAGTCATACCAAAGCCTTTCCCAATTTGGGAGTTTGTCTCTTCCATTAACTAAATTGTGATGGTTAGGCTAGGAATTTGAAAGACCAAGGAGTGCTAAGCTCACAAAATGAGATGGTATCATAGTCTCTCCTACTCCTCCAAGTTCATCTTTGAACTGACTGAATCTAGATAGGTAATGAACAATGGTTTCATTTTTCTTCCTTTGAATGTTCTGAGCTTATATTTCAATGCCAATTTCTTGGCATCAGTACTGCTTTTGAATAAATATTTGAGGGTTTTACACATTTCATAAGAAGTCTACTTTCCATGAAAACTTGAAACTACATGGTCTCTGACTCCCTCTAGGATAATCCTCCTATCTTTTGTTGTGTCTTTCTTGTACTGAGCCAGTTGTTGTGCATCTCATGTCCCTGGTTTTGGAATATAAGTTTGTGTGCACTCCAATAGTCCATTACCATCCAACACAAATTCCATCCTATCTTTCCAAGCTATGAAATTTGAAGTTCTCTCCAATGCATAGTCAAGCCTCAATACATAGAAATACATTGTTCCTCCACTGAAGAAAATTGTTGCACCACAAATATGTTATTCGAAATTTCTTTGAGAGATGATCAGGAATTTTCTTTCTATGTAGTTTTCAATAGCTCTGATACAATGTAGAAATAACTCGAAATTTTTAGTTACTAATGAAATCAGAATGAGATCAATAGACACAAATTTATTCTACTCAATCTACGAAAAGGAAAACATATAATAAAAACACATGCAATCATTCAATCACAATGAACACAATATTTTTATTAGGGAGCCCAACTGGGAAAATCCCTCCTATGTGTGTATGATATCAGATGATACAATAGATCTATTACAATGACAACTTTAATCCTTGAATCTCAACCTCCATTGTAATATTGATATCTGCTTGAGTATGATCTTGAAAATACTTAGCCAAAATAGACCTCCTGCTCCTCCTATTTCCTTGTGCATTTCAGCTCCTAAAGAATAGGAAGAGCTCCTATTTCCTTACACAATTCTCGAGGAAATTAGCTCACCTACTAGATGCAAACACTGTACACTCACAGGTATACATTAATGATTACATTGATGCCTTTTTCTTCCAATCAACTAGGAAATTCGAATCCATGCATGACTAGATCTATTTTTAGTAAATTGACTGGCTAACTGAGAGATCAATGAGTTAACAATAGTTACAACAACTCAACTGAACTCCTACTAACTTTATTCATCACTATAACTCAGATAACTGAGTTTCACTAACTATAACTCCACTAGATTGAGAGATCATAGCAATCAACTCATGCACAACTCTACTTCTTTCCCACAAACTTGAATTGACTAACTTAAATGATTGATTTGGACATGTCACTCTTGCTAACTGCAAGTCAAGTCATCATACTGATGTGGAAATTTGAATTTCTCCATTTGACTAAGGCGCAAGTCAAATGAAGCTTTTCCTTGCTACAATTTAACATTAAGGATGGACAAAATTTAGGGGGACAAAAGAGTCTAAGGTTCAGTTTATTTAGAAAAGTAATATCAATGCCAAAAACTTCATTTAAGGTATGATTCTTCTTCAAAAATTCCTAAACTATATAATATGGAATTTGTAGTAATCAAATAAGATTATTTGTCTATCAATTCTGTGACTTGCTTCACATTTGGACGTCAAATTTACCCAGCTATAAAACTTACCAATTCTTTATTCCTCGTGCTACCTTGATTTGATCCCTCACCTGACATTACACATAAAATCATATATTAGGTTTTCTTTGTAATGTTAATCATATAAGATCATTTGCCAAAATGTAAGCTTAGGAAAAATAGGTCAACTTTGTACCTGCAAAATGTTGCATAAGATTGAAATGCTGACAAAACTAAATTGCTTCTTGAAAAAATTATGTAAATTGATATCAGAGTTAAAACATTTTTGTGTGAGGTAAATTTTATAATAAAAAATAATAATAAGTATTTTAGATATATAAATTATGTAAATTACTATGATAGTTAAAATGTTTTTATGTGAGGTAAATTTCATATATATAATGGAAAAATTAATATGTTTGTGTGTTTGTATGTGTGTATTAATTACATGTTTTTTCTAGGGTAAATTTTAATGGAGGAGAAAATAATAAACAATTCAGATATATAAAAAAATAACGCTCATTTGATGATTTGATTATGCCTTATAGTTATACCATTATTTGAAATATGAATTCTTAATATAAGTGTATAATTTAATTGATAAATTACCTCAAACTATTAAAATTTTCAAATTGAAATCCATAATAAGAGAGAACAAAAACAAATGTTCAATGATAATAATATCTTAAATGCAAAAAGAAGCTACAATAAATTACATACAATGATATCATAGTTGAATAGTTTTTCTTTGAGGTTAATTTTATCAAAGCAAAAAATAAGGAGTATTTTAAATGTATTAAAAATTAATTTCTACTTAATGATTGTGTTGTGATTTATATTTAGATCATTATTTGAAATATGAGTGCTTAATATCAACATATAATGCAATTTATAAATGACTTCAAACTATTCAAATTTGTAAATTGTAATCCATTTTAAGAGATGAAAAAAACAAATGTTTTATTATAATTAATAATTTAAATGTAAACCAAAGCTATAATATTTTAGATAATTTAAAAAATTAGATAAAATAGTATTAGTTGAATGAGGATTGGTGGAAGAGAGCTTCTTAACGGCTAATTTTTTCAAATATTAATCTAAATAAATGAGCATGTTATTCTAAATTGTGAGTTGGTCTAAATTTGTGAATCAATGAGCGTGTTGCTTTATTATTTCATGTTGATAGGTGCTTTGTAATTACATTCAACACACATAGGTTTAATATGTAAAATAATGATCAAATCCATGGGGATCAATTGATATAGGGGTTAGAAATTGACATGAAACTAGAATTAAGAATGCATTGATTTCGGCGTAGGCTAATTTCTTGTCTAATTATATTTCTCATGCACAAGCAATAATAAATTAAATTTTACAAATGCATTGATTTCAATATTTAATCCCTCTGTCTATGTCAATTACCCATTTCAAATGGGAAATATATGTAAGAAATTGAAGTAAGTTAATATGGATTCAACTAATGCATTAGTTTTAGCATGATTAAATTAATTTATTGCATTGATTTGAATATATATCGATGGATGTCATTGATTTCAATATATATATTAATGGATTGCGTTGATTTTTATCTCATATAGGGGTACAATGGAATATGGAAGATAGAAAAGTATTGAAGAACAAAGAGCACAACCATAAATATAATTGGTGCAAGTGTTATTTGACCAACTAAAGAAATATGGAAAACAAAATCTTGAGCAACAAAGAACATATCAACAAAGAAAGTCACAACAAATGGAAACTAAAGAAAACAAATATAGAGAGGAAAATAATGTTGAGCAACAAAGATCATATCAACAAAGAAAGACATGACAAATGACAACTAAACAACATCAAGAAAAAAAAATTGCATAAAAATGGGCATATCGACAAAAAAGGGAACAATGAATGACAATTGAGGAACATCAAGAAAAAGCATGAAAAAAAGAAGAGTAGCTCTTGCCGAGAAAAACGATGCAAAATATTGACATAGAGCCACCCAAAGAAATTCATATTAACATGATATAATTGATACATTTCAAGATATGAATATTGTACATCAAAAATTTCATAATAGGATTCATTGATTGGCTAATGTTCAAATATGTCATGTGTGTGAGGATTCATATGCTGGAATTCAAGTATTCAAAAAAAATATGGGTCTAATGTGGATGAGATGTAGAAGAGAGAGAGCTCATCACATATTTTCATCTCAGAACCATATGGATTCAAGAAAATAACCTTGAGTCCTACAAGTGCTCACACAATTTGAAAAGATGTTAATAGCATGTGCAAGTCTAATTTTTGAAGTTATACACTCAATAGGTGGACAATAAAAATATATAAGAAACACCATTAGTTCTCCCCAAGAGATTAAAGATGTTACTATGACATTACCTTGACATATTAAAGATTCAAATTTGATGATTGTTGTGTAGAAAGAGGTCAACAAGGATCAAGTTATAATTTTACTGTAGAAAAACAAAGAGTATTGAATTCATTATTATATAAGATTCAAAATGATACATATGATCTTGATGTTTAAGTTGATTATAACGCCATTGACAAGTTACCTGAAATTGTAATAGATATATCACATATGGTTAATTCTATTACTTTACTAGATATAGACAATGATATTGAATTTGCAATGTTGTAAGGGGCATCGGGGATTGATGATATACTAGATGGCTTACATACATATTCTTTTGTGGCAAATCTTCCAAAAGCACCATGTGAGATTGAACATATTTGAGCCTGGGAAAATAACCCTAATGTAGAGGAACACAACACTAATGGTAAATTGACTGAAGTGCTTAATGGGCTTGGCATTTTCTCATCACCAATTAATGAGTATAATTTTGAGAGATTATTTGATATGGAATTTACAACATTACTCCCAATAAGTGAAGTAGATTGGTTGCAACCATGAAGGAGAAATGTTTATCTTCATGAGTATGCAAAAAATCTTGTCAAATATCATGATAAAAGGTTTGGAAGGCACCCTTGCTTTAGATACTTTTTACTTTATATCATCATAAGACATCTCGCTCAAGTTTCCTTAGTAGTTTTTGTAAATAAGAACATTATAGATCTACCTTCAATATGGAGGAGTTATGAGAGAATATACAAAATATTCTTAGTTCATGACTTGCAGAAAGATTAATGTGATTTGGAATTGTATTGAGAGGTACATGTACATATTGGATTAAATTTCATGAAAAGATATCTAACTTGATTCAACAAACTGGATGCCCAACAATATTCTTCACATTAAGTGCAGTAGATATTGTTGAAAATAGCAACAAGAAGTGCTAAAAATAGCATTGTTATCGATAGCATTTCAGGATACATTCCAATTTTAATTAGTCCCTAAATTAAAATTGAGAATTAAAATTCGAATTTGATCTCAGCGGTTGTTTGTAAAATAATTAATTAATTCATCTTGAGTTAATTAGTTGGAGAAAATCAAACATGAAGTCTCTGTGAAGACATGCAACAGTTATCCCTTTGATTGAGGAAGTTATCCCTTAATTAAGGAGATCAAGATGAGTTGTACTTTGAGTTGTAATTAGTTAGCTTAGTTAACTAAGTTAAGTCCAGTTAGATTAGTTCCAACAGTTTGTGGAACTGATTGTGAGTTCAGTTAGTCAATGCATGCATGCATGCAACTAGTGTACTTCAGATCACTGAATATTCTCTCATAAATAACTCATGCATGTCAGTTCAGACAGAGACCCAGTTGAGATCAAAGGATGGGACAGTGTACTATCAGTTGCAGGAATATTCCCATGAGGATATCTCTTGCATGCAGAAGGAATTCTTTCCTTGAGGATTGCGCAGTTATTTCAAAGGTTAGTGAGCAGTGTGTGAGGTAATTACACACAGGTGGCAGCTGGAGGACCCAGGAGAAACTGCGCATGGAAATAGGAGGCTTGGAGGACTTAAGGAAGGCATATGTGTTGTTTATTCTGCTTATGAGCGGCAGTGAGGGATTGTACTAAGATCTGGATTGCTTGTGAGCTAAAGCTTTGTGTAATCCTGAGATATTTCCACTTGTATGATAATACAAAGATCAGGGTTTTTAGCTGAGGCTTTCCCTAGAGTATTCTTCTATGTTCATGTGTGATTGATTTCTTCTTCATATGTTATATGTGTTCTAATTGACCTTTCTCAAAATCGATTAAGCTTCCGCAAGTTTGATTGTAGAAGTAGATTAAGTATATTGCTTTAGTTACAGTTCATTATCATTTTAATCTACGGTGAAATTTCTACATGGTATTGGAGCAAAGGTGATCAAAGTGGAGAATAGTATACAAAGAAGGGAGCAGTTCGAAGTTTTGAAGTTTTTGAGTGCAGGTACAGAACCAATTTCTTATCACATCTCAAAATTCACCAATGGCGTTCAATGGCTTGAGACTCGAGTATGCCCTGGATGGCAGCTCGAATTACATAGCCTGGAAGGATCGCATGGAAGTGGTATTAGAGGACAACAGGTTGAAGGACTTCATTGATCAAGAAGTCCCCAAGCCAGCAGTAGCTAATGCCCAAGAATTGGCGGAATGGAAGAAATGTGTGGCAAGAGCGAGGAGGATTCTTCTGGAGGGAGTTCGAGACCATATTGTCTCGAGTCTCCATGGGAAGGAGACACCATTTTCAATGTGGAAGACATTGAAGGATCTATATCAGAACAACAACAATCAGAGGAAGCTAGCACTGAAAGACAAGCTTTGGAAAATCAAGTGTGAAAAGGGCGACACGATCTCTACATATCTGAACAAGCTCACCACCTGCAAAGATGAGCTTGGAAGTGTAGGAATCACAACAGCCGATGATGACATGGTGAGTCTTGCTCTCCTTGGTCTTTCGAAGAGTTGGCATAGCTACCAAGACTCAGCGAATGGAAGAGAGAAACTGCCAAATTGGGAACGATTGTGGTCGGATTTGATGCAGGAGGAGATCAAGAGAAGCACCAAAGATGGTTCTTCATCAAAGCATGATGATGAAGAAAATCTAACCTTAGCAAGTAAGGCGAGGAAATGGAAAGGGAAGGCTTCCCATTCCAAATCGAGTTCTTCCCATGGTGGGAAGAAGATTGAAAAATCTAAAGTGCGATGCTTTAATTGTCATGAGGTGGGCCATTATGCAACAAATTTTCCACAGAAGAAATCCAAGAAGGGATCCTCGAAAGGATCAGATGGTGAGGCACTGGCCTCACAGTTTGAATTGGATTTTACCCTCATCACATACATGGTTTCATCGATGGTGGGTTGTGTTTGGTACCTGGACAGTGGAGCCTCATTCCACATGACCGGCGACAAGAGTTTATTCAGTACCTTGGAGGAGAAAGACCTCTAGATGCACATAGAGATGGGCAATGATGGAAAGTAATGTGTTTCAGGTGAAGGCACAGTTATGTTTCAGAGGGAGCATGGAGCTCCTCTCACCTTGACTGATGTAAAGTATGTGACTGGACTAAAGAAGAACCTGGTATCCATTACAATGTTGGAAGACAAAGGCTATGATGTAGTCTTCAGTAAAGGAAAGGTGTTCCTGAGACACATCGCCACGGGTCAGACCAAGAGGATTGGGATTCAAGTGAAGAATCTCTACAAGTTGGAGGTAGATGACTGTGCTGCATTAAGTTCCAAAGCAGAGTTGGTGCAAATCCAAGATATTGGCGAGTTATGGCATAGAAGGTTGGGCCACTTTCATCATGGGGCCTTGAAGATCATGGAGCATATCTCTACTGGACTTCCCAAATGTAAACTTGAGCAAGTAGATACATGCAAAGGTTGTACCTTGGGTAAGTATGCAAAATCTTCCTTTCAGGATCGAGACAGTCAAGCTGAAGAAATCTTGGAGCGAGTTCATACAGATGTGTGTGGACCATTCTCGATAGCCTCCACCGCTAAACAAAGGTACTATGTTATTTTCATTGATGATTTTTCTCATAGATGCTAGTTCTATTTCATGCAGAAGAAGGATCAAACCTTCTCAAGGTTTTGTGAGTTCAAAGCCTTGGTTGAGAAAGAATCAGGAAAGAAGATCAGGGCCTTATGAAGCAACAATTGTGGAGAGTATGTCTCTCAAGATTTTAAGGACTTCTGTGCAGCAGAAGGAATTAAACGGGAGTTGATGGCACCCCATAACCCACAGTGGAATGGGGTGGCCGAAAGGAAGAACATAATGATTGTGGGAGTAGGTCAGGCGATGTTGCATGACCAAGTCCTACCACTTCATTTGTGGGCTGAGGGATGCAACGCAATGGTTTACTTGCAGAATAGAAGCCCACATCGCATACTTGGGATGAAGACACCAGAGAAAGATTTCTCTGGGAAGAGACCAAATGTGAGTCACTTCAGGATCTTTGGCTCATCGGTTTATTGCCATGTGACCAAGGATGCCCGGAAGAAGCTAGAGCCAACAGCAGAGTTGGGGATACTTGTGGGGTACATTGATACTCCCCACAACTATCAGGTGTATTTTCCTACCAGTTAGAGGACAGTGGTTCGCAGAGATCTTAAGTTCGATGAGCTGAAGGCCATGCGAGTTTCCCTTGAGAGGGAGCTCAAGATGCATGTAGAGGAGGAACTTTTGGTTCCTAAGGAGGAGGAGCCTCAGACTGATGCGGAGTAGCTGCATGCAGAGTTTCCAGGAGTGGAGACATCCACTCATGCAAAGTCTTCCAAAGAGGGGCGGAAACGCACAAGGGAGGCTAACATATTGTTGTCAGATGCTAGAGAGAATGTTGGAGAGACATCTTCTCAGCGCAAACAGAGGAAGTCACCTAAGCGGTACACTGGTTACATGGCCCTTGTTGGGGAATGTGTAGAGACGGAACCATCTTCCTTTGAGGAAGCAGTGCAGCAACCAGTTTGGGTTGATGCTATGGTGGAGGAGTATGACTCCATAGTTCGGAACAGTGTTTGGGATGTTGTTCCAAGAACGGAGAACAAGTTAGTTGTGAGTTCCCATTGGCTTTACAAGGTAAAGCAAGCTGCTGATGGTAGTGTGGAGAAACATAAGGCAAGATTTGTTGCCTGTGGTTTCTCACAGGTCGAGGGGATTGACTACGATGAGACTTTTGCTCCAGTAGCAAGATACTCATCTATCATATCGATGTTGGCACTATCAGCACAAATGGGCTGGAAGATCCATCAGATGGATGTGAAGACTACATTCCTCGATGGCAAGATTGGGGAAGAGGTGTACATAGAGTAGCCGGAAGGATTTGAGACCTTCAATCATGAGTCGCATGTGTGCCGACTCAAGAGGGCTTTGTACGGGCTGAAGCAAGAACCTCGTGCTTGGTACACTAGGATCGACAGTTATTTCACCGGGTTGGGCTTCACAAAGAGTGAAGTGGATGCAAACTTGTACCACATCATGGTAGAAGGTAAGCCATTGATCATTGTTCTTTATGTTGATGATCTAATATTAACAGGTGATGATCAGTTGATCAAGTCTTGAAAGGAGGATCTTGGAAGCGAGTTTGAGATGAAAGACATGGGTCTCATGCACTACTTTCTAGGCATGGAAGTGTGGCAAAAAGATGGGGAAGTGTTTGTGTCTCAAGGCAAGTATGCCAATGAGATACTTAGGAGATTCCACATGGAGAAGTGCAAGCCCATGCACACTCCTCTAGCAGGTAACTGGAGGAAGGAGGATGCTACTTCAAGTGAAAGTAGTAGTTGCTACTTTGTATTGGCAGCTTGTGGGTTCATTGATGTATTTAGTGAACACACGACCAGATTTGTGCTTTGCGGTGAACCAACTGAGTCAAGCTATGGTTCAGCCTACCAAGCTATTTTGGAAGGCAACTAAGCATGTGTTGAGATACCTCAGAGGCACATCTTAGTATGGATTATGGTATAGATGGATAGAGGGAGTGAAGCTTCAGGGCTTCACAGATGTAGATTGGGTAGGGAGTCCATTAGATCGGAAGAGCACTTCAGGAGGAATTTTCAACCTTGGTTCAGCTGCAGTTTCTTGGTACAACAGGAAACAGAGGTCAGTTGCACTTAGCTCAGTAGAGGCTAAATACATGGCTACAAGCCAAGCAGCATGTGAGGCCATTTGGATGCGGAAAATTCTAGTTGGGTTGTTTGATCAGAGGATGGATCTAACTATGATCTAGTGCGATAATCAGAGTTGTATCAAACTCTCTGAGAATCCAATATTTCATGATAGGTCCAAGCATATCGATATCTAGTATCATCATCTTCGAGACTATGTGGTGAAGAGGATCATGTTGTTGCAATATATTTCGACCAAGGAGCAGGATGCAGACATTTTGACTAAGGCATTGTCAAAATGAAAATTCAAGTTCCACAGAGATAGGATCGGGGTGACAGATAATCCCTTTCTTGTTGAGAGGGAGTGTTGAAAATAACAACAAGAAATGCTAAAAATAGCATTGCTATAGATAGAATTTTAGGATACATTCCAATTTTAATTAGTCCCTAAATTAAAATTGAGAATTAAAATTCGAATTTGATCTCAGCAGTTGTTTGTAAAATAATTAATTAATTCATCTTGAGTTAATTAGTTGGAGAAAATCAAACATGAAGTCTATGTGAAGACATGCAACAATTATCCCTTTGATTGAGGAAGTTATCCCTTAATTAAGGAGATCAGGATGAGTTGTACTTTGAGTTGTAATTAGTTAGCTCAGTTAACTGAGTTAAGTCCAGTTAGATTAGTTCCAACAATTTGTGGAGCTGATTGTGAGTTCAGTTAGTCAATGCATGCATGAATGCAACTAGTGTACTTCAGATAACTGAATATTCTCTCATAAATAACTCATGCATGTCAATTCAGACAAAGACCCAGTTGAGATCAAAGGATGGGACAATGTACTATCAGTTGCAGGAATATTCCCATGAGGATATCTCTTGCATGCAGAAGGAATTCTTTCCTTGAGGATTGCACAGTTATTTCAGAGGTTAGTGAGCAGTGCGTGAGGTAATTACACATAGGTGGCAACTGGAGGACCCAGGAGAAACTGCGCAAGGAAATAGGAGGCTTGGAGGACTGAAGGAAGGCATATGTGTTGTCTATTCTGTCTATGAGCGGCAGTGGGGGATTGTACTGAGAGCTGGATAGCTTGTGAGCTAAAGCTTTGTGTAATCCTGAGATATTTCCACTTGTATGATAGTACAGAGATCGGGGCTTTTAGCTGAGTCCTTCCCCAGAGTATTCTTCTATGTTCATGTGTGATTGATTTCTTCTTCATCTGTTATATGTGTTCTAATTGATCGTGCTCAAAATCTATTAAGCTTCCGCAAGTTTGATTGTAGAAGTAGATTAAGTATATTGCTTTAGTTACATTGCATTATCAGTTTAATCTATGGTGAAATTTCTACAGATATGCAATGGCCAAATTTACATAAATTAATGTTCAGTACAATTCTTGTTGATCCAAGGGAAGCAAGGAAATTGAGACATTAAAATGTAATTGATAATCCTCATATTTTAGCACAAGATATGCACCTAAGGCATACAATGTTCTGAGATGAAATTTTTGAACATTTTTATCAAACTAAATATTTTTGGTGTCATTATGAATGCTAACATCATGGATCTCCACACATGCATGCATTGTTATGGTTAAAAAATGCTCCTAATATGGACACATTGAATTATGATGATCATGCATAAGTTATATTTGCTAAATAATATTTTGATAGATGTGTGTATGCAATGAATCCACATCGACATGAAATATCCAGGTTAGACTCAATGTTGATGATCATCCTTACTTAAATGACATGTAACAAATGTTTCAATATGATCCTATGGTATATTATGAAGGACTTCTTAATTGTGTTGAGGTTCTCATCAATTGTAATGAGAAATATTTCCTTCGAAATAAGGAAGGAAGATTGGTATGTCGAAATAAGGCACCATGGTATCTATGTGATCAATCAAAACTTTACTTTGATGAGAATGAAGAAAATAAGTATGAACTGAGATGAAATGATGATAGATTGAATACATATAATCATGAAGAATTTCCGATGTGAAGGGATAATACATATTGACAACTTGTTCTTTCAAAGCATGTGGTCGTTACTTACATAAAAAAAATATGCTACAAAGTACTAATAAGAATGAGAAACATTCCATGATTTGTTCAGGTGTGCCTCTTCTATTCAAAATCTAAATGAACTAGCAACACATACATATAAGAGTTTGTTATGTGAAAAAATTGTTGATATGGATATAGGTGTGTAAAATACATGTCATTGGCTTCTAGAGCTCCACCCTTTTGAATGTAGTCATCGATTTGGGGTTATAAATGTTGGTATGAATGTTTTCAAACAAGTGCACATTGATATATATGACAATGATAATGATAATTCTCTTATTGATGCATATACCAAGTGACCTACCCATATTGAGTGCCTTCCCTTCATAGATGTGGAAAAAATGGTCATATGAAAACATCGACATGGGTGTAAATGAAAAGTTAGAAAAATGTAGTTATTGTACATGTATTTACTCGGTATAACTCAGTTCGTAATCGAGAAGATTTCATGTTTGTATAATTTTGATGGTCCAAGTTGGAATTATACAATACCTTCCATGATATTCGTATAGATATAGGTCACACAATTGATGAGATAATGCATATTTGGGAAGAATTTCGATACAAACCATGGCATGTTGATCGAAATTTATTACCTCCAATTGATACAGTTGAACCTGACAAAGAATAAGTTCCAAATCCATCTACATATTCTAGGGAGAATGAAGGATATCATTTGTGGATTGTATAAGAATAAATTTATAAATTTGAATGAGTTGGAGATGCTTGGACATAGGGATCATGATTTTATGCATAAATGGAGCACACGTTTTGTGGATGAAAACACGTCTAATCTTACTATTCATTTCATATTTCAGAAGAAAAAATTCAATTCCATTAATACTAACCAACATCAAAAGTCTTATTCATTTTAAATTCTCGGGGTTAGACAAATAAGAGTATTTGATATTTTCCTTTGCCATTATGGATCAAAGGTTGATCCACTACATATGATCATCCAATAATTGCATGTATAAGAAGCCTTATTTTATTGGAGCTATTAAAAAATACCTTGAGATTGAGTCTCTTCCTTAGAAGAGTCCATTCCTTGTTTTATCTCCTAAAGGGGTGGTAACTTTTAGCTATGTGCAACAACAAATCATTCTACACTTCAAATCCTGATCAAAGAGATAACATGTCTACAAGGATCACATTTAATTACCTTACAAGAAGAGATGAAGCATGTGAAATATATCCTAATAGATCAAATGAGTTTCATTATCAAAGAAATATGTTAACAAACATTGACTCTAGACTTTGCTAGGCTTTCCTAAAAAATGCTAACATTCCTTTTAGTGGGAGGTCAATTATATTGGTTGGTAATTTTTCATGGTTACCACCTATTATGGATTAACTTTTATATACATTTAAAGGTCTTACAAAGGAATTATGGAGGTCATTCACAATAGTTGTGACCATTGACATCGTGTTTCAATAATATGGATGGAGCAATAAGAAAAAAAAAATCATCATTTGTTGAAGAATGTTAAGGATGTCATTCCAACTATGGAATATTGGAAGTTACTCATGACTTGTACAAATAGTTCGTTGGATTATTCTATAAAAAATTCCTTTGATAATGAAATACATTCTTTTTGCAACAAATAATGATGTAAAAAATCACAATAAGCATTGTTTATGAAACCTGAGTTATCTCATTGCAACCAATGTTACTACAATATGAGAAAAATACTTCAAGGAAACATATGAGGAAGACATGGAACATGGGTTACTTATTGCAGTTGGAGATTGGGTGACGCTTACATCAAACATATGGACTGATGTAGGACTTGTCAATGGTGCTCTTGGAGGTGTAGAGAAATTGTGAATAACCCTAGAATTTTACTCTTAGAACCACCCACATATGTTTTAGTATGATTTGATAATTATGTGGGAGTTTCATGGTATGAGTCATTCCCTCAAACACTTCCTATTACACCTATTGAAAAAAGTAATAAAAAATGGCTTCCTTTGAAACTTGCTTGCGAATTAACAATACATAAGTCACAAGGATTGACATTGGAGAAGGCTACTATTAATATTGGGAAGCAAGAGAGATAAGGTATGATGTTTATTGCAATATATCTGTTGGGTCTTGAAATTGTCATTCATTTCCATTACACTTTCACTATTATGTCCATTATATCACCTCCATTTCACCTTCATTTCACTACTATGTCACTACATTCATCCCACTTTCATTATCATTGGGCCACATTTATGTTTTTCCAAACTTTATTAATTCTTAGTCTTTTTAAGTGAATTTGTGGTTAAAAATTAGAAAATAATGTGTATATGCTTATACCTAACAAGTGGGTTGAGATTGTTGACATGTGTAGGTCAAAAGGAGACTTCTAGAAGACCCTTATGTGGCACTCTAAGGCCAAATTCGAATTTGAGTGGAAAGAATCACGAGATCATGAGGATATGTGTCACATCTCTTAATTGTATTGAAATTTTAAGAAGACATGTCTTATCAGTTCCTATTTTGATTAGGACTCTAGAGGTAGAGGGAGAGATTCATGGACTCTTATTAATAAGATGACTTCTCATCTTTTTGTATAAATAGGAGATCTCTCTCCTTTATTTGTTAGCTTTTTAGTCTTAGTCTTAGCTTAGCTTGGCTTGTAGTTCTTTAGCTTGGAGTTTGTAGTTCTTTCTTGATGGCTTTGGAAAGCTTTGGAGAGCTTTGTTGTACTTTGTAATTTTTAAGAATTTGAATAAAGCTTTGATGTTCTCAACATGGAAGGAGATATGAAGTAGATGTCATGGAGCATATTAAAATGTAAGGTAGAGTAGATTTTATTTTGTGATTTTGCTTTGATTTCATTCATGTATGTCATTTTATTGCTTTCAAGTTTGATAGTTTAGATTTTCGATTCATGCAATTTTAATGATGCAAGTATGTTCAACCGGTTGATTGTAGATTAGTTTTTCTTTACATGTTTTTGGATCAAATAGTGACATGAGATTTGCCTCTTTGCTGAGTTTTTTTTTAAGCTTTTCAATTTCAATTATGCTTTGATTTCAATCTTATTTATTTGTTGTTGTTAGCTAGTTTAGATATCAAATTCCTCATGTTATTTGAAATTATCTCCGGAGCCATGGCTTAAGCCCGAAAAGCTACTTGGCGATGTATCGGATTATAAGTGAAGTGATTTGATTTTACTTTCATTCTGCAAGTAGGTAGTTTAGATATCAAGTTCTTCATGTTATTTGACGTTATTTCCGGAGCCATGGCTTAACCCCGAAAAGCTACTTGGCGAGCTATCAGATTATAAGTGAAGCAATTTGATTTTACTTTCATTTTGCAAGTGGGTAGTTTAGATATCAAGTTCTTCATGTTATTCGACGTTATCTCTGGAGCCATGGCTTAACCCTGAAAAGCTACTTGGCGAGCTATCAGATTATAAGTGAAGTAATTTGATTTTTCTTTCATTAATTTGCAAGTAGGTAATTTAGATATCAATTCTTCATGTTATTTGACGTTATCTCCGGAGCCATGGCTTAACTCCGAAAAGCTACTTCGCGAGCTATCAGATTATAAGTGAAGTAAATTGATTTTGCTTTCGTTAGTCTGCTATTTTTTATTTGTTTGAGTGTAATAGTTTAGATTTTATTTCTGTAATTAGATGGGCAGTAGAGACAGTGATTTCATGATTAGTATTTCATCTTTTGTTTGATTTAAGTAGCTACATATTTACATTCCTGTTCAAGTATTAATTTTATCAATAGCATGTTTTGAGATCTTTTGAAGTGCTAAGTTTTGGAAGTTACCATAAGGGACATAAAACCTTGTCTTGAAATCTACATCCATACTTGACCTTTAAAAGTATTATTAAGACCTTAGAATAGGATTTCCATTTGCATTAGACATTTTAGGAGATCAACAAGAACAAAACCCCAAAACAAGATAAAAACTATAAAACAACGAAGTAAGAAAAAAGGTTAACTAAGCACATATGGTGCACCACACTTCATCAGTTTATGATACCCGAATTGATAATTTATGTAGAGCAATTTAAGACGTTAAATTGACTAGACATTTTGGCACCGTTGTCAGGGAAGTGTAATTAGAAGACCTTATTTCTTACATCTAAAAAAAAAAAATTAATAATTCTTGAGTATGCTCTCCTCCTGCGCTTTGTGTGATCTGGAGGATCAGAAAAAGGATTGTTATGTCAAAAAAAAAAATGCAGTGAAAATGGGGACAAAATAAACTTCAACATTTCATTTGATTTAATAAAAAAAATGAAAAAAATAGAAAAAATAAAAATCAAACTACTTTGATAGGTTCAAACTATCCAAGATTGACTGGTTATGGTTTGTAGTGGTCATCAAAGCATTGTGTCCTGTTTTGATAAGAGTCTGCAAATTAGCTGCGGAATGCAGCCTGATTCTGTAGGTCACTATGAATTCCGCAGCTAATTTCAAGGTTTAGCATGCTACAGGCGTCCAATGAAGAAACCGACGACATGGGCATCTCCAGAATTGTCCTAACATGGATTCTATCCTAGTCACCCAACCCAGATTGATAAAAAATCAGCTTAAGACCTCAGTCAAAATCCTATTTTTAGCATGTTTACCTTGAATTCTTTGCCTGCATGAAATGGAAAATCATTAATCATTTTTCCAAAATTTCACAATTTCAGAGAAGAAAAAAAAAAGAGGAAACAAGCAATGGCTATCCCCAATTCCAATTCCATTGTGGCCTCAATAAAAAATCTGCATTCCTGTTCAAGCTTTGGCCTTAAAACGAACCTGTAAAAGCAAATAAAAATAAAAAATAAAAAAACCTGCAATAGCCTCCTCTAGTTGTTTGCCTGACTCTTGTAATCAGCAGCAATACTAGTGAAAATCTTCAACACTCATTAAAAAAAAGAGGCAATTCTGTATAAAAATGTCGAGGATGGATCCTTTATTAATCATATGGGTATGAATCTATCTGCCCTCTGCAAATTTTCTGGCATTGATGCAGAACTGCAAGAGACAGGCAATTGTTAGTTTATGGGAATCTGTCCAAAACTTGATCCAATCGTCCCTCCTTGCATAGTTCAGTGATGTCCACACCATAAGATTCATTTTCGTTTTTTGTCATGAGGCAAGCAACGTTGCACATGGCAAACCCAAACATATGTGTTTTGAAGTACGATTTCTTTAGTATGTCGCTGGGATAAAACAAAGGTCTGAGATCTGAGGTTTAGATCACCGTTCATTTGCTTTCTCTATGCTGAAAATTGCAAATCAAACCAAAAAGTCGAATGCAGCAATTCATAAAAGTGCAGAACAGTAAAAATGTTAATCCACAAAAACGCAAAACAGAAAAAATGTCAAACTTTGAATGCACGATATGACCAAACGGAGGCAAATTTGGAAAAAATAAAACATGGGTTTTTTTGGCAATAGGGTCAATTAGATAACCCAGAAATCATTTTAAGGAATTTGAAGCGGTTTGGGAGATCTCCTCGGTTCTTTGAAGCCCATTTTTGCAGGCCGCGAGAGAAAAAAACGGAATTTGAAATAATAAACTGGCAGTTTGATTTAATTCGGCTGCCTGAGGAAGGGAATTCTAATTAGGAATCAACTGTGTGCTAACATTTAAACATGATTACATGTCTCCAGCCTTTTGCCACCCGTTTGCACCTGCTCTGCCACTTCTCGTTTAACAGCAAGATGGTTGAATACGACACTGTTTGAACGGTTACTTAAATGACGTGAGTGTTTCAGATTCGGAAGGAAGGACTCTTAGACAATTAAATTCAGAGGTTATTAATGAACTGATAGACATGGCTTTTCCTCACCGAAACTCTCCACCACGTCCCCCACCATGCCTCATACCTTCCGTCTTTAACTCGTACATCGTTATGCCAAAGTGTTGTGGTCTATTTGATTGAATCTCTTGCAGCTATATCTCTATATATGGATGAGTTTGCGAGTGTTGGAAACTGCAGAGGAGCTAATTTCCTTGGAGCATTTCAAAATTATTCCTGTTGTATGGAGGAACTGATTTCCATGACTATCATCATCGATTGAAGCCTAGGAATTGCTCATGGACTGGTTATTTCAATTGATAAAGGGTACCTGTGTATTAATTAGTTGAAGGAAGAGAACATCACAGACAGGCCTAGATCACTCTCAGTTAGTTACAGAAACGCGTTTTGTGTAGATTTGTGTAGATGAGCAGCTTCCTGGGTAATTTTCAATGCTGATCTCAAACATTTTTTTTTGTTAAGTCATAAATAATCTCCAGATCCACACATATGCACTTCTTTGAATTCTATTTCATGTGGTTTGCGGGTTGAGTGAAGTAAACAATGGGATGTAAAGTTTTCAGTGATTGAGAATTCTATTGCAGTAGTAACAGAACTACCAAAGCATGGAGAAAGGTGGTTCAAAAACATTGCCACACTTACCACATTGCTGTCAAGTTTGAAACCTTTGCTGAGTATCCTCCATTGGGTCATTTTGCAGTTAGGGATATGTGTCAAATGGTTGTTGTAAGAGTCATTAAAACTATTGAAGAGATCATAAATTTCCATTACTCTAATATATTTTCATCACTAAAATTGTTTGCTTGATATACCATTTACAAAGTTTTTATTTTTCAGGCAGACAGTGAAGAAAATTTAAAAAACAAAAATATAGCAGATCATGAATAATTGGTCTTGTGCACCAACGGTGATCTTAGGCTCTCTCTCCCTGGTACTTGGCTACATAAAATCTCTTTTCCAATAACTTAAATCAGAAAACTGATGTTTGACTGTCTTTTAGCTATAGAATGCAACCTGATTCCGCAGCTAACTGACAATTCCACAGCCATTTTCATACTTCTATAGGTTATAGGTGTCAAAAGATGAAACAAACCACATGGGTAGCTGGGAAAATGCCAGTACATGCATGGTGTCCTATCCATTTGATCCAAGTCAATGAAAAACACCCTGGTCAAAGAGAAGTCAAGGTGTGTGTTATCACTAAGTCGCCACATGTCAAAAAAAAAAAAAACAAGTTTGAATCAATGAAATGAATAAGTTATTTTCTCACTTTTCTGAAGGTATTGATTAATTTTGCACTGATGATGAAAGATGAATAGCTAAATTTTTATTCAAGATCTTTAGCTACAGAAACTGTGCACATTTCGCAGCTAAAGTCCAATTCCATAGTTAAACATCAGTTTGCAGCTGAAAAACCTCATTGTTCAAATCAGCCTAACTTTCTCATACGAAATTAGATTTTGATGATTCAAGTATCACTGGAAAGATCTCAACAAGAGTTACACAATGAGAAATCCATCATTAGAGTTTGAAATGGTCAATAAGGAAATAAATTGTTGAAAAGAAGCAACATCAACTTGAGGCGCTAATTCCAAAACAGGTATAAATTCTTTTGATTTTTCCTTTGGGAACTTGTTTCATTAATACAAATTCTTAGTTTTGTGTGTAAATATCATAACTAGAGAGATTGGACATCTCTCTCCTTTGATAATATTACATTCCATTGCAGAAGACGTATTAGTTTTTTTTGCAAGTTCCAGGAGGAAGAACAAATGACTACAAGAGAATGGTGTCTCTCTAAGAGACCAATTTATTTCATAAGAGGATGATCAGCAACAAAGAGGAAATATGCTGATGCAAAATCAAATCCAAACACTTGAAAAACTTTCAGATACTACTGTCTCCATCACATCCATACCTCATAATAAAACATTCACCTCATTTCACTTCATACTTTCCATTTACATTCACATACACTTTCCATCTCCTTTTGTCCATTCATAATCCACAAATAAAAGCAAGAGGCTCATTCACATGCTTATTTCCCATTGCCATTTCTACTCTCCATTGCCATCTTCCATTTTCATCTTTCATTTCCTGTCATTTTCATTTCACAAATAAGCCCTGCTTCAATGCAAATTATTGAGTCCATAGTCCTTTGAGTCTAAGTTCTTTGTAAAAACACCTTGAGACTTGCATGCTTTAATGGCGAGTCCTCATGCTGACAAACAATGGGAATACATTAATGTCCCTTGTTCATTAGATCTTCTAGGTGACTCAACATCGGCAAATTCATTTGTACCTGGCAAGATGTGTTTGGGCATCTTGACTCTCATTGTCATCAATGGTGAGAGTTCTCGTGTTGACTAGTGGCATCCATTAATGGCCACTAAGTCAAAAATTTCCTGCTATGTTCGACATCATAACATTTTTTTCACATAGTAGGAATTGTGCCAATGAGTTTTGAAGACATGAAGACTACTATTTTCAGCATTTTGAAGCAGATTCAACAATTTTTAGTAGAAACAATAAAAAGTCATCTTAACTATTTATCCATGACTCCTCTTGTTCAGCCACTTGAAGAAGAATATGATCAGAATTTTGCAGCCACCACACATACAACTCATCCATTCCAAAGGGTAAGTTAAGGTATGTCATTTTCTAACTTTTGACCATAGAATTCCATAAAAAGCTAGAACGATAATTGTTGGAAAAACATTTCTCTTCCTCATTTCATAAAATTGCCAATACCATCAGTTGGGGCCCCGGGGGGGGCAAGGGGAAGGAATACATTCATATTCATATCTTGCCATGTCCATATCATATTCAGGAGCCCACATACTTCTAACATATATTAACTATTACATTGTTATTATGAGCATACAATGGCTTTTCTTCAAAAAGTGCTTAAAGGATAAATTGGATATAAACAAAATCATGGTTGTCACACAAGAACCAACCATCATGCAATCTAATAAAGATATACCTTACAAAAATAATCAAAATATCATTATGCAAAGTTCAAAGATCAAAATAGAAGGCAACAAAAAAAAAAAATGGTTGTAACACAAGAACCAACCATGTTGCAATTCAAGTAAAACACTTTGCAAAAATATAAAGTTATCAAATGATATCATGCAAAGTTAAGCCAAAGCTCAAGGATCAAAAGAGTTAATGTAATATATATTGCATGAGGACATGCAATAACTTCACTTGGGGAGTATGTTAGGTCTTGAAAATGTCATTCATTTCCATTACACTTTCACTATTTTTTTTTTTAACAAAGTCGGTTGCTATATTAATGGCTGAGAAAAAAAAAAGAGAGTCAGAGCTCCTGAGATACATTAGATACCGATGGCGGCTTGGATCAAAGGAGTTACAAAATAGAGATCTCTCCTTGATCCTTCTCCTGCTTGTTCTTCTTCTAAAATTACCTGAGCTACTGTAGCTTCTTACAAATTGAAACAACCAAAATTGACATTTGCAGAACATTTTTTAATCTATTTCTATATGACTAATTTGCCTTGCGGTGGATTCCTCCGGCTTTTGTTCCACTTCTGCCTACTTGGCACTTGAGGAACTTGGGGCTTCATTATTTCGCTTGTCCATCATATATTGCAGGATCGAAATCGACTCTTCCGCATGACTGCACCTGTTTGACAAGTGGCTGAACTGCTCATGAAGTGAAGCGACCCTATGCAGGAAGAGGTCAATTTCAGCTCGGTATTTATCATTGATGATGCAGTTCTGGTCTTCAATTCTTGTCTCCAAGATCCTCTGCTGATTCTCCAAGATACGCTGCTGAGCCCTGACTTCTTCTAATTCGACTTGCAGGTCCGCACAATGTAGACAGTCTTCATTGCGTGCCATACTTGCTGCTGGGGGTGGAAGAAATAAGGAGCGGGTGCGCACAAAATTTGGAATATAACTCACAACACAGGGGGCAGAGAGATTGAGAGCAACACAGTGCGCAGCTGGGCTCTTGATGGCCTGAAACTGCCTGGAGGCGTGGAAGACAATCAGACGGATAGAGCAAAAGAGAGTTGTCCAGAGGTTCGGATCGCTACACAGAGGGCAGAGACTATCTCTGAAGCAGAAGCAACGGTTCAATAGACAACACAGCACACGAGAAATCACCTGAGGACAAGTTCGCTTGGAAGCAATGACAGGGAGCAAGCGTCGAAGAGAGGAATACTTAGCGCTGATGAATGAAGGAAGGGGGTGAGATATAGGAAGAAGCTGGAGAGGGGTGAAGCGGGGGAGGGGCCAACCAGTCACGGGATGAAGGAGGGGATCCTGATGGCAGACCAGAGAAATGTCCTGGAGGATCCATGAATCAGATCTGAGGAGACATCTGCCGGCAGAGTTGATGAGATTGTCGAGATTAATGAGTATTTTGTGGATTTCGTGTCTTTGCAATATCCTGCTGCAGTAAGCAATCCTGTTGAAAGCCTGAGGAAGATGATTCCAATCGATTCTGTCAGTGCTTTTAGGCTTAACGCTGATGAGTTTATTTGGAGTCATGGCAAAGGTTGGTAAGTCTCCTTGGAGTTGCAGCTTAGGGTGCCAACTGGCCTTCCACACGCACTGTTGGCGCAACCGTCAACCCTCTTATTAAGGTTACGAAGAATATGGTAGTATTGAATGTCATCCATTGCCTGATGCAGAATTTGATTGCGCCTATTAATTTGCTGAAGGAGAGTGTTGGGAGAGTCCTGCTGGTGGACCATTAGGCGGATGACAACAGAGGAATCCCCGAATACCTTTGCCTTCTTTATCCCCAGTTTGCCTAACTGAGTTAGGCCCTGGAACAGAGCTAGTGCTTCAGCTCTATTATTCGAGACCTTCCCTAGACCCCACTCATAATGGAGGATGCACTCCCCGTTGGCGTTGATAATCAGCCCCCCTGCTCCAGCTGTACCAGGATTTGATTTAGATGCCCCGTCGAAGAACAGATAGAAGCAGTTGCAGTTTTGTATCCAATTGGTGAACTCCTCTTCTTTTAATCTAACTTTCCACCCTAGACCCCACTCATAATGGAGGATGCACTCCCCGTTGGTGTTGATAATCAGCCCCCCTGCTCCAGCTGTACCAGGATTTGATTTAGATGCCCCGTCGAAGAACAGATAGAAGCAGTTGCAGTTTTGTATCCAATTGGTGAACTCCTCTTCTTTTAATCTAACTTTCCATGAGCTAGCTTCTACCTTGCTCTGTGCATCCTTCTTGCTACCTTCCTGTACATTATGATTTTTTTCCAGAATGTAACTTATGAAATCTCGCTCCTCCACACTATATCTTGTTGCATCGATCTTTCCAGTGGTGTTGATTGAGATAGTTTCCAGAGCAAGGATTTTGGCTTTGCTGCAGGTTATTCGTGTAGTTGAGCTCTTGTCTTGGAAATTTTTTTGATTTCTAGCTAACCAGATTCGCCATAGCAAGGTGTGAGGGAGAGTGTTCCATACTCTCTTCACCAAGTTGCTTCTTTTTTCTTTCCAGGGGCAACATTTTCTCCATTTGTAGATTGTCTCCGCTATGGTATGCTGAGGTTCCCAAATTAAATTACCAGTGGAGGACATCTTTTCCCAACATTCAACAGCAAAGGGGCATTCTATGAATAGATGATGCATTGTTTCTTCGGCATTGCAACAGTTGGGGCATCTGGATGGGCTATTGATGCCTCTTCTTTTTAGGTTCTCTGCTGTTAAGATTTTGCCTTTCAGCAAGAGCCATATAAAAAATTTTATTTTTGGGAGAGCCTCTGATCTCCAAACAATTTTCCAATGGTTCCACAAATTCATCTGAAAGGTGCTATTGCAAAGGTGTTGATGGTCTGCTCTGACTGTATAATTTGTTCCTATTGAGTCCCAGCAAAAACCATCCCTTTCATCTTCCTTGATGGGAGCCTTACTGTGGAGGAGAGACTTCAGATAGCTGAGGCTAGGTTCTAATGCGTTGGGGATTTCTGGGAAGGACCAACCAGTCCAGGCATGGGAATGAGGGTCCCAACTGGAAATTTGAGCCAGATGATGGATACCTCTATTGTTGAGAAATTTGATGACGGGTATGGCCTCTTTATGCATGATCAAGGGTTGTTGTCCCAGGATTTTGTCAGTTCCAAAGTTGATGCTGGCTCCCCCCCCTGGAACTTTCGAAATATTTTGAATCATAAGAGGTAGGGCTTTCTTGCATAACCTCCAGATTTTAGTGGAGTCTCTGTTGGGGATATTGGATTCAAGGAGTTGCTGCCTGGGGAAGTTTAGATATTTGATCTCCAGCACCTTTTTCCACCACGATGAGGGTCCTGTTATTAACCTCCATACAGTTTTCGCACCAAAGGCCAGATTTAAGAACTTTGGCGATCTAATACCAAGACCTCCTCTATCTTGGGTTTGGATTACATGCTTCCAACTGACTAAATTAAACTTGCTTTTATCATTCTTCCCCCCTTGCCAAAGGAAGTGGCGAAGTGCAACTTCCAATTTATGGTGAAAAATGGCAGGAGCTTGATATAGAGAAAAGTGGTAAAGGGGAAGGGAAGTGATACCTGATTTAAGGAGAATGAGCCGGCCTGCTGGGTTGAGCCACAATGTTCCCCATTGCTGCACTTTCCTCTTTACCTTGTCAATGATTCCGTTCCAAGTTTCAGCCTTCAAAGGGCCCAAGCTCACTGGCATGCCTAGATAGGAAAAGTGGGTCCATTCCAGCTTGCATGTGACACCAAATATGTTTGCAATGCTATGGATAACCTGATTTGAAGTGTTCCATCCGTATATACAGCTTTTGAGCTGATTGACCAAGCCTCCAGAATACCCCATAAATTGGTCAAGGAGTTTCTTGAATCGCCTTGCTATTGTGGTGGAGGCTCCCCCAATTAATAAGGTATCATCAGCAAACTGTGAGTGATTAATGTTTTTTGCTCCATTCCCGAATTTGATACCGGTTATAAGGCCCACTCTCCGATTGTGGTCCAAAGCTTGACTGAAGGATTCTGCCATGAGGATAAAGAGGTAGGGAGAGAGGGGACAACCCTGTCTGAGACCCCGGGAAGATTGGAATGCTTCACCTGGCCTACCGTTGATCAGGGGGGAGATCCAGGGCCCAGAGATACAAGCTACAATAATATTAATGAAGGGAGTTTCGAAGCCCATCTTTTTTAGGACAACAATAAGGAAGGAATGCCTTACTCTATCAAAGGCATTCGCCAGATCGAGCTTTAGGACAAATCCTTTCTCTTTCCTGGATAAACTTGAGTGGATGGCTTCTTGGACAAGGAGAATGGAGTCAGTGATATGTCTGTTGGGCAGGAAGCCTCCTTGATTTTCAGATATCAAGGAGGGAAGGAGGGGTTTTGTTGGAAATAATACTGAGAGGGGGGGTGAATCAGTATTATCAAGCAATTTACCAAATCTTCCTTATTTGATCTTTTGAATTATTCTTGTATATCAGTACCATAAAATAATGAGCATGAAAAATAGACAGTCACACCAAAGAACACAAGATGTAAGGTGGAAACCCAATGCGGGAGAAAACCACCTGCTGCAATATGTCTCTATCTTCTTTCAAGAAATTCTTTTTACAATGATTTTGTACTGGTGCAGTCCTTTACCAGCACGCAGGCTGCAACCTGCAGAGAGCTACAACTCTCTCTCGTTTTCCAGTCTCTCCTGGAAGGGAGCTACAACCCCCTACTTCTTTTCATGAAGAATCAAATGATCAACAAGTATACAACAGATACAGTCCACTACAGATATCAGATCAGTAATTACAGAAATAACCCAGAACACCTTATGAACAGAAATATACAGTTAACAGATCATCTTAAGACAGGGACGCATATTTTCTTTCTGTGACCTGCGACTGGACGCAGTCTACCTTCCACTGATCTGCGTGCCGACGCACTGTTCCTCTATGCTTTGCTGCGACCGGCGAATCCAGAAACACTATCGCGCCGCGTCTTTTGCTTCAGAGACGCACCCAATAACACAGTCGCGCCGCGTCCTTTGCCTCAGAGACGCACCTGAGCCTTTACTGTACTGCGTCCCGGCGCACTTTCCCTTCACTGAACCTGCGTCCCTTCAGATATAAAAGATATGAGGACTTCAGAACCAACCCAAACACTCAGATCCACAGATCTGATCATGCGCCATAGAGATCACAGTCCATTAGAAGATTCGCCTTCATAGATCTGGACTAGATCTCACCAAAAGATATTCAACCAAGATGATGATTAATCCAAATGAACTCCTTTCCTTTATATAGGCAAGCTTCTCCCCAAAACATGGAACAATACCATGAGCCGACACCATAGAAACACAAAACCGTCGGCTAGATACCACGCAAGAAACCCCCACGTGCTTTTCTCTGCCTTGAAATGTGTGCACTGGGCGGACGCACCTCCTGAACGGATGGTCGGCGTCCCTGGACGCGGGTTCTCTATGGTATACCTGTGGGGACGCACTTGCTGAACATATTTCCTGCGTCCTTCTTGATTTATCACCTGAATGGGTTTGCCATCAAGGACAACACCTGAATCATAATGCCAACAATCTCCCCCTTTGGACTTGATGGCAACCACATAATCTTCAGCTTCATTCTCCCCCTTTGACATCAAGAGCAAAGGGTATGCTCCCCCTATGCTCATGCATCTCCAGATCTGTAACCAGAAATCCATCATGAAGGAGATAGAGACATATTGCAGCTATTTCCAAGATCTCCTTCTCCATAATGCCAACAATGCATTATGTGCTCCCCCTGAGCCTATACCACCAATAGGAAGATGATCAACAGTAAGATGATGCATCAACAACCCCCAGCTTTTGCCTGAGGTATTCAAAAGTGTCCCTGGGCAATGGTTTGGTGAAAATATCAGCAACTTGTTCCTTAGAAGGAACATACTCCAACTTGACCTTCTGTTCAAGTACTTGTTCCCGGAGAAAATGGTACTTGATTGGTATGTGCTTGGTTTTTGAATGCATAACCGGATTCTTTGAGATGTTGATTGCACTTGTGTTGTCACATAAGATAGGGATTGGAGGAGTACAAGTGATTTGATAATCCTGCAAATTCTGCATCATCCAAAGGAGTTGGGTGCAACAAGATGCAGCAGCAACATATTCTGCTTCAGCTGTAGACAAGGCAATTGAACTCTGTTTCTTGCTGAACCAAGAGACCAGTCTGGGACCCATAAAGAACGCACCACCACTTGTGCTTTTCCTGTCATCCACGCTTCCGGCCCAATCTGCATCTGTATAGGCATGAAGAGTAAGATCTGTATCTCTAGGATACCATAAGCCATAATTTTGAGTCCCTTGAAGATATTTGAAAATTCTCTTCACTGCTTGAAGATGAGTCTCCTTCGGATTTGCCTGAAATCTTCCAACTATTCCAACTGCATGCATGATGTCTGGTCGGGTACCTGTCAAATATAGTAAACTTCCAATCATAGATCTGTAGGTTGGTTGATGTACTGCTGCAGATTCATCATTTGCACTGAGACTACATCCTGTGACCATGGGTGTACATACTGGTTTTGCATCTTCCATGCCATATTTCTTCAAAATCTGCTTGAGATACTTGGTTTGAGATAAAAGGATTCCTCCTTCCTTCTGTTGGATTTGCAAACCAAGGAAATATGTCAGTTCTCCTAGCAAGGACATTTCAAATTCTTTCTGCATGACTGAGGCAAAGCTTTGACTCATAGCTTCTTCATTGCTGCCAAAAATAATGTCATCTACATACACAACAAGTATTAGCAATTTGTCATTTTCAACTTTTATATACAGATTGCTATCTGCTGAACCTTTTAAGAACCCTTGTTGATGAAGATATTTGTCCAACCGGTAGTACCAAGCCCTTGGAGCTTGTTTGAGACCATAGAGAGCCTTTTTCAATCGGCATACAAGATTTGGATCATTTCCAAGAATGAACCCATCTGGCTGTTCAATGTACACTTCTTCTTCCAAGTCTCCATTCAAAAAGGCTGATTTCACATCCATTTGAAATACTTTGAAGTTCTGAAAACTTGAGAGAGCAAGGAACATTCGGATGGCCTCAAGTCTTGCAACAGGAGCAAAAGTTTCTTCAAAGTCTATTCCTTCTTGCTGCGCATACCCTTTACAGACGAGTCTGGCTTTGTTTCTAATTACTTCTCCATTTTCATTCAATTTATTTTTGAAGACCCATTTTGTTCCAATAACATTCTTATCTTTTGGTCTAGGAACCAGCTCCCAAGTGTTGTTCTTTTCGATTTGCTCAAGTTCTTCATCCATTGCTTTCACCCAACATTCATCTTTGCATGCCTCTTTCACATTTTGTGGTTCGGTGGAGGAAAGTAATGCCAAATAGCTTGAAGCTTCTGCAACTGTTCTTCTAGTTTGTATACCTGCTTCTTTTTGTCCCATGATCTGAGATTCTGGATGGTTCTTCTGAACATATCTGGATGGAGTCTTTTCTTCTATTCTTGTCCGTTCTTCTGCTTCTTCGTGAGGTTCTTCTTGAGATTCTTCTTCTTCATCATTCTGTCTTTGAGGGTAGCTCTCATCTTCTTCGATGTCTTCACGATGTATTTGCCTAGGAATATATCCCTTTTCATCAACCACTACATCAATGCTGTCAACAATTCTGCCAAGTCTTTTATTGTAGCATTTGTATGCTTTGCTATGTGGAGAATAGCCAAGAAGAATGCCTTCATCTGCTCTAGGATCAAGTTTGCCAAGCTGCTCCTCAGTATTCTTGATATAGCATTTGCTCCCAAATATTTTGAAGTGCTTTACCGAAGGAGTTTTACCACTCCAGAGCTCATGAGGGGTTTGAGTGCTGTTCACCCGGACATTTGTCTTGTTGAGAATAATAACCGCAGTATGTGCAGCCTCACCCCAGAAGGTTGCGGGGGTTCCTGATTCATCAAGCATAGCACGAGCCATTTGTTGGATTGTTCTGTTCATTCTTTCAACAACTCCATTTTGCTGAGGCGTTCTAGCTGTAGAGAATTCTCTCCTTATCCCATGTTCATCACAGAAATCGAAAAATTCATTTGAAGTAAATTCCCCACCTCTGTCAGATCTGAGGCACTTAATTTTGTGACCTGATTCATTTTCAGCTAAGGCTTTGAAGGTTTTGAATTTTTGGAATGCTTCATCTTTGTGCTTCATAAGACCTAACCAAACAAACCTGGAGAAATCGTCAATAAATAATATCAAGTATTCCTCTCCTCTAGGTGTTCTTTTTCTGAATGGTCCACATACATCTGTATGTACTAGCTCAAGAGGCATGCTGGCTGATCCTTCTTTCTCTGGAAAGTTAGTTCTGGTTTGTTTTCCAAACTGACATGATCTGCATATGGTGTTGTCAGGAATTTTGATATCTGGAAGATCGCGAACTGCCTGATATTTGCAAGCTTTCCTTATTTGTGAGAAGCTTAGATGTCCCAACCTTCGATGCCATAACCAGTGCTCTTCATTCTTGCTTAGATAGCATTGTTGTTGTCCTTCATCAAATATGTATAGATTATTTGGAGTTCTCTTTCCTTTGAGAACTGTTTTACCTGTATCAAGATCACGAACAAGGCATCCATTTGATCTGAATATAACCTCGGTTCTTTGATCACACATCTGGCTGACACTTAGTAGATTATGCTTCAATCCATCAACAAACAAAACATTTCCAGCCTTAACATCTTCTTTTAAAGGAGCAATACCTTTTCCTTTTATAGTTGCAGGAGTATCATTTCCAAAAGAGACTTTCTTTCCCTTTTCTAAATTAGAATAAGACTCAAGTTTTTCTTTATCACTTGTCATATGCTTCGAACATCCACTGTCAATGTACCATAGATTTTCTTGTCCTTCTGCATAAAATGCTATCCCACATCTTTCTGTTTGAGGTTCCTTTATTCTCCATGTTTTGGCGCCTGAGGCTTGTTCCTTTTTCTGCTCTTGTACCTTTCTTTCCGGAAACCTGCTTCTGCATTCAAAGTCTTTATGTCCAAAATTATTGCAAATAGAACATTCAACTTCATTTTCAAGCGCTGAAAAGTTGTTATAGGTCCTTTTTGTAATCCCTGTCATACTTCTTTGTTTTTGAGCTTCCCTAGTCATGATTGTTTTATACGCAACACATTGAGCTGCTTTGTGACCAAAGTTATGGCAAGAAAAGCATTGTCCATTGAAGAAGCTTCTGCGATTATTGGATCTACCAGCCAACTGATTGTAATTTCTATTTTCATCTATTCTTGAACCAAATTGAGAAGATTTTACCTGTGGCTGGTTGTGGCTTTTGTTCACCCTTAAGCTGGATTGCCCCTGATAGTTTCTGCTTGACATTTGTCCCTGCTTTACCTGATGATCTTCCTTGTGCTCTTGCTCATTTCTTCTTGCTGCATCAAGATAACTTTTTGAAGTGGATGCTTGAGAAGTTTCTCCATTATAGCCCAAACCTGTCTTATTTAGTGGAGACCGTTGCACACTGATAATCTCATCCAAAGTTTCAGCTCCTTTGACAAACTTGAGATTAATAGTTTTTGTTTTCTCAATTTCTTTTCTAAGACCAACAATTTCACCTTCTAATTTTTCAAGATGTTTTTCCTTTTCATCAATTTGGAATTGTAGAGTATCAATAATCATGTTCTTTTCTTCTATGCATCTCTTGAGTCTAGTAATTTCATCATAAAGGTTATCCACATCTACAGCATTCTCATAATCATCATCTTCAAATGCCATTAACAACCTATATTTATTACCTTGTTCATCTTCATCACTGTTTGATAAGCCATCACTATCTTCATGGGTGTAGTAGCTTTTCTTATTTGCGCTTTGTTTCTTGTTCCATCTAACTGGTTCCTTTCCTTTATCCTTATAAGAACATTTTGCAGCATAATGACCTACTCTTCCACAAGCAAAGCATTTGAAAGGTAGCTTACCTCTGAACCTTCCAGAACCTCTTTGAAGATTTCTGACAAAATTTGATTCTTCTTCCTCTTCTTCTGGATCATGGCTTGCTTCATAGTAATCTTCTTTGCCTGATGCTTTAAAAGCAGCCTCCCTTCTGTCTGATGGTCCTCCCTTTCTCATTTCATAAGCAGTTAGAATTCCATGTAGCTGAGACATAGTAAGAACACGGAGATTTTCTTTTTCTTCTATTGCAGATACTTTGGATTCAAACTTGGGGGATAATGATCTTAGAATCTTTTGAACTACTAGAGACTCCTTTACTTCTTCACCCAAATTTTTCATACAATTTACAATCTCATCTACCCGAAGAAAATAATTAGCCACACTTTCATCATTATACATCTTGAGAGTCTCATATTGAATTCTGAGAGTTTGAAGTTTGGCTTGTTTTACCTGTTCATCTCCTTCATAGCTTGTGATCATTTTGTCCCATATTTCTTTTGCTGATTTGAAGTGCATTACCTTCATGAATTCTGTTTGGGATATACTTCCTAATAGAGTACTGACTGCTTTTGCATTTGTTTCATACTTCTTTTTCTCAGCTGGATCTGTAGGAGTAGCTGAAGGAAAAGCATAGCCTGTTTCTACAATGTCCCAAACTTCAGTACCAAGAGATTGAAGATATGCAGTAACTCTTACCTTCCAATAATTGAAGTTTGTCCCATCAAAAACTGGTGGCCTGATTGATGCTTCTCTCTCGTAGTTGCTCATGATGAACGATCTACCTTCAAGCGATCAAGCTTTTCTGAAGGACCTGCTCTAATACCAATTGTTGGAAATAATACTGAGAGGGGGGGTGAATCAGTATTATCAAGCAATTTACCAAATCTTCCTTATTTGATCTTTTGAATTATTCTTGTATATCAGTACCATAAAATAATGAGCATGAAAAATAGACAGTCACACCAAAGAACACAAGATGTAAGGTGGAAACCCAATGCGGGAGAAAACCACCTGCTGCAATATGTCTCTATCTTCTTTCAAGAAATTCTTTTTACAATGATTTTGTACTGGTGCAGTCCTTTACCAGCACGCAGGCTGCAACCTGCAGAGAGCTACAACTCTCTCTCGTTTTCCAGTCTCTCCTGGAAGGGAGCTACAACCCCCTACTTCTTTTCATGAAGAATCAAATGATCAACAAGTATACAACAGATACAGTCCACTACAGATATCAGATCAGTAATTACAGAAATAACCCAGAACACCTTATGAACAGAAATATACAGTTAATAGATCATCTTAAGACAGGGACGCATATTTTCTTTCTGTGACCTGCGACTGGACGCAGTCTACCTTCCACTGATCTGCGTGCCGACGCACTGTTCCTCTATGCTTTGCTGCGACCGGCGCATCCAGAAACACTATCGCACCGCGTCTTTTGCTTCAGAGACGCACCCAATAACACAGTCGCGCCGCGTCCTTTGCCTCAGAGACGCACCTGAGCCTTTACTGTACTGCGTCCCGGCGCACTTTCCCTTCACTGAACCTGCGTCCCTTCAGATATAAAAGATATGAGGACTTCAGAACCAACCCAAACACTCAGATCCACAGATCTGATCATGCGCCATAGAGATCACAGTCCATTAGAAGATTCGCCTTCATAGATCTGGACTAGATCTCACCAAAAGATATTCAACCAAGATGATGATTAATCCAAATGAACTCCTTTCCTTTATATAGGCAAGCTTCTCCCCAAAACATGGAACAATACCATGAGCCGACACCATAGAAACACAAAACCGTCGGCTAGATACCACGCAAGAAACCCCCACGTGCTTTTCTCTGCCTTGAAATGTGTGCACTGGGCGGACGCACCTCCTGAATGGCTGGCCGGCGTCCCTGGACGCGGGTTCTCTATGGTATACCTGCGGGGACGCACTTGCTGAACATATTTCTTGCGTCCTTCTTGATTTATCACCTGAATGGGTTTGCCATCAAGGACAACACCTGAATCATAATGCCAACAGGTTTGAGTCTGGTAGCTAATATTTTGGATAGAATTTTGTAGGAGGAATTGCAGAGGGAAATGGGTCGGAATCTGAAAAAAGAAGAGGGCCGATTTTCCTTAGGTATGAGGGCAAGAAAGGTGGAATTGGTGAATCCTCCTAATTTCCCTTTTCTTTGCACCCATCAAATCATCTTTGTCAGGTCCTTTTTTATCAGAGTCCAGAACTCCCTGAAGAAACAGATGGGGAATCCGTCAGGCCCGGGCGCCTTATCAGGATGTAGACTCTAGATTTCTCTTTTAATTTCCTCTTCTTCAATTTCCTTGCTAAGGTTGTCGTTCATCTCCTTAGTGACTCCTTTGGGCAGATGTTGGAGCAAGTCAGAATAGTCTTCTGGCCCTTTGACTTCAGTTAGGAGGTCCCTGTAGTGCTTGGAGGCAGCATTCCTTATGGTTTCTTGAGTGCTGTGCCGATTTCCTTCACTGTCCAGGATTGTGTTTACATTGTTCCTGAGCTTTCGAGCAGTGGCCTATTTGTGGAAGTAGGTTGTATTTTTGTCTCCTCCTTGAAGCCATAATTGTCTAGATTTTAAACGCCACTTGGTTTCTTCCTCCCTATTAATGTGACTCAACTGTGCGTATAATACACTTTCTTGCTCCTTATTTTGCTGCGATAGTCCATGCTCTTCGATCCTTGACTGCACACCTTCTAATTCATTCTTGACTTTCTTTTTGATCTCCTCTGGCTCCTGATAACTATCTTTGGCCCAATCTTTTAATACCTGCTTGGTTCTTTTTAATTTGGTTTCCCAAATAAAGCATGGCGAACCTTCCACATGCTGGCTCCAAGTCTTCTGAACAATTTCTCTGGCTGCAGGAATCCGATTCCAAAGAGGGCTATATTTAAATGGAATAGGGCCAAGAGGACAGTGGGTTTCCAAAGTTAGAGTGATGGGGTAGTGATCAGAGGCAGAGGTATTGAGAATGTTGGCATATCCTACAGAGAAGGAAGAGAGATACGAGATGTTGACTAGAAATCTATCTAGTCTTTCCATTATGTTGCCTATACCAATCCTACGATTACTCCAGGTATATCTGCGATTTTTGGGTATAACATCAACTAATTCATGCTCCTGGATGATGGTCTCTAGACGGCCTCTGAAGGGATCTGGAGCGAAAGTTCCTCCCCTTTTTTCATTGGCATGTAGAATCAGGTTGAAGTCACCTGCGACTATAATATTTGTATTTTGTTCCCCATCAATGCTTGTCTTCAAATCATCCCAGCAGATTTCCTTTTCTCTGTAATGGTTGGGAACATAAACATTATATATAATTACTATTTGATTGCCTGTTTTGCTGTCAAGAGTGGTTCTGATCCAATTCTGGTGGGGATTTGTTGAGGTGCAGTTCCATTTACTGTTGTCCCAAATGGTGACAATTCCTCCGGAGGCTCCTCTAGATTCACTAATGCATCCTAAGTACTGTTTCTGCTGAGCTATAATTTTTCTCATTTCTTGCTGATCTTGTTTTGTCTCCTGTATCAGCATGATTTTTGGCTTTTCATTGTGAATTAGATCTCTGAGGGCAGCTATTTTAGAGGGGTGCCCTAAACCCCTGTTGTTCCAAGAAAGGATTTTTGTCATGATGCATTGGGCATGCGGAGAGGTGCTTTCCTCTCTTGGTCTTTGCCGCTTGTCTCTTTCTCTTGGTGCCCAAGGATGAAGGACTCTATTGGAGCTTGTGTGCCCATGGCTAAGTCCTTCTGGGCATTCTCATCCCTGTGTTGCTTAGTTGATTTTCTGCCAGGTCCCGGTTTTTTGTATGTATCGTTGGTTGCTCCATGTTCTTTTGAAGAGCTTTTGGTGATCCTTGATGAAGGGGGTTCGAGGGGGGTCTGAGAAGAGATGGTCTGGGGTAGATGGAAGTCTGGGGGCTCTGAGGAGGGGTTTTTAGGGGTAGAATCGACAGTGGAGAGGATAAGGAAGGGGTTGGAGGAGGAGGGGAGGGGCGGTTCAGGAGGGAGGGGGGCAGAAGGGGAGGGAGAGGAGGAGGAAGGACGCAGATTAGAGGGTCCAGGGTTATCAGAATCCATGGAAGGCTTGGGGGGAGGAGCTGATTTCTTCTTTTTGACTGGTTCCCAGTGACCATCTTGCTCATCATTCTCTGCATTAACAAGTTTAGTACATCTATTAGCAAAGTGTCTGTATTCGTGACATACCTTGCATTTAAATGGTATCTGCTCATAATCCAGTTGCTGGATATGGCTCCAGTCGTCCACTTTCAACTTTATTGCTTCAGGCAGTCCTCTACCTAGGTCCACTTCGACACAGATCCTTGCACAAGCTTGCATGTTGTCCTTGGGCTCGCTACGGTCAATATATTTGCCAATAGCGTTCACTATGGCCTGAACAGACTCATCTCCCCAACAGTGGAGAGGGAGGTGAGGGAGATGGACCCAGACTGGAACGACACTAGGGATATCCAACTCCGGATCGAAATCTGGGGTCCATTGATTGAGATAGAGACCCCTGGAATCCATGAAATACGGCCCATTCCTGAAGATCAAATCCTTGTCCTCTTTGGATTCGAAATGGAAGGTGTAATACCCTTTTCCGCAGAACCTAATTGATATTTTCCCTTGGATCTTGTCTGACCAGTTTCGTTCGACCCATCTTTGGACTATTCTTGGCGATGGCCAAAGGCCTGTAAATTGCCCTATGAGTCCTTTCTCGGCAAGGGATAGCGCTGCCATGCGAGGCAGGGTTGGAGGCAGCTGGACTTCCTGAAGAACATCTAGCTTCTTGACAAATTTCGAGATTGCAGGTCTGGGGCATTGAGGAGGGAGATATTTCACCAGATCTGAGAAGGCTTTTTGAGGGTCGCGGTCCTCCCGAGGTGATTCCGGGAGGGCCATGGCTGGGGCCAAGGCCCAGGCCGTTGCGCTGCTAGTTGAAGTCGATCTCCAGGGACGCGATCAGGCTGGGTGTGCGCTCACGAGTTCTCTCCACTCCATTACACTTTCACTATTATGTCCATTATATCACCTCCATTTCACTACTATGTCACTACATTCATCCCACTTTCATTATCATTGGGCTACATTTATGTTTTTCCAAACTTTATTAATTCTTAGCCTTTTTAAGTGAATTTGTGGTTAAAAATTAGAAAGTAATGTGCATATGCTTATACCTAACAAGTGGGTTGAGATTGTTCACATGTGTAGGTCAAAAGGAGGCTTCTAGAAGACCCTTATGTGGCACTCTAAGGCCAAATTCGAATTTGAGTGGAAAGAATCATGGGATCATGAGGATATGTGTCACATCTCCTAATTGTATTGAAATTCTAAGAAGACATGTGTCTTATCAGTTCCTATTTTGATTAAGACTCTAGAGGTAGAGGGAGAGATTCATGGAGTCTCATTAATGAGATGGCTTCTCATCTTTTTGTATAAATAAGAGATCTCTCTCCTTCATTTGTTAGATTTTTAGTCTTAGTCTTAGCTTAGCTTGGCTTGTAGTTCTTTAGGTTGGAGTTTGTAGTTCTTCCTTGATGGCTTTGGAAAGCTTTGGAGAGCTTTGTTGTACTTTGTAATTTTGAAGAATTTGAATAAAGCTTTGATGTTCTCAACATGGAAGGAGATGTGAAGTAGATGTCATGGAGCATATTAGAATGTAAGGTAGAGTAGATTTTATTTTGTGATTTTGCTTTGATTTCATTCATGTATGTCATTTTATTGCTTTCAAGTTTGATAGTTTAGATTTTCCATTCATGCAATTTTAATTCATGCAAGTATGTTCAACTAGTTGATTGTAGATTAGTTTTTCTTTACATGTTTTTGCATCAAATAGTGACATGAGATTTGCCTCTCTGCTGAACTTTTTCTTAAGCTTTTCAATTTCAATTATGCTTTGATTTCAGTCTTATTTATTTGTTGTTGTTAGCTAGTTTAGATATCAAATTCTTCATGTTATTTGACGTTATCTCCGGAGCCATGGCTTAACCCCGAAAAGCTACTTGGCGAGCTATCGGATTATAAGTGAAGTGATTTGATTTTACTTTCATTCTGCAAGTAGGTAGTTTAGATATCAAGTTCTTCATGTTATTTGACGTTATCTCCGGAGCCATGGCTTAACCCCGAAAAGCTACTTGGCGAGCTATCAGATTATAAGTGAAGTGATTTGATTTTACTTTCATTCTGCAAGTAGGTAGTTTAGATATCAAGTTCTTCATGTTATTTGACGTTATCTCCGGAGCCATGGCTTAACCCTGAAAAGCTACTTAGCAAGCTATCGGATTATAAGTGAAGTAATTTGATTTTGTTTTCATTAATTTGCAAGTAGGTAATTTAGATATCAATTATTCATGTTATTTGACGTTATCTCCGGAGCCATTGCTTAACCCCGAAAAGCTACATGGCGAGCTATCGAATTATAAATGAAGTAAATTGATTTTGCTTTCGTTAGTCTGCAATTTTTGGTTTGTTTGAGTGCAATAGTTTAGATTTTATTTCTGTAATTAGATGGGCAGCAGAGACAGTGATTTCATGATTAGTATTTCATCTTTTGTTTGATTTAAGTAGCTACATATTTACATTCCTGTTCAAGTATTAATTTTATCAATAGCATGTTTTGAGATCTTTTGAAGTGCTAAGTTTTGGAAGTTACCATAAGGGACATAAAACCTTGTCTTGAAATCTACATCCATACTTGACCTTTAAAAGTATTCTTAAGACCTTAGAATGAGATTTCCATTTGCATTAGACATTTTAGAAGATCAACAAGAACAAAACCCCAAAACAAGATAAAAACTATAAAACAACGAAGTAAGAAAAAAGGTTAACTAAGCACATATGGTGCACCACACTTCATCAGTTTACGATACCCAAATTGATAATTTATGTAGAGCAATTTAAGACGTAAAATTGACTAGACAATATCAACTTAAATATTTAAATGGTCTATGATTTCAACCTCCCTTTTCATATCACTGATATGAAAATATGATAGAAGTAGTAGGCATGGAAATAAGAAAGGAAAATTATAAACTGAGATTGATCACGATGTAACTATTTGAAATTGATTACATTCTTGTTATTCATAATTTATATCACTCAAAATTGTTACATTTTTCCTTTCCATTTGAAATGTTATTTCATTATTTTTCATTGTTCAACTTATTATTACTCTCATGTTCTTAGCAAACTAAGCTAACTGAGAAAAACTAAAATAAAATGATTAAATTACTTAGATATTCAAAAAACATTGTGTCGCACTGCACAGCAGAAACCAACCTAGATCCATCTTAAACTTGTATCTATCAACTGTCGAGAGGGATCAAATCTCTCATGGTGCAAACCTTTCTTCAAGTTTTGCACTCAAAAATAGATTTGCACCTCGATAGATTTTATCCCTCTCAGTGCTTGATAGATTCGGGTTTAAGATGGACCTAGACTAATATAATTAAATACATTTATTATTTATTATACATATATATTTTTTTTAAAGAAATGGGTAAAGAAGGTTATATTAATAAAGATGGGATTTGGCCCAAAACTGTTACAATTCATTTGAGAACAAAAAATAATAAATTCCTTGAATATTTGAGTTAGAACACGTAGGATCAACCCAAATCCTTACAAGGGAACTCCTCCATACAAGAAAATGGTTCCCGTTCTAATAGAAAACTTTCCAAAAGACTCCTAAAATCTAGATATATCTGCAACCCATTCTCTACTTAGAATCATTTTAGCTTTGAATGGATTCTTTTATCCTTGGAGAATTTATTTTTATTTTTTTCCTACTTGGGTCCAACCCATGTTTTTTGTAGAATCTAACATGTCATAATTCTTTGAGTGACCTCTACTAATAATTTCATTCTTTTGCCCCAAATAAGGATCTTCCACTTCTTCTTGATCAGCCCAAGAGGAAACATTTTCAATTTTGATCTTTAGAGAAACACACCTATAGGTTTTCAATTTTGAAGCCATGTTCTTTCCCTTGTCCAAAATTGGTTGATCATCCCCAAATTTATTTTTTTCAAGAGATTTCTCCAAAGAAACATTTGAATTACTAGATTTTATGGTGGTGACAGAAACCTCCACACTGCTACTTATCTTTACTTGTTTTGTTGTTGAAGCTCCTTGATCTTGAAAAGATTCAATATTTAGCTCTGAAAATTTTGTCTTTTTTCAACTTGACCTCATTGCGAACAAATGGAGGAGGGTCCTCCTTAGAGATTGTATAATTATCAGAATCAGTGCCCTCCCACCATCTTGGTTTTTGACTGGATTTATTTTCTTTGTTCTTCCCAACATTGGGGAAGTTTTTGATGGAATGTCTGGTCTCATAGCAAGATCTATAATGAAAATAATTTTTTTTTGTAATATAGTTTTTGCATCCATAAAAAATCAAGACCTGTTAACTTATTTTCAATAGGAAAACCTTTGTTGAAATCCATTTCCACACAAATGCAAGCATATGTGGGCTTTAGGTAATATTTTGTGTCTTCACTTTGATAATAAAATCTAAGGCATTACCAATTGTAGTAAAAGAAGCAAGATTCCATATATGCAAAGGAATCTTGGGGATCCTTACCCAAACCAGAGCAAACAAGATTGATGGCATAAGAGGGTCAAACGAGGGGAACCAAGGTTGCAAAGAGAGCCCTGCACTACCCCAGAACCACAAACAAGAATTAGAAATCAATACTCAGTATTCAACCTTGTCGAAAAAATCAATAAAGAAGCCTCTTATCTGAGGGTGGATATTTAAATCATTAGAGACTAAGGGCTTCCACTACTCATAAATCCAAGAATGGAGGTCTACAAGCCTTGACCATAGACATTGAACCTACAGACCAATCCATCTTTTGAAAAATAAATTGCCTCACTTAGGACCCCAACCACTAAAGGGACCTCAATCAAAGGGAGCTTCAAGAACATGCATCCTGGAGGAATGGGAACTAAAAACAAAGTTCACAATATCACAATATGAGGAAGGAAATGATATCAAGGGGAGACTACTGGAAGAAAATTTCATAATGTCGTAAAAGGACAGAGAAACGTCGCTTGACCAAATACCTCTTATCTTAAGGGATGAATCACGTTCTTATCACCAAAAACTGAAATAGAGGGCATGAATCAACCAGCCGACAAGGACACAAAGGACATTGCAACACCTTTTATAGTGATAGGATCTAAGACAGAGGACAAAACAAAGTCAAACACTAAGGAGAGCGGCAAACACTTCCCCAAAATTGGAAACAAAGACTTGAACAATAGTCGATGAGGGAAATACTGAATGTTGTATCGAAGATGAGGACGAGGATGTGGGAGAGCTCAAGGCTCTAGAAGCCATGAAATCTAGAAAAAACTTGATCTACATGTTATACAGTATTTTTTCACACTCCCAGTCTCATATCCTAAAGTGTAACACTCTATGTCATCAATGTCACAAGTGTCGCAAAGTGATAAAATCAATCACAAACAATGTATTCACTATGAAACATTCTTGTGGTAATCAACAGAATATACCTGAAGAAAAGGAACAAAACTTGCCTTGAAATAATTCTGAAGAACTTGTCAAAAACTCGTTTGCAAGCCCAACGCGTTTTGCATAACTAATGTCCCGCGCTAGTAACTTTTGGAATTACACATGTTTAATGTTGCGAGTGTGAATTTTATCATGCAAAACCACATTGATCCTTTTAAGGTATTTTTTCCCACCATTAAAGAGAAGCTTCCCTTACTAGAAGCTCGAGAATGACGATGTGGTTTTAGGTAGATGAAGATTGGAATGGGACCTCCCATTCCTAGCCTTAGATCCTACTTCTACGGATCTCTCCATTGAGATGTGGATCTCCTCCCCTTTTTTCATGGATCTTCAACTCCCTCTCCTTCCCTATAAATGAATTTCCCACCATCCACTAATGGTTGGTTGTTGGTTGGCAGGTTGTTATCCTAAGAGTTGAATTATGCCCAATTGCTGCCCATTTGTAAAGGAGAAAGGTGTTTGAAGGCTAAGGCTTAAACTTGGAATCTCACTTGAAGGAGGCTTCCAACATCAAGGATTCATTGGTTGTAATGATCCCTTTTCATCTGTTTATATTACATTATATGTTTTATTTCCATAAATGTTTCAATTATTGTCCATTTATTGTATTACTCCTTGATCTGTTACATAATTTGTATTAGAAAGTGTTATGCTTTGCATGCTTTTGTTGTTTCCACTTGATATTTCTTGAAGGCACTCATCTACACCAGTGAGAGGAGATCGTGAGCTTGGAAGCCAAAGAGTCAAGGTCAAAAACAAGGGTATTAACATCAGAGAGAGGTAGGAGATCTATCCTCCTTTGCATTTTCTAGTATGAATTAGGAAATATTGCATGTAGTTGTCTTTTGTCATTGCTCAATCCTCCCATAGGACTAGAGGGATCATTTTTGTTCATAGAAAGGATTGCCTGCACAACAAAATGGTGGCTCCACTGGAGAGTATATAACCCTTCAAACATCCTTTTGTCTTTGGTCTCTTTTGATAGGTTAGACCAACCTCTTAGTGATCCATAACTTTTATTAATTGTGGATCCACATTCTGAGAGGTGTGTGGTTTAGAGTGTCAAATATAGGTCTCTGTTCAACTTTGTTTTTTTTCCTAAGTTTTTCTTGCCCATTGCCCTTTTCCTGAGAAATAGAGCGCTATCAGCATGGATTTCACAGAGTACAGTCGTGCTTGAAACCATGGTTTCCACTGTCTACCCGCGCTAGTCCAAAAAATGAGATTTTTTTAGGGTTTCTGACAAAAGACCTAGAATGTCTTGATCTCTAAAGTATTTCTCCTGCTCTGTGTGCATAGAATTTTGACTTATTGTTGTTAGATTCTTTGTGGTTTGCAAAAGTCTGTTCCATGTTTAAGTAGTGAAAACAAACTTCGATTGAATCTTTATTTCTTTGGGTAATAGAATTTACTATTTTGTTTCTTGCATGTGTTACTGATTTGTTGTCTAATAAGCATTTTTAGTTCTTTTGGAAACCAGAAAGAAATTGCATTTGCATTTGTTAAGCCTTCATCTCAAAACTGATCATTACTTCTGGAAATTGCATTAGATTACACTGCACTGGAAAGTTGTTTTTGAGATTTTCATTGAGCATAGATTATAATGATTGGTGTTGAAAGTTGATAAGTGCATCCTCATTCATTTAAAAACAAAAAACTCATGTAGGTGAACTTTAGTGAATTAAAATTCATTTACTTAGTGGTTGTTGCATTGGAATAGTGAAGTTGAAAGATCTAGTTAGGAAGATCTTGTTGGCTACATATTTGATTGTTGCATCAATGTTTGCACTTCTTCCCTACACTAGATAACTTTCATAGAAAATGAAAAGAGTCATGTTTTCACATTAGTTGCATCGTAGGTGTGTTCAAGTGACATCGATTTTTGAGCCTTGAAACCAAAACATAATTCAAGATCAACTTTAAAATTTATCTCAATTAACCTAAGGAGCATTTGGAACATTAACGAAAACATATAGTGGTCTAGGTTAGAGACGTGTACTGGTGTCGTTAAATGTAGAAGATGTCAATGTTTTCCAACATTGCATCCCAGGGGTGAAATCTCGTTCCACATACAGACGTGTAGAGGATCGTTCTCCATGTACCTTTGGGTATATCGGACGATGCTTCACGCATGAAAAGTATATGGGAATAGTCTTATCGAATGGTTATGCATTAGACAACACTAATATGGACTGCACTCCCATGGACCGTTGAGTATATTTTAGGAGTCCCCTATAGGTTGTTATCCATCCATAGGTAACTGAGTTTGCCACCTTGTATACCATGATACACCAAACACAACATTCAAGGAGATTGGCTACCATACATTAATTCCTTAGTTCACCAAGGTGTGAATTGCAGTTCATGGTGACTTGGTAAACCCTTTTTCCTATCTACCCCTTTCTTTTTTTGTGTCTTTAAATTCTAAAATCAATTAATTGACTACGGAACAGCATCCTCTCCATGGAATAGCTCCTTAGTGGATCTTAGGTTGAGACTAATGGCAACAGTTCCGGAGTCTACCCATCAAGGAAACCCCTCTGACGGGAACCCTGGTCCTTTTCCTTCTTTTTGGAATGTTGGTGCTCCTTATATGGTGACATTATCCCTTCCCGGATTTACCATTGGTTTGCCAGTTTGGTTGTTTTCAAGCCTTATGGTTCCGAATATCCAAACTTCTTCTCAACCAAGTTCTCCTCCACCTAAACAACATCAACCTCATGTTTATCCTAAAGTTAACCCTTTTCTTTCTTCACCTATTGTTTATTCATCCCTTTCTCCCTCTTTGCCTGGTGAAAGTATTGATTCTAGTAACCAGGCAGCTAAGAAGAAGAAGAAGAGGACGAAGAAGAAGAAGCAAAATAAGTAAGGGGCCAACCAAGAAACCATTGCTACAGATGCAACTAATGTGGAGAAACCTTCTAATCAACCCTGCAAAGTGAAGTTCCCTTGCAGGTTATGTAAGGGTGACCACCCTCTTAGAGATTGTCCTAGTATTCCCAAGGTATTAGAAGTATGGTCCATAGGCTAACACCAGCCTTTGTCATCATCCTCTAGAGATCATGCTGGCAATAAACCCTCAACTAGTGCTGGTAAGGTCCGTGGGAAAAGGGTAAAGTCAAATTTCCATTTACGTTATGTGAAGGGAATCATCCTATTCATCTTTGTCTTGATATGTATGAAGCCTCAAAAGTGTTGGACAACCTTAAAACTTCTCAGCCTCGTCTTTCGATTGGTTATCGAAAGCTTTCCCCTGATCCTCAAATAGTTGATCAAGTGATTGACCAAAATTCATCTCTAGTTAATCCCACTCTCTCTGAATGTGAATCCCATGAGCCCATTCCCGACCAACCATTGGTTGAGAAAATGGTTGACTCAATTCCACCTTCAGTTGATCGTACCTTTCCCATAGAGAGTGAACTTCATACCGCTTAGGTTCTTCTTGTTTCTTCATATTCCAATGAATTGGGGGGAAATCCTCCCGTTCCCACCATATAGGGGGGAGATCCTCCCATTCCCATAATGCAAGGGTGAAGTTCTCCCATTCCCACATAAACCCCTCCAAGTAGTATGGTCACTTCTTTTGATTGGAGTTGACTGGCAGGATAACGTCTCCCTTCTTACGTTCCCTTTCAGATCACAGTACATGCTTATAATATACCCGTAGCTGGCATAATCATAGATGAAGGTGCATCTATTAGTATTATGTCCTCAACTACTTGGAAAGCTTTAGGTTCTTCGCAGCTTGTGCTTGTTACCTAGAGTCTATTGGATTTTAACAGAGGAACCAGTCAAACGTTAGGGATTCCTCCTAAGTTTCCTATTATTTTGGGAGGAAAGATCATCTATATCGATGTGATGATTGTCCAAGGCCCTTTGCATTTTAATTTACTCCTTGGCCATGACTATGTATATGTCATGGGAGCTTTTTTCTCTTCTCTCTTTCGAGTAATGTGTTTCCCGCATGAAGGAATAATTGTGACCATTGATCAACTTTTATTCGCTGGTCCTAATTTGGTTCCCAATCAACCAACATCCCTAAATGGTCCTTATATGAAGGTGGTATCTTCCCCACCACAGGTTAATTATGTGGCAACCTATTCCATGCCCACGTCTACTGATGATCTAATCATTGATATAGTGCATCATAGATCCCTTGATATGTATCCCTTCCAGAGTGTTGTTCTCCTGTCTGATGAGAAAATATTGGAAGCCATGGCCTCTTATGGGCCATAATCAAGGTGTTTGGAGCACAGTTCCTTTTCTTGTGTCAAGCTCCTTAAAAAATGAAACAAGGTGTCAGAGCAGAGATCCTTATCTTGTGTCAAGCTCCTTAAAAAATGAAACAAGGTCATAAGCATAATTATCTTCCTATGTCAAGCTCATTAAAAAATGAAACAAATCCCCTTTCAATTAGAGTCTTTGATTAGATCTCATAAATTCCTAGTCGAGTCTTTCACTTGATCTCGTAAATGAACCTTCATTCCATCCACCTGTTAGTAACCAATAGTTTACTTAGGTGAATGAAATGAAGCTTGGGCGGCATGTACCTCGAATTGACTCATTATGCTGGGGGCATGCAATCTTATTCCAAGCATAGTTTGTCTCCGTTTCAATCTTGTGTAAAAATCAAACCACTCTCAAGCATAGTTTTTCCTCATGTTTCAAGCTTATGAAAAAATGAAACCAATTTCAATAAGTTGACTGAGCCTCGCAATGGGCTCTACCCAAAAAAGTATTATGCTTAATATTCCGTAGATACTTTGTACATTAGTATGTGTTTCATTAGTGTGCAGTATTTTGGTGTGGTTGTTTTCATTTTTGCAAACATGTTTTCCCCTGCTTACCTCATGTTCCACTTGGTTTGTAGATGTCGATGAACCCTCTTCCTTATGTTGGTTTCGTTGATGGCGCTTGTTGTAGTACACAGAATTTGTCTTCTGCTGTGTGGGCACTCTTTGCTCCCAATGATGAGTTAGTGAGTTTACAGGGTATATGTTTAGGTCACACAACTAACAATATAGAAGAATATAGTGTGGTCATCAAACTATTATCGAAATTTATTGCTCTTGGTATTATAGAATTGGTTGTTAAACTTGATTCACAACTCATTGTATTACAATTAAACAGGCATTATTCCATCAGAAACCAATTTCAATAAGTTGTCTGAGCCCCGCAATGGGATCTACCTAAAAAAGTATTATGCTTAATATTGCGTAGATACTTTGTACATTAGTGCGTGTTTCATTAGTGTGCAGTCTTTTGGTGTGGTTGTTTTCATTTTTGCAAACATGTTTTCCCCTAATTACCCCGTGTTCCACTTGGTTTGTAGATGTCGATGAACCCTCTTCTTTACGTTAGTTTCACTGATGGCGCATGTCATAGTACACAGAATTTGTCTTCCGTTGTGTGGAAACTCTTTGCTCCCAATGATGAGTTAGTGAGTTTATAGGGTATATGTTTAGGACACACAACTAGCAATATAGAAGAATATAGTGTGGTCATCAAAACTATTGTCGGAATTTATTTCTCTTGGTATTAGAGAACTGGTTGTTAAACTTGATTCAAAACTCATTGTATTACAATTAAACAGGGATTATTCCATCAGAAACCCTCACATTTTAAGAATATACTTGCATGTTCATCTCCTGGAAAGAAATTTTTATTACATAACATATAAACACATTCCAAGACATCTAAATACATTGATATATGCATTTTCTAATCCTATTTTAGATCGAAATTTGCAACATATGTAAAAAGAAAAAATATGGTACAATAGGAACATTAGGTACATAAGGTAAAACATGTATATTTAGATTGTCGTATATAGTTTGCAAAATGATTTTACATCAAAATCCCAAATTTTTGTTCTGATACACATGGCTTCTCGAGCCTACATAAGTGAAAAACTAAGACTAGAGATATGTCTATCCACCAACATGATGCTCATGATAGCATGACATGATCCTAATGACTTGGTCCAACAACCGACGTAGTCTAGCTGACACCCCCATAGTATGCCTCTGATAACAAAGTGGCTCATCATCGATAATATCATAATCTGGAATGCCCCTAGTCCAGGCCTCTAGATTGCGATCCACCTCCGCAAAAGGATCAGCTCCTTTGACCTATGGTGCATCCTCAAGCTGTCATACTACCCTCCTCACTATCAAAGAAACACCTAGAGGTCTCTCTGGTCCCACATCTACAAGATATCACGAGTTTAAATCTTGGTTCACATAATTAAAAAAAAATCAAAAATTTTGAAAACTTAAATAATAGTTCTTTACTTGAGTCATTCCACTGCAATCTAGGTGGCAGTGGTAGATCAAGATCTCCTTGAAAATCCATCCTAGCATAGGCCCAATCATCCACCATGATGAGTTGTTGACGTAACCATACAAAGCACACAAGTGGAAATGACATTTGTTTCCTGCCTCCATGATGAGGCATCAACTATCCCCACCACAGTAAATACAGATCTCTTGGTCTGGGAGATTCTACCTCCACCAACTGATATCTAAATAATGGAATGCGCTCTAGAAATAATGCCACCAAAATGGATCCATAGCCAAATTGTTTTATTTTGCTTGTCTTACACTTGGTAATCTAGTCTTTGAGATTGGCCAGTAGTCCTTCACACCAATTAAATACGGTTGGATTGAGGCAATCCACTGCATACTGGAAATGGGATTTTCTCACCTCATGTAGAGCTTGGACCCTAGCCACTCGAGCTATAGTATAGAGAACCATTCTTAGTGGAAGATTTGAGACATATTTAATGTCTATCTTCCTACTTTTTGTCTTACGAGAACCATGGTTACAATGTCTAGTTATTAGTGTATCAGTGCTTTCTCCTCCTAGACAAGCACCTGAAAATTGTACCTGTTGTCCTCTCTTGGACAAACCAGTGATAAAATATATGTTTGCTAGTTCTATCTCTAGGTCATGATTCCCTATTACAAACAACTAACGGTCTATATCCCACCATCCTACCAAATGTTGTAGTAAATCCACTTGGGCTATGATCCCAGGGGTGCAGAAGAACTTAAGTAATCCGCATTCACAGAGATCCCTTATGCAGTTAGGGTCCTGTGATGCCTGGTGATCTTCCACTTCATGTCCTCTTTCTTTCCATTCAATTACAATTTTTTCTAAGGATTAACCTGTAAAACATCATTGGAAAATGATTTGATTAGATTCCATGGAGGAAAATCCACAAAACAATTGGTAATTTATGAGATTTGTTAGAAAAATTGGTTAACCGTCCCGAAATTTTTACGTGCTTCCAGCACGCTGGCCCGATTGAGCTTAGGGTGGGTAGTGTGGACCCGATGGTTAAAACTCACATTGGCCGCCCTCAACCCCTTTTTCTTCAAATGCTCCCTAGCTACATATTCTATGGGTTAAATCACTTGAAATTACTACTAAATTGCAAAGGAAGGACAAACCTCTTACCTGTGACAGACGGTTCATTGAATGGTGCCTTGGATCGACCACACTCCTTAATTGAAGATCGGCAAACTTTTTTTAAGTATTTTTACCATTTAGAGCATATTTTTACTTATATTTGTATATTTTTCTCGAACTGGGTAACGTTTTTTCACGTGTAGCGATAGGTTATTACTAATTGTTGACGATAATTGATTTTGGATGAACTATCGAGTTTTATTTTATCACTTTTTCGGACTCGTAAAAACTAAACGAAAAAGGAACCCCCTTGGAGTCATCTTTTAGCTTTTTTCTGACTCTTGAAATATGAAAAGATTGTCGAGCACTTGTCTTTTCGAACTCGTAAAAGTAAATGAAAATACCTCTACTCAATATAATTTTAACCCTTTTCCGAACTGAGATAAAGTAGCTATGAAAAAGGAATACCTTGGTCTAACATGCCTAAGAGGTTCTCTTGAGTATTGTTTTCTACCTTTTTGGACTTAAGAGACTATCTATGAGAAGGGACATCTGGAGTTTTCTTTTCGCCTCTTTTTCAAACTCTCTAAACATGAAAAAGATGTTGAGTTACCCCTTCGTCAGACTCGTAAAACTAAAACGACGAAGGACTTGTCACCATGACGAGATCAAGCTACTCCTTCCTAGGGCTTGTTATAAATACTAGGATGGATTCATCCAAAGGATGAACTTATATGACAAGCATATGGTATCCTCTTCAAGCTTGAGATTAAAAATAAAGAGGTACTCGGTAGAAATAATGGAGGAAAATGGAAAGAAACATATATCATATATTTTGTATGAAAGGCAGCATGTCACTCTTAAACATGACACTTATCTATATCTCATGTCGGGTTTGGATTATCCTCACTTTGTCACTTGCCTTACTGGGTTTGGGGAATCCATTTGCCTCTCATTTGGTTATATCCTATTGTCACCATGACCTATGATCCTATTTTGAGTTAAATGTTGCCAAATTCTAGAGTCGTGTCGCCGATATGTTCAAGAGAAGTCCCATATGCAAATTCAAACCACTTATACCCTATTTGACGTTTTCTGCAATAATCCTGAATCACTCTTGCCAACTTTGCAAAATCCTATGTTTCGTGTTGAATATGTGGGAAAAATTATGGCCCACCTTTGATGGATCACTTCCCATCGACTCCAACTCATTATCGAGAGGATGATCTAGGAACTCCCTTTCAGTACCTTGGAGCTTGCATGCCTCAATGGAAGGTTCTTCGCATTCAATGATAGGTTCACATCACTGCCCTTCGATCGAATGATTCTGTGAGTGTTCAATGTTAGCTTCATTGTTCACACTTGTGGATTGTGTTGTTGTACCTTGAGATCCATCATCGTCATTGGTGGTTTCTCTAGTGCCTGTTAACGATTTACATCATTGATTGGTAATCAGGTGGTTTCTACCATGTTCGACTCCGAACCATTTATTCGCATGGTGAGATTTGTAATTTGGTTGGATCAAGACAGAGATGAAGACCCTGGGTTTCGTTTGATAAATCCAGGTTGCGTGGAGTTATTAAGTATTCATGATTGTAAATATGATCCTTTCTATACAGATGGTTGTGTCCATGTCGTGGATCCATGTATTGTTAGATGCTTACACATTAAGCATACTTACATCAAAGATGTCAGATATATTATATTATGTGTGATTTGTAGGTCTCTTGATGGTGGTTCTCTAAGTCCTTGCCTTTGCTTGTAAAGCACCTCATCCATCACTTCTTGTTCTGACTTCATGCTTTAGGGGGCATCTGTTATACAATATTTTGTCACACTCTCAGTCTTGTATCCTGAAGTGTCACACTTTGTGTCGTCAATGTTGCAAGTGTCGCAAAGTGATGAAAGTCGTCGCAAACAATGTATTCACCATGAAACATGCTTGTGGTAATCAACATAATATACTTGAAGAAAAGGAAGAAAACTTGCCTTAAAATCATTCTGAAGAACTTGTCAAAAACTCTTGTTTGCAAGCCCAACACGATTTTTCATAATTAATGTCCAGCACTAGTAACTTCTGGCATTACACATGTCTAGTGTTTCCAGTGCAAATTTTATCAGGCAAAACCGTGTTGATCCTCTTAAGGCAGTTTTTCCCAAAATGAAGGAGAAGCTTCCCTTACTAGAAGCTCGAGAATGACAATGTGGTTTCAAGTAGATGAAGATTGGAATGAGACCTCCCATTCCTGGCCCTAGATCCTACTTCTATGGATCTCTCCCTTGAGATGTGGAACTCCTTCCCTTTTTCATGGATCCTCAACTCCCTCTCCTTCCCTATAAATGAATTGCCCACCATCCACTAATGGTTGGATGTTGGTTGGTGGGTTGCCATCCTAAGAGCTGAATTATGCCCAATTGTTGCCCATTTGCAAAGGAGAAAGGTGTTTGAAGGCTAAGGCTTGGACTTGGAATCTCACTTGAAGGAGGCTTCCAACATCAAGGCTTCATTGGTTGTAATGCTCCCTTTTCATCTATTTATAATACAATATATGTTTTCTTTCCATAAATGTTTCAATTATTGTCCATTTATTGTAATACTCCTTGATCTGTTACATAATTTGTATTAGAAAGTGTTATGCTTTTCATGGTTTTGTTGTCTCCACTTGATCTTTCTTGCAGGAACTCATCTACATCAGCGAAGAGGAGATCATGAGCTTGGAAGCCAAAGATTCAAGGTCGACAACAAGGGTATTAGCATCAGAGAGAGGTAGGATATCTATCCTCCTTTGCATTTTCTAATATGAATTAGGAAAGATTGCATGTAGTTGTCTTCTGTAGTTGCTAGATCCTCCCATAGGACTAGAGGGATCGTTTCTGTCCGCAGAAAGGATTGTCTGCACAACACTACAAAACATTAAGAGATAGGGAAGAAGCGACCGACTAGGGTTGAACCCTAGTCGTTGCTACAAAGGAGAGTTGCAGTGCGATGGTTCGTCATGCATGAATATTAAAATTATTATACATTTATCATTATTATTTTAATATTTTCATTTTAAATATATTATTAAATACTCAATTTTTTATTGATATTTTTTTTTCGTAAGTTTGGTAAGACTACATCTTCATCATATCCAACTTCTCACCCCGATCGGAAAATTAATAATTAATTTATTAATAAATTTTAATAGTTAAATTCTTTTTTTCTTTCTAAAAATTAATTATTTTCTATGTCACAAAAAATTCCTTTATATCCCTTTATAATAATAAAATATATACTTAAAACATTAAAACATTTTTAAACTCCAACACATTTCATATTTAAAAACTTTAATACAAATATATGCCTTGATAATTCATAATCCCGTATCCATTTAAGATATTAAGATATTTTTAAATTCCTTCACATTTCATATTTAGAAACCTTACAAATATACACATTAGGTAATTCATAACCCCTATAATGTACACGTGTTCCACAAAAAAATTAATATCTTTATAATCAAAGTGGATTGTATAGTACTAATGTAAAATAAAAAATTCATAGTTTTCTACCATACAATAAATATTATTTTATGATATTAAATATATATTTTTTAAATAATAATATTAAATATTTTTTTTATAATTTTTTAGAGTAATAAATATATAATTTAGGTAAGAGAAATAATTTAATTAATTGTTAAAAATATTGATGAGTATTTGGTTAGTTTCAAAGTGTTTAATTAAACCATCATAAGTGGGGTGCACTAGTTTAGGTGTGCACTAGTTTAGGTGGAAAGGTATAATTCACAATGTCAACTATGAATATGGGTAAGTATTCATTGAATTTTCAATAAAGTGAACTTGGGAATAAAGTGAACTTGGGAAAAAATGATCAACTATATTAACAAAATAAAAAAATATAATTAAATTAAACATTCAGTGCAAATGGATTTTAAAACATATCAAATATGGACTCAAACATGAGATTACTCACATTCAGTACAAATGGATCTTAAAACATATCAAATATGGACTCAAACATGAGATTACTACTCTAACATGGTTAGGAATAAAAAGAATTCAAACATGAGATTACTCCTCTAACATGGTTAGCAATAATAAAAATGTTATTGTTATTTACAAATTGTTTAATAAAATAAAATAAAATTTACAAATTATGTTAAAAAAATAATGAGTGAAGTGAAGTATTTCTCAGTTTATTTATTATTGATGGTGATATTTTTTTAGTTAAACTAATAACTTTTTCAAAAACTATTTTGAAACTAAATCTACACGAATAAATTCTTATAAAAATTTTAGCAAATTGAAATATTTTTCAATTTCATTGTCATTTGGTATTGCTCATTAAAACTAATAATTTCTTACATAGTTTGAAATAAATATCTAGAAAATCTAACGCGCAAGCTAATTAATTATTAACCTTTATTCATTTATAGGACCATGAATTTCTTTTATCTCCTTTTGAATGTTTTCTTACGATGACTAAAACTTGATTATAGTTGTAATGTGATGAAATTTATCATTAATTTCCTCTATTCATATGAATGTGTTAAGAGCACGTGTTTCCTCCTAAGAAGTCACAAGTTCAAAACTAAAGGGGTAGAGTATGTATATCTTTGTAAGACTAATAGTCAAATCACTCTGCGGAGGTAGATTTATTGTCTCACAAACAAGAAAGTCTCATAAACCAATGTGGTGTCTAGCTTAACCGTGACCTTAAAATTAGATGATAATAATAATAATATATGTAAAAACAACTAAATAAAAAACATAATTATATAAAAACTCTAAATAAATAACTTATTACATTTAAAAAGAATGTAAACACATGCATTATGAATACTTTCTTTGACATTGACATTTCCACTTTCAATTCAGTAAGTTATTTCTTGATATAAGCAAACTGCTTTTGCATTTTTATGAATGCCCCCTTTCATTGTGGGGTTGAAAAACGAAGTCCATGAAATTGTGAAGAAAGAGATGGATGTAAGCTTTTTCAAGTTTTATAAGTTAGGATTGTTGTCTGGCTTAACCATTTATAAACGGTGAAAACAATGTATTTTTAAAAGTAAATATATCATAGAATTAAAACTTTGATTTTGGATTTTACATAATGCTTCATGTTATTTTCAGTCCCATTACAACACTGTTAAAATCAATGATTACAAGGGGCCCAAGCATCTCAATATACATCGCTTTACACTGAAGGGAAGAGACATATTAGTAGCTGGATTCCACTCATCACGTGTTCCTTTACTCATCCAGATTTTGTGTCTCACAATGAGGAGTTCAGGTTTCCCATTTTGATCAGGAGATTGAGATTCCAGGGAGGAGAAACATCATAGCCCCACTCAATCTAGGTGTTACATTATTATTGAGACTCAGGGAGGAGAAACATCATAGCCCCACTCAATCTAGGTTCACAGTATTCTCATACAACTGGATGAGTGACAGCCATTTTGGCACATAGCTTCTTTTAATCAATCCCATGAAGGGATTCCTTTATCAATTTCTAAAAGATTACAACAATGGGGTATCTTCAAGTGAGGAGAGGTTTCAATCAAATACAAATTCCACTCATGGTGGGTGGAAAATTTTCTATCAAATTCCAGATTCCACCAATGGTGGGCATCCTCGGTCACAACATCAACATCAATGGCTCTTCTCAACCCCTTAGGACCATGTCCCCTTAAGGAAAATATCTCTCACCATGACATGCATCTATAATTTTTGGTGTCTCTAGCTAGATTTGGCATCCATAAAAATTTGTCTCAGGGGAAGGTCCAAAATGTTTGTATAGGCATGTGAGGACACAGTGGCCTAGAAGATAAGTGTATGACCTTTAAAAAGATTAAATGTCAAACTCTTCACTCAAAACTTTCCTTGGTAATATATTTTTGAATTCCAGTTGGTGGCTCACATCTCAACGGCCACTGGCCTCCCACGTCGTTGAATGGGCCATCGTAGTGCATGCATTTCCCAATGTTTATATGTAGCATTGAGTGCGATTTGACACGTGTGCTCCCACCTTCCCCACTTAGACGTACCGTTTGACACGTGCGTCCCACCACCACACTCAAATGTACGTACGTTCCGTGCATATTTATTTTTATTTTTCAAAAATAAAATTGGACGCAGGTGAATCGCGATCATCTTCCACTGGAATCCACTACGACTAATCATGAACTCGCGGATAAGGTTGGATTCGTGAAGGGGAGAATCGAAAGCCCACGTTCAATTTTATATTTGAAAATGTTACTATAATAATTAAAGAATTAAAACAAGGATATTGCTAAATTACAAATGTATGGTTGGTTCATGGAATTTGTTATACTCTAGAGGTTGCTTTGAGTTAAGCCTTGTAGCTGTACCTCACCCAGAAGTTTAATCATTACTACACTATGGAGGGTGAATTCTTTTATCCATGAGGATAATTGTGTGGAAAAATTTAAATGATGCTTTCAATGTGGTACTTTCCATAAATTTATTGGTGTAAATTAGTGGAAAAATATAAATGATACTTTCAATATGATACTTTCCATAAATTGATTGGTGTAAATTAGTGCGTTATATTTAAGGGATTCAAATTTGTCACATCATATTAATATGGAATTAATCCAATGTCCAATAATATTGAATTAATTTTTTGTGATTATTGTAAGTGGGTTGATTTTGTTAAAAAAATTGCACCAAAATTATAAATCTAAATTTCATATCTATTTGTAAAAATTCATGAGAAGATCAGACTAACAAAAATATCACAAAAGTTAATTGGATAATGAAAAATAATGAAAATATCACAAAAGTAAACTTTATACTGAAGAATATTAAAGTAGATCTATATTAAAGTTGTAGGAATAGAGATGGGAGACTTTGGTAGAGACCATTAACTATGATGAAAAGGGATAGATATTTTAGAGTTAACTTTATGATCACTCAATCATCACAAGAAGCCAAACACAAACCATTATGTGATAAATAAAAGTAGCAATTATAAATATCAATACTTGTCAACTTAAAACATTATGTGATAAATAAACATAACAATTATAAACATCAATGCATTTCATCATTGCTTTCCCACTTTTTAACAAATAATCACAACAAAGATCATCATAAATAACATAAAAACGATTTAGGATTATTGCTACAAAAAAGGTTGATATAGACTATGAGCCTCTTGTCCAAAAAAAGTTGATACAGACCATGAGCCTCTTGTCCAAGTGATTATAGATGAGCTCCAACTTCATCAATATGAGAATCATGGATGAACTCCAACTTCATCAATATGATAGTCATGGATGAACTTTAACTTCATCAATGTAGTAGTTATGGAAGAGCTTCTAACCTTTTATCGTTAATGTAATAATTAGTTAAGAGCAGTTAGTGAAAAAAAGAAAAATGCGATAAATATTGGCAATTTGGTTGTTTGCAATTAGAAGATTATAAAAAAAAAACATTGAAATATATATGTATAATTTAAAAATTAAAATTAAAAAAAAGGCAAATAAACAATGAATTTAAAAAATATATTTTAAATACATTTTACAAAATAAAAATACATAATATAAATTTGAAAAAAAACACATTGTTAAATAAGTAGTATGTGAGCCCTTTTTTTTAAATCATGATGAATGCGTAAATTGGTGGAGTAATCTAAATAAGGTCCATTATCAAACTTTCTAACTATCTCAAGAATATGTCCAACAACTCACAAACTATATATACCAATAACTTATGACTTAGCAAAAGCCAAGACATCCTGACCCCATTAGATGGACTTTATCCCAGTGGACACCTACTCTTCAAGCCTTATCGCAATGGACTAAACATATCCCTTGGAATTAAACCTATATAGATGAGGGAACAAATTGTGCTCACAACCACTCAAGCTACTAACTTGAGACATAAATGATTTTAGAGAAGTAAATGGTAACAAATTGGCAAGACAATAATGAGGCATACCAAAGGGTGGTAGAGATGATTCCTAGAATCCCGCACCAAAAATATCCCTTAGTCTTTTATTTATTATTTATTTTAAATTAGAATGACAAAGGAGTGAATTTCTTTTACCATTATTATTATTGTTTTTTAATGTTTAATTTTTTTTTTTTTTTACTTTATTTATATTTTTTTCTTTGTTATTTATTTATTGTCATTTTGCTTTTAAAAAATTATTATTATTGTTAAAAAAAAGAGTTATTATAATAATATATATTTTCAATTAAGTTATTGTTTTTAAAATTTTAATTGTAATTATATTGGTTGTTAAGGTCATGATTTCAAACAATCTGTAATTTTAACTTTAAAAACAATGGTGCTATTGGTAGCACCATTTTTTAGTTTGAGAGTTGATTTTAAGGTTTTTTGTTATAAAATAATAAGGTTTTAGGGCCATTGTTGCAAAATACAATTTTTAACCACCAACTAAATGGTGTTATTGGTAGCACCACTTTTCAATTTAGGGGTTGACTTTTGTGCTTTTAACAAATAAAAAGATGAGTCTTTAAAGATAGAGTTCTTGACATTTTGAAATCACGGGTCCTTTCAAGTTGGTTACTATGATTCAACTCCTTTTATTCAAGAATAGTGTGATTATTGATTGATATTTGTTTGTGGAAAATGTAATTTAAGGTGTTGTCATTTGATTGACCTTTTTTGTAGATTCTTAATTCCTTGTATTTGATAATATTGTGATTATTAATTGGCATTTCCCAAGTTGTATTTGACTTTGGACCACAACTAAATAAATTTTCTAAAACCACTTGGATAAAAATGGGAAGACCCCACTTTGCGAGGTTTGGAAACCTTTTGAAACTAGTTGATAAAAAATTGTCGAGCTAGAGAATGTTGGGACATAGATGTTATCCTAAAAGATAACATGAGAAATTGTTTTACAATGAGGAAAACACCAATTCCCTTTGAGAGAGAGACAGAAAAAAGTATATGATAAGAAATTATTTCTTATCTAAGACAACATTAGTCTTTGAGACAAAGATTACATAATGCCAAATTCTAATCCCTATATAAGTAGAATTGGCGTGCTTTGACATATTGAGATCAAAGATAGATAATTCCCTACTATGAATTTGGAATAGAAGTCTATGAATGTAGGAGACCATGACTAACTCTAGAGATTAGTCAAGGCCTTCACAGGATAGGTTGCATGTTATTGGTGTACTGAATCTCATCAATAAAAAATTTGGATATCAACCTCATATTTATTTATAAAAAGACTAAACTAGTCATAAGAAATTGTATGTAAGGTATGTACCTTATGAACATGATTTTTACAATTGGTATGATATGCATTTTTCAAAGTTGTGCTACCAAACAAAATGGGATATATAAGGCGACCTTGATTGCATTATTGACATTGTTGGTAACTATTATATTTAGGTCTTGATCCATACCATATGCATTCTAGTAACCTAAACCATGGTTTATAGTTTAGAATGGCACAATGGATATGTGTGTTTTTTATTTCACCATGAAAACATTTTAGTGGTATTTCATACCATGATAGCATATATCTATATATATATATATATATATATATATATATATATATATATATATATATATATATATATATATATATATATATATATATATATCTATATATATATATATATATATATATATATATATATATATCACAGCTCGAAGTATTTTGTGAAGTTTATATGTGATAATGTTGGTGTGTCTAACATGGAAGCTAATGGTTATTTGATACATGAACCCTTCTGCTTCGTCACCTGCCAGCTATTGTCCTCTGAGATAATTCTAGGTTAATTAATTATGCTAGAGCATCTAAAATGTTTTGTTGTTTTAAAAGTTTTTGGATGACCAATGTTATGAGCAGATTAAGGCAGGTGATTAAACCTTTTTAATACTAAATATTTAGAAAGCCAATGTTTTGATTTTGGTGTCCTTTGCTAATGAAGAAAGTTTCTCCAATTTGAATTGTGTTTGGACATTTGTGAGAGATGTCCTTAACTTTGAAAGTTCTATAGCATTATTTGTCATGGTGGAGAAAATCATTTCTCCAGACTGTCTATGCATATCCATTTGATCAATGGGATGTATTTTCTTTGCATCAAATGAGAAGATAGTCTTCTTATAATCTGTAGGAGTTTTTGGAGATGGTACTTGAGCCTGTAAGAATGCCATTTGCATCCTTCCTTTCTCACTATCAAATGTTGTTAACAACCTATGCTGGGAGGTAGAAGTCTGCTTCCAAAACTGAGCATAGGTGTTGGCTTTGAGTGTTTCATTTTTCTTCTTAATTTGCAAAAACTTACTGAAGATATTGGGATCATCATGTTCACCCAATTCTGTTGACTATGATTTTTCTAAAGGATTCTGTGAGGCCAAGGAGGATGGGGTATCAGGGAAGAGTTCCTCTGACCTTGTGGAAAACTGTAAACCACTCATAACAATAGTTTGTTGTTCTTCCTCATTCTGAATGGTGACATCTTTGAGATGTGTCCTCTGCTTTTCTGTTGAATGATGAATTCTTGGGCACTTATTTATGTACATGCTGGAGATGAAGTTTCTTCCCTTTGCCTTTTTCCCTGTTTATCTTGAGGTACTGGAGTGTGGAGGGTGGTTGTAGACAAAATCTTCTCTTTTGCTTCTTGTAGTGTATTTTCCTCCCACTGGTCTTGATTCATAAACTTCTCGATCTCTGGTCTGGGGGTATGATTATAAGGTGTGGTTTTGAGTTCCACCCTTAAATTAGAAATTATGCTAAATGGATCATATTGATCATTTGCCTTATGTATTCCAGAGAGAAAATCCTCATTGGAACATATTTAGGCAACTTGTAGGGAGAAAGCTCACATCCATAAATCCTTATCTCTGTATAATTCTGGTATAAATACCAGTCTCCAGTTTTTGTCTGCTCACTCAGGTACAAAACCCTTTTAATCTCTAAACTAATCCTTGGCTCACTTTGACTGCTAAGAAGCCCTACAATTGTATGAAAAAAACTATATATGAAGTCTACAAATTTAAACTCTGTTGAGTTTTCCCTGACTAATGAAGTCCACTGTATCACTGATTGGTTGATGCCCTGATCATCTTGTTTATGTAGAGTTATAGGAAACTTATCTCCTTGCTGAAAAAGAAACATATAGACTAATACAGATGCATATTTAAACATGACTTCTATAGTAATATTGATCATTTGTTCATATATATTATTAACCAGAAATTGACTAAAATTAAACATGAATGCTGACTTGTGTTCATTGGAGAAAATAGATAGAAATCCTAGAATAGGCTCATCTACCCACTGGTTTGATTGATACCCTAAAAGGCAAGAAACTAAAGAAATTATCTATTTGGATTTCTTTGGGAACATAGAAGCTGGATAAGGGGGATTTTTCTTGGGAAGCTAAGAATCTTATGGAAGGAAAATATCGAAAATTTGGGATCTCTATGGAAAGGTGAGCTTCTGATATAAGTCCATAAGGACAACTGCAGAAAAATGGCTGAGGGAGTCATTTTGAGGAATTAGCAACATCTGGTTTATGGTTTCAGGTGCAATTGAGATCAGAATGTCTCCATTCTAGGCCACAATGGTTCTTTGCAGTGGATTGTATCTGGCTCACCACATAACAAGATAAGGGAAATAGTGTGTCTGTGGGAAAATGAACATAGGTAACAGGGATTCCCAAAGGTTAATCTCATCTTGCTAGTCTAGGTAGTTTTTCTTCAACCAATGATGTAATTTGAATAGGTCGAATTCACACTTGGTATCGACAATTTTGAAATACTGGTCTTCGAATGACATGTGGTCTAGTTCCAGGGTAGCAGAGGTTTTAGGGTTATCCTCACTCTTTGATCTTCTACTAGAGGATTGGCCCTTTCCCTTTGGTAGCAGAGGTTTTAGGGTTATCCTCACTCTTTGATTTTCTACTAGAGGATTGGCCCTTTCCCTTTGGTGCCATGACTAAGGAGTTTGAGAAGGAAAAAGACAGAGCTTTGGCTTGAACAGGTACCTGGATGAGGGATAAATCTGTCAATGGTAGTAGGATGTGAGTTAGCTGAAATTGACAGGTGCTGGCAATAGTAGGGGCTGCGAGAGGTCAAAACAGTACATGCAATTAGAAATAATAACAACATAGCTAGGAGAGTCACACAGAATGAGACAAGGTGATTTTATAGACTTTGATCGACTACAGTTGCAGTTAGAACTATTACAGAATGAGATTTAGGTGAAATAATGGGCAATGGGAAAATTTTCAATGGATATGGTATAACTAGTAGATAGCAATGGGAATAGGATGTGAACGAATGGAGGAATGACAAGTGGCACGGTATGATTAGCGGTAGGTGAAATATAGGAGGTGATGTGGTGACCATTGGCAGGAGCGAAGGTGAGATAGGCGGTTTTGGAGGGGCGGGGGGTAGTGGTATATGGTTTTTAGCAAGGGGGTGAAAAGTCACGACAAAACACCATGTTGCGTGGGGCCCGGGAAAAGCAATACCAGTTTTCAGACCCCCCCCCCGCCCCCTCACCCACCATTAACGAGAAATGGGATGAGGGGGTGCGAAGTGGTTTCCCCATTGTTGATTCAGGCAGGGAAAATCATGGCCATTGAAAGGTGCTCTTTTGATATCACAAGATGATAAAACATCTTTTCATCTTCTGGCCTTATAATAAAACTCAATGTTTAATACTTATTACATCTCGCTAATCATGTTTAAATGACATGATTAATTCATTATTTAACCAAGATAAATCTATCAAAGCATGATTAATATATCCTAAGGGTGCATTTGATCTAGAAGACCCTCTTTTTATTTCCTAAGGGCAATTCTAACCCTATCCTAGTGTGTATAATGAAATTGACCAAGATTAAATGCTTTGGTCATTTTTTCTCTAATCTATCCTATCTACTAATTTCAACCAAGATTAAACAGTTTGGTTGAATTATTTCCTAATCTAAAAACATAAATTTAAACATGTTTGATCATGATTATACTATATTATTCAAACAAGAATTATTTGTAGCGGCATTTGAGCTTGCTCATTTGTACACTTGTTTTTATTTTCATGGGGTTCTTTTCATCATTTTTTTCTTTTAATTTTGATATTTTCATTCTTGTATTCCTTTATTCTATTTTTTATTTTTTATTTTTTATACCCTCTTTTATAAATATCTAACTTATCAAAACCATTTATGTTACGACACCAGCTAGGAACACTGAGATGATACTCTGTCGCTACTCATCCCACATGTTCTTAATTGGATATCCCTTGCCCAAGATTCTTATTTAATGGCATGTCTGACCTCATTATTTTGATGGTGCAACTAACCTCAGTACCTGAACACCATTCAATGGCTATGTTGACTCACTTGCCTCCTCATTTTAACTTTGTTGACTTGGATCCTTTCCATTTAGAAATTTTGGCGGTCAACCTTGACATGGAAATCTAACAACTGCACGCCTGCTACTCCCCTTAGGACTCATCTTTTAGACCTGTTAATGGCATTTAATCCGCCATTTAATCCTCCAATATGATGAGAGTCTTGGCCTTTGCATGCCAACTTGCACTTATCCACAGGCTTTCATGGGAGTATTTAGTGTGTTTACTCTCACATGTTCAATTATTCTTCTTGTTGATTTTGTGAAGTCTTTGTTGGGAGCCAAAGAGGACGAGAGTTGAGACTACACTGTGACTCTCCTTACACACTAATTTGACAAGAATTTCAACAATGAATTTCTCATTCCATTTATTGATATATTTGTGTTTACATCAAGTCTTTGTGCCCTGTACCGGTTCACCCTTATTTTTATTTAATTATTACTTACATGTATCACATGGTTTCCCTATGGTTACATCTCCTCCTTCATGTTCAAAGGAATTCACAGGAATGATGAGTTTGTCTTTCTAGTTTTCATATAAACTCTTACTTTTCATGTCTGTAAAATTCTAAATTTGCTTCATTGTAACAATAAGAGGGTATCTATTAGTTTTCATTGAACCTTAACCCACTCCATGGTCCTTATATTTGGATTTTTCTTCTGCAATTAGTGCAATCCCTTGAGGTCGAAGCCTCAGACACATAAGCACTTGGTATCATGTCTTTTTAAACCAAAGTTTTACTTCTATTTTAATTTTTATAGCATCATTCAACACTCCTATAGAACTAATTCTCTTTAATGGCCCTGGGTAGTCCCTTTTCCTATGAATACTTGACTTTATACTAAAAAACAATATTTCAAAATCCACACATGACTCTTCCCATACAAAATCACATATATACATGGGTCCCATAATACTATACCTGCGAATACCTTTTAAAATATGAAGAAATAAAATAAAATGATAGTTTTTGGGTGGGGTTTACAGGTTTTACTAAGAGCCCACCTACAGGAGCCCGTGGTCTAGCTGAAATAACCATTTTGAGGTGGTCTATATACACCCCATGGGTAGGCCTAAGTACAACAAGAGAAGAATTGACATTATACTCGATTTCTCCTGGATCATGTTTGCTTTTCTACTGCCTCTTGCACTCCTAGTCTTTAAGAAACCTTGGTTTCCTTTGAAAATATGCTCAACATCCTTATATAGCATATTCTTGCACTTATTAGAGGGGTTGTCTTCATGGCTCGGGATGGATGAATCTGGAGGAAGGCTCCGTCGGTGCCTTTGGCCTAGATCAGGTTGTATATATCTTGTACTTACAGTTGTTAATCAATGCAGAAGCTCATGTCTTGTTCCTGATATATGTTGTCATATTATGAATGATAATCAAAATGTTTATATATGATGATCTAACATATTATTATGTATGCACAGTTAATTATCTATTATGTATATGCTTATGTGATTGATTTGCATGTTTGCACATCTTGGATGAAGTAGAGGGTTTTGACCGTACAAGAACATATTCAAACGTAGGACCTTCGGGTATGTCTCCAAATCAAAGTTTGATAATTTATATGGTTGGCATGCTTTATTGAGTGTTCTTTGTTGATTATCTTATTATTCTCTATTGAGGCTTTCAACCCTTGCCTTAGGGAACTTTTCCTGCCAACATTAATGGCTCAATGAGATTCAAAAGCTTGGTTTATTTTGTGCATGTTTTTCTCTGTGAATTTTTGCATGTTCAAATATTTATGCCATACACCTTGTGTAAAATACTAAAAGATTAAAAAAGAAAAGACAATGCTATACAGAGAGCATATGCATTGTGTTTCTATTGAAAACATTTACAAGGATTTTGATGTGTAGCTGCAATTATTCCTTCCATTTCTAGTTAAATATTTACGATATAGCTCCACATTAGTTAAACCTTAATACCTTACTCAATAAACCTAGTGAAAATTATTTATATTCATGTCAACGAGAGCCTTTGAAACCCTAGGGTCTTAAGCACAAAACCATGTGACATTTCTAGGTGTGTTAGAATTACAATTATTCTATATGACTAGCGGCAAGTCATTATTCTCTTCATGACTCTGCCTCAATAAGAGGTATTTGAGTATGTCTATTAGATTATGATTTCCATCATTCTCTTCATCAGTAAAGGGAGAGGGATTTCTTAGTAATTCATTTGTTCTTGTAATGAAAACTTGTGACTCTATCTTTTCAACATTCTCTTTTTAAATGTCTCACCCACCAATAATGTAATCATTACAAAATTACTCTGTTGATATGCAAGTTCAAGCTAGAGTTCCATTTATTCTATATTCTCTTGGATCCCATGTTTTGTATGTTGTTTTTGTATGTCTATGAATTTTGTTCCTTAGGTCAATTTTCACATTCATGATGAAGGATTACATTGTTAAATATTATCAAACATAAAAGGAGAAATTGTTTTTTTTAATGTACATACACCTCTGAAAGTTACAAGTGAACCCTAAACCATTGGTTTCTTTGTTGTCTTTATAATTTTAAACAGACCTATGTTTATAGGCCAACCTTGTTGATACATCAAGCAATTATTTTCCTTCCCTACAATTGTTTTCTTAATTGTTTTAACTCATGTAAATATAGATTTATTGATGTTGGATATATTATTTTGTTAGAAATTGTAAGTAATTTAATGTTTTTGTCACAGTATGAGCTTCTACAATAGAAATAGGGGTAGAGGAAGAGGTAACAAAGATATAATTTTTGGGATAAAAACATAAAGGAGGCCCAGGGTGTAAGTTCATTTTGATGGGGATTCAGAGGAACTAAGGTAGTTGATCCAAACTGGCATAATGAACCTCACAGACCAGCCTATTGCTCAACCCAATGCTTAGCCTCAATAGCCTCCTGTTCACCATGGACCAAGCATTGCCATTCCTATTCCCCCCCACATGTTTTCTCCTCTTGTTGTCCCTAATAATAATGGTTGGAAAAATGTGATTTCAGCACAACCTTTGTGTTTTGTTCAAGGTTGGCCTATTCTTTCATTGATCCCTCCTCCTCCTGAAGCCAACATATCTCACCTCCTACAGTTAGTTGCTTCATGTATTTTCCATTCTCCACAGGAAACGCCCAAACCTTCTACACCTACTTATCAACCTCTCCCATTTGCTATCCAAGATTCTAAGCAACCTAATGTACTTGCCCATCTAGTTTCTCAATCTCCAAGCATGCAACCATCCCTTAAGCTATTGCAAGCAATCAAAGGAAAAATTCCTAGGTCACCCTATCCATTCCTCTCATGGTTCCTCTCAGTCAGTGACATCTCACCCTTGCTTGGAAGAGCAACAAGTCGAAAGCACTCCTTCCCACATGGTGAAATGACAGATCATGGATACTTTTTATATAATTTTGATGCATAGGTGGATGTCATGGAAACTTTTAGGGGCTAATGTTTGCCTAGTGGGCTAATTTTCCATGATTTTTCCACAAAAAAGATTCGCCAATTTCCAATTTTTATAAAAGACGATTCGCCCAAATTTTAGAATATACAAATATTTTACCTTAAAAATCGCCAACATTATATAGAGACTATATATAAAATCATTATAAATTGAATAATTTTACAAATATATCATTAAACATTTTATAGTTTTCATATTAGGGATTAGTGAGATTTGCCAATCTTTGTAAACTTCAAAAAAAATTTCCATCCTTAAAATTTTCCTTGGTGGATGTTATTTGTCTTCTGCTAATGTTTAATTTACTTGCACTGGTTTACATGGACATGTGGCATTTTGTTTTATTTATGTGGATATTTTTATAACACTTACTTTTATGATGGTCTCTCTGGAGGACTTTTGATGCATATACTATGTTATTTTGAGAATGCTCATATTAAAGAGTATGCATTTTTATACATGGATCATGATCATGACGAAGAGACAAGGGGTCTTTATAGAGGCATAAGGGGGTTATATGTTGTTGTTTGATGATGTTTATTCCAGCACACAGTTGCATGTTCAATGATGCTTTTTATGAATGTGAGAAAGTTATATATGCTTATCCACATGACATAATAGCATGGTTATTTTATGTATTACTACATGGTACATATAATTCATAATGATTTGAAAGTTGTATTAGATGACTTACCTCTATGGAATAAGGAGGGTCCCACCTACTAGAAAACTTGAACATAAAATTTATAAATTTCATTTATTTGATATCACCTTTATAACCCCTATCCTCAACCTCTAATCAAGTTAGATGAGATAATATGTTATTATTAGTTACTCAAAGTGGTTCGACTACCCAACCACTTTCATGGAGTATAAAAGAGGGAGAGGGCTAGGAAGGAAAAATGATAGAATATTGCTATGAGATTTATGCACTAAATTCTCATTTTCATTCATTCCCTTTGATTTCAATATTCTATGAGTTGTGAGGAGTTGAACGAAAAGGTGGCAAAAGATCTTATTTGAAGGGAATATATTGATTGATAGGCAACGCCACTCATATTTGGATTTAAAATTTTAGGTAACTTAATTTTCTGTCATTTTTACTAGCCATTTCAAGGTCTGATTTTATTTAACCAGTGCTAACAACCTTTAAGTTTCTAGAGAAACATGTTATTTATCTTTAAATCAGGGCATTTGAAGGTGTTTTCAAGACTATTTCATCATTTTTCTTTTCTTTCTTGGATTTATGTATATGATTTTACATTACAACCATTTTGAATATGATTTGGCCAATGGTTCTTTGCAAGAATCTTCCTTCCTGGTTTTGTTGTACTCACGGATTTTTCATTTAATAAAATCAACCTTTTTCTCTATTTTTTTGTGCATACTTCTTGCAGAATTCCACATTTTCATTGGAAAATTATTTTCTTTGATTTATAAGTTTATTGCATCTAAGGCTTTATAGCTTATGAAGTCTAAAAGGTCCCTAAATGTTGATTAGTTTGCTGCTATCCATGTCTAATTTATGACTTATATACATAGATTTTAATATTTTTATTTAGAATTATGCATTTTTATAAATTTTAGACATAATTTGTAAATATTGTGCTTTACTTTTATTTTCACTTATACATCTTGTAAATAATCATTTAAAATAAAAGAAAACTTGTAAATTCTCCTTTAGACATTCACATCTTAGGGAATACAATTTAGGGCCGACTCATCCCACTATCTCACTTTCCTTAGTGAGATTCAAGGGGTTGGTTGAGTTAAGCACAAAACTTCTCTTTAATCAACACTTGGTTAATTATCATGTTAACTAAAGAATAATCTTCATATTGATATTTACTTTTTGAGGGGTTGAAATTTGAAGTCATTATGAAGCTAAGAAAGGCACATGTAGATATTGATCACCATTACGAGTTGATACTAGGAATAACAAAAAAGGATTGATGATGACCTAACTAATTCCCACTTATCTAAAGTAGAGATTACATCAAGAGAATTAGCTAAGATTGTAAAATTTTTACAAGAAGGAAAATCCCAAAATGGTATGTAAACGAAGAAGAAGAAGGTGCTTCCAATGAAAGTTACTCCACACACCTTGATTAAAGGGGATTTGTATAAAATTGAAATTGATGATAAACCACGGAGATGTGCATTATGGCATGGAAGTTAAAAAATTATTGAGGAAGAATATTCTAACAAATTTGGAATTCACTATCATCTACACACAATAATCAAAAGGATACTACAAGTAGGACTATAGTGGCTTATGCTACATAAAGAATTTAGAATCAAAATGAATACATGTGATAGATGTTAGAGAATTGATAAACCATTATTCAAATATTAAATATCATTGTAGTTGATTAATGAAAATCTCCCTTTTGAGATATGGGGAATATGTTTTATAGGATCATTCTAAACTAAATGGAGAAGAAGTGGGGCTAAATATTATCATTGCATATTAGTGCTTAACCAAATGAATAGAATATGAACTAATAAACAATTTCACTAAAGTAGTAGTGAAACAGTTATTTATGAAAATATTATTTCCATATTTTAGTTTCCACATACTCATAAGTACTAAAGGAACACATTTGTAAACAATACAATAGATGTACTAATTAAATAATTTTTGACTAACCATAGGGAAAGTTTCCCATATCACCCCAAGCTAATGAAACCATTGAGGCTTTAACAAAGCATTGGTAAAAGGACTAACTAAAATATGTGGATAGATATGATTGGGATTATGAAGTTTCTAATTGTTATTTGCACATATAGGAATGCATGCAAAATATCAAATAGACACACCTCACTCAAATTAGTGTGTGGACATGAATTAGTAGTATCTTTACACTTTATGGCACATGTCCATAGAGTTTCCAAAGTACTAAAACATGACTTAGAAAAGTTAAAGAAGATCCATTGTACCAATTGAAGAAGCCAAAAGAGGACACAATAGTAGATTTACACCACCAAGAAGTACATAAAAATTAACAAAAGTATTGCCATGCCATACACTTCAAAAAAACATATCTTAAATATGGACATCATGTACTTTTAAATAACAAAAAGTCAAGTAGGGGCCAAGAACATGGGAAACAACTTGACTTGGTCCTTACATCATTGAAGATATTTGATCTAATTAAGTTGTTCATCTTAAGGCACTCTAGTGAATTGTACTAAATAAGGTATTCAATAGTGAAAAACTACAAATGTATTGTAATTGATCTATATATTAGAAAAATGAAGAAAAAAATAAGGACATAAAAACAAAAAAAGTCATGTAATTTAGTCAATTACGGTGAAAGGATTTTGTAACTATTATGTGAGGAAATAGTTATTCAACCACTAAACCCTAGCCACTACAACAAATATACCATCAATCATAAAAAAACCAATAAGAAAGGAGTGGTCGAGATGAAGAGAAAAACAAAAAGATTAATTGCTTAAGAAAATATTGGAAAAGAAACAACAAAAAGAAGAATTACACAAGAATAAATTGAAAAAGATAGGATGAATTGAAGAAAGTATGAACATAAAGACATAGAAGTTTACCAAACAAGAAAAATAAAGATTGTTCAAACATCATAGAGAAGCATCCTATGTCAAAACAAAAATATTAGATATCAACGAACTCAAATATAAAGGAATTTAAAGAGGGAATCAATAAAACAAAAGCAAAAACCTTATTTGAACTCAATGATGCCATTGATACAGAAAATGAATGTGATGTAAAAATGAAAAAAAAAAAAATGGTTGAAAGAATGGAACTAACTTTGATGAAGGAAAGGGAATGGAAACATACCTACCAAAGGATAAATTTGATCTATTAAAAAGATGAAATCAAAACTACAGAGGATGATGTTGATGAACATTTTGACAAATATTTAGGAATTTAATCATTAAATATTAATGAAACTCCTCAATTATTATTTGATATAAGCACATGCAAGCACATACAAGTATTTAATATCATAGGTGAGCTCTTTATAAAACAATCCAAGTGAAATTTTTTCACACAAACATAGAAAAATTTCAAGAAGGTGAAGAGGAAAGTGAAAGGAAATAAGATTTGTAGAAAAGTTCCATGTAAGTAGTGATTCAAATGAGTTGGAAAGAATGGCTAAGATAATTGTAAATAAGAAAACAAGTTAAATAATATTGTACCCATTATTTAACATAGTTATTAACTTCATGATAGTTGTCACTCCATATCAGGAATTCTAGTCTGAAAAACTCAGAGTTTTAAGTCAAAAACACCAAAATTAATCCGTAAAATGAAAAGTATTCCCCATAATCAACCTTTTTTCTTTAGGGTTAAAACTAAAAACTTTTTGGTAGGGGCTCATTATATCTCCAAGGATGAAAATTTATTCAGGTACACATGGGGACTTGGTCACATGACAAACAACCAAGAAGAGATTCACCACAACCTTGATCAAAATCTCTTGATAGCCAAAGAAAACAAGGTGCAAGAACTCACAATACTAGGAGATTCCATCACCATTTTGCAACATTTGGTTAGAGGAACAATGTGAAAGGATAAATCTTTAGAGAATATTAGAAAAGAGGATGGAAAATGGAAAAAATAATTCCATCGATAACATTCTTTCATGCCTTACGAGACCATAATAAAGAAGTTGAAAAACTTTATATTGATGGTTTTAAATTGAAGAAATAATCTTATATATTAATGTACAACTTATTCCGTCAATTATTCCTTAATTAAGGTTAAAAATATAAAAATTATTTATCCCATAAAGAGAACGATCATTCGAAAAAGGGGGAGCTTAGTGGCCTTGTGGAAATTCGCAATGATCCTGGTCGTGCAAGGAAATTACACACACTTAAATAAATCAAACATACCATCTCAATTAAGATGGAGATTAATACAAGTATAGAAGAATCAATCCTGGGTCTATGGCCATGATATGGGGTACTTTGGATATGCTTGAAGGTGATAATTAAGTGTGATGGTATCTTGCATTGTCAAGGATGTGGGATCTCTCTATGGGGGTTTCTCGTCATTCAAAAGTATCCACCCTTATGCTTCTCTCATATTTGGAAACTGATGGGTGAGTTTGGAAATATGGAAAGGTTTGGGAAACTTTTAGAGCAATCCAAAGCTTTTTGAAGAAAGTAGTAGGCTTTCCTCTTCAACCCTAGGTGATAATTCACAAAGAATTTCATTCACTTGTCTTCAACTTCCTTGTATGTTCATCGTTCACAAGTTAGTTTTGACTTACTTAGGTTGGATAATAAAAGAATTTGGATTTAATGCACAGTACCAATGAAGTATCTTTTCATAGAACTCATGTGCAGTCATTTCATCCTAAGTAAGTGTTTCAGTATATCATATGGGAACTAGATGATGTTGGTATTGAGAATGCCAATTTTTCCTTTGTCTTCCTTCGAGCTCAAAGAGCTTGGTTGGTTTTGGAATTTGTCACCATAATTTAAGAGGGTTTAAGTGTTAAATTTTTCACTCTACTAATCATAGAGTAGACAAATCCTTTGGATACTGAATTTGGAAACTTCCAAAATAGAGTGATTGTTGTGGGTCTTAAAACTTCGATATTTCAACCATCTGGAAAAAATTTAGTTGTCTCTCGAAAATGGACAAACCAATCTTTGTGTAACCAATCAATATTGTAAAGAATTGTAAATGCAAGGCTCTTATTTCCAATATGGCTCAGCGAGTTGATGCAATGTAGTTGGACATTTTCACTTTCAGGTTGAAGAAAAACAGTTAAGGAGAAACCATAAATAATGAAATTGATGAAATCTAAAGTATGAAAAATAAAGTGGGATGTCAAGAACATGAAATGGATGCTCTGCAATGAGAAATGGTAGAGTTGAAGGAACAAACCAAGAAAATGAAAAACATTTTTAGTGAAGCAGGGAACACAAGCTCATAGCCAACAATCAAATTCCTGGACTTAAATGTGCCTCACCCGGAAGGTGGAAAGTTCATTGGTATAAGAGATTATATTATCTAGTAGTAATTTATCCTTTTTAAATGTTGTTTTTTGATGGGGAAATTATGTAAAGTTTATACCTAAAAAAATACCAAGTTGATAATCAATGGCATCCTCCTGATTATAATTTTTTATAATTCTTGGATACGAGAAACATGATATAAATTTTGAAGCAGATGTTATGTACTACATGATGTATTTACTATGACTATGCGTAGATTTGTAATACTCTTTTTGGTTAAAATAAATAAATAAATTACAACCCTTTTCAACCATGGCCTTAAAATCTTGCAGTGTTGGTAAGAAAAAATTTAAAACTAACATTCAAATAAAAAAATGGTGCTAATAGTAGAAACCCTTTATTCAAGATTAAAATTACAATTTATTGAAACCAATCTTGAAAATCATATAACTTCACAAAAAAATTACAAAATCAAACACCAAATTGGAAATTAGTTCTAACAACATTGTTTTTCATTTCAAGGTTAAAATTACAACTTGTTTGAAAACATGGCCTCAAAAACAAGTTACATTGCAACCAAAATCTTAAAATCAATGCCCAAATAAAAAAGCATTGCTACCAACAACACCCTCCCTTTTCCTCATGGTTAAATTACAACCTTTTTCAAACCATGGCCTTGACAAATGACACTATCAAAATCAACTATTGAATCAAGAAGAGGTGCCACTAACAATAACCATTCTTTTTAGATTTAAAATTATAATATGTTTGATAGTGTGACAAAAAATATCTATATTGTATGAAAAAACAAAGTATATATTTACATGCATGCATTCATTCATACATACATGCATATAGTCATTTGGATTTAGCTTAAGACATTTGGAGAAATGTTTTTATCCTCCATCTATTCCTGCATGTGACATGTTTGAGTTCATGATTACTATATCCTTGTAATGGCTTTAATCCTTATATGGAGTATAAAAAAAATTCTTTAAAGAATATATATAAACATGTATTCATTACATGGAATATACAAATATTTCTTTGAAGAATATATATATTTGTGTGTGTATGTGTGGGAGGGAAAACATGCATTACTAAATTAAATTATACTTGCATGGGAACCCTTCCCAACATCTTTGAAACTCATTCTTTCCATTCTAATGTTTTTGGTGACTTGGAAATTGGAATGTAACATATTGAATTGGGTAGGAATAATTCAAGGAACTTGGGAGCTTTGTGGGAGTTTCAACATCATGAAAACAAGAGCTTAGAAATTATCTTATGATATAGAGAATTTGAATCAAAATTATATTTACGATATTAATAAATACCATTTTTAGTATTGTACAAATTTTTTTGTTTAATTATTACAAATATCTAATTTATTATAGATATATTTATTATATTTATTCAAAACATCATTGTAGAATAAAGACTAAATTGCCTAGAAATCTTATTTAAAAAATGATTGAATTAAAAAACTTAAAAACCTAATAATACTCAATGTATACTTATGCATATATAACTTTGAATGCATGCCTGTTTTCATTTGAGCCTAAACTAAACATATAATTATAGTAAATCAATGTCTTGCCAATGGCAAGCATTTGGTCTAATGGTGTTTTGGAGAATTTGGTATCTACGAATAAATACTAGTTCCCTAGATAAGTTGCCATATCTAGAACAACAGTTTAAAGTATTTTAGTCTTTCCCTATAAGCAATAGATAATATGAGAAGATGAGAAGACCTACTTGTTGTTCCGCTTTCCTCTCGTCTCCTTTATATCGATCCTGTCGCTCCTTGCCATACTTAATACGCTTGAGAAGTACCTGTAAACACAACAAAAAACAAAGAATCAATCAAAGAAAAAGATCTATTGAATATAAGTGAATGGAATCAGATACATTTCACACATATAAGCATTATAAAACAATAGAAACATATGGGAGAAAGGTTCAAACACTTTATTGAATAGAAGAAGGAATTACAACCATTTGTGTCTGATTCAAAGTCATTCATCCAGCTTGGATCCTATCCAGATCACATCAAAAGCATGACAAACTTGTAGCATTACAATACTTGCTTCAAAGCCAAATCTCATAGTAACATTATCTCCTTACAATTCAACATAATCCAGCCCTTGATCACTTAGATGAGTGGTCAATTTATAGGGAGATGAAGGAGGTTTTGTCATAAATAGTGGCATTTAATGGCCTTCCATACTTAGAATTAGTTCCATGGAGGAAGGGATGAGAGGATAGGATGCATCTTAACTCATTCTTCATCCATTTTCGAGCTCATAGGAGTTGATAAGTGAGGGAACCTTCTAGATGACTCCAAAAGATAAGAATATTCCCCAAACCTTATGTGAATTTCTCTCAAATTTGCCTAGCGTAGGTTAAAGGAAGCCCAAGTGCTCTGCAGAGCACCATGGCATGGACTTAACTGCTCTGTAGTGCACCCTTACATGGGCCTACCTATGCTGGTCCCTTTAGAGGCCATTTATGGATGTCTTAAAGTCATGAAACTTTCTGGGAAGGAGGCATTCAAAGGGGTGACTTGTTTAGGGCATGTAGCAACTGAAATTAGGGTTCAGTGAGCCCTAAAACACTGATTTGGATGATGGGATTGATGTGCCCAAATGGATCTGTAACATCTGCCCCCTAAAGCATAAAGTCAAAAAATGCCAATGTCTAATGAAATGCTTTATGATGTGATGAGGAGGTATCGAAGTGGAAGGTGACCTGCATAAATTACAATACATATATCATGTCTTTTTATTTTTACATGAATCACTGAGGGAAGGCATACCCATGCTCAACTTATAAACTTTCATTACATGTCCATAAACAGTCATCTACAAATATAGACCCATGATCGGAATGACCATCAATGTAAAGCCATTGTACATATGATTTAGTACTCCTGAAATCGTAGCCCAGATGGATGAAACTAGATCTGGGGTCTTCTATCTCGTTTAATCATTTGCTCAAGTACGAGTCCAACCATGTGAATATGTGATATGAAGTGGAACTTGGGAAGACACCATCTGATTACTAGCCAATGATGTAAGCTATTAACAAATGCGAGAGAAATCACCGATAATGATAATGATCCTCAAGGTACTGCAGTACATTTTGCATGGTGTGAATGGATGATTTGATGTCGAACACCATACAAAGTCCTTCAGTCGAAGGCCATTGATGTTAACCTATCACTGGAAGAGAGAAACCTACCATTGATTGTTGCAAGAGCATCCAACCACCCTTAATCAAAATTCAAAGTCAAAGCTATGGAGGAGGAGACGTGGACAATCATGTAAACAGGGAGAAAATTTCTATTAAAAACGAGCTAATTTGATGGAATTGATAAGTGTCTAGAAGACTTAACTTAATGTAATTATCTTCCATTTGTGTGCATTGAGAGATTTAGGTGATTTATGAGATGAAATCATGATCTGAGATGATCCACGACTTTGTAATTTATTTATAAAGAGTCTGTGTGTGTGAGGAAAGAGAGACAGAAAGGGGCAGAAAACATTTGTGAAAATAGAGTCTGGATTCAATGTAGTCGAGAGGAGAATTGTGACTAAGGCTGAAATGCCTTAGAATGTAATCTAATTCAGTGTGTAATATAAGATATACGTGTTATGTTTTGTAAATGGACTTGTTATAACTCGGGCCGTATGAGCGGTCAGCCCAAGATATGCGGGCGTATGTTTTTGTGGGTGGGTCATTTTCCTTTCAAGGAGGCCCATGGAATTATGTTTTTCTTTTTGCTGTTCAAAGTTTTTTGAACGCACACAGAAGTTTGAGGCCACTGTATGGGCTGTATAGGGATAAACCTGTCTCAGAAACAGGGGAACAGATCTGTATGGACGTATATGGAAAAGGTTTCAGAGAAGCTTATCCTTTCTCTGCGTCTGTTGAGGAGAAAGACCTCACAGAAACTGAATGCTATGCATCTGCTTGTAACTTTTTATCTATTTTATATAAAAAGTTCGCTTTTTTCTCCGGAAAAAAAAAAGATATACGTGTTATGTGGATTTCTGTATGCCTGTGTATGATTTACATATATATTCTTTACTGTGAGTGATTCTGTGTCACAAGATTGTTGATCAACCATCGATCACTGTAAGGATCGATGGTGATCCAATGTTAATTCGTTAACTATTGTATGAGTGTGTGAGTGTTTAAACAGAGGTTGGAAGAGTTAATTCGGGTGAAAGGCGAATTCCATCATAAGCGAACAAGTGAAGAGGGAGCCGTTGAATCATTTATATTGACAGATATTAATAGTGGAAAGAATAGACTACTGGGGATAGGAGAGTACGGATGCCTTGATCATGGTCGAAGGCCCGCACTCAATCAAAACCATCGATTTCCTTTTCAAATGCTTATGTCGAAGTCAACTACGGGGGTTGAGTGTTTGGTAAGCCACGTGCTAGTTGAAGGGCCACAGACCGGAGGATTGGATGGCTTTTATTATCCAATGGATATTGGGTTTTAAGTTGATCGAAAGATAGTCTTAAACATGAACCCAAAAATTTATAGATCGAGGACTGATAATTCTCATCGGCTTCATGAGGGCGGATAATCGTCACACAGATCTCCGTGTGATGTCACAGTGACCATTGGATCACTGATGACTGCTGACCATTGGATGAATCTCGCATCGCATCCGTCATAAGTGAAAGGACCCTGGCATGGAGGAATTACGAAATGTGATGTGTGATCGGAGAATCTTGAGTGGACCTGAGAAGTTTCTGGATGTGGGTTTATTTCATTTGGAGTCTGATCTTATCAATTGAGGTGGAACCAGTGTTCATCGGAAGATTATGCGTCATTCTATTGTTCGGTGATTGGTCGGGTTTTTTTTATAACCTACCAATGTAATGCTTCTGATTGGTATAGGTGGGCCATAACCCACAAGCTCACGTAAGGATATTGTGAAAACCAGGGAAATTACCTTTTGGTGGTTTTTCCTGCATCAAAGTGGTATCAAAGTAGGGAAAGGTTTCTTGTGAGTAGAAATAAGATTTTGTGTGAAAAAAGGGGAAAGTCAACGTGGAAGTCAATGTAAGAATGGTTGCTTTTCAGTTGCTGTTCAATTGTTGTTCAGTTGCTTTTCAATTGCTATTCAATTGCTGTTCAATTGTTGTTTAGTTGTTTTTCAATTGTTGTTTAGTTGATGTTCAATTGTTGTTCAGCTAATGTTCAATTATTGTTCAGTTGTTGTTCAATTGTTGTTCAATTGTTGTTCAGTTGATGTTCAATTATTGTTCAATTGTTGTTCAGTTGTTGTTCAATTGATGTTCAGTTGTTGTTCAATTTCTATTCAATTGACCACCTGCATCATTTTAAGCAAAAGGAGGAGGTACAATTATATTGAATGTTGGTGAGTTTGTGATATTTATATTGTCGTACAGGTAGCGATAGAAGAAGGTGAGAAGATTGTAGCAGCCTAGAGCATGGAGTGCTCAAATGGTTCCAAAGAAGAGAGAACCAGAGAGATGTTGAAATACTAAGCTCAGAGGAGAGAAGCTTGGTGAGGTATCGTGTAGCAGAGGAGACTGTTACTCAGAGGTTTTGTTGTAGCTCATAGAAAGATCATGAAAGCAGTTCCACTTAGGAAGTGGGTAGAATTGCTATGGGATGAAGGAGAAGCATATGACCCGGAGGTCATAAATTTTTGTGCCTCGAGAGTTTGATGCAGGAGCATCTGACCACCCTTAATCAAAAGTCAAAGTCAAAGCTATGGAGGAGGAGACGTGGACAATCATGTAAACTGGGAGCAAATTTTTATTAAAAACGAGCTAATTTGATGGAATTAATAAGTCTCTAGAAGACTTAATTTAATGTAATTATCTACCATGTATGTGTGTTAAGAGATTTAAGTGATTTGTGAGAGGACATCATGATCTGAGATGATCCACGACTTTGTAATTTCTTTATAAAGAGTTTGTGTGTGTGAGGAAAGAGAGACAAAAAGGGGCAGAAAACATTTGTGAAAACAGAGTGTGGATTCAATGTAGTCGAGAGGAGAATTGTGACTAAGGCTGAAATGCCTTATAATGTAATCTAATTCAGTGTGTACTATAAGATATATGTGTTATATGGATTTTTGTATGCCTATGTATGATTTACATATATATTCTTTACTGTGAGTGAAAATCTGTGTCACGAGATTGTTGATCGACCATCGATCACTATAAGGATCAATGGCAATCCAATGTTAATTTGTTAACTGTTGTATGAGTGTGTGAGTGTTTAAACAGAGGTTGGTAGAGTTAATTCAGGTGAAAGGTGCATTCTATCATAAGCAAACAAGTGAAGAGGGAGTCATCGGATCGTTTAGATTGACGGATATTAACAGCAGAAAGAATAGACTACGGGGGATAGGAGAGTACGGATGCCTTGGTCATGGTCGAAGGCCTGCACTTAATCAAAACCATCGATTTCCTTTTCAAATGCTTATGTTGAAGTCAACTACAGGGGTTGAGTGCTTCGTAAGTCGTGTGCTATTTGAAGGGCCGTAGATTGAAGGATTGGATGGCTTTTGTTATCTAAAGGATATCGGGTTTTAAGTTGATCAGACAATAGTCTTAAAGCCATACCCAAACATTTATAGATCAAGGATTGATAATTCTCATTGGCTCCATGAGGGCAGATAATCGTCGCGTAGATCTCCATGTGGTGTCACAGTGACCGTTGGATCCCTGATGTTTGCTGACTGTTGGATGAATCTCGCATCGCATCGGTCATAAGTGAAAGGACCCTAGCCTAGAGGAATTGCGAAATGCCATGTGCGATCAGAGGATCCTAAGTGGACCCGAGAAGTTTCTGGATGTGGGTTTATTCATTTGGAGTTTGGTCTTATACATTGAGGTGGAACCAGCGTTTGTCGGCAGATTATGCGTCATTCTGCAGTTCGGTGATTGGTCGAGTTTTGTTTAAAACCTACCAATATAACGCTTCTGATTGGTATAGGTGGGCCATAACCCACAAGCTCACGTAAGGATATTGTGAAAACCAGGGAAATTGCCTTTTGGCAATTTTTCCCGTGTCAAATTGGTATTAGAGCAGGGAAAGGTTTCCTGCGAGTAGAAAGAATATTTTGTGTGCAAAAAGGGGAAGTCAACGTGAAAGTCAACGTAAGAGTGGTTGTTGTTCAGTTGTTGTTCAATTGCTATTCAGTTGTTGTTCAATTGTTGCTCAGTTGTTGTTTAATTGTTGTTCAGTTGTTGTTCAATTACTGTTCAGTTGCTGTTCAATTTTTGTTCAGTTGTTGTTCAATTGCTATTCAATTGTTGTTCAGTTGCTGTTCAATTGTTGTTCAATCGTTGTTCAGTTGTTGTTCAATTGCTATTTAGTTGTTGTTCAATTGTTGTTCAGTTGTTTTTCAATTGACTGCATGCGTCATTTTAAGCAAAAGGAGGAGGTATAGTTATATTGAATGTTGGTGAGTTTGTGATCTTTATATTGTTGTACAGGTAGCAGTAGAAGAAGGTGAGAAGATTGCAGCAACCTAGATGTCATAGCGACCGTTGGATTACTGATCACTCTAACCATCAGATGAATCTCACATTGCATCGGTTATAAGTGAAAGGACCCTGGTCTGGAGGAATTGTGAAATGCGATGTGCAATCGAAGGATCTTGAGTGGACCCGAGAAGTTTTTGGATGCGGGTTTATTTCATTTGGAGTCCGGTCTAATGCATTGAGGTGGAACCGGCGTTCGTTGATGGATTATGCGTCATTCTGTTGTCCAGTGATTGGTCGGGTTTTGTTTAAAACCTACCAATGTAACTTTTTCGATTGATATAGGTGGGCCATAAACCACAAGCTCACGTAATGATATTGTGAAAACCAAGGAAATTGCCTTTTGGTGGTTTTTCCTGCATCATTGATGCATGCAAGCCTCAAGGTACTGGAAGGGTGTTTCTAAGTCAACTTCTTGGATAATGTGCTGATGTCGACAAGAAGCGACTTGTCGCAGGAGGGCCTTGACAGAATTTGACTGACGACACAAGGTTCAGGAATGGCGGTCATGAAAATGAAGGTTTATGGTACTGAAAAAGATGAATTTTGACTGAATGACTTCTCTTGAACATGTCAGCGAAACTTAAATGAATTGGTAGCATTGACCAAAAACAAAGTGATGGATGGTATGATAGACCATAGGTATGATAACCATCAAGTAGATAACCCAACCTGAATATTCTGAATGAATTGGTAGCATTGACCCAAAACCAAAAGTGATGGATGGTATGATAACCATCAAGCTAATAACCCAACCCAAATAGTCATGGTGATGGAGTGAAAGTGTCATGTTCAAGAGTGACCTACTGCCATAAAGTGGTTTTCCCCTTTTTCCATTTTCCCCAGTCATTGCTGACCAGTACCTCTTTATTTTTTATCAATAACATATGCTTGTTGTATAATTCCACTCTTCGGGTGAATCCATCACTATGTAATGTTTTAACGAGTCTAGTGAAGGTGAAACTCAGTCTTGTATAGATGGACAAGTTTTTCGCTATTTGATGTTTTAACGAGTTTAATGACAAAGATAAATTGGTCCTTTTCATGCTTAGAGAGTTTCAAAAGGGACAAAAAAAAACTCCACAAGTTCTTTTTCGTTGATTTGCCTCTCAAGCCCAAAAAATCATAAAACAATACGAGAGAGAACCTATTGACCATGTTCGGTCAACATATTCATTTTTCATAAATAATCTATCTCATCCCGAAAAAGGGTTAAAATTATACTGAGTAGATGTCATTTCCAATCCGTTAACGAGTTGAAAAGGATAAGCGCTTGACAATATTTTCATATTTTGAGAGTCTGAAAAGAGCTTAAAGCAGACTCCACTTTGAGGAATGAGCGGTATCTAGGATAGCAACTGGCATTGCAACTGTTCCTCAAAAAGGGTAAAACAACCAAGTGAAAGCGTATGATCTGCCAAAGTGATGGTGGTGATGGGATGAAAACAACCAAGGCTCATCTGGTGGAAGAGGCTGATAGAATGGAAATCACGAGGGTTAAAATGGAAATGGGTTCATTTTTAGATAAGCTTGAACCATAGGGAACTATGCTTGGATTCAATTTCATGTTTACACAAGCTTGAAATGAAAAACTATGCTTAGATCTAGTTTCATTTTTACACAAGCTTGAAACAAAGAACTATGCTTGAGATTGGTTTACATGCCCCCAACATAATGAAAGGGAGAGTTTCCTGTAACCAGATGGAAGTCACTGTAGTGAAGCAAGACAATTATCCAACACCTTTTTGGCTTCATCCAGATAGGGACAAAGGTGAATGGGGTGATTCCCTTCACATAACCTACATGGAAACTTAACTTTACCACTAGGTGCATGCCCCCCAAGCTTCATGACATTCACCCAAGTAGATTACTTGTGGCTATTAGGTGGATGGAATGAAGGTTCTTTTACGAGATCAAGTGAAAGACTCGACTTGGAACTTGGGACCTTGTTTCATTTTTTAATGAGCTTGACACAAGACAAGGAACTCTGCTCAAATTCATTGTTTCATTTTTTAACAAGGTTGACACAAGACTAGGAATTATCCTCATATTCCTTGTTTCATTTTTTAACGAGGTTGATAGAAGACAAGGAATTGTCCTCATGGGAGCTGTTTCATTTTTTAATGAGGTTGACACAGTAAACGAACTATCCTCATATTCCTTGTTTCATCTTTTAACGAGGTTGATAGAAGACAAGGAATTGTCCTCATGGGAGCTCTTTCATTTTTTAATGAGGTTGACACAGTAAACGAACTATCCTCATATTCCTTGTTTCATTTTTAATGAGCTTGACATAAGATAAGGAACTATGCTCATATTCCTTGGTTTCATTTTCTAACGAGGTTGACACAAGACCAAGAACTATCCTCATATTCCTTGATCACGACTCATAAGAGGTCATGACTTCCAAGAGGTCTCATCTAATGGGAGAACAATGCTCTAGAAGGGATCTGTATCAAGGAAACGGAGATCTGGTTCCAATGCCCCCTGTTATCACCCCAAGAAACTCTCCTAGGTTGTATATCAGAGATGCTCGGGAACATTACAAACTCAACAAAAATGTTGGAAAATGGTGGATGAATGAGATGAATGATGCATATTCAAGCCAGATAACCACTTCTACTATGCTTAACCCCAGACATGGGTGAAAACCCCCAGACTACAAGGCTTTAGACCACCAATTACTCACAGTTTGAGGATTAAGTGGAAATGGAGAATACTGATCACACCAGCAGATGCACAGGACCCTGTGATGGCCAGCTGCAACCAGTAAGGAGGTCTGCAAATCTTTTTCCTAATGCACATACATGATGACAACTCTCTGGCATTAAAATAACAGAAACCTGCATACAAATTCAATGATACATGCTAAATTCTAACACAGAGGTGGGATGACAGCCCCTCTAATGCTAAACATCAACAGCACATGAATAAATGCATAATAGGCATAGCCTGGAACAAAGAAGAAGAAGTGGAAAGTGAGCAATTAATAGCAAAAGAAGCTTGTATTAGCTGAAAATGAAGACCAGAAGCTGCAGGTATCACAGTAGTTACAGTCTCCAAAAGTTGAATTTTACATCAGAATAACATTCATCAGCTTGAATACATCTTTCTTTTGGGTATATATAGAGTTTGTTTACAAAATTTCTCTTCTACCCTATGCGTGGAGGGGTCATAACTGACCACCAACCACATTTACAATCAGATATGGGTCTCTGATACAATTTGATTGTTTTAATGAATCAATTTGACATTTACTGGTACTTTGTTGTCCTTCCTGAACAGGTGAAATGCCGTGTTTATCTGCTCAAGGCTGTCCTTCTCATCCTTAGTTGTGCTGCTCTTTAAATGTGGTCGCTGGGGATTCATTGTGTAGAGTGCTGGATCATGGTTCCCTTTCTTCTTCGTGTGCACCAGACAAGCCCAAAACATGGAAAATGCATTGAAAATGAACAAGGAGTTGAGAATGAACGCTGACCATTGGATGAATCAGACAGATGGCCGAGATCTGATGGCGGGAGGCGATGGGAAAACACAGAGGTGCAATTGATTATAAGTTGTCAGATCAGACAGATTGGATGGCGGAGATCCGGTTACGTGGGCTATCGGAAGGTTTATGCGCGGGAAGAATATAGGTCGTTAGATCTCGGGCGGGGATGATCGGACGGCTATCGAGAGTGAGAGTTGCGTGACCGTTAACAAGCGGGAGGACGTACGAGAGAGGGTGGTAAGCGGTTTCCCCGCACCGCTCACGGGAGTTAGGTGGTTTTCGTATGCAGAGGAGCGATCAAGTAGGAATGAGACATGTAGCTGATGGGACGACGGGGAAACCACTTTCCTTGCAGGCTATCGCGTGCGCAAGTTTGCGGGGCGAGAACTGTGAACGCCATCATATCTTATGGCAGATGATCAGATGGCTGGGCTCTAACACACACATTTGTTAAATGATGTGACAGGGGAAGGGTCGGCGGCATTGATTTTTTGTATGCACTGGGTTATGAAGGGTTAAGACCTTAGCACCGAGGTTATAAGACCATGGTTTGATGTGTTAACCTTGCACTGGGACCGAAGGGAAAAGGGGTTAAATGGGGTTTATAGGGTTTATAGAAGACAACATAAATAATGGAGTTAGGAGAATAAGGAGAATGAAAGGAGAGAAGGAAATGGAGGTAGCGGGGTTATAAGGGAATAATGCAAATGAAGGAGAAAGAATACAATGAACTGCTACAAGCTCCTTTGCAACCAAAATCATCATTACCCAACATGTTTTATCGATCAAAAGTTGAAGAACATGGCAGAGCTAACACTGGCTCCTTCTGGGGATGAGATCCTCCCTGTGAGGTCTCAAGAACCTGCAGATCAATGCCTTCCTAATGAAAATAAATTAGCCAAAATTCCTAGTGTTCCATTGGGCATGGAGTTTACTGCACCTATACTAGGACTGATAAAAACACAATATTTACAACTTTTAAGGCCATAGACCTTAAACAACATAAACTTTCAAAAACCGCCCATTAATTGGGCCATCAAAAACTACTTCTCCTCCCATACTTTTTAGTATGAAGGTGTTGTTCCCTTGAATCCGTGAAATGATGAAAGGCCCTGTTCAGAAAGCATCAAATTTCTCATGGTTGCCTTTCTTTTCCTTTAGTGCATCCCATTTCAAAACCAAGTCTCCTACCTGAAAGTTATCTATCTTTGTCTTCCTGTCAAAAACATCCTTGATCCTTTTCTGATGTGCTGCAGCCTTTTCAACCAGTTGTTCTCTAATCTGATGTACTTCTGCTAAATCAGTGATCCTCTTTGTCATTTTTTCTTCCTCATTCTGTTCTGTTTGAAGGAATTTTGCCACAGGGAGAGTTAGCTAAATAGGGAATACAACTTCAACACCATACACCAGCTTGAAAGGAGAATTCCATGTGGATTTCTTAATGGTCACTCTGTCAGCCCACAGTGCATACTTGAGCTTTGAATCCCAATTCTTTTTATTGTCCTCTAACAGCTTTTTAATTATCCTGATCAGACTTTTATTAGAGGATTCTACCAAACCATTTCCTTGAGGATAATATGAGGTGGAATGAACAAGTTTAATACCCATTGAATCACACATTTCCACCAACTCTTTTGCCTTGAAGGTTGTTGCATTGTCTGTGACTAATTTGTGTGGACAACCAAATCTGTTGAAGATATTCTCTGTCAAAAATTTCATGACCACATTATGATCAGTCTTTCTGGTAGGAATTGCTTCAATCCACTTAATGAAATAATCAGTGGCTACTAATATCCATCTGTGCTGACCACTGGAATGTGGATTGATTTCTCCAATGAAATCCAAGCCCCACTATTGAAAAGGTCCTTTTGCATGTATTGGTTTTAAGGGCAGGGACTTCAATTGCTATTTTCCTTCAAATCTTTGGCACCTGTCACAAGATTTAACAAAAGCAAATACATCAGAAAATAAAGTGGGCCAATAGTACCCAGCTCTGAGAATTTTATGGGTTGTAGTCTTCCAATAATGGTGCCCTCCACACATGCTAGAATGAAATTGTTGCATAACTTCTTTTGACTGTTCTTTGTCTAGACACCTCAAAAGCACTCCAAATGGATCCCTCCAGTAGAGCAGATTTTCATTAATGCAATATTTAGCTGCCTTAAGCTTTATAGTTCTGGCTTGACTTTGAGTAAGTTCTGAAGGGATTTCTAGCTTTAGTAAGAAATTAATTATTGCAGAATACCAATCGTAAGAAGCTAGATTCTCAGCCACTAACTACTTTCTCTGTGGTTCAGCTGTTTTTTCTTCTTCTGCCTGACCATTTTCTACAATTGTGCACAGGAAATAAATATCTAAAGATCTGCAATTTTCTTCAGCCAATAACTTGGCAAGACCCTAACCTCTGACTAGCTTGGTGGGCTTCAGCTCTATATTAAATTCTATCATTTTTGCAATCCATTTTTCCCTTCTTCCATCAGCATCAGGTTGTGTTAAGACATCTTTTATTGCAGCAGAGGGTACATATGCAATTATCTTTGAATGCAAAATATAAACTCTGAAAGCTTTCAAGGATTTGATAAGGGCATATGCTTGTTTTTCAATAATATCATACCTCAGTTCAGTATCCCTCAAGTTCTTGCTGAAAAATGCTACTGGATGTTCTAAACCTTCTTCATCTGCTTGCAACAGAACTGCTGCAATAGTGTCTTCAGAGGCAAATGAAAATATATAAAACTCCTTGCTATAATCTGGACTTATCAATGTGGGAGCCTCCATAATAGCTTTTTTAATAGACTCAAATGATTTCCTTGTTACATCAGTCCATCTGACCTCTACTCCTTTCTTCAACATGGAGGTAATATTCTTCACCAATTTTGCAAAATTTGGAATAAACCTCCTTACAAAATTTATTTTTCCCAGAAAGGACTGGATATCTTTCTTTGATCTTGGAACAGACAAAATCTGTATGGCTTTTACTCTTTCTGGGTCAATTTGGACACCTGCAGCAGAAACAACATGTCCTAATAGCTTGCCTTCTTCTAAAGCAAATTGTGACTTTTTAGGATTGAATAAAATCCCAAACCTTCTGCACTTCAGAAACACTTTTTTCAAATGCTGCAAATGATTTTGATGGTTGTTGGAGTATACTGTTATGTCATCAAGGTAGATAAGGACAAATTTATCCTCCTCTCCTACAAATGCTATATCCATAGCTCTCTAAAAGGTTGCACCAGCATTCATCAACCCAAAAGGCATCTTGGCATACATAAAAGTGCCCCAAGGAGTAGTAAATGCAGTCTTCTCTTGGTCATCCGGATGCACAACAATCTGATTAAAGCCTGAAAAACCATCCAAGAAAGACATTACTTTGGCTCCTGAGACTCTCTGCAGCAAATGCTCCATCTTTGGTAGAGGATAGTTATCTTTCTTTGAGCGCTTGTTTAAATTTCTGAAATCAACACACAATTTGATTTCTCCACTCTTCTTCCTCACCACCACTAGATTGGCTATCCATTTTGAATATTTGAGAGGGACTATGATCTTGGCAGCCAACAATTTTTTAATTTCTTTTTCAATTAGAGGAAGAAGCATAGGATTTATTGGTCTCAGCTTCTGTTTGAAAGGAATAGTGTCTTTCTCTAGAGGGATTTTATGCTGAATTATGTTCTTATCATACATTTTCAGATCACTATACTCCCAGGCAAACACATCAGCAAAATGCCTCATTAAATTGCAGTATTCAGCCCTTTGATTAGCTGACAAATGAGTGGACAAATTTATATATCTAGGCTGACCTGGACTTCCTATATCATGCTTACAGACTGCAGATTGGTCTTCTTTTTGGGAAGCTTTGTAAGGCACATCATTTTGGTCAAACAGTGTTTCTAAAGGAATTAAACCCTTAGGAATATGGTTACCAGGAAGCTGGACAATGCTATTTTTACCAATTTCATTTCTAAGCTGGGACTGGGGGCTTTCTTCCAAGGCATCATTTTCTTGGTCAATTTGCATTTCAGAGAACTCATCAATGACTTGAAGGAACCTATTTAACTCATCATCATCATTAAAAACTTTCCAATGCTGGACATTATCAGGCAAGGATGGTCTATATTTCATTTGGACTTCATAAACTAGTCTGGGAGGCATGGGAGGAATAAATAGACTAGCAAACACAACAAGGGAATCAACAAGCTGATTTTGGGCTCTAGGAATATATGAAATACATAAATAATCAAAAGAATATCTAATTCTCCATACCTCATCTCTGTGTGCTTTTAGCCTTGGGTGCTTTGCCTGAAATGTTTTATTTACTTGCTGAATGATCAAATCAGCATCTCCAAACACTTTCAGATTCTTGATTCCTCTGTCTTTTGCTGCATTAAGGTCCAATAGCAGAGCTTCATATTCTACTATGTTGTTTGTGACTTGAAAAACCAGCTTAAAAGATAGTTGAATGCTTTCTTTTTGTGGAGATACTAGCACCACCCCTGCTCTTGTAGTCTCCTGGAACATGCCCCATCAAAGAACATCTCCCAAACCTAACCTCCTTGCTCTTCTTCGGCCTGAACTGGTTGTTTCCTGAGCTGCATTGAGGCCTTCTGAGATTCTTCCATTTGGAGAATACATGCTCCAAAATCAGTGTCCACTGCATATATGGGATGATTGGTAGGATTCTTCTCATCACTGATGATATATGCCAGCTGTGCTTCTCTATACAATCTCTTGCTTTCTTATCCAAACACTGGGATAGTGGCATAAGATAGATCATTCTGTAATGTCCCACCTAGTCTCTTAATCCACCCTCTGGATAGCAGCATGCCAAATTTAGGAGGGACATCTGCCACCACAATATCCATCATCATACTCTTCATGGGCAGTTGAGTTAAGGTAATGGCCAGATCTTTAATCAATCCTAGGCATTTCACTTTCTTTGAATCAAAAGAGAATAAATCATGATAGGGTCTGGTGATATCAAGGCCTAACTCTTCCATGACAGCTTTAGGCATTAAATTGTGGCTAGCCCCTGTGTCTAGCAGGTAATTGTGGAGGATTTTGTCATGAATGGTCAATGAAACATAAAAAGATGGAGAATTATTATCAGTGGGTTCAATCATAGGGCTGAGTGTTTGGTCAATTTAGTGTGTCCTAAATTGCTATTTAAAATGTCAATTCGGGATTCATAAACTGATGAAGTGAAGTGTACTGTATGTACAAGATAACCGTTTTCTTAGTCTTTTGTCATTTTTGAGTTTTTTAGTTGGTTTTTTTTTTTTGGGTTTATCTTCTATGGATTCCCTAGTGTGTGATGGCGAAATTGAAAGTTAAGTATGGATGGCAATGGTGATTTCTACAGTGATCTTCAAAAAGTTTTCAAAAAGAAAGTTTCAAACTGACCAAACTGACTGTAATGAAATCAATTCTCAAAAGGAAGTAAATGTACCAAAACAGTGAACTAGTGACAATGGCCCAGTATCCTTACTGCTGTGTAAAAAGAAAATAAAAACTGAACTTCAAGCAACTCAAAGACTGAAAGCAAAGCAAACTAAATCACACTACTTCAACCCACATTCTGACCCTTCACCTTTCGACTCAATCCATCTATAGGAAGTAATCATAAACAAGCTGAGTAATATGATATCTAAATTGCAGGAAATTAAATTGCATAAAAGGAAACTAAGATTTAACTACTCATTCATATTTCAATTCTTGAAAATGACATAAGTAATTCAATCTCTAACTTGCAGGAAAGAAAACTAAATCATACTACAATAAGTAATATTCTGATTCCTTACTAATTGAGTCGCTTGACTATAGAAAGGAAATCATAAACAGATGAGTAATATGATGTCTAAGTAACAGAAAAGTAAATGAGCAAAAACAAAACTTGAAAGAAATGACAGTGCTGGAATTAAACTCAGGAAATGAAAATCAGCAGAAAGGACAAGATGATCTCATGTCAGTAGTTATCAAAAAGATGAAAATTTGCCCGGGCTGCCTAAGAAAACCTGTAGAAAAGCACTGATCAGCTGACAGCTATAAGAAAACATAAATGAAAATGTAAACAACAGTGAATTAAAAACATCAAAACAGCATGTTATATACAAGCTAATAATTATGAAAGCAGAAACATAATAAAATCAAATGAGAACTATACAGAGCTTTGGTGCACAGGGGCCCTCTGCCACCTCAGCCAGTCAATGAACAATCACAAAAAAGAGCTCAGGAAAGTAGTCTTCTCATGTATTAAAGCAACAGCAAAACATGTAAAACAGAGTACAGTGGGGTGATAACAACAGTCAAAATTACATCTCAAAAGCTTTTTCACACAGCGTTTATCAACGCGTTATTTATAATGAAAAGTGTTGTAACTAACTCCTAAATCCTATGCTGTTAACTGTGTTGCCAGAGACACGTAGATCTCCTCAGCCCGAGATCTAGCGTAATGGTCATCATGCCCATTAAATCCTCGGAGTGGTTGCTGCTGGATTCAGGTTATGGGGTTGATCTCCAGGTGTGCTGACATCTCCGTGAGCTGAGGACTGTGCCACGTAAACCTTCACGTGCTCAAAACAGAGATGTGCCACCGCTAAATTCCTTGGTTGGCTTTGCCTTTGACCCTTGTTGACCGTGACCGTTTATGGATGATTTGGCTGATCTGAAGGGACACGTTCCATGTACATGTCACCTGTAGCTTGCCCATGTGGCTCGTTTCTTCATAGGACACCTGTAGTATAGCCTTTAACAAAATGGCTGCGGAAACCTGTACTGGCTGCGGAAACTGACAAGTTTCCGCATCTGCCTGAACAAAAATCTAAACCAAACAACAGTCATAAGCATAGTTAGAAAACCATGTCAGAAGCTCTTTTTAGACTATAATGCAATGATTTAACAGTTTGGTGGATGAAGTAAGTGGAAAAAGAAGGCTGAGAGGGTGTATAGGAAGGTGCAGGTTTGAGGCTCAACATACCCCCACTGTGAAGGTGTTGCATGTCCTCATGCAACCAAAATTTAGTCATTTCCCTCTAATCCATATGTTCTGAGGCTTCTGCTAGGACATCTAGCCCTCTTTTCTTCTTCTTTGGTGCTAACATCATCCTGGGTTTCCTGACTAGACATTTGAACTTGAGATTAATCAATGCTCTGCTTAACTTTTTGCACTTTTTCTTCAGTTTCTTGTTTTTCTTTTGCCACAGTCCTAAATGAAGCATAGTGTTATCATGGATAATTTTATCTACTTTACTCTGCTCCTTGAGTGCTTCATTTTCTTGCTTGATATGCCTATTGAGGACCTCTAATTCAAATACCTCCTGCTTTAAGGACTGAACTTGTGCATCTAGTGGCAGAGTGGTACTCGGACCTGCAGCTGATTGTTCTAAGGATTCCAGGTAGTTATATACCTCTTGCTGATTGGGATCTACCTCAGGTGTCTTTCTCGGACTAAGCTCAAAATCTGGTGGAGGAGGAGGATTGTTCTCTATTTCTGGCCGAAAAGGGCTTTCATCATGTGGAGGACTTGATTCAATGCTTGGCTGACCTAAATCGATAAAGTGAGGCTGTTTTTCTTGGGTTTTACTCCCCTTTCCTCTTAGCCTAGTGCTCCTCCTTAAGTATGGACTAGTACTATTTTCTTGTGTACTCTGTTTTCCTTTTTGCTTTTTCTTTGCTATAAAAGCTTGTTCTTGAAGATGTTCTAATCTCTCTGACAGTGGTTGATGATCCTCCTCTATGGATTGCTCAGGAGAGGGGTAGACTTCTTGAATGGTCCTTTTTCCTTTCCCTTTTTTCTGTTTCTTGTCTTTAATTCTGTTCTCTTTTACTTCTTGAGTTTCTGTAGTAGGGGAGTCTTGGATTGTGGTATCCTTTTCTTTCCTCCTACTTTTTCTTGGAATCTTTGGTGGACTACTTCCAGAGGCCTCAGATGGCTCTTGGAAGTAGTTTCTTATCAAGAATTGCTCCCAAGTATCTTTAGTTTTCTTCAGCTGGTCCTCAATAAGAATTTTTATAAGTCCATGATGATATAGATGAGGTTCAATGTTGCCTATGTGTTTTTGAACTGTAATACTCATCTTTTTCAAACTCAATAGTAGAAAATGAGGCAAATTAAGAGTGTGACCCTCTAAGAAATTCATCATCAGTCTAGCATGATACATATACATAGAACCAAAACGTCCTTCACACGTGATAAATTTTTGGATAACTAACAGCAGACTAGACCATTCCTCTTTTAGTGCATGAACAGGGATGCCTCTTGTAAACACGGTGGTATCCATACCTTGGTTTTGTAGCATAATTCTCCATATCTGATTGTCCACACTTTTATTTTTGAACCACCTCTCACCTTCCTGAGGTAGGCCTGTGGTAGCTGCTACTGTGGTTTCAGTCACCGTGAGCTTCAAGTCTCCAATCTCCACTGTTTGACCATCAAAAGACCGTGCAAAAGCTTTGGTCACCTCCTTGTTATGGCCTTTAAACTTTTGGATAAATCATAACCATCTGGCTTTCTTCAGCAATTCTTTAGTTTGAGGATAACCTTCCAAGTATTTTGGTCGTTCTGGCTCTACTCTCAGTAATTTTCCCATCCTCTGTTTTGAATTTCAACTGAGAGCTTTTCTGCGTGTGAGGGTTCAGAGAAAAAAATAGCTCGGTTACAGGGTTTAGGATAGACTGTAGTGGCTGCAATCGGGGTTTAGGATAACTGTAGTGGCTGCAATCGAAAATGGAGAACAGGGAATGGAAATACCTGAATTACAGGAGGAACAGAGGGTGAGCAGCAGTAAACGAGTTCATAAAATAAAATGCGGATGCATGTGAGGAGTATGGTATTAATGGAGTGGTAAACGAATGGAGTAACGTCGGGATTCTTTTGAATCGGATGATTGTGTATGAAATGTTACACGTCTCAATGGACGGCTGCGGAAAATGTGGCTAAGAAGAACCGTAACGAAATAGGTCACGTCTCATGAGTACGGGTAATAAATGAAAGTGCAGTCAATCTTGAGTTTAAACTCGAAATAATCATGAGACCGTTGGAGAAATGAATGCAAGGTGTGTGGAGTGATATCGTGGAATAGGAGTGGTTTAATGGAGCCATCGTATCAAATCATTGCACGTAGTAGAACTTTTTATGGTTTGATAACTATGCGTAATTATGACTTGAATTGTTATTTGATAAAAAAATTTGCTCATACCTTTGGAAACTTTGTCATTTCTTGCTCAAGGCTTCTAACCAATTGCTCTTCCTTGATGTCTTGGAGATGCCCCATGTCTTCAGCTCAATTACACCTGCATTTCATGATTATTGCACTAACAGTTGACTGTAAATTTGAAAAACAGAGTGATGGTGGCTGCGGAAATCGTTTCTGGCTGCGGAAACTGCTTCTGGCTGCGGAAACGGCTTCCAGCTGCAGAAACTGAGACAACACCCACTTAGCTGAACAAAGATAGTTAGAGAAGAACTAACTGAATGAAAATAGTCCTGAAAGGGACTTTTATTGATAAAATGAAATGGAATGAGTGGAATGGAGTGAAAATGAAGTGGAGTGAAGTGAAATGAAAATGAGAATGAGATGGAGATGGAGTAATAATGGCAAATGGCCAAGTGGAGTCTACAAACAAAGTTCTTGAGAGCATCATCACCAAAACTGTTCATCTACACAGAAGAGATTGGGCAGAAAGGCTTCCTGAAGCCTTATGGGCCTACAGAACTACATGGAGGAACACAACAGGACATTCTCCCTATGAACTTGTTTATGGGAAAGAGGTCCTGCTCCCCATTAAGTTTCAAGTCAAGACTTTCAAGATGGCAATCCAGTTGGGGATGAATCTATCAGAAGCCCAAAAGCACAGAATGGAGCAGCTGAATGAGCTAGATGAGATCAAACAAGAAGCAATTTTAAGGACTGATCTAGTTCAACATCAAAGAGCTAAGTGGCATGACAGATACATCAAAGAGAGAAAGTTTCAAGAGGGAGATTGGGCGTTACTGTTTGATTCCAAGTTTAAATACTTCAAAGGGAAATTTCAGACTCATTGGCTTGGGCCATATGAGATTGACAAAGTCTTTAACAATGGAGCGGTAAGAATCAAGACCATTGATGAATTTCGGACTCCTCTTATTGTGAATGGCCACCGATTGAAAATTTATCATAAGCCACTTTCAAAAGAGGAGTTTGTCAAAATGTTCCAAGAGAATTCTGCAATAAGGCTGGTGGAGAAGAATCCTTCTCCCCCACCAGCCTAACCTTTGTTTCTTTTAGTTCTTAAAAAAAAAAAAAAATGTGTATAAGCCTGAAAACCAATCACAGATTGGCGGTCTTATGCAGAAAATGTAGAGTGAAAATCAGGAACACCTGACACTCTATATTTTCCAAAAAAAATCTTCTCTCTTTCTTTTTCCATCTCCAATCCACTTCATTTGCCATTATTACTCCATCTCCATCTCATTCTCATTTTCATTTCACTTCACTCCACTTCATTTTCACTCCATTCCACTCATTCCATTTCATTTTATCAATAAAAGTCCCTTTCAGGACTATTTTCATTCAGTTAGTTCTTCTCTAACTATCTTTGTTCAGCTAAGTGGGTGTTGTCTCAGTTTCCGCAGCTGGAAGCCGTTTCCGCAGCCAAAAGCAGTTTCCACAGCCAGAAACGATTTCCGCAGCTACCATCACTCTGTTTTTCAAATTTACAGTCAACTGTTAGTGAAATAATCATGAAATGTAGGTGTAATTGAGCTGAAGACATGGGGCATCTCCAAGACATCAAGGAAGAGTAATTGGTTAGAAGCCTTGAGCAAGAAATGACAAAGTTTCCAAAGGTATGAGAAATTTTTTTATCAAATAACAATTCAAGTCATAATTACGCATAGTTATCAAACCATAAAAAGTTCTACTATGTGCAATGATTTGATACGATGGCTCCATTAAACCACTCCTATTCCACGATATCACTCCACACACCTTGCATTCATTTCTCCAACGGTCTCATGATTATTTCGAGTTTAAACTCAAGATTGACTGCACTTTCATTTATTACCCGTACTCATGAGACGTGACCTATTTCGTTATGGTTCTTCTTAGCCGCATTTTCCGTAGCCGTTGCTGTTAACTGCGTTGCCAGAGACACGTAGATCCCCTTAGCCCGAGATCTAGTGTAATGGTCATCATGTCCATTAAATCCTTGGAGTGGTTGCTACTGGATTCAGGTTACGGGGTTGATCTCCAGGTGTGCCGACATCTCCGTGAACTGAGGACTGTGCCACGTAAACCTTCACGTGCTCAAAACAGAGACGTGCCACTGCTAAATTCCTTGGTTGGCTTTGCCTTTGACCCTTGTTGACCGTGACCGTTTATGGATGATTTGGCTGATCTGAAGGGACACGTTCCATGTACACGTCACCTGTAGCTTGCCCATGTGGCTCGTTTCTTCATAGGACACCTGTAGCATAGCCTTTAACAAAATAGCTGCGGAAACCTATGCTGGCTACGGAAACTGACAAGTTTCCGCAGCTACCTGAACAAAAATCTAAACCAAACAACAGTCATAAGCATAGTTAGAAAACCATGTCAGAAGCTCTTTTTAGACTATAATGCAATGATTTAACAGCTTGGTGGATGAAGTAAGTGGAAAAAGAAGGCTGAGAGGGTGTATAGGAAGGTGCAGGTTTGAGGCTCAACACTGAGCATAATGGCAGGCTTATCATCTTGCAAATTGATAGAGTCAGTGGAGGTTTGTGTGGTTTCTAGCCCAAGGGCTTCAAAGATAGGCTTTCTAAATACTTCACTCTTCACCAACTCTACCAGAGGCACAGGAACTTTTATCTTCTGGACTTCTGACTCTAAGTTGAAAGAAGAAGATGACTTATCAGAACCTTTTACCTCTTGAACTGGAGCTTTGAGGATGACTGGATCAGCCGCTGGTCTTCTATGCCTAATATTCCGTGACTCTGTTTGGATAGCAGCTCTTTGGGCAAGATTCTCTTTGACAATTTTTTCATTGGACCTCAGGTTATATCTTCGCTGCTCCTCAGCTTGTAGGATAGCTTCTCTATCCCATTCTTGACTGTCTTGCTGCTGCAGCAATGATTCTTCATAAGCAGCCAAAGTAAAAAACGCAGCGCTGACTTTATCTTCCATGCAGTGAATTTCATCCTCATCTTCTTCAATTTTTTCCTCCTCCATGAGTACATTTTGGAAAGGAGCTTTAACTTTCTAATCTTCTTTTGATTCTTCACCCTTCTACATTATTTTTAACTACTCATTTGCTCTTTTGAAAGGATTTGGATTTCTTGGAGCAAATGTGTTTTGCTGCCTTGATTTCCCTGAGTTCTGCTCAACCTTCAACTTAGAAATTTCAGCAGCCAATGACTCTATCATCTTAGTCATTTTGTCTAATTTAGGCTCTGAAGATGAAGCAGAAGAAGTAGAAGCTTGACCTCTTTGCCTCCTTCTGTCAGCTTGACTTTTTAACTTTTCTGCAGCCATGATATTAGACTCTACTTCTAGGGCTGCATCCTGCATGTCTACCAGTGTAGCACATCTTCTTTCTCTCAATAACAAGCAGAAATCAGAGTCAAAAGCATTGGCATAAGTGATTTTAGTAGAGGTGGGAGTAGGCTTTACCTCAGCTGGTATCTTACTATACATACGGCTTAATCTTTTATTAAAATTAGGCAAAGATTCACCATTTTCCCTCTTTAGGTTACCAAACTCAGTGTGGTAATACAACAGGTCTTTTTTATCTCCCCAGTGCTTCAAAAACGCATCATCTAAGGCTTCAATATCTGTTATAGATCTCTAGGGTAATTCTTTGAACCACTTCCTGGCCTCTCCATCAAGGCTCTAGATAAAAACTCTCATCCACACATCATTTTCACTTATATCTAAGTTATCAACATAATTGTAAAAGGCTTCTAGGTGTTCTTCTGCTCTTACTCCTTCTGTTCCAGTAAATTTAGGCATATATTTCTGATATTCTCCCACAGGCATAGGATTTAAAGGAACAGGCAAGACCAAAGGTCCATATCTAGCAGCAACAATTCTTTCTATCTTCGTGGGTGCTTGCTGGCCTGCCATGAATGGGGTTTGTGGAAGAATACTAGAAGATTGAATGGTAGGAATTATGTGATGGATGTTAGAGACAAAGGGATGTTTTGCACTGAATGGGAAGGTTTCTTTGGACTGAGATTCAAAGAGGAACTAACTGCACAAGGGGCTGAATAAATCTCTGAAGGAATTTCCTTATTAACAGTGCTGGGCTCTAAATATTCAAACTGTAAATCTTCAGCTATAACCTTATCTTTCAGAGATGCATGAGATTTTTTAGGCTTACCTGATCCTGATGCCCCTTTCTATGATGATTTCTTTGATTTGACAGTCCTCTTAAGTTCAGGCACTCGTTCAGCTGGTGATTTCTAAGGATTTCTTCGAGTATGTCTCACAAACTGAGCTAGAACTTCAATGTGGAGTTGCCAAAGGTTGGTCTTCCCCCAGTGGAGTTGCCATATAGATGATTACAACCAAAAACTGTGTTCAAACCTTGTCTATCATCAAAGCTTGAAACTGTGTCATTCTCCCAGGGAAGCTGAGCTTCAATTCTCCTCTCCCCGGCAACGACGCCAATTAATGTTATCACCTCAAGAAACTCTCCTAGGTTGTATATCAGAGATGCTCCGGAACATTACAAACTCAACAAAAATGTTGGAAAATGGTGGATGAATGAGAGGAATGATGCATATTCAAGCCAGATAACCACTTCTACTATGATTAACCCCAGACATGGGTGAACACCCCCAGACTACAAGGCTTTAGACCACCTATTACTCACAGTTTGAGGATTAAGTGGAAATGGAGAATACTGATCACACTAGTAGATGCATAGGACCCTGTGATGGCCAGCTGTAACCAGTAAGGAGGTCTACAAATCTATTTCCTAATGCACAGACAGGATGACAGCTCTCTGGCATTAAAATAACAGAAACCTGCATACAAATTCAATGATACATGCTAAATTCTAACACAGAAGTGGGATGACAGCCCCTCTAATGCTAAACATCAACAACACATGAATAAATGCATAACAGGCACAGCTTGGAACAAAGAAGAAGAAGTGGAAAGTGAGAAATTAACAACAAAAGAAGCTTGTATTAGCTGAAAATGAAGACCAAAAGCTGCAGGTATCACAATAGTTACAGTCTCCAGAAGTTGAATTTTACATCAAAATAACATTCATCAACCTGATTACATCTTTCTTCTGGGTATATATAGAGTTTGTTTACAAAATTGCTCTACTGCCCTATGCGTGGAGGGGTCATAACTAACCACCAACCACATTTACAATCAGATATGGGTCTCTGATACAATTTGATTATTTTAATGAATCAATTTGACATTTACTGGTACTTTGTTGTCCTTCCTGAACAGGTGAAATGCCGTGTTTATCTGCTCAAGGCTGTCCTTCTCGTCCTTGGCCGTGCTGCTCTTTAAATGTGGTTGCTGGGGATTCATTGTGCAGAGTACCGGATCATGGTTCCCTTTCTTCTTCACATGCACCAGACATGCCCAAAACACGAAAAATGTGTTGAAAATGAACAAGGAGCTAAGAATGAACGCTGACCATTGGATGGCTCATACGGATGGCCGAGATTTGATGGCAGGAGGTGATGGGAAAACACAGAGGTGTAATTGATTATAAGCCATCGGATCAGACAGATTGGACGGTGTAGATCGGGTTACGTGGGCTATCGGAAGGTTTATGAGCGGGAAGAATATAGGCCGTTAGATCTCGAGTGGGGATGATCAGATGACTATCGGGAGCGGGAGCTGCACGACGGTTAACAAGCAGGAGGATGTACGAGAGAGGGCGGTAAGCAGTTTCCCCGCACCACTCACGGGAGTTAGGTGGTTTTCGTATGCGGAGGAAATATCAAGTAGGAATGAGACATGTGGCTGATGGGACGGCGGGGAAACCACTTTCCCTCCAGGCTATCGCGTGTGCAAGTTCGCGGGGTGGGAGTTGCAAACGCCGTCATATCTTGTGGCGGATGATCAAACGGCTGGGCTCTAATGCACACATTTGTTAAATGATGTGACAGGGGAAGGCTCGGCGGCATTGATTTTTTGTATGCGCGGGGTTATGAAGGGTTAAGACCTTAGCGTCGGGGTTATAAGACCACGGTTTGATGTGTTAACCTTGCACCCGGGACCGAAGGGAAAAGGGGTTAAACGGGGTTTATAGGGTTTATAGAAGACAACAGAAATAATGGAGTTAGGAGAATAAGGAGAATGAAAGGAGAGAAGGAAATGGAGGTAGCGGGGTTATAAGGCAATAATGAAAATGAAGGAGAAAGAATACAATGAACTGCTACAAGCTCCTTTGCAACCAAAAGCAGCATTGCCCAACCTATTTTATACATCAAAAGTTGAAGAACATGGTAGAACTAACACCCCTAGTACATAATGTACAACATCACAAAATTGATCATTAGTTGATGTGGACATGGAACGAGTTGCCACATAATTAACCCATGGCGAGGATGATACCATTGGTACAAAAGGACCACTTAGGGAAGATGGTTGACTGGAAGCCATATTTGGACCAGGAAATGAAAGCTGGACAACGGTGACAATTTTGCCTTCATGCGGGAAACAAATCACTCAAAAGAGTGTTGAAACAATAGCTCCCATGTCATAAACATAGTTGCGCCCAAGAAGTAAATTGTAATCTAAAGGGCCTGGGACTACCATCACGTTCAGATAAATGATTTTTCCTCCCAAAGTAATAGGCAACTGAGGAAGGATCCCTAATGGTTGACTGGTTCCTCTGTTAAAAGCCAACAGATTCTGGTTAACAGGTACAAGTGGTGGTGAACCGAGCACTTTCCAAGCAGTAGAGAAGAGGATACTCATAGATGCACCTTCATCTATAATAGTGCCAGATACAATCATATAAAAAACTTGTACTATGATCTAGAAAGGTACATAAGAAGGAAAACAACAACCTACCAGTCGATTCCAATCAAAGGAAGTGACCAGACTACTTGGAGGGGGTATTGTGAGAACGAGAGAATTAACCCCTTGAGTTATGAGAGCGGGAGGATTTTCCTCCTGTCTTGATGGAATAGGAGGAATGCCCCCAAGCTCATTAGAATCTGAAGGAACAAAAAGAACCTGAGTGGTATCATACCCACTCTCTACGGGAACGGTACGATTAACTGAAGGTGAAATCAGGTCAACTGTTACCTCGACCTATTGATTTGGGTTGGGAATAGACTCATAGGATTCACTTTCAGAGAGAGTGGGTTTGACCGACTGTTGATTTGAGTTAGTAAATTCATCAACTAGTGAACGATTAATGGAGAGTTTCTTGTAACACTATGGAAGTCGTTGTGGAGAAGCAAGACGGTTATCCAACACTTTTTTGGCTTCATCCAGATAGTGACAAAGGTGAATGGGGTGATTCCCTTCACATAACCTATAGGGAAACTTAACTTTACCCTTCTTTCCATGAACTTTACTACTACTAGTTGATGGTGTGTCACCAACATGATCTCTAGAAGTTAATGACACAGGATGATGTGAACGGGAAGACCATTCTTCTAAGATCTGAGGAATGCTAGAACAATTTCGAAGAAGATGGTCTCCCACACAAATTTTGCATGGATATCGAACTTTTTGAGGCTTGACGGGTGGTTTCTCATTAGATGTTGCATTCAAAGCAATGGTTTCTTGGTTGCCCCTCTGCTAAATTTGCTTCTTCTTCTTCTTCTTCCCTTTCTTCTTCTTCTTACCCACTTGGTTACTAGTACCAATACTTTCACCGGGTGAAGAGGAAGAAGGGGAGGAAGAAACAACCGAGGAAGAAGGCAAAGGGTCAACTTTAGGATCAACTGGAGGTTGATTTTTTCCAGTTGGAGGTGTACTTGGTTGTGGAGAAATCACGATATTTTGAACCAAGGAGGTTGAAAACAACCATATTGTAAAGCCAATAGTAAGTCCTGGAAGGGACAATGTAGCCATATAAGAGCACCAATATTTCCGAAAGGAGGAAAAGGACTAGGATTCCCATCAAAAGGAATTCCTTGATTGGTGAACTCTGGATTTGTTGCCATATCTTTCAACCTAAGATCAATTAAGGCGTGAGCGTGGAGGATGTTATCCATGGTCAATTAATTTTATTTTAATGAAGGTAACATAACAAAACAAAGAGGGATAATCTAGGCAAAAGGTTTACCAAGCAACTGTGAATTGCAGAATACCTTCCGGTGAACCAAGAAGTACGGGCATGCAATCTCCCCGAATGTTGTGTTCAATGTATCACAGTGTACAAGTCAGCTGACTCGGTTACCTATGGATGGATAGCAACCTAGTTTTTTCCTCACATATATACTCGAAAGTACGTGGAAGCCCAATCTATATAAGCACTGTCTAATGCAAAACCACACAGTGAGAGCATTCCCATATACTTTACGTATTGTAACACCGCCCTATATACCCGAAGGTACATGGATGAGCTACGATATACTCACGTATGTAGAATGAGGTATCACACTCGGGATGTATTGCAGATAAGTTAGAGATAGCTGCTTTGTTTTACGACGCTGGAACACGTCTCTAGCCTAGAACCACTAAATGTTTTTCGTTAGGTGACAATGCTCCATTAGGTAAATTCAGATAAATTTTAAGTTGATCTTCTTTAGAATTTTCCTTTCAAGGTTCACCACGTGATGTATGTTTGCAATTCCTAAAATGAAACTAATATGATAAGCATTATTTCATTCAATTGAACAATGAAAACCTTAGCTAGTAGGGATAGAGCAATCAAATCTTTGACAAAGAGCAAAGAGCACATCTAATGCAATTTCCCTAGCTATTCCTTTCAAGCATTCACAAACTACAATATGAACGATGCAAGTTTTTATTTTCGATTTCCTTAATGTGAATATGAACAAAAGGAAATATGCACATACAATCAATCAATCTTTAATAAGAACGAAGACTTTGACGATAGTTCTGTTTCAAAGGAAAAGAAGACTTTACGACACTTTCTTTCGAACAAAGATTAATCAACTATATTCTAACTTTCACTATAGACTGATAATGAAAAAGAAAACATTTAAGAAACATTAATCAATCAAGTTAAAGTAGGGCTAGACAAGGAGATAAAAAATTTGTTTTCAGAGACATGACATTCATTGATCAATCAACAAACAAACAAACAGAGAAAAGTTGGCAAAAACACATTCCAAAGGTGAAAATTTTCCCTAAGAAGGATCAACGAAGGTCAAAGAGGGCCTAATTGCACTGCAGAGCACTGTCTCTCACTCAAGGGTTCTCTACAAAGCACTGTCCCCTGAACAAGCCTACGTTGATTCCTGAGAGGCCACTCAAGAGTCATCTAACCTCAATTTTTGACCAAAATTCAATGCAAAAGAGATGAAATACAATCAATGAACACAAGTAGGGTTTGCAAGGATGTCCTAGGAGGTGGATAAGCTACTAGGAAAGAGGACCTTCCCCAATGGAGTTGCCAATTTGTTTTGGATAATTTGGTATCTACGAATAAATACTAATTCCCTAAATAAGTAGCCATATCTAGAACAACAGTTTAAAGTATTTTAGTCTTTCCCTACAAGCAATAGATAAGATGAGAAGATGAAAAGACCTACTTGTAGTTCTACTTTCCTCTTGTCTCCTTTGTATTGATCTCGTCACTCCTTCCCGTACTTAATACGCTTGATAAGTACCTATAAACGCAACAAAAAACAAAGAATCGATCAAAGCAAAAGATCTATTAAATATAAGTGAATGGAATTAGATACATTTCACACATATAAGCATTATAAATCAATACAAACATGTGGGAGAAAGGTTCAAACACTTTATTGAATAGAAGAAGGAATTAAAACCATTTGTGTCTGATTCAAAGTCATTCCTCCAGATTGGATCCCATCCACATCACATCAAAAGCATGACAAACTTGTAGCATTACAATACTTTCTTCAAAGCCAAATCTCATAGTAACATTATCTCCTTACAATTCAACAGAATCCAGCCCCTGATCACTTAGATGAGTGGTAAATTTCTAGGGAGATGAAGGAGGTTTTGTCATAAATGGTGGCATTTAATGGCCTTCCATACTTAGAATTAGTTCCATGGAGGAAGGGATGAGAGGATAGGATGCATCTTAACTCATTCCTCATCCATTTTCGAGCTCATAGGAGTTGATAAGTGAGGGAACCTTCTAGATGACTCCGAAAGATAAGAATATTCCCCAAACCTTATGTGAATTTTGGTCAAACTCACCCAGTGCAGGTGAAAGGAAGCCTAAGTTCTCCACAGAGCACCCTAGCATGGACTTAACTACTCTACAACACACCCTTATATGGGCCTACCTGCACTGGTCCCTTTAGAGGCCATTTCTGGATGTCTTCAAGTCATGAAACTGTCTGGGAAGGATGCATTCAATGGGGTGACTTGTTTAGGGCATGTAGCAACTGAAATTAGGGTTTGATGAGCCCTAAAACACTGATATGGATGATGGGATTGATGTGCCCAAATGGATCTATAACAAATGGGTGGTTTCTATCAACCAACCATATCATTGATTTTGACTGTATTTTTATATTATGAGAGTAGTACTATTTAGATTTTTTCCAATCACAACAAGAAAAATAATTCAAATATTCAAAGATATTTGAAGATTATATATGTAAAGTTTAATTTTACAAAGGTGTTAAAATTATATATATGTATTTTGTTTCTCATTTTTTTGTTGAATATTTTGCATGTTAAATTTTTATTATTTTAATAAATATGTTCATATATAATTATTAGCAATATGTTCATGATGTTGAGGGTACCACTATCTCAAGCATGCAAAGCTAATGACATGATGATGTATAGTGGTAAGGGGAGGTTTAGGGTAGAATTGAATTCCATCAATAAAGTTTCCATAGTCAAGAGATGAAATACAAATCCCATGACATTATTACAGGTTCCAACAATGAAGTCCATCATAAAGAGGGGGGGGGGGGGGGTGGAGGCTTGGGGGGGATGTGATAATAGTGTCTCTCAAAATTGCATTCACTTATCCTATGCTTACCAAACTGTGATCAATCACACCATTCAAGGGAAATTTTTCCAATTCGTCGAGACTAAGGTAATCTTGATAGAGGTTATTTTTCTCCATTGATGCCCACCAAGCTATATAATTATAATCCTTATGCTATATTCCCCAATTCACCAGTCAATCAACCAAACCATTTGAATTTCAATTAAGAAGATTAGGGGTGACTAAAGGGATAAGGGAAGAAAGCTCATCCAATTAGGTGAGTATGGAGGTAAGCCACCAGGTTGTGGAAATTTTATTAGTTCTAGTACTACATCTAAGGTTTCCTTCAATAATTATGATTGAAAATGATTATTGAATGGTTATGGAAAGTCCCTGAATAAAATAATATAGCTCAACATCATTGTTCATGTTTTTTCCAATAAATTTTGCATACATAAGTAAGATGGATCCTTGTTTATTGTAGAAGGCACCTTTTTCCCCTAGAAGGCCTACATTACCTTTGGTTGTACCATAAAAATTCAACTTAATGGTAAATATGGAGGGATTGTTCCGTAATACCAATCACTGAGATGAAGGGGTTGGGTGAAACCCCTTGATTATTCTATAGGAAGAGAAATTCCACTCCTCAAAGATATACTTTTCTCTAATCTAAAAGTTGGTGGATTCTGCAAGCCAAGTATGAGAGCTGATGGTTTAGTGTACTAAATATATATTATTAGTTAGAGATTCTATATAAAGATGCTATGATTATGTTCTTTCTGGAGAGACTAGATAAAAAATGTCTGGAATAGTCACCGATATTTATTAAGGACAGGTTTATTGAAAAGGATCTTGGTGATATAACTCTAATGATTGTTTGATGCCAAGCTTGTTTCTATCTAATTGTATAAAAATTGAGCCCCTTTGTCCCAAAGGAAATTATCCTAATTTTTGAACAAATGTTCCCTTCTTTACCCTATTTACTAACACATGAGGTAGATGGATGGTCCCTCAAATCCATAGTGTATAGTTTTGTACCAACTGAGGGTATTTTTGTGAGATAGGGGCCATAAGAAAGAATATGCCTTGGGATAAAGTTGGTTTTAATATGGAAACATATGCCACGAACCATCCTTTTTTATAACAATCACCATTGGCAAAGAGAAACTCCTCTGGCTAGCTTGAATTATGCCTATTTTTGACATTTATTTAACCATATGCTCAAATTCACTCTTTTGTGCATGCGTATATTTGTAGGGCCTAATGTTAGGTGGTAAACTTCTAGGTTGCAAATGAATAACATGATCATGATCTTAGATAAGTTGAATACCCTTAGGAATTTCTCCAGATGCCTTAGCATGATTGTTGATAACTTTTTGGAGATCCATTGGAGTAGACGATATATATGTTTGAACGTGAACAAAATTATGAGACTGCAACTTGGTGTCCCTTTTTTAGTAACATTGTCATGCTATTAGTGCTTATCACTTTACTAAATTTCCCTTGGATACCTCTACACTCAATTTCCTTTCCTTTAGAGAAAAATATTATGAAAATATATTGAAAATTAACGGCCATTGTTCCCAATGACTATAACCATTGTACCCCTAATACAACATTAACCTCACCCATTTGGATTTCAATCATGCTACTAACTAATAAGTACTCCTTATTTAAGGTTAATATTATGGAACTTCCGTAAAAAATTTATGGTACCTCCATCTGAAATCATCACTTGAAATTATGGTGCTGGAAATACAAAGCAATTAAGAAGTTTTTCCAAATTGTAATTGATGAAGTTATGGGTACTACCTAAATAATTCAACATTTTTACCTTTTTATTTTTGATATATCCTTCTATATTTAGGGTTTGTGGAGTACCAATGTCAGCTAATGCATGACAAGAGATTGTTGGAGTAGTCTCTTCTAGCTCTAGATCTTGTGAAGTTTCCACTTCTTGATCTTCTTCATCTTCACAATTTATGTAGAATAATTTCTTCTCACTACATTTATTCCATTTACTATACTTTTTGTCATAGTTGAAGCATAGCCCCTTTTCTTATTTCATCCATTTTTTGAGGAGTCAACCTTGTCAGTTTATGAAAGGGAGCATGATTTTCTCTATAGTTATTAGGGACCAATTTTCTAGTGGCCATATTTTTACTTACAACTTTCCTTGCTAGACTAAAAGCATGCTTTAGAGATTTAGGTTCAAATAGATAGAAATAGGTCTTGTTGGATGGTTTCATTTAAATTTCCCATAAATAGGTCTAACAAATTATCATTTGAAATATTTTTTACTCTGAGACTCATCTTTTGGAATTGTTGAATGTGCTTTGTAAATGGACCTTTTTATCAAAGATTTACCAATTTATTAAAGAATGTGTTTCTCTTGATATATCCATAATGTGCTATCAATTCCCTATAAAAATGGACCAATATATAACATAATACTTTTTCTTTCACAAAGCCATTGTACCATAAATGTTGGTATTGTTCTAAAAACATGGATGCAATATTTACCTTTTGTAATGATGCCACTTGGTGTAGATCAAAGTATTGCTTCATCTGAAATATCCATGTTATTGGATCATTACCATACAATTTCCTCATATCGATATTTAGAAAGTAATATTTCCTTGGTGCTAACTTGAAGCCATAATGATGTGGATATTTGATTCAAAATTCAGGATTATTGTTTTGTGATTCTAAATTTTTTCTCTCCAATTGTGATAGAATACTCCTCATATGATATTGATTCTCAACAACATGCTTCTCCTTAAGTTCAATATTTCCTTGGATATCCACACACCTTTTAGGAAACCTCTCTAAGCGAAAAATTTCCATGATAATCATGGATTTTTGTATCTTATTTTAGGTAGCCTCTCCAAGTTGTTCTTGAGAACTTGAGAAATCCACCTTTTTCAAGATACTACCATCCATTTCATTGAATTTTTTCTCTAATTGAGATAACCTATATTCTAATTCTTCACTTTCTTCACGAGTCAAGGATAAGCCTTCAGTGGATTTAATTGGTGTAGTGGATTTCCTTGGAGGCATGTTGGAAAATCATAATAGCATTCCTCTTTATTACGTATTTTAGTCACAAAAAGAAATGATCTTCTAATCAACAATTAGGTCACTAGCAAGTTATGTACCTTAATTTGGAGAATATTAGAATGATTGGTCTTATTGATATATATTTCAGATTTGAGCCCTTATAGATATAAAATGTTTTTCTATAATATTTTGATATGTCTTTTCTAGAATTCCACAAGTGTGATATGAATTTAATGAGTGAAGTGGAAGTTTTGGTAACTTTCCCAAAATTTATTGATTTTATGGCCTCTTCCCATAAGAAAATGTGTATAGTGTGCCACGTGTCCACTTATTCAAATACAATTCTAAAACTTTTACTTGAGGTACCATTGTATATATCCTAAAATCCCTAAATATTTCACATTTTGAAAATTCCCAAACAGGTAGATATAGTGAAAATACCAAGGTGACCTATTTAAAATTTATTTCAGGATTGTTCAAAAGCCCTGAGTTCCATAGAGTATAAATTTGAAAGTATAGTGAACCAAAGTTTGAAACTTGTCTTATATATTCCCCAAGATTTCTCCTTAATATGGTCTAATTTTCACTTTCTGAAGTGCTACAGAAAAAATGTTATAGTAAAAACTCCAAACTAACTTGTTTGAGATTGATTTTTGGAGCACACAAAAACCCTAACTTCCTTCAAGTATATCTCCAAAAATATAGTGAACCAAGATATGTAACTTGAACCATATGTTCACCACGATTTCACCTCAACATGGTCTAAGTTTCACAATATGAAACATCACAGAAAAAATTTATGGTGAAAATTATGAATTGACCTATATGATCCTTGTGCCTTAAAATGATAAGAAACCAATAATTATATTCCTCTTTGAGGGGGATGCCTATTTTTAAAAAGAATACAATGTACAAGACACTATTTGATGATCCTAAAGCCACACCTACTTAGTGTATATATAGGATACCAAGGGTACAATTATAATAAAATGGGACCATGAGCGGTTCTAGCCTACATAAAAATATAACAATATAAATATAATCACTCAATAACTAGGGTTTAATAAGGGATTTTTGGGTTAACACGGGGCTTAACATAGAGAAAAATGCATAGGAGAAAATATTCTTTACCTAAGAAACCCACAAGTGAGAGAAGCCAAAGGCTAGTGATAGTTGGGTAAGGAAATCTTAGTTTAGGTGGTCATAAAATTTGGACATATCTAGCTTAAGGAGAATACTAGGGGTTTTGGTGATTTTGAATGAATGGATGGTTTCGTGGGAAACAATTATGCCATCAAATATCTATTAGCCTTCCGTGTACCCTCATTTCAATGAAATTATGTGATGAAGAATATTCTTGATGTAGTTAGATATGATCTTGGAGATCACTTTGAAGATCATATCACGAAGAGTAATGGGTCATGCTTTCTCATGGATGTGAGGGTTATTTTATTTAGAAATAAGAGTGACGAAAGAGTACTTAAATGCATGAATAACATTACTAGTATAGTGGGATTACTCAACCAATTTCCATACTTCCTCTTGTATGATTTACCAACATTCCTAGAAGAAATCCATAATGAACCGATATGGGCCTAGTGATTTACCGACCATCATGGATCAAACTATAGTGGAAGCTTACTTTGGTGAAATAGGGTCTAGAAGGATTTTATTTTTCTTTGGTGTGACTAAGGTTGGGATACTATCCAACATGAATTTAATGGCTCTTTGCCTATTTAAATTGGTTAATCTGAATTTGGCTAAAGTGGAGTTTGATTTCTTGGACAATTTCTCGTTACTTATCTAGATTTTGACATGAGGCCAATTTGAGTGAAGAGATCTTGTTCATATTCTTGCGATCAAGCATGGAGTTGTGGAATAATTTGGATTTTTTTTCATCCTCCTTGAGTCATTGAATCTGATATTTTTATTTCCATAGGACCTTTACCATTTTTCCCCTCATTTTAATGTTTTGTTTGAGCTAAATTTTCTGTATTCTTTGTGCCTTAGAAATATATGTATAATATTATGTCTTTATAGACCACCCAATTATATCTCTTGCTTACTCTTCTTTAAAAATATATTTCTAGACACCTCACACTTCCAATTTTTTATTTGGGCTTTGTGAGGTGTCAAATTATGTTGAAATTAGTACATCAGGGTCCTACATCTAATAGTTGCATCAAACTCACCATTTTGCAACATGTGATATGAAATTGTGGAATTCAAGCTGTAATTTTTAAAAATGGAAAGGTCTAGGCATTGGGGCTAAGGAGTATTTTTGGGTGAACCATATAGGCCAATGGTTTGAATCTATGAAAGGAGGAATTTTAGTGTCCATTGAAATAGTGTAGTGAAAATGAGTCTTTGAGAGTGTTAGCGCTTGGAATTCACCTAGGCTGAGATAGACAAACTCTCAAGGCTACATCAAACCATTTCACCTCGTAGCTAGCCCTACGAGGTATGAGAAGGCTCTCTCGGGTCAGATTCGATAGATCTTTCAATATGATTAGACTGACCAATTAATAATAAAGATTTTAGGCTAGTAAATTGATAGGGGGTTTGATTTGATGATTTGTGGGGGTTTTGGTGGCAATTGGTGGAAGTGCAATTCAAGGTGCAGGGATTGAGCACAGTTTTCACAGGGGGATCTAAGGGGCAAGGTAGGAATGAGTGCTGATGTCTTAATCTGAGATGGATGATCAGAGATGATAGAGGAGAAGCTAAAGAGGGCAAACACACAATTCGAATCCTCTCTAGACAGTAGAAAACATTAAAATTGAACAAACTAAAAAGCTGAGCATGTCAAAACATGAGTTCAAACTTTACCACTTCATCTGTCCAATTTAGAAGCATAAGAGAGATGTGAAACACATAAACAAACTTACAAGAACATGTAGAGAACACACCATCAACAATCAGATCCACAAGAATCCTCAAAGATGTCTGTAAAACCCTGGCTTTCCTTGCCTTCAATTGCAGAAATAGATGCACAATATACAATGAAGCTTCCTTACACAAGAGTCCAACCATGAAAATGAGAAGGAGAGAGCATAATATAGACCATCTAGACCATCTAACTCCTTTCCCCACCTCTAGGGGTCGAGCTCAGCTTCCTAGGAGCAGTTTGAACTAATTCTAAACTAAGAACTAGAAAATAGGCAGCCCAACAACTTGCCTCTATTACTTAGCTAACTCATCCATGCATTAATTTTTCACTTTTTACATCATGGAAGCTTCTAGAAGGGTAAAGAAAGATAAAATCTACCAAAGTGCCATAAAAATATTACATTTATCCATCATCTACAAGTAAAAATAGTCAACCATAGTCGAAACAGTGTTTTTTTGACCAAAAATGTGAATTCTGGCAAATCTGGAAGTTCTGGTCGCGCCCCTGGAAGTTCTGGTCGCGCCCCTTCACAGCTGTTTTTGAGTGGGTTCCACTGGTCCAAATCAGGTGCAAGATGGCTCATTGGAAAGCTTGGCATGTCTACTTTCCATCCCAAGTGGAATTTCTGAATTTGGTGTTGATTTGACCCCTCAAAAATTGATTCTCCCAAGGTCACTTTCTGCAACTCAAAAAGTGGGCAGAAAGTCATTTTTTTGATGTATTTTGAGCTTTTGGAGGCTCAAATCTCAAAATTAGGCTGCTCCCAAGTACTGGTAATTTTTCTTTTTTCATGCCCTTTCCAAAAATGCCAAGTTTTCAAAATTCCGAGCAGTCCTCCAAAATGGTCTCACCTGGGGTGAGACCAAACCGTGGGCAAAACCTGTAATTTTACCAAAAATTTCCAAAATGCTCCAAAATTCTCAAAATTTTCACATTGTGATGCTAAATCAAGGCTGATCAGTATCATGATGAGTGAGGGAGACCTCAGCCAAGATGCGGAGTGGATTTGTCCTTTTCTTCCCCTCCTGGGCCTCTGATAGCTTTCTTTGGAGAATTTTCATTCTCGCCTTGCAAACATGTAATCTGGCCCAGTAGTGTGTCTTCATGTTGCGGAGCAGCTCTTTGTCATGATTTTCCTTCTCCAACAATCTCTCCAAACGAGTAATCTCATGAATGTACCAAGTCTCCCGGTCACCGGGCAATGGGTCACCGGGCCTCCTGCGGTTTAAGCCTCTGTTACCGCGGATTCTCCATAGTTCATCCAGCTCTTTCTCTCTTGTGATGACCACCTTTGCCACCCTTACGAGGCCTCTGCTGTGTCTCAACCTCCGTGGATGAAGATCGGTCATCACCTTGCTCATTAGTCTCAGTGGTTGACATGATGTTATTGAGCGAGGTGGAATAAACAAGTCAAGATGACCGCTGCCCTGCCTGCAAAATGCTGTGAAGTATGTTGTTTTCAAGGGGAAACATCATGAGGGACGTGTTAGGGGAGGGAATTTACATATAGGAAAGGGAAAAATATATATAAGCAGGGAATTTTGAAGGAAAACATCACATAATGCTAAACATGACATTCCATCTCTCACCATTTGCAAATCAATACTTTATTTAGGGAAACTGTGATTTTTAATCACCAAGGGAAAGGACAATGAAAATCATCATGATGGAGGGGAGGATGTCATAAGCATAGGGGGATAAGGCAGCATCATCTATATACAAGTAACAGGCAGCTCATTTCAATTTGTTTTGAATGTCATTGAGGAGCATACTCTGTTTTTCATAATTTCAAAATGACCATTTGATGCTTTGGGAAACAGGGATTTAGGGTTTCTGATTGTAAGAGGAAGGGAAGGGGTTGTTGTGATCATTTTACAGTGGAAGGGAGAGGGGATTGTATCATAGGAATGAGGAAAAATAGAGGATATTAGGGATTAGGTTTAGGGGGGATAATGGAACCCATCAACAAAGTCTGCTGCCAATCAATTTTTGTAACAGCAATTCATTTAAAACAGAGGCAGCTTCATCATGCTTTTACCATGGGGAATTAGGGTTTCACTGTGTGCTTTGATCATAGGGAGGGACATTCAATTTGCATAAGGAGTTTTACATGAAGGGAAATGCAATTGAATTAGGGTTTTAATATAGGGAATAGATAGGGAAAAACAGAGTTCTAGGAAAGGGAGATGATACCATGGTACTGCAAACTCTAACCACAGCAAGACTGCTCTTTTTGGATAACTAGCAGCTGATACCTTTAATGAATTTTGTCATGAATTTTACACAGCTTGTAACCTTTGACATCATACAGCAAGATGACATTTTCCTTTATTTTTTCTAAGGCTATGCAAATGGTAATTTTCACTGTTTTTACAATTTCTTGTGTGCATGCCTTGTCATCACTTTTCTTTTTGTTTTTTACAATGTTTTCCTTTTTACTTTGCTGTGTATGCTAGTGTTTAGGTTTTGAGCATATAACATGGTAAAAATTTAGGGTTTGAAATGATTAGAGGGGAGTAGGGTTTGATAGGATTTAGGGGTAGGGTTGGTATGATTAATTTGCAAATGAGATCAATAAATATGACATGTTAACATATGTAATTTACATGGGAAAATGAAAGGAGGGACATAAGGGAAAAATTGCCTTGAAAAACAAAAAAACTGTCCATGCATATTGCTTGCAAAACATCAAGTCATTTAGCTTATTCTCTATTGATTCCTTGCATAAAATCATGACCATTACCTTCCTTTGCAACCACAAAACCATCACACAACACGTGGAAGAGACATACCTCAACAAAATCGAACAAATTTGAGGGAGATTTGGCGTTTGGGTGAGTTTTTACAGCAGACAGAGTTTTTGGTCACGCACCTCCGTTTGGTCGCGCCTGTGTAATTTAACACAGTGCGTTGGCCTGTTTTTGGTCGCGCACCTACGTTTAGTCGCGCACGTTCACAGCCTTGTTTGAGGGCCTTCCCGGCATCGGAATTAGGCGCAGGATGGCGCATTGGAAATGTATTTGAGTCTACTTTCCAACCCAACCGGAATTTTTCAATTTGGAGTTGATTTGACCTGTCAAAAAGCAAATCTCCCAAGACTGGTCAAAAAGTGTCCAATGAGGCTGCCTCAAGGAAGAGTGCTGTTGCAGTCAACTTTTGAATGCCTTCCTCAACCCCAAATTGAGCTCAGGATAGCTCATTGGAAAGCTATTCGTGTCTAGTTATCAATTTACCCATCAAGCAAGTCATTTGGCCAACCAAGCTAGGAGAAAACTTGATTTTCCCAAGGTCACTTCAGAGGTGCCTTTGATTCTCCTGAGGCAACGGTATTCTTGACATTTCTCTCAAACCATGACACCTATGTAAAAAATGAAGGAGGTTTTTCTTCCTTGGCATGTTGTGGACAAAAACCTCTCTCAGTTTTGAAAAATTCATCTTTGATTGCTCAGAAACAGCTTTTGAGTGAAACTTGTCCCGATGTGTGAAACAAGGAATTTTGTCGAAATGAAGCGAAATGAAGGGGATAGAGGGCTTCTAAATTCTTGGGGAAATTTTTGGGAGTGGGGAGGGATGTTAGGAAGCAGGGGAAAGTGGAATCTCAGAGATTGAGCGAGGGGAAGGGGTCCAAAAGAGCAAAACACAGGCCAAACCTAGAAAATTGCCAAGTTGTAGCTAGAAACTAGGGTTTGTGCAAAAATGAGGAATTTGGCGGATCTAAGGGATGGGAAGTGTTTGATAAGGTACATGAAGGATAGGGGAAGGTGTATTAACATCAGGAAACAAGTTTTGCCGATGATTTGACCATCCAAGAAAAATTGCCTTTCAAAACCCTAGGAGAGGGAAATGAGCTTGCCTAGGCACAACTAAAGCATGAACATGGTGTAAAATGACCCATTAGACACTGACATGACGATGAAAAACCTCTGAATGATGATAGGCTCAGCTGAATGATGACATGGACTGACATTTGGGCAAACCCTAGGCCTAATGCCTAGTGACCAAATTTTGCTTGAAGACTCACTGAAATGACAAAATTTGACCTTGACACTTCAAAATCACTATGTAAGAGCACATTTGATCACTGGAGGAAGGCTGTAAAGACTGACACTAACATTGGCTCCAATGGGGATGGTAGCTCCTTGGAGGTGCCAAGAACCTCAGACCTCTGGGAGAGCAGACCAGTGCCTTCAACCATTGGGCGATGGAGTCATAAACTCAAGCTGAAATGCATGACTGAAAACTGACACAAACTAACTTAACAACAAGACTAAAAATTGACTCATAAAGGACTCATGATTCAACTAAAAACTGACTCGATACTTAAACACAACCGACAAACTGAAAATGATGCTCAAAGTGGAGCTTATTCATCACAACCTACTCTAACAGTTTCATTCATCAGCGGATCAAGTGAAATGAAACAACCAGTGCAACCAAGTAAGTATCTCGTCTGCTGTTTGAAACCTCCACACATGTTTGTTTATGAGCAACAAGAGAGAACTACTGAAAGGCAACTCTGATGGCAACTGAGAAACAGATCCGTTGAATGATATGAACTCTCTATCCGCCTCCAAAAACACTGCATAAGGATCTTGAAATTCAAGCTCACTGGAACTTAGCTCATCCAATGGATTACTTCTCTTTTCCTCATACCATGCATGCAAACTTTGATCTGAGCCTTGTGACGAGACCCCTGCTGAAAATGATGAAGAAACTGGCTGCCGGATCAAATTCATATCAGCACATTTTTCAAGCTCACACATAGTAAATGGAGAAAGACTTTGACTGCAAAACTCATCCAAAACATCAGCTATTGGATCATGAAAAACTTGAAAAGACTGCTGCAACCCATTTTCTATTGGTTCCAATGTGACTACCTGATTTCCTACATGTTGCTCATCTTGTTCTTTAGAGATAATATGAAAATTCTGCCTTATAAACTGAAATGCTTCGAAACAAAAGGGTAAAGAATCTTCCTGCATCATCACATCATGTATTTCATCTTCCACAACTTCATCTATAATCTGACCTTCATCCTCAACATTAAAACTGAGTGATTGTTGATTTGTTATAGGCTTTTCATTTGAAGATGTACTATGCAATCGACCCTTCAAAAACTGAAATGATTCAAAATAGAATGGCACGGAGTCACCTTGAATCATTAAATCAGCTGCAATTTGACAATCAATGGCTTTCGGGGGTTGCAAATCTGAATATGAGGAGTCTTGAACAAAGTTTTCATCGCGCTCAAGAGGATCCAAATCAAGACTGGTCAACAACGGATTTGCGATTGCATGGAAGTTGTCTCTGATGAACTGACATGAATCAAAACAAAAAGGCAAAGATCCTTCACTTACTTCAAAATTTGCTGCACTTTCCTCGTCACTGTCATAGCTGATATATGATGGCTGATCATTGTATTCGAGCTGCTGAAAATGAACTTCTTCCTCCCACAAACGAGCTGCTGATTTGTCTGCAAGATTAGCTTCTGTTTGGAGAACATAATCATCATCATACTGATCATACTGAGGCAAATCATCGGTATAAAACACGTCATCAAGCATACATGTCATATCAACAGTTCTTTCTTCTCCAAGATGATCTACAAAACAATCACTATAAGTGCTATGACAACTAGGATGGGAAACAAAATGTTTTGGATCAGCAACTTGTTCTTCTTCAATCAGCGAGCCATGAAAATTATAATCATTCCTTGTGTTGATTCTTTGCATCATCTCCTCCACTGCACTTACCAAAACGTCAAGCTTTACCTCTAGAGATTCGGCTGGATCTATGCTTTTCATCTCTTCTTCTTTCATCCTTGCCCGTCGGATCAGCAGATGCGCTTCTACACTTACTGCACAATTTTGCATCTCGTGAAGTGTTGCAATATCCTTTTCCCTCAGCTGAAACTCCATCTCCGGATCAAAGGCACCCGGATAGTGCAAGAGAGTAGATCTAGGAGTAGGCCTTATATCAGCTAGCATTGAATAATAAACTTGATTAAATCTGGCCGAAAACTGTTGTACTGTCTCCCCTGGCAATCTTTTCAGCTGGTTATACTCTTCTACAATCAAGGAAAGGTTTTGCCCGATCATCCACCTATCGAGAAAAACTTTGACGAACTGCTGGAAATCTGAGATGCTTGCATCAGGCAGGGCTTTGAACCAACTCTTCACTTCAGCTTGCAAAGAAAGAGCAAAAAGCCTCATACTAACATCTTCATCATCAACTTCAAAAAGGTCAAGAAATAACTCAAAATTCTGCACATGTTGCTCAGCGTTGACATTCTTACATTCATCGTCAAACCTCGGCAAGTATAGATCATAATTTTTGGGGAAAGGATGAAGAAAAGAAGGTAAAACAAGAGGTTTATACCGATCTGGAATTCTACAAGGTATAGGGGTATTTACAGCAGATATAGAATTAGTTTTGGTCACTTGAGGCTCATCAACTTGAAGATGGTCATCACAAAATTCGGAAAAAGGATCTTGATCAAACTCACAGGCATGCAAATCTTTGGTTTTCACAATCTTCAAAGGGAAAGAATCAACGGCAGGCCGGGGATCTTTTCTCAAGCATAATATACTTTGCAAAGCCTTCTTGACATTCTTGGGAAAAGAGAAGAAATAATTTAGAACAAAGAGCAAAATATCTTGGATGAAATTCCAACTTGAGTACCTGATCTGTCCATATTCTCCTTTCATGTTTCTGCTGGTCGGGATCATCCTCCAGTGGAGTCTTTGGATCTGATCTTCAAAACTGATTTAGAGTCGCCAAGTGAATGATTTCAGCCTTGTCAGTGTCTGATCGTTGTTCACCATCAACAATCAGATCTGAACTTGATACATGTACTGGGGTAAAGTGTCAATGAAGCGCTATGTTCACAAATCCCACGGAGATAGACTGAAGCAGCATTTATCTACTTGCGCTGATGTAAAACAAGAGCGTTTTCGAAGGCTCCTGGCGTAACTTCAGGCTCCGTCTAAGACTTATGAAACAAACACATCAATCAACAGACAAGTTTGTTCTCCCCAGTATGGTCGCCAATATGTTAGCGCTTGGAATTCACCTAGGCTGAGATAGACAAACTCTCAAGGCTACATCAAACCATTTCACCTCGTAGCTAGCCCTACGAGGTATGAGAAGGCTCTCTCGGGTCAGATTCGATAGATCTTTCAATATGATTAGACTGACCAATTAATAATAAAGATTTTAGGCTAGTAAATTGATAGGGGGTTTGATTTGATGATTTGTGGGGGTTTTGGTGGCAATTGGTGGAAGTGCAATTCAAGGTGCGGGGATTGAGCACAGTTTTCACAGGGGGATCTAAGGGGCAAGGTAGGAATGAGTGCTGATGTCTTAATCTGAGATGGATGATCAGAGATGATAGAGGAGAAGCTAAAGAGGGCAAACACACAATTCGAATCCTCTCTAGACAGTAGAAAACATTAAAATTGAACAAACTAAAAAGCTGAGCATGTCAAAACATGAGTTCAAACTTTACCACTTCATCTGTCCAATTTAGAAGCATAAGAGAGATGTGAAACACATAAACAAACTTACAAGAACATGTAGAGAACACACCATCAACAATCAGATCCACAAGAATCCTCAAAGATGTCTGTAAAACCCTGGCTTTCCTTGCCTTCAATTGCAGAAATAGATGCACAATATACAATGAAGCTTCCTTACACAAGAGTCCAACCATGAAAATGAGAAGGAGAGAGCATAATATAGACCATCTAGACCATCTAACTCCTTTCCCCACCTCTAGGGGTCGAGCTCAGCTTCCTAGGAGCAGTTTGAACTAATTCTAAACTAAGAACTAGAAAATAGGCAGCCCAACAACTTGCCTCTATTACTTAGCTAACTCATCCATGCATTAATTTTTCACTTTTTACATCATGGAAGCTTCTAGAAGGGTAAAGAAAGATAAAATCTACCAAAGTGCCATAAAAATATTACATTTATCCATCATCTACAAGTAAAAATAGTCAACCATAGTCGAAACAGTGTTTTTTTGACAAAAAATGTGAATTCTGGCAAATCTGGAAGTTCTGGTCGCGCCCCTGGAAGTTCTGGTCGCGCCCCTTCACAGCTGTTTTTGAGTGGGTTCCACTGGTCCAAATCAGGTGCAAGATGGCTCATTGGAAAGCTTGGCATGTCTACTTTCCATCCCAAGTGGAATTTCTGAATTTGGTGTTGATTTGACCCCTCAAAAATTGATTCTCCCAAGGTCACTTTCTGCAACTCAAAAAGTGGGCAGAAAGTCATTTTTTTGATGTATTTTGAGCTTTTGGAGGCTCAAATCTCAAAATTAGGCTGCTCCCAAGTACTGGTAATTTTTCTTTTTTCATGCCCTTTCCAAAAATGCCAAGTTTTCAAAATTCCGAGCAGTCCTCCAAAATGGTCTCACCCGGGGTGAGACCAAACCGTGGGCAAAACCTGTAATTTTACCAAAAATTTCCAAAATGCTCCAAAATTCTCAAAATTTTCACATTGTGATGCTAAATCAAGGCTGATCAGTATCATGATGAGTGAGGGAGACCTCAGCCAAGATGCGGAGTGGATTTGTCCTTTTCTTCCCCTCCTGGGCCTCTGATAGCTTTCTTTGGAGAATTTTCATTCTCGCCTTGCAAACATGTAATCTGGCCCAGTAGTGTGTCTTCATGTTGCGGAGCAGCTCTTTGTCATGATTTGCCTTCTCCAACAATCTCTCCAAACGAGTAATCTCATGAATGTACCAAGTCTCCCGGTCACCGGGCAATGGGTCACCGAGCCTCCTGCGGTTTAAGCCTCTGTTACCGCGGATTCTCCATAGTTCATCCAGCTCTTTCTCTCTTGTGATGACCACCTTTGCCACCCTTATGAGGCCTCTGCTGTGTCTCAACCTCCGTGGATGAAGATCGGTCATCACCTTGCTCATTAGTCTCAGTGGTTGACATGATGTTATTGAGCGAGGTGGAATAAACAAGTCAAGATGACCGCTGCCCTGCCTGCAAAATGCTGTGAAGTATGCTGTTTTCAAGGGGAAACATCATGAGGGACGTGTTAGGGGAGGGAATTTACATATAGGAAAGGGAAAAATATATATAAGCAGGGAATTTTGAAGGAAAACATCACATAATGCTAAACATGACATTCCATCTCTCACCATTTGCAAATCAATACTTTATTTAGGGAAACTGTGATTTTTAATCACCAAGGGAAAGGACAATGAAAATCATCATGATGGAGGGGAGGATGTCATAAGCATAGGGGGATAAGGCAGCATCATCTATATACAAGTAACAGGCAGCTCATTTCAATTTGTTTTGAATGTCATTGAGGAGCATACTCTGTTTTTCATAATTTCAAAATGACCATTTGATGCTTTGGGAAACAGGGATTTAGGGTTTCTGATTGTAAGAGGAAGGGAAGGGGTTGTTGTGATCATTTTACAGTGGAAGGGAGAGGGGATTGTATCATAGGAATGAGGGAAAATAGAGGATATTAGGGATTAGGTTTAGGGGGGATAATGGAACCCATCAACAAAGTCTGCTGCCAATCAATTTTTGTAACAGCAATTCATTTAAAACAGAGGCAGCTTCATCATGCTTTTACCATGGGGAATTAGGGTTTCACTGTGTGCTTTGATCATAGGGAGGGACATTCAATTTGCATAAGGAGTTTTACATGAAGGGAAATGCAATTGAATTAGGGTTTTAATATAGGGAATAGATAGGGAAAAACAGAGTTCTAGGAAAGGGAGATGATACCATGGTACTGCAAACTCTAACCACAGCAAGACTGCTCTTTTTGGATAACTAGCAGCTGATACCTTTAATGAATTTTGTCATGAATTTTACACAGCTTGTAACCTTTGACATCATACAGCAAGATGACATTTTCCTTTATTTTTTCTAAGGCTATGCAAATGGTAATTTTCACTGTTTTTACAATTTCTTGTGTGCATGCCTTGTCATCACTTTTCTTTTTGTTTTTTACAATGTTTTCCTTTTTACTTTGCTGTGTATGCTAGTGTTTAGGTTTTGAGCATATAACATGGTAAAAATTTAGGGTTTGAAATGATTAGAGGGGAGTAGGGTTTGATAGGATTTAGGGGTAGGGTTGGTATGATTAATTTGCAAATGAGATCAATAAATATGACATGTTAACATATGTAATTTACATGGGAAAATGAAAGGAGGGACATAAGGGAAAAATTGCCTTGAAAAACAAAAAAACTGTCCATGCATATTGCTTGCAAAACATCAAGTCATTTAGCTTATTCTCTATTGATTCCTTGCATAAAATCATGACCATTACCTTCCTTTGCAACCACAAAACCATCACACAACACGTGGAAGAGACATACCTCAACAAAATCGAACAAATTTGAGGGAGATTTGGCGTTTGGGTGAGTTTTTACAGCAGACAGAGTTTTTGGTCGCGCACCTCCGTTTGGTCGCGCCTGTGTAATTTAACACAGTGCGTTGGCCTGTTTTTGGTCGCGCACCTACGTTTAGTCGCGCACGTTCACAGCCTTGTTTGAGGGCCTTCCCGGCATCGGAATTAGGCGCAGGATGGCTCATTGGAAATGTATTTGAGTCTACTTTCCAACCCAACCGGAATTTTTCAATTTGGAGTTGATTTGACCTGTCAAAAAGCAAATCTCCCAAGACTAGTCAAAAAGTGTCCAATGAGGCTGCCTCAAGGAAGAGTGCTGTTGCAGTCAACTTTTGAATGCCTTCCTCAACCCCAAATTGAGCTCAGGATAGCTCATTGGAAAGCTATTCGTGTCTAGTTATCAATTTACCCATCAAGCAAGTCATTTGGCCAACCAAGCTAGGAGAAAACTTGATTTTCCCAAGGTCACTTCAGAGGTGCCTTTGATTCTCCTGAGGCAACGGTATTCTTGACATTTCTCTCAAACCATGACACCTATGTAAAAAATGAAGGAGGTTTTTCTTCCTTGGCATGTTGTGGACAAAAACCTCTCTCAGTTTTGAAAAATTCATCTTTGATTGCTCAGAAACAGCTTTTGAGTGAAACTTGTCCCGATGTGTGAAACAAGGAATTTTGTCGAAATGAAGCGAAATGAAGGGGATAGAGGGCTTCTAAATTCTTGGGGAAATTTTTGGGAGTGGGGAGGGATGTTAGGAAGCAGGGGAAAGTGGAATCTCAGAGATTGAGCGAGGGGAAGGGGTCCAAAAGAGCAAAACACAGGCCAAACCTAGAAAATTGCCAAGTTGTAGCTAGAAACTAGGGTTTGTGCAAAAATGAGGAATTTGGCGGATCTAAGGGATGGGAAGTGTTTGATAAGGTACATGAAGGATAGGGGAAGGTGTATTAACATCAGGAAACAAGTTTTGCCGATGATTTGACCATCCAAGAAAAATTGCCTTTCAAAACCCTAGGAGAGGGAAATGAGCTTGCCTAGGCACAACTGAAGCATGAACATGGTGTAAAATGACCCATTAGACACTGACATGACGATGAAAAACCTCTGAATGATGATAGGCTCAGCTGAATGATGACATGGACTGACATTTGGGCAAACCCTAGGCCTAATGCCTAGTGACCAAATTTTGCTTGAAGACTCACTGAAATGACAAAATTTGACCTTGACACTTCAAAATCACTATGTAAGAGCACATTTGATCACTGGAGGAAGGCTGTAAAGACTGACACTAACATTGGCTCCAATGGGGATGGTAGCTCCTTGGAGGTGCCAAGAACCTCAGACCTCTGGGAGAGCAGACCAGTGCCTTCAACCATTGGGCGATGGAGTCATAAACTCAAGCTGAAATGCATGACTGAAAACTGACACAAACTAACTTAACAACAAGACTAAAAATTGACTCATAAAGGACTCATGATTCAACTAAAAACTGACTCGATACTTAAACACAACCGAAAAACTGATAATGATGCTCAAAGTGGAGCTTATTCATCACAACCTACTCTAACAGTTTCATTCATCAGCGGATCAAGTGAAATGAAACAACCAGTGCAACCAAGTAAGTATCTCGTCTGCTGTTTGAAACCTCCACACATGTTTGTTTATGAGCAACAAGAGAGAACTACTGAAAGGCAACTCTGATGGCAACTGAGAAACAGATCCGTTGAATGATATGAACTCTCTATCCGCCTCCAAAAACACTGCATAAGGATCTTGAAATTCAAGCTCACTGGAACTTAGCTCATCCAATGGATTACTTCTCTTTTCCTCATACCATGCATGCAAACTTTGATCTGAGCCTTGTGACGAGACCCCTGCTGAAAATGATGAAGAAACTGGCTGCCGGATCAAATTCATATCAGCACATTTTTCAAGCTCACACATAGTAAATGGAGAAAGACTTTGACTGCAAAACTCATCCAAAACATCAGCTATTGGATCATGAAAAACTTGAAAACACTGCTGCAACCCATTTTCTATTGGTTCCAATGTGACTACCTGATTTCCTACATGTTGCTCATCTTGTTCTTTAGAGATAATATGAAAATTCTGCCTTATAAACTGAAATGCTTAGAAACAAAAGGGTAAAGAATCTTCCTGCATCATCACATCATGTATTTCATCTTCCACAACTTCATCTATAATCTGACCTTCATCCTCAACATTAAAACTGAGTGATTGTTGATTTGTTATAGGCTTTTCATTTGAAGATGTACTATGCAATCGACCCTTCAAAAACTGAAATGATTCAAAATAGAATGGCACGGAGTCACCTTGAATCATTAAATCAGCTGCAATTTGACAATCAATGGCTTTCGGGGGTTGCAAATCTGAATATGAGGAGTCTTGAACAAAGTTTTCATCGCGCTCAAGAGGATCCAAATCAAGACTGGTCAACAACGGATTTGCGATTGCATGGAAGTTGTCTCTGATGAACTGACATGAATCAAAACAAAAAGGCAAAGATCCTTCACTTACTTCAAAATTTGCTGCACTTTCCTCGTCACTGTCATAGCTGATATATGATGGCTGATCATTGTATTCGAGCTGCTGAAAATGAACTTCTTCCTCCCACAAACGAGCTGCTGATTTGTCTGCAAGATTAGCTTCTGTTTGGAGAACATAATCATCATCATACTGATCATACTGAGGCAAATCATCGGTATAAAACACGTCATCAAGCATACATGTCATATCAACAGTTCTTTCTTCTCCAAGATGATCTACAAAACAATCACTATAAGTGCTATGACAACTAGGATGGGAAACAAAATGTTTTGGATCAGCAACTTGTTCTTCTTCAATCAGCGAGCCATGAAAATTATAATCATTCCTTGTGTTGATTCTTTGCATCATCTCCTCCACTGCACTTACCAAAACGTCAAGCTTTACCTCTAGAGATTCGGCTGGATCTATGCTTTTCATCTCTTCTTCTTTCATCCTTGCCCGTCGGATCAGCAGATGCGCTTCTACACTTACTGCACAATTTTGCATCTCGTGAAGTGTTGCAATATCCTTTTCCCTCAGCTGAAACTCCATCTCCGGATCAAAGGCACCCGGATAGTGCAAGAGAGTAGATCTAGGAGTAGGCCTTATATCAGCTAGCATTGAATAATAAACTTGATTAAATCTGGCCGAAAACTGTTGTACTGTCTCCCCTGGCAATCTTTTCAGCTGGTTATACTCTTCTACAATCAAGGAAAGGTTTTGCCCGATCATCCACCTATCGAGAAAAACTTTGACGAACTGCTGGAAATCTGAGATGCTTGCATCAGGCAGGGCTTTGAACCAACTCTTCACTTCAGCTTGCAAAGAAAGAGCAAAAAGCCTCATACTAACATCTTCATCATCAACTTCAAAAAGGTCAAGAAATAACTCAAAATTCTGCACATGTTGCTCAGCGTTGACATTCTTACATTCATCGTCAAACCTCGGCAAGTATAGATCATAATTTTTGGGGAAAGGATGAAGAAAAGAAGGTAAAACAAGAGGTTTATACCGATCTGGAATTCTACAAGGTATAGGGGTATTTACAGCAGATATAGAATTAGTTTTGGTCACTTGAGGCTCATCAACTTGAAGATGGTCATCACAAAATTCGGAAAAAGGATCTTGATCAAACTCACAGGCATGCAAATCTTTGGTTTTCACAATCTTCAAAGGGAAAGAATCAACGGCAGGCCGGGGATCTTTTCTCAAGCATAATATACTTTGCAAAGCCTTCTTGACATTATTGGGAAAAGAGAAGAAATAATTTAGAACAAAGAGCAAAATATCTTGGATGAAATTCCAACTTGAGTACCTGATCTGTCCATATTCTCCTTTCATGTTTCTGCTGGTCGGGATCATCCTCCAGTGGAGTCTTTGGATCTGATCTTCAAAACTGATTTAGAGTCGCCAAGTGAATGATTTCAGCCTTGTCAGTGTCTGATCGTTGTTCACCATCAACAATCAGATCTGAACTTGATACATGTACTGGGGTAAAGTGTCAATGAAGCGCTATGTTCACAAATCCCACGGAGATAGACTGAAGCAGCATTTATCTACTTGCGCTGATGTAAAACAAGAGCGTTTTCGAAGGCTCCTGGCATAACTTCAGGCTCCGTCTAAGACTTATGAAACAAACACATCAATCAACAGACAAGTTTGTTCTCCCCAGTATGGTCGCCAATATGTTAGCGCTTGGAATTCACCTAGGCTGAGATAGACAAACTCTCAAGGCTACATCAAACCATTTCACCTCGTAGCTAGCCCTACGAGGTATGAGAAGGCTCTCTCGGGTCAGATTCGATAGATCTTTCAATATGATTAGACTGACCAATTAATAATAAAGATTTTAGGCTAGTAAATTGATAGGGGGTTTGATTTGATGATTTGTGGGGCTTTTGGTGGCAATTGGTGGAAGTGCAATTCAAGGTGCGGGGATTGAGCACAGTTTTCACAGGGGGATCTAAGGGGCAAGGTAGGAATGAGTGCTGATGTCTTAATCTGAGATGGATGATCAGAGATGATAGAGGAGAAGCTAAAGAGGGCAAACACACAATTCGAATCCTCTCTAGACAGTAGAAAACATTAAAATTGAACAAACTAAAAAGCTGAGCATGTCAAAACATGAGTTCAAACTTTACCACTTCATCTGTCCAATTTAGAAGCATAAGAGAGATGTGAAACACATAAACAAACTTACAAGAACATGTAGAGAACACACCATCAACAATCAGATCCACAAGAATCCTCAAAGATGTCTGTAAAACCCTGGCTTTCCTTGCCTTCAATTGCAGAAATAGATGCACAATATACAATGAAGCTTCCTTACACAAGAGTCCAACCATGAAAATGAGAAGGAGAGAGCATAATATAGACCATCTAGACCATCTAACTCCTTTCCCCACCTCTAGGGGTCGAGCTCAGCTTCCTAGGAGCAGTTTGAACTAATTCTAAACTAAGAACTAGAAAATAGGCAGCCCAACAACTTGCCTCTATTACTTAGCTAACTCATCCATGCATTAATTTTTCACTTTTTACATCATGGAAGCTTCTAGAAGGGTAAAGAAAGATAAAATCCACCAAAGTGCCATAAAAATATTACATTTATCCATCATCTACAAGTAAAAATAGTCAACCATAGTCGAAACAGTGTTTTTTTGACCAAAAATGTGAATTCTGGCAAATCTGGAAGTTCTGGTCGCGCCCCTGGAAGTTCTGGTCGCGCCCCTTCACAGCTGTTTTTGAGTGGGTTCCACTGGTCCAAATCAGGTGCAAGATGGCTCATTGGAAAGCTTGGCATGTCTACTTTCCATCCCAAGTGGAATTTCTGAATTTGGTGTTGATTTGACCCCTCAAAAATTGATTCTCCCAAGGTCACTTTCTGCAACTCAAAAAGTGGGCAGAAAGTCATTTTTTTGATGTATTTTGAGCTTTTGGAGGCTCAAATCTCAAAATTAGGCTGTTCCCAAGTACTGGTAATTTTTCTTTTTTCATGCCCTTTCCAAAAATGCCAAGTTTTCAAAATTCCGAGCAGTCCTCCAAAATGGTCTCACCCGGGGTGAGACCAAACCGTGGGCAAAACCTGTAATTTTACCAAAAATTTCCAAAATGCTCCAAAATTCTCAAAATTTTCACATTGTGATGCTAAATCAAGGCTGATCAGTATCATGATGAGTGAGGGAGACCTCAGCCAAGATGCGGAGTGGATTTGTCCTTTTCTTCCCCTCCTGGGCCTCTGATAGCTTTCTTTGGAGAATTTTCATTCTCGCCTTGCAAACATGTAATCTGGCCCAGTAGTGTGTCTTCATGTTGCGGAGCAGCTCTTTGTCATGATTTGCCTTCTCCAACAATCTCTCCAAACGAGTAATCTCATGAATGTACCAAGTCTCCCGGTCACCGGGCAATGGGTCACCGAGCCTCCTGCGGTTTAAGCCTCTGTTACCGCGGATTCTCCATAGTTCATCCAGCTCTTTCTCTCTTGTGATGACCACCTTTGCCACCCTTACGAGGCCTCTGCTGTGTCTCAACCTCCGTGGATGAAGATCGGTCATCACCTTGCTCATTAGTCTCAGTGGTTGACATGATGTTATTGAGCGAGGTGGAATAAACAAGTCAAGATGACCGCTGCCCTGCCTGCAAAATGCTGTGAAGTATGCTGTTTTCAAGGGGAAACATCATGAGGGACGTGTTAGGGGAGGGAATTTACATATAGGAAAGGGAAAAATATATATAAGCAGGGAATTTTGAAGGAAAACATCACATAATGCTAAACATGACATTCCATCTCTCACCATTTGCAAATCAATACTTTATTTAGGGAAACTGTGATTTTTAATCACCAAGGGAAAGGACAATGAAAATCATCATGATGGAGGGGAGGATGTCATAAGCATAGGGGGATAAGGCAGCATCATCTATATACAAGTAACAGGCAGCTCATTTCAATTTGTTTTGAATGTCATTGAGGAGCATACTCTGTTTTTCATAATTTCAAAATGACCATTTGATGCTTTGGGAAACAGGGATTTAGGGTTTCTGATTGTAAGAGGAAGGGAAGGGGTTGTTGTGATCATTTTACAGTGGAAGGGAGAGGGGATTGTATCATAGGAATGAGGGAAAATAGAGGATATTAGGGATTAGGTTTAGGGGGGATAATGGAACCCATCAACAAAGTCTGCTGCCAATCAATTTTTGTAACAGCAATTCATTTAAAACAGAGGCAGCTTCATCATGCTTTTACCATGGGGAATTAGGGTTTCACTGTGTGCTTTGATCATAGGGAGGGACATTCAATTTGCATAAGGAGTTTTACATGAAGGGAAATGCAATTGAATTAGGGTTTTAATATAGGGAATAGATAGGGAAAAACAGAGTTCTAGGAAAGGGAGATGATACCATGGTACTGCAAACTCTAACCACAGCAAGACTGCTCTTTTTGGATAACTAGCAGCTGATACCTTTAATGAATTTTGTCATGAATTTTACACAGCTTGTAACCTTTGACATCATACAGCAAGATGACATTTTCCTTTATTTTTTCTAAGGCTATGCAAATGGTAATTTTCACTGTTTTTACAATTTCTTGTGTGCATGCCTTGTCATCACTTTTCTTTTTGTTTTTTACAATGTTTTCCTTTTTACTTTGCTGTGTATGCTAGTGTTTAGGTTTTGAGCATATAATATGGTAAAAATTTAGGGTTTGAAATGATTAGAGGGGAGTAGGGTTTGATAGGATTTAGGGGTAGGGTTGGTATGATTAATTTGCAAATGAGATCAATAAATATGACATGTTAACATATGTAATTTACATGGGAAAATGAAAGGAGGGACATAAGGGAAAAATTGCCTTGAAAAACAAACAAACTGTCCATGCATATTGCTTGCAAAACATCAAGTCATTTAGCTTATTCTCTATTGATTCCTTGCATAAAATCATGACCATTACCTTCCTTTGCAACCACAAAACCATCACACAACACGTGGAAGAGACATACCTCAACAAAATCGAACAAATTTGAGGGAGATTTGGCGTTTGGGTGAGTTTTTACAGCAGACAGAGTTTTTGGTCGCGCACCTCCGTTTGGTCGCGCCTGTGTAATTTAACACAGTGCGTTGGCCTGTTTTTGGTCGCGCACCTCCGTTTAGTCGCGCACGTTCACAGCCTTGTTTGAGGGCCTTCCCGGCATCGGAATCATTCTCAGGATGGCTCATTGGAAAGGTATTTGAGTCTACTTTCCAACCCAACCGGAATTTTTCAATTTGGAGTTGATTTGACCTGTCAAAAAGCAAATCTCCCAAGACTGGTCAAAAAGTGTCCAATGAGGCTGCCTCAAGGAAGAGTGCTGTTGCAGTCAACTTTTGAATGCCTTCCTCAACCCCAAATTGAGCTCAGGATAGCTCATTGGAAAGCTATTCGTGTCTAGTTATCAATATACCCATCAAGCAAGTCATTTGGCCAACCAAGCTAGGAGAAAACTTGATTTTCCCAAGGTCACTTCAGAGGTGCCTTTGATTCTCCTGAGGAAACGGTATTCTTGACATTTCTCTCAAACCATGACACCTATGTAAAAAATGAAGGAGGTTTTTCTTCCTTGGCATGTTGTGGACACAAACCTCTCTCAGTTTTGAAAAATTCATCTTTTATTGCTCAGAAACAGCTTTTGAGTGAAACTTGTCCCGATGTGTGAAACAAGGAATTTTGTCGAAATGAAGCGAAATGAAGGGGATAGAGGGATTCTAAATTCTTGGGGAAATTTTTAGGAGTGGGGAGGGATGTTAGGAAGCAGGGGAAAGTGGAATCTCAGAGATTGAGCGAGGGGAAGGGGTCCAAAAGAGCAAAAAACAGGCCAAACCTAGAAAATTGCCAAGTTGTAGCTAGAAACTAGGGTTTGTGCAAAAATGAGGAATTTGGCGGATCTAAGGGATGGGAAGTGTTTGATAAGGTACATGAAGGATAGGGGAAGGTGTATTAACATCAGGAAACAAGTTTTGCCGATGATTTGACCATCTAAGAAAAATTGCCTTTCAAAACCCTAGGAGAGGGAAATGAGCTTGCCTAGGCACAACTGAAGCATGAACATGGTGTAAAATGACCCATTAGACACTGACATGACGATGAAAAACCTCTGAATGATGATAGGCTCAGCTGAATGATGACATGGACTGACATTTGGGCAAACCCTAGGCCTAATGCCTAGTGACCAAATTTTGCTTGAAGACTCACTGAAATGACAAAATTTGACCTTGACACTTCAAAATCACTATGTAAGAGCACATTTGATCACTGGAGGAAGGCTGTAAAGACTGACACTAACAGAGAGGAGGAAGTGGTTTGGTCTTATGGAAATTTGGTGGGATCCACTCCATCAATTGTTCCATCTGTGATAACCATCTGAGGTATGGGTATAATATAAGGTGTAAAGAAAAGATCAAATCTTTGAAAGACTAACATTCCTTATCCAACATTTATATCCTCCTTTATTTTCCAGTAGGGAGGTGTGTAGATTGAAGTCACCTCCTATTGGATTCACAATTAAACTAAGAGTGGGGTGGTGAATCAATATAAGATAATTTTCACTTATTTAAAAATTCACGCATCATAAAACACCAATCTCATCAGCAACACATGGAACAACATATATACATGGAAACTCTTTTGGGAGAAAACCACAAAACGTTTGAAAATAATAGCTCTTGTAGGTACCAACCTACTATTAAATCAATTTGTAAGCATCAACCTATAAGAGATAAAAAAATTCCCGCTAACAAAATATTTGTAGGCACCAATCTATAGGAGACACAAATGCACACTGCTATAAATATTCGTAGGCACCAACGTACTTCATTTAGTATGATTTATTCTTCACAACATCTATTGGTTTTTTTGTACCTTCATCATGTATATATATATATATATATATATATATATATATATATATATATATATATCTTATGTATCTTCATATCTCTAAAATTTGAAAAGTATGAAAAGCTCCAAAAAGTAAGATAGAAGAAATACCAAACTAACCTATTTGAAGTTGATTTCAAGACTATTCAATAACACTAAATTCCACAGGGAATATCTCTGAAATCATAGTGAACCAGAGTCTAAATTTTTTGTCGAAGGTACCTAGAGATATCTCCTTTGTGTTCCTTATATTTCAAAGTTTGAAATATCTCAGACATAAATTTATAGTGAAAATGACAAGCTGGCCTATTTGAAGCAAATTTTAGGAACATTAAGGAAGCATAACTTCCTCAAATAATATATCCAAAATTATGGTGAAACGATGTCTAAAATTTTAACCATAGGCACATGAATATCTCCTCTTTATCTAGTCCAAGTTTCATCCTTTGAAACATCCCAGAAACATTTTTATAGTGAAAATTTCAAGATGACGTTTTCACCCCATAAATCACATTTTTGTTTCCACCTTTAAACTCCAAGAATGACCCAAAAATATTCCTCAAATCCTCTTGCAACCTTAAATCTCTTCTTTCTTGGATACAATTGAAATAAACTCATTTATTTATATTGTTTATATGTTCACTTATGGGGCCAAATTTTAAAACTCGTTAGGTTGGCCTGCTTGTACTTTCTAGTTTGGTCGTACGAACACATTCTTTCATAACTCATCATTATTATGGAGTAGAGGGAGTGCCATATATTGTTTGAGTGGTATCAAAATAATGTTTCCAACCATATATATTATGCTTCCATTTCATTTAGATAACTGAGAAAAAAAGGCCTTAAAGGATAGTGTATCCAAACTGGATATCAAAAGTCCAAAAACATTATTTCCAACAATCTTCAATTTCCAATATTTATCTTGGACATCTATAGTGTCCCTCTATATTTCACATCAATGAAAAAAAAATTCCAAAAGTCTCCCCCTTTTTCATTGATGGTAATCCTTAGTCTATTCTTAAATAATGTTGTAGAACTCCTCTTCTTTGTAATTCTCCCCCTTTGAAATCAATGTGAAAGGGATACTCCCCCTAAACTCATGCTTCTCTTTATCTATAAATATTATTATGTCTACAACTTTTCTTAGTGTTTGCAACTCTTCCTCTATTTGAAACTTCTCTTAGTGATTGCAACTCTTCATCTATCTTCATCTTCTCGTAGTAACTACAATTTCTTCGGCTTTTTGCTATATCTCCTTATGTATGCATATTATCTCCCTTTGACATAAGTGTCAAAGGGATGATTTTACTTATGGCTTCAATTTCTTCCTCTAATATTTTAAAAACAAAAAAATTACTTCATCTCATTGCTTACTTCTCCTTTGTTTTTAGCTAGGCTCGCCCGAAAAAGGATGTGTCTATCTATCCATGTATGCAACATTTCATCTTTTGTAGCTTTATTCTTGAGATTTATCTGTTTCTACTTGAATTTCCTTTTTCTTTTTATCTTTTAGAATCCTCCCCTAGGCTTATGCTTCCTTTATTTACAACTTAACTCCTTTGACTGCAACATTATTGCTGCTTATAGTAACTTCTCCATTTTTTCAACTTCTACTTTTGTCATCAAAGGGTTATTCCCATTGAACATATGCTTCTTATGATCTCCAATATTAATTGTATGCAATTATTCCTCTTGTTTGGAACTAACCCCCCTTTTTGATATAAAGGGAAAGGTACCGGTGATCCTCTTGATGTTATGCACTCATGTTAATTGAAATTCATCATTTACTTCACTTTATTCACATATCATATGTTGTCCACATCCTGCAGACTTTCCATATAATCATTCCTCTCTCACATATTACATTATAGCGCTTCCATATTCTGCATGAAACCTATACGTGAAGGGACTAATTGGTGGAGAAACTCTTTTGAATCCATTCCAGGTCTTAATTGGTCTTCACTTCCTTTCTTGGTGTTGCTTTCTTTCTTTTGAAAATCATATCTTTGTTTATCCTCACCTTCTCTCTTACTAGTATTTTCATTGACATATATTTTGATCAAATTGACATATCTTTTAGGTTCTTCTTCACATTTTTCTGATGTCATTAAGATTTATTCTCCCTTGGAATTTTCATAATAACCATCAAGACCTATTTTAATAAAATGATATCTTTGGAAATTGAGAATGACATATGATATTTAATACACTTTTCAAAGTTCAAACTTTGATTCAATTGATCATTGGCTTTTTATAATTCTTTCTCAAGGAAACAATCTCAACTTCTATTTTCTCACAATTTCCTTCCTTTTCTTCGAGTTGGATTAGTATCATTTCTTATATTTTATTTTCCTCTTATAGCTATAAATTTATGAGAGAGACTATTGATTCATCAATATCACAATTATTTTCTTTCTCATATTTATGATGTTTTTTCTTCTTGGCTATGAGTTTCTTTATTTCTTCAAAGCCACTCACTAGTTCTCCTTCAAGATATACCTCTACTTCAACTTATTCTTCTAAATATGAATTATTTAATGATAATTGGCTTAATCATTCATGGCCAGGCAATCTTCATCATCACTACCTTCATACTTTGTAAATAGACATCTAGAAGCAAAAGGATCCACTTTACTACAATTACAACAAAATGGTAGCTTACCTTTTCCACTGTTAGTTCCTATTGAGATATATTACACTTATTTTGTATCTAATACATCACTAGAACAATCAAAGCAATTGAAATTTTCAAATTTATTTGATTATTAAAGAACTTCCTTCTGATTTGACTTCTCTATTCTCATTTCATAAGAAGTATCCATCTTCATATACTTCTTATCTTCCATTTCTTGAATGTCACTGTTGGGTCCCTATAATACTAGTGATTACCCCATTACTATTGTAGTTGTACCCCTTATTAATATTGCTGTGCCCCTATTATCCGCATACTATTATTACTGTGCCCCATAGAATCCCTCTATTGTTATTTTTTTGGCTTTATATTATTATTGTTAGGTCAGCTGGGTTATATTGTGACTCCTTAGACTCTTATATATAGAAAGGAGGTTTTGTCATTTGAATCATCCAAGAATTGTTCATTTATGTAATGTAAAGGAGGTTTCCCCCTCGAAGAGGCTAAATTCTAAGGCATTGATCTATCTTTTCTATCTTTTTCTTGAGCTGGTTTCATAACATTTGGTATCAGAGCTTTGGATTCTAGGGTTTCGCTGCTCCAAACAGGTCATCGTGGAATGTTTGCTATAACTTTTTTTCTGCAACGTTTCAGAAGTTGCAAAAAAAACCCATTTGAGAAGAAATCGCGCTGAACCTCGGTTCTGAATTTCAGAGCTGTTCGAACTATATTTGCGGAGATATGATCTGAGGAAGTTGGTCTTTTTGCAGACTCCTGAATTACATTCCAAACAGGTTACCTGGGGAAAAGCATCATAACTTTCTCTCTGGATATTGGATTGAAATTTCGTAAGAAGGTACAGAAAGAGGATGGACTGTAGTTTCTTTTATGCATTTTTCAGATCCAAAGGTCGAAACAGTGACTCGTGGCAAGTCGTACAAGTTCGCTCTACTGAACTAGTCTATAATCAAGTCACTGTGGGAGATTTCGTATAAATCTTCCTTGGAGAATCCAATTTGGAAGAGACTTGTGGCATTGGAAAGAGGACATAGAGGGCTACTGTAGATCACAACTTCAGATCTAGATGATTGGAAAGTACAGAGATACATCAGAGGCAATATCAAGCTCCTACAAAGTGAAAAAAGGTGTGTAGATTTTCTTAAATTTTTGCTTAAGCTTGGTTTGGAAATTTATTTTGAAGGAATTCAAAGGGCATAGTAGAGCATTATTATTGGTAACTGATGCCCCGAGGAAAGAAAATGAAAACACCTAGTAAGGAACCTGAAAGCTCTAGCATGACTCATGAAGAAGAGGAAGAAATGCAACATGATATATCAAAATTACAAGACCAAGTGCAACAACTGTCCCTTGCACAAAAAGGAAGAGAATCTAAGATGGATGGTTTAAAGAAAGGCATAGAAGCTAAGATGGATTGTTTAAAGAAAGGTGTAGAAGCTAAGATGAATGACATGGAATCTAAGATGGATGATTTGAAGATAGATTTGAAGACAGACATGGAAGAATTGAAGATAAATATGAATAAGTTGCTACAAGAAAGGGTCACTAATGGTGAAAGGGTAGTAAAGGAAACTCATGATGAGAACAAAAGAAATGTTAATCATGATTCCATAGACTCTAATGTTGGATCAAAGACCCACCATATTCCAAAAATCGATATGAGGAAGTTTGATGGCAAGGATCCCGCAACATGGATATTACAGATGGAGCAATTTTTCAATCTCAATAATGTGCAAAACACACAAAAGGTACGTATTGCAACTTTATATTTGGAACCAAATCAGTTTGTATGGTATCAATGGCTTTGCTCTCGTAAACAATTTATCACTTGGGCAATTTTTACGGAAGAATTGATAGCACATTATGAGGATACAAAAAGCAACATTTTTTTTAGCCAATTGATAAGTCTCAAACAAAAGGGTTCAATAATGGAGCACATTGAGGAGTTCCAAAAATTGAACATAAGGGTAAAAGATATTCCAGAGGAGCATAGGATTGATGTGTTCATAGGGTCTTTAAAGGATAATATCCAAAATGATGTTCGCCTTTGGGAACCTGATTCATTAGAGAAGGCATTCAGGTTAGCAAGAAAAATGGAAAGCAAAATTATGGCAACTAGGAAGCATACCACTCACAACTATAAAGATAGAAGTGTTGTTGCCGCTAGTCTTCCACAACCTATAAGGTTGACACCACAAAAATTGGAAGAAAAAAGAGCAAAAGGGCTTTGTTACAGTTGTGATAGCAAATACACTAAAGGTCATAAGTGTGCTGAGAAGAAATTATTCTACATAGATTGTGAAGAGGAAGAAGAAAAGGACCAAGAAAGGTCAAAAGAAGAGGATATACTCCATGAACAAAGCCTAGATAAAGAAGAAATGAATCTGACCATATCTTGTAATGCATTGGTGGGAATTACCACTCCTCAAACCATCAAGATAGAACGACAAATCAAGAAGAAAAAGGTAATAGTGTTGATTGATTCAGGAAGTACCCACAATTTTATTCATTGTAAGGTAGCAAGAGAATTGAATTGCTTCTTATATCTAGCACCAGAGTGTCAAGTGATGGTTGCAAATGGAGGAACAATAAATTGCTTGGGAAAGTGCCATAATATCAAGCTATCCATGGGAGAATATGTATTGACTAGCCCAATGCTTTCCATTCCAATGGGAGGTGCTGATGTTGTACTAGGAGTCCAATGGCTACAATCCTTGGGTACAATAGCTTTTAATTTTCAAGAACTTTTCATGAAATTTTTTGTGGAAGGAAAGGAAGTTGAATTAAGGGGTATTGCAGGGAAATCGAGAAAGATAATCAGCTCTAACGGTATGACAAAGCTTCTAAAAAAGGAACAAAGAGGTGTAATTGCACAATTATGTTCGCTAGATGTGTCCACAGTGGAATCATCTATTTCTCGAGATCTCCAAAAAGTCCTGGACAATCATTCCAAGGTATTTGAGACTCCCAAAGGTCTCCCACCTATTCGTGATCATGATCATGCTATTCATCTGATTCCAGGAAGTGTTCCTCCAAACATCAGGCCGTACAGATATCCCTATGCCCAAAAGAGTGAAATTGAACGTATGGTTGCAGAAATGCTAGAGGCTGGTATAATTCAACCAAGTCAAAGTTCTTTCTCTACTCCAGTCTTATTGGTGCACAAGAAGGATGGATCATGGCGCATGTGTTCGGATTATAGGGAGCTCAACAAGCTCACTATTAAAGATAAGTTTCCCATTCCTGTCATTGATGAATTACTGGATGAATTACATGGATCAATTTACTTCACCAAGTTGGATCTTCGTTCAGGATATCATCAAATCAGAATGAAGATTGAAGACATTCCGAAAACAGCATTTAGAACTCATGAGGGTCATTATGAATTTTTGGTCATGCCTTTTGGCCTTACCAATCCACCTTCAAAATTTTAAGGTTTGATGAATTCAATTTTCAAACCATTCCTTAGAAAATTTGTGCTAGTATTTTTTGTTGATATACTAATCTACAGCAAGTCTTGGAAGGATCATGTTGAACATGTTGACAGGGTGCTACAACTATTGGAGGAGAAACAATTATATGCAAAAAGATCCAAATGTTTCTTTGGAGTACAAGAGGTGGAATATCTAGGTCATATTGTATCTCATGAAGGAGTTAAGGTAGACCCTAGAAAAATTAAAGCCATTAAGGAATGGAAAATTCCCACATCCATAAAGCATCTGCGAGGATTTCTTGGGTTGGCAGGGTATTATCACAAGTTTGTTAAGAATTATGGGAGAATAGCAGCACCTCTAACAACATTATTGAAGAAAGATGCATTTTCATGGACTCCAGAAGCAACAAAGGCATTCGAACATCTTAAAGAGGCAATGTGCCAAGAACCGGTCTTAGCTACACTGGACTTCACAAAAACCTCTATTGTGGAATGTGATGCTTCAGGAAATGGAATTGGTGCTATTTTAATGCAAGATGAAAGACCCATTGCTTTTGAAAGTCGTCCAATCAAGGGAAAGTTTTTACACAAAGCTATTTATGAGAAGGAAATGTTGGCAATACTCCATGCACTTAAGAAATGGCGACCCTACCTAATGGGAAGACACTTCAAGGTAAAAACGGATCATGATAGCCTTAAATACTTTTTAGAACAAAGATTATCCTCTGAAGAGCAACAAAAGTGGGTCACAAAGATGTTGGGTTATGACTTTGAAATCATCTACAAAAAAGGGAAGTAAAATGTGTTGGCAGATGCACTCTCAAGAAAGGATGAGGATGTGGAAGCATTGTTGTGTGCCATTTCTATTATCCAACCAGATTGGATAAACAAAGCAAGGGAGGAATGGAAGAATGACGAAGAAGTGTGGGCACTTATTCGAAAGTTACAACAAGATTCCAGTATGTCTGATACATTTAGCTGGCAAAATGATTCGTTATGGTACAAATATTGCTTATACCTCTATAATAATTCCCAGCTAAAACAAAAGATTCTTATGGAATTGCACACTTCTCCCTTAGGAGGGCACTCAGGATTTTTAAAAACTTACCACAGGGTTAAGAAGGAATTTTTTTGGGATGGCCTTAAAGCAGATATTCAAAAGTTTGTGGCGGAATGTTTGGTTTGCCAACAAAATAAAGTTGAAACAATTAAGACACCGGGTCTATTACAACCTTTATCCATTCCAAGCCAATGTTGGGAGGAGGTTTCAATGGATTTTATCACAGGTTTACCCAAGTCTGAGGGAAAGAGTGTCATCATGGTGGTAGTTGACAGACTTACCAAGTATGCACACTTTTGTGCATTATCACATCCATTTAAAGCCAGTACAATTTCTATTGCATTTATGGAAACAATTCAAAAGCTACATGGAAACCCAAAGATTATTGTAAGTGACAGAGATCCCATTTTCACTGGAAATTTTTGGACAGAATTATTTTCTTGTCTTGGTACTCAGTTAGCTCATAGCTCATCTTATCATCCTCAATCTAATGGGCAAAATGAGATAGTAAACAAATGTTTGGAAGGATATCTTCGTTGCTTTGTATCTGATAAACAGACACAATGGGTCAAATGGTTGCCTCTGGCTAAATGGTGGTATAACACTTCCTTCCATACAACAACAAAAATGACCCCATTTATGGCACTTTATGGGTATCAGCCACCATCCATCACATCATATTTAAGAGAAAATTCTAAGGTTCAAGCAGTGGAACATCACATTGAACATCAACAACAAGTCCTCCAACTCTTAAAGGATAACCTCGTGTTGGCACAGAATAGAATGAAACAACAGGCAGATCAACATCACAGCGAAAGAAGTTTTGATGTAGGTGATTGGGTATTCCTATGGTTACAACCATATAAGCAAATGTCCCTCAAGCAAGCTAAGAAGGATAATAAATTATCACCAAAGTATTATGGTCCATACAAGGTGTTGCAAAAGATTGGTACTATGGCATACAAATTGGAGCTTCTTGCAGCTTCTCGATTGCACCCAGTTTTCCATGTTTCATGTAAAGAAGGTTACAGGCGACAAGCTCCCAGTTCAAACAATATTGCCAGAACTTGACGAGGAAGGAAAAATTATATTGGAACTGGAAGCAGTCACAAAAACAAGAACTCGACAGCTACGAAATTGATCAATTTCGGAGTATCTTATCAAGTGGAAGAACTTATCCGCTGAAGATTCTACATGGGAGGATGAGAATTTTATACAGAAGCATCCAAAACTTCTCAAGCATTGAGGACAACACTTTTTTGAAGGAGAGGGGCATGTTGGGTCCCTATAATACTAGTGATTACCCCATTACTATTGTAGTTGTACCCCTTATTAATATTGTTGTGCCCCTATTATCCCCATATTGTTATTACTATGCCCCATAGAATCCCTCTATTGTTATTTTTGTGGCTTTACATTATTATTGTTAGGTCGGCTGGGTTATATTGTGACTCCTTAGACTCCTATATATAGAAAGGAGGTTTTGTCATTTGAATCATCCAAGAATTGTTCATTTATGTGATGTAAAGGAGGTTGCCCCCTCGAAGAGGCTGAATTCTAAGGCGTTGATCTATCTTTTCTATCTTTTTCTTGAGCTGGTTTCATAATAGTCACCTCCTTATTAAGTGTTATGTAGTGTATCCCATACTTATTTTGTTGTTTTACAATGCGTCAATTTTTCAAACTTTTATTCTGATAGACCAATAAAAATGGAATTCATTTCTTTTTCATTCTACTCACATACTTTCTTTCTATCTCGATATGTTGGTAGAGTTTTTAGAGGTTCATAAAAATTTACTACAAATTTCCAAATGATAGGTTCAAGACTCAATAGATAATACTTCATTATTTCCTTTTAGAGAGCATAATTTATTCTATCAAATAGAGGAACTTTTATTGAACCTTCATGATTGGCCATGGTCCCATTGAGATCTTCCTTCTAGCGGTTAGACTACTTCCAAAGGAACTTGCTATGATGCCAATTGTTTGATTCACAATTATACTAAGAGGAGGAGGGGGTGAATCAATATAAGACAATTTTCACTTATTTAAAAATTCAAGCATCATAACACATCAATATCATAAAAATAGATGAAGCAATAGATATATGTGGGAACCTTTTCGAGAGAAAACCACAAAAATTCTTAATATAATAGTTCTTGTAGGCATCAATCTACTACTACAAGAATTCATAGGCACCAACACATAGGAGACAACAATATTCTCTGTTGCAAGATTCATAGGAATAAACAACCTATAGGAGACCGCAATCCCCTTTTCTACAATTTTTGTAGGCACTAACCTATAAGAGACACCAATCCCCACTGTTGTAAATATTTGTAGGTGCCAACATAATTCACTGATTCTTCTTCCTTCTTCACAACGTATGTTAGCTCATTATTCCTTCACCAAGTATGCTTTCTACTTCTACCTTCACCGGTTTTGTTCATTGCTTCTGCCTTCATCGGGTTTTCTTCTCCCAAAACCTATTGTTTTCAACGTCCTCTTAAGAAAAAACTTGTAAAACATGTCACGTGTCCAATTTTGAAAATGTTATTATGAAAATTTTACCTAAGCAAATTCTATATGAATCCTTAGATCTCTAAATTTTCACATTCTAAAAAGTCCTAGAAAATAAGATATAGCAAAATGCTAAAGTAGCATGTTTGAAGCTAATTTTAGAACTATTTAGTAACCACAAATTCCACAAGGCATATCTCAAAAATTATAGTAAACTAAAGTCTTAAAATTTCTATCTCAAGTACCTAGATATATCTCTCCTGTCTTCTCCATATTTGACAATATGAAAAAACTTAGAAAGAAATACATAGTGAAAATGACAAGCTAACTTGTTTGAAGCAGGTTTCAAAAGCATTCAGGAAGCATAAATTCCTCAAAGGATATATTTGAAATTATGGTGAACAAAGTTCCAAAATTTTAATCACGTGGACATGAATATTCTATCTATCTACTCCAAGTATCAGTCTTTGAAACATCCTAGAAGAAAATTTATAGTGAAAATACCAAGATGAATTTTTCACCCCATAAATCACATTTTTGCTTCTAACTATAAACTCCAAGAATGACCCAAAAATATTCTTCATCTCCAATTGCACACCTCAAATCACTTCTTGCTTGGATACACCTCAAATGAGCTCACATATCCCTTATTTATAGTGTTACAATGTTGACTTATGGGGCCAACTTGTAAAACTAGTTTAGTGAACTTGATTGTACTTTCTAGTTGGGGCATCCTAAAAACATATTTCGTTTCTCCTCATTCCTATGGAGTTAGTGGGAGTCCCACACACCATTGGAAATCACTCAGAATAATATTTCCAATAATATATGTATGATTCCATTTCCATTAGATAATTGGAGTAAAAATTCCTTCAAGTATTGGGTATCCAATGGGGCATTAAAAGTCCAAAAACAATATTTCCAACAATCTTCAATTTGCAATCTTTCTCTTGGACATTTCTAGTCTCCTCTTGTATTTGACACCGACGAAAAAAAATCCAACACCTTCTAGAATTTAATTTGGATTTAAGACAGATTCTATGAGATTTTTCATACCAAGAAGAAAGGATAAGAAAAGTAGGGGATTATTAAGACCATAAACATTGCTCAATGTTCTCCTAAGTTGGGAGTCCTTAATATAGAAATATATAGAGAGTAAGTTGAGATCTTGTTGATGATGTTGGAAATCCGTCAAGCAAGGCGTCTCCCTGATGTGAATTCCCAATTAGACCTCACATCGTTTAGAATAGGAGCCCCATCTAGAGTATCGGCCCGGTTGCCATGTATACTTAATGATTTTCCTTGGCTCTAACTATCAACAAGAGAGAGGAGTGAAAATGTGCCTATGAAAAGCAAGGGGGGTGTGCCTGTTGAGTGTTCTGTCGTATGTGTGTCCAAGTTATTTTACTACGGAGGGGGGAGAGAAGTGAGCCTCTAATAGAGAGGTAATAGTACCACCCTAGCAGAGACACACATAAACAAGAAGAACCCATCCAACATCCAACAGAATAGTGCACAAAGATGTGGCGGTCATTGCAACCATTATAACAAGAAATTTATATCTAATATCCAACATAATAGTCCATGAGGATGCGACAATGATAATAACCATTACAACACATTCTCAACATGATAAATACCAAAATAACCAAAATATTTCAACTACTTTAGCATAGATGAAAGAAAAAATGAATTACAAACATTCACGGAATAGTCTTACTGTTTACAAATATCCATAATCCATGCATGAAGAATGTGATGGCCATAAGGCTTATGATATTAAGTAAAAGTTTCAAGACACATGTATACAATGAACACCACTAGCTCTAGTAGTGGAGCATTTGAGCTAGTCCTTGCTCTTTAGAAGAACTAGTTTGTCTTTCTAATGCCTTGCGGGAGGAGCCAAGGTGAAAAGTCCTTTACTCATACAATGAGGGTGTATATATAATCAATGAGGTGACACTTCACCTTCCTTGTGACTCTTTGATTACGCTCATGACTATTTGACTTCCTATGACTTTTCGTCTTTTACATGAATCTTCATATTCTAAATGTGTCCTTTGGACTTCCACTTTGCAATATATTTTCCAATATGGAATTACATAATCCACAAATGATTTGGCACACAATGACTCGTGACATGACATGACATGACACTAATGACATGGACTACATGATGATGTGGCAGTGCCAAGTTGTCCTTCTTGCTGATTATTTCTCTCTGTCTTCAATAAAAGATGTATCTAATGCGTCATATTCATGAGAGATATGCCTTTTCCTTAAAATCTACCCTCCAAAGGGTTGTGAACCAGATGGATTCTTCATGCAGTCCTCATCTTTGGTCTCCTTTTGTGATCCATTGCTCCTTTGTATTCTTATATGATGATCATCTTATCTCTTCAACTCCATATATTTCTTCTATCATGTCTTCCTTATGCATATCCTTATTCATCATCTTGTCATAGCATGATAGGGTTCCTACATCTGTAATCCACTCATGACAAGATGACATCATTCTGATAAAAGCCTAGTCTAAGATGTTGCATGATGATTGACTTACTGAGCCAAAATCAGGTGGCAGGCCAAGGGAGAGGCTCAATGACTATGAAATTGTGCAACTTAGGGAGTTAGGCATTAGGATTGAGCCTTGATACTGCATAGTGCATAGTTCAGGCTTGGACTGAGCAAAAAAATTGCGTAGTTGGGTAGCTCAGGGAGCTAGGATGAGGGATTGAACATTGATTTTTCCCATTGTGCAGTTCTAAAAGAAAAAGAATCCTAGGTGATTACGTAATTGTGTAGTTCAAGAGCTCGTGGATGAGGCTTGATCCTTGAGACTACATAATGTGCAGTTCAGGTTGGAATGTGTACACAGATTGTGCAATTTTGAGGCTAAGTGAGTGAGGTTGCAAGGTTTTTCACTGTTTATTTCAACTGCAGTAGTTCTAGGAGGAAAAGAAGACTTGGTGATTACGTAGTTGCACAGTTCAAGAGCTCATGGTTTTTGCTTGAGCTCAGAGATTGAAAAATTCATTGTTGAGGCCAGGCTTGAGGGTTGAAATGCACAATTTTAGAGGCGAAGGGTTGGGCTTGAGCACTGAAACTGCACAGTGTGCAAACCTGAAAGGTAGGAACTATGGATTTTGTAGTGTCAAGAGGCAGAGTTGTAGCTTGAGGGTTGGGACTATGCAATGCGTAGTTTAGGAAGGCCGGATGGGGCTAAGTTGCTTGGAAGTTTCTAAAATTTGGCTAAGTGTGGGATCAGTGAGACTGATGTGAACAATGATATGACTTTATTGTGATCACATACCTAGAAAATATCATGAAATAACAACATATATCATCCAAAACATGTTTCCCTCAATGTGACAACTTTGCAATGACTTTACGACAGGTGTGACACTAAATATACACTTTGTGATGATCGTGACGACATTTGTGCGAAAATGCTTAAAACCTCGGGAAAGAGTGCGACAGGTGTTTACATGGTAAGATAAACTCATTTTTAGGAATATAAACCCTTTAAACCATCAAAATGAGCTTATACACAATGTGCAACAGGTAACAAGCGTAAAGACAAAATTTACTATACGAAGAGAAAAGGGAGAGCGACACTAATGATATGTGAATGATAGTGAAGGAGACACATGCCATAACAAAGATATCATGAAAACAAAAATATTAAAGTGAAAGAAATCTAGAGGGGTAGTTGAAAGAATGAAAACGACACTCACGAAAATCAAGGTGCACAAAAGCGACAATTTGGAAAACTCACCAAAATAGAAGTACAAACACAATCAAAAGTGAGGGACTGTCAATGATAGTGCACACTAATTGTCGACATGGGTTGAATGTTGCACAAACACTGTCTTGATGGACTGTGCTTATTCTTTTCCAATCTTGTGTGGAATAATACGTTCATGAAATCATTGCAAACTGATCATGTGTGAGCAAGTGACTTCGATCCATCAAGAAGTGACAAAAAAATGACCAATCGCAAGATCCACAATAGGATCCAAAATTCAAGTACATGTAAACTTTTGAAGGGTGTTTATCTTGATGACAACACTTGGCAACACACTAGTGTAACTCCAGCTTCTCTGCCTTGGTCAATTATTTCGTGCAAGGTCTAGTTCTTTAGGAATTATTGATTCATTGTTTATATTACCATGGCTTCCCCACATAGCCCATTCATAAACATATTCCCTTTCATTCCTTTACTCGGTTAAACAAAAACACAAGATCAATGATCACACAATGTTTCAAATCATGATAGAGTAATGAAGTTTTCGAGCTTTAGATTTTCATAGTATAGTTTTTAATATTTGGTGTTTCTCCACTGCCAGCAGGCCTAGACAGTACCTCAGCGGAGTCACTTTAGGAACACAGACATTGCTACACTGCTAGCGAGCTTGGATAGTACCTTGACAGAGTTGCTTGCTTCACCTCTCTGTGCAGGAAGCCTTTCTCTTCTTTCGCCTTTATTTATTTATTTTATATAGGATTGTGCATCGACACTTATTTATTTCATGGGCAAAAGAGGGACCTTGAATTATTGAGAGAAAGATAGGTTGTCTCTTTAGGGAAGCACATATAAGACCTCTAATATTGGTTTGCTCATTTATATTTTCCCCTTTCCCTTCTCTACTTGATTAGATTAGCCTAAAAAAATTTAAACACAAAAACTCGAGTGTAGGGATAAGGTTTCCAGAATAGATATGGAGATCATGGTTCCACACAAGGATTTCTTAACCCAAGGATTGTATTTTCCTTCAGAACATCATCGACCAAAAGATGTAACTAAAAGAACGAAGAAGGAAATAGAGTTAGCCAAATGTTGCAGTGTCACAAAGACAACAAAGCATCTTCATGAAAGTTATCACAAAACTAAAGGAAAGACAACACAGAACAAGGAAACAAAAATAGAATACAAGACGAAAGGTGGCAAAACCAAAACATGACGCGGAACGAAAACCAGAAAACACAAGGAAAAATATAGGATATGAATGCAAGATGAATGTGCAAGTAAAATAATATGAAACTAAACCTATCCCTAACCTAATCATCTAGAAGGTCGAGGTCACGTATAATGAAATTTCCAATGAAGCCATCATAACTGCTTCTGACCTTTTTTAATGAAAACCATCATTCAAAAAACCTCATAAGCTTCTTACGAATGTGTCTTCAACTACACCAAACTCCTTAAAAAACACATGAAAAGGTTGAAACTTGTTATTTGTGACAAATCCTACCAAGTAATATTGCTCCACCATTCAACGATTGGATCATAAAATTCGTGAAAATCCTCTTGAAAACCCTAAATATTTGAAAATGTGAATTTCCAATTAAAGGCATGGGATTACGATCAGAATAATGTAAGGATAAATAGGTTTGATCATATTCAATAGGCGTATCAAGAAAGGGAGGACTTTCCATAACCATTCGTGAGTGCGGAAGTGCCTCAATCACTTGACAAGTGGTCAGATAGTGAGATGTTAAACCATAAAAATCAAAGGATGTAAAGTGACTGTCATTGAATGTGTTGATGGGAAAATAGTAATTTGAATGGAAGTCATAAGAAAAAAAAATTATGATCAAATGGGATGATTAAAGCATCAAATTCCCAGTTTGTAATTACTAAAGATAAATCAATTTGAATAGTTTCACAAATTCTCTGCATTAGTAAAATCATCTTCCTCGCATGATGAGTTTAACAAACCATTTTCTTGTGATTATTTACACACTGCAGTAGCATCATAATCGTCAAAAGAAGTAAAAATGAATGCTAGTATAACAATCACATGAAACTAGTCAGGGTAAAATAAGTGAAGAAAAATTTGATTTGTCACACAATCCATGAATTCATTGATGTTTAATAGGATTTCAAGTGTGATGAAGAAAAATATTAGCATCAGAATATTCACAAGAAGGATCAGGAGTTGAATGGTTTGAAAAGAGTACAACAGGTATGACTTCTTTGGCCATAGATAATCTTTAGAATAATGAGCTTCGCAGTTCCTTGAGTCTATGAGAGATACACATTCCAAATCCAAGTTTGATACAAGAGATTTGCATGAGCATGAATCAACTTGAATCCGATCAAAATAGAGTCTTGAAAGTTCGAAATATCATATCCGCAATGGCAAATATATTTCAAGAAAGAATTTACATCCAGTGAAACCATGTAGAAAGAAGAGTTTTGCAAAGAAAAACAGACCTAACTCAATCTGGGGGTCTTATCAGAGTTGTAAGATCCTTATATAACCATCAACAGAAGTTGAAGTGCCTCGACTCCCTAGCAAGTCCCAAAACTCTCAAGGATTGTAAAATCACATTTCGAAGATTGAACCAGATCATGCTTGTGTGAGGATAAATCTTTCACCGATTTTAATGATATCACTATTAACTAGATGGCAACAATCTCTGTCACTGATTTGATCATATTTTACAACTTCGACCACCAGATTACTCAAGACGAAAGATTTTTTTGATCACAAATCCAGAGATGAAGAAATTTCATGAGCAAGCTAATTTGAAGAGTTGTCTTCCTTCAATGTATTCTTATGGATTTTCCTTGGCTCTAACTGTCAACAAGAGAAAGAAGTGTAAATGTTCCTTTGAAAAGCAAGGGGGTGTGCCTGTTGAGTGTTCAGTCGTATGTGTGTCAAATTTCTTTTAATGCAGAGGAGGGGATAGAAGTGAGCCTCTAAGAGAGAGGTAATAGTACCACCCTAGCAGAGACACACATAAAAAATAAGAACCCATTCAACATCCAACGAAATAGTCCATGAAGATGTGATGATCATTGAAACCATTACAATAAGACAAAACTGTCTAATATCTAGCAAAATAGTCCACGAGGATGCAAACGCGATAATAACCATTACATCACATTCTCAATATGATAAGTACCAAAATAGTTGAAATAGTTCAACTACTTTAGCATAGATGAAAGCAAACATGAATTCCAAACATTCACAGAATAGTATTACAAATATCCATAGTCCATGCATGAAGAATATGTTGGCCATAAGGCTTCTAATATTAAGTAAAAGTTCCAAGACACATGTATACAATGAACACCACTAGATCTAGTAGTGGAGCATTGGAGCTACTCCTTGCTCCTCCAAAGAACTAGTTTGTCTCTCTAATGCCTTGTGAGAGGAGACAAGGTGAAAAGTCCTTGACTCATACAATGAGGGTGTATATATAACCAATGAGGTGATGCTTCACCTTCCTTGTGACTCTCTGACTACCCTTATGAATGTTTGACTTCCTATGACTTTTCGACTTTTACATGACTTCATATTTTGAATGTGTCCTTTGGACTTCCACTTTACAATATATTTTCCAATATAGAATTACAGAATCCACAAATGATGTGGCTCATGATGACTCATGTAAGGACATGACATGAAACTAATTACATGGATTGTATGATAATGTGGAAGTGCCAAGATGTCCTTCTTGCTACTTCTTTCTTTTTGTATTAAATAAGAGATGTATCTAATGCTTCATCTTCATGAGATATATGATTTGTTCTTCATATCTACCCTCCAAATGATTGTGAACTAGATGGATTCTTCATGTGATCCTGATATTTTATCTTCTATTGTGATCTAGTGTTCCTTTGCCTTCTCGTATGATGATCATTTTATCCCTTCAGCTCCATATATTTCTTCTATCATGTCCTCCTTTTGCATATCCTTATTCATCATATTTCCATATCATGATAGAGTTCCCGCATTTGCAATATACTCATGAAAAGATGACATCATTCTGATAAAAACCTATTCTAAGATGTTGCATAATGATCCATTGCCTGAGTCAGAATCGGGTGGCAGGTTGAGTGAGGGGCTCAATGACTACACAATTGCACAAATTAGGTAGTCAAGGGTCAGGCTTGAGCCCTGAGACTATGCAATGCACAGTTCAAGCTTGGATTGAGAAAAATAATTACGTAGTTGGTGAGCTCAAGGAGCCAGGCTAAGGGATTGAACATTGATTTTTCCATTTGCATATTTTTGGAAGATATAGGAGCCGAGGTGATTGCACAATTGCACAATTCAAGAGCTTAGGGCTAAGGCTTGAGCCTTGAGACTGCACAATTCGTAGTTCAAGCTGGACTCCGAAGGAAGATTGTGCATTTTTGAGGCTCACTTCTGGAAGGAAAAGTAGACTTGGTGATTGTGCAGTTACATAGTTCAAGAGCTTGGGGTGTGGTATTGAGCTCAGAGACTACACAATGCGTAGTTGGGGCTAGGTTGGAGGGTTGAATTGCACAATTTTGGAGGCCAAGGCTTGGGATTGGGCATTGAAACTACGCAGTGCGCAGTCTTGGATGGCAGGAACTGTGAATTGTGCAATGTCAAGAGGCATATTTGTAGCTTGAGGGATGGGACTGCGTAATGTGCAGTTCAAGAAGGCCAGATGGGGCTAAGTTGTTGGGAATTTTCTGAAATTTGGCTAAGTGTGGGATCAGTGAGACTGATGTGAACAATGATATGACTTGACTGTAATCACATACTTAAAACACTTTACAACATAACAAAATATATCATCCATAACACATTAAAAACATGCTTCCCTCAAAGTGACAAATTTGTGACGAATTTACAACGAGTGCGACACTAACGATACAATTTTCCATGACCATGATGAGACTTGTGAAAAAATGCTTAAAAATTTGGGAAAGAGTGCGATAGGTGTTTACATGGTAATATCAACTCATTTTTACAAAGATAAACCCTTGAAACCACCAAAATGCGCTTATACACAATGTGTGACAACTAACATTCGTAAAGATGGCATTTACCATATGAAGAGAGAAGGGAGAGCGACTCTTCTGATATACGAATGATAGCGAAAGTGACACATGCCATAGTGAAGATAACATGAAAACAAAATTAATTAAAGTGAAAGCAAGCAAGAATGATAGTCAAAAGCATGGAAATGAAACTCATGAAAATGAAGGTGCACAAAAGCGACAGTTTGAAAAACTCACCAAAATAAATGTATGAACTTTTTAAAATTTATGCAGGAACGCAATAAAGTACAGAAATAAACATAAATATAGGGATTCAGTAGAAATAATACTTTATTTCATTAATGTAAATATTGAAATATGTTTACAGAAAAAATGGAAATAAACTAGCTCAGGTGATGGTAGCTTATCTCTGAGGAGAGATGTGGCGGCTACATGCCTCTGAACTATGTTAAAATGAGGCTTGAAGGCCTATTTATTGTTGAGAAACAATGGAAAACCATAAACATCCAAAAACCTAACCCTAGGAGATGAAATGCCAAACTATGGGCCTTGTTTGGATAAATTGGTACATCAACTTCCCGTGGTCGTAACTTTGGCATACGATCTCTGTTTGAGGTGCACAATACCTCGTTAGAAAGATCTATCTAAGGAATACAACTTTAAAATTGGCAACATGGGTCCATGACCCATGTTGTCCCTTGTTTTCCAAAAAAAAAACATCGTTTAGGGCCTCAAAATGGCTCCGAAAGTTCATGACTCGAAAAACTGCCAAAAATAGTAAATTGTGCTACAATTAAGGAAACTGAAAAGATGAAAGAGACAGTTGTGGGGGTCCAAGTGGAATAGGTGGGTGGCCACCAACATCTAGCTAGATCACAAATCCAATCAAAAGTGAGGGACTGTCAATGACAGTGCACACGGACTGTCGACATGGGTTGAACATTGCACAAACACTGTCTTAATGGAATGTTATTATGCTTGTTCAAGATTGCGTTCATGAACTCGTTGCAAACTAAGCATGTGTGAGCAAGTGACTTCGATTGAGCAAGAAGTGACCATGAAATGATTGATTGCAAGATCCACAGTAGGCTCCAAAATTCAAGTATAGGAAAAAATTTGGAGGGTGTTGGTCACAACGACAAAAAATCCTTTATATAATTTCTAGGGTGATAAAAAATAGTTTCCACAAGATAATAAGACCTCCAGAAGAATCATTAGTTGGAACCACCACTACCTTGTAATATTTCTAGATTTTGATTATAATTGTGGATAGAGAATCCAAATCATTTTAGGAACTTTCCTATAAAAATAAAAACTATTGGATTTTCTTCATGGGATATTTTCTTAAGTATTGTATGTTTAATGATACCATTGTTACCTCTAAAATTCCAAGAGACAACTTTCATCAAAAAAGGAAATGAGGGACACATTATGGGCTAAGTTAATGATTGCTCTATGACTTGGAGAGAGAGAGAGGAAGTATTTGTGAGGAAGTCCTACTTCTTATCTTGAGTAAAAAAGGAAAGGGAGGGACACATTATGGGCCAATTTGATGATTTCTCTGTGATTTGTAGAGTGAAGGGAAGTATTTTCTAGGGATCCCTACTCCCTATTTAGAGTATACAAGTAAAGCCCCTACCTCCTCTATCTTGTGTTTAGTGTGTTTCCTGCCTCATCTCTTTTCTTTTATAGATTATTTTTCTAAATTTTCTAGGAGGATCAAATGCCCAATACTTTGGTGTCTCTAGAGTTTGATGCTTCTTTTGTTTCTTGAAACTTAGATTTAAGTAATTTTCGATGAAATCTAAGTAGCTGGGATTTCGACAAAATTTCCAACTGGTATTTTCCATGGTTAGTAATTAAGGATGGAAGATGAATGACCAACATGATATCTTCCATGTCCTCTTAGGTGTTCTGCGGGTCAAATTGATGAGATTTTTCATCTTCACCTTCCATGTTTAAGTCAAAAATATCCAAGAGTATCATGACCTTTTTGTTAGGAGATGTGTTGATAGTTTGTTGAGACTCCACGGTAGGTATGCTAGAAATTAGTTGATCAAAAGTGAGGGTAGTTTGGGTTTGGGGAGACGGAAGTCTTGTTAGGATATTCCGACACATAAGAAATAGTTAAGTACAACTTGGTCTAGTATAGAGTTAGGTATAGAGTTAGGTAAAGTGTGTTTCTTTACCTTATACATTTTGTAACTTACAATCTGACGGTCACGATATGTAGTGATCCGACGGTTCATTCTCTCCTCGGTATTACCGACACTTGATCCATGGCTTGACACCCGATTGGTCCATGATTTCTATTTAAAGCGCATGGAGGGTCATTTGTAGGGTAATCCATCTATGAGAGAAGCTTATGTAAATTTTCATTCTTTTATTAATAAATTGCCTGAAGTGACTGCGTTGGCTCAGGCCGTGGACTGTTTCCCTCTTTGAGGGTTTTAACCACGTCAAAAATACTGGTGTATTGATCTGCGATCTGGTTGTGAGCGGTGTCCTTTGGTGTTCTGTCTGAGGAACTTACCTTGTAAATTCCTACATGGTATCAGAGCTATTTGAGGGCCGCGTCCATTGGTGATCCAAATCTAAAGCCGATAGAACCGCATCCGACTGGCGTTTCCTAGATCTACTGTTTCTGACTGCTTTCGGGCCGAGAGGACTACTCTATTGTGTTGGGAGCATCTGTTCCAGTGAGGAACCCCTTTCGTTTCACGCGAAAAGGTTTCCGGTAGCCCTAGCTGCGTCATTTTTAAGATCTGGAGGTATACAGTGTTTATTTGCAGTTTACAGTTATTTTCTCTCTGTTTATTTCGGTTTCGGTTTATTTAGCTTTTTTTTATTACCGGATCTATACCTTTCATTTATGCATATGCTCTTTGCCCTGCGACTCTGTGCGATCTGGGCAAATCAGAAATAGAAAGGAAGGATTTTTCTCATGCGTATGCTCTTTTCCCTGCACCTTAGTGTGATCTTGGAAAATCAGAAACATTGAGGAAAATATTTAGTTTCCTGCTAAAGCTAACTTTGAGCCGCAAGGTTCATTTTTGAAAATATTTATTTTTTCGGCTAAAGCTAACTTCGAGCCGTAAGGTTCGTTTTCTTTGCATGTCTGTGTTGGGTTTTGTGTTTTTTGTTTTGTAGGGAAAAAGAGCTTTCTCAAAGCAAGCACGCAACGCAAAGCATCCCCCCCCCCTCTCTCTCTCTCTCAAATTTTTTGTATAGCTCAATTGGTTCAAAGCTATTTTAAGAGAGTAGAGGTCTTGGGTTCAAGTCTCCATTTTGTGGGGGCAGACTTTTTCATTTCCGCACATTCCCGCACTTCGTCGGCGACTTCTTCAACTTTTTTCAAAAAGCCATAACTTCTTCATCCGGAAGCCGTTTTCAGAGCCGTTTTTTTTAAACCAGCCTAATTTTTCAAGATCTATCCATTGGAACACTTAGTTTCAGCATCTTCAGCTTCAATTTCCGTTGAAATGGAAAGTCAATACCAAGTTACCCTTGACAGCACCAACTACTTCCAATGGTTGTCCTACATTGAGGATTTACTTAGAAGTAAAGGTCTCTACAGAATAGCCTCAGGCCAAGAAAAGAAACCGAAGGATGAAGATAAGGCTGCTAAACGGGAAAATAGGCAAGATCAAGTACATGGATTGATAGGGATGTCTATTTCTCCAAATATTAGATTCCATATTGCAGAACTTGATACTCCTGATGAAGTAATGAAACAAATCAATAAAGTTTTTGGGATTAAAAATGAACTTAGAGCCCATCAACTTGAAAATGAGTTGCTTACATTGGACCCTAATAATTTTTCTTGCATTGAAGATTTCTTGTCCAAGTTCAAGACCCTTAGATATCTCTTGGAAGGTGTTAAAGTTAAGAAAGAAGATAGTAACCTTATCTATTCCATTCTTACTAAGTTGGGACTAGCCTACTCTGTGTTTGCTTCCACCTTCCATTCTACAAGAGAAGCCTTCATTTCTCAAGGAACAGACTACAAGTCCCCTTCCTTTGACTCTTTTTGTGATTCTTTAATAAGAGAACAAGAAAAACTCTTACACCTTGGTCTTCTTAATCTTGGAAACTCTTCCAAGAAAGCATTAGCCGCCCAGCAGCAACCAAATTCAAAGAATCCTAAGAAGTCATATCCTAAAAAGAATGGTCCTAAACCAAACAAGGGTCCTAAGCAATCTCAGCCTCAAAATGAAAAATCATTTCAACAAAATCATAAGACAAATAAAAACAAATGGAAGAAGACTAATAGACATTGCAACTTTTGTAATCGAGATGGCCACTTAGAATCCAAATGCTTTAAGAAGATGGAAGCCTTGGAAGCAGCGATGAAGAAACATAACATCCATTTGGAGCATTCTTCACCTTCAACTTCATCTTCAGGAATGGCACTTTCTGCATGTGGTTGTCAAGCATCTCGGTCTGGCTATGCACTAAATGTATCTTCTTCTTCTCATTCTCATGAGTGGCTCATTGATTCTGGAGCTTCTTATCACATGGCCAAAAACAAAGCCATGTTTTCTTCTTTAAATGATTGTAACAATAAAAATATATATGTTGGTGATGATAGATCTCTTAGTGTTGTAGGGACTGGAACTGTTCATCTAGACAATGGTCAGTTTAATGATGTATTATGTGTTCCAACCTTATCCTGCAACCTTCTATCTGTATATCAGATAACTCATTCAGGTGAAGGTAAAATCGTTGAATTTTCACCTCATGATGTTGTAATCAAGGACCTAAGAGATCCTAAAAACATTTTAGCTACTGGCATTGCTGATGATTCTACAAGGTTGTATAAGTTTCACAACTTTGGGTCATCAAATCTTCCCTCAGTATTTGTTGCTCATAACGATGAAGTGAGCAAACTTTGGCATGAGCGATTTGGTCACTTAAACTATTGCTCCCTTCAGCATCTATGTAAAGAAAATATGGTGACAGGTCTTCCTATGGTATCTTGTAGAGATGGTGTTTGTTCCGGATGTGTACTCGGAAAACATCATCGGGACAGTTTTGAAAATCGTGCCTCTTGGCACGCCTCAGCCCCTTTACAGCTTGTGCATAGTGATTTATGTGGTCCACTTCCAGTTGTGTCATTCTCTGGCTGCGAGTATTTCTTAACTTTCATTGATGATTTCTCCAGACGCACTTGGGTATACTTCTTAAAACTCAAGAGTGAAGTATTTAACACATTTTTGGCCTTCAAGGCCTTTGTTGAAAAATAATCTGGACATCAAATTCTTAAGCTAAGATCTGATAATGGTGGAGAATATATTAAAAACACATTCATCAACTTTTGCACTGAGAATGGAATTCAAATGCAACATACTGTTCCATATACTCCACAACAAAATGGTGTAGCTAAAAGGAAGAATTGCACCTTAAAGGAAATGGCTAATTGTATGCTACAATCTAAAGGACTTGGTCTTAGTTTTTGGGTAGAAGCAATTAACTGTGAAAATTACATAATAAATCGCACTCCTACTAAGGCTTTAAAGAATATCACTCCAGAAGAAGCATGGAGCTCAATCAAACCAGATGTAAGTCACTTTCGTGTTTTTGGAAGTGAAGCATGGGCCCATATTCCAGATGAAAAGCATAGAGCTTTAGAACCTAAGAGTGAAAAATGTACTTTTGTTGGATATTCTGAAGATGTCAAAGGCTATAGACTTATTCCATTTAAGTCCAAAAATGTTATCATTAGAAGAGATGTAAAATTTGATGAAAATATATCGGCCTGCGAGCCTAGTCCGGCGGATGTGCCACCTCTTCCTATCTCTTCTACTTTTGAAAACATTTCTTCTTCAGATGATGAAAGTGAGGATGACAATCCTCCCCCACCTTCTCAGGATCCTCCTTCAGCTCCTCAACTTCCAAGATGGGTCCGTGCTACTCGGGATGCAGCAGGTGATCTTGCCGGTGATCCTACAGATCAGTGACGCACACGTTCTCAGTTTGACAGAGCCTCTTCTTTACTGGCTCAAGCTCTAGTGAATTATGATCCTGACACCTTTGCAGAAGCTTCAGGCCATCTAGATTGGGAAGCAGCTATGAATGAAGAATATTATTCATTATTGGCAAATGATACATGGGATCTTGTTCCTCTACCAAAGGGACGAAAACTTGTTAGATGCAAATGGGTTTACAGAACCAAGTATGGACTAGATGGGAAAGTTGATAAACATAAAGCTCGTCTTGTTGCTAAAGGTTTTTCACAGGTTGAAGGCATTGACTACACTGAAACCTTCTCCCCTGTTGCCAAAATGAACTCTATCCGCCTTGTTCTTTCCCTTGCTGCCTCGTTCAAATGGGAAGTCCATCAGATGGATGTTAAATCTGCCTTCTTGCATGGGGACTTGCATGAAGAAATCTACATGGAACAACCCATTGGCTTCATAAAAATAGACTCCAGCCTTGTATGTCGGCTTAAGAAATCCCTTTATGGTCTCAAGCAAGCTCCTCGAGCTTGGTATGCCAAAATGGATAGCTTTCTTTTAGAATTTGGCTTTTCTAGGTGTCATTCTGACAATACTGTCTACACCAAGAAAGTGGGCAAGTCTCTTATCATTCTTGTTCTTTATGTTGATGATCTTATCCTTACCGGTAGTGATCCCAACCTTATAAACCATGTGAAGTCTAGCCTTAAAAGGAGGTTTGAAATGACAGACTTAGGACACTTACATTATTTTCTCGGTCTTCAAGTATTGCAATCCAAGGAAGGTATTTCCTTTTCTCAGTCCAAGTATGCCTGTGATATTCTACGCCATTTTCAAATGGAAGACTGTAATCCAGCCCCTTCACCCTTCCAGTCTGGAGTCAAACTTTCAGTCACTTGTACTTCTCCTGAAGTTGATGCTACCTTATACCGTCAACTTGTAGGAAAACTTTTGTATCTAACCCATACTCATCCTGACCTTTCCTTTGTTGTTGGCCTTGTTTCTCGGTTTATGTAAAAACCATGTGAAAGTCATTGGAAAGCAGCTAAAAGAATACTTCGTTATGTTTGAGGTACAGTTCAGTTTGGGATTCATTACAGTGCCGAAGCAGCTCCTCTATTGGTTGGTTTCACTGATTCTGATTGGGCTGGTGACCCTGATGATCGGAAGTCTACTGTCGGTTATGTGTTCACTCTTGGTTCAGGACCTATTACATGGGCTTGCAAGAAACAAGGTGCCATTTCTCTTTCATCAGTAGAAGCAGAGTATCGTGGTGCCGTAGAAGCTAGTAAGGAAGCCTTGTGGCTTCGTCAGATCCTGTCAGAGTTTGGCTTTCAGCAGCAGCATCCGACTACACTTTGGTGTGATAATCAAAGTGCCATTCAACTATGCAGAGATCCAGTCCAACATCAGCGCAACAAACACATTGAACTGCACATGCACTTCATCAGAAAGCTCATTCACGACCATGTTCTTGAAGTGCAATATTGTTCAACAGATGATCAAGTTGCAGACATCTTCACAAAGGCTCTCACAGAGGCGAAGTTCACTAAACTTCGATTTATGGTTGGAGTTCAAGAAGTTGTCACTTAGGGGGGATAGGCTCTAGTGCCTCCTTCCTTCTCCTATTGTGTCATATTTGTAAATCCTTCAATCCTATCCCAAGTTGTTCTTAAGGGGGGATGTTAGGATATTCCGACACATAGGAAATAGTTAAGTACAACTTGGTCTAGTATAGAGTTAGGTATAGAGTTAGGTAAAGTGTGTTTCTTTACCTTGTACATTTTGTAACTTACAATCCGATGGTCATGATATGTAGTGATCCAACGGTTCATTCTCTCCTCGGTATTACTGACACTTGATCCGTGGCTTGACACCCGATTGGTCCATGATTTCTATTTAAAGCGCATGGAGGGTCATTTGTAGGGTAATCCGTCTATGAGAGAAGCTTATGTAAATTTAAATTCTTTTATTAATAAATTGCCTAAAGTGGCCGCGTTGGCTCAGGCCGTGGACTGTTTCCCTCTTTGAGGGTTTTAACCACGTCAAAAATACTGGTGTATTGATCTGCGATCTAGTTGTGAGCGGTGTCCTTTGGTGTTCTGTCTGAGGAACTTACCCTGTAAATTCCTACAAGTCTTAGGAATTCCAAGGGGACTAAAGTTTTTCTTATAGGATGAGTGTCAATATGAATGGCGGTTTTTCTCTGTGAAACTTCCTTTAAATTCCTTTAAATTTGTATGAGTCTTGGTTCTATCAACTAGTTTAGGGACATTTAGGAAGAAATCACAAAACAGGTGATTGCGTTCATGACACTTCCAACAATTAAACGATAAATGTTCATAGTCAAGAGTTTGAGCCCACTTAGTGTCTTGATAGAAGATGTTGATGGATTAAGGAAAGGGGTCAATGACATTCATGTACACATAGATTCATGCATAGGATGTGTGTCTAAATTGTTTGGTAACTTCAAAAACCTTAACAAAGCCACCTAGGAAGTTCCCAATTCCTAATATGATTTCATGGTCCCATAATTCTTGTGGGAAAGAGTAGTACTGAATCCAAATGAGAATCTCTATGCATGTTTCTTTCTTATAGCTGAAGCACTCTTTCAAATAATGAAGGTTGAGTTTGAAAATTTTGAAGAAAGAAGTTCCATCTCCAAAGATTCATTCTCGGTCTTAAGCACATAAGCAAGTTTCCATTAAAAAACACTTGGAGCTTAATTTTAGGTTGATTTGACCTTTGGTTTTCCATTTGGAGTTAATCGAGTCTATTAGGGCTATCTCAGAGGGCTAGAAGCCCATAAATTTACCAATCATAACATGATCTATTATGCATGTGATTGGTTGGTTGGTTGATATCTTGGGGTTTTTTTACTAACATGTTCAAAACCCAGTGTAAGCATTTTTCCTGTCTTTTCCTGAGGATGCCAAGGCTATTACTATAACATTAGCTACAATGTCATTGAAATTCAATGAAGCATGTTGAGAGATGCTAGTTTTTTCCATGATGAAGGATGTCAGGCCACTAGAATACCATCTATAATGTGAATGAATGGGCTTTGAGTAGAGCACAAGAGAGGCCAGAAAAGGCGACATATAGAAACAAATCAGAGTTGCAAATTGCAAAGTGGATTTTCATGGATTGTGAATAATTTCATGGAATTGGTTCGATTATTATCTGGATACATTATAGTTCGATTATATATATATATATATATATATATATATATATATATATATATATATATATATATATATATATATATATATATCTATATATAACCAACTTAACCTTTCTTGGAAATTTAGACTAAACTTATAGCTATTCTGAATGTTTGTATTTACATTTTTAACACTCCTATATTCTGAAAACTCATACGACATAAAATATAATTTCAATAAATATTTATATATAATATATTTTATGAATAAATAATATAATATAATATAATATAATATAATTAAAAAAATGCTCGAAACCCATTCTCATCCTGACAAAATACAAATTTCAAATTAATTAAAAAAACCATACTAATTCATTTTTGTAAAGTTAAGAAATTAAAAAAAAATAAAGAAAATAAATTTCAATATATAAATCAAAATTAAATTAAAAAAAAATGCTTAAAGGAAAAAATAATTTTTAAATAAAAAGTACAAAACAAAATGATGTTAAAAAATCTATAATATAATGAGGAAAAGGAGGATTTCCAAAAATAAATTTAAAACATAAAAAAGGTAAAAAATATCTATAATGCGATAGGAAAGGAGTGATTTCCAAAACTATACTCCCCACCCTATTATCATTTATTTGTTTGTTTATATATATATATATATATATATATATTTCTTAAGAATGAAATTAGCTTCCCTTTCAACTCATGGACTAGAGTGAGGTTATTGGTACTAGGCCAACCCACAAGTATACTCACTTAAGAGTTCATAAGGTTTGAAGTGAATACAACAATATACGACACAAAACCATTATAACAATGCTCATCATATCACTGGTGGAGATTTGAACTAGGGTGCGGAAGATAACAACCATTCCGCCCAGTCACACAAAATAACCCTAATTGACTTTTGTTTATATGTGTGTATAATATTTTTTCTCTTATATAATTCTTTTATATTTGATCTTAAATGGATTTTTATTGATCTTAATAAGATTTTTGAGAAATTTGTTTATTTATTTTTTAATTGTTTTTTATTTACTTCTAAAAAGATAATAATGAAATAGAAGATATTATTTGTTTTTCCTTTTGAAATATGTTTTATTTTAATTTTAACTTAAAATTACATTTCCTTCTCCTAGTTTTGTTATATATATATAAGCTTTTGAAGCTATAGTTTAAAAAAATTCTAAATTAAGTTGGAAAAAAATAGCTGGTTGTAGCACATCTTCTTAGTTTAAAGGTTGATTGTAAAATTTTGACTATAATAATATTGGTTTTCAAGGCCATAGTTTGGAATAAGTTGTAATTTTCACCTTATGTAAAAGGGAGGTGCTACTAATAACATCAATTTTCAATTAGGTGATTTATTTTAATATTTTGGTTGTTTAGGTTGTTCTTTCAAACTGGTCATAATTTTAATCTCAAAGAAAGAAATAGGTGATGTTGGTAGTGTAACTTTTTGATTTGGAAGTTTATTTTAATATTTGGTTGCAATGATACCTATTAGTGAAGCCTTGCTTTCAATCAAATTGTAATTTTAACTTGAAAAGAAGGGTTTTCTACTAGTAGCACCACATTTCATTTTGAGAGTTGGTTTTAAGGGTTTCTCTTCATAGCATATGAGATTTTAAGGTTATGGTTGAAAAATATTGTATTTTAACACCCCCATCCCTTCCCCCCACCAAAGAAAGAGTGGTTCTAGGAGAAATTCCTTTTATTGGAGTAAAAGTAGCCACTAATTTAGGCATTTAAGAAAATGAAAAATCTGAAGGGTTTTCGTTAAGTAGGCAACTATGATATTTGCAATAATTACATTGTTACTATAAGAAATATATAATAAAAACAACTAAATTTATTAGATCCCAAGCAAAGGCATTGAGGGATCTATTATTCCATCTAATTCCATCAACAACCAACCGCTGATTATTCTAGAACTAATAGAAATAAGCCACATCTAGATTTATCAATGAAAGTAGGGAAATTTTGATATGTAGTATTGTTAAAATTGGCACCCATCTACTCCCTTCTTCAAGACAGAGGAGATTTTGAGGATGGGATAGATATTATAGGAACCTTACTTAACTAGTCAATAAGTCAAGAAAGACTAAACGTATCACATATAGCAATTCACTAGGAGTTGAGTTAATATATTAAATGACGAAGTAGTTATCATAGTTCTAACTAGATTTCCTCTACATTTGAGTATAAATATGCATCAATCTGGTAGACACAATAGGTTCCTCTAATATCAGTACAAACAAATGATAGATAATGGACTATGGGAAGCATTTCTTCATTATACATCAAGATATTTGAGCTTATAATAAGACTACCTATTATTGGATCTACATGTATTTGTTCTCTCTTCATCTATGATGGTTCTTTGCTTATCCTATATAGTTGGTAACTACATTGCACTCTAATTCCTTAGATTACAATACCTACCTTCTCCAATATTTCAAAACGTCCATTTCTCATGGCTTTGATTTTCGCTTATTGTTATAGACATTTTTGGGCACTACAACCCCAAGCATGAAATGTCCATAAATCAAGGGCTCCTAAGTCCCTAAAAGTGTTGTTCTAACCCCTAAAGGAGCAAGGTCATCTGATTACAGCTTCTCCCAAAAGTTCTCCATGAAAAACTGCTCAGAATTGGTCAAAACAGGATCATTTCAGCTGCTCCACAGGCCAAGTGCTTTGCATCTCACCTAAATACACTGTGTGGGTGCGTTGCATTTCAAAAAGCCCTTTTATGGGGTGCGATGGGTGAGAAATGACAAATGGCAGTGTCATTCCGCGAGGTGGAGAGGCAATGGAAGCTTCCAGAAACTTCTCCTGTGACACTTGCCTCTCTGAATTCGACCAAGGATGAGTAAAAGATCATCAATCTCCAAGTGGAAGCAAGAACTATCAAAGGGAAGACACTAATCAAATCACAAGCTGACTCATCTCCCTTACAGATATTTATATATGGATCCCTCATCCCAGAGATCTAGAGGCTGGAATTTTGCATATTGTAAGGAATTGCTGTTGGTTTCTTGAGACAAACATCAGATTGTTGGGTGATCTAAGCTTTGTATGAGGTGAAGAGGGGCTTCCTTGCTGAGAGGTTGATGCTGGGTCAGAACAACTGGTTGTAACTCCTCTTGGCTCTTTCTTGTTTATCAATAAAAGCTATTCAAGTTTTCCTCCATACTCTTGTGTCATTTATGTTTGTTGCATTTGTATGGTCAATTTACATCTGATCCTAGATTGTTTATGATTATAGATCCATGTTCTTGTATAGTGCTATGCTACTGTGATCTTACAGGTACTCTGTGAAGCTGGGCGTGCAAGGGAACAAGTAGCGAAAGACTATGAAGGAAGAGAGGAATCGAACCAGGAGATTAGCGCAAGACAGAGGTTGGTCTTCTTTGTTCCTCTCTATCTATACTTCATAAAGGAAAAACGAAAGTAGTTTTACTCTGTTTGTTTCTAAGGTAGCTATCACACCTTAGTGGGATAGGGCAGTTCTGTATAGACACTTTTCCCTGTAACAAAATGGCGACTCCACTGGGGAGGAATTAGTTTGTTTGTTTATCTTCCTTTTTGTCTATTTCATAAACTTACAGACGGAGCCTAAAGTCGAGCCAGGTAGCTTTCGAACTGCATTTGCTATGCAAATGCAAAGTAGATAAATGCCGCTTCAGTCAATCTCTGGGATTTGTTTATGATTTAAACAACTGATTCACAAACTCTCTGATTGCCCCTTGTGGTAGCTCTTAAATCCTCCTTAGATCTACCCCTGATTGTTGCATTACTGATTACCTTTTGCTCGGCCAAAACCCATGAACTGAACTGCAAACTGTGACCCGGAACCCAACCAAAGTCTCGTCTCTAGCCCAGCGTAGGTACTGTTTTGAGAATCTGAAATTCAGCGCACTTCCTGAGTGTAGTAGGTGCGTTGCATTTCAAATTCCCTGTGTTACAAGTGCACTGATCAGACTAGGCATTGTGCAGTTTTGGTTTCTGTGATTCATTCTTTCCAGTTCTATTCATGAATTTTGCTGCCAGTGATCAGTATATGTCTGTTTGAAACCCCTTTTCCTTGCTGTTATTCTGCCTCCTTTGTACAAAAGAACTGTAAATGTTTTTGTGTGTTTGTTGAGTCATTATCAGATCTCCTTTGCAAAAAGTAACATAATCGCACTATCATCCTTTGATCTGAAAGTGTCGCAAGTGTCGATTTCGATCATAGGAAAGAGTTTGATTGCTGTTGATGGTCGATTATCCTGTTACTATTGTTTTTTGGTCTGAATTTGTAATTTTTCTAGTGTCGAAAACAAGTATTCATTTCAAAATCGTAAAGTGTTGCGATTGTCTCCATTTTTTATTTCGAAAAGAAACTTGTTGATATTTGTCGCTTGAAAAGAAATTCAGATTTGTGCATCAACTTTCTTTTTATCATTCATATACTAAGAAAGTCGAAAACAAATACATGCATGTGCATTTGCATTTAGACAGTCTGATTGGTTTGATTTAGGAAAGTGCATTTAGAGTGTGCTCTTTGCTCTTTGTGAAAGAATTCTGTCTTTCTTTCCTTAGTAGCTAGGATTTTCATTGCACAAAGAAGATAAAAAGATTGTTTATCATCTTAGATTACATTTTAGGAATTACATCTACATCTCAGGGTGAACCTGAAAGGCAAACTTCATAAACAAGATCAACTATAAAATAAATTCAATGAATCTAACAACGCTTTGGAACCTAACGCACAACATTTAGAAGTCTAGGCTAGAGACGTATTTCGGCGTCGTAAAGCCTGGTAACTGTTGTTCTCACTGATGGTTGGGTGATCCCTCCACTTTGAGACGATAAGTGCCAGTACGGACTTGTGCTCCCACGTACCGTCGAGTATATTTTGGGAGACCACAATAGGCTTAATCCTTTATCCATAGGAAGCCGTGTCTGCCGCCCTATCGATCGCAATGCACTGAACACAGCATTTGGGAAGATTGACTGCCATACCGTAAAAAATATTCTGAAGTTTTGCGATTGGTTTGGTAATCCCTCTACCTAGATTTCCAGAGCAGTCCCTTTCGTTCCTTTTCAGACTCTTTAACGGAAAAGGTCCATCTGAGCACTTGTCACTTCAGGCTCATTAAAAATCGAAGGCGACTAGAGTCATCTTTTGTTTTTTCTCGACTCTTAAAAACTGAAAAAACAAGTTATGTCAAAGCATCTAAAATTCATTTAATTCGGAAACATACTTCCCCTTTATTTTTAGTTGATCGAGTAATCCGCAATCGTGGAAGAAAGTCAATTGAAACCCCGTCATTCGCGGAAGCTTACGAGTCAACTGTCTTTGTCTCTGGAATCAAAGCTAGTACGAACAAAGCGAACTCGTTTAACCGGTTCTAAATCTCCTGTTAAAGTTAGAACAAGTGTTCCAACAACATCAGAGACTCCGGTTACTCTAAACATTTTTGGTATCCCTGCCTCTACAGAAGAAGTTCAGCAGCCACAGAAGGACAGTAGGACTAATCCTAGTCTGAGGGTAAACACTTGTGTTACCGAACCAGTTCCATTTACAACCGGTTCGGAGAGTCTTGCTCCTCAAACATCTGTCACTGCCGATTCCATACCTTCTTCGGCACCAGAAATATTTTACGGACCTGACGGTCTACCCCTTCCACCTGGTCTGATTGCCATAGAAGAGATTGTGGAAGATCCTCCATCTAGTACTCCATCGCAATTTGGAGTCGGGATCACTCTATATCCTTCTTCATCAGAAGTTAGTCTACCGCCAGCGGAAGCTCCTATAGAATCGCTAGGTAATCTTTTGGATAGACTAGAAATGTCTGAACAACCGTCAACATCTAGGACTATGTCGTCTAACACAGTGACGGCAGAACTCCTTGCTATCACTCCAACAATGTTCGCCGGTATACCATCTGTCCCGACTAGCTCTCAATCGCTAGAAGGAGCCCATTCAGGGGCCATTTCGACGGTATGGTCTGTTCCTGTTTGTTCATCCGGAATAATATCCGGGAACTCTTATGTTGAGTCTCAACAAATTGATCCATTTGGAGGTCAATTTGGGTAGTCCGGCCCTCAAGGGCAAATCATTCCCTTGAATTCTGGGTTACCACCGTATGGGGGGCAGTATGCCCTTTCATTATCCCCTCTGGGAGGACAACCATACGGGAGTTCACAACAAAATTCAGGTTATGCTGGAATTACTTCAAGCGGTTGGGTACCGATACTACCTCAACAACCAAGAGTTGTATATTTGATGCAATAATGCTTACCTATGTCAAATATACCAACTACGCCAGCTATTGTGACGGTGTCGCAAGTTCAAGCGCTGCCTGTTGTATGCCAACCTCAGGTTTCTCAGGTTGTAATGCAACATCCCCTTGACCCTGCGACCCAACCACAATCGCCGACTGGTGGAATGACACAGGTTCAGACGGGTATAATTACCCCTCACCTTAGTCAAACAGTTAGTATCGGGCAACAGCACATGGCTTCACAAACATGGCTAGTGCAATACCAACAACCGCAATTCCAACAAGTATACCAAGGTTCTGAGCAACAAATCTTTGCAAATAGTGGGCAGCCGTATATTCAAAACAGTCAAAATCAACCATTTTACAATGGTCATGCCCACCAACCTTACCAAAGTTACCAGCATCAAATGCATTATGCCGGTATGCAAAGACCAACTGCTCAGGCAATCCCATCTTATCCTGGGTATGCTTCACCTAACCTGAATCAACAGTTACCCTTCGTGGCAACTTTAGAGTTACCTGATTTAAACCGGTTAACAAACGATCCAACCGCTTACGCCCCTTGGTGGCCAGCGATTCCGCATAAACTTCCATCAGATATTCCTAAATTTAATGGAAATCCGGGTGAAGATCCGTCGAATCATGTAATGACCTTTCATCTGTGGTGTTCATCAAACACCCTAAACGATGATTCGATTAGGCTTCGCCTTTTTCAGAGGACGTTAACTGGTCCGGCATCAAAATGGTATATTGAATTGCCTAGAGCTTCATTCGACAACTTCAGTACCCTAGCCACAACCTTTTTAACCCATTTTCAATTACCGATAAGGTACAAAACGGGAACGGAACTCCTTACCAACTTCAAACAAACGACGGCCACTCACATATCTGATCATATACATGAGTGGCGACATCGTCATAGAATGGTAAAAATGTATGTTCCCGATCATCTTTTAGCTGAATGGTTTATCAAGTCATTACTATCTTCCATCATGGAAGATGTGGCAAAAGGGGGAGTCTTCATGGAAGAGCAAGTTATCGCTCATGCGCAATATTTGGACTTGATTTAGACTTAGTCCAGCACGCTCTATGATAAAATACCTGACGCCCCTAGACCGGAATTCTCAGTTCCTCCTCCTCCTAAATCAAACAATGACTCTCATGCCAGTGATGGCGTGATTGGCGCAACAGACACGAAATCGACAAAGGCTACATCCAAAAAGGCCCGTAAGATTTCAGGTCAAAATGCAAAAGATGAACTTCTTGCCTTGGAAGTAAATGCCGTATCGACAGATAAAGGCAAAGAAACCAAGCAACCAAGGGGCAAGAAGAAAGGCAAAGGGAAGAAGAAGAAACAGGAAGAATCATCTCCTGAAAAATCTTCTGCAAACCCTCCTGGAAATAGGAAATAAAAATTTCCATGCATGATATGCGATGAGGATCATCGGACACTAGATTGTCCACACAGAGCTGAGCTTAAAAAATTCTTCAAGAATTCAAAAACCTCGGCAGTGTTAACTGATCCGTTTCCAAGTCCAGGAACAAATCTGGTTGACAACGAAGATGCTTCCCGGTGTCAAGTGCTAATGTTGTCGGTTTCCAAACAGCAAAATGATGCTTTGATATCGACAAGGAACAAAGATTATGGGAATCCACAGCTGTCGAACAACAAGGATAAAGATCAACCTAGTAGTTCGACAATAACTTTGACAGAAGTTGCGCCGCCCATCATTCCTGAACTGACAATAAAACGGCCAAAGGGAGTAGTACACAAATTGACATTTAATCCTTGTGCTAGAGCAGCACAACATTATAATATAGTGGAAGATTTGGCCCAATCGCCATCCGCTATGTCAACTCTTGAAGTACTACAAAATTGCCCATCCCAAAAGCAGGCTTTATTATCAGCCATTGGTGGGATAGACCCAAAGGATTCAAATCTTGTATCCTTCAATCATAAAGAATATGATCCTCAATTACCAGCTCAACTAGCTTTCCTTGTTCAAGTGAAAGCCCTCAACAAAACTGTGCATCGAGCAATTACTGATGAGGGGGCATCTACATGTATTATGTCGATGAGTTGCTGGAAAACTTTAGGATCTCCAACCTTGTCGCGATCTTCGACGACATTAAAAGCATTTGATGGACGAACATATACCCCATATGGTATTCTAAGTAAGTTGAAGGTTGAACTAGGAGGAAAAACAGTAGAAATAGATGTTGAGGTAATCGACGGAAATCTCGATTACAACATCCTACTGGGAAGACCATGGATATATGCCATGGCTGTTGTTGTGTCGACCTATTTTAGGAAGATTTCATTTCCCTTTCAAGGAGGGATTACAATCGTCGATCAACAAAACTTCCTCCCCAATGGTTCTCAAGTTATGGGAAGCATTCCTATGATCCATGGAAGCCCCCATTCGCTTCAAAATATTGGAGTAGGCCTACTAAAAGACCCTGTATTAATGGGAACTTTTGCCCTTCCTGGTTGAGGGGAAAGTACCCCTAGGGTCCTTTGGGTTAAGACTCTACCAGACTGAAAATTGCTTATTCAAAGAAACACACACACAGCCATTATCTTTACTGTAAGCAAATTCTAATGTTGAGGGTACGTACCTAAGGTCCTACGTTCGAGAAGGCCTTTAGGGTCCAAACCCTTCTTGGAGTTCCCTTCTTCTCCTTTGACCTGTAAAACAAACAAATCAAAGAGCACAGCAGTACATGGACAAATACTTATACATAAACCATCTTCATGCTATAAAGCTTGTTATAAAAATCTTTAAGTAACTACTTGCATAAGAATTCAAAACATGAATCTCATAAGCACAAAGAAAGATTGTTTCGGGAACCAAGACATGTTTCTTTATATAAAGGCAAGTAAAGTACATATGACGGAAAGATTTCACCTGAAACACCTTCAGCAGGCTCCAAGTAAATCTTCCTCCCAGATTCGTTCCAGCCTCAAGCCTCCAACAAGAGCTCCTTCCAAGTCTTACTCAATGGTGATATAAAGGATGAGTGATCACCAATACACATGGAAACAAGGGTTTCCTATGCAGAATGGGGGAAGTGCAGAATGCACCAAGGACTTCAGACCAGGTCTAAGGGAAAAATCTCAGCATAATAATCTTGCTCTCTTTTCTCTCTCCCTTAGGCCTTCCCTTTGATGTCCTTTTATACCATCTCCAAAGTAGTTTTTTAGTTAGGAGTTGGTTGGGAACAGTTGGGCCATGGGCACTAACAGGTGATCAGCAGGTAAAACTCGCGATCTCCGCCCGAAAATAAGGAATTATTTATTTTTTTAAGTGTTTTAATAGATACACGCGGGTTGGGTATACACAGACCCGCGTGTACACGCGTTTAACTCAGGGCAATGTCGCGTATAAGGGATAAAACACTGTTTTTTAAATTTTAGGACCAGGTCTGGAAGGAGGGGTTTCCCTAGGCCATGAGTGCAGCATCACAAACCATAAGAGTGAGATTTGGAGCTATAACACTTCCACCTCCAATCAATTTGGTGGAAGTAGCGTCGGTAGGAACCTGCAACATGATATCTTCTAAAAAGATCTTAGAAAACGATATCAACATGGATCATGCAATGGTTTTGCCTCCAAGCCCAACAGAAATATTGTAGCAATCAATGTTCCTGGCTTGGGAGGCAAACCCAAATCAACACTCATCGAGTGTTTGGATAGATAGGTCTAAGGAATATGGCACCCCTTCAGACCCTTGGTCGAGAGTGCATGACACCGACGAAGGAATTGTTCAATCAATGATAATTGAAGGGGCACCATGGAATGATTACCACCATCGTTCCCTACCTCCGGATTGTGGAGAAGATACTGCTGATGACCTTTATCATCCTTCAGTTTTTGATTTTCTATCAAATACTGTAAACACGGTGGATTCCGAGCGAAACTTGTCCAACATTGAAGAGACTATCGCCATAAATATCTCGACTAAAATAGATGTTGTAGAGAATATTTATGTTGGCAAATGTTGTTCTCCTTCAGAACTGGAAATATATAACGCTCTTTTTCGCGAATTCAGATATGTCTTTGCTTGGTGATATAATGAAATGCCAGGCATTGAATCGAGTATCTTTGAACAAGAAATTAAGATGTATCCAGATGTCAAACCAGTACGACAACGGCTACGGCAGGTGCACCCCAAGAAAGCCGCTGCCATTAAGGCAGAAGTTGAGAAACTTATCCATGCTGGTTTCATTTACCCGGTTCCTCTGACCGATTGGGTATCGAATATTGTCCCTGTTATGAAAAAACAAGGAACAATTAGAGTGTGCGTCAATTATAGGGATGTAAATCAAGCTTGTCCAAAAGACAACTACCCTACACCCTTCATCGACCAGATAATTGATGAATGCGCTAGATGAGAAATCTTTTCATTTATGGATGGATTATCCGGGTATAATCAAATAAATATCCGCCCACAGGATCAGTCAAAGACTGCATTTATTTGTCCGTGGGGCACATTCGCATATCGAAAATTACCCTTTGGTTTAAAGAACGTCGGGGCAACATTTCAGAGGGCAATGAATTATGCCTTCCATGACATCAAAAACATCGTTCAACCATACCTCGACGACCTTCTGGCTCATTCGCGAAAGCGGACTGATCATCCGCAGCATTTAAGAGCGATATTCCTACGTTGCCGACACTACAAGATACGACTCAATCCACACATATGTGTATTTTGCGTCAGTTCTAGTCGTTTACTTGGCTTTGTAGTCTCAAAGGACAGGATTCGTCTTGACCCATGTAAGGTTCAGGCAATCATAAATTTTCCTCCACCTTCAAATTTCCTTCAGATTCAGAAACTCCAAGGGAAAGCAAACTTTCTGAGGAGGTTCATTCCAAATTACGCCGAACTTGCTAAAGGTTATACGCGTCTTTTGAAAAAGGAAATGCCCTTTGTCTGGGACCAGGTTGCGCAATCTTCCTTTGATGCTTTGAAAGAATCCCTAATGAAAGCATCATTAATGTACACCCCTGATTATCAAAAAGATTTTAACTTGTATCTGGCTGCAGTGGATATGACCATTGCAATGGTTTTAGTTCAAGAAGACGACGGAATCGAACATCCTATATATTATTTAAGTAAAAACTTAAATGATACAGAAAGCAAATATTCTTATGTTGAAAAGCTAGCGCTCGCAACTGTTCAAGCGATACAGAGATTTCGACACTATGTCCTATTTCGAAAAACTATCATTCTGTCAGATTGCAACCCCATGACTTATATATTGTCGCGACAGTTGTTGGGGGGCAAATATTCAAAATGGATAACAATTCTACAAGAGTTTGATCTAGAATTTGTAAAATCCAAGTCAAAGAAAGCTTTGGTTTTTGCAGAATTATTATGCGATCTCCCATCGTCGTCCAATGATGATACATCCGAAGAAACGATCGTGGACGAAAGTTTGTTTCTGATATCTTCAAGCAATCAGTGGTATGGGGATATAATCATTTATCTCCAAACCCAAAAATATAGGCCAAATACCTCTCGCTCCGAACAAAAATGTATTCGATACCAAGCAAAAGACTACATGATCGTCGGTGATACACTTTACCGTCGTGGTATCGATACAGTTCTGAGAAGGTGCCTCACGCATGAGGAGGCCGAAAAAGTCCTGAATGATTGTCATTCAGGCGCGTGTGGGGGGCATCAATCCGGTTATGCTACAGCACAAAAAATATTACAAGCAGGATACTTCTGGCCAACAATGTTTAAAGATTACATAAACACAGTCAGAAGTTGCCATGCTTGTCAAATTTTCGATAGCAAAACCAGAAAACCACCCGCACCTCTGCAACCAATAGTTGCTGTCGGGCCATTCGCCAAATGGGGCATCGATTTCATGACATGTAACCCCACCTCGACTGGGGGGCATGGGTATATCATAGTCGCAGTTGACTATTTTACCAAATGGGCCGAGGCGATGCCTACATTAGATAATACTGGTGAAACAGCTGCCCTCTTCTTTTTCAATCATGTAGTCGCCAGATTCGGTGTCCCACAAGCTATAGTCACAGATCATGGATCGCATTTTCGCAATCACATGATGGTCGAATTAGCTGCCAAACTAGGGTTGTCTCACGACAGCTCTACTCCATATTACCCGCAAGCCAACGGACAAGTTGAAGCAATCAACAAGGTCCTGAAGCGCATGCTGCAAAGGATGATTGGAGTTCACAAAAGAAGGTGGCACCTAATCCTGTACTCAGCCTTGTGGGCTTACCGAACATCGGTAAGGAATGCAACCGGGTTTACACCTTTTCAACTGGTATATGGCCTAGAAGCAGTCTTACCAATCCAGTGTGAAATCTCGTCCCTCAAACTCGCAATTGATCTCCTCCTCGGAACTTTAGAAGAAGAAGCTCGTTTCTTGGAACTAATCCAATTGGATGAAACCCGTCGTGACGCCGCTTTGGCTAACGAAGCCCATAAGAAACGAGTCAAAGCGTAGTTTGACAAAAATGTCAAACCCCGTGTCTTCTCAGAAGGTGACTTGGTCTTGCTTTATGACCAAGAATCCGATAAATTGGGAGCAGGTAAATTTAAGTCTTTATGGATGGGCCCCTATATTGTTAAGCGAGTGTTAGCAAAAGGAGCCTACGAGTTAATGGATTATGACAGAATTCCACTGGCGCAACCTCGTAACGGGTTGTACCTCAAGCGTTACTATGCGTAATTATCGAGCAGTTTTAGCGCGGACTTCATGCTCGTTAAAAAATAAACATAAGCAATGAGCACATGTTCCTCCAGAGTTTAAGCTCATTAAAAAATGAACCAATTTCCGGTAAATAACCATCGTGAATGTAATACTTCAGCCTTTAAAGCCTTGGTTGTGTTTGCACCATCACCTCCATTTTTGCATTGGCCGATCATTCACCTCCATTTGATTGTTTACCCATTTTGAGGAACAGCTGTGAAGAGTGATCTCACTAGCCATCCTTGTAACACTGCCATGATTGGAAAATTCCAAACCTTACCTGGAATCAGTTGCTACCCATTTTATCACTCGTTCCTCAAAAGACGAGTCTCCTTTAAGCTGTTTTCAATTGACTCGTAAAATATGAAAAGATTGCCGAGCCATTGGCCTCTCCAGCTCGTTAAAAAGACCGGAAGTGCTGTCCATCCTCTAAATTTTAATCTTTTTGGACCTGAGGGATTATTACACAAAAAGATCGAGCGCTTGTTTTGTTCGGCTCGTTAAAAGTATCGAAAATTCATCCCTTCTGTATTGTTTTATAATTTTTCGGACCTAAGGGATTAGATGACGAAAAAGGAATTTTGGAGTTTCCTTTACATTCCTTTTCAGACTCTCTAAAATTGAAAAGGACCGAGTTATCTTTGTCTTTAAACTCATTAAAATTTTAATAGCGACAAACTTGTCTATAGACGAGAACGAGTTTCACTATCGCTAGGCTCGTTAAAACATAGCGATGGGTTTGCCCAAAGGGAAAATTATAGAACAAGCATATGTTATCCTCCTCAAGCTTGATAAAAATAAAGAGGTACTGGTCAGCAATGTCTGGGGAAAAATTGGGAAGAAAACTTGAAGAAACTTTGTTGGTAGCAAGTCGCTCTTGAACATGACACTTTCACTCCGCATCCAAGTCGGGTTGGGTTGTTTCATTCACCGGTCACATCACCATGGTCCCATCATACCATCCACATTTGGGGTTAATGCTACCAATCCATCACGTTAGTGTCGCCGATATGTTCAAGAGAAGTCATTCAAAGAATTCACCTGTGTCTCACCCACTACAATACATTTATACTCCATTCTTTCATGACTGCCACCCTGAACCTTATATCACCAGATCGTTTTCACCTCCATTAAAATCATTTGCTCCATTCCGTGTCATTGATGTGGGATTCATTAAGGCCCTCCTGTGACGGATCACTTCTTGTCGACATCAGCTCATTATCCAAGAAGTTGATCTAGGAACACCCCATTCAGTGCTTTGAAGCTTGCATGCCTCAATGGCAAGTTTCTCACTTTCGGTGACAGGTTTACATCAATGACCTTCGACTGAAAGATTTTGCGTGGTGTTCGACACCAAGTCCTTTATTCACACCACGTGAATTGTACTGCAGTACCTTGAGGGTCATTATCATTATCGGTGATTCCTCTCGCGCTTGTTAACAACTTATATCATTGGCTGGTAATCAAGCGATGTCTTTCCATGTTCGACTCCAGAACATCTCTCACATGGATAGACTTGTACTTCGAGTGAAGATCGAATGAGATTGAAGACCCCGGATCTAGTTTCATCCATCCGGGCTGCGATATATATTCAGGGAAATAAAGACATCAAATTTACATCATTGCTGCACAGATAATCATCCAATCAAAGGGATGATGGCTCTATCAGAATCATCAGTCTACACTCAGACGATTATCTGTCCTATGTACATGAAAATGAATTTATAAAGCTGAGCATAGGAATGCCCACCTCAGCTATATCATGAAAATATTATGAAGATAATGTATTGTATTGTATCTTATTACAGGTCTCCTCCCAGCTTGAAAGAACTTCGGATCCTCATAATAAAGCATTTCACCCGACATCAAAGGATTAACGACCTCATGCTTTAGGGGGCAACTGTTATAGACATTTTTGGGCACTACAACCCCAAGCATGAAATGTCCATAAATCAAGGGCTCCTAAGTCCCTAAAAGTGTTGTTCTAACCCCTAAAGGAACAAGGTCATCTGATTACAGCTTCTCCCAAAAGTTCTCCATGAAAAACTGCTCAGAATTGGTCAAAACAAGATCATTTCAGCTGCTCCACAGGCCAAGTGCATTGCATCTCACCTAAATACACTGTGTGGGTGCGTTGCATTTCAAAAATCCCTTCTATGGGGTGCGATGGGCGAGAAATGACAAACGGCAGTGTCATTCCGCGAGGTGGAGAGGCAATGGAAGCTTCCAAAAACTTCTCCTGTGACACTTGCCTCTCTGAATTCGACCAAGGATGAGTAAGAGATCATCAATATCCAAGTGGAAGCAATAACTATCAGAGGGAAGACACTAATCAAATCACAAGCTGACTCATCTCCCTTACAGATATCTATATATGGATCCCTCAACCCAGAGATCCAGAGGCTGGAATTTTGCATATTGTAAGGAATTGTTGTTGGTTTCTTGAGACAAACATTAGATTGTTGGGTGATCTAAGCTTTGTATGACGTGAAGAGGGGCTTCCTTGCTGAGAGGTTGATGCTGGGTCAGAACAACTCGTTGTAACTCCTCTTGGCTCTTTCTTGTTTATCAATAAAAGCTATTCAAGTTTTCCTCCATACTCTTGTGTCATTTATGTTTGCTGCATTTGTATGGTCAATTTACATCTGATCCTAGATTGTTTATGATTATAGATCCATGTTCTTGTATAGTGATGTGCTACTGTGATCTTACAGGTACTCTGTGAAGCTGGGTGTGCAAGGGAACAAGTAGCGAAAGACTATCAAGGAAGAGAGGAATCGAACCAGGAGATTAGCGCAAGACAGAGGTTGGTCTTCTTTGTTCCTCTCTATCTATACTTCATAAAGGAAAAACGAAAGTAGTTTTACTCTGTTTGTTTCTAAGGTAGCTATCACACCTTAGTGGGATAGGGTAGTTCTGTATAGATACTTTTCCTTGTAACACTTATGGCCTCTATAACCTTTACTTATTAAAGTGTGACAAAATTCTATCTCCTACTTGGAGGGGCTTTTCAACCATGTGTTGATCATATCCACCCTTTTATTTCCCCTACAAAACCATGTGTTGATCATATCCACCCTTTTATTTCCCCTACAATTTATTCAATTTATCTTGAAGTTGTAAGTGTATCTTTTTTTTTATTGTTGGGAATGTGTTGTATGTCGTTGAATGACTCAATTCTTTACATATGTTATATTCTTTCCATGGATATATTATTTCTATGCACCATATTCTTTGTATGGATATCTCCATGTATTATTTGCATGCACTAGAGGGTGGCCAGCCGTCCCCTCCCCCCTGCCAAATGATCGATATTGAATCCTTTGAGAATTATTTTTTGGGTCATTGTTATAACCTTATTTTCCACTTCATTTTGGTGAGAGAGATCCTAGTTCAACTTATCTTAGTTGTTGGCTAGAATGCATCCCCTTTCACCCTTGTTTTCACTCATATGGGCCTCATAAGGAAGTTATTTTATGTTATAAAGCCAAAGTTACATAATTGGTAATTTTAGCATAATTATTTCGTCACAATTGCATATTGAAGAAATAATAACTATTTCATAATTGACAAAAAACTCATAACTGAGAAGAAGGTTCTAATTGAGTTGGGAAAAGCTTATAATTGAAACTTGTGCATGACATATAATTTTTGGGTTCACATTCCATCAAGTCTATCCATAACTTATATCCACCTAATTCACATGCCATCAAGCCTAACTTCGCATGGCCATAATTGTCTAGATACATCCTCCCAGATCTAGAAATGGTCTTCATAATGAGACTCTCTCAGGGGTGAAGGGAGAGGAGAAGATAGTGAGAGAATTTTATTATACAAAAGATACCACTAGATTAGGCCCCCACTTATTACATGAATGAGTACAATTTATGGGTGAGACAAGAGAAGCTAAAGGGGAAAGGGATTGGAGGAGTACTCAAGACTAGAAGGTATATCTATTGATTGTAATTCTATTTTATATGAATTCAAAGTTGTTTTCCATCTCACATGTTTATGAGATTATGTTCATATTTTACATGATTATATCTAGTTTTTAGTCTAATTTTCCTATTGGAAAGGGGAAAAAATCATCTTTGTTTAATTTTGTACGGTGTAGGTTTCCAGACTAAAGAGTTGGAGGGTGATTTATGGTCAACAAAAAAGCTTCCAATAGCTACAATATATCTGTGATATTCATTAGCATGTGTAGGGTGTAAGGTACATCCCTACCTTAGTTATTTCCATTCCATGTAAAAGGTTGATTACTACTAGACTCTAGGAGATTTTTTGCATGCATCTTACCGATTGTCTGGAAAATCCTGAGGTGGGATTTGTGGGACAATAGTCCCTTTTTCTTATCATAAATAAAATCAGCAATTGTTTTTTTTTTGGCTAATGTTTTTCATCCCATTATAATCTAATTCTAGTTAAGGAATTAATCTAATACGATTAAAATATTGTGGTATTGAATGTTGTAGAATGCTTATATATTTTATTCTGAACCATGAAGTCAACATAATATTAAGAGAGAGATGTAGCTCTAGCGTTTGTTGGTTTTCTTAGCTAAAGGTTTATAGAGTAAATCTTTGTGTATTATGCACATGTCACTGATTTTTTATTATTTTTATTTTAACTTTTACTTGAGAATCTACATGCATTGTTTCATTTCACAAGTTTAAAACTTACACCACATATCATAAACTTTTTCTCCTTGAATGCATCACTTGAGGTGGTGACCCCTACTTCACATCGTTCATATACAATATCCAATGATGATGGTGGCTAATATTGTTATTATCCTTGTGCCTAAAAACTTTTAAGAAACCAATAATTACAGTTCTCTTGGAGGGGGAGACCTCTTTTTACATTGAATACAATGTACATGACAATATTTGATGATCCTAATACTAGGTTTCCTTAGTGTGTGTGTATCTATATCTATATATATATATATATATATATATATATATATATATATATATATATATATATATATATATATATATATATATATATATATATATATATATATATGATGGACCATGAGGGGTTCTAGCCTACATAACAGAAACATAATAACTTAATATCTAGGTCTTAATAAGTGGTCTTAGGGTTAAGATGTGACTTATATTGTGTCTAACTTGCCTCTCCCCTTCAAAGAAGTTTTTTCCTCAACACTTGACTATATGTAGGTGTTTTTGCATGAACTACTAATTTTCCCATGTAACTTCCTCAACTAGTAGGTTCTTCCATGTGATGAGGTACTTAGTAATTACTCAATTTCTTAGTTGCTTAGTCCTTGCTTCCAAAATCATTTTTGGTTATAGTATTATTTTCCCTTCTTTATTAATCTCTGGTATAATAGTTTAGGCTGGGATCTTGTCCCCAATTACCGCCTTTAAGAAATAAACATGGAAAATGAATGTACACATCAATATGGAGGAAAATCTAAGTTCTAAGCCACACTTAAAATCCTTTGCAGCACCTTATAGGGTCCATAATACCTCAATGCTAATTTATTGTCCTTATTTTATTACTCGAGGGACATTTGTTTACATGGTTGTAATCTCACAAATATCCAATCCCCACTTCAAACTCCCTTTCACTATGATGTTGATATGCTTGTTGATTCATCCTATTTTTTTCCATAAAAAGTTATCCTTCAATAGTTTGACAACCTCTTGTGAGTGCCATATGTGGTCCTCTACTACTCGAGTCTTTAGAGTCCCTTTCAAGTGTGATGTGATGGAAGGAGAATTATATCCATCAAGTTCCGTAAATGGTGAGATTTTTTATGAGGTATGGAAATATGTGTTGTACCACCATTCTACCAAGGGCAACCATTCAACCCATTATGTTTGTTATCATGGAAACTTTTAAGGATGGAAATTTATCTTAAAGTTTAGAGACCTTGGCAAATCAGACTAGTCCATAATATGCAAATTGTAAAATTTTTGGCTATAATTTTGTAAACGTATTCAAATTTCTAATGATTTTATTTAGTTTCTATAAAATTTTGGCATTTTTTAGGATAATATAATTTTATACTATAAAATTTGGGTGAATAAATTTGAGCAAAAATGGAAATTGGAGAATCTTTTTTTTTGGAAAAATAATGGAAAATTATCTCGCCTGTGAATATTAGCCCCTAAAATTTTCCTTTCCATTTATCAGATGCAAAGAAACGTAGAGATACTTTTAAAAATTTATTCACAATCTTAGTTTTCCCATCAGATTGAGGTTGGTAAGATGACCTTTAAGCTAATTTAGTACCCAAACAAGAAAACAATTCAGTTTAAATTTTTTTAGTGAAAATAAGATCTTTGTCACTTACAATAATATTTGGTATTTTGTGTAAGTTTTGGATTATTTCCATGAATGCTTCTACCATAGTACTTTCTTTCAAAGAATGAGAAAGAGATAAAAAAATTGACATACTTTGTCATTCGATCTACCATTACCATAATGACACTCTTTCCTTAAGATTTGGGTAAACTTGTATAAAATTTATTGAAACCTCTTCCTAACATTGGATTGGTATGATTAATGGTTGAAGGAGTCTTGGGGTCTTGATGGTATCTTCCTTATTTTGTTGGCATACGACACATTCTACCACAAAAAAAATTACACTTGCTTTAAGACCTTCCCAAAAAATTTATTTATTGATCCTATGACATGTCTTCAAGAACCCTGAATGTCCTCCTGCAGTAGAAGTGTGTAATTCCAAAAGACCTTCTATTTGAGTTGAGATTTTTTACATAAGCAATCTTTGATACCATAACAAATCATTTTTCACATAAATATTTTTACTACATCGAGGCCCCCCTATAGCTATTGAACGATCCTGCATATGTTCTTATCTTGATACCATTCTATCTTCGCTTATTCAACCCAATCATATTGTGGAATGGAAATAGCACACAATAAACCATTTGCGCCTTAGTCTTTCCTTCAGAGATCATCTACCATAATATTTATCCCCTTTTTTTAGATGATTTCAAAGTAATAGCTCAACATCTTTGTGACCCATTTTGATGCTCTTATATGAGGGTACTTTTTGATCCAAGTAGTACTTCAGACTCTCATGTTCTATTTTTACTTTGAAGTGTCTTCCTAGTAGATGTAGATGTCATTTCTCAAACTCATGTAGTATGGCCAATATTTATTTTCATAAAATGGTATGAGCAAGTTGTTTCTTTTAAGTTCATAACTTTTGAAGGTAAGGAACCTTACTTCTTGCATCAAAATTGTACCAATGCAATGGCATGAGGCATCACACTCCACAATTAATATTTTTGTGAAGTCAGGTGTCGCCAAGATGGGAGTTTTACATATAACCATCTTAAGTTCTTCAAAAGATTTTGTTTCTTCTTTAGTCCAATAAAAGGCTTCCTTTTTCAATAATTTTGTTGGAGGGGTTGTCATTTGACCATAAATTCTTGACAAACTTATGGTAATATCCTATTAATCCCAAGAATCATTCGAGATTCTTTAAGGCATTTGGGATTAGCCATTCCCTCATAGCTTTGATTTTGTTAAGATCCACATTGACACACTCATGCGATACAATATGGCCCAAATATTCCACTTCTTGAATCCCAAAGGCACACTTGGAAGGATTTGCATATAGTTGTTAATCTTCCAATAACATTAGGACCTTGTGAACATGTTGTACATGCTCTTTCAAATATTTTCTATAAGGAAGGGTTTGTAAATAGAATTCTTATACTAGGTCTCCTTAGTATATATATAGGAGACAAAGGGTACAATTATAATAAAATGGGACCATGAGGGGTTCTAGCCTACATAACAATATAATATAACAATAGAAATCTAATCACTCAATATCTAGGGCTTGATATGGCGTTTTATGATTAACATGGGGCTTATATAGGGCATAACAAATACCCAAAGCATATTTTTTGAAAGGGGGACTTATTAATGGAAGTTTGGATAATCATGTTATAAGAATGGTGTAATTTTCATCATAGGTTAACGTGTGTATATGATTGTATATAAGTACTATCTCTATTTATCTATCAAATTGTGGGTGGAAATTAGTGGATATATTTTATTTGTGTATAAGTTCTCCCTTAATAAAGTTTAAAATGCACTATTAAATCAACTATCTCTAGTAGAAATGATGCTCTTTGGAATTCCAAAATTCACCTACAGCCTTTTAAAGAACAATATTGTAGCTTCTTTCCTTTTAATGGTATTCTTACAGGACATCAAACTCACATCTTATTGAACATCTCTACTACCATAGACAAGTAGTTATCGCCTTTTACTTTCCTTAACAAACTTCTAAAACATTCCTTGGATATGATTTCCCATGTATTAGTAAGGATTAGAAGTGGACTATATTATCCTTCTTGTTATTAGGATTTTTGGTGCAACATAAAATATGGCTTATGATAAAAATCACTGTCTTCCTGCACCTTGAACCAAAACTCATATGTCTACAAGCTATCCATAGTATTATTGATACTAAAATGATTGTCATGTTCATAAATGTAAGCCCCCATTGTCAGTTGCACTCTTGTTTCGTTTGGTACATAAATATTCCTTATCTTATAGAGTAATCAATTTTGGAGATGATAATTAATATCTACCTATTCTTGTTGTCCTACTCGTTGATAGATCCCATTAAAATCCTCATATTTTGCATACACTTCTCTATATAATTCATGGGTGAATGGATTTATGTGCATATTGTCTCCCATATCTACAGTCCTTTGTAATAATGGTTGACTAGATAGAAAATCAATCAATTTGTTAGCAATACCCTTCCTTTGTTTAATCACTAAATGAAATCATTATAGAAATCCCATCCACTTAAAATCTCTTTCTTTTAGAGTTTACTCTATTTCTATAATATTATAGAGGCCAATGACCAAGTGTTTCTTCTCCAACCAAATACATATACATCTATCAAATGTAAGAGCAACCAAAAGATGGCACCAAATTTCTATTGATCCTTTCAAATGCTCCAATGCATTGGACAAGTTGCGTACAAATTCTCTCTTCTGACCCACTCCAATATGCCCCTAGTATTTAATGTGTCTTATTCGAAGTTGGTGAGGTCAAATCACCAAGTTTAGGTCAGCCTTCACAAACTTGATGAAGAAGTTTCCATTTGGTTATAATTAGAGGTAGTAATGGGCACACTAAAGCATTGAATATGCCACCAAATTGTTTAAAAAGTTCTAGTGCAATGGAAGGATATGTAGCCTAAAGATAGTATCTAGCAACCAACAATAATTTTACATTAGTTTTCACACCTCCAACCTTAGGGGAAACAATAATTTTGAAGGGGAAAGGCATGCTAGGGCCCTACCCTACCCTACCTTCCATACTTTGTGGTGCTCAAGAATTAGTAAATTAAAATATGAGGTAATGTTATTTGAATAAGGAAATTTGGTAGTTGTTGTGCGGTTACTCAATGTAAAATGGTCATCTTTATTAAGTAAGACATTCTAGGTGGTTGGTACTCATTAATGATAGGATCAATAGTTGTTAGGGTTTTCCTAGTAACAAAATATTTATAAAATAGAAGGCTATGCAATGTTTTATAAAGTAATTTCATTATATTGAAGCTCTACTCATTTGGAAATTTCCCCTTGAAGAGGTTCATGAGCATCACTCTCTTCTATATTATCAATTTAAGGATTTATATTATGCAAATTCATGACTTTCATATCTCCTATTTGACCTTTTTTCTTTTAATTTATATGTTTTTTAGTATTGTTTTTATTTACCAAGTATACTAAAAACTCAACCATCTTCTCAATCTTGATTTTGAATTCAAGACACATCTCTCTCCTCTATACACACATGGCGCTTTCCAATTTGCATAAATATGCATGATTTATTTTATCTAAATTCCTTATGCAAGACTCTCTTCTTTAAATATACCATACGATACCACACCCCACCCTCTTTCTGTCAAAGAAGCTAGAAGCTTCTTATACTTCTATGTCTTCCATAATTGCAACACCCATGGATGAAGAAACCAATTTGCAAAACTCAATCACAGTCCTGCACCAACATATAAGGCTTGAAAAATTCCTTATTCTTGCTTCACTTATTTTAAAAATTTATGATTTTAAAAGGTGATAAGTTGTAGATTAATCGTGTTCTATATCACAAAGGAAAGGAAGTTAATCCTAAAACAAGGTATAGGGAAATATAATGGTATTTAAAACAAGGTATAGGGAAATATAATGGTATTTAAAACAAGGTATAGGAGAATATTATGATATTTAATCAAGGAATTGTATTTATGTTCTTTCGTTTCTCTCGAGGAAGAAATGTCGTAAAATTTCAATTATTAAATGTAATGTTCTCAATTAATTATTAATATATTATGATGTAATGTTCTCAATTAATTATTAATATATTATGATGTAATGTTTTCAATTAATTATTAGTATATTATGTGTAACCTTAACCTTGCTTATAGTTATGCTGAGAATATTCGAGCATTCTCTTGCAGATAAGCTTCACCTCAGTGGAGGACTATAAACAAGAACGGATGAGATTGAGTGAAAGCGAGTGGCCGTTCAAATGTGAGTCACTCAAAGTGGACCAATGTATTTCAAATAATTAAAAGCGAATACTTGAGAGGTGACGAAAGTTTTGACTTTGGGATATTTTTGGATATCCTATAGTTTTCAAGGTCAATATTCTAATACCAGTTGTCCTCCCACACGTACATAGTGGACCTTCACATTAATAATCTTTTGTGGGGTAGAGACAGATTCCCCAATCGGGAACTTTTTGTCCATGGGTGATGCTTTGTGGTAGACAAGCTGGAGATTCATACTTTATAGACCGTATAGGCACTGACATTTTCCTCAATGGGGAATGGGCCATGGTTGATACCCACCACCTATTCCATCTTCTGGAATTTAGTAGAGAAATCCCATAATTGGACTTTGATGAAAAAATCTCTTTGTCATATGCCATTTGGTTCACCCCATTTGAATGGCAGCAATAGAAGACCTTCAATCTAGGAGGATTGAGTGGGCCACTAATATGTGTCCTCCCTAACATCTCAATCACTAAATCAGATGTCAACTTTTGTCCTGACCAATTTAGGGAAACCTAAACTCATCAACCTTAAAAAAATAAATCTCAATCAACGTTATAAAATAAAATCTCAAGTCTCAATCAAATAAGGTACCTTTCAAAGTGAGAGTGAGTGCACATATGTAATGAGTGAGATCCAGCTCTTACTCTGTCTCTTATAATGATTTTAGAATAATGTCTATTGAAATTATTAGACCCCACTCAAAATGAGGGCACAATATTGGACACCACTTAGAGTTATGGAACCATATTGGACACCACTTAGAATTATGGCACACTAGATAGATGGGAAATGAACAAAAGAGCATGGAAAATAAAATGTCAAACGTATCTTAAATATATTTCTTAAAACTATTGAAATAGGAATTAACACTTTACAAAATGCATAAAATATTTGAAAAATATCATTCTCAAAGGGTCATTCTCAAAACGGACGATAGTTCAAACCATAGCAAAGTGATTGAGGAAATTGAGAGATTATTCATTGGGATCAAAGAAATGGAAATCAGATTTGAAAATTATCATTCTCAAAGGGTCATTCTCAAAACGGACGATAGTTCAAACCATAGCAAAGTGATTGAGGAAATTGAGAGATTATTCATTGGGATCAAAGAAATGGAAATCAGATTTGAAAATTGATTTAAAAAAATTAATATTTACGTAGAAATATGATAAATATCAATGTTAAAATTTGATATTTGTTTTTAATAATCAAATTGAAATTTAATGAACATACAAAAATTATTATAATTTAATTTATATTTAAATTATCTTACATTTTTCGAATTATATTTATAAATATACAAAATCTACTTCTCATATTTTCTATATATACGATATGAAAGAAAATTAAGTTTTTTTTCATTAATCTCAATCTCTTGTCAATTTTTTCCATTGCCAAATTGAAGAAACCCAAACCCCTCCATCTTAAACATAAAATCTCAATGAAATAAGGTGCCTTTCATAGTAAAAGTCTACAAAATTGATGAATGAAATCCAACTCCTCACATGTCTCTTATGATGTCTCTTATGATGATGATTGTATAGTACTCAACATTAAAATTATTAGACCCCACTCAAAACGGTGGTACATTATTAGAACCCAATCAAAATAAACACATTGAGTTAGGTGGGAAACCAACACAAGACCAAAAACAAGGTAAATAAATGAGAAATGAAATTAAGCACTGGGTAAATAGATAGGAAATCAACCTAAGATTGAGATCAAGGTAAATAAATGGCAAATGAACATAAACTCAAAATAAACACATTAAATTAGATGGGAGGGAAACTAACACAAGGCCACGACCAACGTAAATAAATAAGAAATGAAACTAAGACCTAGGTAAATAGATAGGAAATGAACATAAGATTGAGATCAAAGTAGGAAATGAACTTAAAATTAAGGTAAATACATTTTAAAAGTATTGTATTTGAAAATTATTATTTTATAAAATATATAAAATTATTTGAAAAAATAAATTAAAATATTATTCAAAATCATTTTAAATATAAAAATTAAATAAAAAATTAAAGTAATTGAGGAAAGGAAGAAATTGTTAATTATGATTAAAAATATAATTTAAATTTTAAAATAATTGAAATGCATTTTTTTTAATTAATATAGATTTTATAATACAAATTTTTTTAAGTACAAAATTTAAAGAAACGTTTTCATTTCGAGATTTGATTCCTCTCGTCACATTCAGAGTTAAGATGGATTTATGATAATTCTTAATAATATTATTCATATTTATATAAATTTTGCCTCGGTTCAGATCATGAAGCAATGAGAGAACTAATGGTGTCTAAAGTCGTTGTTGTTGGGATCCCACTAATCACCAGAACAAATTAACATGGATTATTTATGCATTTAAATAGCCTACATTAGAGATTAATACCATGGGAAAAACCATGGGTTGTCATAATCCTGGAGCTCGAAAACCAATGATAACTTAACTGAGTCAAGTTTACCTGAACCACCCCAACAATCTCCCTCTTAAACTTTACTCAGGGAGATTAACCAAGTCTAGTCATTCATTAACCATCTCACCTGAGATCTCAACTCCCCCCGTCAATCTAGGATACCAATACTCTTGTCACCCTAATACCTATCCAAGTGGTCCATTCCAAAACTTGGTGAATCCATGTACCGCTACACTACATGTATGCTTGATCAAAGTCTTAAGGCCTTAGAATAATGTGTGATCCTAAGCAACATGTATTCTTGAACAAAAGGTCTTATAGCTTCCTCAAAAAGTACACCTTTCTTAGACCAAAACCATTATGGTATTCACACACCATTGCGATTCTCACCACATGTTGGCTTCTTCATTATCCTCAAACCATTAACTCCATCTCCATTTTATTTTCCATACAACCACTCTCTCAATACATCTCTAGCTTTGTTGATACATACATTGACCTAGAATTTTTAACAACATTTTCACTCACTAGATCCACATGATCTCTCATTATCCCTACTTGTATCCATTTTAGTGGAAATCATTCTACTTTTCCATGACCGTCGTAGCCTTTGATTCCTCTTCCTAACTACCTTTCTGTAAGCACAACCCCTTACCCTTAGGAGTGTATTTGCTATGTTAACCCAACTTCCCTAGTACAGATGGGGAAATGGGGTAATTTTATTATTATTTAAATTCCTTCTAAATTTCCAAAACTAAATTTGGATGCCATCATCGCATTTTTCTCAGACCTAAGACTTCTCTAGTGATATAAATTTTGTCCCAATTGGACTCAAGGATTACAAATTATGATCCTTTAAAGTCTCATTAGTTCAAATGAACCACCTCACTTTTCTTTCCATGTGGCACCCTTGTGGTGCCACGTGGCATGTCACTACACTATCGTATGGTGGAGGATGTTGAGGATCTAGGGCTACTGAGTATGTCGTATGTCTCAATACCATGTACCTTATATTACATCCAACATCACATACATTCGCATTGTCCACATACATTCACATTGTCCACATACACACACATATTTAACTACATAATTTAGTGGCAAACTTATGCCTTGACCACCAACGTTCATATACATTTACCTAGGTATCCCTTTTCTCGTCCCTCCACCATCTGACGACCCATGAAATCAATCGATTAAAAACTAGGATTAAAGTGTGAACCCCCCTCCCCTTGCTAATGTCACAGGGGGTAGGCCTCACTATTTTTCTAACCATTGATTTCCCATGACTCAATCAACGACTACAATTAAAGCACAAACCCTGCTTGTTGGCATCACAAGGGGGAGGCCCTATAATTTTTCTCACAGTTTATTTCAGAAATGGATCTTCATCGTTTGCTACAGATTCTTATTTCCACCCCTGGTCGTATGATTTAGCAATAAAAAATAGGCTCAAAATGAAAGTCCTCATAATCTTCCAAAACTGACATCAAGTTGTGCTTTTCCGCATCCTGATACCAATGATGCTGGAATGGCCTCAATCCAATGTCGTATGAAGAAGTTATGACGTTCTGAAGTTTTTGACCAACCAAAAAAAAATGCAAATGGGTTGACTGGGTTGCCGATTGGGTAGTTTGTACTATTGACATCATGCTAATGTCAACATGCCAACTGGGCATGCAGAGGGACAATTAGAGCCCACCATGTTTCACTCCATACAGGATGAGTTGGCACTATTTGGTTGGTTCGTGCAGTGTTGGGTGGTCCAATAGAAGGTTGCCATGTAGCCTAACCAGAGGCTGCCACATGGCGCTTCATTATTGGTCAAAATTGTATATTTTGGCCTAAAGGTCTCAATGGGTTTTGAAGCCATGAATTTTCATGTACAAACTACACCCTCCACCAGCATTCCATATGTGTGGTTCTTAACCCATAGGGGTAACATATATATTTAAGCTTATGTGGTTTTCGTGTTAGGGGAGAGGGATTGGGCGTTAGCCCTAGCCCCTGGTCATGTTCACCCCCATATGACCTTGATGTAGGAGTAGTAGAGGAGGGGGGGAGGAGACCAACCCCAGCCCCTAGTCACAACACAGGGCATACGACCTTGGTGGAGGTGCTACTGGAGTGGGGTGGGGATTCAACCCCAACCCTTGGTGTTATGGGACACGCAATATTGAAGCAAGAGCGATGCTGGAGGGCACGAGAAGTTGGCCTCGGCCCCTGGCCATATGGCCACCACGTGACCATTACCAAGAGATCTGGTGGAGGGTGCGGGCAGTTGGTCCCGACTCCTGACCATGTTACCAACCATATGACCTTTCCCGATGAGAAAGGAGTCAACATCGATAGGGGTGGACTGTTGGCCCCAACCCATGGCCTTATGAGTGCTCCATGTGAACCATATTTTACGCATAGGGGTTATTAGGAATTTTAATGAGGTGACAAAATGCACCTTTTACGGGTGAAATTGTCACTTCTTAAACTGTGAAAAGGGTGAAAATTTCACACAGTTAGCAAGTTTGGCCAAATTGCAGGACATATAGCAGAGATTGACTTGGAGAAGCATAACTTGCTCAATTTTGAACCTTTTTGAGCTCAAGAAGAGCCTATATGGGGGTTTTTGAACGTCCTCAACTCATTGGCAGCCTTAGTTTTCGGATTTGAACACTTTATGATGGACTTTTTGCAGGATTGAGTCTTTTAGTGCTAGAGACAATCAGAGGTTACAAAGTAGTTTTGAAGGAATTTTGAGCATGGAGAGAACCTTATAGGGGTTTTCTAGCCTTCTTATTTCATCTGTAGCAACTATTACTTATGTAGTGAAAATATTTGTAGTCTTTTTTCATTATGTGTCCATGAGAGAAGCTCTTTTCAGTACTTCAATGTGGAGTTGTTGTACATTTTTATGCTTGGATTTCAGGTGGAGTACAAGGACCTAATGTTTGAGTCCTTTTTATGTTGACCTTTTCATGACTTTCTGTAGGGAGTCATATTTTTGGAGAGAATTATTTGTAGGAGAATGTTTCCTTGTAGAGGAAACAAGCCACTCATTTGTCAACAACATGTATGTACTCATTTTCCATTGAAATCAATAGAAAAATCTCGCTGTTGGAGCAGGCTTGGAGATGTAGCCTAGGAGGGGTAAACTCCGTCATCAAATTTGCTTTCTTCTCTTCATGTTTTCCATTTTGAGTTGCATATGAATGTGTTACTTTTTAAAAGTTCATGTGAAAACTAACTCACCAACTTGAAGAGATTATGAAACTTGTTACCTTTTAAAGACCCTTTTTGTTTAATTGCAAAGCATCAAAGGACGATCAATTTTTGTGAGGAGAAGTTCTCCCGCAGTTTCATATCATTGTAGCACAAAGTTGCATGGTTCCACGACCTAGCCCTCAAGGCTAAGGCCTCCAACTCTATGTATGCACAAGGTCAATCCCCAGCCTCTGGCTTATTCAAGAGTATGCATGGTTATAGAGAGGAACATAGTCCTCATTAAACAACTAGACGTTGCCTCATGATTTGGTTAACAAATTCCACCGCATGCCAATAGAACATATATATGTATATATGTCAACCATCATATGCATGTATGTTTAGGTTACTCAGTCAGGCTTTGCATTGCCACTGCAATTGGACAACCCCTTTCTAGTAGTCACCTTCCAAAAATTCACATAAGTTTTCAAAATTGGAACTCGTGTACCTGCCAGGACAAGGATTAGGTAGCCTTTATGCATGGAAACATTCAATAGTATGGATACATTAATACATTTGTATATGTGTTCATATACGAATATATATTACAGGTAACCAAGCATTCAAGGACCATGAGAAATTCCTATAGCCACACACAACTTTTTAGTCAATAGGAATGATATTTCCTATACTAGACATTATAAGAATGCTGCCATATTGCATTGTAGGTGAACTCATCATTTAGACCATATTTAAAGTCAGATTTATACCTTCCCTTTTCACAAGGAGTACAATAGTGCATAAAATCACATTCATAATTGTTTACCAAGCCTTTATCACCATTTTGAGAATAAGAAAGGCAGCAGTATTCCATCCACATAGGATAAGAAATGCTTCTGTATAATTTTCTGTAGATTCAATAGCTTATGTGATATACTAAAACACAAGACAAGGATCTACTCTACCTTCTCAGCAGAAACCAAAAATGATCGCTGAAAATAATAAGAAGAAGGAGGAAGAATATCAATCGCACATAACAAAATATTTCCTTGGGGAAAGAAACTACTCAAAACCCCGACTATTTATGTTGCATTAACCATAAGATATGAGAAGAAAATACAATGCTTGTTCACACTAGAACAATTCCCACACAAGTATGATCTAACTATCTGCCTCACAAGACAATTCAAGACAACACTTAGCCAATTTTGTTGCTTGCCAAGCTCCTACTTCCTTGTGCAATTCCTGAGAGAATTAGCCCATATTTAATTGGGAAATCCTTCCTCCATAACTATGCAATCCAAACATAGGCCCTCAACTGATTGCATGCACCATTAGTACAACCCGAAGAGTTATACAACTGATAGTACATTATCCATGCACTCTAGTCTCAACTGGGTCTTCCTCTGAATTGACATGCATGAGTTATTTATGAGTGAATCTTTAGTTAGCTGGTGTGGTATTGGGGATGCACTGGTGCACTACTCCACTGCTAGACCTCTACTAGTTCCTACAACAGTTATAACTAGTTTAACTAACTATAACTTATTTAGATTGAGTTATCTAATTACAACTCCAAAGAACTCAAACTAGGCCCCTAAAATTTAGGGATCACTCTATATGACTCTAGATAGACTTCCAACTCAAATTTCTTAAGTCAATTTAACTTAATTAACTTTTACAAGTTCCTATGAGAATAGAATTACAATTTTAATTCACAATTTAATTCAAGGAAAAATTAAATTGGATTTTCTTGTTTCTATTTTTAACACTCCCTCTCAACAAGAAAGGGATTATCATCTACCCCAATCTTGTCTTTGTGAAACTCGAATTTACATATTGAAAAAAGCCTTTGTCAAGATATCTGCATCCTGCTCCTATGTGGGAATGTACTCCAACAACATAATCATCCTTTGCACACAATCTCGAAGATGATGATACCGAATATCAATATGCTTGGGCCGATCATGAAATGTTGGATTTTCAGAGAGTTTGATACAACTTTGATTTTCATAGTAAATCATAATTGGATCCATCTACTGATCAAACAAACCAACCAAAATCTTCCTCATCCACATGGCCTCATAGGCTGCTTGACAAGCAGCCATGTACTCTACCTCTGCTGAACTAATTGCAACTGATCTTTGTTTCCTGCTGTATCAAGAAACAACTACTCAACTAATATTGAAGATCCCTCTTGATGTGCTCTTCATTTTGAATGGACTCCCTTCCCAATCTACAATGGTGAAGCCTTGAAGCTTCACTCCCTTTGTCTATATGTACCATAAACCATACTGAGTAGTGCCTCTGAGGTATCTAAACACATGCTTGGTTGCCTTCCAATACAGCTTGGTCACCCTAACCATCGCTTGACTAAGCTGGTTAACTACATAGCACATGTGCGATCTTGTGTTCACCAAATACATGAGTGAACCCATACGAAGCTTGTAAATAGTAGCTTCCACTACTTCACTAGAAGTAACATCTTCCTTCCTCTAGTTGTCTGCTAGAGGAGTTTCCATGTGTTTACTACTCTCCATGTGGAACCTTTTCAGTATCTCATTGGCATACTTGCCCTGAGAGACAAAATGTTCCCCATCACCTTGCCATACTTCCATGCCCAAAAAGTAGTGTAGGAGCCCCAAGTCCTTCATTTCAAACTCTCTTGCAAGATCCTCTTTACAAGACTTGATCATCTTATCATCACCTATCAGAATCAAATCGTCGACATATAAAACAATAACCAACAATTTACCTTCAACCACAATATGGTAAAGGTTCGCATTTGCTTCAGTTTTGGTGAAGCCCAACCCGGTAAAGTAACTATCGATCCCGGTGTACCAAGCATGGGGTGGTTGCTTCAGCCCATACAAAGCTCGCTTGAGTGGGCACACATATGATTCTCGGTCAAAGGTCGCAAAACCTTCAGGTTGCTCAATATACACCTCTTCCTCAATCATGCCATTAAGGGAGGTTGTCTTTACATCCATATGATGTACCTTCCAACCCATCTGCGATGACAATGTAAAAATGGATCTTATTGATGAGTACCTTGCAATAGGAGAAAAGGTATCATTGTAATCAATCCCCTACACCTGAGAAATTCCTCATGCCACAAACTTTGCCTTATGTTTCTCCACACTAGCATTCACTACATTCTTTACCTTGTAAAGCCATTGAGAAATAACCACTGACTTGTCTGCAGGTCTTCAGACCACATCCCAAACATTGTTCCTGACAATGGAGTCATACCCCTCAACCATGGCATCAATCCAAACCCATTGCTACACTGCCTCCTTAAAAGAAGATGGCTTTGTCTCAACACAACCAATCATAGGAGCCATGTATCCACTATACCTCTCTGGTGAACTTATCTGCCTGTGTTGTGATGTGGGTACTCCCACATTCTCTCTCGCATCATTAAATAACTTGTCTGCCTCTTTGGTGTGATTTATCCCATCTCAAGAATACTTTTCCTCAGTTGATGTCTCCACTCCCAGATCCTCTGCATGTGGCTTCTTCACATCAATATGAGGTTCCTCCTTAGTAGCCAAAATCTCCTCAACTGCATGTAGCTGAATCTCCCACTTAAGGGAACATCTCATGGCCTTCTCTTCATCAAATTTTACATCCTTATGAACCACTATCATCCTAATGGTTGGTAGGTACACCCGAATGTTGTGAGGTGTATCAGTGTGCCCCAAAAATATCTCCCAACTCTATTGTTGGCTCAAGGTTCTTCTATGCATATTTGGTCACATGCCAATATACTAATGATACAAAAATCCTGAAGTGACCCACATATGGTCTCTTACTTGAGAAAGCCTCCTCTGATGTAGTCATCCCAAGAATTTGATGAGGGATTCTGTTCTACAAATAAAAAGTTATGTTGAATAAGTGAACCCACAAGTGTAGTGGTAGGCCCTGATCATGCAACAATGCCCGTGTTTCCCCTACAATGCTTCTACTATTCCTTTCATCCACCCCATTCTACTGTGGGTTATGAGGTGTTATCGACTCGTGCCAAATGCCTTCTGCCAAACAGAAGCTTTTAAACTCATTTGACACATACTCTCCACCGTTATCACTCCTGAGAGCTTTAACATTCTTTCCAGTATATTTCTTGACCAATGATTTAAATTCACAAAAATTTGCAAAATTTGAATCTTTCCTCTGCATGAAAAAGATCCAACATTTACTAGAAAAATCATCAACAAATATAAAATAATACATGTGCTTGGTTGTGGATGTTGTCAAGAATGGTCTACACACATTTGAATGGACTTGATTGAGGATCGTCTGTGCTCAACTGTCTTTGTCATGACAAGAAGCTTTGGTGAATTTTCCCAAAGTACACCCTTTGCATGTGTCAACTTGCTTTAGTGTACCTTTGGGAAGACCGGTAGAAATTTGTTGCATGATTTTCAAAGTGACATGATGCAAGTGACCCAAACACCTATGCCATAATGCATCAATGTCTCGACTCTGCACCTTCTCTACTTTCATGCTCAAGGAAACACAATATTTACCTCCAACTTCTAGAGATTATTCACTTGAATCCATATCCTCTTTACCTGTCTTGTGGCTATGTGACGAAGGAACTCCTTTCCCTTACTAAAGATCACATTATATCCTCTATCCTCCAACATGGCAACAGATACCAAGTTCTTCTTCAAACCAGAAACATACATAACATCTCACAAAGTGAGGGGAGCATGCAATTCCCTCTGAAAGGTAATTGTACCAAGCCTGGAAGCACTATACCTCCCATCATCACCCATCTTGATATGCATTTGGAGATCCTTCTCCTCCAAGTTACTGGAGAGCTCCTTGTTACCAGTCATGTGGAAATAAGCTCCACTGTCTAGGTACCATACACTATCCATCATCGATGAAACCATACATTTGATGATGGTAAAGTCTAGTTCGAATTGTGAGGCAAGAGCCTCACCTCCTGCCACTCCTCCTGAGGGCATCTTCTTAGACTTCTTGAGCAGAAAATTTGTAGCAAAATGTCCCAGCTTGTGACAATGAAAGCACTTTACTTTCGACATGTCCTTCTTCTTGCCTCCATGACAAGAATCTGATTTGGAATGGGATGCCTTCCCTTTCCCTTTCTTTTCCTTACCTGCTAAGGTACAATTTTCCTCATCATTAGTCTTTGATGAGGATCTGTCTCTGGTGTTCCTTTGAATCTCTTCCTGTACCAATTCCAACCACAGTGTTCCCAATCTAGCAACCACTACAAGAAAAAAGGACATTGGTGTGGGGCCAAAAATGTCACCATAAGCTCATTGGTGACGGTCAAAAGAGCATTCATCACCAAAAATTGAATGACACCAAAGGTGGCGTTGCCAAAAGTATAGGTGTTGTAGTGAAATTCAAAGTCCATCACCAATAATGATCTATAATTATGGATAAGGACCGTCACCATTTCATATGAGAAATGGTGATGGACCATAGCCTCTGTCACCAAAAACTGAATGTCACCAATGGTGGCGTCGCCAAAAGTATAGGTGTTGTAGTGACATTCAAAGTTTGTCACCAATAATGATTTATAATGATGGATAGCAACCATCACCATTTCATATGAGCAACGGTGATAGACCATAGCCTTGGTCACCAAAAACTGAACATCACCAAAGGTGGCATTGCCAAAAGTATAGGTGTTATGGTGACATTCAAGGTCCATCACGAATATTGATTATAATGACGGATAATGACTGTCAGCATTTCATATGAACAATAATAATTTATTGTGATGGGTCTTTAATGGTCGTCACTATTGGTGCATATATATGGTGACATTCATTGACCGTCACCAAAAGACGAATTTCTAAAAGTATAGGTTTTGTGGTGACATTCAATGTCCATCACAAATAATGACTATAATGATGGACAATGACCATCACCATTTCATATCAACAACAACTATTTATGGTTACAGGCCTTTGAGGGTCGCCACTATTGATGCGTATATATGGTGGTGTTCGTTGACCGTCACCATTTCATATTTTTGGTGAGGATTGAAAAATGTCACCAAAGCTCATTGGTGATGGTCAAAAGAGCCTCCATCACCAAAAATTGATCACCGCCATTCCATATGGATGTTAGGGCATGATGGAATCAAACCACCAACCTCCTGCTTGTAAAGCAGGTGCTCTTCCATTGAGCTAGCATCCTTTAAAGAATTATATTTTTTAAAATTAGACCTTGAAACTTATAAATTTTAAATTCTACAATTTTCAATAAATTGAAGTCTCAGCAATATTTTACTAAAAATGCAAAGAAACATCGAATATGTAGATCCCTACCTAATGGCTATTGAAGTTATGAAAATTGGGTGGAGGGAAACATAGCTATGTATAAGAGAATCAATATGTTTAATTGAATACTCAATTGGAAGTGAAACTATGAAGACATTTATAACCTATAAATGACCTATAACTATCAAATGCACCAAATATTGCAAAGGAAATGTCATAAGTGGATATCATATGGAAGAAGAGGAGGTAGGGACTTGGAACCCTTGTACATCATGGCATGCCTTAGCACTTGGCACATCTTAGCTTGTTTAACATGTCTTCGTACTATCTGACACATCTTATCATGCCCTAACATTCCCTAACACACCTTGGCAGTCATGATCTCACAACTAGCATTGCATTTTTCCATGACTTGGGAACCTTACATTCACTAGAACACCTTGGCACTCCCTAGTTGTCATGCCCTCTGTTATCCTCCATAATGTCCTAGGTTGATGAAGAGATCGACGGAGGTAACCATAGACCAAGATTTTAGTTTGGTAGCTAGCCCTACCAAACTAGAGAGGGTTCTCTCTATGAAATCACAGCCAAGAGATGACTGGAATGTAAAGGATTTTAGGCTAGATAGCTAGGGTCAGGTGGATTTTTTGAAAATTTAGGGACCTGGAACTCTATCCACTGGTGTCTTGTCTGGCAGGGACTTTGTCAAGGAGGCAAGGACTTGGAACTCTATCTAGGATAAAGCACCTAACATGCATGACAAAAGCTCCCTAGAATAGAGTACCTCCTACCTAGAAGAGTGTCCCCTGCTCAAAATATAGAACCCTTCTCTACTGTGCACTTTTCTTAAAGATAAATCTGTGCATAAAATAGTACTAAGAAAAACACCTAAATTAAGAAAAGTGAGCATCTAAGTCAAACTATAAAAGTATAATAAATATGGCTCTATATAAGTTTGGGAAACACTAGACAAGCATGCTTTCATACAACAACAATAAGATGCCTAAAATTGATGCAATTCTTTCATCGTTGCTATACCCTCACAACAAAACTAGAATCTATAGCATGTACCCCAAGGTTGTATGCATTTGTTGAAGGTGTAGATTGAAAGGATTTGCTGAGATGAAGTACTATTGAAGGAGAAACACCTTCAAAACAATAGATAAAGTCTATTGTGAATTCAACCCATTTGCACGTAGACCAAGGCTTCTACTGGGTACACTTATCTGCTGAATGGAAAGTACAATGTATTGTAGTGTTGCTGAAGGAAAAACACCTTTAGTGCAACACGTATAAAACTCTAACAGATATTGTCACTGTGGCCTCGGTTGTCGATGATCTCATCAATATAGGTAACAACTTCGATAATTAAAAAACCAAAAGGTGAGATGCATAGATCATTTGAAATGACAGATTTGGGCATACTTTATTATTGTTTAGGAGTGTTAGTATAGAAAATGCAAGGTAACTTATTGCATCTTTATGTCACAGACCAAGGATGCGAAGAAATACATAAAATATTAAATAGCATGGTGTAAGTCGATTATAGGTTATTTTGAAATGAGAATGGAATTCTCCTTGTGCAATTTCTAATCTAGTGGGTATAACTTTAAATAAGAAATTGATAGTTATGGGGTTGAAATTGTCTCGTAATTCATGAAAAGTCCCAAATTTGTTCACTAGAAAGAAATAGAGAGAGTTGTCAGGTTTATGGAAGGGAACACCCTATTTGCAGGAAGATAACTTGAAATTAGTCGGGCATATTATTTCTCATCTTCTTGTATGTGTGTGCTTTGAAAAGATAACCACATCCAAAGACTCAATAACAACTCTGGTAAATTTTATAGATGTCAAGCACTTCTGAGAAAACCCATCGATTAATGACAATTGAGCGAGGAATATGTCAAAGGATTCAATCTTGCACTCAGTCATAAAAAGGAAGTTGGGATATCCAACATCTTGCCAACAAACTAACTCCAACCATAATGTGAAAGGCAGGTTAGCTGCGAAAACTCTTTCTCTCAATAACAACTCTGGTAAAGTTTATAGATGTGAAGCACTTCTGAGAAAACCCATCGATTAATGACAATTGAGCGAGGAATATGTCGAAGGATTCAATCTTGCACTCAGTCATAAAAAGGAAGTTGGGGTATCTAGCATCTTGCCAACAAACCGATTCCAACCATAATGTGAAAGGCAGGTTAGCTGCGAAAACTCTTTCCTACTTTGTAGTATTGTTCCCTCTTGAATTCCAATAGGTATCTGGCTGCTTAGATCCATAAAACTCGTGCTAGGTAAACTCTGTATGATACAATTGTGACATGAAAGCTTGACACACACTCTAGTTTCCCTATAAAAGAGGGTAAGTCAAAATATTGTGACAATCTTAACTCTAATTTGGTCATATAATATTGAGGTATTGCATGGAATAAACAATATACTATCAATGCACTAATGAAGGGCTCAAAATAAATGAATTTCTTATTGCTACAATAGCACCTCTTGGGATTCTTGGATAAAGCACCTAACCTACATGGAAAAAGCTTCCTAGAATAGAGTACCTCCTACCTAAAAGTGTGTCCCCTGCTCAAAATATAGAACCCTTCTCTACTGTGCACTTTTCTTAAAGATAAATCTATGCATAAAATAGAACTAATAAAAACACCTAAATTAATAAAAGTGAGCATCTAAGCCAAACTATAAAAGCATACTAAATATGGTTGTATACAATATTGAGGTATTGCATGGAATAAACAATATACTATCAATGCACTAATGAAGAACTCAAAATAAACGAATTTCTTATTGCTACAATAGCGCCTCTTGGGATTCTCGGATAAAGAACCTAAGTTACATGGCAAAAGCTTCCTAAAATAGAGTACCTCCTACCTAGAAGTGTGTCCCCTGCTCAAAATATAGAACCCTTCTCTACTATGCACTTTTCTTAAAGATAAATCTGTGCATAAAACATAACTAAGAAAAACACCTAAATTAAGAAAAGTGAGCATCTAAGTCAAACTATAAAAGCATGCTAAATATGTCTAAAATCAATGCACTTCTTTCATCGCTGATACAACCTCATAGGAAAACTATAATCTACAACATGTATCCCAAGGCTGCATGCATCTACTAAAGGTGCAGACCGAAAGTAACTACTAATATGAAGTATTGTTGAAGGAGAAACACCTTCAAAACAATAGATAGAGTCTAATGTGCATTCAACCCATCTGCACACAGGCCAAGGTTGCTAGTGGGTACACTTCTCCCCTAAATGAAAACTACAGTGTATTACTTCTCTACTGAAGGAGAAACACCTTTAGAGAAACACAGATAAAACTATGACATAAATTGTCATTGTGGTATTGGTTGTAGAAGTTCTCATCAATATAGGTAACAACTTCGATAATTGAAAAACCAAAAGGTGAGCTACATAGATCATTTGAAATGATAGATTTGGGCATACTTTGTTATTTTTTAGGAGTGTTAGTATAGAAAATGCAAGGTAGAATGTTGTGTCTTTATGTCACAGACCAAGGATGCGAATAAATATAGAAAAGATTAAATAGCATGCTACAAGTCGATTGCAGGTTCTTTTGAAACAAGAATGGAGTTCTCCTTGTTCAGATTCTAATCTATTGGGTATAGATTTAAATAAGAAATTTATAGTTATGGGGTTGGAATTATCTCATGATTGATGGCAAGTCCCAAAGTTGTTCACTAGAAAGAAGTAGAGCGAGTCATCGGGTTTATGAATGGGAACACCCTATTCACAGGTAGATAACGTCAAATTAGTCGGGCATATTATTTCTCCTCTTCTTGTACATGTGTGCTTTGAAAAGCTAACCACCTCCGAAGACTCAAGAACAACTCTAGTAAAGTTTATAGGTGTGCAACATTTCTGAGAAAACCCATCACTTAATGAGGAATATGTCGAAGGATACAATCTTGGACTCAGTCATAAAAAGGAAGTTAGGGTATCCAACATCTTTCCAACAAACTGACTCCAACCATAATGTGAAATCTAGGTTAACTGTGAAACCTCTTTCTCACTTTGTAGTATTGTTGCCTCTTGAATTCCAACAAGTATCTTGCTGCTTAGATCCACAAAACTTGTCCTAGGTAAACTTTGCATGATACAATTATGATGTGCAAGCTTGACACACACTCTAGTTTCCCTCTAAAAGAGGGTAAGTCAAAATTTTATGACATGCTTAACTGTAATTTGATCATACATTGTTGAGGTATTATATGGAATAAACAATATACTATCAATGCACTAATGAAGAACTCAAAATAAACGAATTTCTTGTTGCTACAATAGCGCCACTCTTGGGAAGAACTCAAAATAAACGAATTTCTTGTTGCTACAATAGCGCCACTCTTGGGATTCTCCAAGGAACCACTAATTTATACACATTTGGAATCTTTACTTGGTCTGCAGAAAGATTAAGTAATGGTATTGATCACTCTTTGCTCTCCCATGGAAGGTCTATACAAAGTTAGCAATAAATTGATTTAAAAGTGAGGTATATGCCTGAAAAATAGGAGTCTGACTCTTCAACTCTAATTTAGTGGCAAGGAAATATTCAACTGTAAATGCTTGATCTTCTACAGTGTAAATTTCTAGATAAATGGTTAGCGTAAATTTGTCCATTGTCCACATATCCCAAAAAACCATGTATGTTTGGACTCTAGTTGTGTGTAAGAGAGGGGAGATCACATAAATAATCCATTATCAAAAGAAAAAGTTAAAGCACAACATTCTATGGAGAATTTTTTTAAAATTTTATTACATACCTTAGAAAGTTTGAAAGGACATAACTGAAGCTTCCCTCTCCTTCCACACTTCATTAAATATGCCCCTTTTCCAATGTAGATGTGGCCTGCAGAATCACAATCAACAAATAGAATATGAAAAGTAAGTTTAATGAATTAAAGTAGCTTTGTTATACCTCAAGCAAATGGACTATGAGAAATTGGATTCATTCTCTACAAAAGATGATATAGCAATATCTAATTACATTTTTAACTAAAACAAGGTTAAATTGGATTCATGCTCTGCAATGGACAATATAATGAGATCTACTGACATTTTCAACTCAAACAAAGGTAAGTTGAGTAAGCTCAAGCTCCAAAATGATGGCATCCAACTTCTGAGTGATAGTTACTGTATATATCTAGCTAGAGGCTATAACATAAAGATATTTGTTATATGTGAAGATAAAAAAATGAAAGGAATGTGAAATTTTGACCATCAACTATAAGTTCCTTTCAAGGACTAGATCAAACCATAACATTGTTATCAAGATAATCAACTCACCCATTCTAGTACACTTTTGGTAGTTTCATGATAAAACTCAAACTCAGTAAACTTCAAACAACATAAATTAACCAACAATATGTTTGAGGTTGGTTACTAAAGGATTATATCATACTAAATTACCTTTTGCATCTAACATTGAAAATGACTGTGAAAGAAATGAAGACAAATAAGTGATTATGATGGATGCATGTGAGGAAATAAAATAAAAAAAGACCTTTCTTCTTGCTATTGATGAGCCTTCTAGGGGATTCTTGGATGAAGTTGATCCTGATCTTCTTTTTGAAATTAAAGAGACACTTTCTAGCCACTCTGATTTGACGGACAACAACCCTAATGCTTATGAAAATAAATATGGAAAGCAATAAGCATTGATGAACCTGGTGTTGAACAAGGTGTCTCAAAGTCTAATATGGATAGTATTTTAAATTTCTACATCTAGTAGAGGGCTTTTCCAGTTGGGTTCCTTAGAAAATTTTGTTTTTTTTTTGTATAGCGTGACTGTGTTTTATTTTTGTTTTATTCCACTACAAATTGGTAGAGATATTTTTTGTCTTCATGCAACAATTAGTTTCAGATTTATTCATTCAATAAGTAGCAGAATTTCAAGGAAATTCTACAAGGAAATTCTACACAAGGGACAATTAATCTATATTTTCACTTATATCTTTTGCAAGTAAAATTCACAACTAAATTTTCATCCAAAGTGTTTAGGTTACTAGCAAGTGGTATCACAGCATATCTCAACATTTCAAGGCATAAATCATACTATTCAATAAGGTTGAGACTTGAGATACAAAAATCTTCCCAAGTTATGCAAGCAAGAAAACTGCTGATTTTTAGTTCTAAATCTATCCAACCAGAACAAAATTATGCCATTTTCAACACCCTCTAGTCAAAGTTATTCCTAGCCTCATTCAACTCAATTAAGAATATGTCAATCTCGTTGAAATTTCTTCTTCATTTCATGCTTCTAAGTTATATATTTATGCAACCTAATATATCATTTATGTTAAGTGATTATTCATTAAAAATTATTTAGTCTGTCCAGCACATCTACCTAATTTTATGATCAGTTTCTGGGAAGACTCTATCAGACATTTGCAACAAAAAATAGAAGATTGTTTTAGTACCTAGTGTTATAAAACTCTAATCTAGAAAAAGTATTTTGGGTTATTTCCCTAAAAATATTTACAAAATTTTCAATCCCAAAGCCATTTCAGGGAGAATTTTAGTCAAGGAGAAATTTAGTATTATTTTTGGAAAATTTGAATGCAACTAAAAGAAATTCTTCCCGTTTGCTCAAAAGATTCTAGCACCAAATATGAGTGAATTCACAGAACTTAAGATTTGGAAATAATTAAATTTCACTTCGCTTTTCCAAGACCATATATGAGAGAATCAACAAAACCTGATATTTGGATTCTGGAAACACTTAAATTTCACCTCATTTATTAGGATTGGAAGTTCCCTGAGATACAAACATGTAGCATTAAGGATCCACTTTGCTTGTTTAAGGACAATGTTTAGTTTATAAATAGTCATACAAGAATCCTTGTATACATGTTTGACACAGTTCTTTGGTCACAACTAATGAAGCTAGACTCCATCAATACATAACAAACAAGGTAGAATGCAAGAGAGCATCTACTTTTCAACATATACTCTGACAAAAATAAACATCTATACAGTCATATAAAGTTGTCACGACACCAAAGAAGGAATTAAAAACCAAAATAAAAATAGGAATAGGCTTGGATTGTTATGGTTACTCTAACAAAATGTTAAATAGGATCAATATGTTAATATGGAAAATAGTGTAGTTGATTATGATTTATTGAGTTGAAGGGGTTAGCCCAACCAAATGTCATTAATGTTACTGGGTATTTGGCTAGTTCTATGTTGGCATGTGCCCTATTTGAAATCCCTTGGGTGAGGTGCACTAATCAATGCCAATGGGTTTACCAGGGATGTCATCCATGAATGTGGGGAAACATCCATTGGGATTCCCTAGAGAGATGGGTTTACTAGGGATGCCATCCATGAATGTGGGGAAACATCCATTGGGATTCCCTAGAGAGCTTTTCTTGGAAAGAATGGATTTCCTAAAGAGAAATTTTGAAACCATAAAAGAAGGAAAAAAACATATTCTTTCACCTATGTTCCCTCATTTTCCCTCCTACCCTGTGAAAAGTGAAAATATGCTACTCTTAAATTTAAAAGAAAGGATGAAAAAAATAGTGAATTTTGAACCAGTCCTCCTTGTGTGGAAGAAGACTAAAAGTGGGGTGGAAATGCAGCGAGGTTAGAAATGAAACATACCTAGGCACCATTAATGGATTGAAGAGGTAAAATCTTAGCTCACAACTCTCTTCAATCTCGTTTTCCCTCCCTCCCTGAGAAAAGTGAAAATATGCTACTCATAAACTTAAAAGCAAGGATGAAAAAAATAGTAAATTTTGAACTAGAGATCTGAGGTGTGTGTACTCGTCCCTGTGTGGAAGAAGACTAAAAGTGGGGTGTAAATGCAACAAGGTTAGAAATGAAACATACCTGGGCGCAATTAATGGATTGAAGATCCAATGGTGGGGGATCTGAGGTGTGAGTACTCCTCCTTGTGTGGAAGAAGACGAAAAGTGGGGTGGAAATGCAGCGAGGTTAGAAATGAAACATATCTGGGCACCATTAATGGATTGAAGATCCAATGGTGGGGTTCGATATCAGTCTACTACTGGTAAAACCTTAATTCACAACACTCTTCAATCTCATTTTCCCTCCCGCCCTGTGAAAAGTGAAAATATGCTACTCTTAAACTTAAAGAAAGGATGAAAAAAGTAGTGAATTTTGGACCAGTCCTCCTTGTGTGGAAGAAGACTAAAAGTGGGGTGGAAATGTAGTGAGGTCATAAATGAAACATACCTGGGCACCATTAATGGATTGAAGATCCAATGGTGGGGTTCCATATTAGTCTACTACTGGTAAAACCTTAATTCACAACTCTTTTCAATCTCTTTTTCCCTCCCGCTATGCGAAAAGTGAAAATATGCTACTCGTAAACTTAAAAGCAAGGATGAATAGTGAATTTTGAACCAGAGATCTAAGGTGTGTGTACTCCTCCCTGTGTGGAAGAAGACTAAAAGTGGGGTGTAAATTCAACGAGGTTAGAAATGAAACATATGTGGGCGCCATTAATGGATTGAAGATCTAATAGTGGGGTTCGATATGAACCTGCTACTGGTAAAACCTTAATTCACAACTTTCTTCAATCTCGTTTTCCCTTTTGCCCTGTGAAAAGTGAAAATATGCTACTAGTTTTCCCTCCCTTCGCCTTATGAAAAGTGAAAATTTAATTCACAACTCCCTTCAATCTCGTTTTCCCTCTTGCCCTATGAAAAGTGAAAATATCTACTATTTTTCCCTCTGCCCTATGAAAAGTGAAAATATACTACTTGTTTTAGAAATTAAATGAAGATTGGAATTAGGAGGGCTTTGTTACATCAAAATTAAGGCTGAATTTTTTCAAAAATGTTAAAATCTCCCTTCCTCAAAAACAATGAATACAATATTTATAGAGGTAGGTGTAATGTAAGTATGTAAACAATTCTAAATACGAGCTTAGTTAAAGAATAATAGTAATAATAATAATAAAAGTCAAAAGTATGGAGATGAGTGCAAAAATCTAAATGTTGGCTCAATTAATAATAAAAATAATAAAATTCAATTTGTTATATTTTGATTTTGTTATTAACTTGTGAATAGGTTTTGTTACAATACCATGAGCCAATAGCATGGCTTATCAATACCTCAAGCCCAAAAACCATAACTTATTTCACAACCAAAATATTTTATAACAATATGACAAGATTCTTAACCATGGAAATTCACCCGATATTATTAACTTGTAAAAGTTTGGTTTTGTTATAATACCATGGGCCAATATTATGGCTTATCAATACCACATGCTCTAAAAACATAACTTATTTCACAATCAAAATATTTTATAACAATATGAACATATTCTTAACCATGGATATTCATTCTCACTTTACCATGGATATTATTAACTTGGAAACATACTTTGTTACAATACCATGGCTTATCAATATCACATGCCAAAAAAACATAACTTTTTCCAAAATCAAAATATTTTATAAGAATATGACAAGATTCTTAATCATGGATATTCACCCCTGCTTTGTCACTGATATTATGAACTTGTGAATAGGCTTTGTTACAATAGCATGGGATAATACCATGGCTTATCAATACCACATGCCAAAAAATCATATCTTATTTCACAATCTAAATATTTTATAACAATATGACAAGATTCTTAACCATCGATATTCACCCCCGCTTTACCATGGATATTATTAACTTGTAAATAGGCTTTGTTACAATACCATGGGCCAATATCATGCCTTATCAATAACACATGCCCAAAAACTATAACTTATTTCACAATAAAAATATTTTAATTTAATTTAATTTTATAACATTTTTTATTTGAAGCTAATAGGAAAATGGTTGTAATTAGTTTTGATATATATATATATATATATATATATATATATATATATATATATATATATATTTATATATCTATATATATATATATATATATATATATATATATATATATATATACATATACATATATATATATATATACATATACATATATATATAAACCCTCTATCCTACTAAAATTATTCCCATATAAATTAAATTAAGGTTTTAATAAAATTAAAAATGGGAATACTTTTGTATTTAAAGATGTGAAATTTATACAATACAAATCTTAGTAAGAACCAACATAGATCTGTCTTAACTAAGGATCCAAGTGATGATAGCAAGAAAAGTGAAGGGAAGAGAGGGGGGAGGGAGATAGTGGCAAAGATGGAGGGTAGAGAGAGAGAGAGAGAGAGAGAGAGAGATGGGGGGAGACAAAGAGAAGGAGGTAGAAGAGAGGGAGGGGAGAGAGATAAGAAGAGAGTGGTGGGGAGAGATATGGAGTTGGAGGGGGAGAGAGAGGGAGGAAAGAACTAAGGCATAGGGAGATAGAGGTGGAGAGAGAGGGAGGAAAGAACTAAGGCATAGGGAGATAGAGGTGGAGAGAGAGAGGGAGTGACAAGGGATAGATGGATAGAGAGAGAGGGAGAGAAGAGAGGAGGGGAGAGAGAGAATAGGTGGGGATAAAGATAGGGAGAGAAGGGAAAGAGAGAGAGAGGGAGGCACAAAGATGGAGGGGGGAGAGAGAGAGAGAGAGAGAGTGATGGGGGGGACAGAGGGAGGTGAGAGAGAAAGGGAGAGAGAGGACTAAGAGAGAGGAGAGAGAGATGAAGTTAGAAGGGGAGAGAGAGGGAAGGAAGAAGAAAGACATAGAGCAAGAAATGTAGAGGGAGAGAAGGAGTTACAAGGGAGTGATGGAGAGAGGAGAGATAGAGGGAAGAGAGAGAGGTGGAGAGGAAGAGGGAGGGAGAGAGAGATAGATATGGAGAGAGAGTGTGTATGTTTGGGGGGTGAGATAGAGAGAGGGAATAAGAAAGAGACACATAGATACAAATATAGATATTATATAGTATTATATAACCAGCCTAGATCCATCTTAACCTGGATCTATCAAGTGCCAAAAAATAGGTTTGCACATCGAGAGATTGGATCCCTCTCGGCGCTTGATAGATCTGGGTTAAGATGGATCTAGGCTGGCTTAATAAGTTTGTAGTTGTATTTAATAAAGTAACACTTTTTTTATGGCTGTGTTTGAAAACAATTTTTCCATATTTGGTGTATTTATCATTATAATAGTAATCTAATTTTAATTTAATTTTAAGCTTACCATTTTTATGCAAATATTTTGTTGTTAGTCTATAGAGATAAACATGTTATACTTTTGGAATTTGAAAAGGAAACACGCGCTCTTAACTTGGTTGTGTTGAAAACAATTTAAGCGTAAGAAAGAAACATGCCCTCTTAACTTGGCTGTATTAAAAACATAAGTGTTCTTGTATACTACAAGGGTGAAAATAAGAGAGAGTATACGGTAAGTGGTTTAAATAGTTAAAAACAAATGTTAGTTAAGGAGAAAGTCACAAAAATCTAACAAATAGGCTAGGGTTAGGATATTATTGTTTTGGGACATCTAAAGTTGAAGGTACATTTTATGGAGGTGTAGTCTAAGCCCCTTGGGTGTAGGGCACATATTATGGGTATCTTGGACTTTTGGTGTGTGTTAGTGGTCTAGTGGTGGAGTGTCCAACCAATGAGTAGGCAAAGTTTTTCATTTACAAGGTTGGCATCAATCAAGTATTCTCCCTCTCTACCCAACTTTAAGATGAGGAGTGTGCATAATGGACTTATTATTGTAACAAATTGCAAATATTTGATTATCTTTAAGTTCAAAGGCTTGAAGTGGCTGCCTCAACCTACAAATATTTAAAGGAACTGCATGTTTTTCAATTAAGCCCTTATGGTCAAGGAGTTGCAAAAGAGGAAGGCCTTATGGCTATTTTTAAGGGGTTGTAATGACCCTCATCTTGTGGAAAGTATGAATATATGATGTTAATGGTCTTGATCTTAGTACATTCACGTATATAATGTAAATATTTTCCTATCACCTTGCATTGTGTAAATATGATAAATATTTTGTGGTTACACTGATGTACATGTTGAAGTTCCACTTGCATGATTATGGGAAACACTTCTCAGTTATCCTTGTGTACATGGGGAACATCATAATTACTCTATGAGATAAAAACACCTAGTAATATTTTCACACTGAACACTATACAATAAACTTAAACCTAATATCTTAGTGAAGAACAAGTAACTAGCTAGATTGTGGAAGGGTTTTTGGATTGAATGCTAGTGAAACTCATTGCAGTTAGGTGTGCCAATGTGTGGTGAGTGTTAGTGAGTGCTAGGGAAACACAAGGGAGCACTAGGTAAAATTGCATGGAAGTGAATGAATAAGAGTGTGTGATAGGGAGTGTCAATGAGTTCCAGGTGTGGTAATAAGGGAGTGACATGGTATGCTAAGCAGTGCTAAGTCATTCTGGCGTGCCAGAGTGACATGCCACCAATATGTGCTAAATAGTGCTAGTAAGTGTTAGGGAGCATTAGAAAAAAAAAATGGAGCACTAGGTGAAAATAATGCATGCAAATGAACGATTAAGAGTTTGTGACAAGAAGTGTTAGTGATTTCACGGTGTGCTAAGGAGGGAGTGACAAGATATTCTAGGCAGTGCTAAGGCATTCTAGAGGCCAGGGAAACATGACAAGATGTGCTAGGTGCTAAGGTGTGCCAATGCATGCTAGGGAGAGTCATGGAGTGTCAGGGAAAAACAAGGGAGCACTAGTTTCAAATGCATGGAAATGAATGAATAAGAGTGTGTGACAGGGATTGTTAGCGAATTCTGGGTGTGCTAAGGAGGGAGTGACAAGGTATGCTAGGTAGTTCCAAGGAATGCTAGAGTGCTAGGGTGATATGCCAAGATGTGCCAAGTCCTAGGGTGTGCCAATGTGTGTCAGGCAATGCCATGAGAACACAAGGGAGAACTAGTTCAAATTGAATGGAAATGAATAGATAAGAGTGTGTGATAGGGAATGTCAACAAGTTCCAATTATGTTAAGGAGGGAGTGACAAGGGTATATTCCAGGCAGTGCCAAGGCATGCTAGAGTGTCAAGGCATGTTAGGGAGTGGTAGGGTCTGTTAGGGAGTGGAAAATCATGCCAACGAATGTAGGGGATGATAATGTGTGTCATGTAGTGCTAATGGATTGTTATACATGCCAGATGTTATGGCATGTGAAGATGTAAACTATGTTTCCTAGTTGTTTTATGGGCATTGTCGGATGTGAGCCTTGACTTGGTAACTTGTTAAGTGGGATGAGTTAATATTGGACATGAGAAGCCTAAGATGATTTATAGTCCATTAGTGGAACAAGGCATAGTCTAGTTGTAGTAAATGTAACTTGGTAAAGTTGTTGTAGTCAAGGTAGGACTTGGTTGGGTTCCTAAGTCTAAAATAAAATAAGGGTAGTTATGAGGAAATGATAATTAAGGAGTGCCATGGCATGCTGAGGAATGAAAAGGCATGCTGGCATATGCCAGACAGTGTCAATGCATGTCAAGGAGTGTTTGGGAGTGTCAAGGAATCATAAGGGAGAACTAGGTCAAAGTGCATGGAAATGAATGAATAAGAGATTATGCCAGGGAGTGTTAGTGAATTCTAGGTGTCCCATGGATGAAGTGTGTTAGGATAATTTCATATTAGGACTTGTAGGAGGAAAGCCTACGATTGTGATAAGAGGATTAAAAAAGCAGTTTGAGACAAAGGGAGACTTTGGTCTAGCCACAACACTATTTTTTCAATGACTTGGTTGGGTTCCCAAGTCACAAAAAAAGTAAGGTTATTTATGAGAGCATGAAAAATAGGGAGTGCCAAGGTGTGTAGGGAATTTCAGGAAGTGCTAACACATGTTATAAATTTTCAAGGAATGTTAGGCATATTAAGACATGCCAAGTGCTAAGGCATGCCAATGTGTGCTAGGTTCTAGGATCTGGCACCAACACATGTTAGAGATTGCCAATGAAACACAAGGGAGGACTCATTTCAATTACATGTAAATGAATAAATGTGCGTGTGTGATAGGGAGTGTTATCAAGTTATAGGTGTGCTAAGGAGGGAGTGACAATGTATGATAAGCAGTGCCAATAGACGATAGAGTGCTAGGAAATCCTACTAAGATGTGACAAGTGCCATGGTGTGCCAATGTGTGCCAAGGAGTGTTAGGGAGTTTTAGGGAAACATAAGGGAGCACTAGGTCATAATGCATGGAAATGAAGGATTAAGAGTGTGTGGCATGGAGTGTTAGTGAGTTCCAAGTGTGTTAAGGAGGAGTTACAAGGCATGCTTGGCAATGCTAAGGAATGCTAGAGTTCTAGGGTGACATGCAGCCATGATGTGCTAACGCGTATAAGGAAGTGTTAGCTGGGAGTGCCAGGGAAACACAAGGGAGAACTATGTCAAAATGAATGGAAATGAACAAATAAGAGTCTGTGATTAGAAGTTTCAGTGAGTTCTAGGTGTGCTAAGGACAAATTGACAAGGTATGCTAGGCAGTGTTAAGGCATGCTAGAGGCTAGGGCGACATGCCAAGATGTCATAGGTGCTAGGGTGTAAGAACATGTGTCAAGGAGTGATAAGGAGTGCTAGGGAAACACACGAGAGAACTAGGTAAAAATGCATGGAAATTAATGAATAAGAGTTTTGTGACCAAGAGTGTCAGCGATGTCTAGGTGTGCTAAGGAGAAAGTGACAAGGTATACTATGTAGTGCCAAGGAATGCTAGAGTGTTAAGGTGGTAGGTCAAGATGTGTCAGGTGCTAGGGTGAGCTAGGGAGTGTTAGGGGGTGTCAATGAAACATAAGGAAGCACTAGTTCAAAATGCATGGAAATTAACGAATAAGAGTGTGTGAGAGGGAGTTTCAATGAGTTCTAGGTGTGTTAAGGAGGGAGTGACAAGATTGTATGCTAGGCAATGCCAAGGTATGCTAAACTACCAAGGCATGTCAGGAAGTACCACGGTGTGCTAGTGAGTTTCAAAGCATGCCAAGGAATGTAGGGGATGTTAACGCATGCCACATAGTGCCAAGGTATTTTAAGACATGTCATGTGCTATGGCATGTCAAGATGTAAATTGTGTTGCTTAATTGTTTTAGACCAAGGTTGGATGTGATGAGCCTTGTCTTGGTAACTTGTTAAGTGGGATGAGTGAGATTGTACATGAGTACCCTAAGATGAGTTACAAGTAGTTCTTAGGTGAACAAGGCATATGTTGAATTTCCATGACACATGAGAATTTGGGTTTGGCCTTAGAAGTTTTTATGCGAACACACTCAAGTGTCATAACACATCTACTATGCAGAATGAAATCTGCCATGAAAGAAAAAGTAATGTACTAAATGCACATAGTTTAGGGTCTAGACATATTCATATGTTAATGCTTATTATTGTGATATACAATAGCCATTTATAAGTGTGGCGTAAGACTCCTCTAGAGATTTATATCCAACAACAACATCTCTGTGGTAAAAGGTGTACTGTTAGTGGTTGCTCCATAAAAAATAACAACCAAAAGGGACCTTACTGTGCACACAGATGAAGAATTAAGAATATTGTTATATATGAGTGCTGATGTGGAGGTATGGGACATAATTACATGGGCAACGAATCTTTTTGTTCAACCAATCAAGATCTAAAAAGGAAAATGTGTGATTATATATACGTGTGATAGTATTTGGATAAATGCCAACCTAACCCACAAATTTATTGACATTTTTCTAGAGCTGACCTATAATTGTTCCTAAATTTAATAAACATGTAAAATAGGACTGACTTTTCAATACAAAATATAAATTGATAGTAACATGGCCAAATTGTGAAAGTGTAAAAATTGGTATGGTTTAAAGGAACCAATCCATTTGAAAAGTCTTAAATGTGGTAATGAAGGTTAAACCTCATTCTAGAACCCCTTTGGGCATCCATCTTAGGAATTGGTGTAGGATGCAACACTTCAGAATAATTTTTGTAGCAGTGATGTCAACACTTGTATAGTGACATGGGGTTGGAGTTGGCCTGTCAAAGCTCATTGGTCTACTTTGGAACTTCTCTAGGGTGATGCCTTAGATGATTTGGAGTATGAGGGCATGATTTGATATTTATTTTGTATTGAAGAAGCTTTGGAGGCCAAATATTGTAGAAAAACCCCTTGTTCTGAACAGGGAAGCACATGCCACTGAAGAAAGTAACAACAAGTACATAGATTTGGAACTCAAATCACATCACTATTTATTACTTTTTGAAACAAGAAATAACTAAAAATTTCAAACACTACTATTCACTTTTCCTTTAGTCTAGAAGGTACAATGAATATGGAAACATGTATAACAATGTCTCAACTATCTTAACTCCTAATCCTAATGCACCTTCCTTGCATCAATAGACAAGACAATTAAATTCTTTCGCTAATGAATATGATATGATATATGCAAACATGATTCCTTAGCTAAGGCTAAGAATTAATAACTAGGGAAGTGCTCCTTTTAACTGTGCATGCAAAAACTAAATAAAGTAAAGAGTTTCACTACTCCAGGTGCCAGAAACGAATCCACTGCCTAAGGTAAGTGCTTTGCCCAAAACAAGATATTAAGGACTCAAGAACTTTGTTGCTTCCTTCAAGAGAGGTGTATGCCAAACAGAACTAAGCTATCATGGACTATCCTCCAAATTAATTCACCTTTAACAAAAATCTTGTGCCCAAAAAAAGACAAGAGACCAATATCCAACAGAATTCGTTGACCAGCCAGAGACCCTTGTGCTCAAACAATGAGATAATAAGGGAATGTCAACTAGGGTGGAATATTTCACCACCAAAATTGACAAGAGATAGAAGGGGTAAAAAACTATCAGACCTAATGCTCAAGAACAAATGAATTAATCCACACTTGGTGATCCAAAATGAATTCAATCCTTCTTTATTTATAAACTTTCCAGAGGGGTTTCATATTCTTAAGTGATTGAGTAAACCTTACTCCAAACCCGAAATTTAGGTTTTTTAAGCCCAGTTTCCCCAAAAATTTCCCAGCAATGGGTATTTTGGGGTTTTTTCCCCTTTATGGAGGACTATAGTCTACGGGGATGGATATGATATTACATCCCATTCGTCCTCAATTTGTAGAGGACGTTACATGGCACCTAATAAAAGAAACAGTGCTTTAGTTTAGGAGGTAATAACTAAATGCTTATTTCTTTCCACATAGGACATACATCTTTCACAAATGATCATGCGGTACAAATACTACAAAAGGCCTAAATCTTACTAGCATTGTCATAGTCCAAGAATAAAAACCCTTTCAGGTGAAACAAGGTTAGTACCACATACTACAAGCACAAATGACAAATTCAAAAATAATATACTTATTCAATGAAAGAATGACGAATCATATTAGTGGACTTTAAATTTAATAGCTCTTGAGTTGTAGTGTCAATAAAAAATTCTCAGGTTGGATCATAATTAAGTACTCAATGTTGTTTTGGGTCCAATTTGGGGAAAAGGAGGAGCTCTTGGTGACAATGGGATGATTAGGCTTTTTAGAAGGGAGCTCTGCTATACTTTTCAACATACAAGCCATTCATTCTAGTGGAGGAGATATAGAGAAGCCTTTAATAAGGACCTTTCCAAGATCAATTTGGAGGAAAATCCATTTTCAAAGCTTAAACATAGTTCTAGATTCAAACAAGAGTAGTCATTTTTCAAAAAAATTATTAATTCCCAAGAAATTGGAGCCAAGTTGACATGTTGACCATTTATTCTTCTACTGGACAAGGAAGCATTTATGAAAAGTCATTGGCCCTTTGATCTAGTATTTGATGTAAATCTCTTGATTAGAAATGTAATAAGAGATGCAGTTTATATTAAGGAAAAGGGAAAAGTAGAGGGCCAGTTAATAATTATCTCTAAAAAACTCTCAATATAATCCTAACATATTTGAAATGGAAAAGGATAACTCCATGGCTATTTTTTTCTTTAGAAACTTTTCTAATTTCCATGATTGAAGCATGTATTCATGCCTTGAAAGAAGCTCACAAATGCTTTTGATATTGGTTGAAGCAAAGAAAATGTGCAAAGTTACACTCACATAGAGGTATGGAAAAAAAGTACATGGAGCTTGTTGTCCCAGACTCCAAACAAAGAATGGACAAAAGGTGAAAAAACCAAGTCGAAAGGTATGTGTAACTTTTGTCATGTAGAAGTAGGTGTTAACTCCACACTCTATAGCGAAGGCTTTGTGGCACAAGTGACAAAAAAGGTTTGCATGTAGAACTTTGGATTAAGAGGAGTGGAGCTTGATGCTACATGTTCACTATTACCCCACTTTCTATATGAGTTACATGAGATAAAAATAATGAGATACGAGAGATACAGAGTAGATATTATTGTTATTCAAATTTAATAAAAAATATTACTATGTCTTCCTCAACATAAAAGAAACATCTTCCATAAAATATTTTCTCCATGAGCCTGATTTAAAATGAATCTCTTCCAATGACATGCCCAGCCGCAAATATAAATGATGCCAATGGGCCAATTTCAGTTTAGAAAATTCAAAATTAGTTTCAATTGTAAGATCTCCTATTTTTAGTTCAGATTTCAGGTACAAGCAATGAAACAGGACTCTTCGATCAATCGTGATTATTCACGAGTCGGAATTTGGTCGCTCTCCATACGAACTGATCTAAATATTTGTGAGTCAAACTCACGTTGACCAAGTTTAACTCATGGTCAATGCAAGTTTGACTTGAGACTTGCTGATTAAAGCATATTCCTACGATTGATTCCAATTTATTCAATTTTCAACCTTGACTTGATGAGCACGAGTTTTTCAAGTTTAGGTATGCTGCATTGCAGTTGTTCCAAAATTTATTTCTCATTTCTCAGGCCCAAAACTCATACGTGGAGACCTTTAGTAATCAATCACTACTCACTATTACCCAGTCCAGACTCAATATCAGGGAACCGCCAAGGTGAGCCTAAGTCTAGACTCCATATCGGGCAGTCACCAATGTGTGCTCTATCCATACTCCATATCAACCCTCGGGTAGTCGTGCATCACCTTCAACTTCTGTTACCTTTAGGTTTAGCCACTTCACTATTCAAAAATCGTAGTACATTGGCACTTGGCTTAAATAATAGGTATATTACTATATTGAAGTTTCAATGTCGTTTTCAATGGCAAGTTTCAAGTTTCATTGTTCAACAATCGAATGTTTGGCATATTCCTTTGGTTATGACTTTGCAAACCTATAAATGGGGCTTAAATAGATTTAAAAAATGCACTAAGAAATGGTTTCATACCAACCATCGACCAAGTCATCAAGCATTCCTTCCTTGGTCGATGTCTTGTCGACTTCAAAGGCTTTAACCATGCATTCACAACTTTGGGTATTTTTGTTCTTCCAAAATCAGTTATTGATGTATTAGTTCAGTTGTCTTATGCTAAATGAACTTGAAAATTCAAGATTACAATGCAATATATGTTGATAGTATTTCCTTTAGGTAGCATTTCCTCATATATACCTAATTGTGTTTCAAGGTCATAATGATATATTAGGTCGAAATGTGCTTGTGGTGCTAGAGAGACTCCTCTTGGATCCTTAATCAAAACCTCATATCCTTTAAAACCAACCCTCCTTTTTGCGAAGTTATATATGGAATTTTTAATTTTAATTTTTTATTGTATTTTATAGGAGACAAATTAAATAGAAGGCACAACTCCAAATCTAAATAGAAGCCGCAATTTAAACACAAGTCCAAAACAACAACAATGCGGAGGGAGAAGGACTTTGCTTGGGCTTATTGTGACAAGATTCTTGGAGACCCTAAGATTCTTTGTAAATTTTGCAAAGAAAAATGTAGTGAAGGCATTTATAGATTGAAGTACCACCTTGCACAAATACCCGGCCATGATATAGGTCTCTGCAAAAATGTTGATGAAAATGTCAAACACCAAGCAACCTTGGCCATTGATATGTTGAGTCACCATAATGCAAAGAAAGAAAAGCAACCAAAAGAAATAGGAACTCTTGGAGTTGACAATTTTTATTCCACTACCTCATTGTCATCTCCCTCTGTTGAATCCTCAATGCAGTTCCCAAGTTTCCCACACATGCCTCCAAGTCCAAGTCAAACTCAAGGCCAAATGAATCCTCCTGCATTCAACATTGGAGGTGGAAACATAAACACCTTTTTTTCTCCCCACACAAAACCCGATTCCCAACCTACCTTGGATACCACTGGTTGCAAAAAAAATATCCATAGTCAGGCAAGGAAGGCCATTGCTAACTTTTGATACTATTATGACATACCTTTCCATTGTGCCATAAGTCCTTATTAGCAAGCTATGATTGATGCAGTTGTTGTTGCAGGTCCAGGGTTCAAAGCTCCTTCATTAAAGAGCATTAGGACAAATTTGCTATTAGAAAGTGTTGAATATGCCATGCTTGTGCTATCTGAGTTTCGTTCATCATGGGTAGAAATAGGGTGCACGATCATGAGTGATGGATGGGCATATAAGAGGAATAGAACTATAATAAATCTTCTTGTATCTTGTCCAGTAGGTACAATGTTTCTCAAATCAGTGGATGCCTCAGACAAGGTTAAGACTGCACAACTTATTTGTGAAATGATGGAGGAAGTCGTTCAAGAAGTGGGAGAAGAACATGTTGTACAAATTGTCACCGACAATGTAGCTAATTATATGGCTGCTGGTAGACTTTTTGAGATTAGGCACCCCACTATTTTTTGGACCTATTATGTTGCCCATTGTATAGATTTAATGCTTGAGGACATTGGTAAGCTTCATTGGATACATGAGGTTGTGGAGAAGGAAAAATACATAACCAAATACCTATACAACCACATTATTGTCCTAAACACCATAAGAAAATACACTGAAGGTAAAGAAATTGTTCAACCTGCAGTAACTAGATTTGCAACAAATTTCATATCTTTGCAATTTGTTGTTGAGCAAAAGATAAATCTGAATCGGATGTCCTTGGGACCTAAGTGGATGGCATCTAAACATTCCAAGACCCTTGAAGGCATTGAAGTTGTTTCACTTCTATTTAATGACGATTTCTAGAAAGATGCCGAAGAGATTATTGCTGTGATGGAGTCCCTTGTTAGAGTTCTTAGGTACTTCAAGTCTTTTAACCTTTTCATGATTTAAATTTCATTTCAAGATTCTTTTTATTTTCAATGTTTCATATTAATTTAAATTTGAAAGCTTGAACTTTCAGGATGGTTGATGGTGACAAACCCGCTATGGGTTACATTTATGAGGCGATGGATCTCACAAAGGAGGCCATCAAAAGAAGATATGGGGATGAGGAGGCAAAGTATATGCCTCTTTGGGACATTATTGATGCACATTGGGATAGGAAATTGCATTCCCCCTTACATGTTGCTAGGTACTTCTTAAACCCATATTATTTTTTTGATAAGAGAAAATTAAATGAGGATGGAGAGGTTCATAGAGGACTTATGACATGCATGGAAAGGTGCTTCCTTGATCCAGAATTTCAAAGTCGTGCCTTTTCCCAACTATAGGATTATAGAGCACCACGTAAATTATTTTTCTATACCAGTGTTATACAAGAAAGATCTAAGGTGTTGCCAAGTACCCTTTGAGGCTTGAAGGGTTTATCAGTTCATTAAATTTGTTTAAACTTTATTTTGTATGTTAAATGTTTATTAAATTTTATTGTCTTTTTAACTTTTTACTATTTAGTATTTAGTACGTCTACTCATGAACCTTTGCCACTTGTTAGGTCTTTGGTGGCAAAACTTTTGTAGTGATATGCCAGATTTGAAGAGATTTGCCATTTGAATCTTAAACCAAACATGCAGTGCTTCAGGTTGTGAGTGCAACTGGAGCATGCTTGAGAAAATACATTCTAAGAAGCGCAACCAATTGACACAAAACTACTTAAATGACCTTGTATTTTTCCATTACAATATACAACTTTGCAAGAAGAAAGTACTAGGTGAGAGCTTGAATTTGAAGGTTTCATAATCTGATTTGGAATTTAAAGTTTAAACTTTAAAGTTCAAAGTCAAACTTAAATTCACATTTCAATGTCTCACGATAATGATAGGTTTGGATCATTCACCAATAGACCTTGAAGATATAGATTTGCAAACTACAAATGCAGCAGATTGGGTCCTATTAGAGGAGGCTCCTCTTTTAAGCCTACATGACTTGAAGAACTTTGAGAGTCAAGCAAGTGGAGGAGTGGGAGGAATCGCTTCCAGTTTTCACTCTCAAGAGTCTAAGACTCTTAGCTACTGATTTTTTATAATTAGTATGCAGTTGTTTGTAAAATTTTAGAAGCAGTTGCTTCTAGTTCTATGTAGTCACTAGTTAGGAGTCATGACTCAGTGCTTTGGATCATGTTTGGACTCATAACATATATGAGTTTCTTATTCATTCATGATATTTTGGACATCTATTGATATTATGAATTGTTTGGACATGGCTTTACTGAATATCAATGAAAAATGTTTTTTTTTTTTTAATTCAATATATGTGTATATTTTCATTTATTGAGTTCACTGATTTTTTCCCAATTTTTTTTTTTTTTTTTCCCAATCTAATTAAAAATCTTAGCTCTTTTGCCTCATTGATTTATTGTTTATTCCTAGTCTGGTAACATTGGTTACAAGTTGCATTCTTCACTTATGAGTGCTAAGGTGTGCTAGAGAGTGCCAATGCATGCTGAAGAGTGTTAGGGAGTAAGTACTAGGACAACACAAGGGATCACTAGGTCAAAATGCATGGAAGTGAATGAATATGAGGGTGTGTTGGGGAGTGTCAATTAGTGCTAGTTGTCATGCCAAGGAGGGAATGACAAGGTATACTAAGAATGGGTAAGGCATTCCAGAGAATGTAAGGGAATGTCAAGAAGTGCTATAGTGTCCTAGGTAGTTCCGGGGTGTGTTAACATGTGCCAAATAGTGCCAAGGCATTCCAAGTGCTAAGAAATGCTAGGATGTGCACGGTGCTAGAGTATGCCAATATGCGTCAAGGAGTTTCAAGGCAACAAAAGGAATAACCAAGCTAAAATGAAAGGAAATGAACACATAAGAGGGTCAATAAGTCAGGAGTTTATATTTTTCAAAAGGGGCATGCTAGGCACACTAATAATATGTTCCAATACGTGCCAAGTGCCAATGTGTGCCAAGTGTTATTTTTTGTCAATGCAATATTATGCCAAGGAGTTCCAAGGCTTGATAGGGACTACAGGGAATTCCAACACATGATAGGGGAGTGCTATGCTATGCTATGGCATGCCAACATTTGCTTTGGCGTCCTACTCATGGCAAGATGTTCTAGGTACAAATATTTTCCAGGTACAAAGAAGTTCCAAGACATGCACGGTGCCAAGGAATGTTAGTGTATTGTTCCAAAGCATGTTAATGTGTGCCATGAGTGCTGAGGAGTGCTAAGTCTCTCTCATTAATAGAACTGACAGAGCATGATTATGTATTAAATAATATGGTTCCTACACATGCTAGTGGAACTTTATTTAAAGGAAATTTGCTAGATAATAAACCTGATAGAGATGAATCATGTCTTGACTCATAGGAAGACTATATTCTTATGACTTGAGGGAAATGATACACAATAATTACTTCTTAACAAATTGACTGGTTATTATAACCATTATAGCCTTGGACACATAATGAAAAAGACTCCATAACAATGGTCTTAAATCATTATATTTTGACAAAAAATATAGTAACAGGTACATAGCGTCATCAAAAACTCATTGGAATGATCAATGACGACGAACATTTTTTGACCATTACCAAAAGTAACCAAAAAGAGCATTGGTGAGGGTCAATAAAAGATCGTCACTCATAGTGTCACCAAAGAGAGAATTAGTGATGGGCCTTTAACGACCCTCACCAAAAGTGTCACCAAAGAGAGAACTAGTGATGGGCAATTAACGACCCTCACCAAAAGTGTCATTGAAAATGGCTTTGGTGACAAACCTTAAAGGACCATTACTATACACACTTACAACAACAATTTTTTAAAGACAGTCACCATATGCGACATTGGTGATGGACCTTAAAGGTCTGTCATAGGCATGAAGCATCATCAAAAACTCATTGGAATGATAAATGATGACGAACATTTATTGACCGTCACCAAAAGTAACCAAAAATATCATTGGTGATGGTTAATAAAAGATCGTCATTAGAAGTGTCACCAAAGAGAGAATTAGTGATGGGCCTTTAACTACCCTCACCAAAAGTGTCACCAATGAGAGAATTAGTGATGGGCCTTTAACGACCCTCACCAACAGTGTCATTGAAAATGGATTTGGTGAGAAACCATAAAGGACCATCACTATATACACTTACAACAATGCTTTCTTAAAGATCGTCACCATATGCGACATTGGTGACAGACCTTAAAGGTTTGTCTCAAGCATGACCCTCACCAATGACATTTTTTCTTGTAGTGAACTTCTCCCTCCCATTGACAAAGTCCTGATAATTGTGCCAACTCTTGGGAAGTCAAAGAAGAGCTAGGCTCACCATATCATCCTCGGTAACAGTAATTCTGACACTTCCCAACTCATCACGACAATGAGTGAACTTGGTCAAGTATTTTGGAATAGAGTCACCCTTCTCCATCTTGATCTTTCTAAGTTTTTCCTTCAGTGCCAACTTCCTATGGTCACTGCAGGTCATCAATTCCTTCCTCATTGAGTATGGAGTTTCCTTACCATGGATACTCGAGACAATGTGATATTGAACTCCCTCAAGGATAATCTGTCTGGCCTTTGCCACACACTTTCTCCATTCAGCCAGATCTTTAGCATCTGATGTTGGAGGCTTAGGAATGTCTCGACCAATGAATTCCTTAAGGCCATTGTCTTCCAACACTTCTTCCATCCTGTCCTTCCATGCTATGTAATTTGAGCTTCCTTACAAAGAATACTCAAGTCGCAACCCATAGAAAGACATATTGCTGATTTGAAGTATGAACTTGCAAATTCGATTTTCACCTGCACAAACTCGAAATATCCTCTTCTATACTGTCTCCAACTTCAATAACATGTATATTTTTCTATAGATTCAACATCTCATGTGATATACTAAAACATAAAACAAGAATCTCTTCTACTCTTCTTAGCGGAAACAAAAAATGATCGATGAAAATAATAAGAAGAAAAAGGAAGAATATCAATCACACATAAGACAATATTTCTCTAGGGAAATCAACTACTCAAAACCTCAACTATCTATATTGAATTAACCATAATATATGAGAAGAAAATTCAATTCTTTTTCACACTAGAATAATTCCCACACAAGTATGATCTAACTCTCTTCCTCACAAGCCAGCGCAAGCCAACACTTAGCCAATTTTGTTGCCTGCCAAGCCCCTACTTCCTTGTGCAATTCCTGAGAGAATTATCCCATATTTAATTAGGAAATGCTTCCTCCATAACTATGCAATCCAAACATAGGTCCTCAACTGATTGCATGCACTGTCTGTACAACTCGGAAAATTATACAACTGATAGTACACTATCCATGCACTCTAGTCTCAACTGGGTCTTCCTTTGAAATGAAATGCATGAGTTATTTATGAGTGAATATTTAGTTAGTTGATGTGGTACTGGGGATGCACTAGTGCACTACTGCACTTCTAGATCTGTACTAGTTCCTCCAACAGTTAGAACTATTTTAACTGACTATAACTCAGTTAGATTGAGTTATCTAATTACAACTCCAAATAACTCAACGTGGGCCCATAAAATTTAAGGATCACTCTACATGACTCTACATAGACTTCCAACTCGAATTTCCTAAGTCAATTAATTCAATTTAACTTAATTAAGTATTACAAGTTTCTATGAGAATAGAATTACAATTTTAATTCAAAATTTAATTCAAGGACAAATTAAATTGGAATTTCTTATTGCTATTTTTAACAGCTTCACACATTCGTATGGCATGCAATTAAATCAAAATTTAATCAATTTAACACAAGTTTCTATACCTTCCCTTAGTGTTTACTCACACTAGAAACACAAGGGTATGTATCCTATGCATACAACACTAGTATATATATATTTCTCTACATAGAGAAAATTAGTGCAGATCCATAGTCATAAGGAACCCTTTATCTACTTTCCTATGGTTAAGGTTATCATAACCTCATTCTTTTAATCATAGGAGAACCATCATAGGATAACCATGCACCATTCATACAATCAATACAACAATTAACTTAACTGTCTAGACAAAAACTTCATGGCACATGATACATATGAAGACACTTATCTTGAATTTGAATTTGGGAAACTGAGTCTAGGACAATGACTATCCACTTAACCATAAACAAACTACAACCAGTCGTCACTTGTAGTTGTCACCCCTGATCTAGATTCTAGAGATTGAGGTGATTTTTGCCTCAAGGGATTAAACTCCAAACTGCTAGTTGAAACATGGATTCAAAAGGTTCTCCCACCTCCACCCATCAACTATTTAAGCAGTCAAAAATTGGATAGGGAGTCCAAAGTCTTGTTACCTCCACCCTTTGTTATTCAACAACTAATATAATTTAGGGAATACAAATATACAAATCTCCACCCTTCAAGGCTACAACACAATGGTTCCACCTATCTTGGGGACTCTGGAACCCACTGTAAAAACAACCACAACAAGAAAGGCCTTCAGAAATCTTCCTTTCAGGAACCTAAGGAATAATCCTCCACCCCAACAATCAAGGAAGTCCAGAGAAAACCATATTGACACTCTTGCTAATGGGAAATCAAGGGGCCATTGTTCCTCACCCGAGAGAAATTTCCTCATGCCATCTTACCAACTGAAAATTGGTTTCCCTACTACATCTGTGTATTCCCTGCCTTCGAGATACCTTATATTTATCTCTCTTTTTCTTCCCCATTCATAGGTTATTCTTCCCCATTTTTCCTACCAACCAGCCTCTAGGACCACCTTCTCCTCTCGTATTAAGTTGTTCGAATGGGATTTTCCTCTTGGCCTTGATATAGTCCTTCAAGCAGTTACCTTTATCTTCCAAAATCTTGTCAAGATATCAAAATGGTGTCACCTGCCTATATGTCCCCTGTATTTTATTTTTTTTGGTTATTTTGTTGCAGTGGGTGGCCAACACACCTTATGAGCTTGCAATTTGCCCATTTTTCCTCTTTAAATTCTTGTCCCTATTTCCTTATCTACTGTTGCAAAGAATTACATTTTTTTCCTTTATTTCCAACTAATAAGAAAATACAAATTTCCATGAACCATCTAAGCTTTGTATTGTAAGAAAACCTTAAATATATCTACAACAAGTAACCTCCTCTATTCTGGAATGTATGTCCCTTGAATATGCCAATTAATTAATTACAATTTATTTTTAATGAAGGAATATTAAACAAGATGTCATAGTCCCCTCCCCCTTAGGGGGAACACCATCTTCGGTGTTCAATAACCATATATAAAAAAAACATGCTTTAGTCCAAGCATCATTAATTATGGACCTTTATATACACATATTGTTTCAACTTTTACAACATGTTATCACCTAGAATGAACCTTAGGCTGAAAGAAGGCAATGCTAGGGTAACCACAAACCACGCTTAGCCAAGTAGCTAACCCTACTAGGCCAGGAGAGTGCTGTCTCCGTAAGGATCTCAGTAAAAATGACTGGATCAGGTAAATGATATTAGGCTAGGTATAGTAGCACAAGGTTTGATTTTATTTGAAGGGGTTCTGCTGGATCGGGAGGAGCCAGACAATTTGGGCAAGGAAATTAGGTCAAAATTGCAGGGTGTTTGATGGGGCAAGGTAGGTATGAAGCTTAGCACTCTAGAGTTTGATGGGTGAGGTGATTCAAGACTGGTGAGAAGCTAGGAAGAGCATGTGATCATCATGGATCCTTCCTAAACTGTAGAAAACATAAACTGTGAATATTTTCCCAAAGCAAAGCATTAATGTTATGGATTCTGCCTATCAACTTGAAAACATCCACTTAGAAGCAATGAAATGATTAATGAAGTACAAAAACATTTAAACATATGATCACAAGAGAGGAAACTGAACTAAACACCATACCACATGGATCCCAAAGAAATAGCTGCAATTTTTTATTAATCTCCTGCTAAACTGATACAAAATGATGTCTTTTCAAAACCTAAGCATCCAACTGAGTCCAACCCTTTACAATGAGAAAGAAGAAGAAGATATAGGCATTGATTCAACCTCCTCCCATCCTCAGGGGTTGAATCCCTAAGATGAGGAGCTAATCTAACCAACACTGAACAAGAAACTGGAATCTAGGCATCCTAACAACTTGCCTCTAAAAGTGAGGAAACTGATTCATTTGTGCTCAAAATGACTTTTAATCTAATGAATCTACCCTCTACTACTAATTATCCATCATATTTACAAGCCAAGTCATCATTTACATTAGTAAAACATCCTCCATGAGAGAAAATCCAAGATCACAGTCAAAACACAGTGAAATGGCAATCCTGTGCAAAATTTGTCCTATGTGTAGCGCCATTGGTCCTATGCGCAACGCCACTTTTAGGTCCCTTTTGGAGGCCTTCCTGGCATCCAAATTGAGTTCATGATAGCTCATTGGAAATATATTCAAGTATATTTTCCAAAACATATGGAATTTCTTAATTTTAAGCTCATTTGAACCCTCAAAAGTTGAGTCTCCCAAGACTGCTTCTGCGTGTCCAAAAAGTGGTAGAAAGGTCATTTCTGGGGTGTTTTTTGACCTTTTGGTAGACAAGTTCTGCTCCAAAAGCTTAGAAAATGCATAGGGTGCATGTAATAATTGTCTTGAATCCAAAAATGCAAGCCATTTGTCCATTGGGCGTACCTAGGAAAAGCACAGTGCCAGTGGCGCTGCACGTAGAGTCAAGTTTCCTGGGTTAAAATTTCCAAAATTTTCCAAAGGAAAAAATTCCTCCAAATTTGATCAAAATTGGTGAGAAGCACCACTATCAAGCATCTTTATGAGCCAAGGAAGCTTCAGCAAGCAACCTAAGCCTATCTTCCTCCTTTTTTCCTTTGAGAGCCTGTCTCAGCCTTGCTTTCATCTGCTTGACCCTTATATTGCAAATTTTGTTTTGGGTCCTATAGTGGTAGGCCATGTGCCTGATGATTTGGTTGTCCCTATTGGCCCCTTGCAGAAGCTTCTCTAAGTGAAAATTGACCCTTTCAAGCCAAGTTTCTTTGATGTTGAGGTTCATCTCCCGAACTGTTACTACCACTATTTTCCTCCTCCTCATAATCTTTGTCTCCTTTGTCCATGTTTGCCAAGCTTTGAGGTTGTGTACTCCTAGAAAAGGGATGGAGGGGGGTGAGCAAGGGTGATTAGTAATAAGGGAAGGGGAAGTGATATTGTGGGGTATTTGGTGGACTAGGTGAATATGAAAATGAGTGGGAGGGTATGAACCATGAAGATGAGGGAAAGGGGCTAGGGTTTTAGGGTATTGGATGAAGGAAAAAGGGATATGGAGTGATATGGAGTGATATGTAGTGTTATGTAGGAGGGGTTTTGGGTTTTAGTGATAAGTGATGGGAGGAATAATAGGGGTTAGCATTTTTAAGTCATAAATAAGGGAGAGTCTAGGGTTTTACATTTACCATGGCAAATTATCCTCAAATGCATTAATTGCAAACCAATGATGAAGTCAAGGAACAACACTTACTTGTTTGAGGGGAAGGAAGACAAATTTGATGTTTTTTAGGTGGAAGGAGATCATTTTGCCCTTTCTGGCCCTACGTGTAGCACCTCCTATAGGCGCACACCACCCTTCTCTACGCGTAGCGCCATTGTTTTTTCCACTGAGAAAACTGGCCTACGCACAACGCTCTGGCCTCTACGTGCAACACCACTTCAAGCCGACTTTTGACTACCTTCCTGATGTCAAAATTGAGCCCATCATAGCTCGTTGGAAATCTATTCCTATCTAATTTCTAGAACATCTTGAATTTTTCAATTTGGAGCTCATTTTCCTTATCAAAAGCTCAATCTTCCAAGACTAGTCAAAATGTGCAAAATGAGGCCGCCAAAATGCAGAGTGTTGTTGCAGTCAAGCTTTGGAGGTGTTCCTCAACTCAAAATTTAGTGCATGATAGCTCATTGGAAATATATGTTTGTCTAGTTATCATTGGACTCATCAAGCAAGTCATTTGGACACTTCAGCTAGGAGAAAGCTTGATTTTACCAATGTCACTCCAGAAGTGCAGCAACTCTCCTATGGCAAATGATTGTTTAGACACTTCTCCCAAACCATGAGACCTGTGTAAAAAATGAAGGAGGTTTTTCTTCTTAGATCTATGATGGACAAAAGCCTCTCTCACGTTTGTCAAATTCATCTTTTCTTTCTTAGAAACATCATTTGAATAAAACCTATCCCGATGTGTTGAACAAGGGATTTGTAGAAATGAAGGGAAATGAAGGGGATGAGGGGCTTCTAAATTCTTCAGAAAATTTTGGGAAGTAGGGAGGTATGTTAGGAAGCAGGGGAAAGTTGAATTTCAAGGATTGAGTGAGGGGAAGGGGTCCAAAAGGGAAAAACACAGGCCTAGCCTAGAAAAGTGTCAAATTGTAGCAATATGCTAGGGTTGTGGGAAAATGATGAATTTGAGGGATATAAGTGATGGAAATTTTTTAATAAGGTATATTAAAGATAGGGGAAGGTGTATGAGGATTAGGATACAAGTTTTATTGATGATTTGACCATCCAATAAAAATTACCTTCAAAACCCTAGGAGAGAGAAATGAGCCTTACCTAAGCACAACTGAAGCACAAACAAGGTGTAAAGTGACCCATTGGAACTTGAAATAATGATGACAATTCTTTGAATGATAGTACACTCAGTCGAATGGTGACATGGACCAATACTTGGAAAACTTTGGAAGGAGTGAAAACAATCCTAGACCTAATACCTAGTGACCAAATTTTACTTGAAGACTCACTAAAATGACAAAAATTTGACTTTGACACCCCAAGACCACTTTATAAGAGCATATTTGATCACTGGTGGAAGGTTGCAAAGACTGACACTAACGAAACACATTTTAAATGCATAATGGCTTACATTGTAGTGTTTTCTTCTCAAAGATGTACGAAAAGAACCCACTTAATATTTTGGATGACAAACAATCTCAACAATATAAATGGCTGCTAAACATTGTAGATCTGTAGAAACTAGTAGAAACAAAACTTGCCAAAATTTTGATCTATGGCACAATCATAGTTAAACAACAAAAAGAAATAGTAATAACTCCAGTCGTCCAATGGAAACCAGATATACAAAGAATAGTTTTATTATAACACATGTGAAGGGAATAAATAAATGTTACTAGTCCCCCTCTATGGGATGGGTTCTTGGCTATGCTTAAATGTCTTTAGCTTGTGTATATTCTCTCTCCTCTATAATGTGTAAACCCAACAAAAGTATGGTGTGCGACAGTGAAAATAATCATAGTTACAATCGTGAGTGCAACAATGAAAATAATCAAAAGTGAATAATGAATGGAAAACCCTTCTATTTATAACAAAATATTATTAACCCCATTCTTGCAATAACCACTTGGAATATTTTATTTTTTTGGTTAGGAAGGAAAAAATATTTAAACTTTTATTTTGACATAATAAATAAATAAATAAATTATTTATTTATCATCTCAAGGAATTAGTTAAGGAATAATAAACAAATAAGAATTTATTTAGTTATTCCTAAGGGATTTAGTCAAATTTGACAAACAATAATAATTAATCAGTGATTAATTAATTATTCTTAGACAAAAATAAGATAATTAGTGATTTATCTATTTATTTTTCATGATTGGGTCAAATCTGACAAGGAATAATAATTGAACAATGGTTTAATTAATTATTCCTAGAAGAAAATCAAATAAATAGTGATTTATTTAATTATTCTTCATGGGTTTAACTATAAATTACTTAATAAAGGTGGTTTATTAAGTAATTTCTCATAGTGAAAGCAATTTTACTATGGTAAAATTGGCTTTACATGGTGTACTTCAATCCATCTATTAAATTAGGCTAGATGATCAATTTTTTGGTGATAATAGATTACCCCCCAACGTACGAGTGTTAGGAGAAAAACATATGACTAAAGTACATTGTAAAGACACAATCACTAGACAACACAGGGGAGAGAGAGAGAGAGAGAGAGAGAGAGAGAGAGAGAGAGAGAGAGACCAATAAAGCTAAAGTGAAAGAGGGGGTAATAATGCAAGTATCCTTTTATGTCGTGGTAGCGACCTCAATGAGGCGGGGGAGGCATACCCATCCTGCTGAGATAACTTAGTACAAAAATAATGGTTCGCCCAGAAACATAAAACTGAGCAATATAATGTGTCCCATATACATAATGCACCCGGAAAAACATGAGCAAGGACTGAATACAAATATATTGAGTACATGAGATATAATGACCCTTCCTTTAAAAAATGGGTGGGAGGGAGGGTAGAACAACTAGAGAAGCCTTGCTGAATAGGGAAGGGCTCTGTAAAACTGAATGTATAATTTGAAGGAGATGTGCATGCTATGAACATTGTGATCAGTAGGAACTGAACCCATCAAATATGTGGAACTGCATCTGAGGATGTAGCATAGTAGGAATGCATCCGAGCATGTGGGGAGCTACCTGAAGGGCCACCCTCTCATGAGGTCTGAAACATCTCACACACACCTGGGAATCACTAGTACAATCTACTGCATCACTGGACCATCAAGTGTATGAATCACGAACATGAAACGACCAAGTCAAAGGTTAATAATGAGACCCTCTAGTTGACTTGAGGCATAAAATAAGAATGGAAGCTAGAACCAAGATACACCACCCTCTAGGCCGTTCTTCTAGAATAAAAGAGATGATGTCAACAGAATGGGGCCCATGATAGGTGAGGCAATGAGGATCCTCAACTAAGGCAAGAGGTAAAATAGTAATGCGAATGATGGATTGACACTAGGGATAATGGAAAAAGTGGGTCTGAGGGACAAACATATGACTTCCCTTGTCAGAACATAAAGTGCATGGTTGACCTAGCAGCGACTGACTCAACTCTGGAGGGGATGGGGATAGTATGATTGGAGGCCAAAATGAGCAATACAGGATGAAAAGTATGCAAATATGGATGGAATACCATGACATGATATAATGGGACGTGAAACAAACTCCATGAATTCAAGGGTGACTCATCGCGGATGCTCTAAACAAGGGTTACTTGATGACACTGCCACACAAACTAGGCCCAGTGGGGACCATCAAAACATGAGTAAATGATTGTTACACATGACGAAAATTGACATATGGTACGGAAAGTATTAAGGGGAGGTGGACATCAAAGTACAAGTGTCACTTTATGAAGAAATTCAATTTTGAGAGGCGACGAAGTGACCCTTCTTGGAAAAATGACTTCCTGGTAAAGTGTCAAATAATAAAAAATGGAGGAAGACCCATTATAGTACTCAGTAAGATTTTTCCAATGGTGTTGGCAGTTCATCAAATGGAGCCATAGTCTGGTTGCAATGTGCGACAAAAAAATGTGGGTTTTCCTATAAAAAGAACATTTTCCCTCTAATTTGATAGGAGGAGAAGGCCCTAAATCTTGTGGAGATCATAGCAGACAAACCAACCGTCAGAATCAAGATCAATTAATTTCAGGAAAGTGGCCTTACTTGTCTAAATATGGCCTTAATGCTTCTTGGAATGGTGGTTCCTGGTGAAGAATTAAGGGAAGAGGAAAATGAGAATGAACTACTAGAGGAGGTCTAGAATCATGCTCATCCACGAAGTCAGACATGGGGACTATGTGGAAATAGAGTAGAATATTTGAAGATATGGTATCAAAAATCTACGATATACGATGTGCATATGGCTTGCAGTAGAGGCTAGTAGCACAAAATATCTAAGGAATGGGAGAATAATCGACCATAGCTAGATCCAGTGGGATCTAGGCTGAGACTTATGTTAATCTATTGAGAAGATGGCCAGGGGAAAACCATCATATCCCCAAGCATGGGATACTTCCCGCAAGCATATGTGATGGAGGGGATTGATCTGGTATGCAAAGCTGGGAATGATGCCCCCTAGCAGGGGGAGTTTGTGGAGTGCCATTGTGTTCCAAGTGCTTGAAAAAGGGATTCAAGCATCTCTACCCAACTTGGCGCGAGATCGCCCAAACGATGATAAGGAGATGTAGGGGCCTATGTGCCCCCCCAGTATGCTATGGGCGTAATGGATGTATTTAGAGTGGTGGACTCCAAATACTTATATTTTTTATGTGATACATAATATGATTATGCATTTTTATATGATGATGATGGTTCACCATGTGTTTTGTTTATGGTTTTCTTCTGTGGTATACATGTGATAAATGCCAATCTAGAATGTTATTTTCAATGGTAGCTACATAGTTATTTTGGTCTCTAGGAACATGATTGATGGTTTCAAATTCATGTACTCACAACTTAACTGATAGATATTTTCTAAATAGTACTTGGTTTTGCACATGATACATACCATTCCATTGCATGACAAGTAGCAAGGAATCTAAACGAACATGAAGTTGAAGGATGCGATGAGCGAGGGCATTGACTAACAAACCTATCACTACATCATATTTGGCTTGATTATTGGTGGTAGATCCAATGCACACGCCATTCAAAAGGACTAACATATGCAAGGGGGTAAAAATGGCTTAGGCTGCCGAGGCTAGATTCCTGGAGAAGTGACTTGAACCGTTAGGATGACCGATATACGATGTGGATGATGGATCCATCTGAAAGGTGCAAAATACAACATATGAGATGGTGCAATCTACCTAACTTCATGATAGAAATAAAGACATGCAAATCAAATGGATATGCTATGAGTGACATTTCTTGAGGTAGAGTGCACTAGGAGAATTAGGAAGGTAGTGGCCTTCAGAATCCTCCAAACAATATGCTCCCTTACCTAAGTGCAAGGGTAATCAGGGGTAGTCATAGCTTCCATGATGTCCATATCAGAATGGAACATGGGTGGACAGGAGGAAGACTAACTACATGATGCGGCAACAATACTTGGTGCATCAACTTGAGAGAGAAGGTTCATATACACATCATATGGAATGGTAGACGATGAGCTAGTAGATGGAGAATCTAAGGATGTGGAGACCTGGTATTTTGTCGAAATAGGTTTGATAGAAGTGTGCACAAAAACCTCAGAAAGGTTTTCTTGTGAGGAACTCAAGGATGGCGATAGGTAAAGTATACGGCCTCTAGTGTTCATCCTCTCGACATCAGGGGGAGGGATCACAATGGTGGGACCAGAGTCCCCTTGTTCTAGTTGACAAGGGGTACCAGAATCCATGGATAGAGGAGTAGATGTTCCACTATGAGTGGCCTCGTATTCGTGAAGCGCTTCAAGGCAATTGCGAAATTCATCAAGACGAGGGAAATAATGGGAATAGTGACCATGATGATCACACAAGGCACAAGGGTGATTTGTGCATAACATTTTGAGTTTCTTGGGTGGACCCAACAAGTTAACAAGGACTTCAAGGATTTTGAATCAGGGAACGTTTCATGAACCAAAGGTTTAAGTTGAGGAAGTTCAAGACAATTATTGGTGGCATGCCCAACAAATTTACACAAAGCGCACAGAGGTGATGACTTTGGGGCTTTAGGGGCTGGAGGAGCTTAGGGGGCCTTGTCATTAGGTTCTTTCCTCTTAGCTTTTCCCTCCTATCTGGATTTTTTCACAATAGGAGTCGGTTCTTGTTGAGGTTGGACAGGGACTGAAGCAATGGCAGGGGCCGTGGGGAACAATTGAACCAGGGTCAAAGCGTGATAAGGTCTTGTTGTAGAAGCTACAACCAAACTCCAAAATTTTGGCCTGCACCCAATTTCAGAGCCTCCCTTGAGAGTTTCACTTGATGACTACACACACTCAGGTTCACTCCACGAGCTCGTGTGAGTATTAGCATTCGCCTTGCTTGTTCCTTTCACCAATTCTTACATGTTGATGTCAAAGTCATGCAAACATTGTTCTGGTTATGCTCAAAGACTTTGCTTCGTGTGTACTTGTTGTGTTTGCTATGAAAGGATCTGTCGTGCTCATGCACAAAGTCACATCCACTATCACACAAGTGTTGTCACGGTCGATCAACGATCAATCATGAGTGTTTCCCTTGTCACTTGCACCATCGATCAATCATGTCGAACATGTGTGTTTGGTTGGTTTGATTTGTCACGTTGTCAAGTCATGTTGGTGTGTGTTTGTAAGATCACGTTTTCATGTTTCACTCATTCACACACTTAGTCAATTTGCTCAGTTTTTACAACCAGACTTCCCTCTGATAGCCGGACCATCGCCCCGCCATCGACTCGATCGACTGTCACCCAGAATAGCGCAGAAGCACCAAGCAAGTCTTTTCAAGCTACGCTGCCTACAAGAAATTCAATCAACCTTCATCGAAGACTCCACGCACTTTTCCATGTGGAGGCGAAGCTATGACACACCATGAAGACATCCATCACCCAGCAGCACTGCAGCTTGACATGCACTCCAACAACAGCACGAATGTACCAGCACTGTCATGTTGAGTCATGTCATAAGTCATGTTGTCCACATCTCTACTATGGGCCATGTTGTTAATGAATGTAATGTAACGTGGAGGTCCAAGAGATGCACTTGTTGGACAAAGAGTCATGTAAAGATGAAAATTCATGGAATTCAACAGTCATGAGGGTAGTCGAACAACCACAAGGGTCAGTTTCACCCTTGGCTATAAATACCCCCTCATTTGTACATGCAAAGGAATTTTTCACCTCAACTCCTCCCACATAGCCAAGAGAGTCTGCTATCTTTTCTTTGAGGAGTAAGTAGTGGCTCCAACATCCCTCACACGGGGTTAGTGATGTATGGTGTAACGATGTGTCTTATAACTTTCTCTTGTAAGACTAATCTTTAACACTTGTAATGCATGTTACTTGAACCTGTGTTTAACACTTGAACTAATTCACTTGTTGTAATAGACATATGTTAATGAAAATGTGTTCTATATGTTATTAACACTATCTCACCCATGTAGACTACTCTCCCAGACATTAGACAAACCTTTCACATGGAACTTGCTATAACAACCGTTGTACTTGCGCATACTAATCGTTGAGTGTTATATGTGTTATATTTCCTTGTGTATTGTGACTGGCGCATCCATGTGGACTATTCCGCCAGAAGCTGGGCATGTCCTGTTGTGTTTTGTGTTCCTAGTAGAGTTGGGACTTCTCCCAACCAACTTGGGACTCACTCCCACCCTCTCCCTCTACGGTGAAAGAAACATTGACACAAGTGACACTTAGACTCACCAGGCACACGAACCTCACTTCTCAGAAGAGAAAGCATGCCACTCTCTTGTGCTAACAAGTAAGAGTTGAGGCAAATATTTAAGATAATGAAAATTGGGCCATCATACTGGATGGGACTCCTACACTAAACGACATGAGGTCTAGTTGGGACTTCATACCGGGGAGATCCCCTAATTTTGGTGGGTCCAACACCGACAACATTTTGGCGCTAGAAGTAGGGCCAGATGAAAAGATGAGCCTGTACATCTGGGTTGAATCTCTTACCCAACGAATAATACACGATTTATGCTCCTAGGGTGTTTCTCTCATTTCTCCCTTAATAATTTATCAATCCTCGATGAGCTTCTCGATCACTTGTCCTTGTTAAAGTTTGACGGTGAGGAAAAAACGTCTATAACCAAGAAAATTTATGATTTTCTTCATTTCTATGAATCTCATGAAATCGATAGTGATGAGCTTGTTTGCATACTCTTCTTCCTCACCCTTGAAGGTCGTGCTAATCGATGGTTTCATACCCTACCACCTGCTTCCGTCCATTCCCTTCTTAGTTTCCTCAAGGAGCTCCATCAAGCCTTCGATGAGTGTGACCACCAAGATGTCTATGAAAGAATCTCTCATTTAATAATGAAGCCTGGAGAATTAGTTGAGGACTTTGCTACCTACTTCCTTCACCTATGTCACAGAATTCCTGAGTAGTTTGTGGACCTTGAGTTCACGAGCCAAGAGCTGAAACGCTTGGCTCATGTCTCCCGAAATGGTGAACTTCCTGATTTCCCTTATTCCTCAACTCTTGTGGATCATGAGACACCTCATGTCTTGAAGAGGCCCCCCCCTTGCAGCAGTTCCAAAGTTGAGAAATCTACGCATCATGTTCCCAATCCATCTGCTCAGCTGTCTCTCGCCCCAATGGAGGAAATTCCAGAATGGTTAGGAAAGCCTATGGAGAAAACTCATCCCTCCATTTCACAAGAGGAAATCACCATTCCTAACCCAAGTCTTGAGTCTAATATACATATCTTCCATCCTCCATCATCTACAAGCCATGACTCCTTGCACCATGACTCGCTTGAGCGATCTACTTCACAAGCTAGCTACACGCACTCTCTTGATTCTCGAGCTGCTGGCTCAAGTTGTAGTCATGTGCAAGGCAGTCTCATCATACAAGCAGATGAGTAGGATGGTGAAGACACAATCAATTCCTATCAAAACATTGAGTTTCCATTCTTGATCAATCCTCGATTCGCGAATCTTGGTGAAACATCATGCACAATCAATTCTTTTGATCAACCTCTATTCTTGGGCTTTCATCACTCCCATGCTTCCATATGTTGTGATGAACACCCAAGCATATCATATGATCCATATTCATCTCATGTACACTCTAACTCAGATCTGGAATGCACATCAGTCAAAGTAGACATCCATATCAAAGCTTCCTCTGCACCTCACTTGCATGTGTCCTATCATTCACAGCACATCAACATGCGTCGGAGACACTCCACATTCTATTGCTTCTTCATTTTATGAGTTATCACCTCGATCAACATAAGGCAATGAGGTTGTCCATAATGAAAATAGTCTCAACACATAGGACTCTTCATGGAAAATTTTAGGGGCTAATATTCACAGGTGGGCTAATTTTCCACGATTTTTCCAAATACAATATTCACTAATTTCCATTTTTTATAAAAATAAGTTGCCCAAATTTTACAATATAAAATTATTTTACCCTAAAAATTCCCAACATTATACAGATAGTATATATAAAGTCATTATAAATTTGAATAACTTTACGAATACATCAATAAACATTTTATAGTTTGCATATTAGGGACTAGTGAGATTCACGAGTGTTTTTAAACTTCAAGATAATTTCTCATCCTTAAAATTTCCCCTGGGACTCTTCCAACTCGTCATCATCTTCTGTGTTGCATGAAGATAGCTCGTCAAGTCAGCTTGCTGAAAATTTTGATGAAGCTTGTGACAAAGATGGCTGTCATCCTAAGAGAAGTTTTGAAATCAGTAATAACAACCATCCTCAAGCCATGCATGATCTAGTTCACATCCCCAAATGCAATTTGTCAATTCTAGAAGGTTCCGGGACATGCCAGGGAGTTGAGGCACTTGAACGTCCGTTGATGGTTATGTCAGGACCTTGCGACTCTGGTAAGCCTGTAAAACCAAATCAAATCTCGTTTCTGACGCACAATCTGTCTATCTGCATGGTTGCACTCGATGTGGATCCCCGTGTAAAGAATATTTACTATTCGGGGTATGATATTTCAAAATTTTAGATTTTCAGTAATGATCAAATCCACGATTCCGTTACCACATGTCCGTCTTCATGCACCTCTCTTACATCCAATTCAGGTTGGGAGTGCCCATCCCTCATCCAATCATGGGATAGTGAAGTTAATAATCTCAATGACTATCTCTATTTGGAATCACACTTATTAGATGTTCTCTCTCGTAATCAGCTCCTTGGTATTTTTGAAAATTTTTCATGTCAAATCTACCCACTCATCACATCAACAACCTCCCTATGTGATGATGAGTGCACTAGCTATCATGCGAATCAAGTTACTGTCATTTCGCCACACCCCAAAAGGTTTCACACATTCACAGTGCTGGCATCCTTTCTACATTTCTGTGATGACCATGATGCCTGTGCACTTTTTCACTAGTTGCAGGTGGGTGTTCTATCATGCCTAGCACACAACGAACTTGTCTGCCTCATTCAGAGCATTCGCATGATTGTTCAAAAGGTTTCTTTGCTCATGTCAAACTGGGAATACGACATCTCGACCGACTGGTCTGAGTTCTCTTCTATCTATGGTGGATGTCATGTAGTTTATCATTTTCCCAAAAATACATCTAATGACAGTTGCTTCACGCACTATGATCTTCACCATCTAACATCTTCCTTCTTAGACTTCTGTCAAGAAAGTGAGGCACTTCATCCTTCACTGATGGCTATGGCATGCCCTCACTGTCTTAACATGAATGATGAGAATGACTAGATCTATCTATCTGTATCATATTCCCATAGTGATCCCCTCTCTCGAATTAGGAATCCATCTTCTCAAACATCACGAATCTTTTAAAATAGCCATCATGAATTTTATGATCCAATCGCTGGAAAAATCTTACTTGGAGATTCATGTTGTAGGTAACAAGCTTTAGTCCTTCCTCACACTCGCTTAGAAACTTGGTGTATAACAACACACAATCGCAAGAGGCCTCCGAGTTTTGTTGAAAAATGGTAGTCATAGAAGATGTAAGCATGTGTGTTGGGTGGTTGTGACACATTCTTCTGCAAACAAGAGAGACTTTCTCTCTCATGTGCAAGTTTTTCAAATTTTTTCATTTTCTGTTGCACACTATTTTTTATCTGTTTTAATCGCTCGTATCTTTGCAACTGCAAGTCAGGTACACCTATGGTGGCTTCTTTGGAATTTTCATTTCACATGACCTTGACCATGTAATGTAGGAGTAGGAGTAGTGTTTGATTTTTCGCTTGTCTTTACTTTCTAATTTGCATGTTTGTTTTCTTGCTGACTTGGTTTCTTTGCTTGCTTGTTGTTGTTTTCACTTTGTTTGCTTTTGTTACTAATTTTATTTTCGTTTGTTTGGTTTTCTTAATATATTACTATTTTTGTTTTCAGAAATAAGTGTCGCCAACTAATACGGTCTGGCTTTTGAATAGTGTATGTGGCTGAAACTTGAAGAGACTTGTGACACTGCAGCACTTGGCCAGTCTTGTGTCCTTCTTCTCTATGCTTGGTTATAACCTTCGGCCGATGAAGTCTTGATGGAAAATATGAACCGTCTACAAGGGAACTTTTGGTCCAACCATGAACCTGTGTCCACACTAGGAATCTCCATGCCTGTACTCAGCATTCTACTATGTGTGTTCAAGCTCATCTAACCAGTCGAAACAGAGAAGGGGAAAATCTAAATGAGAAAACCTATGTCATAGGTCTTACATGCTTCTCAGAAATCTCTTCTTCTCTCAATAAGTCGGGATCCCTCTTCCGCCCCAAAAATAAATAAGTGCCTATGCATAGTCCTCTTGAAAAATACAAAGGCAGAGAAAGAGAAAGGCTTCCTGCGTGAAGAGGTGAAGCATGAAACTCCACCGAGGTACTGACCAGGCTCGCTAGTAGTGGAGAAATGTGTGCGTTCCTATGTGACTCCACCCAGGTACTGTCTAGGCTTGCTGGTAGTAGAGCAACACCAGAGATGAAAACTTATACTTTGAAAATATTCAACTCACAAGCCAAACTACCGTTCCTAGATTCGAAACACTGTGATCAAGCTAAACTTTTGATTGTGTTCGTCTGAGTTGGAAAAAGGTAAACCACATATGTCCATGGCATAAGTGGGGAAGCCAAAGTAACTTGCAAAGAATTTCAATAATCCTCGAAAGACCAAGGCCTTGTGCTATCAATGAACCAAAACAGAGAAGCTGGAGTTCTCCTAGTGTGTCACCAAGTGTTGTAGCGGCTACAACCACCCTCCAAAAATTTGGCCTGCACCCAATTTTAGAGCCTCCCTTGAGATTTTCACTTGATGACTGCACGCACTCGGGTTCACTCCGTGAGATCGTGTGAGTCTTAGCATTCACCTTAATTGTTCATTTCAACAAGTCTTGCATGTTGATTTCAAAGTCATGCTTGCAAACATTGTTCAGGTTATGCTCAAATTCTTCGCTTCGTGTGTACTTGTTGTGTTCGCTATGAAAACATCTAGTGTGCTCACACACGGAGTCACATCCACTATCGCAAAGTATCATCATGGTCGATCAATGATCAATCATGAGTGTCACACTTGTTGCTCACACTATTGGTTAGTCATGTCAAACATGTGTGTCTGGTTGGTTTGAGTCACCGTGTCCTCAAGTCATGTTAGTGTGTGTTTATAAGATCTCAGTTGCATCTTTCACTCATTCACACAATTAGTCAATTTTCTCAATTATGATGACCAAACTTTCCTATGACAATTAGACCATCACCCCGCCATAGACTCAATCGACTGTCACCCAGAACAGTGCAGAAGCACCAAGCAAGTCTTTTCAATCTGCATTGCTAGCAAGCAATTCAATCAACCTTCATGCTAGCCACCTAGAGAGTCAGACATGAGAGCCACCCCAGGAATGAATCCCCTAAAAAATTGCACAGAGGATGCAGACCTTGCGCACTCCAGTGGCTAGGAAAATTGTGCAGAAAGGATGGACAGACACCGAGTGCTCATCCCTTTCTACCTTAGAAAATTGCACAGTTATTTTAGTCAATCCTCCCAACTATCGACAAGCTGCTCATCCAAGAAATTGCATAGTTTTCATGAGCAGGCCCTCTACTGCCCAGTGGTCCGCTCAGCTCAGAAATTGCGCAGAGATGATCAGCAGGCCGGCCTCCTAGCCTCAGTGTAGTTTCTCTCGTCAATAGCTCCCAGCAGTAGACTGCCAGTTCCCTCCAAGAGTTGTGTAGTTTCTGTTGCCAAGCTCCCAGTAGTTGACTGCTAGTTCCCCTTGGGAATCTGCTGCGAGTGACCCAGCATCGAGCTTCTTATTCCCTCCAGGAATTATGTAGCTTTGGTTGCTAGGCTCTCGGCTAGTTCCTCCAAAAAACTGTGCAATTTCTACCTGTTGAGCCTCCATGCAACCCAGCGTGTTCCTCCAGAAAATTGCGCAAATTTTATTGTCAAGCCCTTACTACCCACTCATTCCGGAAAATGCGTAGATTCTGTCTACCTTTCCTTCCAGTAGCCCAGATTATCTCTCACAAAATTTGTGAAGTTTTGCCTTCCAACTGAGCTAGACGTCGCAGACAGTCACTGTCAACATGGATTTCCCATTGTCATCACCCAGTGACTCTTATGTCGTTTTCATCAGCAGTTCCTGGAGCCATCATCTTGCCTCACAACCTTGCTAACTCTCCTGGTCACTTGCATTTGAAATGATCACGTGTCATGGTAGACTAGGAGTTTTTTGGATTTGATGTCATCTCATCATGAGTGACTTGACATACAGGTACACCAAAAAACATGGCGCGACGACGAATGGGATGAACAAAGGGAGCACATGTAGAAGGATAGGTTCACCAATGGACAAATGAATAATATATGCATGCGAAGAGATGTGCCCACAAACATATGATCGTGCAAAGATGTGTTCACAGATGGACGAATGAGAAAATATGCAAGATGTGCTCACAGATGGATGAATAGATGAACATGCACCTTTCACAAACAAATGAACCTGTCAAGCCTTCCAACATAAAAGCAAGGAGAAATGTGCCAAAGCAACATCAAGCAGACCAATGACCATCGAAGACTCTGTGCACTTTGCCATGCTGAGGTGAAGTTATGACACACTATGAAGACATCCATTACTCAACAACACTACAACTTGACATGCACTCTAGCAGCAGCACGAATGTACCAGCACCGTCATGTCGAGTGATGTCATGAGTCATGTTGTCCACAAATCTACTGTGGGCCATGTTGTCAATCAATGTAATGTAACATGGAAGTCTAAGAGACCCACTTGTTGTACAAAGAGTTAGTTTCAACCTTGGCTATAAATACCCATAAGGGTTAGTCGAACAACCACAAGGGTTAGTTTCAACCTTGGCTATAAATACCCCCTCATTTGTACATGCAAAAGACTTTTTCACCTCAGATCCTCCCCAATAGCCAAGAGAGTTTGTTATCTTTTCTTTGAGGAGTAAGCAGTGGCCCCAATGCTCCTCACACAGGGTTAGTGATGTATGGTGTAACAATGTGTCTTCGAACTTTCACTTAATTCAGAAACTTGCTAACATGCTAGCACACTTTCACACATGTAATGTATTTGTTGTAAGACTAATCTTTAGCACTTATAATGCATGTTGCTTGAACCTTTATTTAACACTTTAACTAATTCACTTGTTGTAATACACATATGTTAATAAAAATGTGTTGTATATGTTTTTAACATTGTCTCGCCCGTGTAGACTACTCTCCCAGACATTACACAAACCTTTCGCTTCGAACTTGCTATAACAACCGTTGTACTCCCGCGGACTAATCTGCTGAGTGTTATAGGTGTTATCTTCCCTTGTGTGTTATGACTACCGCATCCATGTGGATTATTCCGCTCTAAGCTACGCATGTCCTTTTGTGTCATTTGTTCCTAGCAGAGTTGGGACTTCTCCCAACCGACTTGGGACTCACTCCCAGCCTCTCCTTCTATGGTGAAAGAACCGTTGACACAAGTGACACTTACACTCACTATGCATGTGTACCTCACTTCTCAAAAGACAAAGCAGACCACTCTCCTATGGTGACAAGCAAGAGTTGAGGAAAATCTTTAAGATAATGGAAACTGGGCCATCATACCAGATGGGACTCTTACACCAAACAATGTGAGGTCTAGTTGGGACTTCATACTAGGGAGATCCCCTGATGTCGGTGATGAGCCCCAATTTTGGTACAATTTGGGCTCATTTTGGCCTATTCTACTTGCTCAAACCATTCATTTTTTACTGCTTATGCATGCATTTCTTAGTTTATTCATGTTGTTTGTAGGAAGAAGGGTAGGCACTCTATCTACGTGACTAATGCATTGTGATTCCAGGTTTTGGCATTAAAAGGGAGCAAAAGACAACGAAAAGGAGACAAGGAGACAATGAGGTGGCACTGCTGACTTTTAGGAGAGGATGTCCACGGTCTTGGGGACATTCCTCGTGATTCCCACCAAGAACTCCGAGCTCCAATCCATCTCCCCTCCGAGCTTAAGAAGCAGCCAACTGTCCTACAGGAACAACAGTTATAACTGTTCTACAGGAACAGTAGTTATGACTGTCCTACAGGATCAGCAGTTAAACTCGAAGTTGGACAGCCGAGCTCCTAAAATCAAGGACACTTGTTGGATCATCGTTTTTGTATAAGTGTAGGGGCCTTAGCCTTGGATAGGTTGTTGAAACTCTCGTATTGCTATTGTAATTTTGGAGCACAGTTCAGTTTTCGTTCCTTTTTGTAAGCCAATTTGGCATGACATCAGATTATGAATAAAGAAGGCAGTTTGTGATCTAGTTCTGAGTTTCTTAAGGAGACTATAGCTCTCAGGTTAGGGCCCAACCTGAGAGCCATAGATCCCCTCTGCTGAAGTGTTGTTTCCATTTCATTTCAGCACTTTGAGCTTTCCTTTGCACATGCAATTCGAATTACAGGTTGTTAAGTTGGTCTTTTTCATGAGTTAGATAGGATTTGCTTATGGTGAGTTTGTTTACAGTTGTTTAGTGTAGCAGAGGATAGATATAGTCCATTGGAGCTCCAACAAAAAGGGTTGTTAAGGCTCACTGCCGTCTCATTTGGGATTGGGGTGCAGTCCATGACTAACCACCAAAACACGCATTTCTTTATTTCATGATTGCTGCAAACACAGTCACGTTATGTTAGATGCTTCCTTGTCATTCACACCTGCACCACACTCCTTTACCATAGCTTCATGCACATTCTCCTTCACGTTTTGGATTGCTGTTCATTGAATTTACAAGCACAGGTAGTTTAGGTTAATGCATTTTCGGTTTGGTAACAGTCACAAGCATTTGTTTCACTTGCACTGCCCTCTCTCGTCCATTACCTCATTCTCCATCTTGATCACGCATGCAACACATCTCCTCGACCTTTACCCCGCTCTGTTATCTCCCAAAGTCTTCCACTGCTCACGTACTTCCATTCTCTAGCCCTTTCATTGACCTAGCCCTCTATCTTCCAACCTACTCCCTACATTCACTCCCTATCCTATTCCTCCACTTCTACAGCCATCACCAGCCTCATTCCTACCTTACACATTTCCCCCTACCATTTCATCACTCCTCCATCACGCCAAACACTCACGGTAGGTCATCCTGTAGCCGTTTGTAGACATCCTGTAGAAACCAGAGTATCCTGTAGGATCCCCTGCAGACTTCATGTAGGAGGCCACTCACTCGGTTGCCGAGCTTCTGAATGCGAGGAACCTCTGTGGATGGATGCTAAGGATCCCTAGGGACCTCTCCTAGCCTTCCCAACCTGTCCCACGTTCTCCTTCCTTCTCCATTCCATCTGCATAACCAAACCCTAATTAGCACACAATCACAATCATTCCACACACTTAAAGGAAAAAATACAAAAACATGTCTTTTATGATGCAAGCAGCTTAGATCCATGCATTTTCACTTATTAGAGGTAACAGCAGCATTGGTAGAAGTTTCCTTCACATTCTTTGCATTATAGAGGTTAGACTAGTTAAATTAGGGTTTCCTAGGTTTACATGCTTTGATTTGCTTTCAGTTCAATTTTGTCAAGTAGATTAGTCTCCTTTGAGCTAGCTTTCGTCCATCATTGATAAAGCTTCTTCTGTGAGCCTATAGAAGTTGGCTTGAACCCTAGCGGACTTGTGCCAGCTGACCAAGTGACAGCTGCGACAAGAGCTAGTACTTGTGCATACAACACCGTCGCTTCCAAGTTTGTACGAACTACCGGGTTGATAAAATGAGAGACAGGAAGCCCCAGGAGTTGTAGCATTATTGCTACAATACTGGAGCTCACCATCTTTTTTGGAGCTCAGTAGTTTATTTCATTTCCATTCTGCAAAAGTAGCTTAGTATTTCCTGCTTTCATAGATTAGCATTTCCTGCTTTCATAGCTTAGTATTTCCTGCTTTCATAGATTAGCATTTCCTGCTTTCATAGACTAGTATTTCTCGCTTTCCTAGATTAGCTTTCTAATTCTGCAATTTCATTTGAGCAAGATAGTTAGTTGTAGATCACTCTGTTTCAGTTTTGCAGGTACCAAAGAAAAAGCAAAAGCAATCAAAAAAAAAGAAAAGTCTTTCCCATTTCATGCCTCGTAGGAACCGAGATAGATCAGGAAAATTCCTACCTAACACCCCCACCACATCACTTAGTCACCCTTCACTCTTCGGTGGCGACAGTGATCCAGAGGAAACTATAGGTGAACATCCCGAGACATACCAAAATCCTATAGAGGAAGAAGAGTTAGAGACCACTCCATCCGAAGCTATGGCTGACAATAGAGAAGATGAGAGAATAGAAGGAGCTTTCCCCATCCGAGTGACCAATGGAGATATGAAAATGAAAAACATTAGCCCCTCCGCCTTGCCTCACTTCCATGGACTGACCACTGAGGATCCTGATACCTTCTTGTTTGAGTTTGCTGTCCTTTGTAGAACCTATGACTATACTGAAGATGAGCAAAAGCTAAAACTTTTCCCTTCCACTCTCAAGGATGCAGCATTACGCTAGTTCATGGGTTTGCCTGGGAATAGTATCACCACATGGGCTCAGATGCAGCAAGCCTTCAACACCAAGTACCGGGATTATTGTAGGTCCAAGGAAACGAAGGGGGAAATCTTTCGGATGACCATGGGAAACGATGAGTCTTTAGAGGATTATGAGGAAAGGTTCCAACTTAGTTACAAGCGGGCCAGGTGCACACTTGACCCTGAATCCCTTAAGTTGGTTTTGCTCCGAGGAGTACCTGAAGATCTCTTAGATACCCTTCACATGTTAGCTGGGGGGGACATTTACCAACTGCCTTATGAGGACATCAAAACTGTGTTTAGAAATCATTCTAGGGCAGCTAGGAAATGAGGTAGAGGAAATCTCCTCTCCACTGGTGTCCCTTTCTCCAAACATGAGTTTACAAACCAATTAGAAGATCTTAAGAGTGAGGTGAGACAGACCATTGCCATGTAGCTGGACACATTCAGGATCCAGCAGAAGAAAGAAGAAGCTGAGAGAGCCCTGGCTGTCTTCTGCCCTAGGTGCACAAGAAGACATCCTACGAACGAATGCCCATTGCATTCGGTTGAAGTGTGTTTCGTTTGTGAGGAGGACCACCCAACAAATCAGTGTCCAACCTTACCTGGGTTTAAAGCCATGTACCAAGGAACCGAAGCCCCCACTGAACCTCTCTACTTCATCAACCAAAGGAGGCCTCAAGGATCTAGACCTTATCAGCAGGGGATGCAAGGGGCATCTCAAGCTTATTACAACCCCAACCACTCGACTCCCATGCCTTCCTGGGGTCCCCCTGCTCATCCTTCTTGGTCCATGCCTCCTCCATGGTCTTATCCACCTCAGTACCCTACTCAACCTACTTCTCATCCATATCACTCGCATACCCAGTCGCAGCCTCAATGGAGTGCTCCTCAGTCGCGGTGGAGGCCCCAATACAACACTCCTCCTGCCATTTTGCCTCCACCACCAGTTCAACCTCAGCCTTTACCTCCTGCTCCTCCAAGGCAACCTCAGATGCCTGCTCAACCGAACCCGAACCCCAACAATAGACAGGCTCAGCAGGTATATACTGGGGAGATCTCATGCCCTACCTATGCTGTGGAGATCCAGGAGATCAATCTTAGATCTGGAAAGACTCTTCCAGATCGCCAACCTCCTCCCCCAGAGGATGAGGAAGACCATCAGGAAAGTGAACCAAAGCCTATTCCACCCTTTCCTGAGAGACTTACAGCCACCACACAACCCAACCCGGAAGAAGATGAGCTTCTGGGAGAGCTCAAGCAGTTGTGTGTGAAGATACCCCTTCTCCAGGCCATCAAGGATGTGCCAATCTATAACAAGCTGGTTAAGGAGAAGTGTTTCAAACATCCAGGCAGACGGAAGAAAGATGCTTCAACTATCAATGTCATAGGACAACTGTCTGACCTTATGCTAGGACAAGTCATCTGCCCAAAGTACTTAGATCCTGGAAGTCCTGTAGTAGATGTCCACATCAATGGCACCATCATACCCCACACCCTGATTGATCTGGGGGCTGCCATTAATGTAATGACCAGGGATACCATGCTCAAGCTCAATCTTCAAGGTTCCTTGAGGAAGACCTCGACAGTACTGCAATTAGCAGATCGCTCCACTGTGACTCCCGAAGGGATTGTGGAGGATGTCTTGGTCTCTATTGACTCTTGGGAGTATCCTGCAGACTTCCTGGTTCTGCAACCAAAGGCAAAGCTTACTGGATATCCCCTCATTTTGGGAAGGCCTTGGTTAGCCACTGCAGATGCCTATATCAGTTGTCGTGCCGGAAATATGACCATAAAAAATGGTCCTATGTCCAAGCAACTTGTCCTATACCCTCCTGCCCAACCCTCTTTGGAGCATGACTTACCACTCTGGTTGGAAGAAGGAGAAGAAGACGAGGTGTATTCAGCACCTCTATGTACCATAGAAACCAATAGAAGAAATCCTCCAACCGAGGATGATTTGATTGAGACCCTGATCCAGAATCCACCTTCCAGTGCACTATCTTTAGAGAAGTTGGTGGAGGATGCCCAAGCTAGCACCTTAGTGGACCTTTGTACAACCAGCCCTGTCACTCCCAGAGTCAAAAGTGTGGAGTTCGGCCCTGAGAGAGCATTAAAGATCAGCTCCTCCCTATCTCCTTCCCAGGAGAAGGAGTTGTGTAGCCTATTGGCCAGCCACTTAGATGCTTTTGCTTGGAGCTATAAGGAGATGAAAGGAGTCCATCCCTCGGTCTGTACCCATCATATATACATCAAAGAGGATTGTAAACCAGTTAGGCAACCCCAGAGGAGAATGAATCCAGCCCTTAAGGACATTGTCAAGGAAGAATTGCAGAAACTGTTGGATGCCGGATTCATCTACCCCATCTCAGATAGTGAATGGGTGTCCCCTCTAGTGTTGGTTCCCAAGAAGAATGGGAAGTGGAGGATCTGTGTAGATTACCGTGAGCTGAACAAAGCTACCAAAAAAGACCATTTCCCTCTACCTTTCATAGATCAAGTGTTGGATGGACTGGCAGGAAAGAAGTTCTTCTCTTTCCTGGATGGGTTTAGCGGGTACAATCAAATCCAAATCAGCCCGGAAGACCAAGATAAGACCACCTTCACTTGTCCTTGGGGTACCTTTGCCTACCGAGTCCTTCCCTTTGGGCTATGCAATGCTCCTGCTACTTTTCAGAGAGCTGTCTTGAGCATCTTCTCGGAGTTGGTCCATGATGCAGTGGAAATATACATGGATGACTTTACTCCTTATGGGGCCAACTTCGAGGAAGCATTGTCCAACCTGGGGAAAGTCCTAACCAAATGCACCGAGATGAACTTGTCCCTCAGCCCTGAAAAATGTGAATTCCTAATGACTGAAGGGACCGTGCTAGGCCATACCATTTCTTCCCAAGGATTGCAGGTGGATCCTAACAAAATTGCTCTCATCAAGAGGGTTCCACCTCCTCAAAAAGTAAGGGATGTCCGGAGTTTCTTGGGATTAGCAGGATACTACCGGAGATTCATTAAGGACTTCAGCAAGTTAGCCTCACCATTGTTTTTTCTGTTGGCAAAAGATGTGGAGTTTAAGTGGACTGACAATTGTCAGAGGAGTTTGAATGAGTTAAAGGACAAGTTGGTGTCAGCACCAATCTTGAGAGGTCCAAACTGGGCCCTACCTTTCCACATCCACACTGATGCCTCGAACAAAGCCATAGGTGCAGCCTTAGGACAAGTTGAGAAAAAACTTCCATATGCCATTTACTTCGTTAGCAAAAACTTGTCCAAAGCAGAGCTGAATTACACTGTAACCGAGAAGGAATTCTTAGCTGTGGTCCATGCACTAAACAAGTTCCGACATTATATTACTGGTTACCAGACTTTTGTACATACTGACCATGCTGCTATTAGATATTTGATGAATAAACCCGATGTGAATGCTCGTATTATTAGATGGTTACTTTTATTGCAGCAGTTTGATCTAACCATTGTTGATAAACCAGGAAGAGAAAATGTTGTTGCTGACTTCTTGTCTAGATTGGATTTGTCTGCAGATGAAGATGGGACGGTGGATGACCAGATGCCTGATGAGCATCTGTTTGCTATCTCAGTACTCTCTCCATGGTTTGCTGATATAGCAAACTACCTTGTTTCAGCTCAGTTCCCTCCGCACCTCTCTTCAAAAGAGAAGAGCAAAATCATCAGAAAGAGTGCCTCATTTACTTGGATCGGGGGCAACCTGTTCAAGCTTGGCCCCGATCAGATATTAAGGCGTTGTGTAAGGGAGGAGGAAGTCTTCGACATCCTCCTCACCTGTCATGACGGGCCTTGTGGAGGACATTTTGCAGCAAAGAGAACTGCCTTCAAGATCCTGCAGGCAGGCTACTATTGGCCCACACTTCATCAAGATGTCAGAAGATATGTCAGCCAGTGTGACCAATGCCAAAGAATGGGGAAACCGACCCAAAGGGATGAGATGCCTCTCCAACCTCAAGTGACTCTTGAGCCATTTGAGAAGTGGGGCATGGACTTTGTGGGTCCAATCAATCCCTCTTCGAGGCAGAGATCCTACATCATTGTGTGTACTGACTACTTGACAAAGTGGGCAGAGACTAAAGCAATCAAAGCAGCAACAGAAGAGAAGGTGGTCGAGTTCTTAAGAGAGAACATCTTCTACAAGTTTGGCTACCCAAGAGAGCTGGTGACCGATCAAGGGAGCCAGTTCACATCCAACTTGGTTGAAGATCTACTAGCTCATCACAAGATCAAGCATAGGACTTCCACCCCCTATCATCCTCAAGCAAATGGGCAGGTGGAAGTCACCAATAGAGCATTAGAAGGGATCTTGACTAAAGTGGTGAGCAGCAGCAGAAAGGACTGGGCAAATCGCCTGGTTGAAGCCACATGGGCTTACAACACCACTTGGAAGACCACCACCGGCTTCACACCTTATGAGCTGGTCTATGGGAAGAAAGCTTTGCTGTCCATTGAGTTTGAGTATAACACTTTGAGGATGGCAGCTCAGCTGGACCTAGATCTCAGCCATGCACAGCAAGAAAGGTTATTGCAGCTGAATGGACTGGATGAGCACCGCATGCAGGCCCTCTTTCACTCAGAAGTGGTTCAACTTCAGAGGAAGGTGTGGCATGACCAACATCTCCATGACAAGCAATTTCAGCCGGGAGATTGGGCTTTGTTGTATGACTCCAGATTCAAAGATTTCAAGGGGAAGTTGAGAACCAGATGGCTAGGACCATATGTAGTGGAACAGTGCCATGACAATGGATCTGTCCTCATTCGAACCATTGATGAGGAAGCCATTCCCATGCTTGTCAATGGGCACCGATTGAAGATCTACAGAAGACCTCTCTCAAGACAAGAGTTTATCAGCACTATGGAGAAATCTGTTTTGGTCATAGAGAAGGGTTCTGCCTCCACTTTGGGCATACCCTAAAGAGAAAAAATAAAAAAAAATAAAAAAAATAAAAAAGAGAAAAGAGAGAAAAAATAAAGATCCTTGGGTGAAAACCTCTCTGAGGCACCCAAGGCAGGCAGTAGGGGTGAAAACCTCATTGAGGCGCTCCTATTGTCTTTCAAAAAAAAAAGAAGAAAGTTTAAAAAAGATCCTTGAGTGAAAACCTCTTTGAGGCGCTCAGGGCAGGTAGCAAGGGTGAAAACCTTTTTAGGGCGCCCCTGCTATCTTTTCAAAAAAAAAAAAAAAAAAAAAAAAAAGAGAGAAAAAACAATAAGCACAATAAAAGTTTTGCATGCAGATGTTCTATGGAGGAGAAGAAGCCTCTCCACTCCAAGCCAGGGGCCTTCATCATGCTATCAAAGGATGTCATCAACACCTCCTCCAAGAATAACAATTCTTTTCAAGGTATGTGCAATTTTTATCATGATTTGGATCTTCTACAGGAAGATACAATTTTCTACAGGAATAGACAGTCTTCCTACAGGAAGACGCGGATCTTCTACAGGAAAGTGCAAAATTTCTACAGGAAGCTCTGTGTTCTACAGGAAACTTCCTGTAGAAGGTTGCGACGGCCAAAATGTGTTTCAAGTGAAGATCTAGCGACTGAGGAGTGGATTGAACGCATGCATGCCACTGATGGCACCCCTGAACATTGCTATTATCTTGCTCCACCATCCTCGTCGCCATGCAACCAAGATCCCTGCAGCAGCACAACAAAGCAATGAGTTCTCGTGAAAAAACATCTGTCAAAGAAAAACCAAGCACCGAGAGCCATACCACATCCACGTTATGCATCAGAAGCCCTGGGATCGTGATCGAGAAGCCAGAACTGCCAGCATGCAGCATGTACCCAAGGAGAAAGGACTGTGACAAGACCCCTCGCGGGGATCCTGTAACAGTTCAACCTGCTCGAGTGAATACCGTCCACAGCACCGCCATCCGAGATAAAACACGGGCGCATGAACGCGAAACCATCCACTCCAGCATCAGCAACCGGTAGCCATGTGCCTCCGGGTCTGTGTAAGCCGCGTGCAGCAGGTAAATCCATCGTCCACAAACTGGAAATCATGTGCAGCCGCACGCAGGTAAGTGTTCTAATCCTTCTCTCCATCAAATCGCATGGATATTACTTTGATTTGTTTTGCATGGCATAAAGGTGAATGGTTGAGCGGCCGTAAGGCCAGTTGACTGGCCACATCGGCTAGTGAAAGGATAGTCAGATGATGAGGTGGCAGCCACGACAAAAGACACACGTAGCACGCACGTGAAGATTAGTCCCGTCAACAGTGAAACGAGTTTAACTGAAAAGGGCGGCGGCAGATCTGTGGGAATGAATGCAGTAGCAAGTGAATGTGCAGGCGGATGATGGGTGACGTCACCCAACGGTCCGGCGGGGACAGCTCACCCTCCGCGCCACGAGCTGCGCCGATTCAAAATCTAATCGGCTAGATTGTGCACGTATATCCATCCACCTCCACTTCAAAACTTGAGTAACTCTTCTGAATACCTCTGCATGTTGATACGCCAAGCTTTCGGCCGACTGAACACCAGTGAAGCGCACCTCAACCGCAGTCCAACTACCGTTCTCCCCGAAGCCTGCGCACTGCTCCTACAGGAACAGTTTCTACAGGAACGCAGTCCTACAGGAAGCAGTTTCTACAGGAACGCAGCTCTACAGGAAGGTGAAGTCTTCACGTAAGAAAAGGTGGCAGAAAAGAGGTAACCCTGAAACTCCTTCCGCAATTGGCTTTCAAAGGTGGCAAGGTCATTATTCACAGTCTGGTCATAAAAAAATATTGGATTTCCGTGCCTATACTATCGCTTCTACAGGATAGCAGTATAATTAGACTGTGGTCTGTGAATTCATTGCATGCTCTGTCTATAAGACCGAATTTCCTTTGTATCTACCGCCTTTGGTCAAAACCACTGTGTTCATCATGCCTGGTGGGTTTATCAGGCGAGAGCCCACTGATTCAAATACACTAAGAAGAAATCCGGCAGTGGTTGAGCTCTTCACTAGAGCACAATGGATGTCTTTTTGTGATAAGTTGCAGGGGTACGATGAGGAGGTGGCCGAGGAATTCTTGCAGGCCCTGAGGCCAAAATCCAAGGTGCTGGCCACAGTCAATTTCAGAGGCCTAAGCCTCAAGATAACCCCGCAGTCCATCAGTAGAATCACTGAGCTTCCTATGGGTCTCCCGTGGGATAAAGAAGAACGAAAACAGAGCCAGCAAGCGAAGAAGGAATTCTTTCCACTTGAGGAAGAATTCTCTGAAGATAAGAATGGAGTACGAAGGAATAGTTTGACACCACCTTGGAACGAGGTCAGCTTGCAGATTATGAAATATACTACATGTGAGGGGCGCTATAGCATCGTCTACGGGTACCATTTCCGATTGTTGAACGAGTTAAGGCACCGAAGTGAGCTTCCTGTAGAAAAGAAATTAAGCATTCCTTATTTCCTGTTGCAATCTTTAATGGAATGTGCTACGAAGCTGAAGGGTGGCGTCCCAGATCAGGTGGCACACCATGGGCTGATCAAGTTGCTTGTAGAGGATGCACTGCACTCCTATAAAGTTCCCCTCTCCTGGGAGTCATTTAGAAATCTAACACGAGATGGGGACATCAAAATGCTGGTCGAAGATAGTGGCTCCTCCAGCAGTGAAGACAAAGAGGCAGTGGCCAAAGAAAAGAGGGAACCAGGTCAGAAGACCCCTGCCACGGTGCAGAGGAAGGAACAAAAGAGGAAGCAAGAAGAAAAGGAAGACGAAGAGGAGGGTGACACACCTGTTTTGACAGCAAGAGAATAGAGGATGAAGAGCAGAATGGACAAAGCGGAGGTGGTCCCTGTCAGCCCAAGCACCTCGTTAGCTCCTGCAGTCAAATCCAAAAGCAAAATCCATGCAGCCAAGCAAGAAAAGGTGGTGATAGTTGCATCTACAGGGAAACAAACGCAGGCTTCTACAGGAAGCCCCAGAACAACGCCTACAGGAAAGCAGACGAAGGCTTCTACAGGAGGCTCAAAAACAGAGAAGGGATCTTCTACAAGAGACCCACAAAGCGTAAAGAAAGAGTCTTCTACAGGAGGGCCGAAAGTGGAAAAAGTAGGGTCTTCTACAGGAAGCCCGAAAATCACTAAGGAACAGACTTCTACAGGAAGTCTGGAAACAAAGACAAAGGCTTCTGCAGGAAGCCCGAAACCAAAGGAGGAGGGACCCTCTACAAGGAGCTCTGAGAGAGCAAAGCACAAGAAAGAGAAGGCTAGCATCCTCGAAAAGGAGGCGGCAGCGGTACTGGCTGCCCTCAGCACACTGGCAAAACCCAAAGAAAAGAGAGAGAGGGAGATCCCTCTACCTTCCGAAGCAAGGAGGAGTCAGAGAATGAAAACAGACAAGTCGCAGCCTCCACCCAGCAGCCAACCCACTTCAGGAGACATCCCTACTTCACCCAGTACAAGAACTCCCTCTAAAACACAGGCCACCCCTGAGAAGGAAAGCCCAAAAGTCACTTCCTGGACGCGAAAAATAGGCCAGTCGCCTTCTGAAGCATGGCTCAAGGAAATGAAAAAGGGGGAAGAGGCACCACCCTCGTCTCCACCTGAGGCAGAGAAAACAGAGGCCCCAAAAGTAGAGAAGAAGGAGCAGGTTCTGGACCCCAGCTCTCGGCCAAGGACAAGGAGCCGGGGCAAAATTGCTCAAGGATGAGCAAATGGTTCAGCTGGGGGGTGATGATGAGCCCCAATTTTGGTACAATTTGGGCTCATTTTGGCCTATTCTACTTGCTCAAACCATTCATTTTTTACTGCTTATGCATGCATTTCTTAGTTTATTCATGTTGTTTGTAGGAAGAAGGGTAGGCACTCTATCTACGTGACTAATGCATTGTGATTCCAGGTTTTGGCATTAAAAGGGAGCAAAAGACAACGAAAAGGAGACAAGGAGACAATGAGGTGGCACTGCTGACTTTTAGGAGAGGATGTCCATGGTCTTGGGGACATTCCTCGTGATTCCCACCAAGAACTCCGAGCTCCAATCCATCTCCCCTCTGAGCTTAAGAAGCAGCCAGCTGTCCTACAGGAACATCAGTTATAACTGTTCTACAGGAACAGTAGTTATGACTGTCCTACAGGATCAGCAGTTAAACTCGAAGTTGGACAGCCGAGCTCCTAAAATCAAGGACACTTGTTGGATCATCGTTTTTGTATAAGTGTAGGGGCCTTAGCCTTGGATAGGTTGTTGAAACTCTCGTATTGCTATTGTAATTTTGGAGCACAGTTCAGTTTTCGTTCCTTTTTGTAAGCCAATTTGGCATGACATCAGATTATGAATAAAGAAGGCAGTTTGTGATCTAGTTCTGAGTTTCTTAAGGAGACTATAGCTCTCAGGTTAGGGCCCAACCTGAGAGCCATAGATCCCCTCTGCTGTAGTGTTGTTTCCATTTCATTTCAGCACTTTGAGCTTTTCATTTGCACATGCAATTCGAATTACAGGTTGTTAAGTTGGTCTTTTTCATGAGTTAGATAGGATTTGCTTATGGTGAGTTTGTTTACAGTTGTTTAGTGTAGCAGAGGATAGATATAGTCCATTGTAGCTCCAACAAAAAGGGTTGTTAAGGCTCACTGCCGTCTCATTTGGGATTGGGGTGCAGTCCATGACTAACCACCAAAACACGCATTTCTTTATTTCATGATTGCTGCAAACACAGTCACGTTATGTTAGATTCTTCCTTGTCATTCACACCTGCACCACACTCCTTTACCACAGCTTCATGCACATTCTCCTTCGCGTTTTGGATTGCTGTTCATTGAATTTACAAGCACAGGTAGTTTAGGTTAATGCATTTTCGGTTTGGTAACAATCACAAGCATTTGTTTCACTTGCACTGCCCTCTCTCGTCCATTACCTTATTCTCCATCTTGATCACGCATGCAACACATCTCCTCGACCTTTACCCCGCTCTGTTATCTCCCAAAGTCTTCCACTCCTCACGTACTTCCATTCTCTAGCCCTTTCATTGACCTAGCCCTCTATCTTCCAACCTACTCCCTACATTCACTCCCTATCCTATTCCTCCACTTCTACAGCCATCACCAGCCTCATTCCTACCTTACACATCTCCCCCTACCATTTCATCACTCCTCCATCACGCCAAACACTCACGGTTGGTCATCCTGTAGCCGTTTGTAGACATCCTGGAGAAACCAGAGTATCCTGTAGGATCCCCTGCAGACTTCCTGTAGGAGGCCACTCACTCGGTTGCCGAGCTTCTGAATGCGAGGAACCTCTGTGGATGGATGCTAAGGATCCCTAGGGACCTCTCCTAGCCTTCCCAACCTGTCCCATGTTCTCCTTCCTTCTCCATTCCATCTGCATAACCAAACCCTAATTAGCACACAATCACAATCATTCCACACACTTAAAGGAAAAAATACAAAAACATGTCTTTTATGTTGCAAGCAGCTTAGATCCATGCATTTTCACTTATTAGAGGTAACAACAGCATTGGTAGAAGTTTCCTTCACATTCTTTGCATTATAGAGGTTAGACTAGTTAAATTAGGGTTTCCTAGGTTTACATGCTTTGATTTGCTTTCAGTTCATTTTTGTCAAGTAGATTAGTCTCCTTTGAGCTAGCTTTCGTCCATCATTGATAAAGCTTCTTCTGTGAGCCTATGGAAGTTGGCTTGAGCCCTAGCGGACTTGTGCCAGCTGACCAAGTGACAGCTGCGACAAGAGCTAGTACTTGTGCATACAGCACCGTCGCTTCCAAGTTTGTACGAACTACTGGGTTGATAAAATGAGAGACAGGAAGCCCCAGGAGTTGTAGCATTATTGCTACAATACTGGAGCTCACCAGTCGGCAGATCCAGCAACATCAACAGGTCTTAACTGATTAGGTGGAATGCTTGCAGGGGGATCAATGTACCATAATGGGATCCCCAGAGTCATGTTAGGAAGGACCAGTGAAGCCATGACAGTGACAAAAAATACTCCCGAAGGGGGAAATAAGAAAGGTGTTTAGCCTGTAGGGTAATGTCCTGACATAATAGCTCCTGGATGGTTGCGACCTAGAGGAACAGTTCTTGGTGGAAACATAGGAGAAGCACCAACAAATGGAGGGGGTCCTGGGGGGTGGATCTAGAGGGCTCAATTGGGATGGAAACAACAGGGTGCTGAAGAGCTGGTTGTTGATCGGATGTACCAGACTGCTTGAGACAACCCCATGATGCTTGTAACATGTAAACAATCATAGAGTTAGGCTTTGATATGGGAGGGGGAGGACCAGGGAAATCACCCAACAATGAGGAATCTTTATAGACTCTGGGTGAAACACTGGTAAGAGGAGTTGAGCACTGCTTATCTGACATTGACGAGATAATGGAATCGGGGGAGGTCATAGATGACGGCGCGTAGTAATTCAATTCATCGATGGTAATGATCTTCCCTTCATGGGGGAAGCACATCTTGTAGAACACCGCAAATGTGATGGCTGACATGTCATATATGTAACTACGACCTAAGAGAATGTTGTAATCCAAAGGGGCATCAATGACTTAAATGTCGACATGGATAGTCTTTCCCACAAGGGTCACTAGATAGTTGCAGTACATGCCAAGAGGTTAAGAGGAGTGTCCGTCAGAAGCACACAAATCGATGCTGGGGGGGGGACAACTCAGGTGACTTGATTTGTTTCCAAATGGTAGCGGACATCACATAGGTGGATGCACCTTTGTCAATAATGCATCTGGAGATGATGGCATTACGGATTCAAACTGGTATCTGGAAAGAAAGAGATGAAGGAAATGGGGGGTATTCTAATGTATCCACAGGGAAGATAATCAAACGATCGTCAGAAGGATCTACTACACCCAAGGCAGTTAGTAGATCTTTCTATTGAGATGGGCATGACTGTAGTAATTCTAGCATCGACATCGCAGTAGGTGATTGCACCAAGTTATCTACTATACTTTATGTATGGGTAACTCGGTTAGAAGCTGCATTACGGCGTAATGGTCTATTTGGGATCTTGGGAATGGCCTCAACTTTAGGTTGAGGAATCTGTAGTAGACCATTTGGTGTTGTAAGAGGCTCAGCAGATGCTTTGGTTTTTGACTTAGTGGCGAACGAAGTTCATGGCTTGTCATATTGACGCAAATGAGTTTTGAGGTTGATATCGGAGGGGTTAACCTCATCAGAATACATCATAAGGATTTGGTAGTCACTAGGACTAGAAGGTTGGGGGGGTGGGCTGCTTGACCAGGCTGAGGTTGAGCAGCAAAAAATCGTTACTGAGGGAAAGGATTTGTGAGCACTGCCAGTTGAGATGGCATAGGCTTTTGAGGCGACTGTTGACCTCTAGAAGCTTCTTGAGCTTCCCACATTGGGCACATCTGGGGTAAGAGGGGAAAATCGTGTGCATAATGGCCATGTACACCACAACATGCACAAGGATTGTTCGTACGAACAGGCTTGTTCTGCTTGGGCTAGCTACCCTATTACTGGTTGTTGGTGTTAGGGTAGTTCCCCTAGGGTTCACTAGGTTGATTACCTTGGTTACCCTGGTTACCCTTGTTAGCTGTCCCCTTATTATTTTTCTTTGAATTTTGGGGATTGGTCGCACTCTGCTATGTAAAAACCTAACCTTGAGGGGTGGTGGCTACTGGGGCTGAGGATGCATGGGAGGCCATGATGCTAATGCTTGAGGTGTTAGAGTGATAGGTTGTGCATAAGGAGGAGAAATGGTTTGGTAGATAGGTTGGCACCCTGAAAACATGTTGCTAGCAAGAGGGGCATAAGTGTTGGAGGAACTGGTGCCCCTCTGCAGATAGCCATAACTTTGCTGAGTATATTGCAGAGGGTGTGAAATGGTTCCAACGATACCATCGGCGGTGTGAGATGCACCCGGTGCATTGGCACTTCTAGGAAAAGGGAGGTCTGGAATGATGGTATAGACATAACCGGATTGCACATAAATCAGGTCATATCTCAAAGCGGTTTGGAGAGCTTCTTCCTCAGTCAAAGGAAAATGGGATGCAACATCTTTTCCAATGGGAGATAAAAGGCTCCTAGGAAACCAGTATAGATAGACACGGTCTTCGAAGGGCGAGGCACGGCATGTGATCCTCCTTCAAGGCCACTCTTGAACATGGTCGGAAAGGCGAGTGGTGGAGGACTGATAGAATGACATCAATAACTCCATACCAGTGTCATACAGGAGAGGTAGCTGGAAATATGAGAGGAACACTTTAGTAAGCATCGCAAAAACAGAATGAGATGCGGTGGGTTGGTCTACATACCATTTTGCAGCATCTCTAGTGAGCGTGCGTTGGAATAACCGAAGACGAATGGAGTCATCGGTAATGGAGTTCGATGAATACCACATGTGGAAGGATCAAACATGGTTGGTAGGATCCTCTCCTTCATTACCCTCAAACTTTGGGATGTCTAAGGGAAGCTTAGTCGACATAGAAGGCCAACCAGTATCGTGGTGTATGGGGTTGTTTATCAACTGGCTAAAATCCAGTAGAATTAACCTTGCCATAAAGGGGAGCATGGGGGCTGTTGGAATGGTTCTTGAGATTGTTCCACTTGATGTGACCACCAAGATAGAACCAGAGCCAACACCAGGTTGGGTTCTTGCACAAGCTATGGGTCTAGACATGGTGATGATATGTAGTGAAGGAGGCTTAGAATCAGATGAACCATAAGAAGAGTCGATGTGGGGACTTGGAGGGCTATGAACTCAAACCCAACAGGGAAGGGTAATATGCCCAAGCGGAAACTAAGGGTGAAGGCCTAAGAGTCTCTGTGAAAAATGCCTTGGTGGCACTATGGTGGTAAGACACACATGACACATAAATGGTGAAGGGAGATAAACAATATGCCTTTGTCTCGATGAGAGGAGATAAATTTATTATGTTAAGTCTTGGCTTGGCAGTGTAAACCAAGTGCCCTTCTCTTAATATGTGCAAGTGTGTGCACGTGTATTTATTGATTAAGTCCAGATCGTGTTTGTAAAAAAGAAAAAAAATTCGCTGAAAATAAACTGAAATTAACGACAGAAAATGGACAACAAAACAATTAACTAAATCCCACCCAAACTTGGTTTGCAAACACTATGGTGGTTGGTGGCCAAATCGATGGAAAACACACTAAAAAGGTCAAGAGATCTAAATGTCGGTGTGACTAGGATCAAGTGACACTAGGCTGCTGGAAAGTGGTGCAGCAACAACAAAAAACCAGAGAGGAATATTGCTGCAAAAAGATAGGGAGATGGGTGAAACACCTAGGGAAACCGATGGGACCCTAAGGCCAATGACCAAACAAGTTGTAATGTGAAACTATGGATGGTGACAACCTATCTTTATAGATCTGAAATAGAAGGGTATAGATATGGAAAATATGGTTGAAAGCGCTGTAGAAACTCAGACTACTCACTTAGCTAAACTCCTCCTATAAAGGTGGAAGCGTACTAGAAGCCCTAGGGGGGGCTAAATTCCACTTCGACAAGTAAATTAGAGTAGATCAAGGCCTAAGCAGGATGAGATAGAGGTCAAACAACCTAGCAGACAAATCTCTGCAAAACCCATAAACAGATCTAAGAAAAACCCTAAAAATCAGAAATCGCAGGTACTAACCTGTTTTTCAAGTGGGATCACACTTTTTGAGCTAATAAGTGCACTCTGGCCTCCAGATTGCATTTTTTGGGCTAAAAAGTGTGATTTCTGCTCCGTGGATCTCGGTTGACAAATCTCAAAAAAAACTGTTGCCTTTGTTGCGATTGGTTCCTGTGACCCACGAAAAAGACTAGAAAGCTCGCGAAAGTCAAAATTTTAATAGATCTAGGTTTAAAAACTAGGAAACATTAGGAGAATTGAAAAAATAAGAAACCCTAAGCTAAAACTTGATGGTCACCCAGGTTTCCATATCTAAAGTATAAACCCAGCGGAGTTGCAAATTTTGTGATTGAGAACAATCAGAAATCCCCAATGGAGTCGCCAATTTTGTTGTAGTATTTTCTTCTCAAAGATGTATGAAAAGAACCCACTTAAGATTGTGGATGACAAAATATCTCAACAATATAAATGGCTGCTAAACATTCTAGATCTATAGCAACTAATAGAAACAAAACCTGCAAAAATTTTGATCTATGCCACAATCATAGTTAAACAACAAAAATAAATAGTAATAATTCTAGTCATCCAATGGAAACCAGATATACAAAGAATAGTTTTATTATAACACCTGTGAAGGGAAAGAATAAATGTTACCAGTCTCCCTCTATGGGATGGGTTCTTGGCTATGCTCAAACATCTTCTGCTTGTGTAGAGTCTTTCTCCTCTATAATGTGTAAACCCAGAAAAAATATGGTGTGTGCCAATGAAAATAATCAGAGTTACAACAATGTGTGCAACAATGAAAATAATCAAAGTGAATAATGAATGAAAAACCCTTCTATTTATAACAAAATATTGAGTTATCCTCGAATAATGAGCAATAATAAAATATTATTAACCCCATTCTTAGAATAACCACTTGGAATATTTTATTATTTTTGGTTTGGAAGGAAAAAGTATTTAAAAGTTTATTTAGAAATAAGAAATAAATAAATGATTTATCTATCATCTCAAGGAATTAGTTAAGGAATAATAAACAAATAAGAATTTATTTAATTATTCCTAAGGGAATTAGTCAAATTTGACAAAGAACAATAATTAAATAGTGATTAATTAATTATTCTTATAGAAAAATAAGATAATTAATGATTTATCTATTTATTTTTTATGATTGGGTCAAATATTACAAGGAATAATAATTGAACAATGGTTTAATTAATTATTCTATTATGAACTTAAAATCATAACAATTAAATGAAATATTAAAGTATTAAAACATTATTTAAACAAATAAATTAATAATTATAATCAATTAATTAGCAAATAATTAGTTAAATAAAGAGACATTAGTCCCCAAGGGACATGTCTCTCTGATTAGGCATGGCCAGTCAACTCCTATTTAAGAAGCACCGCCTCAGCCTTGTAAACATCATTCAATTTTTATCAATATATATATATATATATATATATATATATATATATATATATATATATATATATATATATATATATATATATATAAACATATTGCATTCAGAATTTATCTGATGTTTTATTATTAGTTATCAGTAAATTAGACATTTATATTGCTAACAGTGGTATCAGAGTGAGAATTCATTTGGTGACACCCATGACAACTTACTGGTCGTCAGGCCTACGGGCCTCCCATTTCCAGCCTGTTCAATTGTTCACTATTAGGGACTGAACGGGTGGTGTCTATAAGTTCCAGGTTGAATGAAGGAAGGAATGGTAGCCATTAAAAATAGGCATGCGAAATTTTTTTTTGCTAAAGTAGCAACTTAGGCAACTTGTGCGTGGGGCAGTTGGCCACCAAGGAAGGCCACGGTGGGCGTGCTCAGGGTCTGCTGGCAAAACTAGGCCAGAAGATCCACTGTCAGGTTCCGCTGGTGGAAGACGTCTATGGAGTACTGAGGTTAATGTAGCCGGAGAATCCATGATATTAAAACGCGGTGAGGTACGGGGTCAACTGACATGACCAACGGACATGGCCCAACACCGGTTCAAAAGAAATTATGCTCAAATAGACTATTTAAAAAATGAACTATATAATATATATATATATATATATATATATATATATATATATATAGATATATATATATATATATATATATATATATATATATATATATATATATATATATATTATTATTATTATTATTTAAAAAAAGGTTGGGTCTTCAAGAAAAAAAAAAATAAAATGGTGGCAAACAACAGTGACGATATGAAAAAGGTTCAAGAGGACATCAACAAGCTGAATAAACATCTGGATAATGTCGAGAAGTCAGTTAGTAAGCAGGACCAGATGGCTGATGATATATCTTTCTTTAAAAACTTGATGAGCTGGTGCTTCAGAGAAACCAATCCACCTTCAGCTACACAGAGTCCCAAGACTCCAGAAGGGGAGACTTCTCTAGAGCATGACTTCCTGAGGCGTGAGAAGCAACAAATACTCTAAATTCACTTCGAAGGAAGCCAATATTATACTCATTCTTCCAGAAGGAACCATCTTAAAATAAAAAATGAATTACTAAAGTATGATGGTAAGAACTTTAAAGGCGCCGTTGTATGGGTGAATAAGATGGATGCAATTTTTTAAGCAAACCCTACGCTCGACGAACAATAAAAAGTTGTGACTACATCCAACTACTTAGAAGCAGAAGCGTATGATTGGTTTTTGTGGTGGTTGTCTAAATGCACAAGTTGCTCATTCAATTGGAAAAACCTTAAAAATGCTCTTTTAAAAAGGTTTCATGATGAGGAGGAGGATGACGTCTACAAGAGATTTGTTCACTTGAAGCAAAAAGGATTAGTGAGTGAATACACTCACGAATGGGAAGTATTAGCAGTAAGTCAGAGAGGGTTTTCAGATGAGGAGCTGCTAAAAATGTACCGTTGTGGTCTTAACGATTACATTCGCAAAGAATTAAAATTGCATAAACCCAAAACTATTGAGGAGGCCAGACATGCAGCCATAATTATCGAGTGAAAATATAAACTTCACAAACCACCATATGTCAGTAACGAAAGGACTAAAAACTATTTCAAGGGAAGGGCAGGTAAACCCTCATTAGAAAATACTAGTAAGTATGTTCCACCACCATTATGAAGTGAAGGAAAACAACAATCTGATGTCGAAAGAAGAAATGGTGGCAAATGTTGGAAGTGAGAAGACAAGTATTTTGCATGACACAAATGCGCAACAAAAAAATTGTACAACTGTGAAGCTAAATAAGAAGAGGAATCCTCAGAAGACAACTTTGATGATGAGGACAATGAAGAAAATGCAAACCCTAGTCCAGAATCAGAATACGATATGCCAAGAATTTCCATAGCAGCCATCACAGGGATATCTCAACCACAGACACTGAAGCTTAATGGTTACATCAAGAAGCAAAGCATTATTGTTATGGTGGACTCAGGAAGTACACACAACTTTGTAGATGTCAATGTTGAAAAAAGACTGAACATCTTTGCTTACCCGGCAACAAACTTAAAAGTTATGGTAGCAGATGGAAAGCGTATAGATGGAGTTGGCAAGTGCCATAAAGTTAAGTTGAAATTAAGTGACTATGTAATGGAGTCCAGTTTTTATATCATTCCCCTAGGAGGAGTAGATGTTGTTTTAGGTGTACAATGGTTAAGAACACTAGGCACTTATTTAACAAATCACATAAAACAATTCATTAGATTCAAATGGGATGGACAGAAATATCAGTTGTTTGGGTTTCAAGCACCATCAACACAAGTAATCTCTGCTCAATAGATGAAGAATCTTATTTGAAAGGGGGCACCAACATTTGTTGCACAATGTCAACACTTGGAATTATTATCGACAGAAGAGACTCATCAAACATCAGATATTTCATCCTTGATCCAGAGATACGAGAAGGTTTTCCAAGATCTACCAATGAAGTTACCTCTGGAAAGGCAGATTGAACACATTATAGAAGTCAAACTCGACTCAACTCCAGTTAATGTTAAGACATATAATTATACCCATCACCACAAGACAGAAATAGAATGCTTAATTCAAGACCTGCTGAAGCATGGAATCATTACGAAGAGTAGAATTCCATACGTTGCACCCGTAGTATTGGTCAGAAAGAAGGACAGATCTTTCCGATTATGTATAGATTAAATAGTGTTAGGCCCCTATACTACTAGTGTAAACCCTTATTGTTATTAGTACAACCCCCTTATTATATTGTTGTGCCCATGTAGTTCCTATATTGTTATTATTGTGCCATTACATTATTATTGTTATGTCGGCTCTGATTATATTATGATCCCTTTGACTCCTATATATAGAAAGGAGGTCTTGTCATTTGTATCATCCAAGAATTTTTCATTTATGTAATGTAAAGGAGGTTTCCCCCTCGAAGAGGCTGAATTCTAAGGCATTAATCTATCTTTTCTATTTTTTTGTGAGCTGGTTTCATAACATTTGGTATCAGAGCTTTGAATTCTAGGGTTTCGCTGCTCCAAATAGGTCATCATGGCATTTTTGCTATAGCTTTCTTTTCTGCAACATTTCAGATGCTACAAAAAAAACCCATTTGAGAAGAAATCACAATGTAGTTGGGGTCAAAATTTCAGAGATTTTTGTGCAATATTTGTGGAGATATGATCTGAGGAAGTCGGTCTTTTTGAAAACTCTTGAATTACATTCCAAACAGGTGACCTGGGGAAAATAGTCATAACTTTTTTTTTGAGTATCAGATTGAAATTTCATAAGAAATTAAAGAAAGAGGATGGAATTTTGTTTTCTATGTACATTTTTCAGATCCTAAGGTCGAAACAGTGACACATGGCACTTCATACAAGTTCGCTCTTCTGAAAAGGTATATAATCAGGTCATCTTGGGAGATTGTGCATAACTCTTTCTTGGAGAATATAAATTTGATCAGATTGGTGGCATTGGAAATAGGACATAGAGGGTTACCATAGGTTGCAATTTCAGAACTGGAAGATCTGAAATTACAGATACATTAGAGGCAATATCGAGCTCCTACAAAGTGAAAAAGGTGTGTAGAATTTTTTTTAAATTTTTGCTTAAGCTTGGTTTGAAAAATTATTTTGAAGGAATTCAAAGGGCATAGTATAGCATTATTATCGGTAACTAATGCCCCGAGGAAAGAAAATGCAAACACCTAGTAAGCAACCTGAAAGCTTTAGCATGACTTATGAAGAAGAGGAAGAAATGCAACATGATATATCAAAATTACGAGACCAAGTGCAAAAAATATCACTCGCAGAAAATGTAACAGAATCTAATATGGATGGTTTAAAGAAAGATGTAGAAGCTAAGATGAATAATGTGGAAGCTAAGATGGACGATTTGAAGATAGATTTGAAGACAGACATGGCAGATTTGAAGACAGATTTGACAAATTTTCTACAAGAAATACTTACTAATGGTGAAAGGGTAGTAAAGGAAACTCGTGATGAGAAAAAAATAAATGTTAATCATGATTTCATAGACTCTAACGTTGGATCTAAGAACCACCATATTCCAAAAATCGATATGAGGAAGTTTGATGGCAAGGATCCCGCAACATGGATACTACAAATGGAGCAATTTTTCGATCTCAATAATGTGCAAAACACACAAAAGGTATGTATTGCCACTTTATATTTGGAACCAAATCAGTTTGTATGGTATCAATGGCTTTTCTCTCGTAAACAAATTGTCACTTGGGCAATTTTTATGGAAGAATTGACAGCACATTATTAGGATACAAAAAGCAACAATTTTTTTAGCCAACTGATAAGTCTCAAACAAAAGGGTTCAATGATGGATCACATTGAGGACTTCCAAAAATTGAACATATGGACTTTAAGGGATAATATCCAACATGAGGTTCACCTTTTGGAACCCGATTCATTGGAGAAGGCATTTAGGTCAGCAAGAAAAAGGAAAGCAAAATTATGGCAACCAGGAAGCCTACCACTCACAACTATAAATATGGAAGTGTTGTTGCCCCTAGCCTTCCACAACCTATAAGGTTGACACCACAACAATTGGAAGAAAAAAGAGCGAAAGGGCTTTGTTACAGTTGTGATAGCAAATACACTAAAGGTCATAAGTGTGTTGAGAAGAAATTATTTTACATAGATTGTGAAGAGGAGGAAGAAAAGCAACAAGAAATGTGAAAAGAAGAGGATATACTCTAGGAACAAACCCTAGATAAAGAAGTAATGAATCCAACCATATATTGTAATGCATTGGAAAGGATTACCACTCCTCAAACTCTCAAGATAGAAGGACATATCAAGAAGAAAAAGGTTCAAGAAGTGAAATATCACATCGATAAAGAAGAAATGAATCCAACCATATCTTGTAATGCATTGGTCAGAATTACCACTCCTCATACTATCAAGATAGAAGGACATATCAAGAAGAAAATTGTTGAAGAAGTGAAAGATCACATCGAGCATTGAGAAATGAATCTGACCATATCTTGTAAAGCATTGGAAGAAATTACCACTCCCCAAACTCTCAAGATAGAAGGACATATCAAGAGGAAGAAGGTTCAAACAGTGAAATATCAAGAAGAAAAGTATCAAGAAACATCAAAAGAAAAGGGTACTCACCAGGAACCAACCCCAGAGAAAGAAGAAATGAATCTGACCATATCTTGTAATGCATTCGCCAGAATTACCACTCCTCAAATGGTAAAGATAGAAGGACATATCAAGAAGAAAAAGGTAATAGTGTTGATTGATTCGGGTAGTACCCATAATTTTATTAATTGTAAGATAGCCAAGGACTTGAATTGCTTCCTAGGTCCAACACTAGAGTTTCAAGTGACGGTTGTAAGTGGAGGAACCATAAATTGCTCTGGAAAGTGCCATAATATCCAGCTATCCATGGGAGAATATGTATTGAATAGCACAAAGTTTTCCATTCCAATGGGTGGTGCTGATATTGTATTAGGAGTCCAATGGCTACAATCCCTGGGTACAATAGCTTTTAATTTTCAATAACTTTTTATGAAATTTTCTTCAGAAGGAAAGGGATTTGAATTAAGGGGTATCACAGGGAAACCAGGAAAATAATCAACTGTGATGGAATGACAAAGCTTCTAAAGAAAGAACAACGAGGCGTAATTGCACAATTATATTCGGTAACTGTTCGCACATCGAAATCATGTATTTCTCCAGATCTCCAAAAAGTCTTGGGCAATCATTCCAAGGTATTTGAGACTCCCAAAGGTCTCCCACGTATTCGTGATCATGATCATGCTATTCATTTTATTCAACGATGTGTTCCTCCAAACGTCAAGCCTTATAGATATCCATATGCCCAAAGGAGTGAAAATGAACATATGGTTGCAGAAATGGTAGAGGTTGGTACAATTATCCAACCAAATTTTATAAAGAAAGGAAGGTATGATAGAATGGTGAAGCATAGAGGGAACTCATTCAAAAGTTGCTGAATATCCCAGTTCCAACAATATTGCCAAAACTTGACAAGGAAGGAAAGAGCATATTGGAACCTGAAGCATTTACAAAACTGGGAAGTCGACAGCTACGAAATCGATCAATTTCAAAACATCTCATCAAGTGGAAGAACTTACCTGTTGAAGATTTCACATGGAAGGACAAGAATTTTATACAGAAGCATCAAGAACTACTCAAGCATTGAGGACAACACTTTTTGAAGGAAAGGGGCATGTTAGGCCCCTATACTACTAGTGTAAACCCTTATTGTTATTAGTACAACCCCCTTATTATATTGTTGTGCCCATGTAGTTCCCATATTGTTATTATTGTGCCCTTACATTATTATTTTTATGTTGGCTTTGATTATATTATGACCCCTTAGACTCCTATATATAGAAAGGAGGTCTTGTCATTTGTATCATCCAAGAATTGTTCATTTATGTAATGTAAAGGAGGTTGCCCCCTCAAAGAGGCTGAATTCTAAGGCATTAATCTATCTTTTCTATCTTTTTGTGAGCTGGTTTCATAACACATAGGGTTAAACAAAATCACTATTAAGCATAATTTTCCGATTCCATTCATTGATGAAATGTTAGATGAATTACATGGTGCAGAATATTTTTCCAAGTTAGATCTAAGATTAGGTTACTACCAAATACGAGTAAGGTTAGAAGACATCGAAAAGACAACATTCAGGACCCATGAAGGGCATTACGAGTTCAAGGTCATGCCATTTGGATTAACAAATGCACAAGCCACCTTCCAAGCAACCATGAATGAGCTCTTTCACCCTTACCTTAGGAAGTTCGTATTAGTTTTCTTCGATGATATTTTAGTCTACAGTAAGTCATGGAAAGAAAATCTCAAACACCTAGAAGAAGTGTTGCTTGTTTTGGAAAAGAACCAGTTTTATGCCAAGCTATCAAAATGTACATTTGGGCAGAAGTAAGTTGAATACCTAGGTCATATTATATCAAGGGAAGGAGTCCAAGTGGATCCCAACAAAGTCAAGGCAATCAAAGAGTGGTCCAAACCCAAGAACATATCTAAGTTGAGGGGATTTTTGGGTTTAACAAGGTATTACAGAATATTTTAAAAAACTACGCACATTGTAGAAATTTTGAATAATATGACACTTATTCACAGAGATTATCCCGATTATACACTATTGCGGAATACATGCATAATACATAACCTCCTCTACGTTGATCATCAATTTTGCGGAATTAAAAACAATGAAACATCAATCGCATGCACACATTAACATAGTATGTAACCTGGGGAAAGCATACAGCTGAAAACCCCACACTATCTGTATATTATAATGATTGATAACATGTAAGAATACATAGTACAATACTCCTCACAAGTACTCAATACTATCTCCACCTGTTACACACAAACCAGCTCAGATCTGATGCCTCAAATCTCCTCCACTGTCTGCCTACCTCCACTGTGCAATCCTGCATGAGAATAATGATGAATGGCTGAAGCAAACTCGTATTTCCTTGGCTGAACCACGCAATCCTCATTGTCCTTACTCAATCCATTGATTGTGCAAATCTCATGCACAACTATAGTCACAACTGATAGCAATCTCAACCTCTAACACCTGTCTCCACTGAACTGTCCATGCACTGAGTTAACTGATGTATTCTTTAGTTGATTTATGAGTTAATAATTAGTGAATTAATTAATAATTAATTCACATCACTCATCACTAGTGTATTCTGCAGTTAGACTAAATACAACTAGTTTAACCAAGTCAAACTGAACACAACTCCATCAACTCCACAATCAACTCCACCAAACTCAACCACATGAGTTCTAACTGAAGTCCTGCATGCAATAGCTCAACTGACCCACAAGAAAAGCGTATTTCCTTCTGACAGCTACATGTGCCACATCTGTAGCTCAAACTGAAGTGCTCCAAGAGGATAAGATAATGTTTATAGTCCAAATATTATTATGAGCTAATAATATTCGACTGTTCTATTTTTAGCCTGGCAGTCTAAAAATAGAAACTGCCCATATGTCTAAAAATAGAAGTCCATCTATTTTTACCAACATGACCAATCATCCACAAATAGCATCCTGCAACTCATAGACCATGATCCATATGTCTAAAAATAGACTTTGCGCCAAAAATAGCCTGCGGGCCCACTTAGTGAAGGCGACTTCTTTCCACTAAGCTCCATCATCTTGTTGCATTCTCAACACTCCCTTTCAACAAGATATGGATTATCAGAAACCCCTATCTTGCTTCGGTGGTACTCGAATTTTCTCCTGGTGAGCGCCTTCGTCAAGATATCGGCATCCTGATCCTCCATTGGAATGTATGAAAGTAACGTGATTCTCCGCTACACACAATCTCTGATATGATGGTACCTAATGTCATTGTGCTTAGATCTATCATGAAATATTGGATTAGCCGAGAGTTTAATGCAACTCTGGTTATCACAATAAATTACTGTAGGCTCCAAGCATGAACTGAACAACCCGACCAGGATCTTCCTCATCCATATAGCCTCGCATGCAGCCAAACTTGCTGCCATATACTCGGCCTTTGCTAAACTGAGTGCCACGGATCTCTACTTCCTGTTGTACCAAGAAACTGCTATCGACCTGATACTGAAGACCCCCCAGATGTGCTCTTTCTGTCCATTGGGCTCCCTACCCAATCTGCATCCGTAAAGCCACATAGCTTCACCTCATCCTCTTGTCTGTACCACAATCCATATCCCAATGTGCCTCTGAGATAACGCAATACATGCTTGCCTGCCTTCCAAAAGAGCTTGGTTGGCTTAACCATGGCTTGTGAAAGCTAGTTAATAGCATAGCATATATCGGGTCGTGTAATGACCAGATACATAAGTGACCCCACCAACTGTTGATAAACAGTGGCATCCACTACTTCTTCTAAAGTAGCATCCTCCTTCCTCCAACCTCCAGGAAGAGGAGTGTCAACAGGCTTGCAACCATGCATGTTGAACTTCTCCAGTATCTCCCGAGCATACTTACCCTGAGAAACAAATAGTCCATCACTGCATTGCCAAATTTCCAATCCTAGGAAATAATGAAGGAGGCCCAAGTCCTTCATCTCAAACTCCTTAGCAAGATCATCCTTGCATGAAAGTATCAACAGCTCATTACCTGTTAGAATCAAATCATCTACATAAAGTACAATGATAAGCAACTTACCCTCCACCACAATCTAGTATAGGTTAGGATCTGCCTCACTCTTGGAGAATCCAAGTCTGGTGAAATAACTATCTATCCGTGTGTACCAAGCACGTGGTGCTTGTTTCAACCCATATAGCGCTCTTTTGAGCCTGCACACATGCGACTCACTACTAAAGATCTCAAAACCTTCGAGCTGCTCTATGTAAACCTCCTCCTCAATGACTCCGTTGAGGAATGTAGTCTTCACATCCATCTGATGAATGTGCCACCCCATCTGCGCTGAGAGAGCAAGAATCATCCGTATGGAAGAATACCTTGCGACAGGTGCAAAGGTATCCTCATAATCGATCCCCTCTATCTGTGAAAAGCCTCGAGCAACAAATTTTGCCTTGTATTTCTCCACACTCCCATCAGCTGCCTGCTTAACTTTGTAGATCCATCTCAAACCCACCACTGATTTCCCTTCTGATCTTGGGACAATCTCCCATGCACTATTTCTGACAATCGAATCATACTCTTCCACCATGGCATCTACCCATGTGGGATCCTCCACAGCTTCCTCGAAAGAGGATGGCTCAGTCACAACAAATTTGCTCACAAGAGCCATGTATCCAGTGTACCAATCAGGTGACTGTATCTGTCTACGTTGAGCTGTAGGTGGTCCTACAACTTTCTCTGCATCTTGAGCCAGTCGCTCAGCTTCTGTCAAGCGCTTTCTCCCTCTGATGGTTGACGCTGCATGAGTGGTCTCTTCCACTCCATGAACTTCGTCTTGTGGCTGATCCACATCCTGAAGCTCATCCTTAGGAACTAATAGCTCCTCATCTGCATGCAAGTGTGGCTCCCTCTCAAGCGAACACTTCATGGCTTTCTCCTCCTGAAATTTTATATCCTATCGCACAACAGTCTTGCCACTGTCTGGCAAATACACATGACAGTTGTGGGGCGTATCAATGTACCCCACAAATATCCCAACCTCTACGGTTGGCTCTAGCTTCTTCCTGGCATCCTTTGTCACATGCATGTAAACATTAGAACCAAAAATCCTCAAATGAGAAATATCAGGTCTCTTACCAGAATAAGCCTCCTCAGGTGTACTCATGCCAAGTATCCTGTGAGGACAACTGTTCTGCACATAAACTACAGTATTGCATGCTTTTGCCCACAAGTGAAGGGGTAGGCACTAATCATGCAACATCACCCGTGCAGCTCCCATGATCGTTCTGTTCTTCCACTCAAAAACCCCGTTCTGCTGTGGGTTATGGGGAGCTATGAGCTCTATTTGAATCCCTTCTATGTTGTAGAAATACTTGAACTCACCAGAGATGTATTCACCACCATTGTCACTCCTAAGAGCCTTCACCTTCTTCCCCGACTTCTTCTCGACCAGTGCTTTGAACTCACAGAACTTTGAGTATGTCTCTCTCTTCTTCTGCATGAAGAAGATCCAACACTTTCGAGAGAAATCATCAACAAAGATCACATAATACCTGTGCTTTGCTGTCGAAGCTACTGAGAAAGGTCCACACACATCTGTGTGAATTCTCTCAAGGATCGTCGTGGCGTGACTATCCTTCTCGTGAAAGGTGGCTTTCACAAATTTTCCCAAAGTAAACCCCTTGCACTAATCTGACTGCGCAAGAGTGCCTTTAGGAAGCCCAGTAGTGATCTGCTACATTATCTTCAAGGCTCCATGGTGAAGCTGACCCAATCTCCTGTGCCACAGCTTGCCATCATCTCGACTCACCAATCCTTCTGCCTTGCATGCCATTGCTACGTAGCCATCTACATGTAACTGATAAAGGTTCCTTACTCAAACCCCTATCTTCCGAGCTTCTCTAATTCTCTTATTGCGCAGGAAAGCCTTTCCCTCGCTGAAAACAACATCATACCCCTTGTCTTCTAACATTGCCACAAAGATAAGATTCTTCTTCAATCCTGGAACATGCATCACTTCCTTCAATACGAAGGGTTTACCAAACTCCCTCTCAAAGGAAATGGTACTGATACCGGTCGCACTGTATCTACCATCATCACCCATCTCGATGTGCACTCCAAGATCTTTCTCCTCCAGATCAGAAAACAAATCTCGATCTCCTGTCATGTGAAAAGATGCACCACTATCCAAGAACCATACAGATCCCATCACACTTGATACCAAGCATGCGATCAATGAAAAATAAAGCTCAAACTGCGAGGCTAAGGCCTCTCCCGCTGCAGATCCAGCAGCTTGCTTATTTTTCTTCTTCTGCGAACAATTTGTGGCATAGTGTCCGTGCTGGTGACAGTGAAAACACTTCACCTTAGACATGTCCTGCTTCTTGCCTTTCGCACTGGAATGAGAAGCTTTCTTGTTCTTCTCCTTCTTTGCTTTGGCAGCCAAAGCGCAATTTTCTTCATCAGGTGCCTTTGATGAAGATCCGTCCCTGGTATTCCGCCTGATCTCCTCCTGCACAAGATCTGACCAAAGTCTCTCCCATCCTCGCAATTTCTCCCAACCATTGACAGAGTCCTGATAGGAATGCCAACTCTTTCGAAGACCAAGGAGAGCCAAGCTCACCAAGTCCTCATCATTGACAGTCACCCCCACACTTCCCAGCTCATCCCTGCACTGAGTGAACTTCATGAGATACTTGGGCATCATGTCTCCCTTCTCGCACTTCATGTTTCTGAGTTTATCCTTGAGCGCCAACTTCCTTTGGTCACTCTTTCTTTGGAATAGATCTGTCAACACTTTCCACATCAAGTATGGAGAAGCCTTTCCATGTAGGCTGGACACAATGTGATCCTTCACGCCCTCCAACAGAATCCTTCGACACTTTGCTGTCTTCTTTTGCCAAGCATCAACTTGCGCAGTATCAGTAGGCTTTGGGACCTCAGCCTCTATGAACTCCTTCAGCCCATTATCATCTAACACCGCCTCCATCCTGTCTTTCCATGCAATATAATTCGAGCTGCCCTCAAGGGCATACTCCAATCGCAATCCGTTGAAAGACATTTCAACTTTGACACCAAGAAAACACTACTGCAAATTCGAATTCCACCAGCTCAAAACTCAACTGCCTATGATCTAAAATTTGTGAGAAAAAAGTATTTCTCGTACAGAGATTGACTATATGGGCTTTTACCAGATATCTCACCTTCCAAAGGAAGGATGAATCCAGAGGCTACCTGGCCCGATTACAAACTCTACCTAAAGAAATATGATGTAAACACTTTCTGAATAATAGATCTGATGATCAACTGCTCTGATACCATGTAGAAATTTCGAATAATATGACACTTATTCACAGAGATTATCCCAATTATACACTATTGCAGAATACATGCATAATACATAACCTCCTCTATGTTGATCATCAATTTTGCGGAATTAAAAATAATGAAACATCAATCGCATGTGCACATTAGCACAGTATGTAACCCAGAGAAAGAATACAGCTGAAAACCCCACACTATCTGTATATTATAATGATTGAGAACATGTAACAATACATAGTACAATACTCCTCACAAGTACTCAGTACTATCTCCACCTGTTACACACAAACTAGCTTAGAACTGATGCCTCAAATCTCCTCCACTGTCTGCCTACCTCCACTGCGCAATCCTGCATGAGAATAATAATGAATGGATGAAGAAAACTTGTATTTCCTTGGCTGAACCACGCAATCCTCATTGGCATTACTCAATACATTGATTGTGCAAATATCATGCACAACTATAGTCACAACTGATAGCAATCTCAACCTCTAACACCTATCTCCACTGAACTGTCCATGCACTGAGTTAACTGATGTATTCTTTAGTTGATTTATGAGTTAATAATTAGTGAATTAATTAATAATTAATTCACATCACTCATCACTAGTGTATTTTGTAGTTAGACTAAATACAACTAGTTTAACCAAGTCAAACTGAACACAACTCCATCAACTCCACAATCAACTCCACCAAACTCAACCACGTGAGTTCTAGCTAAAGTCCTGCATGCAATAGCTCAACTGACCCACAAGAAAAGTGTATTTCCTTCTGACAGATGCATGTGCCACATCTGTAGCTCAAACTAAAGTGCTCCAAGAGGATAAGATAATGTTTATAGTCCAAATATTATTATGAGCTAATAATATTCGAATGTTCTATTTTTAGCCTGGCAGTCTAAAAATAGAAACTGCCCATATGTCTAAAAATAGACTTTGCGCCAAAAATAGCCTGTGGGCCCACTTAGTGAAGGCGACTACTTTCCACTAAGCTCCATCATCTTGTTGCATTCTCAACACACATTTGATAGAATCCCTAATGAATTTGTTAAAGAAAAATGATTTTAAGTGTGATGACTAAGCAGACAAGTGTTTTGATAATTGAAGGAAGTGATGTCAACCACACCAGTACTAGCAACTCCTGAATTCTCCTAACCATTCATAGTCAAATGTGATGCTTCTGGGTTTTGAATTGGAGTTGTATTGATGCAAGACAACCACCCTATAGAATTTGAGAATAGGAAACTTAATAAACAAGAAAGCTTAAAATCAACATACCAAAAGGAGATGCTCGCCATCATACCCGCTCTAATGGAATGGCACCAGTATTTGCTTGGAAGTAAATTCTCAATCCGAATCGACCACAATAGTCTTCAATTCTTACTTTAGAAAAATACATTATCAACATAACAACAGAAGTGGATGGAGAAGTTTTGAGCTTTCAATTTAGAAATATTACACAAGAAGGGAAAGGAGAATGTCGTAGCTGATGCACTCTCACGTAAAGATGACAATCACACAACATGTGCTGCCATGATATTCATTCCGTAATGGTTGGATGAAATACGAGCCGAATATGCCAAGGATAAGGATTGTGACTCCATGATTAAAAATATCAATCAGTATACCAACTTTGAGTGGAAAAATGACATCTTATGGTATAAGTGGAGAATTTACCTAATACCCACATCCAAATTTAAGGTGAAAATACTAAAGGAGTCTCACAATTCACCAGTAGCCGGACATGTCAGATTCTACAAGACATACTACAACGTTCGATAGTCATTCTATTGGAAGAGCATGAGCAAGGAAATTCAGAAATATGTTGCAGAATGTGATATTTGTCAAAGAAACAAGACCGAAAATGTTCCAACTCTAGGATTGCTACATCCACTACACATTCCAAATCAGAAGTGGGAGGAGATTTCAATGGATTTTATTGAAGGACTACCTGCATCTGACGGAAAGGATAAAATATTTGTAGTAGTCAACAGGCTTACTAAATATGCCCACTTTATGGCTATTAAAAATACTTACACAACCAAAAAAATCGTTGATGTGTTTTGTTAAAACATTTACAAACTACATGGGTTTCCTAAGGTCATAGTTAGCGATAGAGATGTAAGGTTTAAAGGGAAATTTTGGAAGGATTTCTGCCATCAAGTAGGAATATCCCTTAATATGAGTTTGGCCTATCACCCCCAAATAGATGGGCAAACCGAAATCGTTAATAAATTCTTGGAAAAATATCTTCATTGTTTCGTTATAGATAAACAAAATAGATGGACACAATTCCTACACCTGGCTAAGTGGTGGTATAATACCACATACCACATGTCAGCTAAGATGACACCCTTCCAAGCCTTATATGGTTATGTTTTGCACTCCTTGATTCTAGGGTACTAGCAGTTAAAGACCACTTAGGAGAAAGTCAAAGAATCATCAACTTACTAAAAGAAAATCTAACCATGGCCCGTAATAGAATGAAAAAACAAGCCGACCAACGTTGTTCTGAAAGAGAGTTCGAGGAGGGAGATTGGGTCTTTGTTAGACTCCAACCTTATAAGCAACTATCACTAAAACAACAAGGGAAGAATAAATTGTCACCTAAATATTATGGACCGTACCAGATAATCAAAAAGATAAGTAGTGTATCTTATGGGTTAAAGTTACCATATGACTGTCGAATCCATAATATCTTTCATGTATCAAGTCTCAAAAAAGTATTAGGGAAAAATAAAACATCACAAACAAAAATACCAGAGACCAATGAAGAAGGAAGAATAATCCTTGAACCTGAAGGTATACTTATTACGTGAGAAAAGTTTTTATGGTCTACGACAATAAATGAATACCTCATCAAATGGAAGAGGTTACCAGAGGAAGATTTGTCTTGGGAATCAAAACGTTTCGTGCATCAACACCCATACCTACCTATGCTTTGAGGACAAAGCATATTAAGGGAAAGGTAATGTTATGAACTTAAAATCATAGCAATTAAATAACATATTAAAATAATGAAATATTATTTAAATAAATAAATTATTAATTATAATCAATTAATTAGCAAATAATTAGTTAAATGAAGAGACATCAGTCCCCAAGGGACATGTCTCTCTGATTAGGCATGGCCAGTCAACTCCTATTTAAGGAGCACCACCTCAGCCTTGTAAACATCATTCAATTTTTATCAATATATATATATATATATATATATATATATATATATATATATAGAAACATGTTACATTCAGAATTTATCTGATGTTTTATTATCAGTTATCAACAAATTGGACATTTATATTGCTAACATATTCCTAGAAGAAAATCAAATAAATAGTGATTTATTTAATTATTCTTCATGGGTTTAATTATAAATTACTTAACAAAGGTGGTTTATTAAGTAATTTCTCACAGTGAAAGCAAATTTTACTATGGTAAAATTGGCTTTACATGGCATACTTTGATCCATCTAGTAAATTAGGCTAGATAATCAATTTTTTGGTGATAAAAGCTTACCCAACCACTCAATAAACATTACTTTATCAATTTAACCATCTCCCCATGGCCCGTTTATAGTATTTTGATGTGTTCAATCCAACTTGGATTTGTTCCCTTTCTCCAGAGTGATGCTTGCCTTCAATGTCTAGCGTTACTATCCTTTTGCTCCTTATTCCTTCAAGGAGAAATTCTTGAATCATTTTTTTTCTAGGAACACCCCCAATGTGCTTCTCCTTTCTAACTAACTATGCTAATGACAAAAAATAATTTATTTTCCAACCTTGCTTCTTTGCTTCCCAGTCGTTTGGGAAATCTAGTCATTCCCCTTCCATCCAGTCACTCACCTTCTAGGCTTAGGCATACCCTTCTTTGCTTCCCAGTCCCTAGGGTGATCCATCCCTTGGTAAGGCTTCCTCACATCAAAAGGAATTTATAACCAAGGCAAGTCTCTGCCTCAATGCTTTTGTATTGTCCATAGTGGGCTTCATGGTAACTAATGGGCACTATTGAGAACCAGTGTCCCATAATGGCCCTATTCTTGAAATCTTTTACCAGCATACTATTACATGCTATAATTCCTTTTGTTGTTGTTTTTTCTCCTAATAAAAAAGCGCAATTTTCATTAATAATAAGAAAATTACATATTGTATCTTTAGCATGTGTGAAATGAAGAAATCACTAGTAAATGGGCAAACCATTCAAGTCAGTACATTTTCATAGTTCAATATTTACAATAAAAAGCATAGTATTTACATAAATATAAAAAGGCATAATTGTCCAGTAAGCATAGAGATGATCAAAAATAAAAAATGTCAAATGATCTTATGAAGATCATTCTGATATATATTCCCATCCATCTCAATGAATGGTCAATGGAAAAACTATTAGAACACCCGATCTTTGAATTCCTATATCAGCCATTGCCCCCTGATCTGTTGTGCAACCTCCTTGGAAAGAAAATCAACTTCCCAATTCCTTTCCTTGTATATATGAGAGCATACAATAAAATCAAAATGTGATTTTAGAGTGATGACTTCATTTAGTAAGCCCCTAAGTGTGTGCAAGTGGCAATGATATGTCGAGTTGATCCAGTTTATAACAAGCTTTGAGTCCCCAAAGATCTCAATCCTATGGCAATTTTGTTCCAGAGAAAATATGATAAGGTATCTTAGACAATTAAGTTCAACATAGTTTTTGGTGCCTCTCCATAAACCTAATTTGATCTTGAAGAAATGCGAGTCGTTTATGTGAAGTATCCCCCCCCCCACATCCATTGATCTATGTCAACCCATTGAAATAAGCCCAGGGGATATTCTTATCGATTACTTCCATATTGATTACCCATGCGGGGTGGTGATTAGAGTCCTCAGGGATCAAATTATAGATAGTAGTGATATGATTGTAGGTGGATGGACAAAGGGTCGATGCATCCTGTAATATAATGCAATTCCTGGTCAGCCAGATACCCCAATAGCCAATCAAAGGGAGGTTTCTAAGTTTTTGTGAAGCTACAAAATTCCACCAACTTTTCCAGGCATCAGATAGATGTGGTCCATCCCATCTAAACACAATGTTGAGGGAGGCAGTGATCTAATCCCACACTTGGCCAGCAACTGTGCGATGAAAAAATGGGTGGTCAATATCCTCTACATTTTCCTTGCATAGGCAGCATCTAGAAAGACCATGAAAATCCCGACGCATTAGATTTACCTTCGTGGGAACTTTGTTCGATAATATACACCACATAAACAAATGGGTTTTGTGAGGAGCCTTAAGCTTCCATAGTGGGCGCCACCATCAACTCACCTCCACCGGATCCAGAGTATTCATAAGTGTTGTGTATCCTTCCCTAGGGGTATATTGACCATGTGGTGCAGTCACCCATATGATTTCATCTTCCTGTAAAGTAATCTTGATATAAGCTTCCTCCAATGCTCTAATAAACCGATGCCAAACCCTGCTCCATCTACCCGGAATCCTAAGATATAGTGCATTAAACCATTTATGGGAGATCCAATTTGAGTTTCCAATATCTACAATATGAGAGAGTTGGGTGATGCCAATCGTTGCAAATATTTTTCATAGCTCCAGTGGTATTATGTGTGCATTATTTCATCCTGACCAGGAATCTATGCCCAGTCGCACCTGCATGACACTAGTAGACTGTGAGATAGCCTTACAGATGATAGATGCACCTAATATGCCCTATTTCAGCCTGCGAATCCAGTCCATGACAGATAGAGGGTGAATGTATTTAAAGAAGACCACCTCTTTCCATAGACTATCTGATGTGATAATCTTCCATCCCATCTTCACAACCAATGTCTATGAAAATAAATGCAGATCCTTTATACCCCATCTACCCAACTCTTTTGGTTTCCCAATTATATCCCGACAAACCTAGGAAAATGTCCTCGCAACATTTTCCCCCCACCATAAGAAGTGACAATTTTTTTTTTGAATTATGTTGATTATATCTTTTGGTATCCAAGCAAGAGTCATCCAACATATCGGGATGGCCTCCAATACAAATTTGATGAGGATGAGCCTGCCAACTCTGGAAAGCCATCTTTGTTGCCATATGTTGATATGACCATCAATTTTTGCAATGAGCCATGTCCAATCTATGATACCATAACCATTTGGCTTGAGCCTGAATCAAGGTATTTGAGACCCATCTCTAGCTCTTTCCTAACAAATTGAAATTGTTGTATAGCATGTCTTTTCTCATTTTGTAAGAAAAACACCAGCAAGATGGTGGATTTGTTGAAGTTGGGCTCCATAACTGTCACTTTACAAAACATGGATGAATTTTCTTGAAACAAGTGGTATCATGGATTGAACCATTTAAAAAAATAAGAATATCATTTACAAACAATAGAGTTGAGAGATAGGAAACTTTAGATATCTTTACACCACCCAATGACCCTTCAGCACAGGCTTTAGTTAATAGTCTACTTAGTCCCTCCATGACCAAAAGAAATAACAATGGTTATAATGGACATCCCTGTCGCAGACCACATTCAGCATGAAAAAAAAACCTAATGTAGCCCCATTGATGAGAATCCTATATGGTGCAGATGTGAAACAACACATGATCCAATTTATGAAAGAGTGAGGAAAACCGATATGGGTAAGAATAAGCTGAAGATATCACCAACTGGCACCGTCAAAAGATTTTGATAGATCAATTTTAAGAGTGATACTCTTAGTATTATTTTTCTTGATCGAATGGATCCCTTCCTGTGTTGTCCCAATGAATTCATGTATATGGCGTTGATTAAGAAATACAAATTGTTCCTTGGAAATCATCTTGGATAAAAAACGTTTGATGTGGTTTGCAATAATTTTTGAAATTATTTTGTATATACGGTTACAAAGGGAGATGGGACAGTAGTCATCAAAGGTTTTAGGGTGATCTACTTTGGGAATGAGGGAAATAAAGGTCGAGTTGAAACCTTCATGCATCTGGGAAGAAAGTCTGTAGACCTCAATAGCCAATAGAAGATCAGGTGCAATATGATCAAAGAATTTAAGATAGACTCCTTTTGTTGTTGTTGTTATGCATCTTGCAACCAACTCCAACCACCCAAACTGGGAAATTTCCATCCTTTCCTACATCACAACACATAAATTTCCATTACACTCATTATAAGAAATTGTAATAAATTTAGATCATACTCATTGGTAATGTAATGCCTCTTCCCATATTTACCTAAATTCGTAAGCTCGCCAGGGTAAACATGAGACGCATGTGACTATGATATGACCTGACCTCCAAGTTCCAGTTATGGAAGTGTGGGTGACATGCAGAAAACTTATATACATGCCTTAGGAGCACTAGATCACCCATAGGTTAGTCCACAACCTCTGCTGACCAGATCCTAGGCTAGAACTGCTTTTCACAAGCTTAACCCACAATTGCACCCACAACATAGCATGCATGCACTTATGAGGATATAACCACACTCATAAGCATGCTTCCATGTGGTTATGACCTAAATTTCCCAGTCCAATGCTAGCGGTTCCTAGATCTGAGACACTTTTCCATGCTAATCTCTAGTCCACTACCCAGAACTAACTATAACTTTCTAAAATCATAATTAACATGACAACAATGCCAAACATTCCGAATTGAAGAAAAATCTTTCCCTAGAATTCCTAGTACACATGATACATTTTGTCAAACATATGGTAAATGGTGAACTATAGGTTATGAACACATACTCTATCATAAACTTTTGAATTTCATCTAAGAATCTCGAAGAAGTCTCCAAGGCCTCTATAGCTAGCTATAATAACAATTGTTAGCCAATGCATTCATCAACCATTCAATATCTTATCAAAACATATCAAGAGCCTTAGACATAATAGATCATATAACCAAAAAATAAACATAATGGAAACCATGGAAAATTAGCCATAAAGTCACCACCATAATCACCACAAATGCTCACAGATCAAATTAGGAAATATCTCATATTAACATATGAAAATGCCAACCAAGTCAGGGACTTCCATGTACCACCCAACCATAGATTGGGCTGAACCAAATATCGCTTTCAGCTAATCAACCCCATGCCATATTCCAATCATGAATGTGGGATCTCATGGTTTAAACAAAAAAAAAAAAACCAAACCAAGGCTTTGAAAGGACAAACCACCTCAACCCTCAACCATAGTGATCTCACCTATATGGCCTAGAAATCACTAACATAAACCAGATTGATCTCCACCCAAGTTATCAAGGGCTCCAGGAACTAGTAACTGAACCCACAACCTTCCAAGGTTCTAAAGAGTTTGTTCCAACCGTGAATCTAGGAACTAGTAACTCAACCCACCAAGGGCTTTAGAGAATTCTCCCTAACCTATGACTCCAAGAACTAGTAACTTAACCCAAACTGTTCTAGAGATTCCAAAGTGTTTTTTCAAACCCATAGCCATAGGGAACCTAAGAACAAATAAAAAAAACAAGTGGAAAAGCCACAACATAATGGTTATCTAGGAAATGGGAAGGAGAGGCTGAAACCATTGTCAATCCAGAAAAATCTCTATGCTAATGACAACACATAACCAAGGAATCACTTGCATATACCACAGATCCAAAAATCAACAAGGAAATCAAACATGCAACCTATTACCTGCCACGTATCCTTGTTATAGTTTTTGATCCAATTGTTCCATTGCTCTCCATTTCTTTCCTTTGCTTTCTTTCTCCAATCCTAGTGGATGTTAGAATAATCCAAACATGCTCCAAGAATGCTCTATGTGTGCAAGAGTATGAGAGAATGAGAGTGTGAAAGGAGAGAACCAAAACTGAATTGACAAAAGATGTGAACTAATTCTCTTATGCCTTTTTATTATAGAAGTCTCCTTTTTTTCCTTCATTTTCCTCTAATTTCCATTGCATGCAAATATGTGTCTCTTTGCCTTCCTTTTCTCCTATTTTCCTTTATTTTCATAATTAAAATGCTAATTATTGCCTCTTTTCCTTTTCCAATTTCCATAGCCATTATTAATCTACAGGTTATGCCCACTATAATGTTTATCCAACATTCATCTTGGAATACATGTCCCATGACCTTGCTCATAATATATTTACATGGAAAATCAACCAAGGGTTGTTACAAACCCCTCCCCCTTGGGGGAACACCATCCTCAGTGTTCAATAGTGTTTATAATTAACAAAACACACTGCCCGTGGAGCTTTATAACACAACATGATGCAACATTTACATCATACCAAACTGCTGAAACCATGAACACCATACTGCTTATTGGAGATTTATAACACAAGTTGATGTCGTATTTACAACATATTGCTTATTGGAGCTTGATAACATAGCTCATCAATATCTACTATACACATATGCATATACAAACACAAACCAAAACACATATACTAAACACATCTGCTCAACAATAAAATAAGGAAGGATACAAAGCCCACATCTGATCAACCATCTCCCATGTAGCTTCATTGGAACCAAACTACTTCCTTTGCACTTTAACTTGCTCAATTTCTCTATTCCGGAGCATGAGTTATTTCCATTTCAAAATGCATTGTGGTTATGGTTGTAATCCTCCCTCTAGTTCCACTTGCAATACAGACTAATAAATCACATGATCAACATCTTAGACATATCTCTTAAGCAATGAAACATGGAAAACATTATGGACTTTCACCATCGGTGTTAGTGAAATTATGTAGCCCACTAGTCAAATTCCTTAAGGATCTCAAATGGCCCACAATACCGAGGTGCCAGCTTGGCACATGACCCAATACTCAATGAGATCCTCTTGGGCCTGATGCACAAGTGCACATGCTCCCCAACTTGAAACTCCTTGAATTCTCTATGATGATCGACATAAATATTCTACATGTCCTGTGCTACCTTTAAATTCCTCTTAATAATGTGCATTTCTTGTTCCATCGCAGCCAACATGTTCGGTCCAATCAACACGCTATTCACTAGATTACTCTAGCTAATAGGAGTATTACAACTATGCCCATAGAGAACCTAAAATGGACTTATCCTCATGGATTATTGATACCCATTGTTATATGCAAACTCTACCAGTGGAAGATACTCCTCCCACTTCCTATGTTGATGCATGACATACATCCTCAACATGTCCTCAAGAATCCCATTGACCCTCCCTATCTATCCATCTGTGTGTGGATGATAATATGTATTGAAAGCTAACTTTGTCCCCAAACCTAAGAACAACTCCTTCCAAATCCTATAAGTGAACTTCAGATATATATATTATATAATCTTCTTAGGAACACCATGCAATTTCACTATCTCCATGATGAAGATATGAGCTACCTCCCTAGCTGAATTATTAGACTTAACAACAATGAAGTGAGCAACCTTACTCAACCGGTCAACCACAACGATGATGGAATCATGATGCTTCGATGTCTGTTATGCAACTAGCTCACAAAATGGAAGAAATAGATAGATCAATGACTTAAAACGTAGCCTCTTCGAGGGGGAAACCTCCTTTACATTACACAAATGAATAATTATTGGATGATACAAATGACAATACCTCCTTTCTATATATAGGAGTCTAAGGGGTCATAATATGATCAAAGCCAACACAACAATAATAATGTAAGGGCACACAATAACAATAGTGGGCTTCTATTGGGCACAATAATACCAATATGGGGACTACATGGGAACAACAATATAATAATGTGTGTTGCACTAATGACAATAAGGGGTTAAACTAGTAGTATAGGAACCTAACATGCCCCTCTCCTTCAAAAAGTGTTGTCCTCAACGCTTGAGTAGTTCTGGATGCTTTTGTATAAAATTTGCATCCCCCCATGTGGAATCTTCAATGGGTAAGTTCTTCCACTTGATGAGATTCTTTGAAATTGATTGATTTCATAGTTGTCACGTTCTTGTTTCCATGACTGCTTCAGGTTTGAATATGATTTTTCCTTCCTCGTCAAGTTTCGACAATATTGTTTGAACTGGGAGCTTCTCACCTATAACCTTCTTTAAGCATGAAACATGGAAAATTGGGTGCACTTGGGAAGATGCAGGAAGCTCCAATTTGTTTGCCATAGTACCAATATTTTGTAACACCTTGTACGGACCATAATACTTTGGTGATAATTTATTATCCTTCTTAGCTTGATTTAGGAATTTTTTTTTGTATGGTTGTAGTCATAGAAATATCTAGTCACCTACATAAAAACTTCTTTTGATGCGATGTTGATATGCACGTTGTTCATTCTATTCTACACCAAAGTGAGGTTACACTTTAAGAGTTTGAGAAGTTGTTGTTGATGCTCGATGTGATCCTCCAATGCTTGAAGCTTCAAATTTTCTTTTAAAGATGATGCGATGGATGGTGGATGATATCCATTAAGTGCCATAAATGGGGTCATTTTTGTTGTAGTATGGAAGGAAGCGTTATACCACCATTCAACCGTATGAAACCACTTGACCCATTGTGTCTCTTTATCATATACAAAGCAACGAATATATCCTTACAAACATTTGTTCATTATCACAATTTTCCCATCAGATTCAGGATGATAAGATGAGCTATGAGCTAACTGAGTATCCAAATATTCCATCTCTTGTACTCCAAAGAAACAATTGGAGATTTTTGCATATAATTGTTTCTCCTCCAATAGTTTGAGCACCTTGTCAACACGTTGAACATGATCCTTCAAAGACTTAATGTTGATTAGTATATTATCAAAAAATACTAACACAAATTTTCTAAGTAAGGGTTTGAAAATGGAATTCATCAAACCTTGAAATGTAGAAGGTGCATTGGTAAGGCCAAAAGGCATGACCAAAAATTCATAATGACCCTCACGAGTTCTAAATGTTGTTTTTGGAATGTCTGCAATCTTCATTCTGATTTGATGATATCCTAAACGAAGATCCAACTTGGTGAAATAAATTTCTCCAGGTAATTCATCCAATAATTCATGAATGACAGGAATGGGAGATTTATCCTTAATAGTAAACTTGTTGAGCTCCCTATAATTTGGACACATGCACCATGATCCATCCTTCTTGTGTACCAATACCACTAGAGTAGAGAAAGAACTTTGACTAGGTTGAATTATACCAACCTCTAGCATTTCTGCAACCATACATTCAATTTCACTCTTTTGGGCATATGGATATCAGTAAGGCCTGATATTTGGGGGAACACATCCTGGAATCAAATGAATAGCATGATCATGATCATGAATAGGTGGGAGGCCTTTGGGAGTCTCATATACCTTGGAATGATTGTCCAGAACATTTTTGATATCTCGAAGAAATAGATGATTTCGATGTGGGTACCTCTAGTGAACATAATTGTGGAATTTCACCCTGTTGTTATTTATTTAGAAGCTTTGTCATCCTGTTAGAGCTTATTATCTTTCTTTATTTCCTTGAGATACCCGTTAATTCAACCTCCTTCCCTTCCAAAAAAAATTCAAGAAAAGTTCTTGAAAATTAAAAGCTATTGTACCCAAAGATTGTAGCCATTGAACTCCTAGTACAACATCTGCACCACCCATTGGAATGGAAAGCATTGGACTATTCAAGACATATTCTCCCATGTATAGCTTGATATTATGGTACTTTCCAGATCAATTTATGGTTCCTCCATTTGCAACCATTACTTGACACTCTTGTGTTGGATATAGGAATCAATTCAATTCCTTGGCTATATTACAATGAATAAAATTATGGGTACTACCCGAATCAATAAACACTGTTACCTTTTTCTTCTTGATATGCCCTTCTATCTTGAGAGTTTGAGGAGTGGTAATTTTTGTCAATGCATTACAAGATATGGTCAAATTCATTTCTTCTTTCTCTAGGATTTGTTCCTAGTGTATATCCTCTTCTTTTGACGTTTCTTGTTCCTTTTCTTTCTCCTCTTCCCCATCTATGAAAATTAATTTCTTCTCAGTACACTTATGACATTTAGTGTATTTTATATCACAATTGTATCAAATCCCTTTTGATATTTTTTCTTCCAATTTTTGTGGTCTCAACCTTGTAGGTGGTGAAAGGCTAGGAGCAACAACACTTCCATCTTTATAATTATGAGTGGTAGGCTTCCTTGTTGCCATAATTTTGCTTTCAATTTTTCTTACCAACCTGTATGCCTTCTCCAATGAATCAGACTCCCAAAGGTGAACCTCATGTTGAATGTTATCCTTTAAAGTCCCTATGAAGACATCAATCCTTTACTTATCTGGAATATCATTAACCTTATATTCAATTTTTGGAAGTCCTCAATGTGCTCTACCATTGAACCCTTTTGTTTGATATTTATCAATTGGCTAAAGAAGATGTTTCTCTTTGTATCCTCATAGTGTGCTATCATTTCCTCCACGAAAACTGACCAGGTGACAAGTGGTTTATGAGAACAAAACCCTTTATACCATAAAAATTGATTCGGTTCTAAATATAAAGATGCAATATGTACCTTTTGTAACAGTTGCACATCATGTAGATCAAAATATTTCTCCATCTGTAGTATCCATTTTATGGGATCCTTGCCATCAAACTTCCTCATATCCATCTTTGGAATATGGTGGGTCTTCAATCCAATGTTAGATTCGATGAAATCATGATTAAAATTTATTTTTTTCTCATCATGACTTTCCTTTGCTACCTTTTCTTCATTAGGAGGCCTTTCTTGTAGTAGCTTTGTCCCTCCTTCCTTTAAACCTTCCATGTATTTCTTAAAATCTTCCATGCCTTTCTTAAAGTATTCTTCCCTATCATCAATATTAGCTTCCGTGGAAAATATAAAACTATTTATCTTAGCTTCGATCACATTCTTCAAATCCTCCATCCAATTTTTCTTACTAGTTCTTTCTATTTTCTTGATTCGAGTCATTCTTTTTCTTGCTTTGAGTAGCTCTATCTTGAATTATTTGTATGTTTGAAATTTCGGATCTCCAAGGTCTAAAATTTCGACCTGCAGTAACCCTATGTGTCCTCTTTCCAATGCCACCAATCGGATCGAAATCAGATTCCCCAGGAAAGAGTTATGCCCAATCTCCCATGATGGCTTGCTTATATACTTTTTCAGTAGATCGAACTTGTACGAAGTGCCACATGTTATTGTTTCAACATTCGGATTGAAAAAACATATACAAAAAATTACAGTCTGTCCTCTTTCTGTAACTTCTTACGAAATTTCAATCTGATGCTCAAAGATAAAGTAATGAAAATTTTCCCCATGTCACCTATTTGGGATGTAATTCTGGAGCCTGCAGAAACCCTGAATGTCTTGGACCGTATCTCCAAACATATAGTGAAACAAGATCCGCAATTTGGGCTCAAGGTTCACCAGAATTTTGGCTCAAATGCGTTTTAATTTTAGAGTCTGAACCTTCATAGAAAATACAATTACAGAAAAAATTCCACAATGACTTGTTTGAGATGGAATTCTGGAGCTTGGAAAAACCCTAACTTCCTCAGATCATATATCCAAAAATATAGTGAGAAAAGATCTTAAATTCAGAACCGAGGTTCGGAATGAGTTCGACTCAAATGGGTTTTTTTTTTAAGCTTCTGAAACTTTGTAGAGAAAAAGTTATATCGAAAATTCCACGATGACCTATTTGGAGTAGCGAAACCCTAGAATCCAAACCTCTGATACCAATTGTTATGCAACCAACTCACAAAATAGAAGAAAAATATAGATCAATGACTTAAAACGTAGCCTCTTTGAGGGGGAAACCTCCTTTACATTACACAAATGAACAATTCTTGGATGAAACAAATGAAAAGACCTCCTTTCTATATATAGGAGTCTAAGGGGTCATAATATAATTAGAGCCGACATAACAATAATAATGTAATGGAACACAATAACAATAGTGGGCTTCTATGGGGCACAATAGTAACAATATGGGGACTACATGGGCACAACAATATAATAAGGGGGTTGCACTAATAACAATAAGGGGTTACACTAGTAGTACAGGGACCTAATAATGTCCATGGAAAACCTGTAATGAAGTCCATGGAGTGGCCTCCATTTTCCATTCTGGAATCGAAATTGACTGCAATTAACCACCTAGATGCTTGCGCTCTGCTTTCACTTGCTGAGAGACCAAAAATTTTGCAACAAACTCAACCACTTACTTTTTAATATTTGACCAATGATACACTTCTTAATTATTGTCAGAGTCTTCTGATATCTGGGGTGGCCTGAATATGGCTTGACATGGAACTCCCTCAAGATAAGATTCTCTAGCTCACTTCTCTCTAACACATAAATCTTGTTCCCACATTGCACCAAGACATCTTCCGTGAGGTGTGTTGGCTTAGTGGGGCGTGACCCAGTTTCAGAGGTGATTTAGCCAAGCAAATCCCAGTACTACTGGCCCTATCGGCAATAGTCCGCGAAGCGCGGACTGAGGTCTCACCCGAAGTAGTATGGAAGGGTGCTAGAACCAGGTTTATGCACTGTGGGGATGTCTAATATGTTAGGATTGGTACGCGGTCCAACCTTCGCGCTCACTGTGCTATGCGCACTAGTGGGCACCTCACGACCTGTGATGCTGTCTTCGCGCAATCCTAGTTGCAACACGATCCTTGATATTTACCCAAGTCTTTCCTAATTATGTACCGTTAGTTGATTGCTTAGATTATTTTCATATATAAGTATTCTGAACCATACAAGCATTTACTCAACTGCATGTAGTAAATAAACAGAGAAAAAACAATGCATAACAACAGAATAACAATTCAAGACTAGATGCACAGAATTAGGATAAACTTCTTTTTATTAGCTTTCTATCCCGATTACAGACTCGAAACTGCCTTGCGCACTTAGCTACAGGGGTCTGTGCACCCAGATTCGGGCTCTACCAGGCCTCTGTGCACTTAGTTGCAGAGCCTGTTCCTACTACTACAACCCTAGACACTTAGAATTCTCCCCTAGGATTGAACCATTCCTTCGCTACTCATTCTATTCTCTACTATCTTTACAACTTTAGGGCCTCTCTCTATTTATACAATCCCATGGTCCATAGACCATGTGTAGGCTGACATGAATTTAAAATACATTACATTACTTTAGGGAGGATAGCCCTATCACTCAACCTCTACTTCGCGCTCCGCGCCCGCAATTCGCAGAGTCTTTCAAAACCTTTGACCAAAACTTAGGCTTTGAGCCCAAAAAACTTGCTGTGGGGGGGTTCTATGCCCAATAGGCCCCCAACGCAATCATCATGACTCGTCCCGAGTCACTCTGCTGGTGCGGCGATCTTGGCACGGAGCCCTTCGAATCGATCCTGCATTGCGCGGAGTTTCGTAGTGCACTGTTCTGTAGTTTGGTGGATCTGCTGCATTCGTGCATCTGAATTGTCTACGTCTGAATCGTGTCCTTTCTTTGGTACCAGCTTCTGGGGCATGTGTTTATAGTACCACGCCTTTGTTTGACTCCTTGGGTCACAAAGACTGTGCTTTGGCCGGTTAGTCAGATAGTCAGCCCACCCGTGTAGGGCTTTAGTCGACTACCGTTAACTTTTACTGGGAAGGGTTCTCCATTGAGTTTGACTAGTTGGACCACTCCTCCGTCTGTGACCTCTTTTACTATGTATGGTTCCAACCAGTGCATTCTGAATTTTCCTGGAAAATTTTCAAACTTACTATCATAGAGTAGCACTAAGTCATTTACCTTGAAGGTGCGCAACTTGATATGGCAGTCGTGCCAGGCCTTTTCATGTTGCTTTTGTACCTGTTGATGAAATCTAGCCAAAAACCATTCTTCCTCAAGTTATTCTAATTGCGCGAGCCTTTCTTCCAGAGCTTCGCAATCTGTCATGGCTGTGAGCATTGCTATTCGCATACTAGGTACGATGTATTCCATCAGCATGATAGCTTCCATACCATAGACCAACCGGAAGGGTGTCTATCCCGTCAATTTCTTGCACATTTTCTTTTACGCCCATAACACAGTGGCTACGCGCAGGTCCCAATCGTTCTGCTACGCATTACATACTTTGGTTAGCGCAGTCTCCAATATTTTGTTGAATTCCTCTACTATCCCATTAGCTTGCAGTGGTATGGTGTACTTTGCTAATGATACACCTGGAACTCCTCTGTGAGCGCGCTGATGGTTTCATTCAGGAAATGTGTTCTGTGGTCAATCATTAATATTTTCAGACAAACAAATTGTGGCAACACATTTTGAACAAAAACTTCACAATTGTAGTGGCCATGTAGTCCTTGACCAGCTACGCTTTCGCCCATCATGTCAGGTACTCCATCACGGTGATGATGTAGCACGCACCCCATCTTTCCCTGAGGCTTGATCGGTCCCAAAAAGTCGATTCCCCATTTTTCGAATGGTCGCAGTGTCATTTGTGGATTTAGTGGCATCTCGTCCATTCCTGATGGTTTCCCCATCCTTTGACATATATTGCAGGCCTTACAATGTGCTTTTGAATCTTGGTGCAGGGTTAGCCACCATAACATTGTGTGAATAATCTTCTGTGTAGTTGCACATCCTGCATAGTGTCCTCCCATAGCGCCCCCATGTGCTTCAGTGAGGATCTGACCTCGTTCAAATTTGGGTATGTATCTTCGCAATATCTCATCATTGCCCATCTTGTAGAGGTGCCCCGCGATGACAGAAAAGTTTGCCGCATGTACCACCAATTCCTTCTTCTATTGGATTGAGTACTCCTTCGGTGCAGTCCCTATTGTTAGAAAATGGATTATATCTTCGAAGTGTCCATTCGTGATGCGTACTGCAAAGAGCTATGCATCAAGTATTCCCTCCTCCAAATTTGTTGGTTCCTCGCCCATCTCAATTCATGACAAGTGGTATGGTCCTGCATTTAAGCGTCCTGGCTTGAGTATAACCTCAAAGTCATATTCTTGAAATAGTAAAAGCCATATTCATATGCACCACCCCAACACAGGCTTGTTCACCAGGTATTTTAATGCGGAATGATCGGTATACATCTTGAAGTGTCCACCAAGTAAATAGTGTCAGTATTTTTGGAGTGCATACACCATTGCCAGCCCTTTGTGCTCAATAGTAGAGTAATTCTTTTCAGCTTTGGATAGTCTCCGACTTGCAAACTTGATCGGGTGATCCATGCCCTCCATGCCTTCCTACGTGAGTACGGCTCCTAGTGCAATACACGATGCATCAACATGTACATGAAATTCCATGTCCCATTTTGGGAAGACCAAGATGGGAGTGGATGCTAGTTTTTCCTTGAGGACATCAAAACTTTTCATGCAATCATAATTCCAACAATATATAGCATCCTTCTTCAACAACTGTTCCATCGAAGCTGTTATTTGGGCATAACTTTTGATGAAATTCCTATAGTATCCAATGTGCCCCAGAGTAGCGCGTAGTTGTTTAACACTTCATAGTATTCCAAATTCAGTAAAACAACAATCTTCGTAGGGTCCACCATCAGACCTTGTTTGCAGGCCACATGTCCCAGTAGGTTTCCAAAGGGAATGATGAAGGTGCACTTCTTAAGGTTCAACGTGATTTGGTGCCGGTGGCAAGTATCTAGCATCAAATGTAAGCTCGCTACATGGTGTTTAACTAATCCAAAGACAGTCCAATCATTCAGATAGACCTCCAAGAACTTGTGGATGTATTCCTTGAACGTGGACACCACGATGCGCAAAAATATAGCTGTCACGTTCTTCAATCCAAAGGGCATAATGGTGTATTGAAAGTAGCCCCATTCTGTTGCGAAGGTCATTTTGCTCCTATCTTCTGGCGCAATCTTGATCTGATGGTACCCTGAGAAGCCATCCGTGAATGAGTAAGCTTCCTGACCACCAACATTCTCCAATACTTCATCTATGAATGGTGTCAGGAATGGATCATGTACATAGGCATCGTTAAGCTTCCTAAGGTCCACACATATTCTTATTTCACCCTTCTGTTTTTTCTACTGTACTACCATAGGATTCACCCAGTCAGATTCTTCCATTGGTTCAATAATTCCCGCTATGAGATTTTGTCTAATTTGTTGTGGGCCTTTTCTTTGTACTTGGGTTCAAGTGGTATGGCTGCTGCTTAACTTGCTTCATGTAGGGTTTCAGGGAGATCTTCATCATCCCTAAATCGCCCACGATCCCTTTTAAGTCTGTAACTTTTGTTGGGAACAAGTCTTGGTATTCGTGGAGTAACTCAGCGACTTTATCGACCGTGGCATTGTCCTAATAGTCCCCAAGCATTGCGTACTTCAGCTTTGCCTCCATTCCAATGTTGACCTGCTTTGTCTTTAGCAACACGGTGATGTCAGGGTCTTCAAGTGATGGTCCGCAAACCTCGCGAGAGCCTTTCGTTTCTGAAATTTTAATGTTTCATAGGTCTTCATTGTCCTCTTCAAAGTTTACGTTATAACACTCCAGTGCACTGCTTAACTGTGTCACGCAGTCTAGCGAAAGTACTCCCATTGGCTCCTATGGTATTTTGAAGATAGTGGATTTTACTACTTGTAGGGCATCATCAATAGTATCTAACCAACGATCTTCAAATGTGAATGTTAGCAAAAATCCCTCACGCAAGACATCCCATTTTCCTGTACCATGGCGTAGTTCCGTCTCAGTATACTAATTCCTGGGTATGACATCCAGGGTATGGTAGAATAAACGCACCCATTCAGGCTATGGCTCTTCCCTGTAGACCTTGGTCCATTTCGCAAGGTGTGTGCATGGATCATCTCATCCATCATATTTGTCTACTAGTCATAATTGCGATTTTCCAAAATGCAAGCACATCATCCTTCTGCATCTGCACCAGTCCTCAAACTTTCCCTGATGCGTACCCCACCATCGTGTGGGTGTTGCGTGCAGTGCCCATTTCATTGCATCGAACCATTACTGTTCTGGTACAACACTTCCAAATTTGCTCAGAAATTCATCCACCACTAACAATCCATCATATGTCGGCAACTCCCTTGCCTCTGTTGTCATGCAACGTAATGACCTAATCATCATGTTGCAGTTTAGCATTGTTACTTTGTGCAACTGATTCTGCCATCACTCTATCTCTTTGTCTGAATCGGAAGTGCAGGAGCTTCCGCACTCCCATGAAATCCTTCCATCTGCAGTTGGATTCACCCAATCCTCTCCTTGTGCTGTTATCTTTTAAATACAATCAAGATCATCATCACTATCATTGTCACGCATTGGTTCAGTGTAGCACGCTACTTCAGCTGGATCCAGTGGCACGATTACGCGTAGTGACTTTCTCTCGAAGATCATTTTGTGCTTCTTCAGATTTATGACTCTGTTCATATCAGTAGCCCAGTCTATTCCTAGTAGCACGAGATAGGGATTGCTGTCATCGACAATCTCTATCACTTCAAAACCCACCCACGCGCTCACGCCTTCAATATCGTTGTCACCCCTTGCAATCTCCCCATGGGAAAAATCTTTTGTTGGTTCTCCATTCGTAACTGAATAGGGGACCATTGTAACGCGAGTCTACCCATGTGTTCCCATGTCTTCTTTGGTAATACATTTGCATCTAAACCTAGATCTAGGATTACTTGATCCATTTCATACTCACTAATCTGTGCAGTCAATGTAATTTCCCTTCCAGTGCGCAATGCATTCTTTCCAAGTTTTCAGACCACACGCAGTTCTCCTGACCCCACGCACCTAGTGATAAGTTCCTATAGCCCTTTGACTGCCTTGTTGTCACGCAGCAATTTCATGCATGTCTCTAGAAAGGTAGTGATCATTGAAGGATCCATCCCTAGTTCTAGTTGATCCTTACTACCTGAAGTGGAGGCCTCCGTGAAGCTCTTCTTAGCTTCCATGAATGTCTCCTTTGTGCGTTCTAAGTCAAACTCGGGTTCCTTTGTAGGAGCCTTGCGAACCCACGCATTGTCTTCTGGCTGCTTCCCTTTATCATCTCCTGTGGCCATACCACTCCTGAGCATCATGTTTACATTTGGGTCTTCTTCGCGTGGTTAAGATCTCATCATTTGTAAAGTTTGGGTTGGAGGGGGCTGGAGTACCCCCTTTTCGCTCATCTTCACTATCAGCAAAGGGCAATCTTCTGCCTCATGATCAAACTGATTACAATACCAACATGATATCCTAGTCAGGTTCATACAATCGCAGGCATAATGCCCTGGTCCTCCGCAATTGTAACAAATTATCAGTCTGCGATCCCTTCCTGGTCCCATTCCACCTCGACCCCAACCGCGCCCTTGAAACCCAACACACGCCATCCCTGCATTTGGGTCGAGGGCTCATGTTTCGACCTGTAACCTATAGGTAGGAGTCTGATCAATCATTAGTTCATAGCTTCAACAGGTGCATTCGTCATGGCCTACCGACCTGTAGAAATTACAAAATAATTACTGGGATGTCTTCATATACTTCTGCAACAAATGACAATTATTTGTGGTATGTTTTCCTCCTATCTGGCAGACCATGCACCATAATGTAGATGCTATGCTCGGCCCTGCCTGTGCCTCCGGTCTTAATGGCATTGGCCCTCCTCTTGCTAAGTAGTTCGCGAACTCTAGACAGTGATCTTTGTCATGGCCCTAGCCTTTGCATTTTATGCACCATACTTCCTTGCACACCTCTAGCCAGGTTGTCCTGTCCTGTTTCAAAATTTGCATCTCTAGACACAGATTCTGCAGTTGCATGTGGATTTTTTGGACTCCCAACCTAGGGTCTTGTATAGGGGTCTCATGCAACCTCATTGCGATCTCCAACGCTTCGGCTTGGGTGGAATGTTTTTACTGTGACAACGTCATCCTTAAGTGGGGTGTAAGTGAGGCCACCAACCATGCACGATGTTGTGCATCTGTTAATTTCATATTGGCTTTACGGATCATACTCTTCAGCCTTTGGTCCAGATCTTAGGGGGTCTCGCCCGAGAGCATCGTGATCTCCTTAAACCTGATGATTGATTGTGTCTTTGATTTTGGCCTGCTAAATTCCCTATTCAACATGGCTTGGATCTCTGCAATTCCTACATTCAGGTGGTCATTAGAATGCTTGATATACCACGTTAATGCGTGATCCTGCAGCGCACTTACCAACATAGCCTTTTTAATATTATCATCCACGATGCCTTGTGCTTCCCATACTGCTCTTACCACGAACCAGAATTGGTCCGGATCCTCATTTCCTACTCCTCTTAATACTAGTAGTTTGATTGTGTGCGCCATACTGAACTGTGGAGGTGGTGGAGGTGGGGTGGGTAGAGATGGAGGTGAGGGAGGTGAAGTGGGTGGCAGTGTGGGTGGAGGTGGTAGACGTAGAATTCACTTCCTTATCAAACTAACCATGCTTCTGAGAGAAACCTTTGTGAGCTCATCCTCGCTCTCCCGTGAGGATGAAATTAAGGGTCTATTTTCTAATTATTCACTACTTCCACTTCTGTAGATCTTTTCACTTCGCATAGTCCCAAACATTAATTTATTCACATAACCCTCTTTTCACACAACAACATCTTAATCCAAGTGTTCAAAGATTTAATATACTTACCTCGCGGTCCCTTGAGAAAGCATCGCCCTACCTCACTGTAGCTAATGGTCATGTCTACCGCGAACTCAATAATAAATCCTCCTATTATTCGGTCGAGCCAGTGGTCCACAACTCGTGCTATCTACTCTTCTGAGTCTTCTAGTCTGCGCACTAGTTCTAGAGTCCACACTATTGGTTTGTATAGCCTACACCTTCCTTGGCTGTCTACTAACTTTGTGATCCACTCATACAGCTCAGATGGAAAATATACGAAGAAAATTTTGTGGATTTCAGTGTACAAGTAGTGATCCAACCACTGTTCCTTAGATACTCATGGATTTCTATTTTCCTGTGTCGTGAACTCATGAATCTTCTTGTCCAACCACTCTTCAATTTCTTTCTTTGTAGGATTCCAGTGGCATGTCATCAGACATCCTTTATGCAGATCCCAGTCCAGGCAACGAAACCATTTGTTGGCTTAGTGGGGCCTGACCCAAGTTCAGAGGTGATTTAGCCAAGTAAATCCTGATACTACTGGCCCTTTCGGCAACAGTCTGCAGAGCGCGAACTGAGGTCACACCGAAGTAGTATGGGAGGGTGCTAGAAACAGGTTTCCACACCCTAGGGATGTCTGATATGTTGGGATTAGTACACGGTCCAACCTTCGCGCTCACTATGTTATGTGCACTAGTTGGCACCTCACGTCCTACGATGTTGTCTTCACGCAGTCCTAGTCACAGCGTGATCCTTATTAAGGAATTTAGACTTCTGTGATCCATAACATTGTTTAGTAATCTTCGGCAAAATCACATAATCAATCTTTTGTCGACGCGTTTCGAACCAACCAGTGTGGTTCATCGTCAGGACAAGTTGAAGAACTGATCTGGCTTAGCTTGATTAAATAGAGTGTGCAGAGACTCCAACGGCTATATTGCAACGGCTAATTTTGACCTGATGATCAAAGTCAAACTAATAATTCTATTATTAATATAATAATACTAGTTAATTGGATAATATAATAAATTTAAAATATAAGGGTCATTATATCTATATAATTAATAAAAACTTATATTTTTTATTATTCTTAAATTATTTAATTACAAATAAATAGTGTTAATATTACTATTAATCTAAGAATTTAGTTACAATGGTAATGTTTATATTATAATGGTCATTGTGGTAAATTAATAATGGTAAACAAATTATAAAGGTCCTATATTTATTATTATAAATAAATAGTATTAAATTATTATTGTTCTTAGACCAAAGAAATATAAAATGAATTTTAGTTACAATAGGTAAAAGTTTAAACCCAATAAATCATTTTAATTTAATATTAAATGTAAAGGCCCATTCGAAAATAAATTAGTAAGTACTATACAATAATCTATATATTTATTTATTTTTTTTTTTTTTTTTTTTTTCTCTTTCTTACTAATTTATAGTTCTAATATTATTAAAAACAACAAATAAATGGTATTTTAGTTAAATCATTAATATTCCTAGAATATAGTTACCTAGGGTAAATGCCATAATTATGTTTATTAATCATAGTATACCCATTAACTCAATGTCATATATTACTAATAATTTCTTGTCATTAATTTAATAATTTGTATTCATTAATTAATCAATAATTAATTATTAAAACTAACTAGGTTATTAGTTAATAATCTTATTACTTATAAAGATTAAAAAGGGGGGCCTTTTGCGATATACGAAAATCAGTTAAAGGTAAAAATCACTGAAAAAATCTATTCTAATTCTAAAATACCCCCTGGAATAGGTTAATACAATAATTAGCCCGAAATTACTTAATAACATATTAATACCCCAAGCACCTCATAATAACCTGACAAACAGGCCAAAATCAGAACTTGAGGAGAGGGAAAACAGAAACCCTAAGACTTAACACAGGGGGAAGGAGGAGGCTAGGAAGACAAGGCTGGGACCCAGCAACTGCTGATCTTCCAGCCATCATCCCTATTAAGATTGTTCGGCCTTTTCTCAATCTCTAGGGCCTCTCTAAATTTGCGATGGTGAAACTGCGCAACTTTGGCAATGACTTGAGCATCTTCAATACAGACATGATGCATAGTCTTTCTTGCATGCTCAGCGAGGGCTGAGGACTTGGTCCTACCATGCCTTAGGTCAGCAGAATGCTTGCTAATCCGCTGATTGATAGAGCGACCAGTCTCACCAATATAAGGGGTTCCACAGGAACAGGGAATGACATAGACGCCCTTCATGTCCTTAGGGTCGATAGGGTCTTTCACAGACCTGAGGGAGCTACGGATAGTGCGGAGAGGTCTAAAAGTAGCGGGCACATCATACCTCCTCAGAACCCTCGCAATCCTATCTGTGGTCCCTTGGATGTACGGAAGGTTCACACCCAAGATATGGTCTTTGGGAACCTTTCGGATTGAAGGCTCCTTCTTGGCCCTGCGGAAGGCTTTTTGACCTAGGAGCCTATTATAACCATTCTTCTCAAAGACATCAAGGAGATGAGCCTTCTCCGCTGCCAGGCTTTCCTCATCCGAATTTCGGATGAGGAAAGCCTGGCAGCGGAGAAGGCTCATCTCCTTGATGTCTTTGAGAAGAATGGTTATAATAGGCTCCTAGGTCAAAAAGCCTTCCGCAGGGCCAAGAAGGAGCCTTCAATCCGAAAGGTTCCCAAAGACCATATCTTGGGTGTGAACCTTCCGTACATCCAAGGGACCACAGATAGGATTGCGAGGGTTCTGAGGAGGTATGATGTGCCCGCTACTTTTAGACCTCTCCGCACTATCCGTAGCTCCCTCAGGTCTGTGAAAGACCCTATCGACCCTAAGGACATGAAGGGCGTCTATGTCATTCCCTGTTCCTGTGGAACCCCTTATATTGGTGAGACTGGTCGCTCTATCAATCAGCGGATTAGCGAGCATTCTGCTGACCTAAGGCATGGTAGGACCAAGTCCTCAGCCCTCGCTGAGCATGCAAGAAAGACTATGCATCATGTCTGTATTGAAGATGCTCAAGTCATTGCCAAAGTTGCGCAGTTTCACCATCGCAAATTTAGAGAGGCCCTAGAGATTGAGAAAAGGCCGAACAATCTTAATAGGGATGATGGCTGGAAGATCAGCAGTTGCTGGGTCCCAGCCTTGTCTTCCTAGCCTCCTCCTTCCCCCTGTGTTAAGTCTTAGGGTTTCTGTTTTCCCTCTCCTCAAGTTCTGATTTTGGCCTGTTTGTCAGGTTATTATGAGGTGCTTGGGGTATTAATATGTTATTAGTAATTTCGGGCTAATTATTGTATTAACCTATTCCAGGGGGTATTTTAGAATTAGAATAGATTTTTTCAGTGATTTTTACCTTTAACTGATTTTCGTATATCGCATTAATAAAGGCCCCCCTTTTTAATCTTTATAAGTAATAAGATTATTAACTAATAACCTAGTTAGTTTTAATAATTAATTATTGATTAATTAATGAATACAAATTATTAAATTAATGACAAGAAATTATTAGTAATATATGACATTGAGTTAATGGGTATACTATGATTAATAAACATAATTATGGCATTTACCCTAGGTAACTATATTCTAGGAATATTAATGATTTAACTAAAATACCATTTATTTGTTGTTTTTAATAATATTAGAACTATAAATTAGTAAGAAAGAGAAAAAAAAAAAAAAATAAAAAAAATATATATATATATATATATATATATATATATATATATATATATATATATATATATATAGATTATTGTATAGTACTTACTAATTTATTTTCGAATGGGCCTTTACATTTAATATTAAATTAAAATGATTTATTGGGTTTAAACTTTTACCTATTGTAACTAAAATTCATTTTATATTTCTTTGGTCTAAGAACAATAATAATTTAATACTATTTATTTATAATAATAAATATAGGACCTTTATAATTTGTTTACCATTATTAATTTACCACAATGACCATTATAATATAAACATTACCATTGCAACTAAATTCTTAGATTAATAGTAATATTAACACTATTTATTTGTAATTAAATAATTTAAGAATAATAAAAAATATAAGTTTTTATTAATTATATAGATATAATGACCCTTATATTTTAAATTTATTATATTATCCAATTAACTAGTATTATTATATTAATAATAGAATTATTAGTTTGACTTTGATCATCAGGTCAAAATTAGCCGTTGCAATATAGCCGTTGGAGTCTCTGCACACTCTATTTAATCAAGCTAAGCCAGATCAGTTCTTCAACTTGTCCTGACGATGAACCACACTGGTTGGTTCGAAACGCGTCGACAAAAGATTGATTATGTGATTTTGCCGAAGATTACTAAACAGTGATCCTTATTATTTACCCAAGTCTTTCCTAATTATGTAATGTTAACTGATTGCTTAGATTATTTTTCATATATAAGTATTCTGAACCATACAAGCATTTACTCAACTGCGCGCAGTAAATAAGTAGAGAAAAAGCAATGCATAACAACAGAATAATGATTCAAGACTAGATGCATAGAATTAGGATAAACTTCTCTTTATTAGCTTTCTATCCCGATTATAGACTCGACACCGCCCTGCAAACTCAGCTGCAGGGGTCTGCGCACTCAGCTGTGGACTCTAACAGGCCTTTGTGCACTCAACTGCAGAGCCTCTTCCTACTACTACAACCCTAGACACTTAGAATTCTCCCCTAAGCTTGAACCATTCCTTCGCTACTCATTCTATTCTCTACTATCTTTACAACTTTAGAACCTCACTCTATTTATACAATCTTGTGGTCCGCGGGCCATGGGTAGGCCGACATGAGTTTACATTACATTACATTACTTTATGGTGGAAAACCCTATGACTCAACCTCTACTTCGCACTTCGCGCCTGCAATTCATAGAGTCTTTCAGAACCTTTGACCAAAACTTGGGCTTTGAGCCCCAAAAACCTGCTGTGTGGGGATTCCATGCCCAACAAGGTGATACTCCTCATACCTATCACCTTGACTCTGCTGCTTCAACTGCTGGTACCTGTCATCATGTTGCCTTACCTACAAGATCTGCTCCTATAAATCCGTCCCATGTGAACTCACGGTTGAAATGTGATTTACCTACACTCTTCTACTAAGAGCATCTGCATCCATGTTCTCCTTACCCTGGATGTACCTTATCTCAAATTCAAACTCACTGAGAGTTGTCAACCATCTAGATTTCTTGGAATTCATATTAGGTTGGTCAACCAAGTACTTCAACCCACCATGATCACTCATCAAGATGAACCTCTTGCCAAGAAGATAATGTATCTGCATATTTAATGTCTAAATGATAGTTTCCAACTGAAGATCATGAGTCACAAAGTTCTTCTCATGCTCATTTAGCTTCCTTGACTCATAACACACCACCTTTCCTTCCTACATCAGGATCCCACCAAGTCTTTCCTTGCAAGCATCTTTAGATACAACAAACTCCTTATCAGGATTTGCAATCTTCGAAATTAGAGCATTTATAAGCAAATGCTTGAACTGCTCAAAACTAGTTGCACACTCCTCAATCCATTCAAACTTCTTCCCTTTCCTATGCAAACATGTAACATGATAGCCAATTCATGGGAAGTTCCTAATGAAACTCCTATAATAACCTACTAGTTCCATGAATAATCTAACCTCATTCACATTCCTAGGATCTCACCACTCCATGATAGATTTAATCTTTTCTGGGTCCAATGATATACCTTCCTTGGAAATAACATGTCCCGAGTAATGAATCTGAGATTGAAATAAATTGCACTTGTTGAGCTTGGCATACAACTTATGCTCTCTCAACAATATCAAAACTTCTTCCAGGTGTTGTACATGCTCTTCCTCATTCGTAGAATATATAAATATATCATCAATAAACACTATTGCAAACTTGTCCAGATAAGGACGCAACAGACTATTCATCAAAGACATGAAAGCGACTGGAGCACTAATAAGACCAAATAGAACCACAACAAACTCATACTTCCCATACCTAGTATGGAATGCAGTCTTATAAATGTGTTCTTCCTTGATGCACACCTGATGATATCCTAATCTCAAATCAATATTTCAAAACATTGCTGCTCCCTTCAATTGATCAAATGAATCATCAATCCGTGGAAAATGATACATGTTCTTGATGGTCACCTTGTTCAACTCCCTGTAATCAATGCACAACTTGAGATTACCATCCTTCTTCTTCACAAATGACACTAGTGCACCCCAAGGTGACACACTTGGCCTTATGTATCCTTTATCAAGCATCTCCTTAAGTTGCAATTTCAATTCCACCAACTCTTGAGTGCACATCTTGTAAGGTGTCATAGATGATGGTGTTTCTCTCAAAATCAGCTCAATAGAAAATTTCACTTCCCTATGAGGTGGTGACTTTGAAATTTCTATTGGAAACACATCCTAAAACTTCTACAAATTAGGGTACATCTTCAAAACTTCATCATCCTGAACATCCTTACCTTTGTGATTGGAAATATGCATTGCAAACAATACACACCCTTTCGTGCAACTGCGATTATCTTGCATAGTTGTAACAATTATTACCGATGTAGGATTCTTCTTTCCCTGCAATATTCTATCTTCTCCATCATAATTTATGCACTCGATATCCTTATCATAAAAATATAGTTTGGTTCTGTGAATTAATAACCAATCCATGCCCAACAACATACTATATGAACCCAAATGAAGCACATTTAGATGTGTTGATGCAGGCATACCATTCAACTCCAATGAACAAGATCTCACCCAATGATGAACTATTTTCTTGGTCCCTATAGCCAACTGCACCAATGAAGACTCTACGTGCACTTCTTTATTCAATCTACACTTATCCTCCAGGTCAGGACTAACATAACTATAATTAGATCCAGGTTCAATCAAAATGGAAACAACTCAATCACAAAACTTACCTTCCATCTCAATAATGGATGTCTGAATGTTCACTTGGCTATTATCAAGTGCCGCATAGATACATGGAATACTCTGACCAACATCTACAACTATCTATGCCTCCTCAGCACTATAAATCAGAGGTCTTCCACCCTGGTGTTGTAGACAATCTCTCCTGCAATTATATCCACCACAAGTCCAACACTGCAAAGACTTCCTGCCATCAACCTTATTCTGCTCCTCATGCTTAAATCCATGTCCTCTTTCAACTACATTGAACTTCTTATAAGGTCCCACATTCTCCTTATCACTTGCATCTTGAGGTTTTCCACTCTTCTTAACCCACTTTCCTTTAGTCTTATCATTACCTTTCCAATCTTGCTTAGGCTCAAAATTAAACTTAGACTTATCGTAATAATGTTTTAACTTCCTAATGACTTCCTCAAATGACTAAGGCTCGTCATACTCAATCTGCTCTTTAAATGTTAAAGAAAATCCACTGATGAAACTTTGAAACTTTGTCTTCTCATCCTTAAGATATGGCATGTACCCCAATAAACCTAGAAACTTAATCATATACTCTTCATCTGCCATAGATCCCATCTTCACCTCAGAACTTCTTGGCCTTTCTGTCATAATATCTCTCTAACGAGTACTCCTTTTAGAAGATTCTTTTAAACTCATGCCAAATCAATTCCTCTGTCTTGATGCCTCTGACATGCTTCACATCTTCCCACCATATGTCTGCTCTTCCCTTGAGACTAAAAATATATATCTCGACTTGCATATTATTCATATACTCATGCAATTTGAATAACTTCTTCATCCCAAGTATCCATGCTTCTTCATATTTTGGTTTCTTCACATCCCCATCAAAAGTACGAGGCTTGGATTTCTTAAACTTGTCTAGAAAGTACAGGTTCTCACTCTTCCTATAAGGATGATGCTAGTGATGACCATGATGTCTCTATGAACTAGAACTAGAATAAAATACATAAGAAATACCTCTCCTATCATGTGTATCCAACCATAGGCCACCTCTGACTATGTCATCCATGTCCAACCTGTATCCCAATCAAGACTTGTTGCCATTTTTCCTGTTAGTCCTTTCTTCCCGTCTATGACTAATTTTTGGCTATGCTCGTCTTTGAAAATTTGACAAGATATGAAGGATTACTACATTTACCTTTTCATGCTTTTCCTGTGAATCAATTATCCTGTCATTATCTTCCTTGCAACTTTTGATTTCTGCCTTTAGATTCTCAGGGTATTTGCTAAATTGGGAGAATACTCATCTCCTTGCTGCTCAGTTGGTCAATAAGGAAAGTCATGTAAATTGTAATCCACCATTCTACTCATCATCTATGATCTTGTATCTCTTGAAAATATGTCATGTTATATAAACCAAATATAGACATAATCAAAATCGTACCTCTATGAATTTCAGGGTGGCTATCTCATTTGCATAATTAATCCAGATTAACACAAATTACACTAGTCTATCAACATCTCACATCATGCTTAATAACACAAAATGTAATGCCAACTATATACATGACAACCATAGATGTTATTGTTATGCATACAATTGACATGCATGCATAACAATAACATCTAGCCCATCTAGTCCAATTGTTTGGCCCTGAAAGTTCTAATACCATGTTGTAATGCCTCCTCCCACAATTATCCAAATTCATAAGCTTGCTAGGGTAAACATGAGACGAGTGTCACTTGATATGACCTGACCTAAAAGTTCCAGTTATGAAAGTGGCGCTGACACACTGACAACTTACAGACATCCCTCAGGAGCACTAGATCACCCATAGGTCAGTCCACAACCTCTGATGCCCAGATCTTGAGTTGGAATTTCTTTTCACAAGTTTAACCCCCAATCACACTGACAACACAACATGCATGTGGTTATGAGGCTATAACCACACTCATAAGCCTGCTTCAATATAGTTTTGAACTAAATTTCCCAGTTTAGTACCAGCGGTTCTAAGATCTGAGCCACTTTTCTAGGCTGGTCTCTACTTCAATACCTATAAATGCCTATAAGTTTCCATAATCATAATTAACATTAAAATAATTCCAAACATTCAAACTTGAAACAATAACTGGCCCTAGATCTCCTAGTACACATCAGACATTTCGTTAAACATATGGTAAACATGTGAGCTACAAGTCATGAATGCGTATCAAATCATAAGCTTATGAATTTCATCTAAGAATCACTAGAAGGCTCCAAGTCCTCTCTAGATAGTTCCAATAACACTTTTTAGCCCATGCATTCATCAACCATTCATAACTTATCAAAAAATATCAAGATCCTTAGACTGAATACATCATATAACCAACAAATAAAAAAATGGAAACCATGACAAATTAAACATAAAATGATCAGCATAATCACAACAAATTCTCATAGATCACATTAGGAAATATCTCATATTAACATATGAAAATTCCAACCAAGTCAGAGACTTCCACGTACCACCTGACCATAGATTTGGTTGAACCAAATCTCTCTTTTATCCAATCATCCATGCACCATATTCCAAGAATTAATGTGGGATATCATGGGTTAAAAAAAAAAAAAAAAACCAACCAAGGCTTCCAGACGCCAAACCACCTCAACCATCAACCACAATTTTCCCACCTATACAATCTAGAAATCACTAAAATCAACCAGATTGGCCTACTGAAGTTGTCTACGGCTCTAGGAACTATTAACTCAACCCAAAACCTTCCAGGGATACAGAGTGTTTGGTCCAACCACGACTCCAGGAACTATTAGCTCAACCCACCTAGGGCTCTAAACAATTTTCCCTAACCTACGACTCCAAGAACTAGTAACTTAACCCAAACTGTTCCAGAGATTCTAGAGTGTTTGTTCCAAGCCACAACCATAGGGAACCTAAGAACCAATTGGAAAAACAAGTGGAAAAATCACAACACCATGGCTATCCAGGAAATGGCAAGACAAGGATGCAACCACTGTGAATCCAAACAAATCTATATTCCAATGATAACAAATAACCAAGGAATCACATGCATATACCATGCATCCAAAAATTAGCAAAGAAATCAAACATGCAACATGTTTCCTTCCAAGTATCCTTGTTGTAATTGTTGATCCAACTATTCCCTTGCACTCCCCTTCTTTCCTTTTTATTTCTTTCTCCAATCCAAGTGAATGCTAGAATACTACCAACATGCTCCAAGAATGCTCTAAGTGTGCAAGAGTATGAGAGAATGAAAGTGTGAAAGGAGATATCCAAAATTGAACTGAGAAAAGTTGTAAAATGATTCTATGATTCCTTTTTTTTATTGAGGTCTCCTTTTTTTTCTTCATTTTCCTCTAATTTTTCCTGCATGCAAATTTGTGTCTATTCACCATCCTTTTCTACTATTTTCCTTTATTTTCATAATTAAAACACCAATTATTTCCTCTTTTCCTTTTCCTATGCATTTTCCAATTTCCATAGCCATTATTAATCCACAAGTGATGCCCACTATAATGTTTACCTAACATTCAACTTGGAAGATGTGTCCCATGACCTTGCTCTTATTTTATTTACATGGAAAATCAACTAAGAGATGTTATAGGTAACTTATCCATGAGTTGAACTTGGAATTTTACTTTGATTCCTATCACAACAAAACCAATTTAAATCATAAACCAACCAATCATAAGTCAAAGCATTAAATTATGCTCATAATTTATAAATTCAGAAACTGAATAAAATAGTGATACCTATCTTAATGCTTTCTTGTTGCTTGCCTTACACACACTAGATTGGTTGCCCAATATGATGACCATCTAGTGGCCTTTTATTTTCCCATTCACACACTAGATCAGTTTCCAAATCCATCAAGCACCTAGCTCCTTCTCTTCTTTTCCCTTTGATTTCAAATTTACTAAGTGGTTCATTGGCCCTAAGGCAAGAACTTAGTAACAAATAAATATAAATAAGCCCAATCGCTACTCCACAAACATGGACACTATCAAACCATGTAGTCTTTTGTCAACATAATATTATCATCGAGAATCCAGAGGCTAACCTGCCTCCACCCAACACACTATCATCTGGAATCCAGAGGCTAACACACCTCCACCTGACATATTACATGGCACAAAGGCCCAAACAGTGCCATAACTACCTATCTCAACAAATTATACAACCAATACACATATACACATGGAAAAATACAACATGTACACATATGAAACACAACATGTACACATGGCACAACAAGCCTGCAATCTCATATCATCGGGAATCTAGAGAATATACCATCACCACCCATATAAATCAGGAATCCAAAGTTTACAAGGAATCCACCCAAATTGGGAATCCATAGGACACTATTCCTTCGCCTAAACATTGAATTTTTCCATTCTTTTGCCACGTGAACCCATGACCATTGTCACATGCCACGTGTCTCCTTGAATTGTCTATGATTGTCCCAACATGTCATAGATTACATTGTTTTCATTCTACTAATATATCCTTCAACATTCCCTGTTCATAATGCAAGTATGGGCACGATATGAGAATGATAATCACATGACATCAAGATCATAAATCATTCAGTGCTACTTCTTTCCCAATTTATTCCTCACATAATTAGGAATAAAAAAAATGCCATATGTTATCACTCAAAAATTTCCTTGGCTATGGAAGGAAATAACTGAGGTAAAATCTAACCAATCTCTTGAAATTAAAGCTAGACCTTTCAATTCAAAGGGGGATTCCTTCTATAATTTAGTAAAATATAATTGGTTATGTACTAAAAACAATGACTATATCTATTGTAACAAGGCTTTAAAAATTATTGTAAGGTTTAATAGATTTCCATTGGGCATGGAGTCAAATACTTGGCTTATCAAGGAAGAAAAATAAAACCTTGACAGAGGCAGGGTAGCTGAGATACTCTAAGATTTAAAATTATTGCGATGGAATGCAAAATAAGAAGGCATTGGTATACTTATAAGAGCACCACAAGAATTAATTCTACAAAGCACAAGTCAGAAATTTGTGAAGGACTGATCATATAAACAAAGCATAGTAAATATGATTTCTGTTTATTTACTCTTATCAATCACGAAAGAACATACATATGAAAACAAAGAAGAAAAAAAAACAAGGAAACACATATCCAAAATCTCTCAACACAAGAATCTTAGTTGCAAAATTAGTCATCCTTTATTAAACTTCAAAAAATATACAAAGAACAATAAGTTTCTCATAAAAAAACCCAACCCTTAAATCTAATTCTCATAGAAACTAATTCTATCCATATTTCTAAAAATAAACTAAATATGGGTTTGTATCGAATGGTTGAATTTGTTGGATTAATATTTTTCTTGAAAATATCAAATGAATATCTTTTTAAAGTTTTCAAATATAAAAGATTATCTTGACTACCACCTGCTCCTTAAATCTCTGACCTGTTGATTTCATGCCTTTGAGATCTTCCACCTAATCCTTTTGACGTTGATTATGTTCCTAAAAAACTTGGATACTCTGCCACATGTCATTTGAATGCCATTTGTTTTTTAATATCACTAACTATGAGCTTTGATAAGTTAAAATTAGATGAATTACCAAACTTCATGCTTGTTCTCATCTTTAAAACATGATAAAATAACCAATCTAACTAGTTGTTGAAATAAATAGAAACTAAAGGTAAATTATCTGGATTGGGAAAGCAAAATATGGAAATTACTTTGACAAACAAACTATCTCCAAAACCTTGATATCTGTTAGAAAACCAAGAGAGTTTATTTTAAATGTGTCAGTTTCAGACAAAAACCTCTTTCAATTTTCAAAAATACGTTCTCAATTGTCAAAAACCATGCCTGAAGTTACTATCTTTTACAGGAAAATACGTCTAAAAAAAAAAGTTTTGTCAAAATAGTAAATTGTTTTGTGTAGCTTGGGCCAAATCCACCAAAATAGGAGTCATTTATTTGGCTAATGCTCTCTTGATCACACTTTCAAATTGACATTGATAATTCAATTTTCAACACTTTTATACTATTTTTTACAAATTGGCATTAACACTGAAACTATCAGTGCCTTAAAACTATTAACTAAGAATGTGATAACATGTGGCTCCACAGGGATGTTGTCGATCATAGATGGCAGCGAGAATCCCTATAGACTAGAGGCATTATCCATTGGATTCTCCCAACCTTTTACCTGAAACTTACAACCTTACTTGCAACTAATTAACTCTGGAAATCAAAACCATACACTGCTTACTGCAAACTGAAAATAGAAATTGAAAAAATCACTACTGGAAAACCAAAATAAAATTAATGCTTGCCCCAACAAGATTATTTCACACAATCCTACTTTAACCTACTAAATAACTATCACATCAGGTGACACAAAAATGCCAATATAGCCAATCAAGTAGCTGCCTCAATAATGTAACTCCTTGACTGTGTTTCAACAAAACAAAATCTTGAAAATATAACAGCAGCGACAACTGATAATGGAACTGGTTTTCACAGTGAAAATATGATTGAGAATGTAGTATGAAAAATTCCTCCATATAAACAGCTACAGGATCTCTGAAATCATAAAATCCACATCTTGTCTGATTATCTAATTGTTCCTTTAGCTTCAGCTGTGAATTGTCAAGATCATGATTAAAGTCATAATATTTCCCATTCTCAAAACCAAGGGGCAAACATATTTCTTTTTGCTTCTACTAAAATGAAACTTCAAAAGAAAGATCTCGAAATGGAAAAAAATAGGGTAAATTCTAATATTCTAAAGCTTCAATCTTGATTTCAATGTCAATGGCCAACTCTTCTAAAAAACAAATTTTATCTTTTGAGCTACAATTGCATGACTTTAAATAAGAAGACAAAAATGAAGAAAAAATGTCATCCACTTCATCATCAGTGTACATATGAATCCATTATTTAAAAATTTGAATGGAAATAGGGTCTACCACAAACTTTGTTTTCTCCATCCTTGTTTCCAAAAATATGAGCCAAAAATATGAAAAAGATCTTATATATTTTGCAGGTAAACCTTTAACCCAACTTCTGCACTTTCCTTGGAATGAATAATAAAACATTATGATAAAGACATCTTAATATTTGACTCTAAGAAGATCAATAAAGTTACAAAAAATTGAAATGTACTTGGTTTTCATTGATGTCAACCTAGTTGCTTGGGTTACAGGTATGTTGAATATGCTTATGTATGGAGATGGTCCTTGGCATGTATTGACACATAATATTTGGGATTAAGTAATCCATGTAAAATAGTGTAAATAGAAAATAAGGAGAATTGGAATATGAAGACTGGGATATGAAGCCCAAGAGTCTCTCCCTTCATGTATATATCTATGATTAGCCTTAATGAAAAATCACAATTTTATTTGAGTAGTTACATCCTGGCTTGACATGGTATCAGAGAAAAGGTCTCAAGCACTATTTTTAGATTCCTTCATACCCTGGTAACTCCTTGCTACCTTTGTTTTGCATTTCAGCAAACTGACATATCCCTGCCAAATTGTGTGCATTTTATTTTAACAGTTGAAGATTTGATTTGCTTCATTGAGACATTACTTTGCCTCATGTGAAGACAGGCATGAGTTTATGTGTTGAATGGTGTTTTTCCCGAAGGTGTTGTGGCTAGTGCATTGAATCCGGAGGTGATGTGGTGCGGTGAGCGTGGAAAGCCTTGGCACCACTGTGACTGTGACCCTCTTGTGCCAATGGTATTATGTAAGAACGTTGTTGAATGGTATTATTATTTACATTGAATTGTATCCTCTGCAAAGAACATCGTCGAGCTCATTAGATACCACCATACCGCCTCCTCCATTTCGTTGACTCCAACTCCACTAATATTGGTATCTCCACCGTAATATATCAACCATGACACCTAAGCGTTGAATGTTATACATTGTATGTTAGTAGAGCTACGTTCAATTGTGGCAATGTTTAAGTACTTCGAAAGAGAGGGGCCTCCCCATAGGAATGAAGGTGCAATCCTATGGTGTTGTAGACTGGTGTGTATTCCTAGAGGTGTTAATATCGGTGCATAAGTTTTTCTTTACAAAACCCATTTTTATTACCACCATAGACTAGAGTTAAAGTTTGATCATCCCCCGCTCACTCTTCTCTCTCTTCTTTGTGACCCCGCTTACCACCCTTTGTGCCCCTGAATACCACCATCATGGGGCTTGAATCCACCATCACCTCCTCCTCTGTATATCGTATTACTCCTCCATAGTTATAATTTAACACCTTTTTTATATCACCTCCCTCATACACCACCCTTCGTGGCCTTCCAAACTGCCTCCTCCATACTCTTCCACTTGTCCAGCTAATAGAATGACACCACACACTTAATACATTGTCCGGGTCATACCTTGACCCCACACAAGCTAATACCTCCCTCAGTTATATATCTCCTCCCCTCCTCCTATATGACTCCTCCCCTATATAGCTCCTCCCCCATACAAACACCTCCCCCATATGATACCTCTATTATATATATTGCGACCATAATTGTATTTTTTTTATGGAGTATTGCTATTAGAAGTGTAATTTTTTTACAGAACTTACCACTAGAAGTGCATGTTTTCATAGTATGTTTCCAGCAAAGTACATTTTTTACATAGTACATAGAATTTAAAATGCAGTCACTGATATCAATTGTTGTAGTAGTTCTCTCTGGAAAAGAGAACAATCCTGAATGATTAAGGAAGATAAACCACACTCTCATTTTCAATGAGTTGTGGAGAGGATTTTGTGAAGGAGAAGGAGATAATGCACTTGCAAAACCCAATTTAGATAAGGAGATTTCCATTTGGGAAAATAAGAACATCAAGGCCTATGCCTTGATTGTAGCATCTGTAAATGAAGAGGTGAGTTACCATATTTCACCATTTTCAAATGATTTTGAAGCCTTAAAGAAGTTGAAGGAACTATATGGCTCACACTTTGAAGTTGAAGTTGTCCAATTGATGATTAAATTGTATAGTCTTGAATTAAAAAAATGATGACCCTCTTGCTTTAGCATCAGAAGTAAGATCCATTATGCATGATATAAAAACCAATGGTATTGAAATAAACATTCCTCTCATATCTTATGTCAAGGCACGATATCCCACTTATTCACATTATCTTGAGTCATTGCAAGCAAGTGGAAACCTCAAGGAGATTACCTTTGACTCCCTTGAGAAGAAGTCTACTGAGAGAGAAGGATTTTGGGAAGAAGACAACTCCTTAGTCTTCTGAAGAATCTGTGTGTCTTGCACATAGAGAGAAGAATCATGCATAAGATTCTTCTAGAGGAGGAGGTGGCCGAAGAGGAAGAGGAAGAAGGAATTTTAGAGGCAAGGGGGGCATACAGTTTGAAGGAGAAAAGTATGATATTCATTGCATATGATGCAATAGAGATGGAAATGATGCATCCACATGTAAGTTGACTTGGGACAAAATTGAGCAGGAAATAAATGAAGGCAAATGTAAAACCAACAACAAAGGGAAATGTAAAGCACCCGCATCTTCTCACTATGTTGTGGCACATTGTAATAATGGAGTAACTAAATACTTGTTTAATGCTTCACTTGCTTCTTGGAAAAATGATTGGTTTCTTGATTTAGGAGAAACTTGCTACATGACTTTTAGAAGAGATTTTTTTGAATAATTTACTGAAAATGTTGATGGAGCAGTATACTTTGCAGACAAATCAAAACTCAAGCCATCAAGGCTTGGCACCATCAACTCAAACTGCCTGGTCTTCCAGAATTTCTTCTACATCATGTTCTATATCTCTCGAAGCTGAGGAGAAACTTGTTTTCTTTGGTCCACATCTACCAACAAGGAAACCCCATTCATATTTTTGATGGCAAGGTCAAGGTCAGAAAAGAATCAAATCACTCACTTTTCATGACGAGGATAGAAGAAGAAAGATTTCTAAAGCTGCAAGGAACCTCTGCTCATGCTTATAACTTCTCATATAGTTCTCACTATGATGAAGGTACATTCACATCAAGTACTTTATGGCATGCTATATTTGGATGCTTTAATTATGACAACCTTTGTTTGTTGAAGAAAAGTGGTGTTACTAGTTTTCCTACAATTCCTAGGAAACTTAAGTAATGTGATGCTTGTATGCTAGGAAAGCACAACAAACAATATTTTCATGATTATAGTTCCAGAGAAAATAGAAAACTTGAACTCATTCATTCATATTTATGTTTCCCAATGCATGTTCCTTCTACAAATGGTAATAAATATATGATGACATTTATTGATGACTACGCTAGAACGCATTGGGTTTATTTATTGAAGAACAAATCTGATGCTTTTCAAACATTCAATAACTTTCATGCATGGATTGAAAATGATGCAAAATCTCATATCTCCTCTATTCGCATTGATAATGGAAAATATTACTCTTCAAATGAATTTGAAAACTATATTTGCCAACATGGGATCGAAGATTAAACAATTGTGCCTTATAATCCCCAACAGAACGAAGTAGTTGAAAGAATGAACAAGACAATCTTAAATCTAGTATGTTCCGTGATGTTTTTCAAGAATGTTAAACTAATGTTTTGGGCTGATACAGTTCTAGGTGCTGTAAACAATAGGTGTCTATCTAATGCTATTAAAAACAAGACTCCCTATGAAACGTGGTACGACCACATTCCTTTGGTGAGGCATCTCAAGGTATTTGGTTCCATCAGTTATGCCTTAATACATAAGGAACAAAGAAACAAACTTGGTGCAAGGAGTCATAAGTGTATCTTCATGGGTATTCAAATACCTCCAAAGCATATCGTCTCTATGATGATGTTAATAATTTTTTTGTAGTATCTAGAGGTGATATTTCTTGAATCTTCCAAGGTTGACAATCTTGTTGAGTGATGGCTTGATCACTTGGATAGATTCATACATGCAAATTAATTCCAAGAATTTGATAATGATATTCCAAATCTTGAAGGGGGATTCCTATACTTGATCAATCTCTTATGAAGCACTCTCTCCCCCACATGAAGCTTCAACCACTGATGACACTTTGAGTGTTGTGATTGATAGAATTGGGAGACTAAATCTTGATTCAACACCAACTCAGTCAACTAAGCAACCTGGGCCATCTCAGAAAGGTCCTCCAAAATGACTGACAAAGACACTTGAAATTTCTCATCCCGATGAGGTTGGAAAGACGGGAACAAGAAGTTCAACCAGACATAATGCAGGTGATGTAGGCGATTCCATTTATTGATATGGATGTTTCTAATGATTTTGAACTGAATTTTTCTACAACTTCCTTCAAAGAATCTACTTCTCATGATGAATGGAAAGAAGCGATGCAAAAAGAGTATGATTCCTTGATAAATAATGGAACTTGGAAACTAGTTGATCCTCCATTAGGAACCAAACCAATAGGCTACAATTGGGTCTACAAGAAAAAGTATAAAGCTGATGGATCACTTGACAAGCACAAAGCCAAGCTTGTGGAAAACGGTTTTGCACAAAAGGAAGGGGTAGACTTTGAGGTGAACTTTTCTCCCAAAACAAAATGGGCTACCATCCGAACACCCTTTACCTTGGCAGCTCATAACGATTGGAACGACCATCAAATGGATGTAAAAACGGCTTTCTTGAATGGATATCTGAAAGAGAATGTATTTATGTCCCATCTAGAAGAATTTGTTCTGAAGGGTCAAGAACAAAAAGTATGAAAGCTTGTAAAATCCTTGTATGGCCTCAAGCAAGCACCATGAGCTTGGTATGAGAAGTTAACTGAGCATCTTCTGAAACTCAACTTCAAACATTATGATCTTGATGATGCAAATTTATTTGTCAAGAAAGTTGGAAAAATAATTGTATATATTGTGTTGTATGTAGATGATATTTTGATGGGAGGGGGAACAATGAGAGCTACATTGCATTCATAAAGAAGGAATTGAAGAAAGGTTTTGAAATGAATGACTTGGGCTATGTTCACTACTATCTTTGTATTGAAGTAACTCAACATCTAAAGTTTATATTCTACTCTTAGAAGAAGTACATTGGAGATCTATTGAACAGGTTTGACATGGCTGAGTCAAATCCTTTAACTACTCCAATGGAACAGAACTTAAAGTTCACATCCATTGAAGGAAAATAATTTGAGGATGCAACAAAGTATAGATAACTTGTAGGAAGTCTCAACTACCTGACTACTACCAGACCATACATTTCATTTGATGTTGGAATCCTCTCCAAGTTTATGCAAAATCCTTGTGAGGGACATTGGTTTGCTATAAAAAGAGTTCTAAAGTACTTGAAGGGAACTCAGGACTTTGGACTTAGGTATACACAGGTGGGTGACTTCAGCTTGATTGGATACTCTGATTCAGACTTCGATGGAGATAAAGAAACTGGGGTATCTACTTCCAGTTATTCTATGAGTCTTGGATCAGGAGTTGTTTTGTGGAGGTCACACAAACAATCAATTCTATGAGATTCCACAACTGAGGAAAAATACGTGGCAGCAGCTAAAGCAACAAAGGAAATTTTGTGGCTCAAAAAAATTCTGGAAGATTTGCAGGAGAAATAAGTGCATTCAACTCTCATGATTGACAAAAAATCTGCAATAAAATTGGCCAAGAACCCAAAGTTCCATGATCGAACAAAGCACATCAATCCAAAATACCATCTGATTCGACATCATGTTGAGGCCAAGAGAATTCACCTATGCCAATGTTCCAAAAATAAGCAGATTGCAAACATCTTCACCAAAATGCTTAGAAGAGAAAAATTCAAAATATTTAGAATGATGCTTGGACTCACCAACATCCCTTCAGATTATGGAGGGGAATGTTGACACCTAATCTTTGGGATTATATGATCCATGTAAAATAGTATAAATAGAAAATAATGAGAATTGGAATATGAAGAGACACTAGGAGATGAAGCCCAAAAGTCTCTCCCTCCATGTATATATCTATGATCAGTATTAATGCAAAATCACAATTTTCTTTGAGGAGTTACCTCCTGGCCTGAAAACATGTATCCTAGCTTGGAGATGATGATTGAGGTGTATATGGTCTGTGGTTGGATGATGATGTGTTGTGCTAGTTAAAAGGCCCTCTCATGATGATAATGTTATCATTCCATGTTGCATTAGCTTGGAGGTTGGATGATGGTGTGTTGCATTAGCTTGGAGGCCTTCCATGGTCATGGTGTTCTTGATCATGTTGTTGTATAAAAATGTTGATAGTTTCTACAAAGTTTAGAGTTGAGGATCCTTGTTGATTAGGTCTCAATGGTCTCCATGTCCCAGATTAGGTCTCTCATGTTGACATGGTATACCTTGGGCTTGGAGAGGATCTACCTGTGTATGTGGACTCTTGAGATGGTTTTGTAGGTGTTGGAGTATGTTTAATAGATATTGGAGCTGCATACTGATGGCAGCAATGTTGTAGAGAAGTTCGATAGCCTAGTTGCTTATTTATGGTTGATGGTTGGCATCCTAGTCAACCTAGTTTAAATTGGTATGATGTTGGTATTTTTGCAGTGACTTGGTGGAGTGTTGCAGAGGTGTCAAAGGCTTCCATAGGTCCTACAAAGGTTCGTCAAGCTCTGGAAGAAGTTGAGGCAATTTTTGAGCTGACAAGGCATGAGTTTGAGTCTACTAAGCCCCAATCACATGCATGATGGGTCAAGGGAGAAGTTGGAGATCTCCAATTGCATGGAGGTAGACCCAAGGGAGAGGTTATAACTCCATTCACTGAGAGGGAAATGATAAGAGAGAAAATGAGGGATTTCATGAGTTTTTCTCTACATTCCTCACACTGCTCAACTAATTTTGGTGTTGTGGCAATGTTATTGATCGAGAATTTTCGGCATATCATCAAAAAAAGTTTTTGGGCCCTCTAGAAGCTAATAAAGATTGAATACATCAAAGGCCCCATGGAGTTAGTGATTGATTTGGTCTAGAATCCCCCCTCAACCAAATCTAAAGGATGTGAACAAATTTATTGAGTCTTCCATAGCTTGTTGCTTTTACTAAGATACTCATCTCAGAAAAATGATAAATAGAAGAAGGTTGTGAGTCTATTTGGTTGGTTGCTTGGAGAATAAGTGAGTATTCTATTGTGAGACAATTGTGAGTGTGTAGAGTATGCAAAAGTTGCTCACATATTTTATCTAGAGATAGATCAAATATTTGTAAGTAGAAATCATAGATAGAATTGATAAGTTGATGTAGAATTTGTGTGTTGATTGTGGTAGAAATTTGTGCAGCTTGTTGTGTGTTTGAGGGAGGTGCTTGGTGTGTTGAAGTAGGGAAGAAATTCCCTTCTCTAGGTGAGATTTATGATTCATATTTGATGAGAAGAATGCTAGCACTATTGGGTTGTTCATGTTGAGCGAAATGAGAACCCAATATGAAATATTGTGAGACGTGGTTTGCATGGAGGAAGTTAAGGCAGAGGGAGGATTTAGTATAGATAGTCATTTGGTTGAATCATAGTATGAATATTTTTATCCATCCAATAGGATTTGGACATTCAAATGGTGGTTAGGTGAAGAACTTTGGCTGTGGGAGCTTCCAATGGATGATAGTCCATAGATATGTGACAGAAACAAATTTCTGAATTGATAGATTCCAACATACTGTAGAGTAAGCCAAGTCTTCTGGCTATGGGGATAGCTAATCCATGTACAATTTTCTTAGGAAATTAATAAAAATAATTGAGCAACACAACAACAATAGGGTGGCTTTCTCCCGAAAGGATTTCCACCAGAAATACTTGTGTTCTTGTGTGTGCATGCTTGTATTTATCATGGTTATTTCTCATGTTGTTATAATATTAGTTTATTGTTGCTAATATGTTTGATGCCCTAATATCTTGAATGTGCATGGATAATAAACTTTGAGGAAAAAGTTTTTAATTGGTAAAATTGATACAAAGGCCACCACTACTGATTCACCCCCCCGCTTTAGTAGTGAATATATTTCCAACAATTGGTATTAGAGCTACTGCTCTTCATTGAAGCTTGGCTGCTTGGAGAGGAGGTCATGGATTATGGCCAGAAGCAAGACTAGGATGTCTCAAAAGCCAAAAAAAATTGAAGAAGGAAGAAAATCAGTCCAATGCAAAAGAACCTACAAATTCTGAATCAAATATCTCATGAAGTAATATTTTGAAGCAATTTCCGAATTATAATTTTGATGGTTCTTTTGAGTTTGATAGTGATGATGAGAAGAATTTTGCTATCATTAAGGCTGAATATGAATCATCAATGTTTGTAATGAGAGAGTTAGCTGCCCAAGTTGATAAAATAACAACTGCATGTAGAGATCATAATGAATTTTTGCATATTTGTGATGTGAAGGAGAAAAATCTCAAGGAGGAGCTTACTACCTTGAGAACCCAAATGGAGGATTCAAAAAGAAATGAAGGAGTGATGTGCAAAAAATAGAAGGAAAAGACATATTATGTTGAGGAAATTGAAGATGTTGTAGAAAAATTGAGAAAGTAAATTGAAGAGAAAGGCCAACATCTTGAGAAGGTTAAGAGCAACATAACAGTGAGAAAATATAGCTCTAACCTTCAAAGAGGAGGTGCAAGTTCAGATGTAGGAAAAATTAACAAGATAGATTCAAAGAAGCCTACAATTAAATTTGTGAGCAGCCATGAAAACGTTGGAAAAAGTGGTAACAATTTCATCAGCAACAAAGAAGAGATTTGAAAGGAGCTTCTATGCCAAGAAGATCATACACTCCTAGAGTTGATAGTAGCATAATTCAAAGGAGAAATCAGAATTCATTTTCTCCATTAATGAATGAGATTGAGTGCTTTCATTGTCATCAATTTGGACATAAAGTAACTTTTTGTAGGAGAAAATTGGGCACATGCATGCAGCAATTTGGACAACAAAGAATGAGATCATCTTTCAGGTATACAAGTTCATTTAATGGTTTATGTTATGCTTGTAACCTATTTGTGCATAAATCTATTAATTGCAGGTCTAGTATGAGAAGTTGGAAGTCTAGCATGAGGAACAACAGATCAGATCCTTTCGCTTCTCATATTGGTCATGTAGAATGTTTTATGTGTCACAACTTTGGAAACATGACCAAGGATTTCTTGATTCCTAGATCCATGAGATCACCAGTACAAAAGCAATAGCCAAAAAGACATGCACAACAAAAGAACCAACCTAGAGCAATGTGGAATAAAAATTAGGAACAATTAGGAAGATGTGTTATTTCTCTTTTCTCACATGGTGAGGATGAAAAATGGTATATTGATGGTAGATACTCTCATCATATGTCAGGAGATAGGAGGAGATTTCACTTGTTAAAGAAAACCAAAAGTGGCCATGTTGTTTTTTAGGGAAGTGAACCGACAAGAGTATTGGGAAGTGGCAAGGCTAACCTTGGTGAAAAGAGGACCAATGTTGAAGATGTATGGCTCATTGAGGGTCTTAAGCACAACATTTTAAGTGTGAGCCAAATGGTTGATGGAGGTAAGGAAGTGGTCTTCAACTCCAAAGGTTGCTTCATTAGGGAAGAAGGATCAAAGAGAGTAATTGCAAGAGGAGTCAAGACCCTAGACAATGTGTATATGTTGAAGGGTAGAGTGAAGAGTAAGAAGAGACCAAGAGAGTACTCTTCTTCATCAAATTTAGAGTAGAAGAGATAAACACATATTGAAGTTTGATTTTTCATGGTAGATCCTTTAGACTACAAAATAGATGTGAAGCCTTCATAGCCTCAAGGGGAGTATATGCCATATTTTTTTTTGCATGCAGTAGTTTGCATTGATTCTTATCTATTTGATTATGTTTTCTTGATGGTGGATTATTGCTACTAATGATGCTTTTATTGAGGTGTGATCATGAGATATGGAACATATTCAGGGGGATCACTTTATATGCTTCCAATATTTCGATGCCTCCATGATTCCTTGGAGGAGCTGGCTATTTGCTCCTTGCTATATTTTTATTTGATATATCACTATTGTAGGAGCTTACATTCTAGTTATGCATGGATAGTATACTACATAGGCAGTTGGCTTGTTTCATGCATATTGGGTTGATTATTTTATGCATGTGGTTGTGCCATGGAGATTAATATGATCATGATATTTGTATGTGATGCTGCTATGGAGTAGTATGATGGTGGATGATATTTATAGTTGTCGATGTGATGTTGTTGTTGTCATTACATCATTTTCCTATTGCTGCTATTAATTTTGATTATTATTCTCCATATGATGGTTATTATTGCTACCACATATTCCTACAGAGGGCTAATTGGTATTCATGATGATGATATATGTTGTTGATTTATGATGCTGATGATATTTGCTAATTGATGGACCACAATGTATTGTTATGGGATGTTAGTTACTGTTGATGGATTATTGGTTCATGGTTGATGATTTGGAGAGGTTGATGCATGTATCTTATGCGACTTATATTAACATTATCTTGTTACTATGTAGAGGACAAGTTGTAAGAGGACTATATGCCAGTCATGCGTTATGCTGCTTTATCTTTTAGTGTCATTTTATTTGGTTGCACTCACTGAGGAGCCCTGTATTATGCTCATGAGATCATGGATTTCTTATTGTAGATCATTTGACATGAGTCATAGAGTCTTGAGCCATGTACTTTGTTGTATATCATTTAGTTCATGTGGAATAGCCTCTTGCATATGGAAAGGAAGCATTGGCGGTTATATCTATCTATATATATATATATATATATATATATATATATATATATATATATATATATATATATATATCAGTTACATTCAACCACATAGATATTTGTGTTCAGTGGAGTATGGTTGCTCATACTATTGTGAACTGTCATCATGGATTTGTTGCTTCCATGAATACACCAGAGAGATGTTTCTTATAGACAGTCATTGCTGCTGCTGGTATATGAGTTTCTATTGTTGGTTATGTTTAGTGTGGAGAGGATGTATTTGTTTCTACTATGATTTGGTCATTTGATCCGCTACTATCACTATGTCATGGATTATGCTATTGTGACTTCAGTAGAGAGAGCATGTGTTTCAATGTCTGTTGTTTCTAAGTGGGATTTTATTGTTGCCATTGATAAGAGATGTATGCTGTTGATTAGGCATAGATTATGTCCAAGGGGAGTTCAATGCACATATCTTCCAGGGGGAGTGTTGTTGTATTCCAGTCTTGGTACTCCATTGCTCATCACTTACATATGTTTTTGTTGATGGAGCCCCTTGCATGTAGAGGAGTATATAACATTCATACTTGACATGCTTTAGCCATTTTCCATTGTTGTCAAAGGGGGATAATGTGAGGATATTTGATCATATGATTTCTTCAACTGGGGGTTGACATCAATGCCAAAGGGGGAGATTGTTGGCATTAACGTGTGGTGCAGTGTTGTAGATGTGTGGTTAGTTGTCATTGATGTCAACCTAGTTTCTTGGGCTGCAAGTGTATTGGATATGCTTATGTATGGAGATGGTCCTTGGCATGTATCCTAGCTTGGAGATGATGGTTGAGGTGTAGATGGTTTGTGGTTGGATGATGGTGTGTTGCACTAGTTGGGATGCCCTCTCATGATGATGATGTTATGATGGCATGTTGCATTAACTTGGAGGCCCTCCATGGTGATGGTATTATTGATCATGTTGCTACATACAGATGTTGATGGTTTCTACATAGTTTAGAGTTGAGGAGCCTTGTTGATTAGGTCTCCATGGTCTCCATGTCTCGGATTAGGTCTCTCATGTTGACATGTTATACCTTAGGCTTGGAGAGGATATACATGTATGTTTGGATGCTTGATATGGTTGTGCAGGTGTTGGAGGATGTCTGACAGATATTGATGCTACATAGTAATGGAAGGGATGTTGCAAAGAAGTTTGATGGCACAATTGCGTAGTTATGGTTTATGGTTGGCATCCTAGTCAACCTAGTTTGACTTGGGATGATGTTGATGTTATTGCAGTGACTTGGTGAAGTGTTGTAGAGGTGTCAAGGAATTCCAGAGGTCCTACGTAGGTAGGTCAAGCTCTAGAAGAAGTTGAAGCAGGTTTTGAGATGAGGAAGCATGATTTTGAGTCTCCTAAACCCCAGTTGCATCCATGATGGGTCAAGGGAGTGGTTGGAGAGTTCCAGTCGCATGGAGGCAGGCCCAAGGGAGTGGTTATAGCTCCAGTCACTTATAGGGTAGTGCTAAGGGAGAAACTAATGGATTTCACGAGTTTTTCATTCTTCACATTGCTTAGCCAATTTTGGTGTTGTGGAGATGTTATTGATCGAGAATTTTCACCATAAGGTAGGAAAAAGTTTGTAGGCCCTCTAGAAGCTGATCAAGGTTTAAGATATCAAAGGGCTAGTGGACTTAGTGATTGATTTGTTCAAGAAGCCTTCCTCACCCAAATATGAAGCATGTGAACAAATTTGTTGAGCCTTCCATAACTTATTGCATTTACTAAGATACTCATCTTAAAAAAATGATAAACAGAAGAAGGTTGTGAGTCTATTTGGTTGGTTTCTTGGAGAGTGAGTGAGTATGATATTGTGAGAGAATTGTGAGTGTTTAGAGTATGCAGCAACTGCTCACATATTTTATGCAGAGATAGTTCAAATATTTCTGAGTAGAAATTAGAGATAGAATTGTGAAGATGATGCAGAATTTGTGTGTTGATTGTGGCAAAAATTTGTGCATCTTGTTGTGTGTTTGAGAGAGGTGTTTTGTGTGTTGAAGTAGTGAATAATTTCCATTCTCCAGGTGATATTTAGGATTCATATTTTATGAGAAGAATGCTAGAGCTATTGGGTTGCTCATGTTGAGCAAATTGATAACCCAGTATGAAATATTGTGAAATGCGGTTCGCATGGAGGACATGAAGGTGTGTGGAGGCTTCAGTATAGAAAGTGATTTGGATGATTCATATTAGGAATATTTTTCTCCATCCAATAGGAGTTGTATCGTGGTTGGGCAAGGATTGTTGGTCGTGGGAGCTTCCAGCGGATCGTAGTCTGTAGATTCACAAGAGAAATAGATTTTTGAATTCATAGATGCCAACATACTATAGAGTAATCCAAGTCTTCCAGCTATGGGTGTAGCTAATCCATGTACAATTTTCTTAGAAAATTAATAAAAATAATTGAGCAACGCAACAACAGTAGGGTGGTCTTTTCCCCAAAGGATTTCCACCAGAAATACTTGTGTTCTTGTGTGCGCATGCTTGTATTTCTGATGGTTATTTATCATGTTTTTATGATTTCAGTTTATTGCTGCTAACATGTTTGATGAGCTAATCTTGTGAATGTACATGGATAATAGAGTTTGAGGAAAAAAAGTTTTAAATTGGTGAAATTGATACAAATGGCACCACTACTGATTCACCCCCCCTCTCAGCACTGAATATATTTCCAACATATTCCTCCTCGGGTAAAGGATTAGGTAAGCCATGAGTTTTTAAAAGTCCAAACATGCATACTTTGAAATGATCGTAGCAGCATCCAAGTCCTTCATTAGTGCAGTGGAGCCATCAATGAATTATTTGAGCTAAAAATCCTTTTAACAATGGAGTCACCATGAATGCTATAAACCTATAGATTCCTTTAAAAATGGAGTTTCCAGAGAAAAATATTGCAATCAAACTAATATTCTAATCTTTGTTTTATTTCATAGATATAATTTAAACAATAAAATCATTCAGGGAGAATGTATCTTTCGTTCCTCGGCAATGGAACCAAAATGTTATCACTTAGAAATTTCCCTGGATGTGGAAGTAAATAACTGAGGTAACCTCTAAGAAATCTCTTGAATTGAAAGATAGCCCTTTCAATTCAAATGGGGATTCTTTCTATAACTCAGTCAAATATGACTGGTTATGTACTTAAAGCAATGACTAGATCTGTTGTAACAAGGCTTTCAAAATTGTTGTGGGGTTTGATAGATTTCCATTGGGCATGGAGTCAAATACTTAGCTTAACAAGGAAGCAAACTAAAACCTTCACAGAGACCAAGTAGTTGAGATACTCTAAGATTTAAAATAATAGCGATGGAATGCAGTATAAGAAGGAAATGGTATACTTATAAGAGCACCACAAGGATGAATTATACAAAGCATAAGTCATAAATTTATGAAATACTGATCATATAAAGAAATCATAGTAAATATGATTTATGTTTATTTACTCTTATCAGTCATGGAAGAACATACATATGACAACATAGAAGAAAAATAGAAACAAAGAAACACATATCCAAAATCTCTCAACACAAGAATCTCTACTACAGAATTAGTCTTCCTTTATTAAAATTAAGAAAATATACAAAGCACAATAAGTTTCTGATAAAAAACCCAACCCATGTTCATTACAAAATCACAGTATTTATAGATTTTTTAAAAACAAATTATTTCTAAGTTCTAGAAACTAATTCTAAAAATAAACTAAATCTGGGTTTGTGTGAAAGACTTATCATATAAACAAAGCATAGTAAATATGATTTATGTTTATTTACTCTTATTAGTCATGGAAGATCATACATATGACAACATTGAAGAAAAACAAAAACAAAGAAACACATATCTAGAATCTCTCAACACAAGAATCTCTGCTGCAGAATTAGTCTTCCTTTATTAAACTTCAAAATATATACAAAGCATAATGAGTTTCTGATAAAGAATCCAAAACCCTGTTCATTACAAAAGCACAGTCTTTATAAACTTTGTAAAAACAAATTATTGCTAAGTTATAGAAACTAATTCTATCCATAATTCTATAAATAAACCAAATCTGGGTTTGTATCAAATGGTTTAAATTTTTGGATTAATCATTTTCTTGAAAATATCAAATGAATATCTTTTTAAACTTTTCAAATCTAAAAATTTATCTTGAATACCACCTTCTCCTTTAAATATGGAATTAGGCTTTGACCTACTAATTTCATGCCTTTGATATCTGCCACCTAATCCTTTCGATGCTGATTATGTTCCTAAAAAACTTGGATGCTCTGCCACATGTCATTTGATTGACATTTGTTTTTTTATTGTCACTACCTCTGAGTTTTGATAAGTTCGAATTGGATGAATTACCAAACTGCATGCTTGCTATCATATTTAAAACATGATAAAATAACCAATCTAACTAGCAGTGGAAATAAATAGAAACTAAAGGTAAAGCATCTCGATTGGGAAAGTTGACAACCAAATGCTACCCAAACACTTGATGACTTCTCTTGTTTCCATGAAGCATGATCCCTATTGTGCACATATTATTGCTGAAATTTGTCAATTATAGGATTAGAATAAAAAAATCCTTAGTTAAGCTAGCAATCTTGGAACAATGCACATGCACTTTACATTTTCAAGAAAATAAAACTCATGAATTCCTGAAAAATAGGGTCCAATGATACCTTCGAATCTCCAAAACTATGATAGAAATTAGGAAACCAATAGAGGTTATTTTAAATGGGTCCATTTTGGACAAAGATTTGTTTCTTTTTTTCAATATTCGTTCTCATTTGTTCAGAAAAGGTGCCTAAAGTTACTATATTTTACAGGAAAAAAGGTCTAAAAAACAAAGTTTTGTCAAGTGAAAAAAAAACATGCTTTGACACCTTTTCCTTTTGACTGTTGAGTTTGGGTCATTATGTTTGAAATAGTAAATTTTTAGTGAAGCTCAGGCCAAGTCTACCAAAATAGGAGTCATTTATTTGGCTAGTGCTTGGTTGATCACACTTTCAAATTGACGTTGATAATATAGTTGTCAACGCTTTTATACTAATTTTTACAAATTGGAATTGACACTGAAACTATTAGCACCTTAAAACTATTAACTAGGATTGTGATAACTCCATCCATTCATATGCTAAATGCATAAGCATGATCAATCATTCTTTCACAAGAACAATCCATACAATAACCTATTAATCACAATGGCATCATATGCATTTATTCATTTATTAGCACGATAATGAACACAACACAATTACATGTGTCCATAAAGTCAAGGTTAAGAGAGGTTCCTTTATTCATGAAAAGCATGCACAACATTGAATGAAAACTCCAAATTGAACCTATGAGTTTGTTACTTGAAATCCATTTATTTTTCTTTTCCTTTCTACTACCATCAACATTATCAATTGATATTATTGTTGTCGTGATGACCAATAGTTTTGCAAATTTCGTATTTCTTGTTCAAGTTGTTTAGTACATTGAGGAACATCATTCCAACAAAGTTTCCAGAAATGGCCTTTCCTGTTGATGTGCCCAATTGTGTTCCATGTTTCCTAGAACCCATTATGTAACTTCATCAATTACCCAAACATGGAAATCACAATTTCTTCCATTCACATTTTCATATTTTTAAGGATAAATTGCTTATCATGCTACTATGGTGGCTCTCAACTAAAATCATGTCATACCAACCACCATCATTATTCCTTCACTACATCATAATACAAGGGATGCATTTGTATGTATGTATGTACACACACACACACACACACACACACACACATCATCCATGTAATTTAAAGGTTAGATAGATTCCTTTTATGCCATTTTTCATGGTTGTCCTATCGCTATCCATTTATTCCTATGGATCCAACCAACCCAACTGGTTGTCATATTTTTCCCTCCTTCAACTACCCTTTATTCTCAAGCTTCATCCAGGTCTTACATTTCCTACTGGATTCCACTCAGCTCTCCTTGAGATCCATTGGTTTTCTTTTTCCCCAACAAATTCTCGAGACCCCCAAAAACATAGAAGACAAGAACACGAAAAAAATGAAGGAAACATCATAAATGATCATGACAACAATATAAAAATCCATATAACATAGCATGTCCATGCACAATCAATACTAAAAAATGATAAATCAAACATAAAATCAATTGAAGAACACAAAACATTAAATATTTAACAAGCACAACCACTCAATCCCCATGAGTTCTAGTGTTTTCAATGCTTCATGAATAAAAGCTTAGCCCCATCATTCTTCAATATTTCATGGTAACGCTTTTAAACTTGTAATTCCCCTCCAATTTCTCCTAGGATGATTCCTTCGATACTTATTAGAGGGTCTTGATAGAAGGCCCCCTCCTCTTCCCTCTCTTGTAGCATTAAACTTTGCTGCCTCAAGTGCTTGAGAGTTCTTGCAAGCCACTCTATTCTTGTTGTACCAATTTATTTAAGCACCGATATTTTCATTTAGCAGTTAATATTATCAATGCATAACACATATTAGTTTATGCCCTACCATGCTATACCAAGCATGTTTTCTTGAATCTGCACACATATCTCAATTCATTCATTAGTTAGATGTCTCAAAATATACGATGTAAGTGTGTATATTTTATAACTATTTCAAAAATCAGAATTTGTATGCATATGAGCATATCAATTCCTGTATAGTCATGCCTTTATGGGATTAAAATTCATAATTTTACCCAAAATTTTTCGTACTAAATACTATTAGCCTCTTTACCAAGACCCTTGTTATCATATGTTGAAATCAACCTTCATTAGTTTCATTCATTCTCTTTACTGAGACCATCTTCACTAATAAAAGAATCAAAGTTTTCCATAAGAAACCATAACATTATGTATTTTCAACTTCTTTATTCAAGGCCAATAACAACAAAACATCTGCAATCTCGAAGGTGAGTTAAAATGATTGAACATATAAGAATCTTCCATTTATAACTTAAAACCTTTTCACATTTATGAAATGTGTCATGTATATGCAAGAAATCTCACAATCAATGTATATATATATATACCCATTCAATCATAGAAGTACACCCAACACCTACTTGCACAGGCAAGCAATCACCAGGCACATCATTCTCTAGTAGAACCAAAAATCCTTTAGCTACAAGGTCTACACAAGACCCTTGCCTCTGACCTCATGCAGTCCAAGTATTGAACATGGATGCTCTATCTCGTATTAAGATAACAACCTTTATAGGCTTTAACTAACCATTTCCATATGTTACACTCCATTCCTTAGAAAAGGAAGGCATTAACCACGAAAGACAAGCATTCACAAGGAAAAAAATAATAACCAAAAATCATCATATAGAAATAGTGAACCTCCATTGAGGTTCTTTGCCATATAAAAATCAAACTATGGATTCCCACATCCCAATCAATATATACATATACATATGTTTACATTTGATTAGAAAAAATCCATGCTACTGGGACTAGAACAACATAAGGATTCCCCCCACATCCCTCATATCATAGGAAAGTTTAAATGCACACTTATTCCAAGTGTGTAAGAATGCACCACTTAACCAGTAGTGCAAGTACTCTTCAAACAATTATACACAAAACACTGCGGGAAATTATGCCAATAATGAAGAATCAACACACATTCATAGTCACAACGATAGACTGTTTAGACATTCATGATGCCTAATAACAACCACATGCAATACCATTTCATTTATCAAGAAGAAAACATCCTTTCTATCAGCCTACAATTCTTAATAAATGTTATAATTAAGACACCAATATGTTTGCATCAAGTTATAATATTCGGAGTTAGAGCTCCACTCATCTCTAGGGATCCATGCATTAGACCTACTACTCTATTAATTTTGTAATAGGGCACTAATTTATTCCAAAAGGTTTAGAGTTGAACCTTTGCTCTGCATTTCTTCTATAATAGAGCCCATCCAGTCCAAGTGTTGAACCTGGAAATGCTTATACCACCTATAATCACATCCCCTTACCCTTATGAGTGTATTTACTATCTTAACCCAACTTCCCTAGTACAGTTGGGGAAATGGGGTAATGTTGTTTTACTTCCAAGTTTCCAAAACTTGATTTTGATGTCATCATTGTATTTGTCTCAACAAGACCTTTCTAGTGATATAAATTGTTAAAAGTAGGTAGCTCCGAGATGAATTTCCCTAAATGAAACCATAATGAAAACCCTTGTGTCCCATGAGAAATTATATTGATCAAATTATTATTTGAATAAGTATTTATTAAAAGGAGGAATATATTTGAAACAAAATTTTAAATTCAAATTATTGTCTTTCCCTCCAATCTTTAAAAGTTAGATTCAAAAGGTTTATGACCCTTAGGTAATACCAACAACTATTTAAGCACCATTGGGTTGATATCTAAAACACAACTCAAGTTGGTTGGTGGATCTCCGAGCTTCTAAGTGGAAGAGTCTTCACTTGCATTTGCTCACAAGATTTCACATTTCACTACAAAATTTTCTCTTGCTTTCAAACTTCAAGATTACGCTCTCTCTTTGTACTCTAGAAAGTATTCATTATACTCTCAACACTCTCACACAATATCGCATAATAGTCTCACTTCTCTATTGGTGTGATAATCTCAAATGATAACATCACATCTCTCTCTTATGATATAGTCATCGCACCTTTGTTCTAGAAAACACGCCCTTGTTCTAGATGGTCATGCATTGATATGGTTGGCATCGTTACTGTGGCTACGCATGACATCATTTCTCTCTCTATATATGAATGGCATGATTATTGCAACATGGCATGGCATCATTTCTCTCTGTATACATGCATCACATCATCTTCGCATCACACTTGTGCACAAGGTATGTCACATATACATTATACACTCTATGGTATTTGAGTGACATCGCACATGCTCACAAGGTATGACACTTAGTGTGTGTAGCATTGTCACTTGAATTGACATCATATACAATGATCATTGGAATTGTATACTAATACTCGTAGCATGGAAGTCCACTGGTCTCAATGCTTTGTTATAATGGTCTCGACACTTTATATACAAAAAAATGTTGATTACAAAAAACATATATGTAATGAATCCGGAAGATATTACCACACAAAATACAGATCGCAGAAGCCTCAAATCTACAATTTTCAACCTATACAGGAAGAAGAAATTACAAGAAGTTCATGCATTGGAACGATCCAAAATGTAGATTTCAAAGAAGAAGTCAAACCTCACCTTTCTCAAACTTGCAGAGACGCCACCGTCATTCCTCCATTTTCTTGCATCAAACACAACCTCAAAAACTCTAGAAATAATCACATTTTCACCAAGGCTACCCAATCGCTCCTTCACTTGAAAATCAACAAAATATGCATTGAACTTAACCTACTAGACAAGAAAACTCTTGAACTACACTTAAGTTTATCTAACCATATCGAGCCTGCGCCATGGTTCAGAATAGACTCATGCTTAGCTTTGAAATCTCTTAAAACTGAAGAACATAAGAAACTTAAACAAACCCTTAAATTTTAAAAATTAGATAAGAAATCCATCACCTCTGGGGTATCCGACAAACCTAAATCTCAATCAAGAATCAACCCTACGAAGAAATCATTTCTTCATTTGCTTATCCTGGATGAAACTAGACCTCGGTCATACCACATCTCATTGGTAAATAATGCTCACAATAACGTTGTCCCTAGAACAAACATGACCACAAATGTGACTTCAGAACCCGCATATAAAAACAACAATAAAGCCAACAGGAACATACTCACGCCTGCAGCTAAAATGGCAACGCAAAACGTAGTGCCCCAAATCACTCGTAGTATGATGACAAATTCGTTGAACTACGGGAGTATGAAGAACAAAACAGATTTGATCATAGAGAATAAGATAGATAAATGCGAAGAGGCCTCAAGTGAAAGATCCATACTCTCGACGGACCTCACGGTACCTAAAGCTGAATTAATGCAAAATGCAAACCACGGGAGTATGAAGAACAAAACAAGTTCGATCATGAAGACAGATAAATGTAAAGAGGCCTCAAGCGAAAGAGACATACTCTCGGCAGAAGATAGGTTAACGTTTGATAGCAAAAACCTCACGGTACCTGAAGCTGAGTTGACAATGATGACATCTTACGCAGTGCCTCAAACCACTACAACGAATACCAGATCACAGGGAAATTTGATACCAGATTCATTGCTGGACTATGAGATTATGGAGAGTGAAATAGGTACATGCAATGGGTCCTCAAGCAATAGAACCAAACTCACGGTAGAAGGTAGGTCAGCAGCCACATACATTCAAACCACAAAAATTGAGAATGAAATAACGTCTTGGATGTCTGATAGCAAGGATGAAACAACGACTTGGTTGTTTGACAATAGAAAGTGTGATAAACTCTCCAATGAGGACATTAAGCCCACGATGGATGATAGGACAACATCCACAGTGCAAGAAATTGAAGAAATCAAGACAACAAACGATGAATATATAACAATGACATTGGATACTAAGAAAACAAGTAAGCACATTGTGAATCTCTCTAACATCCAAATTTACCAAATCACTTGAGGTCTTCTCGAAAGAGGCTTAAATTTTTCCATCTCCCCGCGTACCCTCCCTAAAGAAGACATTTTGTGCAACATTGAATACGTGATTAAGGATCTACTAGAGAACATTAAGGAGATTATTAGACATGATTGTTCCATCATCCTCAGAAAGGCTAAACCACCCAAAAGCAACATTTCCAAACAAGAATACCTTGCTCTCAAGACCTTAAACCAAAAACGTGATATTGTGGTATTGAAAGTTGATAAAGGTGGTGTGACTGTTATAATGAAAACAAAATACTACAATGAGAAGATGCTAGATCACCTAGCCAATAGTGGTTGTTACATTAAATTAAAGAAGAACCCCATAAAAAAGATCTCCAAGAATGTTAATAACTTGATAAAATCAAGTAATTAACACAACATCAAGAATATTATTGAAACCAATCCATACACCCCTAGGATCTATGGAGCCCCTAAAATTCACAAACAAGACATCCCTATTAGACCCATCGTCAATACTATTGGAGGCCCCACTTACCATCTAGTGAAACATCTTGCCAAAACACTTAAGCTTATGTTGGGGAACACTAGCTCCTTTGTCAAACATTCAAATCACTTCATCAATGAGATCAAACAGATAAAACTGAACCAAAATGACATCTTGGTGAGTTTTGATGTAAAAGATATCTATGCCAAGATTCCCATAGATGAAACCATGGAAGTAGTACACAAAATCATTGATCCTGACACAACTAAATTAGTAGAATTATGTCTGAAATCTACCTTCTTCAGCTTTAAAGATGACATATATGAGTAGATTTGTGGTGTAGCCATGGGGTCACCTTTGTCTCCCATCATTGCCAATTTGTTCATGGAACATTTTGAAACTAAAGCTATCGAGTCTTCCCCTTTAAAACCTAAGCTTTGGAAAAGATTTGTCAATGACACTTATTTCATTTGGCCTCATGGAAAAGAAAAATTAGACATCTTTCTAGAACACCTTAACAGTTAATCAACTTCTATCAAGTTTACAATGGAAGTTGAAGAGAATGGTAGCCTTCCCTCTCTTGACATCCTAATCAAGAAAACCCGCACTAAACATTACCTTCATGCCAACTCTCACCATCATCCTACTCAGAAACTCGGGGTGCTTAACACCTTGGCAACCAGGGCTGCACGTATTTCAGATCACGATCATTTGGATGAAGAGAAGAACCACCACTTGGATGCTTTTAAAAAGAATGGATATAGAAGACACCAAGGTATCAAAGCTTTCAAGAAAGTGGAGAATCCTGTAAACAAACAACTTATGGATGATTGTGCTGGTAAGGTACACCTTCCCTACATACTAGGCACCACTGATAAGATTTCTTACATTTTAAAAAAGAACAATATAAATACCACCTTCAAACCCATGAATACCATTAGAAAATGTCTAAGATCGGTAAAAGATCGCATCGATTCGAAACACCACAAAGGGGTTTATTTGGTTCCTTGTTCTTCTGGAAAAGTCTACATTGGGGATATTAGTCGATCTATATTAACCAAGATTCAAGAACATGCTATGGACATTAAACATAACCATTCCAAAACCTCAGCCTTGGCCGAGCACTCTAGAAAAACCATTCATCACATTTGCGTCGAAAACTCTTGTGTTGTGGCCAGGATTGATCATTATCACCATAGAAAATTTAGAGAAGTCATCGAAATAGGAAAACACTCTAACAACCTCAACTGTGATGATGGTTGGAAAATAAGTGATAATTGGATTCCCGCTTTAACTAACGATTCTACCTTATCCTAGATACTCCCCACCCCTTTATCCCTTGGTCCTCCTTATGGTCCATCAAGCCCTAAAATCTATTAAATAAAATATAATATTTGAATTAATAACAATAATCAAGAATGTACCTATTTACTCTTTCAATCCCTAAACTTTTATATTAAAATTAAAATCATTTTTAATTATAATTAGACCTTATTTAAGTGAGTCCTAATTAAAAACCTAAAATATTCATATATCATTTCATAAAAATTAATAATAAAATATATTAGTAATCTAAAAACATCAAACACTTATGAACATTATTCACATAATATGTTAATAAAACAATATCACTAATAAAATAAAATATTTTAATAACTAACCATTAGAATTCCATAAATTCAAGAACATTAAACCAAAATAATTCATTATCATAATAATATTAATAAACATGCAATCAACAATGCATATAAATATTAAGCATTAATTAATAGAATTTTATAAACATTAATATTAAAGTTTATTAATGAATTGAGAAATTAAAATAAAAATAAAAATTATTAATATTATTTAAATATGATATTTTTAAATTTCAAATATAAGTTTTCATAGAAATTGTAAAAATATATATTCATTAAATTAAATAATAATTTAATTTAATCGAATTTAATAAACATTAAATAAATTCATATAAATTAAAAATCAATAAATTAATAGAATTTAATAAACATTAATAAAATCAATAAATTAAAAATCGGTTTCATTGCTTTATCAAATTTGTCGGCTCCATACATTTCTATCTCAATCCTCTTCTCTATTTATTACCTCATTATTTTATGACTTATTGACTCATCTGATCCTGATGATGAACCACGGAGGTTGGTTCGAAACGTCGATTACAAAAAACATAGATGCGATGAATCTAGAAGATATTACCACACTTTATATACAGTCATGGCATGATGATCTTTATATTTCTGGAAATGGCTTCACATCACTTCAATTTATAATCTCAAGGTCCTCACATCCATGTATATTTGTTCGATACTATAGTTGATATATGGCACAATAGTTTCAGTTTTATATTCTATGCACAATTGTTTATATATCCCATCTCTCAGTACAATGTGTGTGGTTTTTCTTTTGCCCCAAGAGTATATACTCTAACAATATGTATGGTATAGGTTGCAGATGTATATGTATAAGTAGTATGTATGGTATTGTATGCAGAACAATATGTTGGGTACTCAAAACAATATGACATTTTAATAACCCTTGATGACAGAGATAAGGTTAACAATGAAAATTCATTGCTCCTTATTATATGATGTCAGTGCTATATTAAATGACAATAGTAATCTTTCTTGGGACACATGATGTTAGTGGTTATGATCCAAATAATATTGTGGTGCACATGACAAGGATTTATATTGCAGTGATATTGGCATACATGACAGTGCTCTCGATGAAGATTCTTCTTATGTTGGTAACTCTCTTATATGTGTCTTGATTATTAACAAACGTAGTTATGAACCCCTTTGGATTTTCCCTAGATGGCCTGACATGGTTTATGATGTCTCATGATGATGTACTTTGTATCATAGTTGAACAATTGATGAAATCTAATAGAATAAAAAGAATAATTTAGGTTTTCCCCCTTGTGGGGTTTTTCCCTAGTCTCTGACCAATCCTGGTGTTTCTTTGTGTGCATGCTTTTCTTCTGATGTTCTTGTTCCACTGCATTATTGATGATGTTTTTCTTTCTACATAATTGCATATAATAAAATGATGTTATACTATTGTAGGGTGATTTCAATATGTAAATGGTATAATGAAATTATCAAAATAAAAGAACAATACAACCATAATAAAAATTAACATAAAGTTTGTCCTAAGCGAACTCTATAATTTCAAATTATGTCCCTTTAAAGTCTCATTAGTTCAAATGTACCACCTCACTTTTCCTACCACGTGGCACTCACATGGTGCCACATGGCATGTCACTACTTTCATATGTTGGAGGCTCTTAAGGATATAGGTCTTTTGAATATGTGGTAAGCCTTGATACTATGTACCTCATATTACTTCCAACATCACATACGGTTGCATTGTCCACACACACACACACACACACAATTTAGTGGTGCACTTATTCCTTGACCAACAATGTTCATATACATTTACCCTCGGCCTCCCTTTTCTCAGTCTAGCACCATATGATGGGCCATGACAACAACTAATTAATTACTAGGATTAAAGTGCGAGCCCTTGTCCCCTTGCTAATGTCACAGGGGGGAGGCCCACTATTTTTCTGACTGTTGATTTCCCACAACTCAATAAATTACTACAATTAAAGAAAGCCCCCTCCCCTTGCTGACGTCATGCGGGGGGGGAGGCCCTGTTATTTTTTTTACCATTTATTTTAGTAATGGATCTTCATTGTTTGCTACGGATCTCGATTTCTTCTGTCAATTTTAGCACATAGTTACATGCTTCTAGGGTTTGGCCCTTAGGGATAAGGCTTCCAAATCTACACATGCACAGGGTCGAGCCCCAACCTCTAGCATATTTGGGAGTATTCATGGTTATAGAGAGGCATACAATCCTCATTAAATAACTAAACAAAACCTCATGATATGTTTAACAACTTCCACCAAATTCATACATGCCAACATAACATATATATGTATATATGTATATAAGAAAGCCATCATATGCATGTATGTTTAGGTTACTCAGTCAAGCTTTGCATTTCCACTGCAATTACAAAACCCCCTTCTAGCAGTCATATTCCAAAAATTCACGTAAGTTTGAAAAACTGGAATCCGCATACTCGTCAAAACAATGATTAGGTAGATTTTATCCATGGAAACATTCAATATTATGGATACATTCATACATGTGTATATGTGTTCATACACAAACATACACTATAGATAACCAAGAATTCAAGAACCATGAGTAATTCCTATATCCAAACACTCCATCTCAGTCAATAGCAATGATATTTCTTATACCATACATTATAAGAATTCTCCCATATTGCACTGTAGGTGAACTCAACATTTAGACTATATTTAGAGTCATATTTATACCTTCCCATTGCATAAGGAGTACAATAGTACATAAAATCACATTCATAATAATTTACCAAGCCTTTATCACCATTTTGAGAACAAGTAGGGCATCAATAATTCATCCACAAAGGATAATCAATGCTTAACAAAATCAGATGGCATGCGATTAGCTCAACATTTAATCAATTTAACACAAGTTGTTATATCTTACCTTAGTGTTTAATCACACCAACAACACAAAGGAATTTATCTTGTGCACACAACACTACTATATATATATATATATATATTTCCTTTCATAGAGAACATTAGGGAAGATCCACAAATTATTTAACCAATCAACAATTGTGCAGGGAGTTTAGAGGCCTATCACCTCCACCCTTCATCTATTCCACATTCAATATAATTTAGGGAATCCAAAGATACAAATATCCACCCTTCAAGACAATAACACAGTGGTTACACCCATCTTCGGGACTCCAAAACCCACTTTCAAAACAAACACAACAAGAAATTCCTTTAGAAATACTCCTTTCAAGAACCTAAAGAGCAATCCTCCACCCCAGCCATCAAGGAACTCCAGAGAAACCATCTCCACCCTTAGGCTAACAACGAATCGAGAGGCCATTATTCCTACCTAATAACAATTTCCTCAATGCCATATTGCCAACAGAAAAATGATTTCTCTACTGCATCTATGTGTTCCCTGCATTCAAGATCCCTTCTCTTGATCTATCTTTCGCTCCCCCACTCATAAGTTATGCTTCCTCCCTTTTCCTACCAGCTAGCCTCTAGAATCACCTTATCCTCTCTTACTGAGATGTTTAAATGAGATTTTCCATCTATCCCCTACACAGTCCTTCAGACAAGTACCTCTGTTTAGAAAAATCCTATTGGCCTATCAAAATAATGCCATCTGCCTATATGTCCCCCATATTTGTTTGTTGTTGGTTAATTTGTTGTTATGGATGGCTAACACAACTTATGAGCTAGAAATTTTCCCATTTTTCCTTTTTAAATTCTTGTCTCTGTTTCCTTGTCTACTACTGCAAAGAAGCACATTTTTTTGTCCTTTGTTTCTAGCTAATAAGAAAATACAAATTGCCATGAACCAAATCAAATTCTTACTGTAAGGAAAATTTTAAAATATCCCCAACAAGTAACCCCTTCAACTCTAGAATCCATGTCCCTTGACTCAACCCATTAATTAATTACAATTTATTTGTAATGAAGGATTATTAACTAGGGGATGTCACACTTTCTTCCGCACTCTTGGAGTTTTACCACATGGCCAATTTCCTAGGACTTCTCTCCCATCACTAGGGGTAACTTTCTTGATTTCTTCTTTGATCTAAACTAGGCACATCCATATTTGTGCACTATCCCATCCTTTGATCAACACACAACAACTTTGACCACATCTTTGATACTAGTTGTTAGGATCACAAAATACCAAAAAAAGTGGTGGTGTTTAAAGACCCTGTTATTGGGATCCCACTGGTCACCAGGACTAATTAACATGGAGTTTTTTTGGCCTTTAAATAGGATATTACAGATGAATACCATCTGGAAAACCATGAGTTCTCATAATCCTTGAGCCTGAAAACTGTTGGTATCTTGACTGAGTTAAGTTTTCCTGAACCACCCTAACAATCTCTTTATACATAGAAATATTATTATTTTTCATTTGATTAAAACCATGATAATACATATGGTTATTTATAGACACACACACACACACCCATTTTTTTGACACTTTTTATCACATTTTTTAATTTAATTTTTTAATGTGATATACATAGCACAATAATTATAATAATAATTCAATTTTAATGTCACAACCAAGCCAAACACCAAATTGGTGAATGAGAACCCCTTTTTTTTTTGGGACAAGGGACCCAACTCTGTGCATTGATTTGACTGCTAAAGTCTACAGAGGCATACATACTCTACTCCCTTCTGGATTTGAACCTGTGACATCTGAGGAAACACATGCTCTTAACCATTAAGCCCACTCAAGATATATATATATATATATATATATATATATATATATATATATATATATGTGTTGAAAATAGCAACAAGAAATGCAAAAAATAAAAATGCTAAAAGTAGCATTGCTATAGATAGCATTTCAGGATAGATTCCAATTTTAATTAGTCCCTGAATTAAAATTGAGAATTAAAATTCGAATTTAGTCTCACTAGCTATTTGAAAAATAATTAATTAATTCATCTTGAGTTAATTAGTTGGAGAAAATCAAACATGAAGTCTATGTGAAGACATGCAACAATTATTTCTTTGATTGAGGAAGTTATCCCTTAATTAAGGAGATAAGGATGAGTTTTATTTGAGTTGTAATTATTTAGCTCAGTTAACTAAGTTAAGTCTAGTTAAATTAATTCCAAACAGTTTTAGGAACTAATTGTGAGTTCAATCAGATAATGCATGCATGCATGCAACTAGTGTTCTCCAAATAACTGAATATTCTCTCATAAACAACTCATGCATGTCAGTGCAGACAAAGACCTAGTTGAGATTAAAGGAAGAGACAATGTACTATCAGTTGGAGGAATTTTCCTATAAAGGAAACTCATCCATGCAGAAGGAATTAATCTCCTTTAGGATTGCGTAGTTACTTCTGAGTTTAGTGAGCAGTGTGAGAGGTGAATTCACATAGGTGGCAGCATTGGACCCTAGGAGAAACTGCGCAAGGAAATAGGAGGCTTGGAGGGTAGAGGAGAAGGTTTGTGAGAAGCCTTTGACTTTCTATGAGCAGCAGATGGATTGTACTGAGAGCTAGATAGCTTGTGAGCTAAATATTTGTGTAATCCAGACATATTTCCACTTGTATGATAATACAAATATCGGGGTTTTAGTTGAGGCTTTCCCTAAAGTATTCTTCTGTGTTTCATGTGTGATTGAATCTTCTTCTCTGTTATATGTGTTCTGGTTGATCTTGTTCAAAATCGATTAAGCTTCTGCAAGTTTGTTGTAGAAATAGATCAAGTATTTTGCTTTAGTTACATTGCATTATCAAGTGATCTACAGTGAGAATTTCTACAAATCTTAGAGGTAGATTTGTAGAGAATTTGCAGAATTTCTACATGGTATCGAAGCTAGCTAATCTATAGAGAAATTTCTACATGGTATTGGAGCCTAATTTATCAGAGAAAAGTTTATCGGAGCTGTGAACAGTATACAAAGAAGAGAATTCGAAGTAAAAAAAACAAAAATATTGGGTTGCGAGTTTGTAGAGAAGATCTGAAAATTTTTGTGCAAAATTTTTAGAAACAAATAGCAGATCTAGATTCCTTGTGAAAAAAATACCCAAATTCAAAAAAAATTGGTTGAATCGAAGTTCAAATGAGGGAGATGTCGCTGATTTAAAATCAGCTCTTTTTCTAGATAATTTCGTGACGGCGGGAAAGATGAAGCAGATTGGTGTGCTAGCCAAGAACCTGTATGCACTTGAGGTACAAGATGCATGCAAAGCCTTAAGGAGTAAGGCAAAGGTTAGATACTTGGTGGTTGAGAGGGAGAGTAAATTACCTCTCAACATGCAGTCCGAGAAGAAGTCTCAGAAAATTGTGGAGGAGCCAAAATTGGAGATGCCGAGAGGAGACTGAGTGGAGGCATCCACTCATGCAGAGACCTCCAGTAAGGGGAAATTTTGAGCCAAGTGGGCAGAGGGATCACATGCATCCATACCTCCAGGTGGGAGGTGGGGCGATGTGAAGTGATAGTCCCAAGAAGGCTGAAATAGGGGCAGGATCTTTGAGGTACTCAGCCTCTTTGATTACACCTTGCTATGGGAGCCCCGACGAGGAGTAGCAGGACTAGCTAAGTGGATATAGATAGATGTGGATGGAGAGGCAGAGGAAGTTTCAGCATTAGAGGGTGTTTCTATCCCAACAGGGAGGTTAGTTGGAAGATTAGTTACTTATTTCTCAGTAACTGCGTTGCAGTGCAGCATTGGGCAGCACGATGCAACATGATGAGAGGAGGTGCAGTGCATATGCAGTGCTGGGAGATAGGACTAGCAACAACACAAATGCAGCAGGAGGAATCAATGTGATTGATGCAGTCAGAGATCAAAGTGACAGAGGCTGGAGCAGTCAGCTACTGAAGAGCACAGAGGTGTAGAGTTTTTAGTCGACAAAGGAAATAGCAGTCAGAGACTTTGATGATAGAGGCATCATTCTGATTCAGGTTGGATATTTTTTGTGTTCCTAGAGTTGTTGGAGCAACAACACTTGAGAGAAGTGTTGCATGCAAAACATTCCAAAGGTTTAGGATCGGGTTCGAGTTGAATGCCTTTCTTGTTGAGAGGGAGTGTTGAAAATAGAAACAAGAAATGCTAAAAATAACATTGCTATAGATAGTAGTTCAGGTACCAGTGTTGAAAATAGCAACAAGGAATGCAAAAAATAAAAATGCTAAAAATAGCATTGCTATAGATAGCATTGCAGGATAGATTCCAATTTTAATTAGTCCTTGAATTAAAATTGAGAATTAAAATTCGAATTTAGTCTCACTAGCTATTTGAAAAATAATTAATTAATTCATCTTGAGTTAATTAGTTGGAGAAAATCAAACATGAAGTCTATGTGAAGACATGCAACAATTATTCCTTTGATTGAGGAAGTTATCCCTTAATTAAGGAGATAAGGATGAGTTGTATTTGAGTTGTAATTAGTTAGCTCAGTTAACTAAGTTAAGTCGAGTTAAATTAGTTCCACACAATTTGAGGAACTAATTGTGAGTTTAGTCAGTTAATGCATGCATGCATGCAACTAGTGTTCTCCAGATAACTTAATATTCTCTCATAAATAACTCATGCATGTCAGTTCAGACAGAGACCCAGTTGAGATTATAGAAAGGGACAGTGTACTATTAGTTGGAGGAATTTTCCTATAAAGGAAACTCATCCATGCAAAAGGAATTAATCTCCTTTAGGATTGCGCAGGTACTTCTGAGTTTAGCGAGCAGTGTGAGAGGTGAATTCACACAAGTGGCAGCATTGGACCCCAGGAAAAAATGCGTAAGGAAATAGGAGGCTTGGAGGGCACAGGAGAAGGTTTTTGAGAAGCCTTTGATTGTCTATGAGTAGCAGAGGGATTGTACTGAGAGCTAGATAACTTGTGAGCTAAAGCTTTGTGTAATCCGGACATATTTCCACTTGTATGATAATACAGAGATCGAGGTTTTAGCTGAGGCTTTCTCGAGAGTATTCTTATGTGTTTCATGTGTATGATTTCTTCTTTTGTGTTATATGTGTTCTGATTGATCTAGCTCAAATTGATGAAGCTTCCGCAAAGTTTGATTGTAGAAGTAGATCTAGTATTTTGCTTTAGTATATTGCATTATTAGGTGATTTATAGTGGGAAATTCTACTCTCTCTCTCTCTCTCTATATATATATACAACTCAAAAATTTTTATTATTGTAAATATCAAATTTGTATATGTTAATTAATTAAATTTAAAAATGAATTCTTGAAATATAATGGTTATGGATATGAATCATTATTTTAATTTATATGGTCTCTTAATTTATATCTTGTATTCATATTCAATATATATTTCATATTTAAAATTAATTTTTAGTTTTAATTATATGTTTATTAATTGCATTTATTAAGTTTTATACATTTATTAATTATAGGTTTTGAAATATCATAATTATAAATATGAATCATTATTATTTATATTTATTGTTGAAATGATATGCATATTATGATGAAAAAATTGTTTGTAATTTTATGAATAAAAACAAAATACAATAGAGAAAATTGAATGGATCAATTTATTGTTTTTATTACATTTTTTTGTTATCATTTTTTTCTTTATTTACACTTATTTATAGACACTACAACATCTACACATATTAAATTGTTCAACACAAAAATAATAAACACCAACCATATTTACAATTAATTATTAAACCTAAAAATTATAGTAATTAATTTTCATGATTTAATTTTAAATTATAAAAAAATATATACTTATTTATAGACACTACAACATCTACACATATTAAATTGTTCAACACAAAAATAATAAACACCAACCATATTTACAATTAATTATTAAACCTAAAAATTATAGTAATCAATTTCCATGATTTAATTTTAAATTATAAAAAAATATATAATGTGGATACAATTTTTTAGAATACCACTTAGTCTCTTTGAATTCCACTTGTAACTTATGTATAACCTATTTTTCATATTTTTTACATAGGGAACCCAACTCTCCAATCAAGCAATAAGTTACCAGAATAAGTTAGTACCTTTTTCTTTCTTTTTTTCTTTTTTTTTTTTTCCGAAGGTGGCAAAACTTATCAAACTCAGGTGTCAAACCAACAGTGAGGACAACCATCTCTGGCTGCTATCCGCGAATGTCGGTTTGACTCATCACTGTTATCAAGGAAAACCACGCCACCTGTAATAACCCGCTGGTGGTCCGTAAGGGAGCAGGCTTTCACTCCTGCCAGATGCCTCTCGGTCTTGGGCCGTTAACCTGTTTCCTTACGTCCGAGGAAGACGAGCTCTTAGCCAAGCAGAAGCAGTTTTACGGCATACTCCACGCCGGAAATAAGTTAGTACCTTGGTTTTCACTCATGGAATGTTTATATCATATTAAATATAAATGAAAGTTAGTACCTTGGTTTTCACTAATGGAATGTTTATATCATATTAAATATAAATGATGTGTGGTTATAATGATGAGGGTCAAGTCACATGAGCTTAGTACAAATATGCAAATAATATTTTTTATGGATTCGTAGTGTAGATTCCGGAGTTCCATTTTTAAGCATGTGTATATTTATTTGGATTCCTGAGTTTTTTTAAGTTGCGTGGAGTGGGTTTTTTAATCATATTTTGCAAAGGAGTGTTCTCACAATTATATTTTTTTAGGTTAAAATTACAATTTTTTTTCCAACCAATGTCATAAAATCTTGTAATATTATGAAAAAACTTCAAAATCAATTCTTAAATTGAAAAGTTAATAACATTTTTTTTATGGGTGTTAGAATTAACTTATTTCAAACTATGACGTTCTTAATTAACATTATTGCAGCCAAAATATTAAAATTAAATCCCAAATTAAAAAGTAGTTTTACAAATAACACTTATCTTTTAATTCAAAGTTTAAACTATAACTTATTATCATGTCACCCGATAATATAACGCAATCGGAATTGCGCTGAATATGAATTAATTAGATCAACTTTAATTAATTTATTTTAATTTAATAAAGTTTAACTATATAAACATTTTTTTATTTTTAACAAAATTTTTTTTATTATTTTTAACAAAAAAAATTTAGTATTTATTTCTATTGTTATTGGCTAAGAATTTTAACATCTTATTGCACAGTAAAATGTGATTTTGTAATCATTACTTTTTATTAATATAATATACTCATTTTTTTCATATCAATACCTTTTATAAACTAATCATTATATTAAAAAAAACTTGAATATTTTAATTCAAATTTTAATAAATAAAAAAATATATATATATATATATATGTATGGGATTAAAATTAAAATTTTAGTAAAATAAAACATATGTATTATTATAAACTAAATAATAAATCAGTATTATTATTACTATTATTTTTAAATATAAATTCAAATTTTAAAAATAAAATATATGTATTTTTATAAACTAATAATTATATTAAAAGAAATTGTTATTGAATATTTTAGTTCAAATTTTAAGAAGTAAAATATATAATTATTGACTTGGGACAATTTTAATTTGTATGATTAATGTAGTTCAAATGTAAATACAACTATAACATATTATAGTTTTTAAATGTAAATACAACTATAATATGTTATAGTTTTTTTAAAGCTATGTTTGCATAGGCATTGAAATCAAGTCCTTGCTATTTATTTGCACAAAAGAGCTTACCAATCAGTAAAACTCAAATTGATGGAATTCTAAACCTTAACACTAATTTGAATTCAATATTTTTACTTCAGTGCTTGTTTAAAATCATAGTCATAACAACCACTACAATCAATATTTTAATAAAATCCTTGAAACAAAAAGTAAGATCAACATTATCATTTTTATTTTATTTTATTTTATTTATTTATAATTGCAATAGTTTGAAATTATAATTTTTTATTTTTATTTTTTATAGGTGCAATGCCATACATTTTGTATGAAGAAGATATATATATATATATATATATATATATATATATATATATATATATATAGTCAAAATTGTCAACATCTTCCATGTCATTTTGAGGGGATTGAACTTGGCTGGGGAGGATTCCTTTCCTTCCTCTAAAGGCCCAAGATAACCCAACTAAATTTCAAATTATAATTTTATTTTAGAAAAACCTAATATAATAGAAAATCATATTTAAAAAATAAAATAAAAATATTAAATTTAAAAGTAAATAAATAAATTAACTCTTTTTCATCTAAAAAAGACAAAAATAATTAAAAGTTTAAAATGTTAAAAATATTAAAAATTCAAAAATTACTTTTATAAAAATGAATTTAAAATAAACTTAAATATATACATATGATGATGGTAATGTGATGATTAATGTCCACTAAGACATATGCCATTTATGGGACCTTAAGAAGGTAAGAGATTGGTTGGAATTTTGTAATATTTGATTTCTATGAAAATAAGAAGAGAACCATTCCTAGATCATCATAGTTTTGTTGACTTAAAAAATCAAGAAATTTGGTAGTGTAACAAATATTTTGAAATTTTAGATCAAATATGAGTATAAGATGGATAATCTAAAAGAAAGTTCTTTTTATCTTCAACTTTCTCAATATCACACAAGTGATAGCCTCTTTCATGACAAGGCATTTTGGGAATTAACTAATGCCCATTTTCAACATGTAGCTCATGAGAATTAGTTCTTATCTTAACAATGTATATTTTTGGTTTTTGAGATTGGGGTTGACCACCTCATAATATCTTAGTTTCCTTTTTCCCTCTAACTGTTCGTCTCCCCATACGTTTTCCTCAAATTTGGAAGTAATAATATTTTTAATATTATCCTTACCTTACAAGATGTTCTCCTCGTTTGTCCCCCAATGGTCTAGTCAAGCTTGGGCATCCTTATGTCATCCTGACTTGAGCTAAATATGTGAGTTTTGGCTAGAGTTAGAAGTAATTTTAGGAAACTCTTGGCTTCCATGTTGTGTAACTTCTTATACATAATATACCTAGTCATAGCCATACGGGGGAACACATGATTTAATAAGGAGGATAGGGTAAGGAGTATTTTATTTAATCTTGAGGTTGTAGGTTATAAAATACTTTTGTATCTTCTCACATTTCAATCTTCCTCCATAACTCTTTGGATATACTTTAACCCCAAGCCCCACGCGTATATAAAATAATAGGTGTAATAAGAGTCTAAAATAGGAGTTTTTTTTTCACCCCATTTCTAAATATCTATCAATTTATAATTGTTTTCAAGACCATAGTAATCTTTCCAATCTCGATTTACCATTTTCCCAATTCTATAATTCCAATTGAGCTTATGATGGATGTCGATTCCTAGATATTTGTATGAAGGCACTTCCTCCAAGTACTTGTGTCATATATGAATGTATCGTAGGTGATTTTTTAGGATTTAATTATCAGTAATTTAGTATTGGTGGTTGATGAGACTAGGTATTGCAGCAAGAATGCTGCAACTCCTAGGGCTACCAGCTTTACTTATCAACCTGGGGTTCATAAAAACTTGGAGGTGACTGTGCTATATACACAAGTAGAAGTGAAGGTATTGTCTGTTGTCACTGCTCATCTGGCAAGAGACCCCAGGGGTTCCAAGCCAGACTTCTATAGGGTCAAAAGAAGCTTGATTTTGATGGAAGGAGAGCAAACCTAGTTTAGGGGAGAGCTATTCTACTGCAGAAATGACGAAAGCAATCATGTAATGCTAATTTCCTAAGTTGTAGAAGTAAAAACATCAAAACTTAGACTAAGGGTTAAACAATGGAAACTAGGATAGGTCTGTGTCTAAGCAGAAGAACGGTCGGAGATCAAAATGGTGGAAAGGGGACATAATCAGCAACAATGCATAAGAACCGTTGGATTAGGTGGGTGAAAAGTGAATGAATGGTTGAGATCGAATCACAGGAGGGTACGTAGGAAGATGGTTGAACATGGTCAACTAATGGGATAGACGGCTGAGATTATATCGCGGAGTCAATCGGCAGTTGGACGGCGAAGATCACGGGAAAAAGGAATGTGTGGGAATGGTATTGGGTGAAGCAACAACTGTCAGATCAGGAGACAGATCGACAGTGGAGATGGAAGCGGGAAAAAGAAAATGTGTGAAAATGAGAGAGTGGGTTTAGAGGGCAGTAAGCGGAATATCAGGCACCCTCAAAGCTGTAAACAGTTTTGTAGAATTTCACGCGATTAGCCTCCCTGGCTGACATGTAGCAAGGGGAAACCGCTCATATTGCATGCCCTCGACTGGATAACGGTCGGATAGGGGATCCACACAATATCGCACGAAGGCCGTTGGATCTGGCAAGGCAGATCTATGGTGGGGAATGGACTAAGCAGGTTGGTGAGTGGGTGTGAGATAGCCATCGGATCAACTGAGGCAGATCAACGACAGGGATTTAAAGGGCGAAAAGTCAAATGCAAGAAGGAATTTGAACGATGATTGGTCAATTTTTCTGTGTAAAGTGATTTACATGCAAAAATCGTTTAAACATGAATTTAACAGCTTCTGCTCAGGCATTTCATGCTGAAGGGGAGTGACATGGGAATGTGAGTGAGGTTTGAATGACAGAAAGAGAGCGAATTGAGCTGATGACTATTAAAGGGGCAGAGTGACATTGAACTTAGTGACTATGTTTAAATGACAAACCCTTAGTGAAAACCAAAACCCTATGTTTTTGGGGTTGCTGCAGGGTTTCTTCCTCACATCACGGTCCCAGAGGGAGGAGGTGAGGCCGAGACACCTATGAGCAACCTTGTGGATCTTTTCTTTGCTACCAGGCTAATTGAAAGCATAAACGAATCAAACTAAATCACAGCTAATCTGTTCTGCACTACTATAATGAGACTACAACTATTCAAGCAAATGAACAAAAAACAGGAAGCTGCTTAAGTACATGAACATGAAAGCCATAAATCTGTGCTGAACCACTATAATGAAAATGTATCTATTTAACCAAATTAACAATCAAACCATGCATCTATGCTACTGCTACAATGGAAATGAATTGCTTAAGTAAATGAACAGAAAACAAGAATCTAATCTAGGATAACAATACAATAAAGAGGAGCTTTGGCTACTAGGGTTGGGCCCTAACCAAAGAGCTTCAGCCCTCTGAGTTAACTCAGTGCTTGCTCAAATAAAAAATCATCTTCATTATAAAAGAACTGTATTACATCAAACTGTTACAAAGTAGAGTTCCACAGTAAAAGTTTGAATCCTAACTAGCTGACTGACTACTGGCTAATTGACTAAAAGAAACCAAGTTCCTAAGCCTCTCTATTTATACATCTGAAGTCTCAATGACTTCCCTCAAAACTAGGGAGGTACAACTCCCAACTTAATGGTAACTTGTCCTTTCACTTTCACTAGCTCGGCTATCTTCTAGTAGGGAGGCTGCATGTACTTTCACTTGCTTGACTGTCTTCTAGTACTCCTGAGTTGGCTATTTGTAGTTTTAGTTGATGGAGGGATATTCAAATGTATGGGCAGTAAATGAGGAGGATTTACCTCCTGTAATTCCTCTCCCTTGTCCCATCTGAGTTTTTGCCAAGGTCCTTTACCATAGTTCCTTTCTTTTACCTTTTATCCTTGCATTTCCCTCGCTTTTATCCTTTATTCCTGCATTACATGCACATTAGACCACAAAGCAAAATATCCAACTCTAACTCATCTCATAAGAAAAATATAATCAAAAGTATGCAATAAGAAGTGAGAATAGTTGGTTTGACTAAGCTAGGAGGTGAATTAAGGCAAATTAAGGCCCATATAATTACTCAATGATGAGACTCATCATCGCCCCCCTACTGAAAGTGTTGCTCATCCTATGAGCGACTTAGTGGCTCTGGTAGCCTCTCTGACATCTCATGCTTCTGCTGTTGTCTTTTCTTCTGGTTTATAGCAACCTTATTTCCTTTCTCCTTCTACCCGTTGATATTCTCTAATCTTCAAGGTGTGTGGTAGTGTTTTCCATCTTTTTTAGCAGGCATGTATATTATCATTTCTTAGCAGCCTAAACATATCCTCAAAATGTGTACTTACTTGCCCTTGGGCAGCAAGATATCTAAGCGTCAGTTGAGGATCATTTGCAATGAGATTATGGGTGTTGATTAGGCTCAAGGGATTTGATTAGTCAATGGATTCTCTGTCCCTGAAGCCACTTAGCTCTTTTGTTTCTTGTTGCTCTTTTTTTTTCACTACCTTGCTTCTCTTCTATTTCAACATCATGTCCCTTTGTGTTCTTATTCATCATATCCCTCTGTATTAGCTTCTTCTTTATCCATCTCATCCCCATCTAGATCTGTATCTAATTTTCCTTGTTTTGTCTCCTCCTCACTGACAGAAGGACTAACACCATAGATGAAGGTTTTGATGTCATCCTTTGCTGGTAAGTCATTGAAGACTGCCCATGTTATAGGGATCCTGAGGTTTTGGAGGGAATAGCCTTTTTTGTTAGAGGAAACTGGCCACCTTTTTACTTACAAACCAACTACCTCTTAACCTTTACAACCTTTGATCAAATGATGCAGATGAGTGAGTGAGTAGGATACTTACCTGTGGCCTTAATGCCACACTGCAAGTGTCAAAGATCAAAGGTGCTACTGATGGTCATTCTTCTTCCTCCTCTGTTGTCTGCTGATGGTGTCTGTGACTGCAAATCTGATGCTACTGCTACTGTGTAGTCATATTTCTTCCTCCCCTGCTATCTGCTGATGGTGTCTGTGAGGATGCTGCAATGAATGGACAAAGGGAGTAGGAGTGTGTGTGGATGCAGGGATGATGGTCATGGATAAGGTGATTCTGTAGAAAACACAATCTTCACCTAAATTGAAGCAATGAAGTGAAAAACAATGGAATTGATGGAGGGGTGCATGGTAAGGAGTGGAGGTGATGAGTACATGTGAGGCAGGGTTCCCTTTTGATATTCTCTTTGCTCCCTGATTCATCCACCTCCAAAATAATTACTTTTTTTTCTTTTATTATTATATTTTCTCAAAAACACCTAGGTTGCCTCAGAGAGGTTTTCACTCTAGGTATCTGTCCTAGGCACCTCAAGGAAGGTTTTCACCCAGGGATCTTCTTTTTCTTTCCATTTTTCTCATCCTTGGCCACCTCATGGAGGTTTTCAACCCAAATATGGAACTCAAGTGCCTCATGGAGGTTTTCACTTGAATCCTTATTCTGTTTTTTTTTTTTTTTTTTTTTTTTCAGTGACCTGATGAGGAAGGAGCTGAAACTTGCTCCACCATTGTTACTATCTTATTGATGCTATCAGTGAACTCTTGTTTAGATGAAGGCCTCTTGTACATTTTCAGTTTGTGTCCATTAACTAGTAATGCAATTGCTTCTTCATATATAGTTCTGATTTGCACTAAACCATTGTCATGGCATCTTTCCACCACATATGGTCCGAGCCATCTTGTTCTTAGCTTGCCCTTGAAGTCTTTGTACCTTGAATCATATAATAATGCCTAGTCTCCTTCTTGAAATAGCTTCTCCTTAATATGATTTTCATGTGAGATCTTTCTCTGAAGCTGAATTATCTCTGTATGGAGGAGCGCCTGCATTCTGAATTCATCTAGGCCATTCAAATGGAAGATCCTTTCTTTTTGTGCATGACTGAGATCTAAATCTAGTTGGGCTACCATCCTTAATGTGTTATATTCAAATTCAATAGACAGAAAAGCCTTTTTTCCATAGACCATCTCATAGGGTGTAAATCCAGTGGTGGTCTTCCATGTTGTACTATAGGCCTAGGTGGCCTCAACTAGTCTCTCAGCCCAGTGCTTTCTGTTGTTTTTCACTACCTTGGTCAGGATGTTCTTCAGTGCTCGGTTGGTCACCTCCACTTGCCAATTAGCTTATGGATGATAAGGAGTGGAGGTCCTATGTTTGATCTTGTGATGCTTGAGCAGTTCTTCAATCATGCTGGAGGTGAACTAGCTGCCTTGGTCTGTGACTAGTTCTCTAGGGTACCCAAATTTGTAGAATATGTTCTCCCTTAGGAACTCAACCACCTTTTTTTCTGTTGCTACCTTGATTGCTTTGGTTTTTGCCCACTTAGTCAAGTAATAGGTGCACACAATGATGTGTTGTTTTTGCTTGGAAGGAGGGTTGATAGGCCCAATGAAGTCAAAGCCCCTTGTCAAATGGCTTGAAAGTCACTTGAGGTTATAGGGGAATTTCATCGCTTGGAGTAGGCTTTCCCATCCTCTGGCGCCGATCACACTAACTAACATACTTCTTCACATCCTGATGAAGAGTAGGCTAATAATAGCCTGCTTGCAGCACTTTGAATGTTGTCCTTTTTGCTGCAAAGTGGCCTCCATAAGGCCCATCATGATAGGTTAGAAGGATGTCAAAGACCTTCTCTTCCCTTACACATCTTCTCAAGATTTGATCTGGGCCAAGTTTGAACTAATTGCCCCCAATCTAGGTGAAGGGGGCACTTTTACTGACTATCTTGTTTTTTTCTCTCGAGGGCAGGTTTGGTGGGAACTATGTTGACACTAGATAGTTTGTTATATCAGCAAACCATGGGGAGAGCACTAAAACAGAAAACAAATGCTCATCTGGGAACTGATCATCCACCATTCCTTCTTCACCTGCAGGCAAATTCATTCTAAACATAAAGTCAGCAACAACATTTTCCTTACCAGGCTTATCAACGATAGTTAGATCAAACTACTGTAATAAAAGTAACCATATTATGATTCTAGTGTTTACATCTAGTTTGTTCATCATATATTTAATGGCAGCATGATCAATATGCACAAATGTTTGATAGCCTATAATGTAATGCCTAAACTTGTTCAATGAATGCACAACAACTAGGAGTTCCTTTTCTATCACAGTATAGTTTAGTTCAGCCTTTGACAGGTTTTTACTGGTAAAGTAGATGGCATAAGGAAATTTCTCTTCTACCTATCCTAAGGCTGCTCTTATGGATTTATGTGAGGCATCAACATGAATTTGAAAAGGGAGGGCCCAGTTTGGGCCTCTAAGGATTGGTTCAGTGGTTACCTTACCCTTTAGAATGTCTGGGGCCTCTTGACAGCTCTTTGACCATATAAATTCAAAGTCTTTGGCCAATAATCCAAACAAAGGAGAGGCTAACTTGCTGAAGTTTTTTATGAATCTTCTGTAATATCCAGCTAGCCCTACAAAATTCCTAACATCTCTCTGCTTTTGTGAAGGAGGGACCCTTTGAATGATTGCTACTTTGTTTGGGTCCACCTGCAGTCCTTGTTAAGATATTGAGTGACCTAGCACAGTCCCTTTGATCATTAAGAATTCACATTTTTCTGGACTGAGAGGCAGGTTCATCTCAATGCATTTGCGTAATACTTTGCCCAGGTTAGTTAGGGCCTCTTGGAAATCATAGCCATAAGGTGTAAACTCATCCATGTGGATCTCCACAACATCATGCACTAACTTAGCAAAAATGCTCAAGACTACTCTCTGGAAAGTGGCAGGAGCATTGCATAAGCCAAAAGTAAGGACCCTATAGGCAAAAGTACCCTAAGGATAGGTGAAATTGGTCTTATCCTGGTCTTCTAGGCAGATTTGGATCTGGTTGTACCCACTGAATCCATCTAGGAAAGAAATGAACTTCTTCCCTGCCAGGCCATCTAACACTTGGTCAATGAAGGGTAAGGGAAAATGATCCTTCTTGGTGGCTTTGCTCAGCTCCCTATAATCGACACAAATCCTCCACTTCCCATTTTTCTTTGGAACTAACACTAAAGGAGAGATCCACTCACTATTAGAGATAGGGTAAATGAACCCTGCATCTAACAGTTTCTGTAATTCTTCCTTAACTATGTCTTTAAGGGATGGATTCATCCTCCTTTATGTTTGCCTAACTGGCTTACAACCTTCCTTGATGTATATGTGGTGAGTACACACCGAGGGGTGTACTCCCTTCATTTCCTTGTAGCTCCAAGAAAAGGCTTCTAAGTTTTCTTTCAACAAGTTGCATAGTTGTTCCTCTTCTAAAGTAGAAAGAGATGAATTAATCTTAAAGGCTTTTCCTGGGCCAAATTCTATGGTTTTGACTCGGATTAGGCTGGAATCGGCCAAGCATAAGTCAATTGGACGGTTGTTCATTGTTTCCTTTACTTATTTTTCTAGTGATAATGGACTAGGAGTTGGACTTTGGAGCAGGTGTTCAATTACATCGTCCTCATCTTGCTTTCCTCCTCCTATGATGGCTTCCAAAGTATACAATTCGGCAGAGTAAAGCTCATCTTCTTCCTCCTCCTCCAACCATAAAGGTAAGTCATGTTCTAGGGAGGGTTGAGCAGGAGGGTATAGGACTAATTGTTTGGACATATGCCCATTCTTGATGGTCATATTCCGAGCTTTGCAACTAATGTAGGCATCAGTTGTGGCCAAACATGGCCTCCCAAGGATGAGGGGGTAACCAGTAAGCTTAGCCTTAGGTTGGATAACTAGGAAATCTGCTGGGTACTCCCAGGAATCAATGGAGACCATCGCATCCTCCACAATTCCCTCAGGGGTGACTGTGGAACGGTTTGCAAGTTACAGCACTGTTGTGGTCTTCCATAATGACCCTTGGAGGTTAAGATTGAGCATGGTGTCCTTGTTCATCATATTAATGGCAGCCCCAAGATCAATCAGAGTGTGTGGGACAATGGTGCCATTGATGTTCACATGAACTACAGGGCTTGTAGGGTCTAAGTATTTTGGACATATTGTTTGACCCATCATCAAGTTAGATAATTGCCCAATGAAATTAATAGTAGGGGCATCCCGTTTTCTTCTTCCTGGATGCTTAAAGCACTTCTCCTTAATCAATTTGTTGTAAATAGGCACATCTTTGATTGCCTGGAGAAGGGGGATATTTACACATAGGTTTTCCAATTCTCCTAGAAGTTCAGTTTCTTCTGGGGTAGGTTGGTGTTGTTGGGCTAATATTTTAGGAAAGGGTGGATTTTCTTTAAGGTTTCTTTCCTCTCTTTTTTCCTCAACCTCCTTATGTGGAGAGGGAGGTTGGTTATCTAGGAGAATTCTCCCAGATTTTAGGTTGATCTCCTGTCTTTCAACAGCATAAGCTGGGTATGATGTCTCTCCACCATATGTTTGTTGATCCTGACATTATTTGGGTTTGGATTTGGCTGGGCAGGAATCTAGGGTTGCCTAGGTGGAGCAGAGTGCAGGAGTTGCAGTTGGGTAGGTGATGGAGGAAATAGAGCTGGAACATTGTTGAATTGGGGCCTCCACCCCTGGGTTGGGGTATTCTAATGATGCTGTGGTTGATTGTATTGTTTAAATGACTAGCTAGCTAGTTGAGAATGATACTGAGATGCATAGGACCAAGGAGGGGGTGTAGACCAGGAAGGATGAGAAGGGGGTCCCCAAGAAGGTGTAGTTGTGGTTTGGTTGGGTCTGTAATATGCATGAGATGATCCTTGCATACCCTGCTAGTATGGTCTAGGCCTAGGAGGTCTCCTTTGGTTAATGTAGCAAAGATGCTCAATGACCCCTTCAGCTCCTTGATATATAGCTTTGAGTCTAGGTAAGGAAGGGCACTTGTCTGTGGAGCGGTTTTCTTCACAAAAATGAGCAAATCTCAATACAGTTTAATGGGCATTCATTCCTAGGCTGCCTCCTGGTGCACCTAGGACTAAAGATGGCCAAGGCTCTCTCTGCTTCCTCTTGCTTCCTTCTGATATTCATGATATCCAATTGCAAGGCAAGGGTTTGTAGCATCTCACTTTTGAAGTCCTATAGCATATTTCCAATTTCACCCTTGATGGATGAGTTGGAAGATGGGGTATTGGCCATAGGTTGACTACTTCTACCCTTATTTCTGGTTGCCCTAGAATGGTTTCTAAAGATATTCATCATGTCCTCATAGGGTAGTTGGTAGATATCTCCTCCTGCTAACATATGTAAGGTGTCCAGGATATCCTTTCTTACTCCTCTAAGCAGGACCAGCTTCAGTGATTCAAGGTCAAGTGTGCACCTAACCCTTTTGTAACTGAGTTGGAATCTCTCTTCATAGTCTTATAGGGATTCATCCTGGCCTATGGTCATCCTGAAAATCTCATCTTTAGTGTCCTTTGACCTATAGTAGTCCCTATATTTGTTGTTAAATGTCTGCTGTATCTGAGCCCAACTTGTTATGCTATCTCCAGGTAAACCCATGAAACAACGCAATGTTGCATCCTTGAGGATAGATGGAAACAATTTCAACTTTTGCTCATCATCCGTATAGTCATAGGTTTGGGAAAAAACAACAAACTCAAATAGGAAAGTGTTAGGGTCCTCTGTGGTCAAGCCATGGAAATGAGGTAGAGCAGAGGGGCTTATATTCTTCATTTTAGTGTCCCCATTGGTTTCCCTAATGGGGAAGGCACTCCCAATTCTCCCTCTATCTCCTCTATCATTTAAGTGTTCAGCCATTGGTTTAGTAGGAATGGGTTCTTCCTCTTCTTCTTCCCTTATAGGTTCCTCAAATATGTCAGGTTGCTCACCCAAAGGGTCTTTGAATTCACTGTCAATGAAGAAGAAAGAAGGTTGACTGTTGGATGAGGTGGGGGTATTTGGCAAGAATTTTCCTGAATTATCCCTAATCCTATGAGGCATGAAAGGAAATGTTTTTGGGTTTTTTTTGTGAGATTCTCTTTAAATATGGAAAGTACTTTGCAGAAAGGAAATTGCTGATTAAATGAAAAACTACTAACAAAATGGAAACTACTTGCTAAATTGAAATTGTTGACTGAATGAAAAGAAAAATACTTGCAGAATGAAATTGTTGAACTGAATGAAAAACACTAACAAAAGGGAACTACTTGCAAAATGGAAAGGAAAATAGATTAACTTGTAGAATGGAAAGGAAAGCAGATAAATGACAAAATGAAAGAAAGAAACTAGATTACTTTTGAAGAAATAAAATAATGGAAGAAATTTGAAAACTAGAAAACAAAAGAAAAGAACAGTAATCACTACTACTCTGACACCTCCCTGACAACGATGCCAAAAAGGGATGAGCCTAGGTATTGCAAGAAGAATGTTGCAACTCCCAGGGCTACCAACTTTACTTATCAACCTAGGGTTCGTACAAACTTGGAGGTGACTGTGCTATGTACACAAGTAGAAGTGAAGGTACTACCTGTTGTCACTGATCATCTAGAAAGAGACCCCAGGGGTTCCAAGCCAAACTTCTATAGGGTCAGAAGAAGCTTGATTTTAATGGAAGGAGAGCAAACCTAGTCTAGGGGAGAGTTATTCTACTACAGAAATGATGAAAACAATCATGTAATGCTAATTTACTAAGTTGAAAAAGTAAAAACATCAAACTTTGACTAAGGGTTAAACAATGGAAACTAGGTTAGGTCTGTGTCTAAGCGGAAGAAAGGTCGGAGATCAAAACGGTGGAAAGGGGACGTAATGAGAAATAATGCATAAGAACCGTTGGATCAAGCAGGTGGAAAGCAAATGAACAACTGAGATCTGATCGCAGGAGGGTACGTAGGTAGATGGCCGAACATTGTCAACTAACGAGATGGATGACTGAGATTATATCGTGGAATCAATCGGCAGATGGATGGCGAAGATCACAGGAAAAAGGAGCATGCAGGAATGGTATTGGGTGAAGCAAAAACCGTCAGATTAGGAGACAGATCGACGACGAAGATGGAAGCGGGCAAAAGAAAACGTGTGAAAATGGGAGAGCAAGTTTAGAGGGTGGTAAGTGAAATATCGTGTGCCCTCAAAGTTGTAAGAATTTTTGTAGAATTTCACGTGATTAGCCTCCTCGACCGACACGTAGCACGAGGAAACTAATCATATCGCATGCCCTCAGCTGGATAACGGTCGGACAGGAGATCCACACGATATCACGTGAAGGCCATCAGATCTAGCAAGGCAGATCTACGATGGGGGAATGGACTGAGTAGGTTGGTGAGTGGGTGTGCAATAGCTGTTAGATCAGCTGAGTTAGATTGACGGCGGAGATTTAAAGGGTGAAAAGTCAAACGCAAGAAGGAATTTGAGTAGTGATTGGTCAGTTTTGTTGTGTAAAGCAATTTACCAGAAAAAACCATTTAAACATGAATTTAATAGCTTCTTCTCAAGTGTTTCGTGCTGAAGGGGAATGACATCGGAATGTGAGTGAGGCATGAATGATAGAAAGAGAGCAAATTTAGCTGATGACTATTAAAGGGGCAGAGTGACAATGAACTCAGTGACTGTGTTTAAACGACAAACCCTTTGTGAAAACCAAAACCCTGTGTTTTTGGGGTTGCTGCAGGGTTTCTTCCTCACATCATGGTCCCAGAGGGAGGAGGTGAGGCCGAGACACCTGTGAGCAACCTTGTGGACCTTTTCTTTGCTACCAAGCTAAGTGAAAGCATAAATGAAGCAAACTAAATCATAACTAATATGTTCTACACTACTGTAATGAGACTGCAACTATTCAAGCAAATGAACAGAAAACAGGAAGTTGCTTAAGTACATGAACAGGAAAGCCATAAATCTGTGATGAACTACTGTAATGAAAATGCATCTATGTAACCAAATGAACAATCGAACCATGCATATATGCTACTGTTGCAATGGAAATGGATTTCTTAAGTAAATGAATAGAAAACAGGAATCTAAGCTAGGATAACAATACACTAAAGAGGAGCTTTGGCTGCTAGGGTCGGGCCCTAACCCAAGAGCTTCAGCCCTCTGAGTTAACTCAGTGCTGGCTCAAATCAAAACTCATCTTCATTATAAAAGAACTGTATTACATCAAATTGTTACAAAGCAGAGTTCCACAGTAAAAGTTTGAATCCTAACTAGTTGACTGACTGCTGGCTAACTGACTAAAAATAACCGAGCTCCTTCCCTCAAAATTAGGGAGGTACAGCTCCCAACTTAATGGTAACTTGTCCTTTCACTTCCACTAGCTCGGCTGCCTTCTAGTAGGGAGGCTACTTGTACTTCCACTTGCTTGGCTGTCTTTTAGTACTCCTGATTTGGATGTTTGTACTTTTAGCTAATGGAGGGATATTCGAATAGATGGTCAGTAAATGAGGAGGATTTACCTCCTGTAATTCCTCTCCCTTGTCCCATCTAAGTTTTTACCAAGGTCTTTTACCATAGTTCCTTGCTTTTACCTTTTATCCTTGCATTTCCCTCGCTTTTATCCTTTATTCCTGCATTACATGCACATTAGACCACAAAGAAAAATATCCAACTCTAACTCATATCATAAGCAAAATATAATCAAAAGTATGCAATAAGTTGTGAGAATAGTTGGTTTGACTAAGCTAGGAGGTGAATTAAGGCCAATTAAGGCCCATATAATTACTCAATGATGAGACTCATCAGTGGTATTAAAAGTCATACTCATATTGGAGAACCCATTAGAGAGGATTCTTAGTTTCTTGCTAGGAACATGAGGGTTTCTTGCCAAAATAACAATATCATGAAGATAAAAGGAGAAGAGTTATGACTATACCAATGGGCATGAGGCCAACACGACCTGCACCTTCCAAACACTCTTTTAGCATATCAATGTATTTACCAAAAAGGGTAGGGGATAAGGGAAATCCTTTCTTGACCCCAATATTGAATTTATATTTTTTCAACCAACCCTTAGTGGTCCTAAGCTTTGGAAATAACATTCTTGTATAGCCTTGTCACAACAACCCTCAACTTGGTATGAACCATTATATCTTTTGTAGCCTCTTCCATAGCTTTTTCATATGAATGGTGTCGAAATATTTTCTAAAGTAAAAAAACAACATAAGAGATCATTTTTATTATTGCGACATTCATCTACAATTATCCTAAGAGAAACAAGATTGTCCACAATAGAATGATATCTCCTAAACCCAACTTGGATTTTAGCTCTTTAACCATGACTTTTAAGTCAATAACTAATCTTCCTTTCCAAAATAAGTTTATACAACTTAGCTAAAATGTGGCTCATCATAATGGTGTTGTAATTTGAGGGAATGATTTTATCCTCACTTTTAAAGATAGACACAATAAGGCTCTCTGTCTAGGGCTTAGGGAAGCATTGCTTCATTTCCAAATTAAAAAACTTGTGTATGTGAGGGACGATGATAGGCCCTCCCATTTTAAAAATGTCATCTTGGTAGCATTCAATATCCTTAGCTTTCCCATTAGAAAGATGCTTAACCCAAAACTCAACATCTTCCAAAGAAAATACATCATCCTATATGGGGGCATACAAAATGGTGTTCATGGCATTAAGGGATTCATAAAGGTTTTTAAGGTAAATATTCTAATTCTTTGAGGGAATCAAATTATTCTCGTTAGTTTTATGAATAAGATTTTTATTCCAAAAATTTCTATTATCATATTTAGAAATGTGTTGTAATTGCTCTTACTTTCTATTTATATAACATCTTTCTTTCCTTTTAATAATAGATTTGTACATAATTATCTTATAAAGATTCAAGGTTTTGTTAGGGGCATCCCTAATCACTTTTCTAGAAATTTTACAATCATTATCCCTAATCACACCTCAATAGATAACTTTCTAATGGTAGCAAAGAGGATTGTAGTAAAATTATGATAGAGGGTTTCAAAGTTATCCTTATTAGTTAAGAGGTGTAAATATCTAATTTAAATTTTAAGAAGAGATCCATTTTACTTTTGTCAAAACGTAGGTGCCTTTGACACTCACAATTCTCTTACATGTGGCTTTTATGCATGTAAAAGTTTAGAGTTAACATTAAAGTTCTACAATCAGACTAAATCTCATGGTCATTTAAGAGGTCAATATTTACAATTTGATTAGAAAACGGGATATCACATATCGTATAATGCATAGTATGATACATAAACTACCATGGATATTCCACTGGATAGTTCATCATAACATATATGATAAAATTATATTTAAAAATTTGAAACCTACAATATTAGGGTTTTATTTCTCTTTAGATTTTTGGATCTTTAGATTATTGTTAATTGCATGTGCATGAAAATTAAAATTATGTATAAAATAAGGAACAATGAAATCAAAACTCACAAACCATGATTTGACACAAAATATGACTTGGGAAACCCTTTTGGGAGAAAAACTAGTTGGAAGGTGAGACCACTTTGCTTTATTTATTTGATTAGAAAATGTCTGCGAGAACAAATAAGTATGGTTTGTGGCCCGTGGGCTAGTATAGTGCATAAATATTCTCCGTGTGTTTTGTCTCCTATTCCTCTTGGTTATTTTTCTCATCTATGGAACAAATGCACTCAAAAGAATGGAACCCCTTTTCCTCCTAGCGGCATGGTTATTGCACAACTTGATAGCCTAGTAGTGGTTAGGTTTGACTACCTCAATTCTTAATCATAGTTACAATACAGACTCTTCTAGAGTCTTCTTCATCATAATCATGTGGCTAGCCCCTTTTCATGAATAATGGGGGATGATGTGGCATCCTTTCAAATTATGATGGTTAAAATATGAATGTCAACTTCATAGTGGCATAACATTTGTATATGGAATATGGTTTATGTGATTCTTGCATTGTTGGAAAGGTCTTTGTGTGTAGAATTTAAAAAGAAATGGTGCTGCACTAAAATGGAAAAGTTTTACCCACTAATGAAAGGGATTATTACTGCCCTTTCTCATTTATCAACCACTACTGAAAGGGATTGCAGCCCATGATCTACAATCTACCACATTCTTAACCTCCCTAATTCAAGCTTCATCCATTTTCAAACTCAAATCACAAAGGCCACTTCTTTCCATATAAAAATAATTTCTCACCTCAACCACTCACCACAAACACCATAAAGTCACCTTCAACAATCTATGATCGCTGATTAAACCAGTACACACAAAAGCAATATTAATCCTTAACAATTAGTAGTTTTAACATTAAAAGCATCTTTCCTCAATACACCAAAATACCATCCACCAATTCTTTCTTTGCCTTTTGAAACACCTTTTAGATACCAAAACTGATCCTGGATTCACCCCTAATGCATACTAACATTATGCATCTTGTTGCACCAACAAATTCCATCTTGGTTGCTTGAATTCTACTTTTACATAATTTGGGCTAATAGTTTTAGTTGTTTGAACTTTTAATTAACTACATTTTTTTTTACTTGCATGAATATTTATTTTTGACTCATCCCATAATTCCTTCAAGTCTTCTGAATGTGGCCTTCTATTCTTCAAACACTACTTACCTGTTACTACAAGAAAATCTTAGTTTAATTTCTATTTTTTGTAATTCTGGACAAATATCAAGCTTTAGCAAGGCTTTTCTAAATTTGATGTATCACCAAATTTAGCAATTCTGCCAAAATCGCCTTCAAACTATCCATGCCGCTATTCTTTCTTCCAAATCATTCATTCTTTATTTATAATCTTCAGTCCTCTACTTGATTTAGTTCCAAATATCCATATATAGCATTAAACCACTAAATATCAAGTGCTACCAACTCATTCATCCATAAGAATTCAAATATAGGCCCAAAGCACTTAACATTTCCAAATATTACTCTGTTGGGCCCATTTCAATATAGCCCTGAGGGCTTAATAAATCTCTGCAAAGTCTTCTGCACCCTCAATCACGATGCCACATGTAACCTCATAGTGTTTCTTAAGATTGGACCTGACTTTTATTTCTTCCGAAAAACTCTCTCAGCAAAAACTCTATGACACACCTTTAATTAATATCGAGATTATTTCCTCTGATGTGATGTTCCTTCGGATCCATCATGCTTCCACTGTGACCAATCAAATAGTCATCGGGATGACCTATCCACCACATTTTATCGAAACGTAAATGTTTCTATCTCCTGCTGTAAATATTCCCGTCTCTTAGCTTTTGTCTTCTCAGAGTTTTTTGCCAATGCATTCTCGGAAAAAATCCTAAGGAGTTTCTTCCAAGAACTATTTATTTTAGGTGGATGTTTCAAGTGGGTCTACCACTTTCCTCATGTTATTATATTATTTTTCCTTTGTTCAGTTGTGTATGCCACTGCATCCTAGAGCCTCATCAACTCGAAGGGTTTCCATTTGTGCTAACTTGAAACCTTTGGGGTCCCTGGTCTAGGATGATGTGTCCCGATAAGACCTTTGTTGCACTTGTGGACTAATCAACAAACTACTAGGGTGAGTTGTCACTCCAACGTGTGATCCACTGTGTCCTAGATCCCAATCATCCTAGAGAGAAATGCATGTACACCTTTAAAAACTTCCAGGGTATCCCTTCCAAGATAACATGTTCCAGTGATTTCATGCTTGTGTCATCATCGCCATATGGTTCGTTCTAAGTGGTGATATGTTTCACCCGTATTTGGCACACTTGGCTACCTGAAAATTATGAAAATACATGGCATGTGTCACCCTGTGTTGACATCATGTTGACGTCAACATACCATTGTGTTTTCCATGATTTTTATGTGGGCCATAGAAATATTCCCTATGTCCTACTGCTATTGATCCACACTGTCTGCAAGTACGAAGAAAGAAGGGGTCCATGACCATGGTTTTTTGAGTATTTCCTTTGTGAAAGTTTAATATAAAATCGTTAGGTTCAAGCATATTACATAAAATTCACTGGTCCCACGTCTTTCACTACGTTACCTAGTTGTGCACTATCTTGAATCTTTCAAACTGTGCATGTCTTTGGTTCTTCTACGAATGGACCTCCAAGATGAGATATTACATTTGGGCTCATTGTTCACCAATCAACATTGTTTTGACTGTACTAATCTAATTAGCCATGTATGTATGGTGCATAGTCATCTCGAGTGATGGACCTCCAAATTAGATATAATTCAAGATCCATCTGACCATCCTTCAGCACATTTAACCTCTCTCTTTGCATTTGATGACATGTTTTTGAGTTATAATTTTGTTAATTAGGAAGGTTTAGAGATAATTTGATATAGGTTCACAACAAATTATAGATATAACCATACATATAGAGATGCAGTAGAAATAATACTTCATTTCATTACTGTAAAACACTGAAATATGCTTACAAATAGAAATGGAAATAAACTAGCTAGGGAAATGGTAGGTTATCTCTGACAAGAGATGTGGCGGTTACAATCCTCTGAACTGTGTTACAATGAGGCTTGAAGGCCTATTTATTGTTGAGAAATGATGGAAAACCCTAAACATCCAAAAACCTAACCCTAGAAGATGAAACACCAAAATGTGGGCCCCATTTGGGTAAATTGGTACATCAACTTCCCAGGGACATAACTTTGGCATACAATCTCTGTTTGACATGCACAATATCTTGTTAGAAATATCTATACAATAACTACAACTTTGGGAAGAGAAACATCGGTCTATTGACCCATGTTACTCCCAGTTTTCCCAAAAAATGTTGTTTAGGGCCTCAAAACGACTCTGAATGTTCAAGACCTGAAAAACTGCTAAAAATAGTAAATTGTGCTACAATTAAGGAAACTGAAAAGCTAAAAGAAATAATGGTGGGGGTCCAAGTGGACTTGGTGGGTGGCCACCAATATCCACTTGGATCATTTGTCCCCCCTTAGGAAGAAATGGTCCCCGTTCCTTTGAGTTCCTCCATGAGATGAGGAAACATCTACTGAACTTGGTCCCTGGTGAAGGAGTTGGACTGCTTTGACAACTCGATACAGTTGGATATTCTATTGGTGAGTGTGCTTGATCTATGTGTCAACGATCTAATTTGTTGCAGCTTGTTCCATGCAATTTGGATTTAACTCTATGGGAGTGAGCTATTCTACAATGTCGGATGTGTCTAGTAATGGTGGAAAGTATGGTCAAAGGCGATCCACATTGAACACTAGGTGTAGGCCAAGGAATGGAGGAATGCTGAGCTCAAATGCATTGTCTCCCATAGCCTTGGTAATGGTGAAAGGACCATATCAAAGTGGTCTGAGTTTCCGATAGGCTCTAGTAAGGCGTTCCTTTTGCAAATGCAACCAGACTTTGTCGCCCACCTGAAACTTATGTGGCACCCGATGTTGATCATGTCATTGCTTGTACTTGGCATTTGATTTCTCCAAAATGTTGTGGACCTGCTGGCGAATATGTTGGATGTTCTTAATGAATCTATTTTCCTTATTCGTTTCGGACAGGACATGAGCTGAATCTACATGAGTAGCTCCAAATGGCATGGCCACATCAATGGGACATAGTGGTTGGAATCCCAAGCCCACTTGAAAAGGGTTGTGGCCAATCGAGTTGTGGAGAGCTCGATTGTAGCTGTGCTGAAAATAGGGGAGGCTCTCATCCAGTGTGCATGTATGCTTTGAGTTGTACATGCGCAGAATGTGTACGATCATCTTGTTGAGAACCTTTGTTTGGCCATCAGTTTGAGGATAGAAGGCTATGAAATTAGTGAGTTTGGTGTCGAGCATCGACCAGAGACTAGACCAAAATGTACTAAGGAACCTGCTATCTCGATCTGAGAGGATAGACTGTGGGATCTCAAAGTGTACCTGCACTTGTTCGAAGAAGAGTTTAGCAGTGGCTTCTACTGTGATATTCTTCTTACAAGTTACCATAATGGCCATCTTCGAGAACCTGTCGACGACCACAAAAACACAGTCATTTCCATGCTCAGTAGAAGGAAGGCCCAACATGTAATCCATGGAGATGGATTCCCAAGGTCGACTACAGGTAGGCAATGGGGTATAGAGGCCTTGCTTCTTGATGGTCGGTTTGGCAATGGCACAGGGAGTGCATGATTTGATGTACTTCCTGACATCCTGTCAAAGATTCAGCCAATAGAAATACTTTTGAAGTACTGCCACCATTTTCTCGACCCTGAAATGGCCAACAACTCGACTATAGTGTGCTTCCCAAATCATCTTGGCACACTCTCTTGAAGGAACACAAAGGTGACCTAGGTGGCATAACAGGGCATCCTGGAGGTGAAAATCTGGAACATGCTGACCCTCCAAGAGTGTCTGGTATGTGTGGCCAAATTTTGGGTTGCTCTTGTAGAGAAGTGGCCAATCAAAAGTCTCGTGCCTGCAAGAGTTGAGCACGGTGGTTAACACCATGATCGGTGGTCGACTGAGGCAATCTGCAACATTATTGGTGCTACCCTTCTTATACTTGATATTCAAATGGAACCGTTGCAAGTATGTGGACCACTTCTGATGGCGATCATTCTGTAATTTCCCTTGGGTCTGTATGAATTTTATGGGTCAGTGGTCTGTGTGGATAACCGTTTCCTTCCCCAAAATGTAATGCTTCCATTGTCAGCAGGCCTGCACAATGGAATACATCTCTTTGTCTTAAGTGGGATACTTCTAGACTGTGTCTAAAAGTGTCTCACTGTGATATGCCACTGGATGCCCGTGTTGAGTAAGGACTACCCCAATAGCATAGTTAGAGGCATCTATCTTGACCTCAAATGGTTGTTGCAAGTCTGGTAATGCGAGCATTGGTGCCGGGGAGAGGCGATATTTCAACTCTGTGAATGCCTTCTGTTGAGATTTAGACCAAAATATTTTTTCTTTCACTCCTCCCTTGGTGACTTGACTCAAGGGCCAAGTGATATGAGGAAATCCCAATACGAACCTGCAGTAGAAGTTGGCAAGACCTAGAAAGCTACAGATCTCTGTCAGAGTGGTTGGAGATGGCCAATCCCGAATGACTTGGATCTTGGCCAGATCCACATGTACCCGCCATTCATCAATAATGTATCCAAGATATGGAACCTGGGTCATGCCAAAAGTGCATTTCTCCAAATTGGCACATAACTTGTGTTGCCGCAGTGTTTGGAGAACCTGTCAGATGTGGTGGAGGTGCCCTTCCCAACTCTAGCTGAAGATCGGGATGTCATCCAAGTATACCACTACAATTGAGTTGGTGAATGGCTGCAAGATGTCATCCATTAGCCTCATGAAGGTTGCAGGAGCATTCATCAATATGAAAAGGGATAACCAACCACTCGAAAAGGCCCTCCTTGGATTTGAAGACAGTCTTCCACACATCAGATGGTTCGATTGGTACTTGGTGGTATCCTGACTTCAAATTGATCTTGCTGAAATATTTTCCCCCCTTCAGTTGGTCCAAGAGGTCATCAATCCATGGGATTGGGTACCTATTATGGACAGTGATATTGTTCAGCACTCGATAGTCAATACAGAGTCTCCAAGTCCCATCCTTATTATGTACCAACATGATCGGGATCCCACAAGGTGATGAACTCAGACGGATGTGACCTTTCTGCAGTAGCTCCTGAATTTGCCTCTTGATTTCATCATTCTTCAGAATGGAGCACTGATAGATTGGTCCATTGGGTAGCGACACACTTGGGGTCAGATTGATGGAGTGCTTGACTTGACAGTGCAGAGGAACCCCTACAGGGGAGGTGAATATGTCCTCATACTCCTCCATGACCTTGTCCATCTATAGTTGTCATGTGGAGGGGCCATGTCTAGAGGTCGTGGCCACCGTCTTCTTCTTTCCTTGAGGGTGTATCATTAGGAAAACAAATTTCCCGGTTTTGGAAATGAGTTTATTGCATTATTTTGCAGTAACCAAAGAGATGGTGGTAGGTGGTGCTACCTCTGGTATCCTGTACAACTTATTTCCCAAAGTAACAATAATAGCACGGGGTCTTGATTTATACACAACATGTCACTTCAACAAGTATGGTTGTCATAATAATACATCACAAACATCAAGGGGAGCAACTTCACACAATACCTCATCCATGAAGGGCTTGATGTTGTATGGAAGGTGACACTGTTGGCTCATGCAAAGATCCCATCCTTGGTGAAGCCACCCGATGGTGTACAGTTGTGGATGTGTTATGGTCGGTAAGCCTAACTACTTCACAACCTCTGTTGAAATGAGGTTCTTCTGGCTCTTGCTGTCGACAATGAACTATAGCGGGGAGCCATTTACCCACATCTGGGAGTGGAAGAGACACTACTCCTCTGGATCTTCGGGTTCCTCCTTCTGGATCTTCATGGTGGAAATGGTGGCATTGGGCTCTGCATCAATAATCTACTTCCCTTTGTCATTCCCCTTTGTCGCATTTTGACTCAGAGTTGAAGCATGCATCTGATTTTGAAACATTTAGCTCGCCCACCAGTGACTTCTTGGCCCGACACTCACTTGTGTTGTGAGTGGAGCTCTTATGGAACTCACACCACTTTCCCGTGTCCTTTTTCGGCTTCGCGGCGTTGTTCTTTGCTTGCAGATTTGGTGGGTTGTCTTGGGCCACCCTACCTTGGCTTTATCCTTTATTCTGCAGTTTAGGGGCACCTTTCCCTTGCTTTGGATTCGTGGATCCAAAGTCTTGCTTCTTCTATTTAAACTTTTTCTCGATCTTGATGGCATATCTGTATGCCATGCCGAGCGAGGAGATGTTTAGGAATTCTATTTCTTCCTAGATGTACCTATGCAAGCAACCACGATATTTGAGTACCAAATGCTGCTTCGAATCCTTGATACCAAAATTTGTGCGAAGGGTATGGAAAATATTGGTAAGCTCTTGCAGGTCTCGGTCCCTTCCCTTCCGCAGCGTGGTCCACTTTATGTATTAATCCTCATAGCTTCTGATAGGGCAGTACTTCTCCTTGATGGTAGTTAGGAATGAATTCCAACTGGGTGTGGCTGAAAGCAGTGAGGCCGTACTTCCATCCTTCTGCTCGTAGTAGGTTTCCCACCAGTCCTTAACGTGGGGGGTGGCTTTGAGAAGAGCGAAAGTAATATTTTCCCAGCTGGAAAAATAATGAACAGAAAAATACCCTTCTAACATATTTAACCATTTATCTACAGTGTCTGCATCTATATGACCCTCAAATATGGGAATGTCAAAGTTATCTTGTACCTTAAAGGGTGTGGCACTTCCAGAGTAGCTACTGGAAGTAGATGTTTTTCCCCTGGGTAGCCGTTGAAGAATCTAGGCGAAGTTGTCCATCACCGCATTCCTTTGTCACTCAAGGGCCTCTTCGAGCAAGACTTTGATAGGATCTCCTAGCCCCTTGTCTTTCCTTTCATCCACCATGGGAGGCCGTTGGGATTTGCGAGGCTGGTCTTGCAAAGGTTCGACCAGTTCAAGCCCTAACTCCTTATATCTCGACCTCGTTTGGGACATGCAAAGAAAGATAGAGAAAGAGCAGACCCCTCTGATACCACTGATCTGGATTTAAACAGGAACGCAACAAATTATAGATATAACCATACATATAGAGATGCAACAGAAATAATACTTCATTTCATTACTGTAAAATATTGAAATATGCTTACAAACAGAAATGGAAATAAACTAGCTAGGGTGATGGTAGCTTATCTCTGAGAAGAGATGTGGCAGCTACATGCCTTTGAACTATGTTATAATGAGGCTCAAACTCCTATTTATTGTTGTGAAACAATGGGAAACCCTAAACATCCAAAAACCTAACCCTAGAAGATGAAACGCCAAACCGTGGGCCTTGTTTCGGTAAATTGGTACATCAACTTCCTAGGGTTGTAACTTTGGCATACGATCTCAATTTGACGCGCACAATATCTCATTAGAAAGACCTATCCAAGAACTACAACTTTGGGAAGAGTAACATCAATCCATGGACCCATGTTGCTCCTACTTTTCCCAAAAAAACGCCGTTTAGGGCCTCAAAACAGCTCCCAAAGTTCACGACCCGAAAAACTGCTAAAAATAGTAAACTTTGCTACAATTAAGGAAACTGAAAAGTTGAAAGAAACAATGGTGGGGGTCCAAGTGGACTTGGTAGGTGGCCACCAATATCCACCTGGATCATAATTCCATATTATGTGCCTAATATTATTTATTTTTGCAGAATATTGAGTGAATATTAAGTAAATTATGGATGAGATAATATAGGGACTTGCTCTCTAATACAGGATGGACCAATATTAGATAATAAGTGAATAGGATATTATGAGATTATTGAAAAAATTCCCGAGTTCTAGTGATTAAGAAAATTGAGGATTGTGCTCCCTACTGTTGGGAAACAAATGCAATTTTTGAGGGATTTTGGAGGGGAAAGTTGTCTCCTTTCAAAGAGGATGATTCCCCATCAATTTGTATAAGTACCAATTCTAATTTTCCTCTAGGGGCATGTATTTCTTAGTCTTCTTGGGAATAAAACTTGTTATTTAGCAACTCTACTTCCATTTCTAACAAGAATGTACTTGGATTGATTCAAATAATGAAGATTGGTGTCATTTTCCACTTATAAGGCTTGTTTTCCTTCATAGGACTTTGAGTATCCTTAGGCTTGACTATCTCCAGAGAATCAAAGCCCTGTTGTAAAATTTCTTTATGTTCTTTGAATGTTTTGTTCACTTGCATTTCTTATTCTTGCATTTCCTATTTCTACAATTAATATTCATGCTTCATTTGTTGTAGGTTAAATTGGTTAAATGATTGAAATAAGTGGCTTTACAGGCCATTTATACATTTACAATTATGATCCATCCTTATAATAATTTTTCAAAGTCATATTCATCATTGAGCTACTTGGATTAGTTTACTAGTTCACAATTTTGGAATCTCTAGAAGTATCCTATAGAAAAATAGTAGTAATTTTATGCTAAATTTTGGCACATGTTAATGAGTTCATTTATATTTTATTCCACTTGGATTGAGTCCCAATAAAAATCTTCTTAATAAAAAAAAATTACCCCATAACATTTTCACTTGATCTAGTTAGACATTTGGTAGGTTAACTAGCTCACTGATTATGAAATTTCTAGTTTTTAGGGTAGTAATTTTATGCTAATTTTTAGCACATGTTAACAAGGGTATTTTTGAGTGATTCCACTTGGATTGGAGTCCCAGGAAATACCTAATAATTTGTTTTACCCCATCTCATTTTCATTTTATTTTCTTGGGAATTTGGCAAGTTAACCCGGGAAACAAATATCCTGTAGCTATCCTATAACAATTTGTTTTCAAGATCTTCCTTGCCCAGATTCACTCAAAATTCATGGTAGAAGTATATTTACAGCCTATGAATGGTATGAGACCACTTTGGTTGAGATGGGGCTTGGTTAGGTCATCATCTAGCTCTTACATTTCTTGCTTCTTGAAAGTTGATTTCTGTAATTAGTTTAGATTTCCTTTCCACAATTTATTTTAAGCAAAGTGTAATTTCCTTCTTGCAAGAGTAATTTAGGAATTCCCTTTCCTACAAAATAGAATAGAATTCCTTTAATTTCATTTCCTTTCCAGGAAGATAGATTATATTTTCTTGGTCTTCATTGTGCTTTACATTTTTACAAATATAATAGATTTCCTTTCTTTCATTTACTTTCCAGCAAAAGTGGAATAGGTTTGCTTATTGTTATTTACCTTTTGTAACTGAGGATTGGAGGCTTACTTAAATCTTTGCTCTTTTGAATTTCTTTCATTATCTTCTTTCAACTGCATCAAAGAGAGTCATACTAGGCAGAGGAAGGTTCTTGCTACATATATAATGTCGGAAACTCTTGAGTTTGTATGAACTCTGGATTGATAATTTAAGTTGGTAGCCTCGGGAGTTGCAACATTATTATTGCAATACTATGACTTATAACCAAGATTCATCATTTTTCCATGTTTTGAATTCTTTTGGGAAAGGCATGCTAGGATGAGTTGTCCCATGGGGATCTCCCCCTAGGATCTTCCACCAATCAACACTTGTCCCACTGATGCGTTGACTACCTATGTCCTCCCAATGTCCAATCATCTGAGGGCTTCACTATTGCACCTATTTTTGGTTCTTTCAGGGAAGGCTTGTGAGGATGATCTGTCTCATGGGGACCTCTTTCTTCAGACTTATGCCAATCAATACATTTTTTACCTACTAACATCCTCTCAGAGTTATGTCATTCCGAGTTCACCTTAGCATGAAACTTTATTATTTATGGTGAAGGTCTCCTAGGGTGATCTCTCTAGTGGGGATCTCTCGTCCCAACGTGCACCCATAGCCACTTCATTGACTATCCACATCAACCTACTGGAGTGTCTGTTGGGCCTCGAATATGCCCATTTTTCCATAATACAAAACCATTATTCATAACATAAATTCCTATACGTTTACACTCATTCCATACCACAATTCCTCAACTTGCCGCCAAATCACATCTTACACCTTGTGGTTGATTATCATTAGTTTACTTAGATTTTCTATGATTAGAGATGATTTTTTCATGATTTTCCAATGACATATTTTCTAAGTTCCTTTGTCGCAGGGTTCCATCGTCGAAATTCTTCACAAGTTAGTTAAACTAGTTATTAGGTGAAAATATGAAGTTTGTGATCAAATGGTAAAGAATATCGACATTCCAAGGCTTGAATCGTGCTCAAAATACCCTCTTTCATATAACCCAGAAACCGTTCAAAAAATTCATCACCAAAAGGAAGTTAAGGTCAAAACAATTCTTAAGTACAAAATTACTGAACGTGAACGATTTTGATTCTGAACGGTTTTGGTTCTGAACGGGTCAGCCATGTGGAGGACCACAATTTGAATAAATCACTTCATGCTCAAACAAGGAACAATTTTGTTACAAGACAATGAAACTCAACCTAATTTAATTTAGGATCCTTCACCAAGATACATGGCCGATTTGAAGTAATCCGAAATGCCCAAATTGGTTACAGTTGTTGAAGTTGCCATAGTTAGAAATATGTTGATTAAATATGCATTTCATAGTTTCCTTTAAAAGGCTGATGTAATTGAAGTCAGGGAGGAGGATGTAATCTTTTGTTTTTATTAATGTTATAGAATCTGTTTCGAAGGATTTAAGATGATGTATGACTATTCTTAAGATCTAAATCAAATCGATTTCGACATATCTTACTGTGAGTCATAAAGTTTATGTTTTGATCTCCATTTTACTACAACAAATTAGCTTGCTCCAGGTGTGGGAGGGCCCACCACAACTGGAACCAAGCCCAATAGATAGTATATATTATGAAATCATGTGATTTTGCAAAGTTAGTTTCCATTGATTTGAATTTAGCAGAGCGTTTGAATATTTGTCATTTGATCTTGCAACTAAGCCTTGGATTGATTCATAGATATTTAGTAATTTCTTGTATTGGTAATTGATTGCTCCGTGCTATTATAAAGCGTTATTATTTAAACCCGCTCCTGCATAATCATTTAAAAACCATACTCTGTTATTTTCATGGACAAATGGGCATGAATGCATTGAGGTTATGCAGTTAAGAGTGTCACTGTTATGGAATGGATTTAATGTTAAAACGATTTCTGAATATGCATATGTTGTGTCATGTAGATTAACCTCTGAGTGGGGTGTTTCTCATGCAATTTGAAGCCTGAACAATTGTTTCATACTTGAGTTTTGTAGTAAGGCATTTTGAGTTTGATTAGAATAGTTTTGTTTTCCATTAGATACAGTTTGAATTGGTAGTTACAACATTTGATTTCAATTAGGAGTAGTCTAGGTTTGAATTGGCATTGCAATTGAAGTAATTTAGTCTTGAATTGGTCATTGCAGCAATTTAAATCAGAGTAATTTAGTTTTCCATTGAACGTAACTTAAATTGGTAGTAGAGTGTTTCAAATTCAATTAGAATAATCCTATTTCCCACTAGGTACAATTTGAATTTCGATTTCAAATAGAAAGAGTCTTTTCATTCTGGTAGTTCGATTTTCATTAAGAGTGAATATTTTTCATTTCAATTGAGCATTTCATGAGAGTGATTTGTGAGACTTAGGATTTAGATTTAGCGTGCATGCTTTTAGAATAGGATTCTCTGTTTTCGATTAGCATCAAACTGTGTTAAATGAATTCTTGTTTCATGAAGCATGGTTTTAATTCTGTAATTAGCTTTTGAGCATTTCATTGTTAACATGTTAGTGTGGTTCCATTATAGTTAAATTTTACTTGCATTAAAATTAAGTTTGATTGTTTTAGATTGAGATTAAAATTGTTTATTTTCATTTTGTACTTAATTCAGAAATAGGAATTTGATATTAATTTAGGTTAGATGCTCTGATCTTGCATTACCTGTGCTTGCGCCTCTAAGTCTTACAACCTCGGATTGATAATTTAATGTTGGATTTTTTACACATATAATTTCACCAACATTTTTGGTGTCATTGCCGAGGAGGTGCTAAAGGGATGAGAGCATAGGTTCTTTCACAAGTTTTTGGTGTAATCTTAGTTGCAGGACAATCAAAGGGTAGAGAGTGTATAGTAAGACGTGAGTGAAGAGCCAACATCCACTATATTGGGTTTGCTCCAAAGTTTGGTGAGTTTTCTTATAATTAACAGTTTTAATTCATTCAGATTAAAAATTTCAAGCTCTTAATGACAAAACATTTTTGTGGTGCTATAAAAACCCCCAGGTACTAATCCGTGTGTGGAGATAAGGATTTATAAACTAGAAAGCATGATTCAAGGATGATTAAGAATTTGAAGGACTTATCTCAAATCCTTGCAGGAGCTGGGGTCTCTGCCTCTCAGGAAGAGTAGATATTGACATCAATCAAGAGCCTTTCTACCTCTCCATAAGTGATCGAAGAACCTGATTTCCATGATCCAAAACCACATGAAGAGCTAGAATCCTCCAATAATCACATTTTCCAATCTTTAGAGGAAACTAAGGACTTATGGACAACATCTATTCAAGAGAAGCCCCTAAAAATAGAGATCAAACAGGCCAAAGAAGAGGACTTGCAACATTGTCCAAATCAAGAAATGGACCAAAACCACTATGATTACATCGAGCATTGGTTCTAAACTAGTACTCCAGCAAGGCAACATTCTCTTCTTCACACTTTCTTAGCATCATATAATTTGTAGTTGCTAGTTTTACATGCCCATGTACACTATAAAGTTTATATGTTAAATCTGAGAATGAATATATCCTTGTAGTTGATCCACACATGGCTTCATTGGAAATTCTCTTTCACTTGAAGGAGGACATCTTTTCTCCAGTATAGTAGGAAAGTTAGTAAATGAATAAATGAAAATAGTAAAGAGAAACATAAGTCCTTTTGTGAAAACCAAATTGTATGGCGCAACTGGACAGGCTCTTTGCTTGAAAACCAGGTAACTGGTGGGCAAGGTTCCCAATAAAATTTGTAAATTTGTATGAGTTCTTAAAATCATGTATCTTTCAAGTCATTATGTTTGTACTCGAGTTATTTGATGTGTGATTCGTGAAGGCCCACCTGCTGACAAGCCTTATCCCATCGACATCAACACATTATCTGGGATTAGGGTTAGGGTTAGATAAGGTACCTGGGAACTTACATGCCTTAATGGTAGGTATAATTGTCATATACTAAGGAAATACATCAATGTTTCTTGGTGGATGAATTCTACAGTCCATTTGACTTTAACGAATCTATTCACGGCTAGTGGAATTTATGTAGTGCCTTGATTCACATTGACATCAAAGGTGGGATATATCGCATTGGTTAACAACTTCCTCAATGGTCGGTAATCCAATGATTCTTGCTTATGTTCGACATTGACACCATTTATTCACACATGCAAGATTGCACACAGGTGTGTAGCAGTTGAAGACTATACGATTTTGTGATCTCAACACAAATTTGCAGCAATTTGGATTTTTGTATCATCATCTCCATTGTCATTTGTAGTAGAAGTCAGCTTTCCTCCATTGTTTTGGGATAGACAACTCCTCATACATGGGGTAGAAGGGGACCTTCAGTTCATCCTTCAGCTCTTTAGTTCATCCTTCATTAGAGAATTAACAAATCTTTGATTATTAACCACCACATATTCTATATATTTTGTTTTCCATATACCCTCCATTTGAAAATTCCCCATTCATGATAGAATGCATGCTACTCTAATAAGGTCATAATCATGAATATAAAAGTATATTGGTTCATGTAAACATAAGAAGTAACTATACTACCTTCCCCTCCTACATTAACACATATTGTTAGTTGAATGTGTTGAGATTGCAACAAGATGATGGAGCTTAGTGAAAAGAGTCGCCTTCACTAAGTGGGCCCGCAGGCTATTTTTGGCGCAAGTCTATTTTTAGACTATGTCTATTTTTAGACATATGGATCATGTCTATGGATTGCAGGTTGCTGTTTATGGATGATTGATCAAGTTGGGAAAAAATAGATGGACTTCTATTTTTGATGAAAGTGTGAGTGATCACAGTGTGAGTGATCAAAGTCTATTTTTAGACTGGCTGTCAAAAATAGAAAAGTCAAATATTATTATCTCACAATAATATTTGGACTATAAACTTAATCTTATTCTCTTGGAGCACTTCAGTTTGAGCTACAAAGGTGGCACATGCAGCTGTCAGAAGGAAATACACTTTTCTTATGAGTCAGTTGAGTTGTTGCATGCATGACTTCAGTTAGAACTCAATCAGTTGAGTTTGGTGGAGTTGATTGTGGAGTTGCTGGAGTTGTGTTCAGTTTAGCTTTGTTAAACTGGTTGTATTTAGTCTAACTGGCAAATAGACTAGAGATGAGTTGGGTGAATTAGTTATTAATTAATTCACAAGTTATTAAATCATAATACAACTAATGAATACATCAGTTAACTCAGTTGCATGTCAGTGCATGTTCAGTTCAATAGGGACAGGTGGTAGAGAATCAGATTGCTATCAGTTGTGACTATAGTTGTGCACAAGATCTTGCACAATCAAGGGATTGAGTATGCCAATGAGTTTGCTCACGTATTTGCCCACATTATAGCTTGTGCTCACGTCCAACAAAGGGTGAGTGACTATTTTGCAGGTGAAAAATGAGTTTGGTGAGCCATTCTCATCAGTTCTTGAGCAGGTATTGAGCAGTGGAGGCAGGCAAGCAGTGGAAGAGATTTGGAGATCAGATCTGAGCTGTATTGTGTGTAACATAGGTGGAGATACTTGTGAGAAGTATTATGCTGTGTAATGTTACATGACTCAATTATTAATATACAGATAGTTGGGGTTTTTAGCGAGATGCTTTCCCCGGGATACATACTGTGTTAATGTGTGAATGCTCTTGATGTTTTATTGTTATTGATGCTGCTATATTGATGATCAACGTAGAGGAGCTTATGTATTGTGTATGTTTTCCGCAATAGTACATGATCAGGATAATCTCCATTGAATATGTGTTAAATTATTCAAAGTTTCTACATGGTATCAGAGCGAGCTAGATAATTGTAGAAAACGTTTCTACATGGTATCGGAGCTGTTGATCATCAGATCTACTATTCAGGAAGTGTTTACATTCTATTTCTTCAGGCAGAGTCTGTAATCAAGCCAGGTAGCCTCTGGATTCATCCTTCCTTTGGAAGGTGAGATATCCGGTGAATGCCCATACAGTCAATCTCTGTACGAGAAATATTGTGTTCTCACGAATCTTAGATCCGAGGCGGTTGAGTTGGAGCTGGTGGAATTCGAATTTGCAGCAGTGTTATTGAAATGTCTTTCAACGGATTGCGAATGTTATTCCAAGGCAAGAGCGACCTGGCGCTCAAAGATAAACTCAGTAACAATAAAGGTGAGAATGGATCTTCATCAAAGGTATCTGATGAAGAGAATTGTGCTTTGGCTGCCAAAGCAAAGAAGGGGAAGAACAAGAAAGCTTCTCATTCTGGTGCGAAAGGCAAGAAGCAGGATATGTCCAAGGTGAAGTGTTTTCACTGTCACCAGCACAGACACTATGCCACAAATTGTCCGCAGAAGAAGAAGAACAAGCAAGCTGCTGGATCTGCAGGGCGAGAGGCCTTAGCTTCTCAGTTTGAGCTTGATTTTTCATTGATCGCATGCTTGGTTTCAAGTGTGATGGGATCAGTGTGGTTCTTGGACAGTGGTGCGTCTTTTCACATGACGGGAGATAGAGATTTGTTCTCTGATCTGGAGGACAAAGATCTTGGAATGCACATCGAGATGGGTGATGATGGTAGATACAGTGCGACCGGTATCGGTACCATTTCCTTTGAGAGGGAGTCTGGTAAACCCTTCGTATTGAAGGAAGTCATGCATGTTCCAGGATTGAAGAAGAATCTCATCTCAGTGGTGATGTTAGAAGACAAGGGGTATGATGTTGTTTTCAGCGAGTGAAAGGCCTTCTTGTGCAGCAAGACAACTGGTGAGACCCGGAAGATAGGGGTTCGAGTGAGGAACCTTTATCAGTTGCATGTAGATGGATGCGCAGCAATGGCAGGCAAGGCAGAAGGATTGGTGAGCTGGGATGATGGCGAGTTGTGGCACAGGAGATTGGGTCACCTTCACCATGGAGCCTTGAAGATACTGCAGCAGATCACTATAGGCCTTCCTAAAGGCACACTTGCGCAGTCAGATCAGTGCAAGGGGTGTACTTTGGGGAAGTTTGTGAAAGCCACCTTTCACGAGAAGGATAGTCGCGCCACGACGATCCTTGAGAGAATTCACACAGACGTGTGTGGACCTTTCTCAGTTGCTTCGACAGCAAAACACAGGTATTATGTGATTTTTGTTGATGATTTCTCTCGTAAGTGCTGGATCTTCTTCATGCAGAAGAAGAGCGAGACATATTCAAAGTTCTGTGAATTCAAAGCACTGGTCGAGAAGGAGTTGGGGAAGAAGGTGAAGGCTCTTAGGAGCGATAATGGTGGTGAATACATCTCGGACGAGTTCAAGGATTTCTGCAAGACAGAAGGGATTCGTAGAGAGCTCATAGCTCCCCATAACCCACAGCAGAACGGGGTAGCTGAGCGGAAGAACATAATGATTGTGGGTGCTGCACGGGCAATGTTGCATGATCAGGGCCTACCCCTTCACTTGTGGGCGGAAGCATGCAATACAGCAGTTTATGTGCAGAATCGTTGTCCTCATAGGATACTTGGCATGAGTACACCCGAGGAGGCTTATTCTGGTAAGAAGCCTGATCTTTCTCATTTGAGGATTTTTGGTGCTAACGTTTACATGCATGTGACGAAGGATGCCAGGAAGAAGTTGGAGCCGACCGCAGAGGTTGGGATATTTGTGGGGTACACTGATACGCCCCACAACTATCGTGTGTATTTGCCAGACAGTGGTAAAACTGTTGTGCGACGGGATATAAAATTTCAAGAGGAGAAAGCCATGAAGTGTTCGCTTGAGAGGGAGCTACACTTGCATGCAGATGAGGAGCTATTAGTTCCTAAGGATGAGCTTTAGGACGTGGATCAGCCACAGGATGAGGTTCATGGAGTGGAAGAGACCACTCATGCAGCGCCAACCATCAGAGGGCGAAAGCGCTTGACAGAAGCTGAGCGACTGGCTCAAGATGCAGAGAAAGTTGTAGGACCACCTACAGCCCAACACAGGCAGAGATAGTCACCTGATCAGTACACTGGATACATGGCTCTTATGAGCAAGTGTGTTGTGACTGAGCCATCCTCTTTCGAGGAAGCTGTGGAGGATCCCGCATGGGTAGACGCCATGGTGGAAGAGTATGATTCTATTGTCAGAAACAATGCATGGGAGATTGTTCCTAGACCGGAAGGGAAATTAGTGGTGGGTTCGAGATGGATCTACAAGGTCAAGCAGGCAGCTGACGGGAGTGTGGAGAAGTACAAGGCAAGATTTGTTGCCCGAGGCTTTTCACAGATTGAGGGGATCGATTATGAGGAGACTTTTTCACCTGTCACAAGGTATTCTTCCATACGGACGATTCTTGCTCTCTCAGCGCAGATGGGATGGCACATTCATCAGATGGATGTGAAGACTGCATTCCTCAATGGGGTCATTGAGGAGGAGGTGTACATTGAGCAACCCGAAGGCTTTGAAGTCTTCAGCAGCGAGTCGCATGTGTGCAGGCTCAAGAGAGCGTTGTATGGGTTGAAGCAAGCACCACATGCTTGGTACACACGGATAGACAACTATTTCACAGGACTTGGATTCTCCAAGAGCGAGGCGGATCCAAACCTATACCAGATTGTGGTGGAGGGTAAGTTGCTTATCATTGTACTGTATGTTGATGATTTGATTCTAACGGGTGATGAGCTGTTGATACTGTCATGCAAGAAGGATCTTGCTACAGAGTTTGAGATGAAGGATTTGGGCCTCCTTCACTATTTCCTGGGATTGGAAATATGGCAGCGCAGTGGTGGACTGTTTGTTTCTCAGGGCAAGTATGCTCGGGAGATATTGGAGAAGTTCAACATGCATGGCTGCAAGCCTGTTGATACTCCTCTTCCTGGAGGTTGGAGGAAGGAGGATGCCACTTTAGGAGAAGAAGTGGATGCCACTGTTTATCGACAGTTGGTGGGGTCGCTGATGTATTTGGTCAATACACGACCTGATATATGCTATGCAGTTAACCAGCTTTCACAAGCTATGGTTAAGCCTACCAAGCTCTTATGGAAGGCGGGCAAGCATGTATTGCGCTACTTGAGAGGCACATCGGGATATGGTTTGTGGTACAGACAGGAGGATGAGGTGAAGCTATGTGGCTTCACGGATGCAGATTGGGTAGGGAGCCCAACAGACAAAAAGAGCACATCAGGAGGGGTCTTCAGTATTGGATCGACAGCAGTTTCTTGGTACAGCAGGAAACAGAGATCCGTGGCACTCAGTTCAGCGGAGGCCGAGTATATGGCAGCAAGTTTGGCTGCATGCAAGGCTATATGGATGAGGAAGATCCTAGTTGGTGTTGGCCGCTCTAATTGTTTTCACAATTCGAGCTCCACATAAATTGTCAACCCGAGAAGGTCTTTTTATTCCAAAGGTAATAGCGAACTGGATATGCTCAATTTCAAAAGTAGTTCAATGTTGTAGTAAAAGAAAGTCACACACAATTGTTAAATTCAGCAATCTATCAATTCACAGTCTACTTAATTAAAGCTGAAGTTAATTAAATTATAGCAGACACAATTTCTCTGTTACAGCAAAGGGAAATAAATGTATAAGAAAAGAAATCGTTCAACTATAGCAGGAACAGGACCCTATTCCTTAGTGGGAACTTCAGCACCTGCTGCCTGACACTGATCACACTGCAAAAGAAGTAACCTTAAGAGATCAAGACCCTATTCCCAGGAACAGGAATCTTCAGCACTTGACCTCTCGTTCTAATCACACTGCAAGTAAAAGAAGGCAATCAATGGGAGCAAGACCCTATCCCTCTGTACCGGGATCTTCAGCACATGCTCTCATCATCCACTCGTGCAATCAATACATGTAGCGTTAAGAAACAGAGTATCACAAACCATGTAACTAGTGTTTCAGCAACAGAACTAAACACAATGCAAATACATAGGAAATAAACAACTACAGGAATGAAAAAGGGGTGGATCTTGTGAGGAAGGCGGGCCCTTTCCTTCTCACAAGATTCCCCAAGAGAAAGAATTAAACTAGAATGCTCAAAACAGGTCTTTATTCATCTGTCAAGAAACTGGTACATACAAAAAGGAGACTAGCTCCTGTCTCACACAATGCTGTTCTCAAAATTACAGTTCGATCCCCTCTAATGATGATGTCTCCTCTTTTTAAAGAGGAGACATCATTTACAATTTTACACAAGAGCGGATATCTCGATTCTGTTCAAAACAAGACTATTCTGTTCTTCTTTAAAAAGAGATACTGTTACAACCGAGACAACAGTCATGCTATCTTTACAATAATTCAGGTAACCGTATCTTCGGCCTGCTGCTATTATCCACAAAAAGTTCTTCAGAATCGCAAATTACGCATAACGGAATTTGCGTGCTTTGTCGGCTGTTTCAGCAGCTGAGTTAACTGTTTCAGTATCGGGACCAGCTGTTTCAGCAACGGGACCAGCTGTTTCAGCAACGTAGTCGGCTGTTCCCGCAACTCAGTCAGCTGTTTCAGCTACAGCCGCTCGTTCTCATCAAGGCATATAACTTTATCTGCGATCTTCAACTTATGTTAGCAACAATGCACTTCAATAATTGATAAAATATAAGAGTATTATGGAATTAAATGTAAGACAGATTAACCATATAATAAAGAGAAGGTTTCCATATACCTTAGGATATAGTGAATGAAAAAGACATTGGAGCTTATGGTTTTGAGAGTAAAATGATATCAAAATATATAACAAAATGGTACATATTGGAGTCCTAACATCCCCCCCAGCTAAAAATGTTGCATGTCCTCAGGCAACCCCTTCGTCTGAATCAGAGTCTGAGTACTGGGACTGGCAATGCAAATTACTCAGGCAGTAGCTGGAGAAAGTGGCGTCTGTAGGAGCTCGGAATCCGCTGTTGGTCTGCAACTGTTGCCATGCCGAGGCTTCCTCTTCGTCAGTCAACAGGTAATGATTTTGATATTTTTCTGAAGGCAGCCATAAGATTGGAAAACGGAGATGATACCCAATCCAGTTGACTCCACAATGCTGAATGCAATCAATATACTTAGGGACTCTATACAATGCAGCGTGAAAATTGAGAGGGTTAAAAGGATGATAATCCTGTCTTTCCTTATCTGATTGCTGCCAAAAGAGATCATTGGCCTTCAGTGCAGCAGGACCCTTCATTCGAATATGCTCTTGACAATTAAAAAGGATTGAAGCCTGTAATTGCTCTATGTGCTCGCTCATACCTGGCTTCTGCAAGAATTCATAGTACTGTGCTATAAACATGGCTGGGCTTACCGGCTCTGGCCTAATCCACAGGAGTTTATTCTCCTCATTATGACTGCTTGTATTGAACGCAGTTTGCCAAGTGAGCTGATTAGACAAAAATGAAGCAAATGCCCTAATTTGTATATCACCTGCAATTGGAATAAGATTAATTCTTCTTTCTTCAGGCATGGCTTCATTATGAAGGTAGAGTTCGCACAGCAGATGCTGGTCGCTTTCAGGTGCCTCCTTGAAGGTCTCAACAAATTTTTCTGAAGTCAGTACTTCATGTGGTCTACCATGTGCTATTGATTTAATTTGAAAGTAAGCTAGTCATTCAGCAAGAAAAAGAGCGTAGTTTACAGAAGGTTTCCGTGTGACCATCAACTTTCGCACCAATGAAAACATCAGGGCTATCCGTTCCTTAGACTGTCTGGCTTCCTTCTTATATTCCCTGTGCTCTTGCAGTAATTGCTCCAAGTTCTCCCAGTTAGTGTATACAAAGTTTTGCCATTGCAACTTATGCTGTTGTAATACTATATCCTGTTTCTCAGCATGTTCCTTCTTCCATCTGTTGAATTGTTCCAATGGGTCCCATGGCTGAGTCTGTGTCTTTTTAACAGAAGTAGTAGGTTTGGGCACTATTCCCTCTGTCTGTATGGCTGCCTCAGAGGAAATGCATTGGGGCATTATTTCTTCTGTCGGGATACTTGCACCAGTAGTGTGCTGAGGCAGTGTCTCTTCTGCCGAAACAGCTGTATCAATAGTAGTATGCTCTGGCGATGTTTCCTCAGCTGGAATATCTGAATCAATAATCATGTGCTCTGGCAATGTTTCTTCTGCTGGAATATCTGAATCAATAGTCATGTGCTCTGGCAATGTTTCTTCTGCTGGAATATCTGAATCAATAGTGGTGTGCTCTGGCAGTGTTTCTTCTGCCGAGATAGCTGCATCAGTCCCCAAAGGATGAGATATCTCTTGTTCGATTTCTTCTTCTTCTTCTTGCATCATAGGAGGTCCTACTGGTTCTTGTGGAGCAGTGGGGCATTCCTCTTGTGTTCCCTCTGTCATAATTGTCTTAGGGAGTGAAATTTCAACTACTTTATAGCCTGCATTCTGATAAATGATGCCACACTCTTTGCACATATATTCTATGCATGTCTCCCTATTTTGCATTGAGGCTACTTGTGCTAATGTATGGAGATTGAGTTCTTTTTCAAAAGCCTCTCGAGCCATGGCTAACTCAGCTTTGTAAGCTTCTATTTCAGACTTCAGGAACTCATTTTCCTGCAGTAGAGATGCCATCGTATGTGGGCCTTGTATGCTAGTTGTTTCTGCTGGAATATTTTGCTGATGCACAGTGGTAGCTGGTTGTTGCACCACAATGGGTGCCTCTTGTGTTTCATCCATCGTGCCAGGAATGGATTCTTGTTCACCAGTAACTAGTTCTGATACCACAGTAAATAGTCCTCGTGCTCTATCAGGAATAAATCCTTGTTCCTCAGCAACTAGTTCTGAAACCACGGTGAGTGGTGCTTGTATTTCCTCTATCGGACCAGTCATGAATTCTTGCTTCTCAGTGACTAATGCTGGTACCACAGTGGGTGGTTCTTGTGTTTCATCCACCGGGTTAGGGATGGATTCCTGTGTTTCGGTCTCCAGTTCTGGTACCACAGTGGGTGGTTCTTGTGTTTCATCCACCGGGTTAGGAATGGATTCCTGTGTTTCAATCTCCAATTCTGGTATTTCAATCTCGAGTTCTGGTATTTCCATCTCCAGTTCTGGTATTTCAGTCTCTAGTTCTGGCATTTCAGTTTCTGGGCATTTCCCACTATCATCTTGCTTGTTGTGTTCCTGTGCCTCAGTGACTGGTTCTTGTGGGACAGTCACTGGGCATTCTTCAGTATTGATCTGCTCTGTAAATTCTTCTGCCTCAGTGACTGGTTCTTGTGGGACAATCACTGGGCATTTTTCACTAACAACCTGCTCTGTAATTTCTTCTGCCTCAGTGACTGGTTCTTGTGGAACAGTCACTGGGCATTCTTCACTAACAACCTGCTCTGTAAATTCTTCTGCCTCAGTGACTGGTTCTTGTGGAACGGTCACTGGGCATTTCCCATTATCGACCTGCTTGGTGTATTCTTCTTCCTCAGTGACTGGTTCTTGTGTTACAGTCACTGGGCGAGTGACTGGTTCTTGTGGAGCAGTCACTCCTTGATCCATAACCAATGTCGTATTATCCCGAGGCACTGATTTTTGTGTGACAGTGTATTCGGACGAGGCCGGCTGGGGAGTTCGGGATGGGGATAAGGGTTTCAATGCAATAGTGGCAGGGTTAGGGAAAATGGAGGTAGATTCTGCCTCAACAGTCTTTGTCCTTTTTCTTTTTGGTAGGAAGGCAGCAAAATCGCTGCCTTTCCTTTTTCTTGAACGGGAGTGCTTTTTCTTCAGGACAGGGTTTTGCGGAGAGGTAGGAATTTTGGATGTGGACCTTGTCCGTGGTCTAGAACTTGTGACTGCTGGGGTTTTCCTTTTTTTCTTAATGGGTGAAGAAGGGGGTGTTGGAGAATCGTCACTAGGGACAGGAATAGTAGAGGGTGTTAGCTCTGCTAACTGAGGCGAGCTCGGGGTTGGGTTGACGGGAGAATTCAGGGTTTCCTCCTGTTGTTCTTTATGAGGATTTTCAGACAATTGGGACGTTTTCTCTTGCTGAGGAATTTCGGGTGGGGTTTGCAAAGGGACTTCAGGTGGTTGGGGAATTTCTGGTGGGGCTTGCAGAGGGACTTCAGGTGGTTGGGGAATTTCTGGTGGGGCTTGCAGAGGGACTTCAGGTGGGGCCTGCAAAGGAATTTCAGGTAGGGCCTGCAGAGGGATTTCAGGTAGGGCCTGCAGAGGGGGATTTTGCTGAGCAAAACCCCTCTGTATTAGCAGCTGGCATAAGCGGTGATGGGTAAGGGATGTCATTGGAGATTTGGCTTGCTTACAATAATACGACATGTTTTTAATACAACCAAGCAGATAATAAGGGATATTAACCAATCTTCCATTCCTCAAATGATTCAGCAGAACAAAGTCATGGTTGTACACTACCTGATAACGCCCTTCGCATGTGAGGTAGTGTTTGACGAATTCTGCCACTGATGGCCATGGTTGAGGAAGTGAATGCAGACTGACCCCGCGGCCTCTAGGTTCCACTTGCTCGTCCGGGCGCAAAAAGTCTTGCTGCACGTTAAGAACGACCGTCTTCCTGCTAAACCAGCGAATGCCCTCAGCTGGCAACCCTGATACCTGAACTATGTCATCCTCTGTCACTGAAATGCGAACCCCTCGGACCACTGAGAAATTGCCTTCAAAGTTCTGTGCGAATTCTAATACTTCTTCTGCGTTAAAATCTCCCAACCTTTCAAAATATGCTGTCCACCCTGCTTGTTGGAAGATCTGATATGCTTCAGGAAAGAGCTGTAGAAGACTTATGGAGCCGGGCTCATTTCTAATGGCCGCCTTTCCCATGGCTAAAGCTCTGAGTTTTTCCGCAGAGGCACAATTCAGTATTCTCAGACCCTGATCAGACTTAGTTGTTGCAACAATAGCTGCGTAGTCTAAATGACGGCAAAAATGGATATGATAACAGGCGGCAGGTTGGTGCATGCGAAATAATCATTCCATTTTTGGAATTCCCCCCCCTACGTATGGTATAATAATGATTGGACGTGGGGAGATATGCAATCATTATGAAATGAAATCCTCTCTTTTAATATGATTTATCCGAATTACATTAAAACCATATACCTTATACTTTACCTTTAATTAATAATTCGAAGTGTCGGTTGCAATAGCCTTGAATGATCATAGAAGGGTCTGTGTAATTGATTCTGGTATATTGCAAATAATTTTCACCAAAAGGATCTGAAGTATGATCGTGAAGGACCAGAAAGCTTATATGTTGTCAAAGAGAGATGCTGCTTTGATAATAACAAGTTGCTGAGAGTGATGTGTGAGCAATTGACAAATGAACGATACATTGCTGAAGCAGGTGTTTCATCAATCGGAGGAAATTGATAATGTATTGCTGAAACAGGTGTTTCAGCAATGGGTAGAATCAATGATATGTTGCTGAAACAGGTATTTCAGCAACGGAAAAAGTTGGTGTTACGTTGCTGAAACAGGTGTTTCAGCAACGGGAAAAATTGGTGTTACGTTGCTGAAACGGGTGTTTCAGCAACGGGAAAAATCAGAAAATTGTGATAACTGACTTAGGTCTGTGAATGATAAGGGTTTATTTCAGCAGTAAGGGATGGGTAACACAGACTGAAGGAAGATATTTCGGGAGTGGTGGGAATGATAGAAGTAATGGAGGGATATTACTTTAGGGAAGAGGATAAAATGATGGGCGGAAGCTTCTTGATTTAAAGCTTCAGATCTTCTCATGATGAATCTGTCCTCCTTATTGCCTTTCCAGAATCTGCAAAATTCAATTGTAACATGCCAATCCTTGACAGGGATTATTAGTGCTAAATCTAATCTACTACTAAAAATATAGTGCAGAAAATTAAGTGCTGTGAGGAGCAGAAGACTCCCCTGGAAAAAGATAATGAATATCAGTCATGCAAGCAGTCTTGAAATCTTCTTTAGAAACAGGGCGCTCGTATAAACGGAGCCTATGGCCATTGACTAGTAGAGGTGTTTTAGCATCATCAATTGTTACAAGTCTTACCGTTCCGTTTGGAAAGACATCTTCTACTTCATACGGTCCAAGCCAACGTGTACGTAGCTTTCCCTGAAAATTTTCAAACCGAGAATCATACAGCAAGGCCCAATTACCTTTTTGGAACTGCTTGTGTTTGATAATTTTGTCATGCCATTTCATCCTTTGTTGCTGAATCATGTTTGTTTGGTGAATGGCATCCAATCTCTTTTCATCCAACTCCAAAAGTTGCTGCAATCTAGCTGTCTGCACATCATTCAAATCAAGATTAACAGCTAAGGCAGTCTTTAAAGTTTTAATTTCAAATTCCACAGGAAAAATAGCATTTTTACCATAAACCAATTCATAGGGAGAAAAACCGGTAGTGTTTCTCCAAGTAGTCCTGTAAGCCCATAATGCCTCAGGGAGCCTTTGGGACCAATCCTTTCGGTTGTCCTTCACTGTTTTAGTTAGAATGGCTTCTAAAACTTTGTTTGTGCTTTCCACCTGCCCATTGGCCTGGGGGTGGTATGGTGTGGTCATTCTATGTTGAATATGATATTTGTGAAGAGTAGATTTAAAACCATGAGAATTGAATGGAAGTCCTCCATCAGTAACTAGCTCTCTGGGGATTCCAAATCTAGTGAAAATATCTTCAAACAAGAAGGACAAAACAGCCTCTTCATTGGCTCTAATAAGTGCTTTGGCTTCCACCCACTTAGTCATATAGTCTGTGCAGACTAATATATAGGTTCTTTGATTGGATGGAGGGTTAATGGGTCCTATGAAGTCCAAGGCCCATCTTTCAAATGGTTCAGAAACTACCTGGGGGTTTAGTGGCATTTGGTCTCTATGATTGGGTTGACCCATTCTCTGGCAGCTATCACAAGCCCTTACATACTTCTTTGCATCCTTGAATAGTGAGGGCCAATAGTAACCCATCCTCAGAATTTTATGCGCTGTTCTTTTATCAGCAAAATGGCCTCCACAAGGGCCATCATGACAAGCTTTCAGTATGTCATACACTTCATCTTCTCTAATGCATCTTCGAATCTCCTGATCAAGCCCAGTATAGAAGAGACATCCGCTGATCCAGCTATACCTGGCACTTTGTTGAACAATTCTTCTCTTTTCCCTATATGACAGGTGTGCTGGTAGTTTTCCTGCAACCAAGTAGTTAGCAATATCTGCATACCATGGAGAATGAGCAGAAACTGCAAACAAATATTCGTCAGGAAAACTATCATCCACTGGAATATCATTATCAGTTTTTAACCGTGAAAGAAAATCAGCCACCACATTTTCTTTACCAGGCCGATCTATAATTGTAATATCAAATTCCTGCAATAATAATAGCCATCTGGTAACTCTAGCATTTGTAACAGATTTGTTCATTAAGTATTTAATAGCTGAATGATCAGTGTGCACAAACGTAGGATAACCAGTAATATAGTGTCTGAATTTATTAATGGCATAGATTACTGCAAGGAACTCTTTCTCGGTAACTGTATAGTTAAGCTCAGCAGAGGTCATGTTCTTACTGATAAAGTATATAGCATAAGGAAGATGATTTTCCTCTTGTCCCAGGACTGCTCCAATAGCACTGTCTGAAGCATCAGAGGATATGTGAAATGGAAGATTCCAGTCAGGCCCCCTCAAAATAGGAGCAGTAGACAGCTGATGCTTCAATTCTTCAAAAGCTTTTTGACAAGAACTAGTCCACTTGAATTCAGCATTTTTCATAAGCAATACAAACAATGGAGAAGCTATTTTAGAGAAATCTTTAATAAATCTCCTATAATAACCAGCATGTCCTAAAAAACTTCTCACATCAGTTTGAGTTTTAGGAACAGAAAGATTCTGAATGACTAATATTTTAGATGGATCTACCTGAATACCTAGAGATGAAATAAAATGTCCAAGCACTATTCCCTCACTCATCATCATGTGACATTTTTCGGTACTTAAGGAAAGGTGGGCTTGAATACATCTTTTTAGTACTTTCTCAAGGTTTTGTAATCCCTCTTCAAAAGACACACCATAGGGGGTAAAATCATCCATAAATATTTCCATACAGTCATTCAGCATATCTGAGAAAATTCCTATAACAGCTCTTTGAAAGGTTGCTGGTGCATTGCATAATCCAAATGGGAGAACTCTATAGGCGAAAGTTCCCCAAGGACTGGTGAAAGTGGTCTTGTCTTGATCCTGGGGTGCAATTTTTATCTGATTATAACCACTGAATCCATCTAGAAAAGAGAAGAATTTCTTCCCTGCAAGACTGTCCAACACCTGATCAATGAAAGGTAAGGGAAAGTGATCCTTTTGGGTAGCTTTGTTTAAAGCTCTATAGTCAACACATACCCTCCATTTCCCATTTTTCTTAGGAACAATTACTAACGGGGAAACCCATTCACTGTCAGATATGGGGTATATAAACCCTGCATTAAGCAATTTTTGAAGTTCTTCTTTAACAATTTCTCGTAAATTAGGATTCATCCGTCTTTGGGGTTGACAAACAGGTCGGCATCCTTCTTTAATGTAAATTCTATGAGTACATAATTCAGAAGAAATACCTTTCATGTCCGTGTAATCCCAGGCAAATGCCTCCTTATATTTGTGTAATAACTTCATTAGCTGCTCTGTTTCAGTGTCTGTTAAATCAGGATTTATGTTTAATGTCTTACCGGGTTCAATTTCAACTGTTACGCTCTTAGATGGGATCGTGTTTAAAGTTTGAGATGAATCTTCAGGTTCAATCTTTTCTTGTATATCAGTTTCAAAAATTGCAGTCAATTGATTGTGTGTTTCAGCAATAACAGAAGAAGGTTCACAAATAAAATTATTGATTATTTCATCTTCTGTATTGTCTTTAAGAGTTAAAGCTTGTCCTATAGTTAGAATCGGCTGAACAACATTATCATCATAATCCATCCATATAGAATCTTCATTATTAACTACTGGCGTAGCGTGAGGATAAAGAGTTAACTGTTTTGTTTCATAACCATTAGAAATTGTCATTGAACCAGATCTGCAACTTATAAATGCATCAGCTGTGGCCAACCATGGCCTTCCTAGAATTAAGGGATGTCCCCCCAGCTTTGTTTTAGTTTGCAATACAACAAAATCAGCTGGATATTTCCAGGATTCAACTGAAATGAGCAGGTCTTCAACAACCCCTTCTGGCTTAATTGTGGAACGGTCAGCTAACTCTAAAATGGTGGGTGTATCTCTGATTGTGTTATTCAGCTGTAACAATTGTGAAGTTTCCAGAGTCATTATATTAATTGCTGCACCTAAATCTACCAAAACCGGGGGATTACTGCTTTACCAATCTGAACTGTAATAGTAGGATGGCCAGGATCACCATATTTTACAGGAGGGGTTTTTCCGGACATTAATGCAGACAAGTCTCCCATCACATGTACTGTAAGGGGATCCTTGGTTTTCCTACCAGGTTTCTTCACACAAATATCCCTTAATGTTTTGGCATAAATTGGTACATCTTTTAATGCTTGTAAAAGTGGAATCTTAATATACAAATTTTGCAATTCCCCCATAAAATTAAAAGCAGGTGTTTCAGTTGTTTTGGTTAAAACCAAACGCTCGGGGAATGGAGGTTCTGTTGATTCAGCATTTTTGTTAGAAGGTGGTTGAGCTTCTTTTTGCTTTTCGGTTTCATTTTTATCTGAATCAGTTATATCATCAATAATAGGCTCTACTACTCTTCCAGATCTCAAATGAATATCATTACATTGCATAGTAGGGGATATAGACTGATTCTGAATTTCAATAACTTGCACAGCTTTATTGTTGGGGTTAGGATTTGGTTGCGCGGGTAGTTGGGGTCTCATTTGGTTATTTGGTGGGGCATTTGATGGCAGAGAGAGTGATTGTTGGAATTGAGGCATCTGATTTGGGTATGGAAGTGATTGATTATTCCAACTTGGGTTCCAAGGATTGAAAGGAGGTGGTTGCTGTGGAGGCCAAGGAGTCCACATTGAAGGATCAACAAAGGGAGGGTTTTGCATTTGCATGGGTGGGAAACTCATTTGATTGAAAAGTGGATATTGCATTTGGTTGAAGGGGGGGTAGCCTGTTTGGCCAAAAGCAGAATAATTGTTCCAACGATTAAATGGCATACCAGAATTCGTACCTTGCCCTTTAGGTTGCCACTGTCTTCTTTGAGTTAGCAGGTAGACTGCTTCAGCTTCTTCCTCTGTTGGCTGCATCGCTGCTTTTATCCCCGGTAGAGATGGACATTGTTCTGTCTCATGATCTTTCTCACAAAGGGTGCAAACTGGTACTTTATCTCTTGGGCACTCCCTTAGTGGATGTTTATCTCTACATTTCGGGCAGTAGACAGCCAGAGTTGCTTCTGCCTCAGCCTGCTTCTTCTTAACCTGCAAAGTGTCAATCTGCGAAGCAAAAGAACTTAGCATTTCGGTTTTAAATTCTTCAAGCAAATTACCTATCTCTGCTCTTGTTGCTCCTCCATTGGCTGATTTCTGTACCCTTGAATAGGTGGAATCTCTTATTCTGTTTCTTGCAGCTCCCCTAGAACATCTTTTAGCAAGTTCACAAATCTCATCATATGATTCTTTAGATATATCTCCCTTAGCAAGCATATTTAACATATTTAAACAATCATCCCTTAACCCTCTAAGTAATATTGTTTTACGAATTTCCTTACTTATATCTGGATGATCGGATCTCTGTATGTTGTATTGCAATCTTTCGATGTAGTCCTCCAAGCTTTCATCCGATTTTTGTGCCATATTGAATAATTCATCCTTCTTCTCTCTTGTCCGGCAGTAGTCCTGATATTTAAGCAGAAATTTTTGTTTCATTTGCTCCCATGTTGTGATTACCTGGCTCCCAAGGCTCATGAACCATCTCAAGGCATTCCCTTTTAAGGTGGCTGGAAACAGTTTCAACTTTTGAGCATTAGTAACATAATCATAGCTTCTGCATAAAATATCAAATTCAAAAAGAAACTCGTCAGGATCCTCAGTAGATAAACCATGAAAGTTAGGTAGGGCAGACAATGGGATATTTTTCATTGTTCCTGCAGGAAGATCACTGATGGGAAATCCCAAGGTAGAAAGAGAATTTTCATCCCTTCTTTCTTCTTCAGGACCTGTACGTCCTCCTCCAAAGAGGAAATTATCATTGTTGTCTTCCATTGTTGGTCCTCCTACTGCACTTTCTCGATCGTCAGAATCCTCTATTGGTTCTTCAATATTTCCTACCGATCGTCCAGCGCTTTCTACTATCTCCTCGATATGTTCTTCTATTCTGCTACTTTCCTCTGACTCTTCAGCGCTGACTGCTGGTTCTTCTGTATTTTCAGGACCCACAACTTCTTCTGTATGTTCAGGACCCACAACTTCTTCTGTTCTGTAATCTGACTGAGGGGAACGCTGAAATTTTGACTTTCGAGAACTCAGTCTTTGTGATGATTCAGCCTTTGATACGATTTCGTCAATAAACGTTTTTCGTCCTCCCCAGCCCTTGCCACCTGCGCGGTTATTTTTCTTCTGGTTTCCTCGTCCTCTCATACAATCTGCACATTAGAAAAAATAGATAAATGCTTTTTGAAATCTATAATTACCTTCCCCGGCAACGGCGCCAAAATGTTGGCCGCTCTAATTGTTTTCACAATTCGAGCTCCACATAAATTGTCAACCCGAGAAGGTCTTTTTATTCCAAAGGTAATAGCGCACTGGATATGCTCAATTTCAAAAGCAGTTCAATGTTGTAGTAAAAGAAAGTCACACACAATTGTTAAATTCAGCAATCTATCAATTCATAGTCTACTTAATTAAAGCTGAAGTCAATTAACTTATAGCAGACACGATTTCTCTGTTACAGCAAAAGGGAAATAAATGTATAAGAAAAGAAATCATTCAACTATAGCAGGAACATGACCCTATTCCTTGGTGGGAACTTCAGCACCTGCTGCCTGGCACTAATCACACTGCAAAAGAAGTAACCTTAAGAGGTCAAGACCCTATTCCCAGGAACAGGAATCTTCAGCACTTGGCCTCTCTGTTCTAATCACACTGCAAGTAAAAGAAAGCAATCAATGGAGCAAGACCCTATCCCTCTGTACAGGGATCTTCAGCACATGCTCTCATCATCCACTCGTGCAATCAATACATGTAGCGCTAAGAAACAGAGTATCACAAACCATGTAACTAGTGTTTCAGCAACAGAACTAAATACAATGCAAATACATAGGAAATAAACAACTACAGGAATAAAGGGGTGGATCTTGTGAGGAAGGCGGGCCCTTTCCTTCTCACAAGATTCCCCAAGAGAAAGAATTAAACTAGAATGCTCAAAACAGGTCTTTATTCATCTGTCAAGAAACTGGTACATACAAAAAGGAGACTAGCTCCTGTCTCACACAATGCTGTTCTCAAAATTACAGTTCGATCCCCTCTAATGATGATGTCTCCTCTTTTTAAAGAGGAGACATCATTTACAATTTTACACAAGAGCGGATATCTCGATTCTGTTCAAAACAAGACTATTATGTTCTTCTTTAAAAAGAGATACTGTTACAACCGAGACAACAGTCATGCTATCTTTACAATAATTCAGGTAACCGTATCTTCGGCCTGCTGCTATTATCCACAAAAAGTTCTTCAGAATCGCAAATTACGCATAACGGAATTTGCGTGCTTTGTCGGCTGTTTCAGCAGCTGAGTTAACTGTTTCAGTATCGGGACCAGCTGTTTCAGCAACGGGACCAGCTGTTTCAGCAACGTAGTCGGCTGTTCCCGCGACTCAGTCAGCTGTTTCAGCTACAGCCGCTCGTTCTCATCAAGGCATATAACTTTATCTGCGATCTTCAACTTATGTTAGCAACAATGCACTTCAATAATTGATAAAATATAAGAGTATTATGGAATTAAATGTAAGACAGATTAACCATATAATAAAGAGAAGGTTTCCATATACCTTAGGATATAGTGAATGAGAAAGACATTGGAGCTTATGGTTTTGAGAGTAAAATGATATCAAAATATATAACAAAATGGTACATATTGGAGTCCTAACAGTTGGTTTGTTCGGTTCTCATTTGGATCCTATTGTGATTTACTGTGATAACCAGAGTTGCATTAAACTCTCGGCTAATCCTGTATTTCATGATAGATCTAAACATATTGACATCAGGTACCATCATATCAGAGATTGTGTGCAACGGAGGATCATGTTACTTTCGTACATTCCAACGGAGGATCAGGATGCTGATATTCTGACGAAGGCTCTCACCAGGAGCAAATTCGAGTACCACCGAGGCAGGATAGGGGTTGCTGATAATCCATATCTTGTCGAGAGGGAGTGTTGAGATTGCAACAAGATGATGGAGCTTAGTGAAAAGAGTCGCCTTCACTAAGTGGGCCCGCAGGCTATTTTTGGCGCAAGTCTATTTTTAGACTATGTCTATTTTTAGACATATGGATCATGTCTATGGATTGCAGGTTGCTGTTTATGGATGATTGATCAAGTTGGGAAAAAATAGATGAACTTCTATTTTTGATGAAAGTGTGAGTGATCACAGTGTGAGTGATCAAAGTCTATTTTTAGACTGGCTGTCAAAAATAGAAAAGTCAAATATTATTATCTCACAATAATATTTGGACTATAAACTTAATCTTATTCTCTTGGAGCACTTCAGTTTGAGCTACAGAGGTGGCACATGCAGCTGTCAGAAGGAAATATGCTTTTCTTATGAGTCAGTTGAGTTGTTGCATGCATGACTTTAGTTAGAACTCAATCAGTTGAGTTTGGTGGAGTTGATTGTGGAGTTGATGGAGCTGTGTTCAGTTTAGCTTTGTTAAACTGGTTGTATTTAGTCTAACTGGCAAATAGACTAGAGATGAGTTGGGTGAATTAGTTATTAATTAATTCACAAGTTATTAACTCATAATACAACTAATGAATACATCAGTTAACTCAGTTGCATGTCAGTGGATGTTCAGTTCAACAGGGACAGGTGGTAGAGAATCAGATTGCTATCAGTTGTGACTATAGTTGTGCACAAGATCTTGCACAATCAAGGGATTGAGTATGCCAATGAGTTTGCTCACGTATTTGCCCACATTATAGCTTGTGCTCACGTCCAACAAAGGGTGAGTGACTATTTTGCAGGTGAAAAACGAGTTTGGTGAGCCATTCTCATCAGTTCTTGAGCAGGTATTGAGCAGTGGAGGCAGGCAAGCAGTGGAAGAGATTTGGAGATCAGATCTGAGCTGTATTGTGTGTAACAAAGGTGGAGATACTTGTCAGAAGTATTATGTTGTGTAATGTTACATGACTCAATCATTAATATATAGATAGTTGGGGTTTTTAGCGAGATGCTTTCCCCGGGATACATACTGTGTTAATGTGTGAATGCTCTTGATGTTTTATTGTTATTGATGCTGCTATATTGATGATCAACGTAGAGGAGCTTATGTATTGTGTATGTTTTCCGCAATAGTACATGATCAGGATAATCTCCATTGAATATGTGTTAAATTATTCAAAATTTCTACAGAATGTATCCAATAAAGGATGAAGTCGTTGCTGCCTTTCATAAAGGAACCACGCATAAGCATTGGGCTCACAAAAACAGAGTATGCAAGCACCTATTTTCCCATCTCCATCACCACTTCATCTCCTCCACCATTTCCATTGCCACTTATCATCTCATTCATAATTTTCTCCTACCATATCTATTTTTTTCCCTCAATTTGTATCGCTCTCAAAATCAAAATCTATGGTGGTCAAATAAGAATGGTGTTGCTCCACAAGAACCAACACCCTCAAATCTTCACATAGTGTTACTCCATAAAAATCAACCCTGCCCAAAACCACGATACCATAAAATCTATAAATGTGAAAAGTACTTGTTTGCATGAGGACATGAAAATCCTCAGGCATGGGGCTATGTTGGGCCTAGAATATGCCCATTTTTCTATCACACAAAACCATTATTCATAACATAAATTCCTATAAGTTTACACTCATTCCGTACCAACTTGTTGCCAAATCACATCTTACACCTTGTGGTTGATTATCATTAGTTTTCTTCGATTTTCTATGATTAGAGATGATTTTTTCATGATTTTCCAATGACAGTTTTGCTAATTTCCTTTGTCGTAGGGTTCCATCGCCGAAATTCTTCACAAGTCAGTTAAACTAGTTACTACAAGGTTGAGTACAGAATGAAATTGTTGTAGGTGAAAATATTACGTTTGTGATCAAGTGTTAAATAATCTCAACATTCCGAGACTTTCATTGTGCTCAAAATACCCTTTTTCATATAGCCCAAAAATTATTCGGACAAATTCATCACCCAAAGGAAGTTAAGGTCAAAACAATTCCTAAGTATAGATTTGTTGAATGTGAACGGTTTCGGTTCTGAATGGTTTTGGTTATGAACAGGTCGTGGAGGACCACAATTTGAATAAATCACTTTATGCTCAAACAAGGAACAATTTTGTTACAAGACAATGCAACCTAGCCTAATTTAATTTAGGATCCTTCATGAAGATGCATAGCCGATTCGAAGTAATCCGAAATGCCCAAATTGGTTACAGTTGTTGAATTTGCCATAGTTAGAAATATGTTGATTAAATCTGCATTTGATAGTTGCCTTTAAAAGGCTTATGTAATTGAACTCAAGGAGGAGGATGTAATGTTCTATTGTTATTAATGTTACAAACTCTATTTTGAAGGATTTAAGACGATGTATGACTCTTCTTAAGCTCTAAATCAAATCAATTTTGGCATATCTTACTGTGAGTCATAACATTTATGTTTTAATCTCCATTTTGCTATAGCAGATTAGCTTTCTCCAAGTGTGGGAGGGCCCACCACAACTGGAATTGAGCCCAATAGCTAGTATAGATTAGGAAATCGTGTGATTTTGCAGAGTTAGTTTCCATTGATTTGAATTTCGCAGAGTGTTTGAATATTTGTCACTTGATCTTGCAACTAAGCCTTGGATTGATTCATATATATTTAGTAATTGCTTGTATCAGTAATTGATTGCTTCGTGGTATTATAAATCATTATTATTCAAACCCGCTCCCACATAATCATTTAAAAACCATACTCTGTTATTTTCATGGACAAATGTGCATGAATGCATCAAGATTATGTAGTTAAGAGTGTCACTGTTATGGAATGGATTTAAAGTTAAAACAATTTCGGAATATGCATGTATTATGTCCTATAGATTAACCTTTGAGTGGGGTGTTTCTCATGTAGATTTGAAGTCTGAACAATTGTTTCATACCTGAGTCTTGTAGTAAGGCCTTTGAGTTTGATTAAAATAGTTTTGTTTTCCATTAGATATAGTTTGAATTGGTAGTTACAAAATTCGATTTCAAATAGGAGTAGTCTAGGTTTGAATTAGTATTACAATTGAAGTAATTTAGTCTTGAATTGGTCATTGCAGCAATTTAAATTAGATTAATTTAGTTTTCAATTGAACGTAACTTAAATTGGTAGTACAGTGTTTCGAATTCAATTAGAATAATCCTATTTCCCACTAGGTACAATTTGAATTTCTATTTCTGATCCAAATGGATCCTAAAACCCTCTAAGTTTTCATATAGTTAAAAAACTATCGCAAAGGGAAAACCTTTAAAAAAGGCGGATAATACTATCGGGCATGAAAAACATGGAGAAAACAGTGAAAACAGGCTTATCAGAGGCTTAAAACAACTTTGTATCAGAGCCATCAAATCTGGCCGATCAACGTTCTAGATCCGATCAGCAAATCGCAATCGATGGTGGCAAGTGGAGGCTATCGGTGGAGACCACATGGTATATGCGATAGCGATCAGCAGGGTCAATGAGGACTGTTGATCAAGCGTGCAGATCGATGGCCCAAGTTGAATCGCGATATCGCAATCAATAAATACAAGGAGATGGGCCTTTACATATATGCGATGCGATGGTCGGACCTAATAACATTATCAACGATGTTTGATATAATTTGAGATCCGGAAAATAGGGTTTTCCTTTGTATTTGCGTTTTTTGTTAAATAAACGAAATACAAAGGATAAAGTGCCGATGTGATGAACCAGACCCGAAAGGGTTCATTAATGCAAATTTATATTGTTTCAAGTCCGATATGAGCGGAATTTTAGAAGGACCGAAGGTGGTAAGTGGTTTGGTCCGGGCTCCACCCGATCCCATACATTGGCTGCCGTGTGTCTAGACTAAGGAGAGAGAAAACCACCTTTATCGGGCGGTTAACTTTCGTACGAAAGAGCTGCCTGAAATGTACCATAGCCATTGGATCTGGATCTCCCAGATCAATGGTGGAGATGTGATGTCGATATAAAGGTAGACCTGATAGGAGTTATAAGGCGGAATTTATAATATTTCAAATCCGATGAACAATGATTTGGCGGATTTTCTCGTGTTTTGCAGCATTTTTCTGTGTAAATAGAAAACAACCAATTTTGGGATTTCAAAGGCCCGATGATCCATTCCTTTACAAAACAGGTGGCCAACATCCCTGAAAGCATTTAGCGATTATTGCTAATGCTCAGAAGGGGATCTGAGCGGATAAAGGTCGGGAAGCCAGAGAGCCCGAGAAGGATAAATGAACAAACAATGCAGATTGTCTTTAAAGCCATAGACTGCTAGAAACAGAGATAGGCAGTGCTAAAACAGAGCAAAGGCAGAGATAGAGAGTGATAGAGAGAGTCTGAGTACTCAGAGAGGATTGAGGGGTTTAAGCAAAACTCTTGTTGTTGTAACTGTTTTGCGTTGAGACTCAAATTGAGGTCATACTTTTGTAAAACTCTGTTTTTGAAGACATAATAGAGAGGTCACCACTGAAGGCTGGACCACGAGATGTAGCCTAGGAGTGTTGGGTGAACTCCTTATTAAACTTGTTGTGTTTATGTGTGCTTGTCTATTATGTTCTTTAACTGCTTCATTGTCTATGTATTTCACAATATTATCGATCCATTGCACAAAGTAACATAGGCAAATCCATGCACATGAGTCTGTAATACCTTAATAATTATCTTAGATCTCATTATCAGATCAAGTGGTATCAGAGCTTTAGGTTTTCTAAGGTTAGGCAAGCTTGTGTTGGATTGTTGAATGCTAACTAGGTCAAAGCTCAAATTAGGAGAAGGAGAATTGTTTGAGACTAACCCAGAAATAGGAAGAGTCTATCCTAGGAGGAAAATGGTAGAAGAAATTCCCTTGGAATCAAACTCTCAGTTCATGGATAGTTTCATGACCATGAGAGCCATGGTAGAAGAGATGTATCGAGAATTTAAGAAAGGTCAAGCTGAAGATACTTCAACCTCCAAACAAGACAAGGGAATAGAGGAACCTCTTCTAAATGGCCATTCAAAAGGCAAAGGGAAAGGGAAAGAGCCTCCTCTATCAACACCTCCTTCTAGCCCTTTGATTAAATTAGATGTAAAATTTGATTTACCAATATATGATGGAGAAATAAATGCAGAAAAGATAGATATCTGGATTAGATAGATTGATGTATATTGCAAGGTGCAGAACATCGATTCAAAAAGGAGAAAGGTTCAGCTGGCCTGCCTTTGCCTTGGAAGAACTGCCCTAGTGTGGTGGGAAGGCAGGACACAAGCTAATTTGAAGAAGCATGGTAAAATTCTTTCTACCTAGAGTGAATTTGTTTCTACTATTAAAAAACAATTCTATCCACTAGGTTATATGTAGCAAGTGATGATGAGTTGGCAAACTCTTCGCTAATTAAAGGGGAAAAGTGTACAAAGCTATACCTAGGAATTTAGAAAAAGAGCTTTAATTCTAGGCATTTCTATAGACTCACCTGAAACTTTGCTGAAGTATATAGGTGGTCTACATAGCTATTTGAGGCACACCATTCTCATGTTTAAACCTACTAGCATAGATGAGGTATCGGTTCAGGCTACACATCTAGAGGCTAGAGGCAAGAATGTGAACCCAGAGATTGGGGGATCATCAAAACCCACTGCAAGCAAGAACAAGGAAAAGAGGAAGCAGAAATGGAAAGAGAGGAAGGCAAACATTGTACAGAAAGACTGTTGCTACTATTCGGAAAGATTTGGGGTCAGACTCAGGTGATGAAACAACAGTCACAGCTACAGGGATAAAAGGTAAAAATTCTGAAGCATCTACTAGTAATTCTACACAATCTAATGATAATGAAGAAAATGTGAGGAAAAGACATGAGCTTTTTCATATTAGAGTTATTTCCAAGCATCAAAAGATTGATACTTTATTTGATAGTGGATCACAAGTAAACTTGATTTCTGAAGCAATTGTAAAGAAGTTGGGACTACTAACCAAACCTCACAAGAAGCCATGTACATTAGGTTGGGTATGTGATAAAGAAAAGCTACAAGTGACTAGACAATGTAAACTTAGGTTTGCTTTTGGGTCAACATTTGTAGATGAGGTTGAGTTAGATTTAGTTCCCTTGGATATATGTGGTATTGTTTTAGGAAGTCCTTACTTTATGATAGAAAATCCATTTTCTATAGAACTAAAAATAAGTATCAACTCACAAAAGATGGAATAGAATATATTGTAAGAGCTCATCAGCTCAAAAATAACTACACTCTCATAAACTTAGGGTAGATGAAAAGAATTGTAAATTCATGCAAGCAATTTTTACTAATGGTTGTAAAGGAAAAGACCCCTGATAAAACCAATGTATTTGAAGGTTGTGATGTGAAACAGAAAGTTGATTTAGAAAAATTTGTTTCAAAATATGATATCCCATTTCAAGAACCTAAAGGTCTGCCACCCAAAAGGGAAATAGTACATGATATTCATTTGTAGCAAGATGCTCCATTGCCTAACATTGGAATGTACAGGCTATTCGCTTTAGAGAATACAGAGATCAAGAAGCAGGTACATGAGCTACTTGAGAAAGGGTTCATAAGGCCAAGCACATCACCATGCAGATCTCCAATCGTGTTGGTGAGTAAGAAAGATGGTTCGTGGAGAATGTGCATTGATCACAGAGCATTGAATAAAATAATGATCAAGAATCGTTATCCTCTTCCACCCATAGATGATCTATTAGATTAGTTGAAAGATGTTGTTTACTTTTCCAAGTTGGACTTTCATAGTGGCTACCATTAGGTTAGAGTAGCAAAACAAGATGCATGGAAGACTGCTTTCAAAATGAAGAAAGGGTTGTATGAATGGCTAGTTATGCCTTTTGGCTTAACTAATGCTCCTGCCACTTTCATGAGAGTTATGAATGATTTACTCTGACCTTTTATTGATGATTTTGCAATTGTATATTTAGATGACATTATTGTTTTCAGTAAAACATGGGAAGAACATTTGAAGAATGTAAAGCAGACTCTATATGTTTTGAAAAAAAGAAAATCTCTATGTTAAGTTATCAAAATGCAAAGTTGGAAAAACATCTTTGAATTATTTGGGTCATATTGTGGGGGGTGGTGAACTGAAGATAGATCCCTCTAAGGTTGAAGTCATTGTGAACTGGCCTAAACCCAAATCTACTATAGAAGTTAGAAGCTTCCTAGGAGTAGCATAATATTGGAGAAAGTTTATTGCTAACTTTTCCTTGATTGCAACTCCCTTACATGTTTTAACAGGATTGAACAAGGTGTTTCATTGGGGAGGCAAACAGCAGAAATCCCTCGACACCTTGAAAGAAAAAATTAGTACAGCACCAGTACTAGCATTGCCAGATCTTCAAAGACCACTTGAGATTGAAACAGATGCCAGTGACCATGCCATTAGAGTAGTGTTGATGCAACATGGTAAACCCATATGTTATCATTATGAGACATTTAATTATGCAGTAGATAATTATCCCACATATGATAAAGAATTGTATGCATTAGTGCAAAGTGTGAAAAAGTGGAAACATTACCTATTGGGAAAAAAACAATTATACATATAGATCATCAACCACTTCAATATTTTCACTCACAAACTAAATCGCAGCAAATCAAGACGCTATAGGTGGATGGGTTTTCTACAACAGTTTCATCTATTCATCAGCTATAAGAAGGGCATACACAATAAAGTTGCAGATATGTTGTCTAGACCAATCATAAATGCATCTACTATACTTAAGCATAATTCAGTATTACATGAAAGCTACATTGAACAATATGCTCAAGATGTAGATTTTAAAGATGTATATGCAACTTTAAGTCATGGCAAACAAGTAGAAGAATTGGATTATCATGTTAAGGACCAACTCTTGTATCATTTGGGAAAGTTATGCATTCCTCAAACTGAAAGAGTTAACATAATCCAAGAAGCACACACTTTTCTAATATCAAGTCATTTTGGTGTAAGTAAAACAGTTGCACAGCTGCAAAGGTTCTGTTATTGGCCAAGAATGCATGAAACAGTTTCTAGATATATTAAAGGGTGTACCATGTGTGCTAAAAGCAAGCCCAACAATAGAAAACTAGGCTTGTACACTCCACTTCTAGTTCCTTCTCATCCTTGGGAAAGTGTTTCCATGGACTTTGTTGGGGGATTGCCAAAATCTAGAAAAGGTCATGACTATTTATATGTTATTGTGGACAGGTTCAGTAAAATGTGTATTTTAATACCTTGTAATAAGCAGATTACAGCTGAACAAACAGCAAAGTTGTTCTTTCAGCATGTATGGGTTCATTTTGGGTTACCCACTTCCATTGTATCTGATCAAGATTCCCAATTTGTTGGGAATTTTTGGTCAAGTCTGTAGGAATTGATGGACACAAGACTAAAGAAGAGCACAACCTTTCATCCACAAACAGATGGCCAAATTGAAGTGGTCAATAGGACAATGATCCAGTTGCTCAAGGGCTATTACAACAAGCATCCCAAACTTGGGGATGAACATTTATGTTATGTGCAACATGCTTACAACTGTGCCAAGATTCTTCTACACAGAGATCTCCTTTTGAGACTTTTTTTGGTTTTACACCAAGGTCTCCCTTGGATTTTGTCTTTGAAAAAGACATAGCAGTTGATGGACATAGTGATGTGGACAAAGCAACCAAGTTCATTGAACAGATACAAGAAATTCACAAGGCAGTGCAGGAACAACTGGAAAAGAGCCAAGCCAAGTACAAGGCAAGGCATGATAAGCATCGAATTGAGCATAGCTTCCAAGTTGGTGATCAATTCTGGTTGTACATCAGCAAAGACAGAATGCAAGGTGAAGGTAAGAAGATGAAGCCAATAAGGTATGGGCCTTTCAAGATACTTGAGAAAATAGGTGAGAATGCTTTTTGCCTTGATTTTCCAGCTTACATGCACATCTATTCAGTAGTTAATGCAGAGAACTTGAGGCTGTTTGAACCTTCATTGATTGAAGATCCCGAAGAGCAAATTCGATTGCCTTCTATTGATGATCTGTTGCATGAATATCTCAATGAGTTGCAGGAAGATACAGTTCTAGACAGGAAGGTGAGAACTACATGTAGAGGAGATGTTGAGTACCTGAGAATTGGACTCAAAGGTTCAAAACCAAGCAGTGCAAGATGGATAGAGATTGGACAAGTGAGGAAGTTGTATCCTCACTTGATTGATGCTTAAAAACCAACTTTTGGTTGTCCAAAAGATTTTTCAGTGGGAAGGCATGATCCAAATGGATCCTAAAACCCTTTAAGTCTTCATATAGTTAAAAAACTATCACAAAGGGAAAAACTTTAGAAAAGGTGGATAACACCATTGATCATGAAAAACATGGAGAAAATAGTGAAAACAAGCTTATCACAGGCTTAAAACAAATTTGTATTAGAGCCGTTGGATCTAGCCGATCAATAGTCCAGATCTGATCAGAAAATCACAATCGGTGGTGGAAAGTGGAGGCTATCGGCAGAGACCACATGGTATATGCGATAGTGATCAGCGGGGTCAACGAGGATTGATCCGGATTTAAGCAGGAACGTAATAGATTACAGAGATAACCATAAATACAGAGATGTGATAACCATAAATACAGAGATGCGATAACCATAAAAACAGAGATGCAACGGAAATAATACTTCATTTCATTAATGGAGAATACTGAAATATGCTTACAAATAGAAATAACCCAGCTAGGGCGATGGTAGCTTATCTCTGAGAAGAGATGTGTCGGCTACATGCCTCTGAACTGTTTTGATCTGTCTTTACAATGAGGCTCGAAGGCCTATTTATTATTGAGAAACAATGGAAAACCCTTCACATTCCAAAACCTAACCCTAGAAGATGAAACGCCAAATTGTGGGCCCCGTTTTGGGGTGAGTTGGACAGCCAACTTCCCGGGGTCGCGAATTGGTCGTCTTATCTCTGTTTGACGCGCATGATAGCCCGTTGGAAAGATCTCTCCGAGGACTACGACGGAAAGTATGATTTTTATCAGAAAAATTGTTGGCGGTGGATTTCCCAAAAAACGTTGTTTAGGGCCTTAAAACGGCTCCGGAAGTTTAGGACCCGAAAAACTGCTAAAAATAGTAAACTGCACTATAATTAAGGAAAGTGAAAAACTGAAAGAGATAGTTGTGGGGGTCCAAATGGGATAGGTGGGTGGCCACCAACATCCACCTGGATCATTCCTCCCCCCTTAGGAAGCAATGGTCCCCATTGCGTTGAGTTCCTCCCTGAGATGAGGAAGCTTCTGCTGAGCTGGGTCGCTGGTGAGCTGTTCTGCAATCTCTAACGTGTCCAGAAATGGTGGGAAGCATGGTCGACGACGGTCCACATTGAACACTCGGTGCAAGCAAAGGAATGGAGGAATGCTTTGCTTCAAAGCATTGTTGCCCGTAGCCTTGGTACTGGTGTAAGGACCATGTCGGAGTGGCCTGAGCTTCTCATGGGTTCTGGTAAGGCGTTCTTTCTGTCGATGCAACCAAACTTTGTTCCCCACTTGAAACTTGTGTGGTACCCCCATGGGTGAGAAGAAGTTGTTCCTGTGTTCTGTTCTGACTATATCCCTGTGTTGCTGCTGCTGCGTGGAGGAACCCTTCGTGGGGGTCATGGATGTAGCAACGATCTTCCCCTTACTTTGGGAGTGAACCAGATAGAAAATAAATTTCCTAGTTTGTGAGATGAGCTTGCTGCCTTTCTTAGCAGTGATCAAAGAGGTGGCAGTAGGTGGGGCTACCTCCGGTATCCTGTATAATGAATTATCCAAAGAAATAATGACAGCACGAGGCCTTGACTCATACACAGCATGTCGCCTCCACAAGTATGGCTGGCCTAATAGTACATCACAAACATCCAGAGGTGTAACATCACATAATACCTCGTCTGTGAAGGGCTTGATGCTGTAGGGAAGGTGGCACTGCTGGCGAACTTTGAGATCTCGTCCTTCGTGAAGCCACCCGATACTGTACGGCTGCAGGTGTGGTGTAGTCGGTAGGCACAACCGCTTCACGACCTCTGTTGAAATGAGGTTCTTTTGGCTGCCACTGTCGACAATGAATTGCAGTGGCGAACCCTTCACCCACATTTGTGAGTGGAAAAGACATTCCCCCTCCTCTGGCTCTTCGGGCTCATTCTTCTGGATCTTGGTAGTGGCAACAGTGGCACTAGGATCCGCATCAATGATCTGCTTCCCTTTGCCATTCCCCTTGTCGGGTTCTGGCTCAGAGTCGGAACATGCATTGATTCAGAAGCCTTCAACTCGGCCACCAGCGACTGCTTGGTCCGACACTCACTTGTGTTATGAGTGGGACTCTTGTGGAACTCACACCACTTTCCTGTGTCCTTCTTCGGCTTCGTGGTGGTTTTCTTTTCTTGCGGCTTCAAGGGGTTGTCTTGGGTCACCCCACCTTGGCTTTGTCCTTTAGGATTCGGATTTGTAGATCCAAAGTCTCGCTTCTTCTGTTTGAACTTTTGCTCGATTTTGACAGCGTATCGGTATGTTGTGCCGAGTGAGGAGATGTTCAAGAACTCCATCTCTTCCTGGATGTATCTGTGTAGGCAGCTGCGGTATTTGAGTACCAGATGCAGCTCAGAATCTTTGATACCCAACTGTGTGCGAAGGGTATGAAAAATATTTGTGAACTCTGGCACATCTTGGTCTCGTCCCCGCCGCAGTGTGGTCCATTTGATGTATTTGTCCTCATAGCTTTTGACAGGGTAGTACTGCTCCTTGATGGCATCCCGGAAGTCATTCCAAGTGGGGGCGGCTGAAAACAGTGAGCTTGTACTTTCATCCTTCTGCTCGCAGTATGTTTCCCACCAGTCCTTGACGTGGGGGGCTGCTTTGAGAAGAGCGAAAATAATCTTTTCCCGACTTGAAAATTCATGAACAGAAAAATACCCATCTAGCAGATTTAACCATTTATCTACAGCATCTGCGTCTATTTGACCCTCGAAGATGGGGATTTCAAAATTAACTTGTACCTTAAACGGTGTGGCGTTTCCAGAGTAGCTGTTGGAAGCCGATGCGTCACCTCTGGGTAGCCGCTGAAGGATCTGCGCAAAGCTATCCATCATCGCGTTCCTTTGCCGCTCGAGGGCTTCTTCGAGCAAGATTCTGATAGGATCTCCTGCCCCCTCGTCTTTCTTCTCATCCGCCATGGGAGGTCGTCGAGATTTGCGAGGCTGGTCTTGCAAAGGTTCGACCAATTCAAGCCCTAACTCCTTATATCCCGACCTCGTTGGGGACATGCAAAGAAAAACAAAGAAGAAGCAGACCGCTCTGATACCACTGATCCAGATTTAAGCAGGAACGTAATAGATTACAGAGATAACCATAAATACAGAGATGCGATAACCATAAAAACAGAGATGCAGCGGAAATAATACTTCATTTCATTAATGGAGAATACTGAAATATGCTTACAAATAGAAATAACCCAGCTAGGGCGATGGTAGCTTATCTCTGAGAAGAGATGTGTCGGCTACATGCCTCTGAACTGTTTCGAACTGTCTTTACAATGAGGCTCGAAGGCCTATTTATTATTGAGAAACAATGGAAAACCCTTCACATTCCAAAACCTAACCCTAGAAGATGAAACGCCAAATTGTGGGCCCCGTTTTGGGGTGAGTTGGACAGCCAACTTCCCGGGGTCGCGAATTGGTCGTCTTATCTCCGTTTGACGTGCATGATAGGCCACCAACATCCACCTGGATCAAGGATCGTCGATCAAGCGCGCAGATCGACAGGCCAAGTTGAATCGCGATATCGTAATCGACAAATATAAGGAGCAGGGCTGTTACATATATGCGATGCAATGGCTGGAGCCGATAACATTATAAATGATCTTTGATATAATTTGAGATACGGAAAACAAGGTTTTCCTTTGTATTTGTATTTTTCGTTAAATAAACACAATACAAAGGATAAAGCGTCGATGCGACGAACCAGACCCGAAAGGGTTCATTAATGCAAATTTATATTGTTTCAAGTCTGATATGAGTGGGATTTCAGTGTTTAATGTATTTTTTTAATACAAAGGAAACAAACAAGATTTCGGAAGGACCGAAGGCATTGAGTGGTTTGGGCCAAGCTCCACCCAATCCCATACATTGGCTAAAACGTGTCTAGGCTAAGGAGAGAGAAAACCACCCTTATCGGGCAGTTAACCTCCGTACAAAAGAGCCGCCCAAAATGTACCACAGCCGTTGGATTTGGATCTCCCAGATCAATGGTGGAGATGTGATGTTGATATAAAGGCGAACCCGATAGGAGTTATAAGGTGGAATTTATAATATTTCAAATCCGATGAATAGTGATTAGGCAGATTTTCTCGTGTTTGCAGTGTTTCTCTATGTAAACAGAAAATGATCAATTTTGGGATTTCAAAGGCCCGATGACCTATTCTGTTATAGAACAGGTGGCCACCATCCCTGAAAGCATTTAACAATGATTGCTAATGCTCAGAAGGGGATCTGAGTAGATAGAGGCCGGGAAGCCAGAGAGCCCGAGAAGGAGAAATGAACAGACAACGTAGATTGGCTTTAAAGCCATAGACTGCCAGAAACAGAGACAGGCAGTGCTAAGACAGAGAAAAGATAGAGATGGAGAGTGATAGAGAGAGTCTGAGTACTCAGAGAGTCTTGAGGGGTTCAAGCAAAACTCTTGCTGTTGTAATTGTTGTGTGTTGAGACTCAAATTGAGCTTATACTTTTGTAAAACTCTATTTTTGAAGACATAATAGAGAGATCGCCATTGAAGGCTGGATCAGGAGACATAGCCCAGGAGTGTTGTGTGAACTCCTTATTAAACTTGTTGTGTTTATGTATGTTTGTCTATTATGATCTTTAATTGCTTCATTGTCTATGTATTTCGCAATCTTATCGATCCATTGCACAAAGTAACATTGTTATGAAACCAGCTCAAGAAAAGATAGAAAAGATAGATCAACGCCTTAGAATTCAGCCTCTTCGAGGGGGCAACCTCCTTTACATTACATAAATGAACAATTATTCGATGATTCAAATGACAAAACCTCCTTTCTATATATAGGAGTCTAAGGAGTCACAATATAATCCAGCCGACCTAACAATAATAATATAAAGCCACAAAAATAACAATAGAGGGATTCTATGGGGCACAGAAATAACAATATGGGGGTAATAGGGGCACAACAATATAAATAAGGGGTATAACTACAATAGTAATGGGGTAATCACTAGTATTATAGGGACCCAACATGCCCCTCTCCTTCAAAAAAGTGTTGTCCTCAACGCTTGAGTAGTTCTGGATACTTCTGCATAAAATTCTCATCCTCCCATGTGGAATCTTCAGCGGATAAGTTCTTCCACTTGATAAGATACTCTGAAATTGATCGATTTCGTAGCTGTCGAGTTCTTGTTTCTGTGACTGCTTCCGGTTCCAATATAATTTTTCCTTCCTCGTCAAGTTCTGGCAATATTGTTTGAATTGGGAGCTTGTCGCCTATAACCTTCTTTAAACATGAAACATGGAAAACTGGGTGCAATCGAGAAGCTGCAGGAAGCTCCAATTTGTATGCCATAGTACCAATCTTTTGCAACACCTTGTACGGACCATAATACTTTGGTGATAATTTATTATCCTTCTTAGCTTGCTTTAGGGACATTTGCTTATATGGTTGTAGCCGTAGGAATACCCAATCACCTACATCAAAACTTCTTTCACTGCGATGTTGATCTGCCTGTTGTTTCATTCTATTTTGTGCCAACACGAGGTTATCCTTTAAGAGTTGGAGGACTTGTTGTTGATGTTCGATGTGATGTTCCACTGCCTGAACCTTAGAATTTTCTCTTAAATATGATGTGATGGATGGTGGTTGATACCCATAAAGTGCCATAAATGGGGTCATTTTTGTTGCTGTATGGAAGGAAGTGTTATACCACCATTCAGCCAGAGGCAACCATTTGACCCATTGTGTCTGTTTATCAGATACAAAGCAACGAAGATATCCTTCCAAACATTTGTTTACTATCTCAGTTTGCCCATCAGATTGAGGATGATAAGATGAGCTATGAGCTAACTGAGTACCAAGACAAGAAAATAATTCTGTCCAAAAATTTCCAGTGAAAATGGGATCTCTGTCACTTACAATAATCTTTGGGTTTCCATGTAGCTTTTGAACTGTTTCCATAAATGCAGTAGAAACTGTACTGGCTTTAAATGGATGTGATAATGCACAAAAGTGTGCATACTTGGTAAGTCTGTCAACTACCACCATGATGACACTCTTTCCCTCAGACTTGGGTAAACCTGTGATAAAATCCATTGAAACCTCCTCCCAACGTTGGCTTGGAATGGATAAAGGTTGTAATAGACCCGGTGTCTTAATTGTTTCAACTTTATTTTGTTGGCAAACCAAACATTCTGCCACAAACTTTTGAATATCTGATTTAAGGCCATCCCAAAAAAATTCCTTCTTAACCCTGTGGTAAGTTTTTAAAAATCCTGAGTGCCCTCCTAAGGGAGAAGTGTGCAATTCCATAAGAATCTTTTGTTTTAGCTGGGAATTCTTACAGAGGTATAAGCGATCTTTGTACCATAACGAATCATTTTTCCAGCTAAATGTATCAGAAGTACTGGAATCTTGTTGTAGCTTTCGAATAAGTGCCCACACTTCTTCGTCATTCTTCCATTCCTCCCTTGCTTCATTTATCCAATCTGGTTGGATAATAGAAATGGCACACAACAATGCTTCCACATCCTCATCCTTTCTTGAGAGTGCATCTGCCACCACATTTTGCTTCCCTTTTTTGTAGATGATTTCAAAGTCATAACCCAACATCTTTGTGACCCACTTTTGTTGCTCTTCAGAGGATAATCTTTGTTCTAAAAAGTATTTAAGGCTATCATGATCCGTTTTTACCTTGAAGTGTCTTCCCATTAGGTAGGGTCGCCATTTCTTAAGTGCATGGAGTATTGCCAACATTTCCTTCTCATAAATAGCTTTTCTTAAAAACTTTCCCTTGATTGGACGACTTTCAAAAGCAATGGGTCTTTCATCTTGCATTAGAACAGCACCAATTCCATTTCCTGAAGCATCACATTCCACAATAAAGGTTTTTGTGAAGTCCGGTGTAGCTAAGACCGGTGCTTGGCACATTGCCTCTTTAAGATGTTCAAAGGCCTTTGTTGCTTTCAGAGTCCATGAAAATGAATCTTTCTTCAATAATGTTGTTAGAGGTGCTGCTATTCTCCCATAATTCTTAACAAACTTGCGATAATACCCTGTCAACCCAAGAAATCCTCGCAGATGCTTTATGGATGTGGGGATTTTCCATTCCTTAATGGCTTTAATTTTGCTAGGGTCTACCTTAACTCCTTCATGAGATACAATATGACCCAAATATTCCACCTCCTGGACTCCAAAGAAACATTTGGATCTTTTTGCATATAATTGTTTCTCCTCCAATAGTTGTAGCACCCTGTCAACATGTTCAACATGATCCTTCCAAGACTTGCTGTAGATTAGTATATCATCAAAAAATACTAACACAAATTTTCTAAGGAATGGTTTGAAAATTGAATTCATCAAACCTTGAAATGTTGAAGGTGCATTGGTAAGGCCAAAAGGCATGACCAAAAATTCATAATGACCCTCATGAGTTCTAAATGCCGTTTTTGGAATGTCTTCAATCTTCATTCTGATTTGATGATATCCTGAACGAAGATCCAACTTGGTGAAGTAAATTGATCCATGCAATTCATCCAGTAATTCATCAATGACAGGAATGGGGAACTTATCTTTAATAGTGAGCTTGTTGAGCTCCCTATAATCCGGACACATGCGCCATGATCCATCCTTCTTGTGCACCAATACTACTGGAGCTGAGAAAGAACTTTGACTCGGTTGAATTATACCAGCCTCTAGCATTTCTGCAACCATACGTTCAATTTCACTTTTTTGGACATAGGGATATCTGTACGGCCTGATGTTTGGAGGAACACTTCCTGGAATCAGATGAATAGCATGATCATGATCACGCATAGGTGGGAGACCTTTGGGAGTCTCAAATACCTTGGAATGATTGTCCAGGACTTTTTGGAGATCTGGAGAAATAGATGATTCCAATGTGGAAACATCTAGCGAACATAATTGTGCAATTACACCTCTTTGCTCCTTTTTTAGAAGCTTTGTCATGCCATTAGAGCTGATTATCTTTCCTGGTTTCCCTGCAATACCCCTTAATTCAACTTCCTTTCCTTCCGTAGAAAATTTGATGAAAAGTTCTTGAAAATTAAAAGCTATTGTACCCAAGGATTGTAGCCATTGGACTCCTAGTACAACATCAGCACCTCCCATTGGAATGGAAAGCATTGGGCTAGTCAATACATATTCTCCCATGGATAGCTTGATATTATGGCACTTTCCAGAGCAATTTATTGTTCCTCCATTTGCAATCATCACTTGACACTCTGGTGCTGGATATAGGAAGCAATTCAATTCTTTTGCTACCCTACAATGAATAAAATTGTGGGTGCTTCCTGAATCAATCAACACTATTACCTTTTTCTTCTTGATTTGTCCTTCTATCTTGATGGTTTGAGGAGTGGTAATTCCTACCAATGCATTACAAGATATGGTCGGATTTATTTGTTCTTCATCTAGGCTTTGTTCCTGGAGTATATCCTCTTCTTTTGACCTTTCTTGCTCCTTTTCTTCTTCCTCTTCACAATCTATGTAGAATAATTTCTTCTCAGCACACTTATGACCTTTTGTGTATTTGCTATCACAACTGTAACAAAGCCCTTTTGCTCTTTTTTCTTCCAATTGTTGTGGTGTCAACCTTGTAGGTTGTGGAAGACTAGGGGCAACAACACTTCCGTCTTTATAGTTGTGAGTGGTATGCTTCCTAGTTGCCATAATTTTGCTTTCCATTTTTCTTGCTAACCTGAATGCCTTCTCTAATGAATCAGGTTCCCAAAGGCGAACATCATGTTGGATATTATCCTTTAAAGACCCTATGAACACATCAATCCTATGCTCCTCTGGAATATCTTTTACCCTTATGTTCAATTTTTGGAACTCCTCAATGTGCTCCATTATTGAACCCTTTTGTTTGAGACTTATCAATTGGCTAAAAAAAGTGTTGCTTTTTGTATCCTCATAATGTGCTATCAATTCTTCCGTAAAAATTGCCCAAGTGATAAATTGTTTACGAGAACAAAGCCATTGATACCATACAAACTGATTTGGTTCCAAATATACAGTTGCCATACGTACCTTTTGTGTGTTTTGCACATTATTGAGATCGAAGAATTGCTCCATCTGTAATATCCATGTGGCGGGATCCTTGCCATCAAACTTCCTCATATCGATTTTTGGAATATGGTGATTCTTCGATCCAACATTAGCGTCTATGGAATCATGACTAACATTTCTTTTGTTCTCATCATGAGTTTCCTTTACTACTTTTTCACCAGTAGTAAGTATTTTTTGTAGAAAATTTTTCAAATCTGTCTTCAAATCTGCCATGCCTGTCTTCAAATTTGTGTTCAAATCTATCTTCAAATTGTCCATCTTAGCTTCCATGCCATTCATCTTAGCTTCCACGCCATTTATCTTAGCTTCTGTTAACTTTTGTGAGCGTGACATTTGTTGCACTTGTTCTTGTAATTTTGATATATCATGTAGCATTTCTTCCTCTTCTTCATGAGTCATGCTAGAGCTTTCAAGTTCCTTACTAGGTGTTTGCATTTTCTTTCCTCAGGGCATCAGTTACCAATAATAATGCTCTACTATGCCCTTTGAATTCCTTCAAAATAAATTTTCAAACCAAGCTTAAGCAAAAATTTAAAAAAATCTACACACCTTTTTTCACTTTGTAGGAACTCGATATTGCCTCTGATGTATCTATGCACTTTCCAATCATCTAGTTCTAAATTTATGATCTATAGTAGCTCTCTATGTCCTCTTTCCAATGCCACCAGTCTGATCCAAATTGGATTCTCCAAGAAAGAGTTATGCACAATATCCCAAGATGACCTGATTATAGACCTTTCAGAAGAGCGAACTTGTATGAAGTGCCACGTGTACAATTTTTGATCTTTGGTTCTGAAAAAGATATACAAGAAACTACAGTCTGTCCTCTTTCTGTACCTTCTTACAAAATTTCAATCTGATTCCCAGAGAGAAAGTTATGACGATTTTCCCCAGGTCACCTGTTTTGAATGTAATTCAGGAGTCTGCAAAAAGACCAACTTCCTCAGATAATATCTCTGCAAATATCACACGAAAAGCTCTGAAATTCGGATCCAAGGTTCAACGTGATTTCTTCTCAAATGGGTTTTTTTTGCGACTTCTGAAACGTCACAGAAAAAAAGTTATAGCGAAAATTCCACGATGACCTGTTTGGAGCAGCGAAACCCTAGAATCCAAAGCTCTGATACCAAATGTTATGAAACCAGCTCAAGAAAAGATAGAAAAGATAGATCAACGCCTTAGAATTCAGCCTCTTCGAGGGGGTAACCTCCTTTACATTACATAAATGAACAATTCTTGGATGATTCAAATGACAAAACCTCCTTTCTATATATAGGAGTCTAAGGAGTCACAATATAATCCAGCCGACCTAACAATAATAATATAAAGCCACAAAAATAACAATAGAGGGATTCTATGGGGCACAAAAATAACAATATGGGGGTAATAGGGGCACAACAATATAAATAAGGGGTATAACTACAATAGTAATGGGGTAATCACTAGTATTATAGGGACCCAACAAACATAGGCAAATCCATGCACATGAGTCTGTAATACCTTAATAATTGTCTTAGATCTCACTATCAGATCAATTTCAAATAGAAAGCATGTTTTCATTCTGATAGTTCAATTTTCATTAAGAGTGAAATTTTTTCATTTCGATTGAGCATTTCATGAGAGTGATTTGTGAGACCCAAGATTTAGATTTAGTGTGGATGATTTTAGAATAGGATTCTCTGTTTTCGATTAGCATCAAAGTGTGTTAAATGAATTCAGCTTTCATTAAGCATACTTTTAGTTCTGTAATTAGCTTCTCAACATTTCATAATTAACATGTCAGTGTGGTTTCATTGTAGTTAAATTTTACTTGCATTAAAATTAAGTTTTATTGATTTAGATTGAGCTTAAAATTATTTATTTACATTCTGTACTTAATTCAGAAATAAGAATTTGATATTAATCTAGGTTAGATGCACTGATCCTGCATTACTTGTGCTTGCGCCTCTATGTCTTACAACCCTGGATTGATAATTTAATGTTGGAATTTTTACACATATAATTTCACCAACATTTTTGGCATCATTGCCGAGGAGGTGCTACAGGGATGAGAGAATAGGTTCTTTCACAAATTTTTGGTGTAATATTAGTTGCAGGACAATCAAAGGGTAGAGAGTGTACGGTAAGACGTGAGTGAAGATCCACACATCCACTACAGTGGGGTTTCTCCAAATTTTGGTTGTCCAATTAAGCAAGTTTGGTGAGTTTTCCTGCAATTAACTATTTTTATTCATTTATATTAAAAGTTTCAAGCTCTTAATGACAAAATTTTTGGGGTGCTATAAGAACCCTCAGGTACCAATCCATGTTCAAAGACAAGGATTTATAAACTAGCAAGCATGATTCAAGGATGATTAAGAATTTGAAGGATTTATCTCAAATCCTAGCAGCAACTAAGATATTTGCCTCTCAGGAAGAGCATATCTTGACAGTAGTCAAGAGCCTTTCTACCTCTCCATAAGTGATTGAGGAACCTAATTTCCATGATCCAAAACCACATGAAGAGCTAGAATCCTCCAATAATCACATTTTCCAATATTTAGAGGAAACTTAGGACTTATGGACAACATCTATTTGAGAGAAGCCCCTAAAAATAGAGATCAAAGAGACCAAAGAAGAGGACATGCAACATTGTCCAAATGAAGAAATGGACCAAAAACACTATGATTACATCATGCATTGGTTCCAAAATTGTACTCCAGCAAGGCATCATTCTCTTCTTCACACTTTCTTAGCATCATATAATTTGTAGTTGCTAGTTTTACATGCCCATATACACTGTAAAGTTTATATGTTAAATTTGAGCATGAATATATCCTTGTACCTGATCCACACATGGCTTCACTAGAAGTTCTCTTTCACTTGAAGGAGGACATCTTTTCTCCAATATATTAGGAAAGTTAGTAAATAAATAAATGAAAATAGTAAAGAGAAACATAAGTCCTTTTGTGAAAACCAAATTTTCTAGCACAACTGGACAAGGTCTTTGCTTGAAAGCTAGGTAACTAGTGGGCAGGGTTCCCAATAAAGTTTGTAAATTTGTATGAGCTCTTCAAATCATGTATCTTTCAAGTCATTATGTTTGTACTTGAGTTGGTTGATGTGTGATTCCTTAAGGCCCACCTGCTGCAAGCCTTATCCCATCGACATCAAAACATTATCTAGGATTAGGATTAGGGTTAGATAAGGTACCTGGGAGCTTGCATGCCTTAATGGTAGGTATCATTTTCATCTACTAAGGAAATACATCAATGTTTCTTGGTGGATGAATTCTGTAGTCCATTCGACTTCAACAAATCTATTCATGGCTAGTATAATGTACCTAGTGCCTTGATTCCCATTGACATCAAAAGTTGGATATATCACATTGGTTAATGACTTCCTCAATGGTCAATAATCCAATGATTCTCGCTTATGTTCGACATCGACACCATTTATTCACATATGCAAGATTGCACACAGGTGTGTAGCAGTTGAAGACTATATAGTTTTGTGATCTCAACACAAATTTGCAGCAGTTTCGATTTTTGTATAAGCATCTCCATCGTCATTTGTAGTAGTAGTCACCTTTCCTCCATTGTTTTGGGACATACAACTCGTCCGGCATGGGGAAGAAGGGGACCTTCAGCTCATCCTTTAACTCTTTAGTTCATCCCTCATCCTTCGTTAACAAATCAGATCAGCAGTCACATCAACTCCAACCATTCCATCATTCACTTCATCTTGTAGCACCGAGCACATCAACAACAAAGGTAAAACTTGAGGTAAAATTGGCTTAAGATTCTTTAATTCATTAGAGAATTAAGAAATATTTGATGATTAACCACCACATATTCCGTATATTTTGTTTTCCATATACCCTCCATTTGCAAATTCCTCATTCATAATATAATGAATGCTACTCTAATAAGGTCATAATCATGAAAAGAAAAGTATATTGGTTCATGTAAACAAAAGCAGTAACTATAGTGCCTTCCCCTCCTACATTCACACATATTGTTAGTTGAATGTATCCAATAAAGGATGAAGTCATTGCTGCCTTTCATAAAGGAACCATCCATAAGCATTGGCCTCACAAAAATAAAGTATGCAAGCACCTATTTTTCCATCTCCATCACCACTTCATCTCCTCCACTATTTCCATTGCCACTTATCATCTCATTCACCATTTCCTCCTACCATATCTATTTTTTTTCCTCAATTTGTATCGCTGTCAAAATCAAAATCTATGGTGGTCAAATAAGAATGGTGTTGCTCCACAAGAACCAACACCCTCAAATCTTCACACAATGTTACTCTACAAAAACCAACCCTACCCAAAGCCACGATGCCATAAAATCTATAAATGAGAAAAGTACTTGTTTGCATCAGGACATGCAAACCCTTAGGCATGGGGGTATGTTGGGTCTCGAATATGCCCATTTTTCTATCATACAAAACCATTATTCATAACATAAATTCCTATACGTTTACACTCATTCCGTACCATAATTCCTCAACTTGTTTTCAAGTCATATCTTACACCTTGTGGTTGATTATCATTAGTTTTCTTCAATTTTCTATGGTTAGAGATTATTTTGTCATTATTTTCCAATGATGGTTTTACTAATTTCCTTTGTCGCAGGGTTCCATCTCCGAAATTCTTCACAAGTCAATTAAACTAGTTACTACAAGGTTGAGTATGGAATGAAATTGTTGTAGGTGAAAATATTAAGTTTGTGATCAAATGGTAAATAATCTCAACATTCTGAGACTTTCATCATTCTCAAAATACCTCTTTCATATAACCTAGAAATTATTCAGACAAATTCATCACCAAAAGGAAGTTAAGGTCAAAACAATTCTTAAGTACATAATTGCTGAACGTGAACAGTTTCGGTTCTGAATGGTTTTGGTTTTGAACGGGTCAACCATGTGGAGGACCACGATTTGAATAAATCACTTTATGCTCAAACAAGGAACACTTTTGTTACAAGACAATGCAAGCCAGCCTAATTTAATATAGGATCCTTCACGAAGATGCATAGCCGATTCGAAGTAATCCGAAATGCCCATATTGGTTACAGTTGTTGAAGTTTCCATAGTTAGAAATATGTCGATTAAATCTGCATTTGATAGTTGCCTTTAAAAGGCTTATGTGACTGAACTCAGGGAGGAGGATGTAATGTTTTGTTGTTATTAATGTTACAGACCCTGTTCGAAGGATTTAAGATGATGTATGATTGTTCTTAAGCTCTAAATCAAATCAATTTCGGCATATCTTACTGTGAGTCATAACGTTTATGTTTTGATCTCCATTTTGCTACAGCAGATTAGCTTTCTCTAGGTGTGTGAGGGCCCACCATAACTAGAACCGAGCCCAATAGCTAGTATTAGGAAATCATGTGATTTTGAATAGTTAGTTTCCATTGTTTTGAATTTCATAGAGTGTTTGAATATTTTTCATTTGATCTTGCAACTAAGCCTTGGATTGATTCATAGATATTTAGTAATTGCTTGCATCAGTAGTTTATTGCTCCATGGTATTATAAATCATTATTGTTCAAACCCGCTCCTGCATAATCATTTAAAGACCATACTTTGTTATTTTCATGGACAAATGGGCATGAATGCATAGAGATTACGTAGTTAAGAGTGTCACTGTTATGGAATGGATTTAAAGTTAAAACGATTTCTGAATATGCATTTGTTGTGTCCTATAGATTAACCTTTGAGTGGGGTGTTTCTCATGTAGATTTGAAGTCTGAAAAATTGTTTCATACCTGAGTCTTGTAGTAAGGCCTTTGAGTTTGATTAGAATAGTTTTGTTTTCCATTAGATACAATTTGAATTGGTAGTTACAATGTTCGATTTCAACTAGGAGTAGCCTAGGTTTGAATTGGTATTACAATTGAAGTAATTTAGTCTTGAATTAGTCATTGCAAAAATTTAAATCAAAGTAATTTAGTTTTCAATTGAACATAACTTAAATTGGTAGTACAACGTTTCGAATTCAATTAGAATATTCATATTTCCCACTAGGTAGAATTTGAATTTCTATTTCAAATAGAAAGAGTGTTTTCATTCTGGCAGTTCGATTTTCATTAAGAGTGAATATTGTTCATTTTGATTGAGCATTTCATGAGAGTGATTTGTGAGACCTAGGATTTAGATTTAACGTGGATGATTTTAGAGTAGTATTCTCTGTTTTCCATTAGCATCAAAGTGTGTTAAATGAATTCAGCTTTCATGAAGCATAGTTTTAATTCTGTAATTAGATTCTGAGCATTTCCTAGTTAACATGTGAGTTTGGTTTCATTATAGTTACATTTTACTTGCATTAAAACTAAGTTTGATTGATTTAGATTGAGATTAAAATTTTTTATTTGCATTCTGTACTTAATTCAAAAATAGGAATTTGATATTAATTTAGGTTAGATGCACTGATCTTGCATTACTTGTGCTTGCGCCTCTAAGTCTTACGACCCCAGATTGATAATTTAATGTTGGAATTTTTACACATATAATTTCACCAACATTTTTAGCGTCATTTCCAAGGAGGTGCTAAAGGGATGAGAGCATAGGTTCCTTCACAAATTTTTGTGGTAATCTTAGTTGCAGGACAATCAAAGGGTGGAGAGTGTACGGTAAGACATGAGTGAAGAGCCACACATCCACTATAGTGGGGTTTCTCCAAAGTTTGGTTGTCCAATTAAGCAAGTTTGGTGAGTTTTCTTGCAATTAATGGTTTTTATTCATTTAGATTAAAAATTTAAAGCTCTTAATGACAAAACATTTTTGGGGTGCTGTAAGAATCCCCAGGTACTAATCCGTGTGTGGAGACAGGGATTTATAAACTGACAAGCATGATTCAAGTATGTTTAAGAATTTAAATGAGTTATCTCAAATCCTAGCAGTAGCTGGGGTGTCTGCCTCTCAAGAAGAGCAGATCTTGACAGCAGTCAAGAGCCTTTCTAACTCTCCATAAGTGATCTAAGAACCTGATTTCCATGATCCACCACCACATGAAGAGCTAGAATCCTCCAATAATCACATTTTCCATTCTTTAGAGGAAACTGAGGACTTATGGACAACATCTATTCAAGAGAAGCCCCTAAAAATAGAGATCGAAGAGGCCAAAGAAGAGGACATGCAACATTGTCCAAATAAAGAAGTGAACCAAAACCACTATGATTACATCGAGCATTGGTTCCAAACTAGTACTCCAGCAAAGCATCATTCTCTTCTTCACACTTTCTTAGCATCATATAATTTGCAGTTGTTAGTTTTACATGCCCATGTACACTGTAAAGTTTATATGTTAAATCTGATCATGAATATATCATTGTACCTGATCCACACATGGCTTCACTAGAAGTTCTCTTTCACATGATCCACCACCACATGAAGAGCTAGAATCCTCCAATAATCACATTTTCCATTCTTTAGAGGAAACTGAGGACTTATGGACAACATCTATTCGAGAGAAGCCCCTAAAAATAGAGATCGAAGAGGCCAAAGAAGAGGACATGCAACATTGTCCAAATAAAGAAATGAACCAAAACCACTATGATTACATTGAGCATTGGTTCCAACTAGTACTCTAGCAAAGCATCATTCTCTTCTTCACACTTTCTTAGCATCATATAATTTGCAGTTGTTAGTTTTACATGCCCATGTACACTGTAAAGTTTATATGTTAAATCTGATCATGAATATATCATTGTACCTGATCCACACATGGCTTCACTAGAAGTTCTCTTTCACTTGAAGGAAGGCTCGAGCGGGATAAATTGTTGGAATTCCATGAAAGACTCCCAGGCATTAAAGAATGAATCTCATCCCATGCCCATGGAAGATTGTATCAAGTCAGCGGCTTACTATTATTGGAATCAGCCAGCAGTATTGTAGGCAATCAGTATTTGCATTGGTGCTTCCGACTTCTGGTACCAATTGCATTGATATTTAGATAATGGAAACCTTTTTCTTTATTGAATCCAAGCTATTGCATAGAATGAGGCTACTCCATTTCCCATTCATGGAGGGATAGGCCTGGCCAGCCAACCTTACCTACTTTATAAATGAATTCCGAACTGGCTGGTTAAGCCCGTAGTGAACCCTCCTCGAATGTCGTTGGGAACAAAGCTATGCGCCCATGTATTTATTTAGACACAGTTCAATATATTGTCCCATTCACCTAGCTAACCCGCTCCTATAGTTTATTCATTTCAATGGCTTGGGCTTTCCCCCAATGGATAACCCTAGCTCCTGGACTTATAAGGGGAAGTATTACATCTCACCCACTCGAGCTTTGTATAGGAATTCATTTCATGATTCAGAAATATCGATATTGCTACGGGGCATTCTTAATGAATAGTGAGTTGATGGCAGCCTTGTGTCGAGAGTTCGGCAAGCTCACCCTACCGGGCTACCGGGCCTTCGGGCCTATTGTTGAGAGTTCGGTTGGCTCACCCTCACCCTTATGGTCGAGCGGCCTTACGATTCCTTAAAGGCCTTTACTTTTTTCCCGAACCACACATTCCATAGGTAGTGCGGCATGGCAGGCAAATCCCATTGAAAGGGTAGATAAGGAGGCCAAGTGACTCCTTCCCCTAACTATACCAATCGAAAGATTTCCCTTAAATGGGCGATGAGGCATATGGATAGAGGGTGGGCATAGATAGAGAGTAGAGCAGTTGGGTGGGATCTAGATGCTGTGGGATGGTGTCAGCTACTACGTGCATGAGACTTCTGCAGGCCCATCTCATCCACCTCTATCTGCTAGCCCTGTGTAGGAGTAGCCCAGTGACCAATATGTACTGCTTGCGCTCCCCGGGATTATTGGACCAACCTCCCGGCCTGGGCGAAAATAGTAGGGTGGGCTTCTAAAAAAAAAGATTCAAGTAGGAAGCGGCACCTGCCTTTCCCAAAGTACCATGGGTTGCAACTAGACAGATAAAGACTATCATCGAAACGAGAATATCCCTTCCCTGATTACAAGAAAGCCCCCTCCGAGACCTTTCAAACCTCGTTCCAAAAAGTAGTTATGAGGTTGGATCCCCCCTTCATTCGGATTACCCTTCTCCCCTCGCGATCAGAGGGAATGGACATAGTCATGGTGCTCAAAATAGATAGTCATGCTTGTATGTTGCTCTTTCGCCCCCTTTTCTTATAAGCGCTTCTCGGAAGAATGAACGAAGTGCAGTGAGCGATAGCAGTGAACTAACACACTTCATTCATGCAACTATTATATATGTAATTATGCATTGTGACTTGATCGAATTGAATGATGTTGGTCCTCCCCACTCCAATGGGAATATCACCATTTGAACTACCTGACCTCTACCACTATGAATCGATTCAATGATGTTCGCCGAGGTACATGGTTTGTTCCTATATCTATTTGAATATATAGCAATCTATACGTAGATGATGTATATTTGTTAGCAGCAGTATGAGTATGAGTATGATGGATGGGATGGAAAGACTTCTTTATATTTGTGCTGGCAATTCAAGTGGTCATTATTTATATCTGTAATTCTTTCTATATTTCTTTATGGTGAATCGTCTGGGATGCTCTCATAATCCAGACGCTATTATATAATATAAATATATAATGGGATCTATGTTTATACATGATCTTATGGCAATACCTGAGATTTCTTATTTACCTCCCCCTAGGAAAAAGAAGTGAGTGTAAGTAAAGCATAGCTCTGCCTTATCTTATAAGGAAGGTAAGTTAGTGTTCTTTTCCAGTATTCCAATACTAAGGTGATTTTCACCCGGTAAGTGGAAGGCATCTCTACGCTTGCCCAAATTGATTGAACATGTTCAATAAAGCGCAGATGCTGTACACTTACTCGAGTTAGTTATTGCATACAGACATAATAGAAAGCCCTAAGCCTTGAAGTCAGTGAGCATCCTACAGGCGGGTTTCTAATTCTACATCGGATGAAGCGAAATGCTTTATTTGGGGTGGGGTGCCACACACTATCACACACTTTCCATGGGCGCCGCATCTATTACTTCTTTCTTCCTAAAATATCAGATCGAGAAGCCGTGAAGAAGCAGAACAATAGGGCATTTATACCTTTCTTCCATCCAGCCAGTAAGAACAGGCCTCAAATTACTAATGGCCTTGTCTGCGAGGCCAGATGAAACGAGAAGTTTAGTTAGTTCTCAGACACTGGCTGTCGAGATCAAATACTGAGGAAGGAAGATATAAGATCCATGCTACCGGCGGTGCTGGCATGCGTTTGTGTTACCGGCTACTGGGGCATGCTTGTTCACAGAATGGCATCAAAAGAAAAGCCAAGGGAACCTATGAATACCCTTACTGAGCTGAGGGTCGTAGTAGGAAAGTTAGTAAATAAATAAATGAAAATAATAAAGGGAAACATAAGTCCTTTTGTGAAAACCAAATTGTCTGGCGCAACTGGATAGGGTCTTTGCTTGAAAACTAGGTAACTATCGGGCAAGGTTCCCAATAAAGTTTGTAAATTTGTATGATTTCTTCAAATCATGTATATTTCAAGTCATTATGTTTGTACTCAAGTTGGTTGATGTGCGATTCCTTAAGGCCCACTTGCTGACAAGCCTTATCCCATTGACATCAACACATTATCTGGGATTAGGGTTAGGGTTAGATAAGGTACCTGGGATCTTGCATGCCTTAATGCTAGGTATCATTGTCATCTACTAAGGAAATACATCAATGATTCTTGGTGGATGAATTTTGCATTCCAGTTGACTTCAACAAATCTATTCATGGGTAGTAGAATGTACCTAGTGCTTTGATTCCCATTGACATCAAAGGTGGGATATATTGCATTGGTTAACTACTTCCTCAATTGTTGGTAATCCAATGATTCTTTCTTATGTTAGACATCTACACCATTTATTCACATATGCAAGATTGCACATAGGTGTGTAGCAGTCGAAGACTATACAGTTTTGTGATCTCAACTCAAATTTGCAATAGTTTGGATTTTTGTATCAGCATCTCCATTTTCATTTGTAGCAGTAGTCACCTTTCCTCCGTTGTTTTGGGACATACAACTCCTCAGGCATGGGGGAGAAGGGGACCTTCAGTTCATCCTTCAGCTCTTTAGTTCATCCTTCATCCTTCTTCAATAGGTCAGATCAACAGTCACATCAGCTCGAGCCATTCCATCATTCACTTCATCTTGCAGCACCAAGCACATCAACAACAAAGGTAAAACTTGAGGTAAAATTGGCTTAAGATTCTTTAATTCATTAGAGAATTAAGAAATCTTTGATGATTAACCACCACATATTCCGTATATTTTGTTTTCCATATACCCTCCATTTGCAAATTCCTCATTCATAATAGAATGCATGCTACTCTAATAAGGTCATAATAATGAAAAGAAAATTATATTGGTTCATGTAAACAGAAGCAGTGAATATAGTGCCTTCCCCTCCTACATTAACACAATTATCAGTTGAATGTATCCAATAAAGGATGAAGTCGTTGCTGCCTTTCATAAAGGAACCATGCATAAGCATTGAACTCACAAAAATGTTAGCCTCACTCTCTTAATAATCAATTAGAAATTCCAAAAATTAAATTAAATTAATAAAATCATGAGAATTCCTCAAACTAAGGATTCTAGTTTGGACGAGAGATTCTCTCCGACTAGGTCTCCTAAATTAGTGTGTAAGTTGAGAAATTGTCTCAAGCAAGTGAGTCTAAGATAGACGCACTATCTTAAAACCACTTGCTCATGTATTTAAATGTATTATTAAATTATTTGAAAAAGAATGAATTACATGAGCATGAGAGACCATATGATGGCTCTCTGCCTTTTCCGCCAGTTTTTCTTTTGTGTGTTAATTTGTTGTGTGTGTTTAATATGGCTGAGTGATTAATCTTCATGTGGTATCAGAGCTATAAGGTTGAGCGTTGCTAAGAATTTGCATGAGAGTTTGCATGTGAGAACCTGTTATGTGTGATTTTAAGGAATTAATTGTTGCATGTGTACTGCTGTGTGTGAGAGCGAGTTGAAAGGGTGAGAAAGGCCGTTAACGAGGATTTTTTGCAAGTCCTGGAGCATTAGGTGACTTTGGCTCGATTTTTGCTGCAAGGATCCCATCAAGGTGGATCGTAGTGGTGCCTACATTGTTAGACAAGCTGCCAAGAGTGTTGTTGCTACTGGGCTAGCACGCCACTGCCTTGTGTAAGTTTCATATGCCATTGGTATTCCTGAACGACTTTTTGTGTTTGTTGACACATATTGAATTAGAAAAATTGCAGATATTGAAATCCTGTAGTTGATCAAGGAAAATTTTGACTTTCGCCCTGGCATGATTTATATCAAACAAGGAGGTAATATGAGGTTCTAGAAAACAGCTGCATATGGCCATTTTGGTTGGGAGAATCCTGGTTTCATGTGGGAGACTGTAAAGGTCCTGAAGTGGGAGAAAGCTTGAAACTATTAGTGTTGTTCAAGTCTGGCTAAAGAGCAAGAAGGTTCAATTGCTTGTCCTACCTCATCAATAATGACTAGATCAAAAGAAGCAAGCTTCTATACCAAAGGATCTACTGCACTTGTATTGGTACAAAGAGCAACCTGAGAATTTGATAATATTTCGTTTACTGCTTCCTCCTATTTTCTTTTCAGTGTCTTCCTAAGTTGCTTTAGTAGTTGCCGAATACCTATAGCCAAAGAATCATCTTTCAAACAATGTCGTAGGTCATTCCTTAAATCATCCCTTTTACGAGCAAGCTCGCTCTGAAAATGAGCAAGCCTATTTTCAAAAATACTTCCTAAATATTTGGAAGCAACTGCTGGAGACATATGCATAGGGTTTCCAACTCGCACAATATTCAGCCCCAGATCAGCAAGTCTTTCCACCACGTTATCTACAGCAGCATTTGAAGGTGTTGTCACCAGCACTCTTTCACCTTTTCCGGCAGCTATACGAATTAGTTCAGTAAGAACAACTGTCTTTCCTGTACCTGGGGGACCTTGAATGACCAAGACTGCTTGTTGTCTATTTAATCCTAAGGCAATGGCTCTTTTTTGAGAATCGTCAAAGAAATCTTTTTGTAGAATTTCACCCAAATCCTCTTTTGCATCATTTTGCAAATTATTTTCTACAGGCCAATAGATATCTTGACCTGCTTAAAAAAGAGTAGTGACAACAGCTGCTGCAGGATTCTTCTTTTTCAAACCTTCTTTCTGAAGAAGCATTAGAGCCTCATAATTACGCTCATAAGTAATTGCATCTGCCAAGCCATGAATTCGATCAATTCTCAAAGACTGGCCAGTGAGCTTAGATGAAGAGAATTTTGCGTATAGAGTTGAGAGAGACACAATATTCATATAAAGCGTGAAGAGAAGGAATATGTTTGTGTTTTATTGTTGCAGATGGGAGACATGAGTGATTTTAAAAAAAGTGTAGGTATGTTGTGTTATCACTCGGGTTGTCCTTGAGCTCTAGAACGGATATGGCCGAGGTAACCACAGACCAACTTTAGACTGCAGGTTCTATCCCACCTGCAGTCAGAGAGGGCTCTCTCTTTTGATTTAGCTTTGTTTGATAGTGGATTTTAGGCTAGCTAGTTAGTTCAAGGGGTTTTGTTTGTTTTGTTTTGTTTTGGCTGGAAAATTGATGTTTTAAGGTAAAGAGGCAGGTATAGCATGAGGGTTTCAAACCATTGGGCATGGAGTCGAGGAGGGGGACTGCTGATGTGTATCTTTGGTCGCAGGACCGACAGATGGAGCAGGGTAGCTGCAAATGAAGCAATTTTCAAGGTTTAATGGATGAAATGAAAGTCAAGCAATGAGAGGCAGTTAATAATCTCTCAATCAACTTAACAAAGGGAAGTAACAGGGCACTACCTAGGGGCAGTAAAGAATCCCTAGATAATTGGCCAACAGAGGGGAACCGGGGTAAACATGAGCCAAAAGGAATTCATATTCATTACTAATTCATTCAGAGGAAAACATAAAGAAATAACAGAAATTGAGCGTATAGTGCTTTAAACAAATTCTAAGCTATTCTTTCTTTCTGCTATTTAGATAGTGGTAAACAATAAACAGAGGTAAGATGCACTTATTGCTTCAGACTGCAGCACAAGAATTCCATCTTCAGATCTTCAAAACATTCATTCACAACAAACAGTTTTCTCTCCAAGCTTTCAGCAATCTTTGATTATAGAAACAGAATCAGGTATACAGTACGAGTCTCTAGTGAAAATTCTCAATTGACCAACCCTTGAAACAATGTAGAGGGCGGTATTTATAGGGCAAAACTTTCTACAAGGTTCTTTATTACATCCTGACCTAACAGGTCATAAAAAATGATTTATTGACCTAACTCTATCTGAAATAAATGCATAAAAATAACTCAGGCTGCGCTGGGGGCGGCCGTATCAAAGCTGAATAAGTTATTTGTCCTCTGTGGCTTGGTGTAGTGTCTTCTGAAATAAATGCATATGGGTTTCTGCTTCCTTACTGTCCAGTGGCTTTGAATGCCTTAATTGTGATTTGAGGGCAGGGATGGGCTTCTGCTTATTGGTTTGACTTTGCTGAGGGGCTCATTAATGTATAGGTGCTTCGAGCCCCTAAAAAATCTTCGGCCGATACTCTTTGGCTCTTCTTCTTCCTCTGATACTCTTTGACCATAAACTAGGCTGCTGCTGTGATGTGCTGTGCATTAGATTACCATTGAATAGCAGTTGTTCGGCTCCCTGTCTTCTTCAAACTATCCTCGAGTCCTTTCTGAATGCTCTGTGAAGAAAAGGGTCATTTTTGCGCCATTCGGGCTTCCTGGGGGCTGCGTGATGAAAAGATTCCCTAAATATTCCCCACTTTGGCCTAATTTATCCAGCGATGAGGCACAAATCGCTCATCAAAAACTGCCTCAGAAACTGATTCTGGGGCTCCAGAGTGCGATTTTTGCTCCTTTGCGCCAAAAGTGCTGATGACGTCAGCATGACGTGTCCATGGTACGGCGGATGACGTGGTGGGTGATGTCAGCATGCTGACGTCAGCATGTACGGACGGTGATGTGGCAGGTACAGCAGGGGACACGGTGGCAGGACACATGGCAGGGGGCCACGCAGGCAGATGACTCAACATGTGACCGGGTGGGTGATGTGGGGTTTACGTCACAAGGGAAATGGCGGTAAGTGGTTTTGGGCGCACCGCCTTTAGGTAAGGGTGGTTTTGGAGGGAGGGGCTCCGCCACACCCGAGAGGCTGACATGTGGCGGGAGTACGGCGACAATACCGCCCATCTCCCGGATGCTAACCTTCGGGTTGTTCGGAGACGGGACGGCCCGCCAGCCGTTGATCTGGGCGCAGGACGATCGGACGGCTGGCGGCGACTGTGAAGCGGCGGGGGTATATGGGCGGGAATATACAGGGAATATTCCTATTTTGATACGGTGCAGCGGTGGGTAAAAACTATGGTTTATGCGAGTTATGGGGGGTTAATAAGCGCGGGTTTAATGTTTTTATGTACAAGACTTAGGGTAAGGGGTTAAAGCATGGGTTTAATGCGCGCGGAATTAATGATTTATGCCCAAAACTTAGGATAAAGGCGAAAATGGGTTTTTTGAGGGTTTTAGAGCTAGGGGAGAGGTTGTTAGCATGACCAGGTGTCATCTAACCCCTGTTATGACTCGGATGGGCTAAAAACAGCCCCAGATGGACCATTTTTTCCCGGACTTATAAAAATATGGCTATATTGCCAGGGAGGGGATATTTACATAGGGGAGTTTATATACATAGTTTTAGTAGGGGAAGGGGAAAACTGATAAGGAGTTATATACTAAGGTTAGTGGTTAATATGGAGATGATGAGCAAGCGCTAAGGTAAGGGACCTTAGGCTAATCTTTTGGGAAAAGAATTTGAAAAGAAATGAAATCCTTGAGTGAAGCAGATCTTCACCAAGGCAATCTGATATGGAGAATGATGGAACTAAGAGGAATCAAGCAGATCTTGACCTCTTTGGGGAAATTAGTAAGTGACTTGGGGAATTAGAAGAAGGGGAAATTAGTGATGTCCACCTTTGAGCATCCTGTGACTGGAAAACTGCCTGCACCGTGATCTGAAAAGATAAAACATTTTGAAACCAAAATTGATCATCAATTATCATTCTGCAACCTCAGAGCTACCTACCCAGCCTACTTTCCTAACATTTTTTCTTCTTTTTGGTGGGTGCACTTAGACTTGCAGACCCAGATTTACAAATTTTTCTTTTGAATGTTTCCTATCTAAGTCTACACTTATTTCTGCCAAGGGCCTAGATTAAGCAGTTGGGTCCCTTTGATTCTCTACCTATCTACAAAATCTGCCAAGATTAAACTGTTTGGATAGATGGATTCTCTATATTCTAAAACAGGAAATTGAAACCTAGGGAGACCAAGATTAGACTGTTTGGACCTCCCTTAATTGAAACTCTCCAAAACTGGAACAACTCATCAAAATTGGAAACAGAGGTGGTATTTGAACAACATACTTCATGTCACCTTCTTTGGAAATATGGAACACTGCAGCCTGCAAAGTATGACATATTTGGCATGTAAAAATGTCAATCATGAAAAATGAAACCCTGTTGCAACAGGAGGCTAACAGTGGCTCCACTTGGGGATGGCTTTTCCTTGTGAAAAGTCAAGAACAACAGGTCAGACTGCCTTGATTTTCTATTTGTTGCTGTTGACTGAAACGCTTCTTTGTACTGGCTAGTAAAATGTAAAACTTTGAACTATGCACAACCTCCTCTCAACTAGTTATTGTGGACTGTATAGCAACGCCTGCTTTCTTCTGCGTGCTTGGCAACTATGTACAACGCCGCTGGAACATGCCTCTGACTGCAAATAGTTCCTTTCTACCATGAACTGCTTGTAATGTAACATTTCTTTTCTTGCTATTCTGTTGAAATTGGTGCAGAGACGGGGCCTTTAAAACTGAAAACTTGCCCTGGCTGTGTCTTCATAAAACTTGCTGCTGTTCCTTAAACAATCGGCCTGCTTGTATAAACAAAATAAGAACAAAGCGTTGATATATACAAATAAGACTGTAGAAAAATATATACAAAGCTGCATTGTCTCCCTTTTTACAATGGATCGTGGTAGTGCTTCAACATACGACCATTTACGGGCCCTTCTTCAACGGTGTTGTCTTCTATAGATCTGAGAAAATAAGTGTTATTTCCCTAAACAGCAGAAATAACCAATGGACCTATCCATAAAAAATCAAACTTGGCATGTTTGCCCTTGTCTTCTCTTCTTGAATCCCATCTTAGAACTTTGTCACCAACATTGAAATCTACGGCCTTAGCTCTCTTATCAAACATCTTTTTGAGCTTTTCCTGCAAAATTTGAACTCTGTCATAAACTTGTTCTCTGGTTTGCTGAAGATGAATTGTCTGATTGATTCTTCTCTGAATGTCATTTGGTTCAGCCTGAATTTCTTGTAACAGTTTGATGGTAGGAATGCCCAGGGATGAAGGAAATCTAGCCTCCATGCCGTATACCAGCTCATAAGGGCTCATCCCAATAGATCTTTTGCTTGAAAGTCTGTCTACCCATAGGGCATTTACCAGCTTTTTGTGCCAGTTCTTCTTGTTTTCTTCTAGCACCTTCTTTATGATGTTGATGAGACTTTTGTTAGATGATTCGGCCAAGCCATTGCCTTGAGGGTAATAAGCTATAGAGTGGCCCAGGGTGATATGAAATTTGTGACAGAAATTGATCATCTTTTTGGACTTAAAGGCATCGGCATTGTCAGTGATGATTTTCTCGGGGCAGCCAAATCTGGAAAGGATATTGCACTCAAGGAATTGGATAATGATGGTATCATTGGCCTGTCTGCAGGGAATGGCTTCGACCCACTTAGTGAAGTAATCAGTGGCTGTTAGGATCCATTTGTGCTGACCTGAGGATGAGGGATGGATTTCTCCAATCAAGTCAAGACCCCATTGTTGAAAAGGTTTTTCGGTGGAGATTGGTTTAAGGGGCAGGGGCAACAATTTTCTCTTGCCTTCAAATATTTGGCACTTGTGACATGACATGGAAAAATTTTTGACATCTATAAAAAGAGTGGGCCAATAGAAACCAACCCTCAAAATTTTATCAGCTATGGACTTCCAGTAGAGATGTCCTCCACAATCGCCTGCATGAAATTTTTTCAAGACATTATTAGTTTCATTCATGGTTATACAATTTAGCAATATACCTTCATGATTTCTCCAAAATAAAGCACCATCTATAACACAAAATTTCAAAGCCTTCATTTTCAAAAATCTTTTCTTTGTCCTGGACAATCCTGGGGGAGCACATAGGTTTAACAATACATAGCAAATATCAGTGTACCATGGAGATTGTAAAAAGATGTCACTGATCTGTGGAGTCGCCAGCTCCGGTTCATTGTCCAGCTGGTTAATGTCTAAGGCCTGAAAGTTTGTTTCAGACATCAGTTTGGCTAAACCTTGTCCCTTTATCAGCTTGGTTGGTTTTATTTCTATGTCATACTCGAGGATGCTTGCAATCCACTTACCTCTTTTGCCTTCTAATCTGTCTTGGGTCAATATGTCTTTTACAGCAGCATGTGGGACGTAGGTAATCACATGTGAATATAGTATGTACACTCTAAAATCCTTGATGGCATTGACAAGTGCGTAGGCCTGTTTTTCCATGATTGGGTACTTCAAAGGGGCGTCTCTTAAGGCTCGGCTGAAGAAAGCAATTGGCCTTTCAACTCCTTGCTCATCCTTTTGCAGAAGGACAACGACTATTGTGTGATCTGATGCAAACGAAAATATGATAAAATCTTTGTCAAACTGTGGGCTAGTGAGGACGGGGGTCTAAGTTAATGCAGATTTGATACTCTCAAAGGCCTACTTGGTCTCAAGGGACCATTTTACCTTGGCATCGTTTTTTATCATGTTGCTCAACAGTCTTATTAATTCAGCCAGATTTGGGATAAAACTCCTTAGGAAGTTGATTCTCCCAAGGAATGCTTGTAGCTCTTTTATGTTTCTCGGATGTGGAATCTGTAGGATGGCTTGGATTCTTTCAGGGTCAATTCTTATTCTGTCCTTTGATATGATGTGGCCAAGTAATTTGCCTTCTTTAAGGTCAAAGAGAGACTTCTTGGGGTTCAAGGAAATACCGTATCTCCTGCATGTCATGAAAATCTGCCTAAGATGTTTGAGGTGTTCTTCATCAGATTTGGAAAATGGGGTCAAGTCATCAAGATAAACAACTAGGAAATCGTGTATTTCTTTAGCAAACGCAATATCCATTGCTCTTTGAAAGGTGGCACCAACATTTTTAAGACCGAATGGCATTTTTACATACTTAAATGTTCCCCACAGTGTGGTAAAGGCAGTTTTGTCTTGGTCATCTGGGTGAACGAGTATCTGGTTAAAACCTAAAAAACCATCTAGCAGAGAGATTCTAGATGACCCCACCACCCTTTGTAAGATATGGTCCATTTTGGGCAAAGGGTAGTGGTCTTTTAAAGAAACTTGATTTAAATTTCTGAGATCTACACAAAGTCTGATCTCACCTGTCTTTTTTCTAGTGGGAACCAAATTGGAAACCCATTCAGAGAATCTGATGGGTGCTATTATGCCTGCTTCAAACATTCTTTTTACTTCCTTCTCAATCAGTGGGAGAAGGACAGGGTTGATTCTTCTAAGTTTCTGTTTGAATGGTTTCTGATTGGGCTTCAAGGGAATTGTGTGTTGTATCACAGAGGTATCATAAGATTTTAAATCCTCATAGCTCCAAGCGAATACATCTTGGAATTCTTTGAATAAGTCAATGTACTTGGGCTTTTGATCTGGTGGTAACTTTTTGGACAGTTTGATCATTTTCGGTCTTTCTGCTGTCCCAATGTTATGTTCTTCTATTTCAGTGTTTATGGGTTGCAATTTTGGTTTTCTGGGGACATCATTGGCGTCGAACATGTCTTCCAGAGGGGTCAGACCAGCAGGCAGAAAGTTATCTTTCAGCTCAATGACCTCTACCTCTGTTTTGTCTACTTCTTCTACCTGTATATGTTTCAATTGTTCTATGTTGTCTTTGTCAAAAATAGTTGGTCTCAGGATTTGTTTGGCTGTTGCAATTGTTACAGCTTGCTGATTTTCACTTGTCTGCTATTCTGAATCTGTCACGGCATCCGTGTCGATGTTAATACCTGAAAATTCATGCTCAAGGGTGAGGAAACTGTTAATTTGGGCATCATTTTCGAATACTTGCCAGTCCTTAACGTTATTAGGGACAGCGGGTCTGTGCTTTATTTCAGCTGTGAAGTGATGGTTTGGTTCGAAAGGAAGCTTACATGTGCTAGCGAAAGTGGCAAGGCTGTGTGCATGAATATTGTGACTTCTTGAAATCTTGGCAAGGTTAAATTCTGTGAATGCATTGAGTATGTTGGTCGCAGCAGTCCTATAGGCTCTCATTCTATTGTCGTTGGTAACAAAATTACCTTTCATCTGCTGTATTATTAAATCAGAGTCACCTAGGATAGATACTTTTGCAGCACCTAGAGTTTTAAGCAATTTAAGACCTAAAAGCAGAGCCTCATACTCTGCCATGTTATTTGTGCATTTGAAATTGAGTCTGTAGGCATGTCCTTCTGCATGGTTATCGTGTGTGTTATGAATCCAGACACCTACCCCTGCTCCTAACTTGTTAACAGAGCCATCAAACTCTAAGTACCAAGTGATTTCTTGCTGGTGGATATTACTGAGAGTTTCAGTTGTCGCAGGATTGGGCAGATTTGAAACTTCTGTTTGGGGAGGTTCTTCTAATGTGCTAGTTGTGTTAACTGTTGCAACAGTTTCATGTGGATATGCAACCGATTCTTCATTGATGTGTGTCCGTTGTTCTAGAGCCAACGGCTCATCCTTAATTGGGGAGTTTGTATGATCATTAAACAAAATAAAGGAATCCATATCCGAGTGGATTGAGTAAATGGGAAAATTTTCAGGCTTGCTCTCACTACTTACCACGTATTTCATGAGCGTTTCTCTGTACAGTCTCTTTGGTTGCCCAAAGACTGAAATGGTTGCATAAGAAAGGTCTAGTTGAAGGGATCCTTGTAGCTTTGCTCCCCATGATCTTGATAGGAGCATACCATACTTTGGTGGGATGTCAGCCACAACTACATCCATGAGGATGGTCTTATTAGGATATTGGACTAAGGAGACACACAAGTCTTTAATAAGGCCTACACATTTGACTTGACTTGAGTCAAATGAGTACAAATCTTTGTAAGGTCTTGTAACATCAAGGTTCAGTTTTTCCATAACTGCTTTGGGCATAAGGTTGTGCGAGGCCCCTGAGTCAAACATAGCATTGTGTAAAATCTGGTCATGTATATGCAAGCTGACATAAAAGGGTGGGACTGGTCCTTGTGTTGTTTTTCCATTAACTTCTGGACCAAATAGCAGTTCTGGGGAATCATCCAAAACATTTACATCATCTTTGTTTTCTGGGAGTTGAAGTGATCTTTGAATCTGTTGCCTGTATACATCATGTTTAGCCAGTTCTGAAAGAGGAATGGCTATCTTGAGTTTTCCTATTTCTGCCTCTAAACTAAAAGGATTCTCCAATGGAGTCTTAGTGCTGATAACGGCAATTTTTTCTTTCTCATTCGAACTATCTGCGATTTGCTCTTGTTTATCAACATTGTGGGAAGTATTTGCTTGCGATTTTACAGTTTCAGGAAAGCTTTTTGGGACGTTTTCTGAATTCTACTCAGAGGAAAAGGGTGGCAAAGGCTGATGAACAGAAGGCTGCGTGTCTGTTATATCTTCTACAGTCAATTGTTTTGGGTTTGGGACAATCGTATCAGCTGGTTCTGTTATAACAACTCTGTTTTTGATCTTGTTGGGCTGTTTGCCTTCCTTTGTTTTACTAGGGTCAGATATGTCAATGGTCCTAGTTCTGAGTTTATATTGTTTGTGTACTTCATACACAGCAGTGTCATAACCCTGTTTAAAGTCGAAAGACTCACCAGTTTTAGTGTGAAATTGATTACAGTCATGCTCATCTTGGTCTTCTTGTGTCAGGAAAGTTTGATGTTCACCCTTTAGATCCATTAAGTTCATGTGAGTGTCCTCTATGGGTTCACCAGAAGTAGAACCTTTAACATAGTTATCTTGGAAAGGGGGCCTAATGTCATGGTCTGGGGCAGACCTGCCAGTAGTTGCGTTCTGTGTTTTCCTGAAATTTGGGTTTCTTATGGTATTGGACTGTTGTCCTTCCCAAGATGATTTTCTCTCTACATTTTCTACTCTTTCTCCCAGCCTTTGTAGGCCATTGATAATTGCGTCAAGTTTTTGATCAAAGGCTGAGGGTTCCTCTTTAAAGGTAGTTCTTCTTTCCATTCTAGCTCTGTTTCTCTTGGCAATTAAATTGGCTTCTACGGTCACGGTAACATTTTGTGCATCTGCAAGGGTCTGAGGAGCTCTTTCTTTTAACTGGTATGCCATATCAAGGTCAAAACCATTAGGGAATTTGTACAGGGCAAGGTCTGGGGGAGGTCTTAAATTCTGAGGTATTGCATTATAGACATTATTAAACCTTGCACAGTATTCCAAAATGGTTTCCTGAGGACCTCTTTTGATTGTATCATATTCGGCTAGTATGTGCAAGGGGTCTTTCTTTTTCTCCCATCTGTTGGTAAAGGATTGGTAAAGCTCATCTGGGATGGTTATGGAATTTGCAGCAAGTGATTTGAACCAAGTTCTCACATCACCTGTTAGACTCTGAACAAATATTCTCATCCTTACACTATCATCGTCTATCTCGTAGTTTTCAAAATAGTCTTGCATCTTTTTGGCATGCTGAATTGCTGTGAAAGGACCAGTGGAATCAAAGTATGTGATTTTCGATTGGTAATCTTGAGGTAAAGCCCCAGCATTAGCAGGTAATTGCAGGGGTGCATATCTATTAGCCATATTGGCCGGGATAACAGGGATGAATGGAACAAAAGGGATAACAGGGATAACGGGGATAACAGGAGTAACTGGAATGGTGGAAACAACAGTAGTGGTAGTAGTAGTATGTGCAACGAATGGGGGTGTGGAAGGAGTACTGTGAGAGGTGGATGATGAACAAGGGGAAACAGGGGTAGACCGGAATAAAACCTTTACAGGGGTCGGAATACAGCTAGGATGATCTGTTTCAGAACTCAAATCAACAAAATCTTCCTGTCTTCCTTGCTTCCTAAGGATTTTTGGGATTATGTTAGGGTTTTCAAAAACAGCTGGAGGATCTGGATCAGGGTTTGACCTTGTATATCGTGAATTTCTTTTGGGAGCCAGCTTCTGAACTTGTTTTTTGGGTAATTTTATAGGAATATTTTATTTAAACTAGCAAAGAACTGATCAAAATTTGGGACAGCTATTTGTAACTTAAAACTAGCATGAAGATTGACTAAAGTAGCATTTATTTACTTCTGTTAACGTACAACGAGAACAGTTTCAAAGGCTTCCTGGCTGACATTCAGGCTTCATCTGTAGTTTTAAGAGATAAACAACAAATTGGAAAGATTGATTTGTGGTCTCAGAGGAGCTCTCTTACCTTCTTCGTGAAATTATCTGAGGTAATTCCCCAGTGGAGTCGCCATTATGTTATCACTCGGGTTGTCCTTGAGCTCCAGAAAGGATACGGCCGAGGTAACCACAGACCAACTTTAGACTACAGGTTCTAGCCCACCTGCAGTCAGAGAGGGCTCTCTCTTTTGATTTAGCTTTGTTTGATAGTGGATTTTAGGCTAGCTAGTTAGTTCAAGGGGTTTTGTTTGTTTTGTTTTGTTTTGGCTGGAAAATTGATGTTTTCAGGTAAAGAGGTAGGTATAGCATAAGGGTTTCAAACCATTGGGCGTGGAGTCGAGGAGGGGGACTGCTGATGTGTATCTTTGGTCGCGGGACCGACAGATGGAGCAGGGTAGCTGCAAATGAAGCAATTTTCAAGGTTTAATGGATGAAATGAAAGTCAAGCAATGAGAGGCAGTTAAGAATCTCTCAATCAACTTAACAAAGGGAAGTAACAGGGCACTACCTAGGGGAAGTAAAGAATCCCTAGATAATTGGCCAACAGAGGGGAACCGGGGTAAACATGAGCCAGAAGGAATTCGTATTCATTACCAATTCATTCAGAGGAAAACATAAAGAAATAACAGAAATTGAGCATAGAGTGATTTAAACAAATTCTAAGCTATTCTTTCTTTCTGCTATTTAGATAGTGGTAAACAATAAACAGAGGTAAGATGCACTTATTGCTTCAGACTGCAGCACAAGAATTCCGTCTTCAGATCTTCAAAACATTCATTCACAACAAACAATTTGCTCTCCAAGCTTTCAGCAATCTTTGATTATAGAAACAGAATCAGGTATACAGTGCGAGTCTCTAGTGAAAATTCTCAATTGACCAACCCTTGAAACAATGTAGAGGGTGGTATTTATAGGGCAAAACTTTCTACAGGGTTCTTTATTACATCCTGACCTAACAGGTCATAAAAAATGATTTATTGACCTAACTCTATCTGAAATAAATGCATAAAAATAACTCAGGTTGCACTGGGGGCGGCCGTATCAAAACTGAATAAGTTATTTGTCCTCTGTGGCTTGGTGTAGTGTCTTCTGAAATAAATGCATATGGGTTTCTGCTTCCTTACTGTCCAGTGGCTTTGAATGCCTTAATTGTGATTTGAGGGCAGGGATGGGCTTCTGCTTATTGATTTGACTTTGTTGAGGGGCTCATTAATGTACAGGTGCTTCGAGGCCCTAAAAAATCTTTAGCTGATACTCTTTGGCTCTTCTTCTTCCTCTGATACTCTTTGACCATAAACTGGGCTGCTGCTGTGATGTGTTGTGCATTAAATTACCATTGAATAGCCGCTGTTCGGCTCCCTGTCTTCTTCAAACTGTCCTCGGGTCCTTTCTGAATGCTCTGTGAAGAAAACGGGTCATTTTTGCGCCTTTCGGGCTTCCTGGGGGATGCGTGATGAAAAGATTCCCTAAAGATTCCCCACTTTGGCCTAATTTATCCAGCGATGAGGCGCAAATCGCTCATCAAAAACTGCCTCAGAAACTGATTCCGGGGCTCCGGAGTGCGATTTTTGCTCCTTCGCGCCAAAAGTGCTGATGATGTCAGCATGACGTGTCCATGGTACGGCGGATGACGTGGCGGGTGATGTCAGCATGCTGATGTCAGCATGTATGGACGGTGACGTGGCAGGTACGGCAGGGGACACGGTGGCATGACACGTGGCAGGGGGCCACGCAGGCAGATGACTCGACATGTGACTGGGCGGGTGACGTGGGGCTTACGTCACAAGGGAAATGGCGGTAAGTGGTTTTGGGCGCACCGCCTTTAGGTAAGGGTGGTTTTGGAGGGAGGGGCTCCGCCACACCCGAGAGGCTGACGCGTGGCGGGAGTACGGCGGCAATACCGCCCATCTCCCGGACGTTAACCTTCGGGTTGTTCGGAGACGGGACGGCCCGCCAGCCATTGATCTGGGCACAGGACGATCGGACGGCTGGCGGCGACTATGAAGCGGCGGGGGTATATGGGCGGGAATATACAGGGAATATTCCTATTTTGATACGGCGCGGCGGTGGGTAAAAACTATGGTTTATGCGGGTTATGGGGGGTTAATAAGCGCGGGTTTAATGTTTTTATGTACAAGATTTAGGGTAAGGGGTTAAAGCATGGGTTTAATGCGTGCGGAATTAATGATTTATGCCCAAAACTTAGGATAAAAGCGAAAATGGGTTTTTTGAGGGTTTTAGAGCTAGGGGAGAGGTTGTTAGCATGACCAGGTGTCATCTAACCCCTGTTATGACTCGAATGGGCTAAAAACAGCCCCAGATGGACCATTTTTTCCCGGACTTATAAAAATATGGCTATATTGCCAGGGAGGGGATATTTACATAGGGGAGTTTATATACATAGTTTTAGTAGGGGAAGGGGAAAACTGATAGGGAGTTATATACTAAGGTTAGTGGTTAATATGGTGATGATGAGCAAGCGCTAAGGTAAGGGACCTTAGGCTAACTTTTTGGGAAAAGAATTTGAAAAGAAATGAAATCCTTGAGTGAAGCAGATCTTCACCAAGGCAATCTGATATGGAGAATGATGGAACTAAGAGGAATCAAGTAGATCTTGACCTCTTTGGGGAAATTAGTAAGTGACTTGGGGAATCATAAGAAGGGGAAATTAGTGATGTCCACCTTTGAGCATCCTGTGACTGGAAAACTGCCTGCACCGTGATCTGAAAAGATGAAACATTTTGAAACCAAAATTGATCATCAATTATCATTCTGCAACCTCAGAGCTACCTACCTAGCCTACTTTCCTAACATTTTTTCTTCTTTTTGGTGGGTACACTTAGACTTGCAGACCCAGATTTACAAATTTTTCTTTTGAATGTTTCCTATCTAAGTCTACACTTATTTCTGCCAAGGGCCCAGATTAAGCAGTTGGGTCCCTTTGATTCTCTACCTATCTACAAAATCTGCCAAGATTAAATTGTTTGGACAGATGGATTCTCTATATTCTAAAACAGGAAATTGAAACCTAGGGAGACCAAGATTAGACTGTTTGGACCTCCCTTAATTGAAACTCTCCAAAACTGGAACAACTCATCAAAATTGGAAACAGCAGTGGCATTTGAACAGCATACTTCATGTCACCTTATTTGGAAATATGGAACACTGCAGCCTGCAAAGTATGACATATTTGGCATGTAAAAATGTCAATCATGAAAAATGAAACACTGTTGCAACAGGAGGCTAACATGTTGAGATTGAAAATCTATTGTCTAAAGTTAGCGTTTCTAGAAGATTCAAGGAGCACAGAATTTTCATTGTTTGCGCAATTTATTTCATGATGAAGGAAGGTGAAAATTGATGTACTTCAATATTCAATAAAGACATAATTTTTGTGGCGCTTGTGTCCTAGATCCGCCCGAAATTGAATAAAGGGATCTTAGGAACACTGTGTGTATGCGTGTGCATAACTTGTGTCGATTTTGTAAAACGTTCTTTTTCTTATGCTTCAACAAAACAACTACATGCGCATAAGAAAAGTTTACATCTACAAGTCATCAATCAAGCTCCTGAAATTAAAGCTCCCATAATCAATTAAGTTCATAAGCACAAAGCGTCACATCTTTGACTTGATAAAAGCTGCTACAACATTTCACATTATGTAACCAAAGAAATCAAGTTAAGGATGCTACAAAATCAAGCATTTCAAGCCAAGACTACAAACAACATCATCAACACTTTTTGTATCACTTGCAATGTTTTAATTGAATTGTCCGGGTGCATTTTCAGTCGTAACTGACACCCTCATTTGATTTGTTATAGTGAATACATTAAGTCAAGTAAGTCTTCAACTGAGTCATCAATATTTAACTTGTCATTGGTATCTTAGGTGCATTTTCGATAGTATTCGACACCCTTTTTTTGATCAATCAAGAGTGTAAGTTCAAGCAAGTGCAAAACTCTCAACATCAAGGGAGCCTAAAACTGATTGAAGCAAGCATCAAGCAAGCATGAAAGCCAGAAAGTGTGAGTTCAAACAATCAATTGTTAAAACAAGTTCAAGCAAGTACAACAATCATCAACAAGCGAGCATGTCATTAAAAACAATCAAACAAACAAGTATTTCAAGTAAAAACAATCAAGCAAGCGAGCGTGTTCATAAAATAATCAAGCAAGCAATCATCATCAAACGAGTGTGACTTCTAACCTTCAAGTAAGCATCAAAACAAGCATGTTTCTATAGCAAGCGCACTAAGATCAAGTGAGCGTGTCAAGTAACCAAATCAAGTGCGACAGTTCAATGCACAACAAGCGACCCTGTGTAAAGTTCATTATAGCATTCACAAAGTTCCTTTCAAGCAAAGTGATTGTCATCAAGTGAGCGTCAATTCAACAATTCAAGCAAGTGTTTAAAACATCAACAATCAGAAAACCGTACAAGCGAGCCTATCATTTCAGTGATCAACTCAAGTGCACAATTTTCAAGCATGACTTCTACACCAAGTGAGCCTGCCTTCAAAGTAAGCAAGACAACATGGCAACACACATTTATTTGTCCCAAATTATTAACAATTTAATGTTATCATCAGCCAGTGACATGGTGAAGATTAGCAAAACCACCCTTGCTGACATTCAAGTTCATATTCAACATGCACATGAAATGATTGAGTTCCTTCAACTCGAGTCGCAACTGCAGAGAACAGAGTTGCAAGACAAGCATGTTGCTTCTAATTCTTTGACCAATACAGATATAGTTGTTCATTCGAACTCATTCATCCAACTAGCTTCAAGTGTTGAAGTTGTTCCAACACAACTTTCTTCCAAACCCATCATCAAGCCATGGGAAGAAATTCAAAGTAATTGAAATCGACTCGGCTTATGATATGTTGAAGATGACGACAAATTACATATCCCTGATTATTCAAAGCCCATTTAGTTCATCAGTGTCGGATTACTTGAACATATCACCTCAGCAAGTTCTCCGCAAGTTGTAGACAGACATCAATGCACACAAACTGAAAATGTAGACCAATGGCAATCCACACAAACTCAAGTTGCAGACAAACTGACATGTTCTCATTGTCAAAGAACTAGTCATCTGGGAGATCAGTGCTTTGATATCCATCCTTGTCACCATTGTGGCAAGCATAATCATTCCTCAGAGAAATGCTGCAAACAGGATAAACCTTCCAGATTAAAGATAAATTATTCATGGATTGATCCCTGGGAATGGTCATCCACAGCCAGAAGATTGTACAAGTTTTAAAATCAGATTCACTCACACATATTGTAGCCAACAGTCAAATGATGATGGTACTCTCGTGCAGTTGAACGGGGGAGTACAATAGTAAAACTCTTCTACACCTGAAGGGGGGGAGTTCAGATATCAAATGCAGATGATTGTCTCTCCTTTCAGCTGACAAAGGGGGTAAAATGTCAATGTAATTGACAAGTGGTTTTTAGACTAAAAGTCTCGACAACATCAGCGAAGTAGGCATTGAGCATCAACAAAATTGCCAGTGGGCAGTCGACAAAAAAGTATCAGTGAGCAAATTTCATCATAGCAAAAGCAACATTGAGTTGTTTTTTGACATCTTCAGCCAGTGGGCGTTCATCAAATTGTGTCAATGGACACCAAATGCTATTTTCAAGCAAAGGAAAGTTAGATCCTTTTGCAACTTGGCACATGATGGAGTTGTCAAGCGACATATAGAGATGAATCAGACATGCAGCTGATTCATGTTCTCTTCAGATTTGAGTTTTTTTCAGCATCTATATTTAGTGTTTTTTTAGGCAAATGATTTTTGAGGATCGACTTGAGAACTTGGAAGATGGTTCCTTGTTCGTTTTGGATTTATCATTGAGGGGGGGAATGTTAGCCTCACTCTCTTAATAACCAATTAATAAATCCAAAAATTAAATTAAATTAATAAAATCATGAGAATTCCTCAAACTAAGGATTCTAGTTTGGATGAGAGATTCTCTCCAACAAGCTCTCCTAAATTAGTGTGTAAGTTGAGAAATTGTCTCAACCAAGTGAGTCTAAGATAGACACACTATCTTATGACCACTTGCTCATGTATTTAAATGTATTATTAAATTATTTGAAAAAGAGTGAATTACATGAGCATGAGAGACCATATGATGGCTCTCTACCTTTTCCGCCAATTTGTCTTTTGTGTGTTGCTGGTTTGATTATTGTGTGTTAATTTGTTGTGTGTGTTTAATATGGTTGAGTTATTAATCTTCAAAAAACAGAGTATGGAGGCACCTATTTTTCCATCTCCATCACAACTTCATCTCCTCCACCATTTCCATTGCCACTTATCATCTCATTCATCATTTCATCCTACCATATCTATTTTTTTCCTCAATTTGTATCGCTCTCAAAATCAAAATCTATGGCAGTAAAAAAGGAATGGTGTTGCTCCACAAGAACCAACACCCTCAAATATTCACACAATGTTACTCCACAAAAACCAACCCTGCCCAAAGCCACGATGCCATAAAATATATAAATGGGAAAAGTACTTGTTTGCATGAGGACATGCAAACCCTCAAGCGTGGGGGTATGTTGGGCCTCGAATATGCCCATTTTTCTATCATACAAAACCATTATTCATAACATAAATTCATATATGTTTGCACTCATTCCATACCATAATTCCCCAACTTCTTGCCAAATCACATCTTACACCTTGTGGTTGATTATCATTAGTTTTCTTCAATTTTATATGATTAAAGATTATTTTGTCATGATTTTCCAATGGTAGTTTTGCTAAGTTAATTTGTTGCAGGGTTCCATCGCTGAAATTCTTCACAAGTCAGTTAAACTAGTTACTACAAGGTTGAGTACATAATGAAATTGTTGTAGGTGAAAATATTAATTTTGTGATCAAATGGTAAATAATATCAACATTCTGATACTTTCATCATGCTCAAAATACCCTCTTTCATATAACCCAGAAATTATTCAGACAAATTCATCACCAAAAGGAAGTTAAGGTCAAAACAATTCTTAAGTATAGAATTGTTGAATGTGAACAGTTTCGGTTCTGAACGGTTTTGGTTCTGAACGGGTCAACCATGTGGAGGACAACGATTTGAATAAATCACTTTATGCTCAAACAAGGAACAATTTTGTTACAAGACAATGCAAGCCAGCCTAATTTAATTTAGGATCCTTCATGAAGATGCATAGCCGATTCAAAGTAATCTGAAATGCCCAGATTGGTTACAGTTGTTGAAGTTGCCATAGTTAGAAATATGTCGATTAAGTCTGCATTTTATAGTTTCCTTTAAAAGGTTTATGTAATTGAACTCAAGGAGGAGGATGTAATGTTCTGTTGTTATTAATGTTACAGACTCTGTTTCAAAGGATTTAAGACAATGTAGGATTGTTCTTAAGCTCTAAATCAAATCAATTTCGGCATGTCTTACTATGAGTCATAACGTTTATGTTTTGATCTCCATTTTATTGCAGCAGATTAGCTTTCTCTAGGTGTGGGAGGGCCCACCACAATTGGAACGGAGCCCAATAGCTAGTATAGATTAGGAAATCGTGTGATTTTGCAGAGTTAGTTTCCATTGATCTGAATTTCACAAAGTGTTTGAATATTTGCCATTTGATCTTGCAACTAAGCCTTGGATTGATTCATAGATATTTAGTAATTGCTTGTATCAGTAATTGATTGCTCCATGGTATTATAAATCATTATTATTCAAACCTGCTCTTGCATAATCATTTAAAAACCATACTCTGTTATTTTCATGGACAAATGGACATGAATGCATCGAGATTATGTATTTAAGAGTGTCACTGTTATGGAAAGGATTTAAAGTTAAAACAATTTTTTGAATATGCATGTGTTGTGTCCTATAGATTAACCTTTGAGTGGGGTGTTTCTCATGTAGATTTGAAGTCTGAACAATTGTTTCATACCTGAGTTTTGTAGTAAGGCCTTTGAGTTTGATTAGAATAGTTTTGTTTTCCATTAGATACAGTTTGAATTGGTAGTTACAACATTTGATTTCAATTAGGAGTAGTCGAGGTTTGAATTGGTATTATAATTGAAGTAATTTAGTCTTCAATTGGTCATTGTAGCAATTTAAATCAGAGTAATTTAGTTTTCAATTGAACATAACTTAAATTGGTAGTACAGTATTTCAAATTCAATTAGAATAATCCTATTTCCCACTAGGTACAATTTGAATTTCTATTTCAAACAGAAAGAGTGTTTTCATTGTGGTAGTTTGATTTTCATTAAGGGTGAATATTTTTCATTTCAATTGGGCATTTCATGAGAGTTATTTGTGAGACCCGGGATTTAGATTTAGCGTGGATGATTTTAGAATAGGATTCTCTGTGTTCGATTAGCATCAAGTGTGTTAAATGAATTCGTCTTTCATTAAGAATAGTTTTAATTATGTAATTAGCTTCTGAGAATTTCATAGTTAACATGTCAGTGTGGTTTCATTGTAGTTAAATTTTACTTGCATTAAAATTAAGTTTGATTGATTTAGATTGAGATTTAAATTGTTTATTTGCATTCTCTACTTAATTCAGAAATAGGAATTTGATGTTAGTTTAGGTTAGATGCATTGATCCTGCATTACTTGCGCTTGCGCCGCTAAGTCTTACGACCCCAGATTGATAATTTAATGTTGGAATTATTACACATATAATTTCACCAACTGTGTCACCCCAAGAGTTCACCTTTGCATGCATTTTCGTACTATATGGGAAAACTCCACAGGGAATGCAAGACATGGGCCCCACCACATGATTCCTTCTTCCAATCAATGTTCTATCCAATAGAGTGGTATCCAACCACATTTACCTGACAATTAGTTTAGGTGCTCCGTCAAAGGCTTCATTGTGTTTGGCAAAAGCACCAAACTTGTACCAATCTGACCCTTCACCAATTTTAGGGCTGCAACTTTGAATTTTGGGGGTATTGATATTTGAATGGAAATAACTTATGATCCAGGAGGCCATTTTCTAACTTCCATATACCACTAGAAATATATTTTAGAGATCTATCCAACTAAGTAGGTTAAAAGAGCTACTGAGATGATCTTCCATAGCAGAAATGACTACAAATTATTTGCTCCTTTACCATCTTTATCAATACCTTTGACACACTCATCAATCTTCCTATGACACCAATGATCATGGCTACTCAAAGTGGACTCTTTTGACATAATATAATGAAAAAACCTTTGTCAATACTTTCCTTACATTCATCCAATTCCAACAACACCTTTGACATCAATATAAATGCTTGACATCAATGACACCTTTGATATCAATACTTGACATCAATGATAACATACTCTAACATTCTCCCCCTTTTTCATTGATGGAAACACCATAAGCACAAGCATAAAAGCAAAGTATATATCCCTTACTTCTATGTACTTCTCCCCTTAGGAGTTCTACTCCTTTGGTGTACCTCTCCCCCTTTGACCTCAATGGAAAATAAACTATTGTGCCCCTCCTCCTACAAACAACTCCCCCTTGTATTGTTGATCATGTGGACCTGTCAACTTTTTCTTCTTATGATGAAAACTTCATGTATCTTTGATCTAATCTATGAATCTTCCTTTCTATCCTTTGGTGAAGATTGGGTTGAAAGGAGAGTGCGTAATCATTCCCAATATTTGCCTCAAGTAGTTAAGAGGGATAACTTGCTCAAACAGCTCATACATGTACAAATGAGACATAAGAAAAATCATGCTTGTTGGTATAAGTCTTAGCTAGGCTTACGTTCATGTTTTTGCTTCTCTTTTGTGGACCCATGCACCTAACCTCTGTTGAGAAATCAATGCATGTAGGAATTAAGGTTTGATTCCTCTTTTCTTGATAATTACTTGTGATTTATATTGGCTTGTTTTTCTTCCTTAATATGTTATATTTCATCAATAAATTACCAAATTAAAATGTATGAAGATCACGAGAACAAGGAACACAAGATATAAGTACTCAGCTAGGGAAAAACTCCTATCTAGGGAAAACCCAGTCCAACTCTTACACTAATAGATTCAAATGAAAATGAGACAATCCAAGACCCTTTTCACCCTGAAACAAACTCCCTCCAATCACTAAATCAACCCTTCCCTCAAGTAAATGATCTCTGACAAATCCTCTAAGTGTCAACTCCCAAAATACAACATTAATATAGAATTTGGCCTCTCATCTACAAAATTTTAGACTTGCAACTACTTTAGAATTTAGGCCATAGCTACTCATCCAGAAAACCTAGAAGACTTCACACGTGTGAGAGAGAGATGCCCAAGAACTTCAATTTTGTCTTTCCCATCTTCTTTCTTCCTTATCCTTGCTCGTCGCTCTTCTTTTCTAGCCTTTGAGTTGTAGATCAAACTTCTGAGTGAGATGATGCCAAATAGGTTGAATTGCACTTCTATTTATATTGCTTTTGTTGGGTCTAAAATCCCTAATCTAGGTCAACTTCATCATGATAGGGTCAACTTGGTGTGGAGATGACAAGTGACATTTTTAACTCAAAAATAATTATTTTTACTGGATACAAAATCCCAAGAAGGGTCTAATAATTGTGACAATAACTCTTTTGAGTCTTGAAAAAATATAGAAGCCTTCAATGGAGGCTCTGACCTAGAAAATAAATGAAATAGAATGAAACCCATGCTTAAAAAATATTTATCTTTCATAATAAAAAGATATATTACATCACTACTCAAATACAATTTTGAGGACCGACACTAGTTACATTCTTCAACACTCCCTCTTAACTAGGGAGGTATTCATAATTACATATATATATAGGTACATGGAAGATCTCAAAATGATATGATCTATGAAGAGTCACAAAAAAATAGTGCTACAAATTAGATACCTAACCAGGGTAACTAACTAGGTGGGACTAAGGTGTGTTCCAAGCTTTAGCCACTCTAGGTACTACCATGATTCATCTCTAACACAAACCTATGGAATTAAGATCTAGGTGTGTATCCAAGGTTGGAGCTCCAAAATCAATGCCACCCTCCCTAATTTGGGATCTAGACATCATCACAGGCCGACTAGATGTCCTCCCAAGCATCTTGTCACCCCAAGATTCTTCATCTCTCCTTATCAACTAAATCAGATATATCCACCAGTCCAAGCATGCTTCAAATGTTCAACCTTCTTACAAAGAGATCCTGCACAATCACAACCCCAATTAGCAATAAAATTTCTCTCTCTCTCTCTCTCTCTCTCTCTCTCTCTCTATATATATATATATATATATATATATATATATATATATATCTATATATATATACAATTATAATTATAATTTAACTCAAACCTTCGGGGTTCTCAAATATACTGATGTTGATTAGGTCATCATCATATTATCCAAACACATATTCGTCGAAAGATTTCTTCTTTAACTTCTATAGTAGCATGAAACTTAGCTTTAGCACTTCTTCAATAATATCCAAGTATGTTCATTCACAAATATCTACCTATAATGCTTCAATCATGATTTTTATTATTTCTTCTTTATTATGCCCCTTCTCAAATAGGGAGATATACACTTTCTTTTATCCAATCTCCCTCTCAACTTAGGTAGATCAATAAGATTGGAGAAACTTCAAACTTTCAAAATTTCATTTTGGGAACATCATTCTTTCTCATGCCAACAAGGTCATATATGCATCTTTTATATCATCATCACTCATATAGCTCCTTTTATTTTATCATGCTCCTCATTATCATCAAGTTATCTTTAAATATGAACAGCTCCAACATCTTAAAGATTATGTACCTATAATTATTTAACAACAAGTACAACCAGGTACAAATATATATAAGCATAAAGTTAATTATATAAGAAAGAAGAAGGATACTGAGGTGGAGGAATTGCTTGGATGGTCAAAAGTGGCAGGAATACGAGATTAAAAAAAAAAAAAAAAACTTGCAGTAGGAGTGTTTGAATCATATTTTTGATGGTGGAAATGGATTCAACATCCTAAAAAACCTTTGGGGCACCCAAAATCTTGAAGTTTGACAAATATAAACTAGATTTACAAAAATCCTTGCCAGATTTTATCAAAATCTTGCCTTAATTTCCATGATTTTAAGGGAAAAAAGCAGTTTTTTTAGACTACGACTATAAAAAAAAAAAGGATTGGAAAGTTATCATAATGGGAGAATTTAATACTTTGAATGAGAAAAAAAAACTTTATACATGTAAAACCTAAATCTAGTTATGTTCATAACCAACAAGGGTTGCATCTTTTATATTTCGAACTTCAACAAATTTGTTGGGGTTTTGTCACAAACCCTATATTCCATCATTGATAAATAAAGCATTTAGATATCAACAACTAAATCAAGTTAGCAATCCAATCATAGCATATTTAATAATATGCTATATAATTTCATGTCAAACTTTACTAAGATTTTGTTACAATCCCTAAATTTCATCAAACTAGAACATGAATAATAATAAAGTTATCATATCTAGGGATTCATTATCATATCCTTATATCAATATTTTACTAATATTTGTTGTAAACCCTAGATGCAAACATGAAATTCCAACAATTTTTACCAGACTAGGGTTTCAATTATGCAAAAGCTTATGCACCAAGGGATTCATTCCTAGAATCTTATATTAACTTTAGCAAGGGTTTTTGTAATAAATTTAATTCATCAAATCTTAAATATCTATGGTTTTATCATAAAACCCACACACCAATAACAAACCCTTAAAGGATAGGGTTTTACCATAACATTACCAAAACCCTAAATATCAAGAGAGTAAGATTTCATCATGAATTCTTGACTTTATCAACAAACCCTAAGTGGACTAGAGTTTCATCATTATTGTCAACATACCTTAAAAGGGTAGGATTTCACAATGAACCCTAAAGGTTAGGGTTTTATTAAAGTAGACAAGAGATAGACAATATGACAAGGGTGGATTGAATCTAAATGTTAATCACCCTAAACAAGAATCTTAACGATTCAACACCCTAGACATAAGAGAGTTAGTAATATAAAGCATAGTTCAAAATTAATGTACCTTATAATGAAGAGGATTAGCTATAAATCTTGTGGTATTGAGAATACATGGAGTTGCTCCTTTGAAAAATCATGTAAGGTTTCCTATTGAAGGACTCCCTCTGAAACTTCGTACAAATCTTATTTTTAAGACTCTTTATGAATTCAATCTTTACTCTTTAGAATATACCTGTAACTTTAGTTCTTCCAAGGAGACGATAATAATCGAGTAATAAATAAAAAAGATAAATATATATAGGAAGTCAAAAATAATACTTTTTTTTTTTTTCTAAGCAACATTACCTACTTTGTATTAATATTTACAGCGGAAATTTACATACGATTTTCTTGCTGCTCATGTGGCTCCATGGCAGCTGTGACATATTCCCAAAACCCATTACATTTCTGTGAAACCCACCACCTGAAGGTAGCAAGACATCTCCCTACAAACCGCCAACAAAAAGACACAAAACATCTCTGTGAAACCCACGCAGGGGCAGAGTTTGTCAAATGGATACAGGGCCTGTGATGATGGCCCAAGCCAAAAAAACTCCATTCCATAACGGAAAAGAAACCAAGAGACAGCAGTTGATACATACGACCCAGAACCACCATTGAACAGAAAAAAACTAGAAAGACTAAAGACAACAAGAGAGATAACAGAACCGACCACGATCCCACACGCGTCCAGGCATCATGCATGAGAGCCACCTGGGCTTAGCCTTCTTTCGCGTCGTCCCCTGGCTCGTCCTCGGGATTAGCTTCACGAATCCAAGCCCAGCCATGTCCTTCTGGTAGGCTGTCCAAGAAGGCCGGCAATTCAGGTTCGATCTCCCGCAGTGCCGCTTCCCTCGAGCTTGAGGCCTCCCCCAAAGGCCTCTTACCTTTGTCCACAACCCGACATTCTTCCGCCAGAGCCTGAGGCAGACTTCCCTCTTGCACCAGGGGAATTCCTTCTTCGTTATCCAAGGGATTCTCCATTGGAGGTGGCCGAGGCAAGCCATCTTCATTCTCGTCCGGGATCCTGGTAAACAACACTGAAATATGGGCATTGATGCCCAAATTTTCTCTGGTATTGCGCAATGTGAAGATGACAGAGCCGAATGCAGGTAGGCTTGGCTCGCCATTGCTGGACCCTCCAGCTTCCACAAATTGGCTAGCCTGCACCTGAGGAGCTCCCGCACGTCGATAACAGTAAACACAGCAGCAATGGTGGTGTAGATCAGCTGCAGGCCCGCGAGAGGATCTGGCTCGCCCTGAGCCTCTACCTCGACGACATGGCATTCGCTCCCGCACCATTCTTCCAGATTCCTCTTCCTCAGACGAAGCTTCCTTCCAATTCGGCTTTCGATGGCAGACAAAAGACTGTAAGCATGAACCAAGGAGGACCAGCAGTCGGCCAGCCTCCCCCAATTCCACAATGACTCCAGAATTCTCAGAACGCAGAGCAAGAACACCATCGCTGTGGGTTTCATCTGCTCCCAAATCGACATTCTTAACGACCCCTTCATTCCTTCGATTTGTCCCCGCATTGAATGCGGCCATCCTCCTCTGCTGTGGTTCCTGCGCCTTCATAAAGGCTAGTGTGCTGCATTGCTGGTCGATGGGAGGTGGCGGCGAGGAGCCTTAAAGCCCTCCGTCCATCGCGTGTCTTATCGGCCGTGGCAAGTGGCCTTACCTGGTCATGCGAGGTGGCACCCGCATCCGGGACTGCAGCCTCCTCTTGGATTAAGCTTTCACACTCCTGGAGCTGCTGCCTGTTGGTTATGATGTTTGTGTTGCCTGAGATTAGTGGGGTGCTGGTCTCAACCCCAATATTGGCCAGGAGATCTGCAACTTTGTTTCCTTCCCGTCGAGTGTGTTTGAAGGAAATAGCCCTTGCATTATCAATCCTGTGCGCTATTTCATTTAATCTTGCCTCAAGTCTCCAGCTGGGAGCTATTTTCCTTGCTTGTGAACCATTATGTATACGAGTTACCATGTTAATGAGTATTTGAGAGTCCCCTTCAACAATTAAGGGTTGGAGATTAAGGTTCCAGGCAATTTGAAGGCCCTGCCAGAGCCCCTCCAACTCTGCTGAATTGTTGGTGTCCCATCCAATGCTTCCTAGGTAGATTTGAAGGGGAGTGCCCTCATGGTTTCTGATAATGCCTCCAAACCCTGCAGCCCCTGGGTTGCCTTTAGAGGCCCCATCAAAGTTTAACTTGAATGAGTTTTCAGGGGGAGCAGTCCAGTGACAATCTTTTCTAATGCTGCTGCTATTGGGGAGGTTGCTTTTTTGGGTATCTTGAGGTATCTGCAGCTGCCAATTTCTTAGAATATTCTGCTCACTGTCCTCAGTTGGCCTATCTTCTTTGGTCCAACTTTGGAGCACCATTGTTTCTTGAATGTTTCCTTGAATCTTGCTCCATATTACCTCTAGCGGCGATTTTTTGTTCTTGAAGATACGCTGATTTCGTTCCTTCCAAATATTCCAAAGAACAATCCCTGGGATTATACTCCATAGATGATTGAGAAGTGAGCTTTTGTATGGTTGCCTGGGCCATAGCCTTAAGGAATTGATGATGTCGTCCTCCTTGATGCCTTGTCTTTGACATCTGAATCTGACCCTGTTCCAGAGAAGCTTGGCTAAGGGGCAAGAATTCAGTAGATGCTGGAGGGTTTCCTCATCCTGAAGACAGTTGTGACAGATCGAGGGGCCATGGAAGTTTCTCTGTCTGAGTTTATCCCAGGTGAGAATCTTTTTGTGTCCGATCAGCCAGAGAAAATAGGAGATTTTTGGCCAAGGACCAAGTTCCCAAATTTTTTTCCATAGAGGGTCGGGGTTAGCTGCGAAGTTACAAAGAGTTTTGTAGGCTTCTGCAGTGGTATAGGTTCCTTTAGGCAGGTATCCCCATCGGAGAATGTCCTCGCCATTGTTCTGTCTTATTCTTCTTTTCCGTAACTCAATATCCATCTCCTTATGCATCCTATCCTCATCGCTGTTAAGGATTTGGCTGCTTGCTTTCCATTTTCTGAAGCCTTCTTCGAGCTCTGGTTGCCAGTAAGATTGGACCTTTTCCTGTTGTTGTTCCTGCCTCTTCGGTATCATTGTGGGGTGGAGAATGTTCGTAAGTCTTGGCATTTGATTCCAGGCGTCCATCCAGAATCTTGCACTACAACCATTTCTGATTTCCCAGAAGCTATGCTGTTGTATAATGTGATGGTGTTGCTTTGCAGCATTCCATATCAAAGAGCCTTTTTCAGTGGGAGTGAATCTTATGAGTTCCTCTTGGGGTCTGTTGTCTGCATACTTCGCTGTCCATATCGTTCCCCAAGGTTTGTCTGGGTTGGTGAGCCACTGCCACCAGATCTTGGCATTCATGATGGCGTTACTGTGTTCAGGGTCTCTTAGCCCAATTCCTCCTTTGTCCCTGGGCATGCAGACTTTTGTCCATCTGACCAAGGCCCATTTTCGATTGGTGGCCGAGCTGCTCCATAGGAAGTTTCGCTGCATGTTCCTGAGACTTTTCAAGACCCATTTTGGTGCAGCCATAGAAGAAAACAAGTAAAGAGGCATAGCTTGCAAAATCGATTTGATGAGTATCATTCGACTGGCTAGATTAAGTGACCTGTGAGTCCAGAGGTTGAGGCGATTTTCTATTTTGTCCAGAAGGGTGCGCCAGGCAGAGTGCTTGATAGCTGAAGCAGTGAGGGGGGCACCTAAGTACTTGGAGGGAAGAGACGCAGAGGAGAAGCCTAAAATGCGGGAGACAGCAGATTTGACAGACGGGGGAGTATGAAAAAAGAAAATTTGCGATTTGGAGCAGTTGATAGTCATGCCAGACGCCAGAGAGAAGTCCTGGAGGAGACCTTTGAGTCTACGGGCTTCTTGAGCCGAGGGGTACCCAAACAGCATTGTATCATCAACGAATTGCTGATGGGAGAGGGCAGGGGAGTTATGCACAGAGATACCTTTAATTTGCCGCAAGCAAAGAGCTTGCTTGATGTGCCTTCCCAGCCCTTTGGCCATCAAAACGAAAAGAAAGGGGGAGAGGGGGTCTCCTTGCCGGATGCCCCTGGAGGGATTGAACGAGCGGGATGGAAAGCCGTTGACCAAGATGGAGAAATGAGTGGAGTTAATCATGTTCAGGATCCATCGAATCCAAGAAGGACAAAAACCAAAGGCTTTAAGCATATGATGGATATAGTTCCAGTTCAGTTTGTCAAATGCTTTTGAAAGATCTAGCTTGAGAAGCATACCTGCTTGCTTAGAGTTCTTGAGAGAGTGGATGATTTCGTGAGAGAGCAGGATACCGTCCATTATGTGTCGCCCCTCCACATAGCCAGATTGCTCCTTGGATATTAGTGCTGGCAAAAGCGGTTTGAGCCGATTAGCTATGACCTTTGAAATTACTTTGTAAATGACATTGCATAATGCAATGGGACGGAATTTATCTGGAGTGATGGAATCTGCCTCCTTGGGAATGAGAGCGATGAAGGTAGCGTTGAGAGAGGGAAGAAGCCATCGTGTTGCTCTGGATTCTTCTACTATCTGCCAGACTTCCTCTTTTAGCATATCCCAGAAGGCATGAAAGAATGTAGTTGTGAACCCATCGGGACCAGGAGCTTTGCCCTCTTTAAGTTGCTTCATGGCATCATCCACTTCCTCTATGCTGATGGGGCGCATTAAGAGTTCATTTTGTTCCTCTGTAATAATTTTTGGAATATTGCTGGTAATTTTGTTTATGGCATGTTGCCTGTCTTCTCCCTGCTCTTGATGAACTTGTTGGAAGTGATTGAGGAGCTCGGCTTCAATCCCTTCATGCGTTTCTACCTTGTCTCCTGCTTGATTTTGAATGAAGGGGATGTTATTGTTCATTCTCCTTTGTATTGTTGTTCTATGAAAGAATTTAGTGTTGCGCTCCCCCTCCTTCAACCATCGAACCCTTGATTTTTGCTTCCAATAGATTTCTTCCTGCTTCCCTCTTTCGTCCAATAAGTTGTGAATGTGGCATTCCTTCTCCAGTGTTTCTTCCGTGTGCCCCTGCGTGATGATCTGCTGATGAAGGTTTTCCAGGTCCTGTATGAGATTTTTCTTCTCCTCGAAAATGTTGCCAAAGGTTTCTTTATTCCATCGTTTCAGATGGCTCTTGAGAAATGTTAATTTCTTCTGAAATTGGTACATTCTCGCTCCTTCTGGGGGGATGAATGAGGTCCAGATGTTCTTAACAAACTCTTTGAATTTGGGATGAGTGAGCCAGAATCCTTCGAACCTGAAAGGTTTTCTGGTTATGTTGCCGGGTCTTTGCCATTGAAGAGCTATTGGCCAATGGTCTGATCCGGCTAGAATGGATGCGGTGAAATCCCCTCCTATGTGAACCGCATTGTCCGAGAGGAGGAAGCGATCCAGCTTGGAGGCGATTTGATGCTTGCCTGCCCTGCGATTGCTCCAGGTAAAGGTACCATTGCAGAACGGCATATCAATAAGGGAAGCCGAGTTTATGAATTCTTTGAATCGATCAACCTTAGGCTCCAATCTGCTTCTTCCTCCCAGCTTTTCTTCTGATTTCGTAATCATATTGAAATCCCCAGCAGCGATCCATAGTGGGAATTTCCTACTATTGCTGAGGACTTCGATAGTGTCCAAAAGCTCTACCTTGCTGCTAGTGTCTTGCGGGAAGTAGACATTTGACAAATTGCCATGAATGTTTGTCCCCAGAATGTGGAAGGTGGCCTGTATCAGATGATGCGCCGCGTGAAAATCGGTAAGGAAGACCGCTTGAGTGTTCCAAGCTATAGCCAAACCTCTTGAGGCTCCACAAGCATCGACCGCCACTGTTCTACATCCTGGCCAGGCTTTTAAAAAGAAGCTGTCTAACATAGAGCTGTTGCATTTAGTCTCCTGGAGAAAGCAAATTTGGGGCTTTTCCTTCTTTATCATGTTTCTCAACATCCTGAGTTTTCCGGGGCTGTTAAGCCCTCTTATATTCCAGGATACTAGCTTCATGTTTAACTACTAGCAGAGGGCTTGAAATACTTAGTCAATTTGGCGTATCTGCCAGAATCGACTAAGATTTTCCCAATCTCCATCGTCCTTTGCAAATCTGTCTTTCGGCCCCTTTTTTTTGAGTCCTTGTGGCGCTGGGTGCCGTCCCATTGGCTGCCTGGCTGAATTCCTAGTTGGTTTTGGTAGTAGGCGCGTGAGATAACCAGTTCGAGTTTGTCAAGTTGAAACTCGGGGATGGCATCATATGCTTTCCTTCTGCATGCAGCCTCCATTTCTAAGAGATCTAGACCATGCAGGTCTATGCTTTCCGGTTCCTCGTCCATTATCTGCACTTGATTGTTGTCTTCATTGCCAGAGTCAAGATTCTGGGAAATGTCATTTTTGTCATCCACCTCCATATTATTGAGTTTATCGGCTGAGCTGGTCAGATCCTTTTGCAGAATGATGGGGCGAGAGAGGGGGGCGGAGGATTTGGGAGGGGAGAAGGAAGAAAGGGGAGGGGAGGAGGAGGAGGGAAGATCAGGTGCGGCTTCCTTGCTTAAGGGGGGGTCTTCAGAGGATTGACCAAGAATGTCGAAGCTGTTCTTGGTTACTGGGCCATGCGGCTTGCGGGGCTGGGGTTTGTGACCATTGGAGGGCTTTTTGTGCGCACGCTTCCTGCTGGAGACTTTGGTGAATCCATCCTGAGCAGGGGAGCCTGAGGGATCAGGAGGATTAGATTGAATATTCAGAGGGCAATCCCTGAAAAGATGACCTAGGGCATGACATTTTCTACATCGGAACGGAACATGCTCGTAGTCGAGAGGCTGAATCCACTCTTCATCACGATGGGCAAGCTCAACTGACTCAGGGAGAGGTTCATTAAGGTGAATGAAAACACAAATCCGGGCGTAGGAGGTATACTTACGAGACAGGGTTTCTTCGGCTACTTTGATGAAATCGCCGATCCCATTGCCAATCTTTTTGAGGAGCTCCTCCCCCCAGTATTCGTCCGGAAGCGAATACAGCCTAATCCAAACAGGAGCCCATGATAGGTCTTCTTTGTCCGGGTTAAATTTGGGGATCCAGTCGCGTAGATATAACCCAGCCGAGTTGAAAGAATAGGGTCCTCCTACTAGGATCCTGTGTTTATCCTCCGGACAGTAGAATATAGCGGTGAAGAATCCTTTCGGCCCTAATTGTAGCGTAACATCCCCTTTGGGTTTCCATTTAGCAGCTATCCAGCCTTTTAGGGCCCTTTCAGTTGGCCAGAAACCGATGAACTTGCCAATGAGGGCATGGTCCTTCATGTACTGTATTCTATCATCGATCTTGTCTCCAGGCAACTCGATCCTTGGTCTGATCTTGGCCGCTGGTCTGCAGGTGCTAGAGATGATTTGCGGCTGTTCTCTAGGCATTTCAATTTCTTCTTGCGGTGTGCCATCTCCTTCTTTGCGGTTACTGTCATTGTTGAGGTCAGTTTGAGGGATTTTTCCCCTGTTCAGGATTTCTTCGTTTACGGATCCAAAGATCACTTGGTGCTCAGAATCTGACTGCGGTGGGGAGGGCTCCGACGCCCCCCCCTGGGGATGATCCATCCTTGGCACGAATGCGCTGCAGGACGGGGCACTACATCTTACTCAGTGTCTGAGCAGGAGTTTTCTTCACTGTTGTCGGCGCTGTATGCAGGTGTTCGCAGAACCCTAGCAGAGCCCGTGACCATCAACATACCGTCAAAAATAATACTTAACCTTTTTGAGAATATATAATTTTTTTTTCTTGAAGGACTCCTTTCTTGCATAAGATCAATATTTCTATATGGACCTGCAACATTTTCTTGAAAAGTACTATGAAATGAATACAAGTACAAATGCATGGTTATAAACTAAATATTTCTAGAGAAAACCCTAAGTCATCTTTCAATATATTAATTATGGGGTTTCCAAAATACTAGCTAGGGTTTTCTAGAACTTATATGACAAATACATTCAATAACACAAATAACTACAAATTATAAAATCAATAAAGAAATTTCAAAGTCAAATTTAAGTTAGACCCTGTATAATCAAGAATGATTATACCTCAAAGAATACTTACCTTAAGATATGAGTTCCTTGTTTCTTTCAAGAATTCTTACTTTAGGAGATGTCGAGATTAGGGGCTGCCTTCTAGGAGAAACTATTATTAATGCCAAATGGTACCAATTGAAGCTCCCTAGTCAATGTAGTACATTACTTGTTAGTGAACAATAGTTCTTATCAAAATGTTATAAATTGTAGGAGAAAGGGAATGCTATATATATATATATATATATATATATATAGATATATCATAATTTTCTAAAGATGACTACAACCCTTTAGTTGCCTGTAATCTCCTTCAAATGATCTAAATATTGCTTCTGTTTAGTTCAATCTTTGTTCCTTTTATAATTAGACCCATTTTTGCTAGATATTAGGACTATCTTTAGTCCATGAAACATACTTTGATGCTTCAGAATTAGGTCACCCTTTAAGATGACACACGACTTCGATTTTTCTTAAATGATACTTGGCCTTCCCTTATTTGTATGCACAACTCTTTGGCTCCTTACCTTCGACTTCTTGAGATTATTATACTTATGCTCAGAACTCGATAAGTGATTGTAGCTTTTTCTAGACTTCTCTTCTTCAAGTGATTGTACCTTCTCTTCAAACTAGGAATACAAGGCTTCTAATAAATTTGGTCCTCACTACGTAAACTTTATGCAAGTTTGAGAAGGTTTTATCTAGTTCACAATGTGACACTTTACTTCTTGAATTGACCATCCATAGACTAGAGAATTTTATTGGATCTCTGAAATGACTTAAATTTCAGATTTTAATGGAGATTTCAAGCCTTAATTATTATTCTCAAGACTTCACTCCTTATTCCAAAGGACTCGGCTTTTATGAGACTAGAGGTCTAGTCATTTTAATTTACAAGTGAGGCAATTTGGTTCTTCAATATTTGGATCTCTTGGACTGTAGCCCTAATTGCACAGTTAGGTTCCAAGAAGTGTAATTTGTTCCTCCTTTTAATCAACTCGACCTTAGAAACCCTTGTCCTTTGCACATACAATTGATCGTCAATTGCCTTATTGACTGACCTCGACTTTGATACCATGTTGAGAAATCAATGCATTTAGGAAAATGGGTTTGATTCTTCTTATCTTGATAATTACTTGTGATTTATGTTGGCATCCTTTTCTTCTTTAATATGTTATCTTTCATCAAGAAATTACCAAATTAAAATTTATGGAGATAACGAGAACAAGGAACAAAAGATATAGGCACGCAACTAGGGAGAAACCTTTATCTAGGGGAAAACCCAGTCCAACTCTTCCACTAGTAGATTCAAATCAAAATGAGTCAATATAAGACCTTTCTGACTCCTGACAAAGACAGCCTCCAATAAAAAATTCAACCCTTCCTTTAAGTAGATGATCTCTACCAAATCCTCCAAGTGCCAGCTCCCCAAATACAACTTCAATCCAAAATTTCATCCTCTCAGCTACAAAATTTTAGACTTCCAATTACTTCAGAATTTTGGCCCCGACTGCTCATCCAAAAACCCTAGAATACTTCACATGTGTGAGAGAGAGATGGACAAGAACTTCAATTTTGTCTTTCCCAACTTCTTTCTTCCTTCTCCTTGCTCTTCACTCTTCTTTTCTGGTCTTTGAGTTGCAAATCGAATTTGTGAGTGAGATGATGCCAAATAGGTCGAATTGCACATCTATTTATACTGCTTCTATTGGGTCAAATACCCCTAATCTAGGCTGACTTCATCAAGGTAAGGTCGACTTGGGGTGGAGATGACAAGTGATATTTTTGACACGAAATAATTCTTTTTACATGATACAAAATCCCAAGAAGTGTCTAATAATTGTGACAATGAATCTTTTGACTCTTGACAAATCTTAGAAGCTTGTTTCTGAAGCATATTTTTGAATGGTGATTGTGCTGACCACAATCCTTACATGGATGAAGATGAAAACAATGATCTTTCATATGGCCAACTCTATCACAATGTTGGCATCTAACAATCTGCTATGAATGTGGGAGATGAGCAGGATATGGAAGAGGTGAAGATGAGCTGTCATGTAGAAACCCAACACTATGAAACTGGATGGGCTTGGAATATTCTAGAGTGTGAAGCGAAACCTCCTTGTCATATCCAAGACCAGTTCTATTATTTTTATAAACAACTTCTTCCCAAGGTCTAATGAAGGGCTTGGGAAGTGCAGACTTAACTTCTGCTTGTTGTTGATGGGAGTCTATCTCAATTCTCAAACAAAGGATTATTCTGAACAAAAACAAGTTCAAAATGATGACTACAGTGTTATAGCTCATCCATCTAAAGCTATAACTCAAGCTACAAAAAATAAATTTTTTCTTATACATTTTGTAGAAAAATTTGAATGTATTGGAGTATTAAGTAATTCCAATACTCCATCAACCATTTTTTTATAGAAAAAATAAAACTTCAACAAATGAAAAGTAGGGCTTTTATAGAAAATATGCTAAGCACCGCTTTCAATTTGAGTTGTCTATATATCGATCTTGTGGATTGAAAGTGTCACAATATAGCTTCAACCAATGAATATGAAAAGCACAAACCAATATATAATATGAACCAATGACTTGTTATATAAGAAATTCCATCTGCAACATCGACCGATTGTTAAAAATGGAAGACCCTCTTAAACAATGCACATATAATTCAACACATAAAATAATCAACGTTGGAGCTTTGGCAACCAATATGGCTTAAATTTTTCACCTCACATGAACCATCAAATCATCATATATGAACCAATTCCAACGAATATGGAGAGTACCATGTAATGTACCTCGGTAACCTCGCATGTAAAAGGAGGGAGTTAAATTTTTTTATACAAATTACCCACAAGTAATTATCCGAATCACAACTCCTCAATTCCTCAATAACCATTAGATATAATGTTCATTAATACATCAAGTAAATTGCAATAAAAGACAGTAAGTTGTTTAATCATTAACCACCACTGTGGGAGTGTAATAACATAAACTATCTCATAAATCCTTGCATCCATTTCATGATTTCCTTAACCATATTAGTTAATCACATACTTGGACATTAAGATTATGCCATCACATAAAGAACCATCAACAACAAGGATTCATCATCATCAAACTGACACAAAATGCAATCACACGATTGAACACCAGTATACCCTGGAAACCCCGTAGGGTGAAAACCAACAAACGTTTAATCTTATTATTAAACGCTTGTGAGGGTTGTCACCCCTCACTCAATGGCTTATAAGGGATTCTATCCCTTAACCATTGTTATAAATCATTGCAATGAATTATCATTAAGTTGTCACATAACTAGCTAAAAGCTAATACAGTTTCCATGTAATCTTTTACTTACATACTGCCACATACAACATTCCTTGTGGCATAATTGTTCTAGCAATGGACGATCCTGCAACTTGAACTCATCTGCATGGACCAATAATCCTTTTCCTACGATAATGTTAAACATCACTTTCCTTTGGCATCAACCACCATCGTTTCCTCTCAATGTAGTTGTCAACAAGCTTTGGCAACAATATTAGATACATTATTAAGCATTAATTAAGCAACCTCTAAAAGTGATCTTTTAACATCTACTCATCTACATGAGCAAGCATGACATACTAATTAACTAGCACATATATTCAAGTAAATTCTTGTTCTACTTTTCACAAAGCTTATTCACACTAATGCATATTTCTCTCTAAGATATCTAACCATTAGTTTTACAAGTCCATGTTTCCCTTTAAAACATATAACACATTAGTTATGTTTACATACAGGTAATAAACTATTGTTTATGTGCCTTTGCACATGCGTTCCTTTCACATAGTTATTTTTCAAGAAATTAACATAGTTTTTCTAACATATAAAGAACACATCTCCATAACACAATGACTGTTCTTTGAGCATCCATTAGCTTATCTTAATAGCCCTTCTTTAATATATGCAATGCATATCCCCTTCTTTAGAACTCTACCATTATTTCATGTAAGCAATTACTTACTTCTTTCTTGAAGGAAGTCATCATAACCCCATTTCTCTATCTTCCTATAAGTAAGTTTCTCATGCTTTTCCTTTCAAGAAACTATTATAGATACCCTATATTTATGCATAAAAATCAAGAAACCATAACAAGGTTAATCTAACCTCTTATGCGCCAAAATCAAGAAGTCGTCCCAACTCATCTAGCAAGACATTCTTTTCAAAAGATTAATATTTCCAAGGAAGTTACATTTCTACCCTCATGTGCATGCAACATGTGTTTTTCCTAACACAATTACTTTTACTTCAATGAACACAATCTTTTCATGAAACAAGTATGGAATCTTGTTCTTGTATGAACACTATTCATATGGGTCTTTTAAGGAAAGAATATTTATTTTTGGTTTCCAAGAGAGCTCTAAGAGAAGTCATCATTTTCATACATAAAGTATGCATACCTTTCCTAAAAAGAAACCTAATGCAGTTATTGAAGAGCTTTGTATCGAGCATTCAAGCTATAAATAACAAACAGAGTTTGGTGCTGGCTGAGACCACATTTCAAACTTAAAATTCATAACCATTTTCAACACAAATATTCCTTTAAATTATGAACAGTTCCAACATATTGTTCATGCAAGATTAAACAAAGAACTGAGCATTTACATCACATGTTTATTTCCAAGAAGACTAACGAATGACCCAAACCCAGATCTGTAAATACTTATAACAGAAATCAAGTCGATTCAAGCAGATAAAGTTTTCTACTGCGTGCCAAAATATCCATATCAAATAGCACAGCAATAGACAGTTACAAATCTGGAAAACCCGGAACAAAACTTACGAGAACTATCTTCTCAAAATGCAATATTGTAAATATAATAACATGCACATATTTTAATTCAAGAGAGTCGAGCAAGATACTTATCTTTTTCCTGGCAGCCTCCACACCACATGATCCCGATGTCAAAACCGCTCTTCGATCTTTCTCTTCATTCTGCTACACCACCATCAAGCTCGATGAGGGCCTCACAGGTGAGAAATCATGTACAGAGGGTCCAAAACAATGGTTGAAGTGCAAAGCATTGCCATAAGTACCAATTGTTTCCTCCTCCGGCTCCGTCTTGATATTTCCCTTTGAAGATTTTTTCCATGCACCACAGCTGGCAAATATTTATCACTGTCTTTAGGTGGATGTTGTGCATGCACTGGCTCTTGCCCCTGCTCGTCTTGCGCAGTCTCCTTCCCGTTACAAGGCATTCCTCCCCAAAAGTAAACCATGGAGCAGATATTCTTCCTTTCCCTTCGTTCAGTTTCATGGGAATCAAGAATCGGTTCAATAACTGATTCGTAAGTTTTTGTAACTTAAAATTACTTTAACTCAAGGTTAGTGACAATAGGGATATTACATACTCCCCGCGTTAACAAGAACACCGTCCTTGGTGTTCATCTCTTGTTCGAACTTTAGATTGTACTCATGGTATAATCATCTAAACCACACAAAATGTGATCCTTCCTCTTTTTAAATCAAGATTTCATTCCAAGGAATGACAATAAACAAAATAGTGATGTTATAACATAAAAAAAATCAATAGTTATAAGCATTCATAACTGTAAAAATATGCAATTTCTAATTTCCATTACTTGACCCGTATTCAATTTCACAATATATAAAGACAAATCTCTATATGAACTTACCATTACTTACCAATTACTCTTGAAAACCATGAGTACTTTCATGTAAGAATTTTAATAGTGATTGAACAACCCATCAACCCTCCATGGTAAGTAATTCCTGTAATGTATGAGTAACAGATTCAATCGCATTAGTCACAATATTCTGAGTCAAAAGAAATACTTTTAACTATCAATCAATTGTGCCATGTGAGATGATATTTAATCCACAATACTTTTACAAGTACTTAAGAGCTCATCACTGCTCCACATGCACATTGAATTAATTCTTACTAAAGACATCCACAAAGTACTTCTAAAAGTACCAAAAGAGTGCCTAGCTCTCTAAACATCAAAACAGTCAATTACTGCATCATTTGAAAATTGTCTTAGCCCCTACTAAGACGTTCCCAAGATTAGTTATACAATAAAGGAATTAAAATTTCCAATAACTCCTTATTGAACATTAAGCTCATTTCCTGTTAAATGTGCATAACATATTTCACACAACTATATATAGAATTTATTTTTAACATCACATACAACTGATTAGTTAATTTCTTTAGCTATGAGAATCACAATAGACTAAAGAATTCCCAACACATGGGAACTGGTTTCCACAACCAAATCGAGTCATTTTCACATCCAGACAGTTTCTTTGATAGAGACCTTACCAGGCCTAACATGGAATTCCACTGGCCAACCAGCTCAAGAATTCTAGGGAGAGGAAATTCAGGCAGACAAGTACCATCAACCCCTCTGGGCAGGTAACTGCCATCAACCCATATCCGGGCAGACAAGTACCATCAACCCCTCCGGGCTGGTAACTTCCATCAACCCAAGGCATTCTAGCCTTTCACAATCTGGGTAGACAAGTACCATCAACCCCTCCGAGTAGGTAACTGTCATCAACCCAAGGCATTCTAGCCTTTCACAACTATCTGCAACTGTCTGGCATGTTAAATTTCTCTTTTATCACGATTCCCAAGGTAATTGACATAATGAACCATATAATCATTATCATTAACAAAACAAACATGCATGTTTACAATGCATCTACACTTAACCCTCAACATGGTTTCACAACATCTAGATTGATAGGAAACACAACTGACATACATGTTGTATGCATTTTGGTTTCCAAATAACACAATCGCGCATATCATATAACCTTATTCTTTCTCATTTATGATTGCAATTCACATTGCAGCAATTTACGTGACGAGTTTTCTTGTTGCCATTAAGCTACCACTACTTAATCCCATCAGCAACGTTAGTTATAAATATGCATCAGTTAACAAGTATTCAATTTCCAAGAATTTTCATGCATACAATATTGTCATGTATAAAAGCATATGCAAATATTCATTAATGTATAAATGTCAACAACAGTTGAGTTAATAATATAAACATTTCCAATTTCCCATACTCTGTTGTCTTAATCCAAATCGTCATTAATGGAGTATTATCTTATGTTTACTATGGCTAGCTTTGGCCATGCATCATTAATATAATTAAGCATAATCAAGGTGTTCTGACCAACCCTTGGTTTAACATGCATAACTAACAAATTAAAGTAGCCTTATCGGAAGCAATTCCTCTACTTATGCAATTAGAAGCATGATCCCCTAAGTGTCACACATGCACCAGAGTTACCACTTATGCTAGATGCAACAACTATCTTATCACTACTATGTGACCATTTCAGAATAATGACTTCAAGGAGACATTACGAAAATCATTAACATCAACACACTATAGTTATCATTTTCCAACTCCTTAAGCATGGTCAAAGGAATACTCACATGCAAATCGAGCGCTATCTGGTTATCACCAGACTTAGCGTCTTCTGCAACATTCTGGCACTCAAAGCTTGCGTTATCTGGTCATCACCAGACTTAGCAATTATTTTTCCCATCTCCGTCTATCCCTATAGCATGGTCTTCTTCCTTCTCCTTGCTTCCTTTTCCTTTGGAAGCATCTATAGTTGGGGAAGGTAGTTAGGGTTTACTGACAACTGCATTAACACAGGTAGTTTATTTAAGAATGATTGTCACATGTAATTCTACCATGAATGGGTCCTAGAAATGTTACCCACTGAACATGCCTCTACAATTAACTTCACATTGGAATGCAACATGCATAAGAAATCCGTCATACCCATAGAAAAGATAAATTAAACCATCATTAAATCGAGGCTCAAATTTTTATCTCACAACAAGTAATGATTAACATAAACACATACCATGCTTGTGAATCTCAAAGAATTAGAGGGAAACATCATTAAATCTATTAAGACATAAGCATACACTATTCATCAAGCATTCTCATGGTGAATAAAATTAAGAACTCTTCTCATAAAATCATCATACACATGTTCCACGCATGTGACACCAATCAAACCATCACTTGTTTACGGGTTGTAATAATCTTAAATCCAATTCAAATAATGCACATACGTTATATTGGTTAGTCATACAACACTAACCAATCTCAACTACCAATCATCTTCATGCATTCATGACTAGACTTAGAAAAAAAAATAGTTATTATAGTCAAATCTCATTACTCGACTCATGGTTTATTTTCAAGTCTAAAGGGGTTCTTACAATGTCTTTTTAAAACACTATACCATCAAACCAAGGACAACCCCATATTTTATATTCATGCATTGGCTCATTAAGTTTACTTCATTGCAACTTCAATCTTGTTTAAATGCATCATTGCTATTGCCATATTTGCAAATCAAAAGTGGGTAGTTGATTGTCACTTTGGTCAATGAGTGTTCAATATTGTTCTTAAGTGTGACAAAAGTTTCATTGTCTTTTATCCTCATCAGGAATCCAATGTCATGAACATAGTTATGCAACAACTTTATTACTTACTATTCAAAGCAGTTGTAAACATGAATCAACAACTTTATTACTTACTACTCAAAGCAGTTGTAAACATGAATACACATATCATGCCGAAAGTAGTGTACTACGTAAATCAATATGCAAATGGTTAAACTCATACCTGAGTTAATGCCCACTGGTGGCGTACCTCAATTTCTTTTCCGCTTACCAATTCCCAAAGGCGCCAATACTGCAACCTTTAGCTCTGATACCACTTGTAATGTACCTCAGTAACCTCGCATGTAAAAGGAGGGAGTTAAAATTTTTTATACAAATTACCCACAAGTAATTATCCGAATCACAACTCCTCAATTCCTCAATAACCATTAGATATAATGTTCATTAATACATCAAGTAAATTGCAATAAAAGACAGTAAGTTGCTTAATCATTAACCACCACTGTGGTAGTGTAATAACATAAACTGTCTCACAAATCCTTGCATCCATTTCATGATTTCCTTAACCATATTAGTTAATAACATACTTGGACATTAAGATTATGCCATCACATAAAGAACCATCAACAACAAGGATTCATCATCATCAAACTGACACAAAAGGCAATCACACAATTGAACACCAGTATACCCTGGAAACCCCGTAGGGTGAAAACCAACAAACGTTTAATCTTATTATTAAATGCTCGTGAGGGTTGTCACCCCTCACTCAATGGCTTATAAGGGATTCCATCCCTTAACCATTGTTATAAATCATTACAATGAATTATCATTAAGTTGTCACATAACTAGCTAAAAGCTAATACAATTTCCATGTAATCTTTTACTTACATACCACCACATACAACATTCCTTGTGGCATAATTGTTCTAGCAATGGACGATCCTACAACTTGAACTCATCTGCATGGACCAATAATCCTTTTCCTGCCATAATGTTAAACATCACTTTCCTTTGGCATCAACCGCCATCGTTTCCTGTCAATGTAGTTGTCAACAAGCTTTGGCAACAATATTAGATACATTATTAATCATTAATTAAGCAACCTCTAAAAGTGATCTTTTAACATCTACTCATCTACATGAGCAAGCATGACATACTAATTAACTAGTACATATATTCAAGTAAATTCTTGTTCTACTTTTCACAAAGCTTATTCACACTATTGCATATTTCTCTCTAAGAGATCTAACCATTAGTTTTACAAGTCCATGTTTCCCTTTAAAACATATAACACATTAGTTATGTTTACATACAGGTAATAAACTATTGTTTCTGTGCCTTTGCACATGCGTTCCTTTCACATAGTTATTTTTCAAGAAATTAACATAGTTTTTCTAACATATAAAGAACACATCTCCATAACACAATGACTGTTCTTTGAGCATCCATTAGCTTATCTTAATAGCCCTTCTTTAATATATGCAATGCATATCCCCTTCTTTAGAACTCTACCATTATTTCATGTAAGCAATTACTTACTTCTTTCTTGAAGGAAGTCATCATAACCCCATTTCTCTATCTTCCTATAAGTAAGTTTCTCATGCTTTTCCTTTCAAGAAACTATTATAGATACCCTATATTTATGCATAAAAATCAAGAAACCATAACAAGGTTAATCTAACCTCTTATGCGCCAAAATCAAGAAGTCGTCCCAACTCATCTAGCAAGACATTCTTTTCAAAAGATTAATATTTCCAAGGAAGTTACGTTGCTACCCTCATGTGCATGCAACATGTGTTTTTCCTAACACAATTACTTTTACTTCAATGAACACAATCTTTTCATGAAACAAGTATGGAATCTTGTTCTTGTATGAACACTATTCATATGGGTCTTTTAAGGAAAGAATATTTATTTTTTGTTTCCAAGAGAGCTCTAAGAGAAGTCATCATTTTCATACATAAAGTATGCATACCTTTCCTAAAAAGAAACCTAATGCGGTTATTGAAGAGCTTTGTATCGAGCATTCAAGCTATAAATAACAAACAGAGTTTGGTGCTGGCCGAGACCACATTTCAAACTTAAAATTCATAACCATTTTCAACGCAAATATTCCTTTAAATTATGAACAGTTCCAACATATTGTTCATGCAAGATTAAACAAAGCACTGAGCATTTACATCACATGTTTATTTCCAGGAAGACTAACGAATGATCCAAACCCAAATCTATAAATACTTATAATAGAAATCAAGTCAATTCAAGCAGATAAAGTTTTCTACCGCGTGCCAAAATATCCATATCAAATAGCACAGCAATAGACAGTTACAAATATGGAAAACCCGGAACAAAACTTACGAGAACTATCTTCTCAAAATGCAATATTGTAAATATAATAACATGCACATATTTTAATTCAAGAGAATCGAGCAAGATACTTATCTTGTTCTTGGAAGCCTCCACACCGCATGATCCCGATGTCAAAACCGCTCTTCGATATTTCTCTTCATTCTGCTACACCACCACAGAGCTCGATGAGGGCCTCACAGGTGAGAAATCATGTACGGAGGGTCCAAAACGATGGTTGAAGTGCAAAGCATTTCCATAAGTACCAATTGTTTCCTCCTCCGCCTCCGACTTGATATTTCCCTTTGAAGATTTTTTCCGTGCACCACAGTTGGCAAATATTTATCACTGTCTTTAGGTGGATGTTGGGAATGCACTGGCTCTTGCCCCTGCTCGTCTTGTGCAGTCTCCTTCCCATTACAAGGCATTCCTCCCCAAAAGTTAACCATGGAGCAGATATTCTTCCTTTCCCTTCGTTCAGTTTCACGGGAATCAAGAATCGGTTCAATACCTGATTCGTAAGTTTTTGTAACTTAAAATTACTTTAACTCAAGGTTAGTTACAATAGGGATATTACATACCAACAAGATGCATTTCATGCATTTCACTTACATTATATACAAGCACTTAATTTTATTCACCAACATACAAGAACTTTTATATTCCATTAACCAGCATACTGAACCCTATGACTCACTTTTACAATAAAACGCAAAGGGATCAACCTTTAACGCAATTCAAACTGTAATTTAACATAGGTTCAATACAAAAGCACATATAAATGGTGATACCAACACACCAAACTCTTTGTTACCTCCACAACTGTGTCTTGTGATTTAAAAAACATTGTCATTAATATCTCTAAACTCCTTTCACAACCATCAGAAGATGAAGAGACTTCAATAATGATATGAATTCAATGTATATTCCAAAAGGCTAGTCAAACAACAATATACAAACAGAAACCAACGTGTTATATATATCCTTCTTGACAAACATTTTTTGCTAAAAACAACGTCGTTGGAGGTTCATGTTCTTTGGATCCATTGTAGGAAAATTAATAGGTTTCTTCAATTTAATAAGTCACCATCATACACCTCATGGAGGAATTGTAGTGTGAGAGAAATCATTCATCCAAATTAATTACGACACAACAATCCAGCTTAGTCCAGTTGGGAAGGAATCAGGATTTGGACTTTGCCTACACTGTACACTATGCACATTCCGAGTTAACTTTGCAAGTATGCGACCACCATAAGCTTGAAATAAGTTTGGAAGCAACTCTATCTGGTCATCACTTGCGCATAGCGAGTCTATCTCCCTATCCCTATGTTGATTCTCGTTGACATGGCTCAGATTGGAGGGAAAAAATTGCTTCTTATTTTTCCAGGTTGCAATAAGCACTTGGTCTCTACGAGTAACTGGGCTTCCAATAGGCCTTTTGTATTTTTTCGATAATCAGATTTGTAGAAAAAGCTCAACTCCACCATGGGAAATGATGCTTCTAATAGTTGACCCGGGAATCGATTTGACCAGATATTTGGTGTGGACGATGGGTAAAGGAGGAGAACTGAGTCGGTTATGTCTCAATTTGAATCAAGTGCCAAGTCTGAAAAAAACGAGTCCCCAGTTGGATTCTAGGAGAGTACAGGAGAGTAGATTGTATCTGCAACTTAGAAAGAGTACTCCGACACACAAAAAATTGAGCAAAGATTTTGAGCTGCAAAGAGGTAAGGTTTCTGGTGCCTAACACACATATGGAGGGTCAGATGAGAAAGTCTAATAACATAGAAAGGGTGAAATGGTTGCATCACGGAGATAAAGTGTTGAGGAAGTTAAGAACACACAAGTTTTCTTCATTTCTAGATCCTTAATTGGAAATTCTTTGTAGTAATATGCTTGCTCTAATTGTTGGAAAGAACCTCTCCCGACCACATTACATTCAATCTTCATTTTCTTTTTCTTTCCTCAGTCCCATTTTATAGAAAGAATGTGAGTGGTCACTAACAGAGCACGGATAGAAGTTCTAAGTGATGACAGAGCAGAGCGAGCGTAGTAACCTCAGACATGATTTATATATAATACGAGTACTCTCATAGTAGGCACTACCATGTTTTGAAATGTTAAGGACTGACAAGCGCTCATGGAAACATAATTTATATGTCAGCGATGGTAAGTTTACCAAGATGGGATTTCCGAGCAGTGCAAGTCTAATAGTAGAATAGATATAAAGGCCACACAAAAAAGTGGCTCACACAAGATTGAGTAAGTTAGGAACATAGAAGCTTTGATACCATGTCAAACACATATATGGAATAGACAAGATATGAAGGAATAAGCATTCATTTCATTTATTATTCACAATGATACATTTTACATGACTGTTGGATTTGTCTTCTAAGGTATCTTAGACTCCAATGATTGTTCAACTTCCACACCATAACCATTAGTGTATTAGGTGCCCAACAACTAAATGAGCAACTCTCTTTTTCACCAGAACTTGCCATTGAGCATCTAGAAGATAAATGGCCTATTGTTTTACAATAAAAACACAATAACAACTAATATGTAGATTTCATCTCAATGGTATCTTGTGTATGTTGATAAAAAACTTCACCATTGTGTGCTCCTTTCTCTAGAAAAAGCCTCTTGAAATCATCAACAGCTAGAGTGTCTTTCTCATAGATGGTATGGAATCTATCCCATATATTTTTGGCAATCTTATAATGGATTACTTCTCAAGGTATGACTTGGATAATCCCCCAAGATTCCCTCCTTGGCTTCTTCATTCAACTTATTATCTTTAATTCCATTTTCTATAGCTAGCCATACATCCAAATCAAGAGCTTGCAAGTAGATTCTCATTCTTACCTTCCAAGTTGTATATTTGAGCCATTGAAAAACGAAGTACCATATGATGTAATCCAGTCCTGGTTCTCCATGATCCCTTATCCTCCTTTGAGTTGTTAAATTTGTCGTGAAGGAACATGGCTCTGATACCAATTGTTAGAGATAATGGAAACCAAGACACTATTGAAAGGGGGGGTGAATTAGTAGTGTGACAGAATTATACAACTCTTAACAAATTACACTTTTCAATTATTTTAACAACCACTTATGGAATCATAATCATAACTCAATCATGTAAAAAATAACATCATAATCATTTTCATACACATGTGAAACATATATAAGACATGAATCTTCTTTTTATTACTTTGGAAAATGCAAGCTACAACTTTCCATTACATCATTTCCCCACAAGCTTCCACTTGTAGGTTTATCAACTGCTACTGCAAGGAACTTCTATTCTTACTCGTTTATCACCTACCATTGAAAGGGACTACTTCCCCTGCTAGTTTATCAACCACTATTGAAAGAGACTACTTTCCATGCTCATTTATCAACTACTACTGAAAGGGACTACTTCCCCTACTTGTTTATCAACCACCACTGAAAGGGATTGTTGCCTCTAATATGCAAACTACTTCTTGCTTGACCTCCCCAATTCATATTTCATAAAATTCAAGCTCAAATCATGAAGGCCACTTCCTTCCATAAACAAATGAAATTATCACCTCAACCAATCAGCACAAATACCATAAAGTCACCTTCAACAATCTTTGATGAGTGATCAAATCACCATACACACAACCAACATCAATCCATAGTAATTACTAATTTTTACCATAAAAGAATCTTTGTTGAATACACCAAAACATCATTCATCAATTCTTTCTTTGCCTTCTCAAAGACCTTTCAGATGCCAAAATTGATCTTTGATTTACCCTTGATGCATACTAACATTATGCATCTTGTTGCACCAACAACCTCTTTCTTAGTTACTCAAATTATGCTTTTAAATAATTTGGACTGATATTTTTAGTTCTTTGAACTTTTAATTAACTTCAACTTTTTTGATTGCATGAATATTTATTTTTGACTCATCTCATACTTCTTTCAAGTCTTTTGAATGTGGTAATTTAGTGTCCAAAAACTACTTTCCTGTCACTGTAAGAAAATCTGAGTTTAACTACTAGTTTTTTTAATTCTAGAAAAATATCAGGCTTTAACAAGGCTTTTCTAAATTTGGTGTATCACCAAATTTACCCATTTTTCCAAACTCACCTTCAAACTGCCCATGCCACTATTCTTTCTACCAACTCGTTCATTCCTTGTTTATAAGCTTTAGTCGTTTACTTGGTTTAGTTCCAAATCTCCATATATAGCATAAAAACACTAAATATCAAGTTTTTTCTACTTATTCATCCATAATCATTCAAATATAGGCTTAAAGCGCTTAACATTTCCAAACATTACTTCGTCAGGCCCATTGCATTATAGCCTTGAGGGCTTAATAAATCTCTGCAAAGCCTTCTGTGATATTGAACACAATGATGCAAGTAACCTCATAGTGTTGCTTAAGCTTGGCCCCTAGCTTTTATTTCTCCTAAGAAAATCTCTTGGCAAAAAATCTATGATGCACCCTAGATTATAGATGAGATCATTTCCTCTTAGGTAATATTCTTGTGGGTTCACTTGATTACCTTACAATCAATTAAATAATCTCTAGGATGAATTGTTATGCCACATTTTCATGGAACATAAATGTTGCCATCTCCTACCGTAAATATTCATGTCTCTCAAATTTTGTCTTCTAAGAGTTTTATGCTAATGCATTCTCAGAAAAATTTCTGAGGAGTTTCTTTTGAGAACTATTTCTTTTGGGGTGATGTTTGAAGAGGTTTTGTCACTTTCCTCATGTGCTTATACCATTGGTCCTTTGCTGTTGTTGTATACGTTATGGTGTCTCAGAGCCTTGTCAGCTTGGAGAGTCTCCATTTGCAGTAACTTTGAAATCTACAGGGTCCTTGGTCTAGGATGACGCATCATAGTGGGACCTCTACTACACTCATGGACCAATCAAAAAACTATTGGGGTGCACTATCATTCCAACTTGTGATCCACTGTGTCCCAAATCCCAATCACCCTAGAGAGACATGCATGTATGCCATATTTGGGTTGCTATGTTATAAGACTGTTGTATATATACCAGATGTTCATCCTAGCTATTTGGTTTCTTCTAATTATAACCCCATAAAAGATGCACCAAAGTCCAGTTGACTACTTTTGTCTTCCCATCTGTCTGTGGATGGAATGTTGTAGACCTTTTCAACTTGCTGTCCATCTTCTCCCACAATGTAGCCTAAAATTCACTAAGAAATATTGTGTCCTTGTCCAAAAAAATTCTCCTCAGTATCCCAATGTGCACCGATACATGTCTGTAGAACAATTTTGCTACTTCTTTCCCACTGATGGCCTTTTTCCAAGGCATCAAAACGCACATCTTGTTGAAATTGTCAACTACCATAAATAGGTGGTCATGTGCCTTCTTGGTTGTTGGTAAACCTCCCACAGATTCCATGGAAATTCTTTCCCAAGGATGAGTAGGTATAGGCAAGGGATGATATAGATCATGTTTCCTGTTACTAGGCTTACTAGTCCAATAAATCATGCATCCTCTTATGAACCTGTTATACCCCTATACCAATAGATGTCATATTTCATGATTGACTTGATGAGCTCTGTAATATGTTCATCCCTTTCCTTGTTGCAAAGGTTTTCCATATTATCAAAAAATCAAAAAAATAAAAAAATGTAAAAAATGTAAAGAGGGTATGCCCTAAAAGAAAAATCAAAGGGTAAAAAAAGAATAAAATGGTCAAAAAAGTGAAAGAAATGAACCCCAAACAAAAATAGACCAGGAAAGTGTGCAAGTCCAAAATGCCACTACTTTTTATTTTCTGTAATAAGCATTGTGTGCAGCTTGTTAATTTATGCCACAATTGATGAATGGCCAAACAACTTAATCTTGGCTAGTTCATATTTGAATTTCCTGTTTTAGAGATAGAGAATAAGATCTAACCACACTGTTCAATCTTGGTAGATAAGTAGATAGGTAGAGTAAATAAAAAGGAGCTCAACAGTTAAATCTGAGCCCTTGGATGTAATAAGTGTAGACTTAGGTAGGCTCACCATGAAAAGAAAAGAAGATTAATAAGGGTTTGCCAGTCTAAGTGCACCCGAATAAAGAAGAAAAAATGCTAGGCCAAAGTAGGCAGAGTAGGTAGATGGTGTTGCAGAATGATACTTGTGATAGATTATGTCTCTAAAATCGCAAGTGCCAGGCGCACATTATACTTGATTGTAGCTCAATCAAGACAAGGTTACATAAGTAAATCCCCTTCACACTTTTTCCTAATCATTGACTAATTCCCCCTAAAATATTAAGATATGTTCTTAATATCACTCATAAACCACTCATTCCATTTCATAAAGATTGCCTAAGTAAAACTCTATTTTACTTAGGAAAATGGCCACCTTTCTCATATAAACCCCCTTTTTCCCCTTCAAAGCCTAATTTAAATATATATGCAAAAGGTTTTAACTTAGCATTCAATTCATTTTCATATTAATTTTTAACATTTATTATATATAAATCCCTTACAATATACCCTTCCCTGTATTATGTATAAAACCCCGATATTTAATATATTCCCGCCCCTGGTTGAAATATAACTGTGAACGCCGTTTAATGGGATTAAAAGATTTTTCTAAAGTCTATTAATAACCGTCCCCCACTGCGTGATAATGTGATTAATTAACCATCTGGGTCAATTAACAAACAACCCCGACCATTAGAATTAACCCCAATACGATTAAATCAGTTATATATACGGTGGGCCTGCATACATTAAACCCCTGCCATGTCCTCTGCCCATCCGCCATTTGATCAAACCATTCTCATCCGACGGTGGAAAACGATATCACGACCCCCCTTGTGACCACTTTTTAACTCGCGATCACAAGGCGGTTTTTCCCCCGTACTCCCGCCACGCGTCACGCAGTCGATGTGATTGCTCGCCCTCCACCCAAAACCACCCAGCCCCAAAAGCGATGCGATCAAACTGCCTACCGCCTTCTGCTAACGTCATCTGCCATGTCATCTGCTGACGTCATCCACCACCTCATCTGCTGACATCATCCACCATGTCATCCGCTCATCCGCCCTCTGTTGATGTCATCTGCCCTCCACTGACGTCATCCACCTGCTGACGTCATCTGCCCAATCAAATGCAAAAAATCCCACCAAACCTTCGTTTTGTCAAATAAACGATAAAAAAACCATTTTCGCTGTAAAGCTCTCCGCCCCGTGCTCTCCTATAAGCAACGTACTATTCAGTTACAAACTAGCACCCGACCAGCAAAACTATAGCATGAGCTCTGTGGCCGGCCATTCGACCTGCATTTGTACGGTTTTCTTCTTTTACGCAGGAGTCAAAACAGGTCGAAGAGTATTAGAGCAATTAAAGAGTATCCATAGGAACAGGGCAGCTAGCACAAAGTGACTGAAGAAGACTGCTGCCAGCCAACTCACAGGGCCTGCCTCCAGCACATTCAACAAAAACATGACCAGCACAACATCAGTTTACCTTTTTCCTATTATAGAGACTAGCTGTTTCTATTTTCTTGAAACTATTTTTAGTCATCCTAGATATTATCTCACTCTGTTATGAGATATTTGTTGTATAATTTTTTGAATAAATACCCCCTCAATTGGAGTATTGTGGGTGGATTCCTAGACTTTGCTGTAATATTGATTATTTGGAATAAAGAGTTGTTGGAATCAACTGTTGCATGGCTTACTGGATGAAGAATTGAAGCAGAGGACTTGTCATAGACTTCTTGAATCAACCACTGGATCAATAAGTCCTCTATATCTTGTGTTTTTAAGTTTTCTTAGTTTATTACATCATCTGTGTTTCATAATCTGAATGATAAAGAAAAGATTTAATTTCAAAATATGCTTGATTGCACCCTGTTTTCAAGTCATTATTGTTCTCTATGTTTTCTTCAGAATCAGGATAAGTAGTGAAATCTTAATTGCTCCTGTTTCCTAATTCTTTCATGTTGATTATTTGTTAAAGAATACTTAACTACTCCTTATCAGTAATCATCCAATTTCCCTCTTTAAATAGGTTGAAGGATCCTTAACTGCCTTTCACCCAATTTGAGCCCATTCCATCTGTTTCAAGTCTTTATTTGTTTCCTGTTTGACTACCTTGCTCTATGAAGCCATCCTCTGTTAAGAAACCAAATCTAGAAAGCCATCTTCCTTGACTCCATTAGCCCAATGGCCTGAACTACCCTATCTTACCTCTCTGCTCTATTGAATCTCACCACCCAAACTCAAACAAAACTCTTAAACTTCATAACTAGCCTAATACCTTTTAAAAGCAAAGCTAAATCATAAAGAGGGAGCTCTCTCTGGATACAGATTGGCTAGATTCTATATCTAAAAGATTGGTTAGTGGTTACCTCACCCTCCTTTCCCTTTCTTACAACTTTTGGGAAAACCTGAGTGATTACATCAGTGGCGACTCCACTGGGGAACTGAATAATTTGTTTGTTACTACTTTTTTCTGTATAAGCTACAGACGAAGCCTGAAGTTAGCCAGGTAGCCTTTGAAATGCTTTTTCTTTGCAATTGCAGAAGTAAATGAATGCTACTTCAGTCTATCTCTGGTCTAGCTTATAGATTGGACAGTTGGTTTCAAATACTTGATCAGTTCCTCTTTTCAAATAAATCTTTAAGAAAGTTCAAAATTCCCATATCTAAAACCTCCTAGAAGAGACTGTTAAAGTTGTATTATCAAATCTATTTCAAGAAAAGACCAAAAATACACCTAGAAACCTGGCTTCAGAAAGGATTCATTACACCAGATCAAATCCTGATCCAAATCCACCACCTGTGTTTGAAAATCCTAATCTGATTCCTAGGATTCTTAGAAGACAAGAGAGCCAAGAAAATTCTACTAGTTCTCGACCTCTATACAGATCAAGATCCTGTCCTGTGAGGTGGATCTACCCCGAGGATGAGACTTTTGATGAGTATTTTAAAAACTCTTTATTTGAGGCTTTTTCAGAATCTGGGTTAACCCACACAATTCAAAATCCAATATCCATTGAAAATTTGCAGATTGAAGTTGTTACTTCACATCTTGATAGACATTTGTAGAACTCCATTCAGTTTGAGATTACGTCTGAAAGAACACCAAACCTTTCTATGATTACTACAACTTCTCTGAGTTCACCATCAACACCTTAGACTTCCCTACCTCCAACCACCCTTTCCACTTCTCCATCCACAACACACATTCCCATTGTTATCCCTACTACTCTAGTTGTCATATCTATTTTTGCAACCATGGCAAACCGATATACTCCCCTGCACTTAACTGCCAATCCAGGGGCTATGCCCCAAGATTATCAAAGTAAAATCACTTCTTTTGAAGGTACTGGTGCTTACACAGCTCAACAACATACCAAGAAAATGACCGACTATTTTGAAATATATGAGGTTGATGTTGATGATGTTAGAATGAAAGTATTTCTGCAAAGTTTAACTGGAGATGTTAGAACCTGGTTTAGAGCCCTCCCTGCAAACAATATCAATGACCCACAAGCTCTTTATCAGACCTTCTTGAACAGATGGGAAAAGAAGAAAGATCCTCTCCACATTTTATCAGAATATGAAAACCTAAGAAGAGGCACACAAGAAAATGTCCAAGATTACTGTACCAGATTCAATAATGTCTACAATGCTATTCCTAAAAATCTCAGACCTCCTCCAGATTTAGCCTTGATCAAATTCCCTGATGCATTTGATTCTGATATGGCATACCAACTTAGGGAAAGAGCTCCTCGAAACTTAGAAGAGATGCAAAGTATAGCTGTCAGTGTTGAGGCCAACCTGATATCTAAACGATCTAGAGCCAGAGCTGAAAGGAGAACACCTTTCAAAGAAGAACCTTCTACCTTTGAACAAAAATTAGATGCTATTATTAAAGGAATGGATAGACTTGGAGATAGAGTAGAAACAATTGAGAAAAAATCCCCTTGGGATGGTCAACCAAGGAATACTGGGAGAAATCCAAATTTCAGGAAGAACAAAAATCCTAACACTGGAAAGACAAGGCCTGACCAAAATATTAGGCCCCAATTTTAAGAAAATTATGTTGAAGCCTCAACTTCTGATGAACCAATAGAAGACACTCAAATTAATTTGATGGGACTCAACAATGAACAACAAGTTTTCTTGACCTAAGAGGATTAGGAAGCTGACATTCTTAAACAATTCCAAACTCAATCAGGTGAATCATTTGACTTTAGGGAGGGGTATGATACAACCATTTATGAAGTCTACAAACAATACAATCAGAGGAGTAGAAGAATAGATGTCCCTGAAACCAATAAACAGAAAGATACCAAGCATGCTAACAAAGGTAAGATCAATACCCCCCTGTACATATTCTTTCTAGAACAGGTCCTAACCCTAATAACCCAATTGTTGAAGATGTATCAGATAATCAACCACCTAACAGACAACCTTCCACTTCTATTCCTTCTAAAGGAAACGTAGAAGAGCCTCTAGAACTTGATTTGGAAACAATTTCAGCCCATAATCCCACTCCTGAAGAGGAGAGAAACAAAGAAAATCCAGCTGTCTGAAATACAAGAACTCAGACCGAAAAAACCTTTTAATCTTGGGATAGAAGTAGGCAAACTAAAGATAGTTGCTCCATTATTAGAATTAGCTAAACATGATGTCTATAGAAGTCAAATCAACAGATCACTAAAAATTTCTGTGAATGAAGATTCAGTAAATGTTTTTGATGACCAGCCTGAATTGATATTTGGCCTTGGAGTAAATGGAAAGACAGTAGAAGGAGAAGTTCCTCCTTTCTATGTAAGTTTAAACATACATGATAAAATACTTTATAATGCCATGTTTGATTCTGGTGCTTCTCATAACTTAATGCCTAAATCTGTAATGGAGAGACTAGACCTTGACATCACCAGGCCATATAAGGACCTTTTCTCTTTTGATTCAAGTCAGGTCAGATGTTTAGGTTTAATCAAAGACTTATGTGTATCACTAGTCCAATATCCTGCCAAAACCATCTTAATGGACATAGTAGTAGTTGATATTCCACCAAAGTATGGCATGTTATTGTCTAGATCTTGGGGTGCAAAGCTTCAAGGATCTCTAGAGTTAGACATGTCTTATGCTACTATTTCAGTGTTTAGTCAACCTAAGAGACTATACAGAGAAACCTTAATAAAGTATGTAGTAAGTAGTGAAGAGAAACCTCAAAATTTCCCTATCTGCTCAGTACATTTAGATATGGATTCTTTTATCCTTTACAATTCTGAAATTGATCCCCCACATGAAATAAAAGTTTTAGCAGATGAACCAGAGAAAATTACAAATGAGAGGTCTAGTGTCCGAATCCAAGAAATTTCTGAAAATCATGAAACATCAGACAAACCAAAAGAAACTAAAAAACCAGATCTCCCTATTAAACAGAGCCTTGAAACTCCAGATACTAATTATGAATATGAAATCCTTTGATACTTAGAATTTGATGGTTCTGTGAACAAATTAAGAGTAGGAGCAGGAGTCTAGGTGCACAATCTTTAAAACAATCATGCTGAAGGCCATGCTTACAGATTAAACTTTAGGTGCACTAATAATATGGCTAAATATGAAGCTTTATTGCTAGGTCTTAAACTGGTCAAGAAATTGGGAGCAACTAGAGTGTCAGTCCTAACAGATTCTTATTTAATCATTCAACAAATAAAAGGGAAGTTCGTAAGAAATGATCCCAGATTAAGATAGTACAGAGGAACAACTATAGAGATCCTCAATACATTTCTAGAAACTCAGCCTGCCAAAATCTTGAGAAAACATAACTTGCAAGCTCCTAGCCTGGCAACGTTTTCCAGCACCCGTAAATTACCGTTTGAACCAAATCATCAATTCACAGCTGAGATTAGACACAAGCCAGCCATACCTGATAATGTAAAGAACTGGCAAGTGTTTGACAGTGATAATCAGATCAACAATTTTTTAACCCTAGAAGAAGAATTTTCTAGCATTAACATAGATGTAGATAAAGTTAGTGAGTTTGATCCAACAAATCAGATAGAAACAGACATTTCAGCAGAAAATGAAACTCAAATTCTTCATCCAACGAAATTTACCAAAAAGGAAATACAGGATCTTAAAAAAATAGACATTGATGAGATTATCGAAGGAGAATATGAAGTTATCAATTTGAAATACAATCATTTGCCCAAAGGATTAACTCATTTGGAAGATATCTTTGATTTCAACGATATTCCAAAGAAACCCCAGATGGAACCTCTAAAAGCAGACATTGAAGACTATAACATAGGAACTGAAGACAATCCAAAAATTGTAAAATTATCCAAATCTTTGCCCCCTGAACAAAAACTTAAGTATGTTGAACTAATCAAAGAATTCCAGGATGTTTTTTCCTATAGCTATGAAGACCTGAAATCTTATGACACCTCTGTAATTCAACGTACTATACCCCTCAAGGAAAATAAAAAACCATTCAAACAAAAGCTCAGAAGAATTAACCCTATACTGCTTCCTTTAATTGAAAAATAAATCAAATGAATGCATGATGCAAGGATAATTGCTCCAATCAGATTTTTAGAGTGGGTATCTAATTTAGTGCCTACCAGGAAGAAAACAGGAGAAATCAGATTATGTGTTGAGTTAAGAAATGTAAACAAGTTTTCTTTGAAAGACAATTACCCTTTACCTAAGATGGATCATATTTTAGAAAGGGTAGTAGGTGCTTCTAGGATTTCACTTTTGGATGGGTTTTCAGGTTACAATCAAATCCTGGTTCATCCTGATGACCAGGAAAAGAATGCATTTACAACACCATGGGGTACATTCAAATATGTTAAAATGCCATTCGGACTTAAGAATGTAGGGGCAACCTTTCAACGAGCAATGGACATAGCTTTTGCAAAAGAAATTCATGATTTTCTGGTTATATATCTAGATGACCTAACTGTATTTTCCAAATTAGATCAGCAACATTTAGATCATCTCAAACAAGTGTATTTAAAATGTAGAAAGTATGGTATTTCATTAAATCCTAAAAAGTCTTTGTTTGGTATAGAAGAAGGCAAACTGTTAGGCCATATTATCTCCAAAGATGGCATCAGAATTGATCCTGCTAGAATAGAAGCTATTCTACAAATACCCCACCCCAGAAATGTCAAAGAACTTCAAGCTTTCCTAGGAAAGATTAACTTTTAAAGAAGATTCATATCTAATTTGGTTGAATTAAGTAGATTGCTGAACAATATGTTAAAAAAGGATTCAAAGGTTAAATGGACAGTAGAAGCCAAACAAGCATTTGAAGAAATTAAAATGGCTTTGACTAGAACACCAGTCCTTACAAGTCCAAAGTTCGATAGAGACTTCATAATTTTTTCATTTGCATCAGAACACACTATAGCAGCTGTTTTACTGCAAAAATATGATCAAGGATGTGAAAAACCCATAGCCTTTTTCAGTAAAGCACTTAGAGATGCCCCTCTAAATTACAAAATCATGGAAAAACAGGCTTTTGCACTGGTGAAAGCTATTAAAGACTTCAGAGTCTATATATTGTACTCCCATGTAATAGCTTATGTACCAAATGCTATTGTCAAAGACATCCTGACTCAGGATGGAATTGAAGGCAAACGAGGTAAATGGATAGCTAATATATTGGAGTATGATATTGAAATAAAACCTACAAAGCTTATAAAAGGACAGGGATTGGCTAAACTCATGGCTGGAACAAACTTTCAAGCCCTGGATATTAATGAACTGGATAATGAATAGGAGATGGCGACTCCACAAATCAGCCAGGCCTTCTTAGAATCACCTTGGTATGCTAATATAACTCATGTATTATTAAACCTGCAGGCTCCTCCAGGGTTATCCAGAACAAAGAAAAGGTTTTTAAAGATGAAAGTTTCAAAATTTTGTATTTTAGATAATGCTCTCTTTTGGAAAAATCATGAAGGTATTCTATTGAATTGTTTAATAAAAGAAGAAGCTGACAAGGTTCTCAAATAATTTCATGCACGGGACTGCACTGGACAACTTTACTAGAAATCAACTGCAGAAAAAATCCTAAGGGCTGGATTTTACTGGCCAACCTTGTTCGCTGATGTAAAGAAATTTGTCATTGCTTGCCATAAATGTCAAATTTTTGAAGGTAAGAGAAAGCTTTTACCTCTACCCCTTAGACCAATTTCCACTGAAAAGCCCTTTCAACAATGGGGTTTGTACTTCATTGGAGAAATACATCCTTCCTCTTCTGGCCAACATAAATGGATCCTCACTGCCACAGACTATTTCACCAAATGGATAGAAGCCATTCCTTCTAGACAAGCCAATGATACAGTGATTATAGGATTCTTAGAAACCAACATATTGTCTAGATTTGGTTGTCCTGAAAAGATCATAACCAATAATGCTACTACCTTCAATTCCAAGAAAATGGTAAATTTCTGTAACAAATACCATATCACTTTAGGCCATTCCACAGCCTATTACCTTCAAGGTAATGGTCTAGCTGAATCTTCCAATAAAAGCTTGATTAATATTGTTAAGAAATTGTTGGAAGAGAACAAGAAAAACTGGCAGAAGAAACTCATAAATGCACTATGGGCAGACAGACTTACTACAAAAAGATCTATTGGAACTAGCCCTTATGAGTTAGTTTATGGCATGGAGGCTGTATTTACTTCATCTTTAGGAGTTCCTGTAATGAAATTACTACAAGAAGCTCAGGTAGAACCTAATGACATTCAAAGGAGAATAAATCAAACCATCCATTTGCAGTAGATCAGAGAAGAAGTACACCAAAGATCCCAAGTGTTACAAGAAAAACTCAAGAAAATATTTGATAAAAGGACCAAAGCAGAAGACTTCTACTTCGGAGACAAAGTTCTAAGGTGGGATTCTAGTAGAGAAGACAAAGGAAAACATGGGAAGTTTTACTTCCTGTGGAAAGGGCCATTTGTCATCCAGGCATTGCAAGTGAACAATACTCACTTTCTGAAGAGCCTGGATGGTACAGAAACAGAAGAAGGACCAGTGAATGGTCGAATGGTGAAACATTATTTTGATCCAGGTCTTTTAATGTATTCTGACTCTAACATGTACATACTATATCCTTAATAATGTCACAGTTTGGATTGGATAGTAACTTGTTGCAGTTGAAGCCCGAAGAGAAGGCCCTAAGCTTCACAAGTGTGCTGTCATATATACAATAAAGCAACTGGCAAAAGGAGATTTTAGAGCATAGTCTAAGTTGTTCAGAAGGCCATCTGACCTGCTGTTCTTGACTTTCCACCAGGAAAAGCCATCCCCAAGTGGAGCCACTATTATACTCCTATACCAATAGGTGTCATATTTCATGATTGACTTGATGAGCTTTGTAATATGTAAAGAGGGTATGCCCTAAAAGAAAAATCAAAGGGTAAAAAAAGAATAAAATGGTCGAAAAAGTGAAAGAAATGAACCCCAAACAAAAATAGACCAGGAAAGTGTGCAAGTCCAAAATGCCACTACTTTTTATTTTCTGTAATAAGTATTATGTGCAGCTTGTTAATTTATGACACAATTGATGAATGGCCAAACAACTTAATCTTGGTTAGTTCATATTTGAATTTCCTGTTTTAGAGATAGAGAATAAAATCTGACCAAACTGTTCAATCTTCGCAAATAAGTAGATAGGTAGAGTAAATGAAAAGGAGCTCAACAATTAAATCTGAGCCCTTGGATGTGATAAGTGTAGACTTAGGTAGGCTCACCATGAAAAGAAAAGAAGATTGATAAGGGTTTGCCAGTCTAAGTGCACCCAAATAAAGAAGACAAAATGCTAGGCCAAAGTAGGCAGGGTAGGTAGATGTTGTTGCAGAATGATACTTGTGATAGATTATGTCTCTAAATGTGTTAATCTTTATCTCTATCGCAAGTGCCAGGTGGACATTATACTTGATTGCAGCTCAAGCATGACAAGGTTACATAACTAACACCCCTTCACACTTTTTCCTAATCATTCACTAATTCCCCCTAAAATATTAAGATCTGTTCTTAATATCACTCATAAACCACTCATTCAATTTCATAAAGATTGCCTAAGTAAAACCCTATTTTACTTAGGAAAATGGCCACCTTTCTCATATAAACCCCCTTTTTCCCCTTCAAAGCCTAAGTTTAAATATATATGCAAAAGGTTTCAACTTAGCGTTCAATTCATTTTCATATTAATTTTTAACATTTACTATATATAAATCCCTTACAATATACCCTTCCCCGTATTATGTATAAAATCCCAATATTTAATATATTCCCGCCCTTGGTTGAAATATAACTGTGAACGCCATTTAACGGGATTAAAAGATTTTTTTGAAGTCTATTAATAACCATCCCCCACTGTGCGATAACGTGATTAATTAACCATCTGGGTTAATTAACAAACAACCCTGACCATCAGAATTCACCCCGATATGATTAAATCAGTTATAAATACACCGGGCCCGAATACATTAAACCCCCGCCATGTCCTCTGCCCGTTCGCCATTCGATCAGACCATTCTCATCCGACGGTGGAAAATGATATTGCGACCCCCCTTGTGACCGCTTTTTAACTCGCGATCACAAGGCGGTTTTGCCCCCGTACTCCCGCCACGTGTCACGCAGTCGATGTGATCGCTCGCCCTCCGCCCAAAACCACCCAGCCCCAAAAGCGGTGCGATCAAACCGCTTACTGCCTTCCGCTGACGTCATCCACCACATCATCTGTTGACGTCATCTGCTCGTCTGCCCTCCGCTGACGTCATCTGCCCTCCGCTGATGTCATCCACCCAATCAAATGCAAAAATCCCCGCCAAACCTTCATTTTGTCAAATAAACGATAAAAAAGCCATTTTCGCGATAAATCTCTCCACCCCGCGCTCTCCTGCAAGCAACGTCCTGTTCAATTACAAACCGGCACCCGAGCAGCAAAACTACAGCATGAGCTCCACAGCTAGCCATTCGACCTGCATTTGTATGGTTTTCTTCTTTTACGCAGGGGTCAAAATAGGTCGAAGAGTATCAGAGTAGTTAAAGAGTATCCGTAAGAACAAGGTAGCCAACACAGAGTGACTGAAGAAGACAGCTGCCAGCCAACTCGCAGGGCCTGCCTCTAGCACATTCAACAAAAACAGGACCAGTATAACATCAGTTTACCTTTTTCCTATTATAGAGACTAGCTGTTTCTATTTTCTTGAAACTATTTTTAGTTATCCTAGATATTGTCTCACTCTGCTATGAGATATTCGTTGTATAATTTTCTGAATAAATACCCCCTCAATTGGAGTATTGTGGGTGGATTCCTAGACTTTGCTATAATATTGATTATCTGGAATAAAAGAGTTGTTGGAATCAACTGTTGCATGGCTTGCTGGATGAAGAATTGAAGCAGAGGACTTGTCATAGACTTCTTGAATCAACCACCAGATCAATAAGTCCTCTATATCTTGTGTTTTAAAGTTTTCTTAGTTTATTAAATCATATGCGTTTCACAATCTCAATGATAAAGAAAAGATTTAATTTCAGAATATGCTTGATTGCACTCTGTTTTCAAGTCATTATTGTTCTCTGTGTTTTCTTCAGAATTAGGATAAGCAGTGAAATCTTAATTTTTCCTGTTTCCTAATTATTTCATGTTGATTATTTGTTAAATAATACTTAACTGCTTCTTATCAGTAATCATCCAATTTCCCTCTTTAAATAGGTTGAAGGATCCTTAACTACCTTTCACCCAATTTGAGCCCATTCCATCTGTTTCAAGTCTTTATTTGTTCCCTGTTTGACTACCTTGATCTGTGAAGCCATCCTCTGTTAAGAAACCAAATCCAGAAAGCCATCTTCCTTGACTCCATTAGCCCAATGGCCTGAACTACCCTGTCTTACCTCTCTGCTCTATTGAATCTCACCACCCAAACTCAAACAAAACTCTTGAACTTCATAACTAGCCTAATACCTTTTAAAAACAAAGCTAAATCATAAAGAGAGAGCCCTCTCTGGATACAGATTGGCTAGATTCTGTATCTAAAAGATTGGTTAGTGGTTACCTCACCCTCCTTTCCCTTTCTTACAAATTTTGGGAAAACCTGAGTGATTACACCAGTGGCGACTCCACTGGGGAACTGAATAATTTGTTTGGAACTCCTCAATGTGCTCCATTATTGAACCCTTTTGTTTGAGACTTATCAATTGGATAAAAAAAGTGTTGCTTTTTGTATCCTCATAATGTGCTATCAATTCTTCCGTAAAAATTGCCCAAGTGATAAATTGTTTACGAGAACAAAGCCATTGATACCATACAAACTGATTTGGTTCCAAATATAAAGTTGCCATACGTACCTTTTGTGTGTTTTGCACATTATTGAGATCGAAGAATTGCTCCATCTGTAATATCCATGTGGCGGGATCCTTGCCATCAAACATCCTCATATCGATTTTTGGAACATGGTGAGTCTTCGATCCAACATTAGAGTCTATGGAATCATGATTAACATTTCTTTTGTTCTCATCATGAGTTTCCTTTACTACCTTTTCACCATTAGTGACCCTTTCTTGTAGCAAGTTCTTCAATTCTTCCATGTCTGTCTTCAAATCTATCTTCAAATTTACCATCTAATCCTCCATCTTAGCTTCCATGCCCTTTATCTTAGATTCCACACCATTTATCTTAGATTCCACGCCACTTATCTTAGCTTCTGTTAGCTTTTGTGAGCGTGACATTTGTTGCACTTGTTCTTGTAATTTTGATATATCATGTAGCATTTCTTCCTCTTCTTCATGAGTCATGCTAGAGCTTTCAGGTTCCTTACTAGGTGTTTGCATTTTCTTTCCTCGGGGCATCAGTTACTGATAATAATTCTTTACTATGCCCTTTGAATTCCGTTAAACCAAGCTTACATAAAAATTTAAAAAAAAACTACACACCGTTTTTCACTTTATAGAAGCCTGATATTGAATCTGATGTATCTCTGTAATTTCAGATCATCCAGTTCTGAAATTACTATCTGTAGTATCCTTCTGTGTCCTCTTTACAATGCCACAGGTCTGAGCCAAATTGGATTCTCCAAGTAAGAGTTATGTGAATTCTCCCACAGTGACTTGCTTTTAGACTGGTTCAGTAGAGCGAACTTGTACGACGTGCCACGAGTCACTATTTAAACCTTTGAATCTGAAACACACATAAAAGAAACTACAGTCCGTCCTCTTTCTGTACCTTCTTACGAAATTTCAATCCGATCCCCAGAGAGAAAGTTATGACGATTTTCCCCAGGTCACCTGTTTTGAATGTAATTCACGAGTCTGCAAAAAGACCAAATTCCTCAGAGCATATCTCCGCAAATATCGCGCGGAAAGATCTGAAATTTGGACCCAAGGTTCAGCGTGATTTCTTCTCAAATGGGTTTTTGTTACGACTTCTGAAACATCACAGAAAAAAAGTTATAGCGAAAATGCCACGATGACCTGTTTGGAGCAGCGAAACCCTAGAATCCAAAGCTCTGATACCAAATGTTATGAAACCAGCTCAAGAAAAGATAGAAAAGATAGATCAACGCCTTAGAATTCAGCCTCTTCGAGGGGGCAACCTCCTTTACATTACATAAATGAACAATTCTTGGATGATATAAATGACAAAACCTCCTTTCTATATATAGGAGTCTAAGGAGTCACAATATAATCCAGCCGACCTAACAATAATAATATAAAGCCACAAAAATAACAATAGAGGGATTCTATGGGGCATAGAAATAACAATATGGGGGTAATAGGGGCACAACAATATAAATAAGGGGTATAACTACAATAGTAATGGGGTAATCACTAGTATTATAGGGACCCAACACCATCCTCTGTTAAGAAACCAAATCCAGAAAGCCATCTTCCTTGACTCCATTAGCCCAATGGCCTGAACTACCCTGTCTTACCTCTCTGCTCTATTGAATCTCACCACCCAAACTCAAACAAAACTCTTGAACTTCATAACTAGCCTAATACCTTTTAAAAACAAAGCTAAATCATAAAGAGAGAGCCCTCTCTGGATACAGATTGGCTAGATTCTGTATCTAAAAGATTGGTTAGTGGTTACCTCGGCCTCCTTTCCATTTATTACAACTTTTGGGAAAACCTGAGTGATAACAAAACCTAACTAGTTGTTCTTACATCTTGGGTCAATACACATACCTCTGCAAGTTGGCCACTATCTTCCCTACACCAAAGTGCCTTGTAACCTTGGGGGTGCGAGCCTCTCTAATCAGCTACAATTACTCACCTTTATGAGCACATAACTTATCGAGCATGTAGAGTAACTCATCCTAGATATGGTATTCAACAATGGTGTCACCATCATACTCATGACTCTGACTCTACAACTATTTAAAAACCTCCTTGAACTCCTCATCCTCTAAATATGACTCATTATATGCATCATGGATGAATGGATCCATGTCCATCAATGTTTTAAAGGTGTGATCTTTGATGTGGGAGGCCTTGAGAGAATGTTGGCCAGCTTGTTTATGCTACCCTTCTTTTACTTAATCACTAAATGAAACTGTTGTAGAAACCCCATCCAATTGTAATGTCTGGTCTCCTATAGCTTACTCTGGGCTTGCAGGTAATGTAGTAGTTGGCAATCTATGTGGATCATTATTTCCTTTCCCATAAGATAATATTTCCACTTCTTTAGAGCTTGCACCAGGGCATAGAGCTCCTTGTTGTAGGTAGGGTAGTTAAGAATTTCCCCTTGAAATACTTCATAATGGTAGCATCCATGCCTTCCTCCCTACATCAATATTGTTCCCATAGCATACCCACTGAAATTTCTCTCACTTCGAAGGGTTGCTGCAAGTTTGGTAATGTTAGAATTTGTGCTTGACTAATATTCTTCTTTAGCTCTTCAAAGGCCCTCTGATAACCCTTTCCCACTAGAAACTCTTTCCACTTGTTGTTATGGTGTGGAGTGGTGCTACTACTGCTGAAAATGAGGCTATGAACTTCCTTAGGTATTATGTAGCCCCAACGAAACTCCTAACCTCATAAACATTAGTAAGCACCAACTATTTCATGAATTCCTCCATATTAGAAATGTCTATATTCAACTCTTCTCCACCTATCACATGCCCTAGATACACCAAATATTTCTTTGCAAACTCACACTTCTTGAGATTTGCAAGTAGTTATTGCTTCTTTATTTTCTCCAACACTTGTGTCAAATGTGATATGTGCTCATCCAAGGTAGCACTATATACTAATATATCATCCAAATAAACAATAATAAATGAATCTATAAAGGGGCACAATATATCATTCATTAACCTCATAAATGTAGTTGGTGCATTGCATAGGAAAAATGGAATGACTAACCACTCATACAAACCTTTCCTGGTTTTGAAGGTAATTTTCCATGTATCTTCTTCTTTGACTTGAACCTAGTGATATCAAAAATTTAAGTCTAACCTCAGGAAGTACTTCTCTTGTTGTAATTGATCTAGTAGATCCTTTATCCTGAGTAGGGGGTACTTATTCTTGAGTGTGATTTTTTTCAATGCCCTATCATCAATGCACATTTTCCAAGTCCCATCCTTCTTTGGCATAATGATAATGGATGACTAGCATGGTGATGTACTCAGTCGAATGACATCATGTTGCATTAGCATCTACATTTTTTTCTCCACCTCACTTGCTTCTATAATAGAGTTCCTATACGACCCAATATTTGGCAACGAGGAGTTCAACAGTAGTTGGATCTCATGCTCCACGTCCCTCTTAGGTGGTAACCATCTAGTCCCCTAGAACACATCCCTATATTCCTAGAGAAACTCCTTTAGTTTTAGTTTTTGTTTCTTAGTACACCTTTCTAGGGATGCTTTGCTTCTTATAGACTCTTCTACAAACTATCTTTCTCTTAAAAATAGTAAAACATAATTCTTGCCAAAATTGATCAATTTCTTGTCTTGGTTGGAATTTACTAGTGACAATTTCGACTTTCCTTTGTGCATGTTGATGGTAAATGATTTTCCATCCTTGATGAGTTAGTACTAGTTGGATCTCTACATGAATATTGCATCTTGCATGTAAATGTAGGGATTTCCAAACACGACTCTGCATACATCAAGGGGAACCATATCTATCTCTACTTCATCAATAAAATCAACATAAATAGAAAATGTAATTTTCCATTTTTTTGTTACCTTTAACTCTGCATCCTTATTTACCCATCCCAATAGATATGGGCTTAGATGATCACAAACTTTCAATCCCAATTTATTGACCAACTAAATTGCAATAAGATTCACCTGTGATCCTAAGTTAAATATAACATCAATCTTTGTCTTCTTGCCCTGTATCTTTATGTGGAAGTCATTTATTTCCTTTTCTTTTGCTAAAGGCTACTCAGATTCACCTCCTTCTACACTGATGTACAAACAATCTTCTCATCCAAATCTAAGGTTCTTTCAACTTGCTTGCTCAAATCGTTAGCCATGAGTTTTTTCTTCATACTGTCTTTCTTTTTGTTCTTCAGGTTAAGCTCTAGATGCAACTTCCAACACTTCTCCTCAATATGGTCGTTAATGTTGCAGTGGTTACAGTGGTTGCTGGGATCTTTTCTCTAGTGTGATATGGCTATCATATTTTTATCTTTACCCCCTTTCCACTTCTTCTTCCCCTCCTTAGAATCATACTTTTTCTCCTTCTACTTGGATCCACTTGATTTCCCTTTCTCCATGCTTATGTTCTCTAGGTATTGTGCCTGCATACAAATCTTGTCCACTAATATAGGCTTCAACAACATCACTCTCTTTCAAAAATGGCTATATAGATCACTAGATACTTTAGGAGTATATTTGGGCTTTTTTAGGGATACTTAACATGATGCCCATATTTCAAAACTCTATGGTGTACTCATGTATGCTCTGCCCTTAATTTTTCCTAAAGTAGTGTTACCAAATCCACTGGTTCTCTACATACCCAATAGGGTAAAATTATGAATTTATGAGGGTTTTGAATTCTTTCCACTTAGTTGCTGGAGGTTCTCCCTCAAACCTCAAGGTCTCTGTGCCATGCTAATATCACTTTGGTACAACTTGATATCGACCTTCGCTTCCATTTTGAATAGGGATTGTTAATGTTTCATGGCACTTGAACTGTGTTGAGATCTTATAGATCTTTTCTTCAATTAGTTCTTTGTTTATTCCTAGTCTCCTGATCTCCCCTCTGATCTGTCCTCTGCGTTAAAACCCCCATATTATCCAAATATCCTGACTTTATTTCTCAAGGTTGACATGAGGAGATTAATATTCTGTCTTATATCTGCAACTTATGTTTCCAACCATGAAAACCTTTCCTCCACAGGATCACGAGGGTCATTCACAAATTCGTCGTCCATGACTAGGGTTTTATGAATTTCGGCCCAACCTATCTAGATCCGCTATAAATATCCACAATATACCCAAATAATATTGCTTTGATACCAATATGCTCCATAAACTTCTTTGGATATTCCAATGGATAGTTTGTCACAACAGATCTGATAAAACTATATTTAAAAATATGAAATCTCCACTATTACGGTTTAATTTCTCTTTAGATTTTTATGCCTATAGATTAATGTTAGTTGTGTGTGCATGCAAATTAAAATTATGTCTAAAATAGAGAATATTGAAATAAAAACTCACAAATCATGATTTGACACAAGAGAGGACCTGGGAAATCCTTTCAGGAGAAAATCTAGCTGGAAGGTGAGGCCACTCTGCTCTCTTTCTTTGAATAGAAAATGGTTGTGAGTACAAATAAGTATGGTTTGTCTCCCATGGGATAATACAGTGCAAAATCCCTCTATGTGTTCTCTATATCCTATCCATCTCAACTATTTTTTCTCATATATGGAACAAGTGCACTTGAAAGAATGGGACCCTTTTTCCTCATAGTGGCCTAGTTATAATAGAACCTAATAGCCTACTAGTGGTTAGTTTGACTAACTCAAATTTTAACTAGAGTTATAATATGGACTCTTCTACAGTCTTCTTCAACATAATCACATGGCTATTCCATTTTCCATGAATAATTGGGGCTAATGTGGCATCTTCTCGAATTATGGTGGTGAAAATAAGAAGGTTAGCTTTTAAGTGGCATAAATTTTTCATATATGCTCTTATTGGTGCAATTCTTGCATTGTTGGAAAGGTACTTGTGTGTAGAATGTGAACATAGATGGTATACTATAAAGGAAAAAAATTACCCCACAAAAAACATCGTTTGATGCCTAAAAATGCTCCCAAAAGGTTTCAAACCCCAATTTGCCAAACCAGATCCTGCTAGTAAAACTAGTCACGTGAGATTATTCCTCCACTTTTTCTACTCCAGAAGCATCAAGATTAATGAAAAAAATATAATGATCCGATCTGGATCATAGTACCAAATAAATTATCAGTTGGGTATTCAAAGTTTTCTTTTGAATCTACTAGTTGAATCAAGGTCCTCATCTGGCCAAAGAGAATTAGGGTTTGAATCATTACTTAGAATAATAACTTGATTAATTGTGGTTCTAGCATTAAAGTCTCCAAAAATGAGGATATTACTTTCGCTCCTTAATCTATGAATATCTTGTTCTAAAATATTATGAGTGAAAATCTTTTTAAGATTGTTTTTCTTATAAAATGTAGAGTTGATAAGCGAGTCTTGGAAATAATGCTTACATTACAATTAATTTGAAGTTAGTTTAGGTATATTAAGATATTCTCTCAACCTAAATATCAAACCTTAGAATTATTTGGATCTCAATCCAACTATATAAACGTATCTTATTAGTAATTGAAAAAATGTGCAATAGATTGTTGTTTTGGTGTTCAAATATCTCTTTGTTGGTATGAGAGTTGGATTTGGCCTCACTCCTTATGGGAGTGCCCGCGAGCCCACAAGAATTTGGGAGGTTTTGTTGAATATATTTCCATGGATAAGGTCTAAGGTCTAGGGCATGGGAGTTAGGATATCCACAACGTGAGAATCTTGTGAACCCCTGTTCATTACAAGTGAAGGGATGACTTGTGTGAGGATAACCTTTCTCTACATAATTGAAGGCTGTTGATTTTGAGAGCATTGTTGGAATTTGCTCGAGAAACATTGAAGGAGGCCATGAATTGAGCTACATTGTTGTGTCAATTGGAAAACCAACATGGCAGAGTGAATGTGAACTGGTGTGTGAGCATGCATGCTGAGAAGTTGTGCATGTAATTCGAGGACTGCAGTGCAAGTTTGGTGCCATTAGAGGTAGTCTAGTCTAGTACAACGGTGCTTAAGGAGTTGTAGATCCAGATTACATGGATGTGTAAAGTCATTGTTGCATGGGCCTAATTTGAAAATCAACAAGCTCCATAATGTTTCCATCCCATGCTAAAGCGAAGGTCATCTCGCACATGATGGAAAGTCAATGACTTAGTGGTGGTTGTGAAAAATTTTAATGCCTGTGAAGTTCAACAACTTCATGACATTCTGTATTCTACATCATATCAACATATTTGTTTGTAGCACTTCGACAAACTTTGATTTAACGTTCAAGGCTATTCTATCTTCTATTTGGGATTGGAACAACTTTCCTTCATGTCCTCCATTCAAACGATTTATTTTTCATTTCTCTCTGTGTGAAAGGTGGGAGCGACGATTATATCAACCATAACCCAAATTGCGTTATTGGCCATAGAAATAGTACGTTCATTAAGTGTTGCACTTGCCATGAAGTATTGGAGACACGATTTCCGTTACACCAAAACCCGCAGGTGTTAGTAAACAGAAACATCGCTATATTTAAGCACATGCCACGAAACACATGGGGAGTGTTGACCTTCTACACCGCCATTAATGGGGAGCCAACAATCTCCCCCCCAATGCGAGCCCAGTGTGTTTCGAACTCGAGACCTATGGCTTTGATACCACTTGTTGGAGACACGATTTCCATTACACCAAAACCCGCAGGTGTTAGTAAACAGACACATCGCTAGATTTAAGCACATGCCATGAAACACACGGGGAGTGTTGACCTTCTACACCGCCATTAACGGGGAGCCAACGTGAAGAAGTCATTGCCTCCCTTGCTGTTACAAGAGACAAGGTAACCATTTTTTAATTAGCTTCTTTTAAACATGGATCATATAGTGGTAGAAAAAATTAATGCACATAATTTTCATGCTTGGAACGTAAATATTCAACTACAAATTATGCATAAGAATTTATGGGGCATAGTCAAAGGTATAGAATAGAATGGGAAAATAGGGAGAAAAGAGCTAAATCGAGTATAGGATTGTCTCTTTTAGATTCACATCTACACTTGATAGACTTAAAAAAAAATCATATGTAAAAATATGGTAAAAAATATGGTCAGAATTATGTAAAATATTTGGTGAAAAAGTTGTGAATGCAAGATTTTCCCTGAAATTATAGTTGTTTGAACTTAAAATGCATAATGAAACATCTTTGTCTACTCACATAAATGACTTAAAGTCACTTATAAGGAAATTGGTATAAATTGGTTTTCGAGTGGAGGATGAAGATGCAAAGTCAATCTCGTTAAACAATTTATCTTCAAAATATGACAATACCATTTTTATGTAAAGTCAACTTTCCTCTCGAACACTGGATGAAATGATAACAAAACTTCTAGCAGAAGAAAAGAGAATGAAAGAAAGAGATGCAAAACCAGAAGGCATATCACATGTTGAACTTCCATTGTTTTCCAAGGGTAGAATAAATAAAAACAAGAGTTTAGTTGAGTGCTTCTATTATCGAAAAAATGGGCATGCAATGTTGAATTGTAAAATTTGTGCCAAAGATCTTCTCAAAGGAAAAAATAAAAGAAACTACCTACATAAGCAACTCTAATGACCTACTAGATGCTATCTTTGAATATTTTTCACATTCTTGTAGTGATAGTGAGTTTAATGCAAATCCTCTCAGACTCTTTTAAGAATATAGTATTGGTTGTGTGTGTTAGATTGTTAGTGGTCCTTGTTGTAATTAGATTATATGCTATTTGTGTGTTTGTATGTATTCAAAAAAGGGCTAATTATATGATTTCCTACTAGATACACTTAGTATCTAGACTGCTTACCTATATAACTAGATGTATTTCGATGCATACTACTAGGATGGAAGCATGTCCATAGAGTGGCTTAGTTTTGAGACTATTTTTTAGGGTAGGCAAGAAGTATTAGTCCTACAAGTTCGTCAATGATGGTTAGAGGAAATTATGTTTTAAATGGAGGTTACGTGGTTGCTTGAAGTTGTGGTGGGGAAGAAAGAGTGTTGTGTATGAGATTCAAGAGTGGGTGTAAGTGATGATGCAGTCCCGATTAGACAAGTGTGACTATGGTATGTGCTTTCTACATTGTATTTGAAATGTAAGCATTAATGGGGTGGTGTTGGAAATAATGCTTACATTAGATTTAGTTTGAAGTTGGTTTTAGTCTATTGAGATATTATCTCAACAAAAATATCCAACCTTGGAATCAGTTGGATCTCAATCCAACTATATAAATGCATCTTGTTAGTAGTTGAACATACATACAATAGATTGTTGTTTTGGTGTGCAAATATCTCTTTTTGTGATAAATAACAAATTGGGATATAAATCCTCTTAGCATTAATGTCATAGATTTCAATCCAAATGTACTAATTGAGGGGGTCTATATTATGCAAATGAATGTAAGGAGAAACATTTTTTTTATATAGAAGGCTACTCCAATTCCTTTACGGAAGGATTTCTTGTTCCATGCTGACCAAAAAATGAATATCTTTGTTAGGGACCTTATATTCACCGTGCTCTCAGGTTTCTACTAAAAATGGAATATCAGTCTCACTATCCAACTTAACATAGGACCTTTACACCATGAAAATACATGACAATTATTGTATATTTTTTAAACGAACATACTAAAAAAACAATTTAAAAACATGAAGACAAAAAAAAGGGTAATAGGATAGGGTGGAAGCCTTGGTTTTTCAAATGGGCCACATGATGATGGAGGAGGGCAATTTTCCCTTCTTGCATATAATTTGTTTTTTTAATTTTATATTTAAATTTTAATTAAAAAAATGATTTTTAATATATCATTATTTTTTATTTTTTAATAAAGGTGAAAAATAATTGATGCTTTTAATTATTTTTAAGATTACGTTTTTATGCCCTTCATGGGAATTATCAAGGAATATTTATGTCTATCATTCCTAATGGTTTTTGTAATGTTTTTGGTGGTAAGCTTTCTTATTTAAATCATCCTCTCTTTGGAAAGAAGATGGAATGTATTGGGTTATGGTTTCTTATTTAGATTTTCAACGGTTATTGCTAGGTTGTTTGAGCCCTTGTTCCTTCTTTGTTGTTCTACTCAACTATCATCCTCATAGTGTTGATGTATCTTCTCTAAATTGGCTCATATAAGTCTCTATTTTGCTCATTTGAGCTATTTCTTTCAAGGATCAGAATTGGATAATTTGTGCTTTAGTTGTTTTTAAAGACCGACCCCTTCCCTTGTTTTTACGGATCCTCCTATAACTATAGGATGTTTCTCCTAATTATTTCCTTAGCCCAAGATAGTTCTTTGCATACTAGTACTCTTCCATTGGACCTCATTTTTTGCCAAAGAAATCTCCCTTGTTGTTGGCATTTGGTTATCTCTCTGTCATAGACTTTGCAAAAATTTTCCTATGGATAGGTGGGGTTGACCTTGTTTGGGATATGTATGTCAATTCCGTTGGATTTTCATAGGTTATGTGTTTCTCTCTACATGTATTTAGGCATCTTCAAATGTTGACTATTGTTCCTGTGAATTGGATTCCATGCAGGAATAACAAGGAAAGTTAAGAAACAATTTGCATGTATGTCTTGAAGCTAGTATTATAGAGTTGGTTCTAGGTTGAATTGTCATCCTTTGGATCTATTGTTGGGAGTATGGTGCACAAGGTATTTTAGGAAATTTCCTCCCCCTGAGTGGGTAGAGGACATGGAATGAATGTAATTGGAATTAATTCACCTGCAACTATACCCCAAATAGATAGTTTCAACCCTAGTTGTAGTCATGCAACTTTTGGTTGAGCACAAAGTCAAGATGAAAAGTGTAGAATACAAAATAGTTTCCCTTTGGCAATAGATCAATGGGCTCCAAATTTCACTCAATCAGTGCTAACAAGGTTGATCTTCTCCTAGAAATTTGACCATTTAGGTTGCTAGAAGTTGGCTAGATTTAAATGTTCCTTCTATAGATAACTATGTTTTAGACAATGAGGCATGTCATCCTTCCCATAAATAGTCTATATGATGTTCAAATGTATTAATATTTTGGAGGTTTTTTGGAGGATTTATGATTTTAGGCCAATTATTTTTGTAATTGGTGTAGTTAGACCTCCTTGGTGTTTGTATTTAGATATGCCTATCTCTTTCTTAGGTCTTAGTAGTGGAAGATATCCTTTTTGTACTTCTTGATGCAGTAAGCATACATTTTTAAAAGAAATATTCATAGATATGACTAAAAGAAATTATGTTATTTTAAATATATCTTCGTTGTTTTTTTATTAGATTATAGTTTTAAATTTATAATTATATTTTCGAAATAAATAAAATAATAATGTTGGTAATGTATTTTTCTAATTTACAAATTGATTTTAAAGTTTTGATAACAATTGTAATGATTATCAAGATTTTGGTTTCAAATAAATTATAATTTTAACATTGAAAAGAATAAGAGTGATATTATTAGCACCACTTTCCAATTCATGGGTTAATTTAAAGGTTTTAGTTACAATGGTATGGGTTGTCGAGGTCATAGTTTCAAATAAGATATGATTTTAATATTGATAAAAAAGTGATGTTGGTAATGCACTTTTCAATTTGAGAATTGATTTTAAGTTGTTGGTCACAATGGTATTAGCTTTAAAAGCCATCATTTCAAACAAATAATAAATTTAACATGAAAAAAGGAAAAAAAAAAGGTAAACAATAACTAAAAGAAAGGGATTGCAAGTGAAGAGGGTCGGCTATTACTAAGGGGGTAGGAATTCTAGGAATCAATCCCTTTTATTGCATATTTTTCTTCTAATACTTTGTTTAATATGTTTATTTGTTTAACTATTATTATTATATTTTTAATTCACATTCTAATATTCCTTTTTTTTTTAATAATTATATTTGTTTTATAACTTTTTCGTTATTTTTTAAAATTTATTTCTTATAATCATCATCATCATCATCATTATCTAATTTTAAGTTCATGGCTAACTGACACACCAAATTGGTGTATGAGACTCCTTTGTTTATGGAACAAGGGACTCCCCTCCATGTAGCAATTTGATTGTTAAAATGTATGGAGGTGTACATACTCTATCCCTATAGATATAAGCCTATGACCTCTTATGAGGAAACCTGTGTTCTTAACAAGTAGGTCCAATAAAGTTATATTTTAAATATTTTTATAACAATTAAAACTTCAATGGGCCTAATGGTTGAGAATATGGGTTTCCTCGTAAGAGGTGATAGGTTCAAATCGAAGGGTTTATAGAGTATGCATTGACCCCCTCTCTCTCCCTCTTTACACACACATTTACAATAAAACTTTAGTAGACAAAATGGTTAAGAACATGTTATGCAACTAGGTCACAAAATAGAAGAAAAGATAGATCAACAAATTGAGAATAAGCCTCTTCGAGGGGGAAGCCTCCTTTAAATCACATAAATGAACAATTTTTGGGATGATACAAATTAAAATACCTCCTCTCTACATATAGGAGTTTAAGGAGTCACAATATAATCTGACACTACATAACAATAATAATGTAAGGGCACAACAATAACAAAGTGGGATTCTATGGGGCACAACAATAACAATATGGAGGCTACATTAACAATAACAATAAGGGGCTACACTAACAATAACAATAAGGGGGTTACACCAATATTATAGGGACCTAACATGCCCCTCTCTTTAAAAAAATGTGTTGTCCTCAATGCTTGAGTAGTTCTGGATGCTACTGTATAAAATTCTCATCCTCCTATCTAAAATCTTCAACGAGTTCTTCCACTTAATGAGATAATCTAAAATTGGTCAATTTTACAGCGATTAGGTTCTTGTTTCTGTGACTGCTTTAGGCTCCAATGTGATTTTTCCTTCTTCTTCAAGTTTTGGAAATATTCTTTGAACTAGGAGCTTGTCACTGATAACCTTATTTACACATGAAACATGGAAAATTGGGTGTACTCGAGAAGATGCATGCAACTCCAATTTGTATGCCATAGTATCAATATTTTGCAACACCTTGTAAGGACCATATTACTTCGGTGATAATGTGTTATCCTTCTTAGCTTGCTTGAGGGACATTTGTTTGTATGGTTGTAGCCGTAAAAACACCCAATCACCTACGCCAAAACTTATTTCATTGTGATGTGGATTTTCTTGTCATTTCATTTGATTTTATGCTAGTGTGAGGTTATCCGTTAAGAGTTGGAGAACTTGTTTTTGATTCTCAATGTGATCTTCCGCTGCTTGAACCTTATAATTTTCTCTTAATGATGATGTGATGGATGGTGGATTATATCCATAAAGTGCCATAAATGCGGTCATTTTTGCTACAGTATGGAAGGAAGTGTTATACTAGAATTCAACCATAGGTGACCACTTAACCCATTGTGTTTGTTTATCAAGTACAAAGCAATGAAAATGTCCTTCCAATTTTTTTTTCACTAGCTTGGTTCTCCCATCGGATTGAAGATGATAAGATGAGCTATGAGCTAATTGAGTACCAAGACAAGAAAACAATTCCATCTAAAAATTTCTAGTGAAAATGAGATCTCTGCCACTTACCATAATATTTGGGTTTCCATGTAACTTTTGAATTGTTTCCATAAATGTACTAACAACTGTATTGGCTTTAAAGGGATGAGATAATGCACAAAAGTGTGGATACTTGGTAAGTCCATTAACTACCACCATGATGACACTCTTTCCTTTGGACTTGGGTAAACCTGTGATAAAATCCATTGAGACCTACTCCCAATGCTGGCTTGGAATGGCTAAAGGTTGTAATAGAGTCGGGGTTCTAATTCTCTCAACTTTATTTTGTTGGCAAACAAAAATTCTTCCACAAACTTTTGAATATCAGATTTAAGACCATCCCAGAAAAATCCTTCTTAAACTTGTGGTAAGTTCTTAAAAATACTGAGTGCACTCCTAAGCGGGAGGTGTGCAATTCAAAAAGAATTTTTGGTTTGAGCTAAGAATTCTTACATAGATATAAGTGATCTTTGTACCACAATGAATCATTTTTCCAGATAAATGTACCAGTTGTATTGGGATCTTGTGTAACTTTGGAATGAGTGTCCACACCTCTTCATCATTCTTCAATTTATTCCTTTCTTTAGTTATCCAATTAGGTTGGATAATAGAAATGGCATAGAGCAATGCTTCCATATCCTCATCCTTTCTTGAGAGTGCATCTGCAACAACATTTTTCGTCCCTTTTTTGTAGATGATTTCAAAGTCATAACCCAACATCTTTGTGACCCATTTTTACTACTCTTCTAAAGATAATCTTTGTTCAAAAAGGTATGTAAGACTATCATGATCTATTTTTACCTTGAAGTGTCTTCCCATTATGTATGGTCACCACTACTTTAGTGCATGTAGTATTTCCAACATTTCCTTCTCATAAATAGGTTTGTGTAAATACTTTCCCTCGATTGAACGAATTTCAAAAGTAATGGATCTTCCTTATTGCATTAAAATAACACCAATTCCATTTCTTTAGGCATCACATTCCACAATAAATGTTTTTGTGAAGTTTGGTGTAGCTAAGACTGGTGCTTGGCACATCCCCTCTTTAAGATGTTCAAAGGCCTTAGTTGTTTCTAAAGTCCAAGAAAATGCATATTTCTTAAGTAATGTTGTTAGAGACACTGTTATTCTCCTATAATTCTTAACAAACTTGTGATAATACCCCGTTAACCTGAGAAATCCTCGAAGATGCTTTAGGGTTATTGTAGGTTTTAACCCTGTAAAGAAATTACCTGCAAATGAATTCTTAAAATAGAAATATACAATGGCGAGAACATAAAACAAATATAGACAGAGATTTTCCTCTAGATCCCAAAACTGGGATAACTAGATTGATTTTTCATTATGTTCCTTTCAATGTTATATATATATATATATATATCTATCTATATATATATATATATATATATATATATATATATATATATATATATATATATATATATATATATATATATATATATATATATATATATATATATATATATGCTGAAGCATTCATAAACCCTAAGCCATTAACCCTAGATTAGAACATAATCATAGTTCCCTCGACCAGATATACAAAATTCCACGGGAAGAAAACCATCATGCCCAAAACCATGTGAAAATCCCATGCAAAAAACCATGGGTAGTTCCACCCACTGTATTTGGGTCCATAAACCCTAAGCCATTAACCCTAGATTAGAACATAATCATAGTTCCCTCGACCAGATCTACAAAATTCCACGGGAAGAAAACCATCATGCCCAAAACCATGTGAAAATCCCATGCAAAAAACCATGGGTAGTTTCGCCCACCATATTTGGGTCCGCCCCCGATCCTTGGGTCTGCATATATATAGGATTTTTTTCTTCTAGTCGTGGAAAGAATATAACACATATGTAACAATTGTGGGGATTTTCCATTCCTTAATGGATTTAATTTTTTTTAGGTCTACCTTAACACCCTCATGAGATACAATATGGCCCAAATATTCCACCTCCTTTACTCCAAAGAAACATTTGGAGGTTTTTGCATATAATTGTTTCTCCTCCAATAGTTTGAGCACCTTGTCAACATGTTGAACATGATGATTCCAAAACTCTTTGTAGATTAGTATATCATCAAAAAATACTAACACACATTTTCTAAGGAAGGGTTTGAAAATGGAATTCATTAAACCTTGAAATGTGGAAGGTGCATTAGTAAAGCCAAAAGGCATGACCAAAAATTCATAATGACCTTCATGAGTTTTGAATGTCATTTTTGGAATGTCTTCAGTCTTCATTCTAATTTTATGATTTCCTGAACTAAGATCTAGCCTGGTGAAGTAAATTTCTCCATGTAATTCATCCAACAATTCATCAATGACAAGAATGAGAAATTTATCTTTAACAATGAGCTTGTTGAGCTCCCTATAATCCAAACACATACACCATGTTCCATCCTTCTTTTGCACCAATACTACTAGAGCAGAGAAAGAACTTTGGCTAGATTTAATTATACCAATGTCTATCATTTTTGCAACCATATGTTCAATTTCACTCTTTTGGGAATAAGGATATCTATAAGGCTTGGTGTTTGGAGGAACACTTCGTGGAATCAAGTGAATAGCATGACCATGACCATGAATAGGTGGGGGGCCTGTGGAAGTCTTGAATACCTTTGAATGATTGTCCAAGATCTTTTGGAGATATGGAGAAATGGACGATTTCAATGTTTGAACATCTAGAGAGCATAATTGTGCAATTATGCATCGTTGTTCTTTCTTCAAAAGCTTTAACATGCCATTAGAGTTTATTATCTTCCCTAGTTTTCATGCAATGTCACTTAATTCAATTTCCTTTCCTTCCCAAGAAAATTGCATGAAACATTCTTGAAAATTAAAAGCTATTGTCCCCAAATATTGTAACCATTCGACTCCTAATACAACATCAGCACCGCCCATTGGAATGGAAAGAATTGGACTATTCAATAATATTCCCCCAAGGTTAGATTGATATTATGACACTTCCTTGAGCAATTTAAATTTCCTCCATTTGCAACCATCACTTGACACTATGGTGTTGGGTATAGAAAGTAATTCAATTCCTTGGCTATCTTACAATGAATAAAATTATGGGTACTACCATAATCGATCAACACTATTACCTTTTTTTTCTTGGTATATCCTTCTATATTGAGAGTTTGAGGAGTGATAATTCCTACCAATGCATTACAAGATAAGGTTAGATTCATCTCTTCTTTCTCTGAGGTTGATTCTTGGTTTAGATCCTCTTCTTTTGATGTTTCTTGTCCCTTCTCTTCCTCCTCTTCACAATCTATGTAAAATAATTTCTTCTCAAGGAACTTATGACCCTCAGTGTATTTTCTATCACAACCATAACAAAGCCCTTTTTCTTTTTTTTCCTCCAGTTGTTGTGGTGTCAACCTTTTAGTTTGTGGCAGGCTAGGAACAACAACACTTCCATATGTATAGTTGTTAGTGGTAGACCTCCTTGTTGCCATAATTTTTCTTTCAATTTTTCTTGCCACCTTGAATTCCTTCTCCAATGAATCAGATTCCCAAAGGCAAACCTCATGTTGGATGTTATCCTTTGAAGTTCCAATGAAGACTTCAATCCTATGCTCGTCTGAAATATCATTTACCTTGATATTCAATCTTTGTAAGTCCTCATTATGCTCCACTGTTGAACCCTTTTGTTTGAGATTAGTCAATTGTTTAAAGAAGGTATTGCTCTTTGTATCCTCATAATGTGCTACCAATTCTTCCACAAAAATTGTCCAAGTGAAAATTGACTTATGAGAACAAATCCATCGATACCACAAAAACTAATTTTGTTCTAAATATAAATATGCAATGCATCGTGTTTTTGTGTGGATTGTGTAACACATCATGTAGATCAAATAATTGCTCCATCTATAGTATCCATGTTACTAAATCCTTGCCATGAAACTTCCTCATGTTGATATTTGGATTGTGGTGGGTCTTGAACCCAACATTGGAGTCTCTAAAATCATAATTCATATTCCTTTTATCCTCGTCATTATTTTCATGGATTACCATGTCACCATTGGAAAGTCTTTCTTGCAACAACTTTGTCAACCCTTCCAATTTGACATTCATCATGTCCATTCCTAATTTAAAAGCTACCATATTTGCTTTTAAACCATCCTTCAAGCCTTCCATGTTTCCTTTTATTTTTTCTTCTAAACCATCCATCTTAGCTTCTAATTCATTTTTTGTCACTCTTTGCGAGAGCAAAATTTGTTGCACTCGGTCTTGTAATTTTGATATATCATGTTGCATTTCTTCCTCTTCTTCATGTTCATAGCATTTCTTTCTAGTTTCTTACTAGTTGTGTCCATTTTTTTTTGTTTTCAGGAATTTTGGAATCAAACAACGATATCTATGCTTCAATATTCCCTTTGAATCACTTCAAACTGATTTTTAAAACAAAAGTTATGCAAAATTTAAAAAAATACACACCTTTTTCTCTCTTTTGAGGAGATCGATATTGAAATTGTTGTATTTATGTAATTTCGGATCTCCAAGGCCTAAAATTTCATCCTGCGGTATCCCTCTAAGTTTTATTTCCAATTCCATAAGTCAAACCAAGATTATATTCTTCAAGAAAAAGTTATGCCCAATCTCCCACGATGCCTTGATTATAGAATTTTTCAGTAGAGCTAACTTGTACGGAATTCCATGTGTCACTTTTTTAGCCTTCAACCCTGTAAATGATACATGAAAAACTAGAGTCTGTATGATTTCTATCACTTTTTATGAAATTCAATGCTGATGCTCACACAGAAAGTTATGCCGATTTTCACTAGGCCTATTTGAGATCGAATTCTAGAGCCTACAAAAACCCTAACTTCTTCAGACAATATCTCAAAAAATATAGCTAACCAATATCTGAAATTTGTACAAAAATTTCACCAAGATTTCAGATCTACTTGGTCAAAATTTCAACTTCTGAAGCCTCGTAGAAAAAACTTCATAGCAAAAAATTCCAAGATGTCCTGTTTGAAGTAGTGAAACCCTAGAATTGAAAGCGCTAATACGAAATGTTATGCAACCAGATCATAAAATAAAAGAAAAGATAGATCAATGACTTGAGAATTAGCCTTTTTGAGTTGTAAACCTCCTTTACATCACATAAAGGAACATTTATTGGGATGACATAAATGACAAGAACTCCTTTCTATATATAGGAGTTCAAGGGGTCACAATATAATAAGAGCCTGCATAACAATAATAATGTAATTGCACAACAATAACAATAATGGGCTTCTTTGGGGCACAACAAAAAAAAAATGAATGCTACTTTAATAATAACAATAAGGGGGATACACTAACAATAATAATAAGGGGGTTACACTAGTTTTATAGGGACCTGACAGAACATGTGGTTCCTCCTAAAAGGTTCGTTTATAGGAATAAATGACCCAACAATAATTACTATGGGGTTGTCCCTAGCATGAGGTCCCAACTAGACCTCACACCATTTGGGTAAATATACCTATCTACATTCTAGCTTGGTAACCATGCTTTGTTTTTGAAATTGTTAGGTGGAATAATTGGTAAAACAATTACTCAACATTTACTTGTCAATCTAGGGTCATACACTTAGAGACACTACACAGTTTGTGTGAGGATTGATACCATAGAGATATGTTATGTTAAATACCTATCTAACTACCTAAGAAAGTTTCACATAGAATAACATAAAAAAATTTGCATCACCCATGGGTTTCTTTTAGAGAATCAACTAGTAGACTACAATGAATTGAAATACCTTCAGTGGTGGGTTCAGGCAACTGAATCAAGAAATCATATCTAAGGGAGCATTAAGTTCCTAGTGCTAAACCATCCTGGACTAATTAACCTTCCACACCCTCAAGTGTTCAGGTGGAAAATGACTCAATAACTTGCTATGGGTTCCAAAATCACATTGTAGGAAAGGAAACTTAGGCTTAAAAACCAATTTTTATCAACTGGGTAGCATTGTTGTCAAATAATTTTAAAAGGAAAGGGTGAATATTGCTAAGTTTCCCCCGAAGTTACACCATTGCTAAGAACTCATTGTTGATCTAGAGACAAAGTGGACTAAGTCACTTCTTGTTGCCATGAGTTCTTTTTAATGTTAGGGTTACCACTATTGGTAGTGTTAGTGATGAAACTGATAGAAAAAATGTTGATTATGCTAGTGATAAGATAACATAGATGATGCTAAAGGTGATGAACTGAAAATAATAAAGTGATGGTGGAAAGGACAAAGATGAAATGAAAATTAAAATGGTGAGAATGATGACAATTAAATGGTGATGGAAATTATGATGGAGATGATGATGGAAATGATGATGGAGATGATGTTGGAGATGATGTCAGAGATGATCATAGTATAAACAATAACGATAGTGACCATCTTGAAAGTGGTAATGATGAATTTATTGATGATGAAGGTGGCAATTCTAATTGAAGTAACTGCAATGGAGGGTTTTGTGCTAACTGTAATAAAAAATTGGCAAAATAGCTGCCATAAGCTCTATAACGAGGAGGTATTTCATGGATTTATTTTTCTGGCACCAAGAATTAACATATAAAGTAAAACTCTTTTTGGAAAAAAACATGTTTGATTAAATATCAGTTAGCACTTCCATTTTATTAAATCATTGTGGGAGAATATGCCTTCTAGTTGCCTAATTTTCAAGAAAACTCCCTATCCAATTGCACAAACAAGTTGTTCTTAATTGTGTTAGAAACCACCAACATATAGGGGGTCTCCTTGATATGAAGTCCCAATTAGACCTGACACCATTTGGAGTAGGAGAAACATTTGGGAAATAGGTTTGGTTGTCATATTATTAATGATTTTTCTTGGCTGCAATAAACAACACAAGAGAGAACACATATACTTTCGAGATGAGCAAGTAAGTTATCCTTGTGATATATTCAATTTCAAATTTCATATAGGCTCTTTCACAGCAGGGAAGAGAGAGTGAGTCTTTAATAGAAGAGTAATAGTACTATCCTAATAAAGACACACATATATCTAAAAGAATCATTAGTTATCTTGCAAAATAGTTCACAAAGAAATAATGGGTGAAACGAAGAGACACAAAATTTAAAGATGCATACTAAAGCCAACAAAATAGTACATTTTCATTAGTATGTATAAACATAAACATACACTACAAACAATGAAAGAATATTCTTACAATCATTCACGACATATCCATGAAAGTGCATAGGCTCTAAGAGGTTCAAATCATTAAGTGAAAGTCCCAAGATACACCATTACAATGATACAACACTAGCTGCAATAGTGGAACGTCAAGCCACCACTTGCTCCTCAAAAGAATAATCTTCTCTCCTATACCTAACTTGAGAAGCCAAGGTGAAAAATCCTTTTCTTGAGCTATGAGGGTGTATTTATAACAAATGAGGTGACTCTCCACCTCCCGTGTGACTCTCAACCTCCCTCATGACTCTTTAGATTTAATTTGACTTTTCAAATTCCTATTTGACCTTTGAGCTTCTACATGACTCTAGGAATTTCTAGTGACTTTTCATATTCCTTGTGAGACCCTTGGGCATCCACACATTTTAAATTTTCTCATTTTTCGAAAATACAATATTAAATGACAACATATAACAAACCTTGAACATGATCACACACTCACATATGGTCAACCGCATGGAAATGAGATACTTACTACCCAAAATCAACATGTATTTAGTGAAATAATGCACAAAACGAGACTTACCTCCAAGTGCGACACTTAAGATATACCTTTAGGACACAAGTGTCGACTATAAAGAGAAAGTATACAATACTTTAGAAATGAGTCCAATGCATGTCCCCATGATATGTAGACTCCATAAATGCAAGAGAATGCACTAGAGCTACCTCTTAACGGTGTGTCATAACTACCTTCCACGAAGAACGACACTTCACTTATCAAAATACGACACTTGGGATTCATTTAGAAACGGACTTGAAGACCTAGAAAACAAGTGTTGCATCACTCTAAAAACGCAAAATGATAATTCGCACGAACAAACGGAGGTTACAAAATTTGAATATAGGAAAAAATTTGGAGGGTGTTGTAGCAGCGACAACATTTGGTTATTCACTGGAAGAACCCCATATTCTTTATTTAGGTATAGCTTTATGCATAGAGTCTAGTCTTTTAGGAAGTATTGATTCATCATGTAGATAACCTTAGCTTCCCCACGTATTCCAGTTATAGGCTAGTCTCTCCTATTCCCTTTCTTGGCTCAAATGCATTTACAATGTCTTCCATATCTCAATTGTTCGATTGGGGAGAAGGATAGTGTATATTTATGACTTTAGGATTATTAAAGTTTTAATTACATCTCTAGTGTTTCTATGTTACCAACAAACCTATTCAGTAGCCCAAGAGAGTCACTTTCAAGAAACACAAGCATTTTTTTGGTGCCAATGATCATGTTGAGTACCCTAGTGAAGTTTCTTGCTTCACCTCTCTACATAGGAAGCCTTTCTCTTCTTTCACCCCTATTTTATTTGTAATATTCTCATTGAAATTTTATCGAAATTTATATTACCAGGGTGGAAGAGGGATCCTGACTTATTGAGAGAAAAATAGGTTATTCCTTTTTCATAGATTCTTATATACCTTTGAAATTAATATTCCCGCTTTTAGTTTTTCCCTTTCCCTTCTCTAATTGATGGGATCGACAGAGAAAACACTATTATTACAATGTCAAGTTAAGGAATGAAGATCCTAAAACGAAGAAGGGAATCATGGTTTTTCTTAAAATTATTCCATTCGAATGAATCATATTTTCCATTCAAACATCATTGACCTTAGAAATATTAGACCCAAGCAAAGAAGAGGGACAAAATTTAACTAAGTGTTGATGAATGTCATAAAGCCCTTTAAAAGTTTTGCCACATTTTCCAAAACCAAACATAACACCTTCACACAAGGTCTTATTTACGCAAACTGACCAAAACAAAATGAAAAAAGAAAGGCGAAGACATGATGTGAACAAAACAAGAACAAGAAACATATAAGGAAATAAATATTTACATTGGTATAAACACAACCCAGGGCTACTACTGAAAATAAAGTTTGAGAACTTGGCCATTTACAAAAAAGGATTCAGTTTTCCCATCCAATGATTGTATACGATAAGTATGATGGCCAAGCTTATCATGAATGGTAAAGGGCATGATCCATAGGGATAAAAATTGGTGTGTTTACCTTTCTCTTCATGGGCCATATCCCATTTCAATAGTAGGTTTCCCACATCGAATTCCTTATTCCTCATAGATTTCTTATCAAAGCAGGGCTTGTTATGAATTTGGTGTACAATTTTTTTTTTCCTTTGTTTGACACACTTCCTCCTATGATTTCTAAAGGGTGTCTATCCTACTTTGAATAATAATACATGGTTTACCTAAAGATAATTGTGACAGCTATAAGGCCGGGAGGTAAAGGTTCAGAGGAAGGATAACTTATTTTCCATACATGAGGAAGTAAGGGGATGTCTTCGGAGAGGGTTTAGGTGTAAGACGATAAGATCATAGAGAATTCACTAATTCATTATGCTAGTTCCCTTGCTTAGAGTAAATGGTCTTCTTGATTATATGAATTAAATTCTTATTAGTAGACTTGGCTAGACCATTTCCCCATGTGTAATAATTAGATGAGTTCTTTGAAATAATACCATTTTGCAATGAAAAATCATAAATTTTTAGTGATAAAAAGTAAGTTGCATTGTTAAAAAAAAGCAACGTAGGAGCACCAAACCTAATAATAATATTATGCTTGAGAAAGTGAATTATTTCTTTCTTGTTCAATTATTTCATTGGAAATACTTCAGCCCACTAAGTAAAAAAATTTGTGGTAGTTAGTGTTGCACCCTAGAATTGCTTCTATTTTACAACTTTTTTTTCACTCCATTCCTCCCTTTTTGACCTTCATAACTACAATTTGGGTATTAGTTTACAAGGTTGATAGCATAGAAGGTACATAATCATCTTCTATTTCATAAATATCATTTGTCTTTATTATTTAACTTAATATCTACCTGAGCTACTGAATTACATTGATTCTGCAACTGATGAATGTTTCTGCAGCTAAGTTCAAGGTTCAATAGGTTGCAGAGCTTCACCCGAGAAACAAGGCATATGATGATCCAGAGTTAAATAGGAACACAAAAAATTATAGATATAACCATTCATACAGAGATACAACAGAAATAATACTTCATTTCATTACTGTAAAATACTAAAATATGCTTAAAAACAGAAATGGAAATAAACTAGCTAGGGCGATGGTAGCTTATCTTTGAGAAGAGATGTGGCAGCTACATGCCTCTGAATTGTGTTACAATGAGGCTCAAAGGCCTATTTATTGTTGAGAAACAATGGAAAACCCTAAACATCCAAAAAGCTAACCCTAGAAGATGAAGCGCCAAACTATGGGCCCCGTTTTAGGTAAATTGGTACATCAACTTCCCGGGGTCATAACTTTGGCATACGATCTCCGTTTGACACGCACAATAACTTGTTAGAAAGATCTATCTGAGTATTAATACTTTGGGATGAGAAAAAAAAGTCCACAAACCCATGTTGCTCCCAGTTTTCCCAAAAAATGTTGTTTAGGGCCACAAAACGGCTCATGAAGTTCAAGACTCGAAAAACTGGTAAAAATAGTAAATTGTGCTACAAATAAGGAAACTGAAAAACTGAAAGAGACAGTTGTGGAGGTCCAAGTGGGATAGGTGGGTGGCCTCAAAAATCCACCTGTGTCATATGGGTAGTTGGAAATTAGTTAGGGCAACAATTTGTTCCTATTTTCAAAAGATAAATCAATAAAAAAGGAACTCTAGTAGCGCAATCAAAAAATAAGTTAACCACCATAGAAGGTGAATCAAGTGAGCGAGATGCATATTTTTTACCTCATGATTTGCTGCGTTGATAGAAAATCATGAGCATATCATGATATCTTATCTTTTAAAGTTAATTATAGCTAATTTTGATTAGCATAGGCATAATGCTCTAAAACATTTATTGCGTAAGGGTTTTATAAATGTGCCTGAATTTTTTTGTAAAAACTCTGTTTTTTTATACAAACTTTGTTTTGTTCCATTTTCTTGTTATGTGATCTCAATATGTGGTTGATAATCTCGTGAAATCATTATAATGCTGCCTGATTCTCATAGGATGCCCCCCTCAAGATAGTAAGTTTTTCCTTTTGTTTATAGTTAGCAATTCATTTTATGTTTCTTGTATATTTCTATCAATTCATTTAATGATTTAAGTTTTGATTGCTAGATATATGTTTAAAATTGTTTTGCAGCAGGTTATCTAATCATTTCATTATTCAAAAGAAGAGATATTTCTAGTGCACATGGATAGAGTATAATAACCTTACATTGTAGGGATATAGATAGGATTTTCATTTGCAGAGCTAATCTTTCTTTCTGTTGAAGTTGATTAATTTATAGTGTGATTTTATTGTAGGTGTAATTTCGTTTATAAGCAGTAGTGATTCTATTTAAGTGCAAGTGTGATTTTCATTTAAGAAAGTGTGATTTTACTTATAAGCAGGAGTGGTTTCATTTAAGCAAGTGTGATTTTATTTATAAGAAAGAGTGATTTCATTTTAAAGCAAGTGTGTGAGTCATATTATTTCAAGCAAAGTGTGAGTGTGATTTTATTTTAAGTGTGAGGAAAGTGTGAAGTTTCTTTCAAGAAGAGTGTGATCATTATTTTAAGTAAGAGAAATAGAATTATTTCCATTTTTATGAGATATATATTTACTTACATAGCTGTAGAGAAACATGTGAATTTTGATATCTCAAATTAACTTAGGAATTTCATGAGTGAAAAGACTCCTAGCACATATAGTGCACATACATTTCATCGGTTTACTAGCCTGGTTGATAATTCATGTAAGTAATTTAACATCAATTAAATTACCAAAAATTTTGGCACCATTTCCAGGTAACTGTATATAGGAGTCTTTTTCTTTCTTTAAAAAAGAAAAAAAATAATAAAAATGATATGCATAGGGAAAGAGATTCTAGAGGTAGATTTGTAGGTAGAGGTAGGAGCTCGATTCCAACCACTCACCTGACTATTGGGTAGGGTCCCCCTAGGTCAAACTTTTGTAAACAACCCACATTTTGAGGAGCGGAATGTGCTTCAGGAAGTGTTCTAGGAGTCATAGGGGCTTTACGGAGGGTCAAAGCCCCTTGTTTTGTAAAAGGATAGGATTAATTTGTATGTGCTGAGTTCTGGCCATGGTATCGCAAGAGAAAAAATATATATAAAGGGTTTTCTTAGTAAGCAAAAGGTAATCAATTTTCTCGTGGCTTGAGTCTATAATTGTCATATCTTTCTATGTTTGAGCAAACGGCTTGTTGGGTAGGGCCCCCCTAGGTCAAAGTTTTGTAAAGAACCTACATTTTGAGGAGTGGAACGTGCTTCACACAATTCTTTAGGAGTCATAGGAGCTTTAGGGTGGGTCAAAGCTCCTTATTTTGTAAAAGGATGGGATTAATTTGTATGTGTTGAGTTCCGACCATGGTTTTCGGACCATGGTATTATAAGAGGAAAATGATATATAAAGTTTTATCTTAGTAAGTGAAAGGTAATCAATTTTCTCTTGTTCTGAGTTTGTAATTGTCATATCTTTCTATGTTTGAGTGAAGGGGAAGGATCCTACGGTTGTTTGCGCAGAGACCTTGGTAAGTTTGTAGTTGTGTGCGTAGGCCCCTGCAACTGTGTGCGTAGGCTAAGAAAGATTGTAATTGTGAATATCTGAAGTCAATAAAGAAGATTTTGAAGGAAGGTTTGTGTACCTACCTTTTGTACTCTACTTTATGAAATTACTGTTTACTTTTGTGTTGTGGAATAAAGATAATGTTAGGATTCATATCTGAATGCACTTATAGTTAATTACAGTTAAGATCCATTGATTCATACACAGTAGATACAATTTTAGATCTGTGAGTAGTCTTTTGGTATGAATATATCAGATTCGATATAATATTGAGTAAGATCATGTAGCATAGTAATAGATCTATAAGTAAGATTAAGCCAACATCCACACTCCATATCCTTCTGGATTGGGAAAGTGGGTTCTAGCATCCCCCAATATCACCTTGGGTGAGATTGTGGTTTGTGCAAGCAGATCATTGCCGAAAGGGATGGTGGTATAGGCTTTTGTTGGTGAGTGTAGCTAACTCTAAACCTGGGTCTAAACCCCTCAAGCCAACAAATGGTTTTGTTTCCAGGACCGGGATATGTCCGAGGGATATGTGATGTGGAATTTGACTAGAAAAGAGGTTCAAGATTGGTCGATCTGAAGTTATGCGAATTTGCAGCATAAGAGAATAAAAATCTAATCCTATCAACAAAAAGGTGGTTGTAGAAGTATATCTATACAGAAAACAATGAGATATTTTTTGCATCGTTTTCTAACAAGTTGCACGAGTGGCTTTCAAAACTAGCTAGACAGAAGACCTGTTGGAAGTGCAACGAGCCTACTGCATGGACCCCATAGTTGATTAATCGACTCAAGGAGACTGAAAATAAGATCACAAGCGTTGTTGATTACTGGAACGATAGTGTTCTTAGAGGCATTATTACTAAATTCATGATTGACACATTGGTATCTATTGGGACAGGGTCCCCTAGGATCAATTTTGTAAAAAGTTTTGTTATTATTGTAAATTCTCCGCATTTTGGGGAGAGGAGTGCACAGGTCAATAAAAGTCAAAGTGGATTTAGGAAGGTCAAATCCCATTAGTTTGTTAGGAGTTAAGTTGTTTTGTGACCCGCCAATGGTTCGTGGACCATGGTATTATAATATAGAATGATTGAAAAAGGAGTTATAGAGAGTCATGATATATAACAATCGATCTATGTGTGGATGATCGAAGTAAGAGAAGTCTATTTTTTGTGCTTAGGCAAAGGGGAAGGCTCTTGCAGCTATGTGCGTGGAGAGCTTGGTAATTTCGTAGCTGAGTGCGCACGCCACTTCAGTTATGTGTGCAGGGTTGAAAGAGTATGTAATTGAATATCTAAGCATAATAAAGGTTGTTTTGGAGCATTATCTGTGTATCTGTGTGATAGTGTTTACTTTTGAATTTATTGTATATTCACTCTATTTACTGCATTTACCATGAAAGGTACTTAATAGATGCACGAAAGGGGTAGATTTTCTTAATTACATGATGTTATGAATGCTTAGAACAATTGACGAAGGGTTTGAATCTGTTAATTGTTAGTTACTATAATTATCGGGTTTTAAGGGTTAGGGTTCGCGAAGGTTAGAATAAAGCCCTAAGAATAACAGAAACACATCACATAGTCCTTTGGATGCAGAAACCTGGTTCTAGCATCCCCCAATACTGCCTCGGGTGAGACTACAGCTTATGCTACATGGGTTGTTGCTAAAAAGTCCAGTAGTGTAGGGTTTTATTGGTTAGTGCAACTAACTCTAGATCTAGGTCCAAGCCCCCTAAAGCAAATAAATGGTTCTGTTATCGAGACTAGGATCTATATACGAAATGTGTGATGTGGCATAAGTGGATACCGACTAATAAAGAGATCAAAAAGTGGATAGATAGGAAGCTGCACGAGTTTGTAGTCTAAGAAAACAAGAATCCACACCTATCAAAGGAAGAGTGATTGAATAGATACTTGCATATAGAAGAACACGAAATTTTCTTCTGCTCTTTTCCGTGCAAATTATACAAATGGTTCGCTAAATTGGCAGATGGTCAAGGTATGTGGAAGTCAGATAACCCTATTATGTGGACTCCAGAGTTAATGAGGCGCCTAGAAGGTTCAAAAAACAAGATCGTGAGGGTTGTAGATTACTAGATCGATAGTATTTTGGGTGGATTCATTACTGAGTTCGCAATTGGCACATCTATTAGTTATAGCGAAGTTGAACGCCAGTTTTTCAAAGGTCCAAAAGGTAAGTATCTGATGTCCCTAAAAACATGGATTAAAATGCTATTGTGTGAGAAAAGGGTTATGCCATTGAATTGATGTTTAGTCAATACTTGACAGGAGCTACGCGAAGTGGGAAACCATTTAGAAGAGATCTAGATTCAAGTGTTGAGAATAGTCCTTTGTTGGGAGCATCTGATAGTGATGAAGAAAGTAATAGTTTGAAGACACCTCAAGGGGCACTGCAGATGGTAAATCAGGGTATTGCAAGAATACCACATCCATCCACTCCACCTCCAAGTATGAACATTTTTGTGTTTAAAAAGGGAACACCAGTCATGGCTTTGAAGAGTAAATGGAGGAGTTTGCTGCTAATCATTCAAAAGTTTATAACTTGTGAAGGAAGATTTGGTAACATGTTATTTTATCATGCATGTTTAATGATGAATTTTCTAGATGGAAATGAAATTAACCTATCATATTTCCTACTTCAAAGTTTAAGAGATATGGCTGGTAATGTTCGAAGAAAAATACAATCTATAAATAACACTCTATACCATCATGGCCTAGTGAAAATCTTAATTGAAGCACATTTGAGAAACATAGGAGACAATTGGGAAGGTTTCTTAGTTAGAAATCATTTCAAGGAAGCATAAATAGAAGAGCCTAGTGGTAAGACAAAAAAGTAGAAGGAAGTTTCCCATAGAAGATAACTCACCTCCACAACAAGAGAAAAATTTAGAAGATGATACTCCTCTTGCAGATATGTTGGTGAATCTTAAAAATAAAAATATTATAAGAAATATAGCTAGCACTAAGGAAGAAATTTCATCTAAAAATTGAATAGATCAAGAGAAAATAGAGGAGGGAATAGTTAATAACTAGTCTCTTACTACTAAATCACCATATAAACCATCATCTACCATAAGAAGAAGTGCAAGGCTTAATAAATAAGTGCATGAACAACGTCGACAGTCCCCATAATTTGTTGATTTAGAGAAATAAGAAATGGAACCTAAAGTTTCATCATCACCAATTCCATCACCAACAGTCCCATTATCACCTATTCCATCACCAGTTTCTAGTCTAGTTAGAAGAACTCTAGAGATTGATCATGTGCAGTAGGAAATTTATGACTATATAGAATCTTTGGAAAGAAGATATACATGTAAATTTATTGCATCATCCTCAAACCAAGGAGAAAATGAATCAATCCATTCTAATATCTTAAAATAACTTCAAGTTGAAGACAACCTCAAGCAAGAAATTTATGAATTAGAAATACTGAATAGACATTTGAAGCAGGAGAATGAAATAGTGAAGGCACATAATGAGATCCTCAAAACCTAGAATGACAACATCCTACTACATCTTGGTTTGTGGTATAAGAAAACAAGAAATTGATAGCTCAAAACAAATTTCTGAAGAGGAAGATTAATGGCCTGCAACACAGAATTTTGATGAAGAAACCGAGGATGGCAGTCACTGCTAAGAAATGGAGGGGTAACTTGGATGTGCTTGCTCAGGTATTTGAGGAGGCTTAGTAATAGGAAGGACTCACAAATTTTGAAATTTTTCATGAGGACATGCAATATCTTCCGTGTGGGGGAATGTTGAACCCCATAATTACTTCCTTTTAACAACTCTTTTCCATTCCATTCCTCTATTTTTGACCTTCATAAGTACAATTTGGGTATTGGTTCACAAGGTTGATAGCATACAATGTACATAATCATCTTCTATTTCATAAATATCATTTGTATTTATTGTTTAAGTTAATATATACCTGAGCTCCTGAATTACAGTGATTCTACAGCTGATGTATGTTTTTGCGGCTAAGTCCAAGCTTCGATAGGTTGTAGAGCTAGCCAAGAAACAAGGCATATGGGTAGTTGGAAATTAGCTGGGACAATGATTTGTTCCTATTTGTAGAAGTTGGATAAATAAAGGAGGCACTCTAGCAGCTCGGTCAAAGGATAAGTCAACCACCGTAGAAGGCGAATCAAGCGAGCAAGATGCATATTTTTCGCCTCATGAGTTGCTGTGTTGATAGAAAATCATGAATAGATCACGATATCTTATATTTTATAGTTAATTATAGCTAAATTCGAATAGCATAGGAGTAATTCTCTAAAAAAATTATTGTGTAAGGGTTTTATAAATATGCCTCTCAGCATAGCTGAGACATAATTGAATTTTATTTGTAAAAACTTTGTTTTGTTATACAAACTTTGTTTCATTATATTTTCTTACTGTGTGATCTCAATGTGTGGTTGATCATCTCATGAAAGTGTTATAGTTATACCTACTTCTCATAGGAGGGCCCCCTCAAGATAGTAAGGTTTTCCTTTTGTTTGTAGTTAGCAATTCATTTTATGTTTCTTGTAGATTTATATCATTTCATTTAATGATTTAAGTTTTGATCACTAGATATAGGTTTAAAATTGTTTTGGAACAAGTTATCTAATCATTTCATTGTTCAAGAGAAGAGAGATTTGTATTGCACATGGATAGAGTATAATAACCTTACATTGTAGTGATATAGATAGGATTTTCATTTGTGAAGCTAATATTTCTTTATTTTGATGCAGATTAATTTATAATGTGATTTTATTGTAGGTGTACTTTTTTTTATAAGCAGGAGTGTTTCCATTTGAATCCAAGTGTTATTTCATTTAATTAAGTGTGATTTTACTTATAAGCAAGAGTGATTTCATTTAAGCAAGTGTGATTTTATTTATAAGCAAGAGTGATTTCATTTTAAAGCAAGTGTGTGAGGGATCTTATTCCAAGAAAAGTGTGGGTGTGATTTCATTTTAAGTGTGAGGCATGTGTGAAGTTTCTTTCAAGAGAAACATGTGCATTTTGATATCTCAAATGAACTTACTAATTGCATGAGTGACAAAGACTCCTAGCACATACAGTGCACATACATTTCATCATTTTAGTAGCGCTAGTTGATAATTCATGTAAGTCATTTAACATTAATTAAATTACCAAATAGTTAGGATATATCGGTGTTTCTTTGATAAATGGGGAGAAATCTCACCAATAACATCCAATACTCATTGTTGAAAATTCTCTTCAGTGACAATTGGATACAATGGGGCGACTAACTTTTTATTGTAACCAACACATCTCTGACATATAGGACACTTACGGGCAAAGTCATGTGCATCCTTATAAAATGTGGGCCAATAATAACCGGCTCACATGACATTGTGAGCAGTAGTGTCTCCTACATAGTTCCCACTAGATGGCTTGACATGAAGGTATTTCAATACCCTTTTTTAATCTCATGCTTCCGAAAAATCACACCATGTACAAGCTAGTAAGATAAAGCTTTGAGACGAATCATGCTCTTTTGTTTTGTTGATAAGTGTGAGGGAAAGGTGGCTTTCTGTAGATACTAACATACATCAGTGTACCAAGATGTGGTTGTGTTTGTATGGATAGATTGCTCAATATTGTTCATTTCAATTTCTTGTTCCCATCTACAAGAATCCTCTTCTAGAAAATTAACTGCTTCTTCTACAAGCTAACAGATACTGTGGCCTTTTATTGTATGGACTGGGTTGAGTTATAGATCAAATTTTTAAAGGATTTTCATCCAGTTCACTCTCCTCTTACCCAACTCTTGTTGCAGAAAGAGTGGCCTACCCGTTGGGTGAGGCACAAAGATGATAACATGACTTTTCAAGAGGTAAGGCCTAAAGTTCTTCACCGCCTTGTAAATTGCACAGGCTTCCTTATCAATGGCAGGATAATTAAATTATGATCCATGTAGGAAAGGACTCGTAAATGATATTTTCCACTCATTTCCTTGCTTGTCCTTCTAAGTAAGAATGGATGCAATAGATAAATATGAAGAAAACGTATACAACAAGGAATCTTTATTAAAGTCCAGACAATATAATGTTGGGGCATTGACAATCACTTGTTTAATCCAGGGAAAGGCATATTTCTCCCTATGGTCCCATTTGTATATTACATCCTTCTCGATCATCTCTTGCTAAGGTTTAACAATCTATGCATAATCAAAGTTAAACTTCCAGAGAAATTTAATTTTCCCCAAGAAGGATTGCATGGCTTTCTTGTTCATGGGAATGAGAATCTTAGCAATCATATTAACCCAATTCGTGTCCACTTTAATTTTGCTCTTAACTATAATCTGTCCCAAGAGGTTCCCCTCAGATACTCTGAAGATGATTTTATTTGGATTTAAAGATATACCACATTTTCAACGGCGCTAAAATATTTTCCTTAGATGATGAACATGGTTAGATATTTTCTTTGAAAACATTGTAACATAATCTAAGTACAGGAATACACTTTGTCTTATCAGTCCACGAAACGTGATTTCCATAGCCTATTGAAAGGTAGTGCCAATGTTTATAAGTCCAAAGGGAATCTTCTAGAATATGAATGTACCCCATTTAGTCCTGAATGTTGTTTTTAATCTATCAGGTTCCACTACCAGAACTTGGTTGTATATAGAAAATCCATCAAATAGTGAGAACATCTCTAACCTAGATACCGTCTAGAGTATCTACTCCATAGATGGAATGGGATAATTATGTTTATCTGAAGCCCGGTTCATGTTGTGAAAATCAATACATAAGCGTATTTCCCCAGAATTCTTTTTGACATGAACCAAAATAGAAACCCAAGTAGAATGACGATATCTAAAGATGATCCAAGAATCCAACAATTTCCTTAGTTCTTTCTGAATAAAGGGTTCAAATGTTATATTAAATTTTCTTAACTTATACTGAAATGGATTTACCCCCTCCTTAATAGGTATCACATGCAGGATAATTTGTGTATCATAGGTTTTCAAATCGTCATATGTCCACCTGAAGACATCTCAGTACTATTTGAAAAGGAAAAAAAATGCTTGTCTCTCTTGGGGAGAACAACAAGTATTGAGGTTCACATATTTCGAATCTTCCTTGGTGCCCAAGCTAACTTGTTCATGCAACAATGTGGAACTATGGGTCTTTATGTTGATTGATCCCTTAAAGTAGTTTTGTAGGGCATAGAGCTTCTCTAAAGATACCATGGCCTTAGGAATGGGGTTTCCTTTATGTGCCTAGCCTAATTCCTACAATGCCCTTTCAAGCTCATATTTTTCAATCACTGCATATTTAAACATGTCATCATTAGCCATGAAATTCAATATTTGTTGGTCATCACTGAATACATGTAAATTAGAAACATTGTTAGGTATGGATGGATTACAAATAATCACAAAAGAAAAACCATCTCTAAGTGGGGTAGCCTAGCAGTAGCATTAGCTAATGTGTCATCACTTGCATTGTGAATCTTAGGAACATAATTAATATTAAATGCTTGAATGAAAGAAATAAGATGCCATAATTGTTTTTGGTAGTTTTTTAAATTAGATGACACATACTGAATAGTATTTCGTACCTAACATGTAACAATATTTGAGTCGCCTATTACGTTTAGCACTTTCATTTTGAGGTCTATGGCCTTATTTAGTCCAATAATGAGTTCTTTGTATTCTGTAATGTTGTTCATGCACTTGAACTCCAATCAACATGAAATCATATGCTTGTTATTTTTGAGGTCCAATCAGAATGCAACCAGCTCCAGAACTTGTTGGAATAAGGAATTATTGGGGGGGGGGGGGGGGGGGGGGGGGGGGGTGGGTGGGTGAATAAGTAATTAAGAAACTATTTTTTATTTTTGTTACTAAGATTACAATCTCTTCTTATCGTCTTTAACTTGTGAGAGAATTAATTCACAAAACAGTGAACCAATAATCTTTCAGACACACATATTCAAATAACAATCACATGAGAAACACACATTTGACATAGTGTTTTTCACGTGGAAACCTAGAGGTAAAATCCCACCAATTTGTTGTTTGTTTTATGATGTAAATTAAGCACCCACTTAATTACATCTATTTGTTTGTGAGAACCCACTCACAGGAGGCACCAAACCCCTTTGTTTAGAAAGCACCAACTTGCCAAGAGGCACCAAATTGCCTTTGGTTAGAAAGCACCAAATTTCCAAGAGGAACCAACCTCTTCAGCATGTAGGCACCAAACTACCCTTGCCATTGTTCTACTATTTCATAAAATTTTCAAACTAAAAACAAAGGCATACAATTATAGAAGTAAAATACCAATAAATGGTTGTCTACAAATTCAACTTTTGCACTCTACTTTTTGTGCTCAGTTGCAGCATATCTCCTCTTGCTTCTCACAACAACACTTCCTCGACACTCTTCCTTCATAGTCAAGGGATCTTCACTAAATTCTCTCTAACACTACCCTCACCATTCTCCACACAGTATAATCTTTGCTCTTACTGCACTATCAGACAAAATCCTCTCAGGTGCTTCAACCTCTCTATCACTATCCGCTTCACTCACAGCTCAATACTATCACACATATTCTCAACTCCCCAATAACTCAATGAAATTTCTAAGTTTTGTTCCTATGCTGCACTGAGCTCAATGTTGTCTTTTTCGCCATCCACACTTCCTGAGAGTGTACTCCTAGTATGGGACTCCATTCTTCTATTGCATCACTCTTTACAAATTGTGTTGTTGCATTAAAACATAAGAATGGGATTTGTTCACTTCACCATCTCACTGTGTGACTCTCCATGCTAAGAATTTAATCTTTGTCCACCTACACACTCCACTGAGACTCCCCATGCCTACTCATAGCTCACAGAGATTAACTATACTTTCGCATGGCTTCTCTATTTTTCATTTATTTCTATAATACGTGCACCAGATGTTAGAGATGGCTTTCTTTCAACATCGAGACAAGCCCAATAGTTCTTTGACAATCGCCATTATTCCTGTGACCAACTCCTCTGTTCCACATTCAATCCTATAGTTGCTGATCCGTATGCCTTTAACTCTCTATATTACACTATTATAACCCAATATTATATGTAATATTACAATAGTGCTATATTGGAGCTTTGCCTTATTGGAACTTTATTCTTAAAAGAAATTATGAAAACAACGAGTTTTGATGTCCTTGGCCCTTTTTGTTTATCCCATTTTTCTTATAACCTTATCGCATCTCCACCATAGGACCATTACCTGTGACCACTGGTATAACACTTAAGTGCTAAGTCCTTTGGCATCCTGTCAGGGGCCTTTCTCCTAGTGTTATTTCTTTGCACCCTTAGTTTTCTTAGTTTCCTCTTGACCATGCGCTAGCCACATATCGGAGCCCCTATCATTGGAACTTTTTTTAATGACCAACTATTATAAAGTTTCGATATCCTCAATCCTATGATCTCCAACTTCTGATATGACGTCATCACTACCACATGGCGACTCCTTAGAGGTGACATATGCCACCCAAATATGGCCCATTAGACCACCCAATATGGTTGAATATGCTTGCCACGTGTCGTGCTATACTGCTAGTGAGCTCCAGCATTGCAGCAATAATGCTGCAACTCCTGGGACTCCCGTCTTTACTTTTATCAACCCGGTAGTTCGTAACAAACTTGGAAGCGATGGTGCTATATGCACAAGTACTAGCTCTTGCCGCAGTTGTCACTTGGTCAACTGGCACAAGTCCGCTAGGAGCTTAAGCCAACTTCTATGAGCTCTTAGAAGAATCTTTTTAACTGATGGATGAAAGCTAACTTGAAGGAAGCTAATCTATTTGCGAAAAGAGATTGAATAACTGAAGGAAAACGCAAACCCTAGCAAACCCTAATTCTACCAGCTAGTCCTACTAATGCAAAGGAGAGAATGCAAACTATTGAAGGAGATGCCATTACTTCTATGAAGGTAAAATACATGTGTCTAGACTACCTCTATATGAAGCAAACATCTTTTTGTATTTTTGATTAAGTCGTCAATTTCATCATGCATATGCTTTCACTGTTCTTTGACTGTGCAGGGGTGGATCAAGGAGGAGAAATGCTTGGAAGAGGTCGGGAAGGTTCAGAGATGGTCTAAGGAGTCCCTAACACCCTTCCACAGAGTTTCACAAAGTTTGGCTATCAAGAAACCTCATTTGTGAGCTTCTACAGGAAGTATGCAGGGGTTCTACAGGATGTTCAGGAATTTCTACAAGATGTTTAAGAATTGGATTTTGGAGGATGGGTGAGTGAGGGAAGATGCATGAATGGATATGGAGGTAGGATAGGGGTCTGGAGTGGCCCAGGGACTAGTGGATGGAGTGGTGAGAAGGTGTAGATGGCTAAATTGGCTCAAAGAAGGCTGAAACAATGATTGCACAAAAGGGTAGGGTTACGTTGGCAAGAGGACAGATATGAGACGAGGAACCTAGCTAGGAGATGGAGCAGATGGATCTGATGAAGCTTAGGTGGATGAAAGAGTGGTAGAGATGCTCTGCACCGTATAGATTCAACTGAATCAACAAAGTCTTGCAAGTAATCAAAGTCCTAGCTAATCTAATCTAACTACCAATAAAGTGAATGAACAAAAACTTTATTTGAAAGAGAACCATGTATATCAACTATGCAATGAAACATTTCAGAGATCTGAACACATAACCAACTTCTGCAAATGAAAACAGTACACTAAGGATTGCATGGTAAAGCAAACTAGTGTTTTTGTTTGGGGCAGCACGGTTACTTCAATTCCAGCCCCTGATCCAATAAGGAAGAGGTGAAACCAAAAGTGTTTGTTGACCCTTTTTTGGAGCCTTTTTCCTGTTATTATCCTACCAATCTATTCTAAACATCTGAAGAATTCTATTCATAAACCGTGACCTAGTTAATCAACACAACTTAATCTGCCTAACAGAAATACGTTTGGAAATGCACAAAAGGAAAACAACGATGCTTAAAGGAAAGATAACAGTACATAAAGGAGGCCCTAGGCTCTCAGGTTGGGCCCAACCCTGAGAGCTACAGCTCCTATAGAAAACTCAAAGTTGATATGAAATAGGACTGCTTATCAGTATCAAAAAATAGTCATTAGTCAAGAGTTATGCCAAAATGGCTACAAGAAAACGAGCTAGAGCTGACAGCACTCTAGTGCAAAAATAACAATGGTTCCAAAAGTCCCTTATGAAGGCTGAGGCCTTATCATTTATACCCCACGAGGGCCCTAGCAGGCCTCCTAAATCTGGGGGACTTGGCTGTCCAACTGTTAGTAGACAGTCCCTTTTCCAAAATCTGCTTGGCTTCCTTCAAGATCCAGTTTTGGTGCCCTGTGAGCTCGGAGTTTGGGGGTGAATATCTCGAGGAAGGGCTATTTAATTTCATAGACAACCCCCCTACGAATCCTCACCTCAAGCTTGGCTATCTTCTAGCCCATGATTGCTCAGTTTTGCTCCAACATGTGTCAAAAAAACCTGAAATAAGCACATGTTAGCCACCTAGGAAGAGTGACCACCCTTATTCATACAAATGACATAAACATACTAAAAAATAATGCATAAGCTATGAAAAATGGAGGATTGAACAAGGACTGAACAAGGATAATTAGGAAAAATGAGCCCAATAAGTTACCCAATTTGGGGCTCATCATCACCCCCTTGCTAAAAGGGTTGCTCATCCTCGAGCAACTAGTCCAGCTCCTCGTCCTTAATTGCTTTGATCGCCTCCCTCACATCCCAAGCTTCTGAAGTAGTGTCCTCTTCACTGTCATGGAATCCGGCCTTCCTTTCCACCTCTTCCCACTGCTTATGCTCTTCTTCTTCTGTGCCTCCTTCTAACAATCCCAAAAGCAAAGGGGGACTTAACTTGAGGCCTATCCAGCCGGCCTGGAGGTTCTGCATAGACTTTTTGTAGAGAGGCACTTGTGCCAAGGCCTCCCTCATTCTAGTTGGAGTGTGATATTCCCCGATTTTGAGGTTGTGGGACAATGTGTTCCACCTACGGGTGCAAGCATGAACACAATTGTCCCCCAATAGTCGCTCCATATTCTCAAAGTGTGCTATGGCCTGCTGCCGATCCATGTACTCTAACAGAGCCTGAGAGTTGGTTGCTAGGTGCTGGTGGGCGGATATCAATGCTGTGGGGTCCCCTGGCTTTGCTCTAATCAGCAGTGGTTCTTGTAATTCTTGGTCCATGACATTTCTGACCTCTGCCGCTCTATTTTCTTCGTGGTTTAGCCATGAGGTCATTGCCATCAGCTGCATGTCCCCTACTACTGTGTTGGGGTCCCATGAGGTTATATTTGGAAGGGCCAAATTATGAAGGTAGAACTCTGATAGCTTGGCCTTGTCTTCTGATGAACTGCTGTTACATAAAGCTGCAAACTGATGATAATTTTGGAAAGGGGTGATGCCCCTTTGAGCCAAGGTATTTATTTGAAACTGTAACCATTGGTCCTTGAGGTAAAGTGCATAGGATTTGGCAGGCTACCTGCATTGCAGAGCTTCCATTGCCCAGCTGGCCATGCAGGCCAGTTGGGCGTCCTTTTCTTGCAGCTGCTGTTTTAGAGAATGTATCTGTAGTTCTTGTTCCTGGAGCTGCTGGTTCAGTGCCTCAATTTCAGTCTGTGTCCCTTCCTTCCTTTGCTGTTCATAAGGGGTATTTGTGGCTGTTGTGGGCCCCTCCTGCTGCTTTTGTTCCCCCAAGATGTGAGGTCTGTCTTCCTGCCTCTATCCTTGTGACTGTAGTTGTTGTTTGAGCTGCTCATTTTCTTCCTATAGCCTGACCCGCTGGATGCTCTCCACATGTCGCACCATAGCCAATTCTCTTCTGGCCTCTTTGAGCTGCTCCTCTAGAGGACCTATATCTGCTACTCCCTTGGACTTAGCGATTTTCATCCAAGTGTGGGTCCTCACCCTCTCTTCCTCTAGTGCAAGGAAGAGTGGCACTGTGAATTTCTGAGGAATGATCTTTCCGGCCTCCAAGAAGTTATAATAGGAGCCCAAGCTGGGCTAGGGGCTAGGTTCCATAATGTGCTCGACCACTTCTTCCTTCTGTGGTGATTTGGCTGCCTCACCCTCCATTTCTTCGGTCTCCTTCAGTCTAGCCAATGTTTCCTGTAGAATAGTTTCAGCATCCTGTAGAGAGGTTTTTGTGTCCAACCTTTCCATTCTCTCCCTCCAGGTGGATGTCTTCGGGCTTCCCCGCTCATAAGTGATGGATGCCTTGGAGGGGGACCTCTCCTTTGGTGTGGTAGGGGTATCTATAATTGTGATTGGCTCTTTTGATGGAGGCTGGGGTCTGCCAGTCTTAATCCTCACACTCCTCCTTGCCTTAAAATACAGGGGAGTCTCCCTCTTTCACTTTTCCTTCTACTTGGGAGAGGTGCTTAGGGTGGCCAGCACAGCTACTGCCTCCCTAGCTAGAATCTCGGTCAATTTCTCCTTCTTCTGCCCTTTCTTCAGACTTCCTATAGAAATGCCTGTAGTGCCTGGTTTCTGGCTTCTTGTAGAAGCAGTTTTTGGACTTCCTATAGAAATGGCCTTCTGGCTTCCTGTAGAACCAGTTGGCACTGTTTTAACCTGCTTGACTGAGGGTGCTTTTTCCTTTAGCTTGGTTGAGGTTGCCTTAGGGGTGCCTTCATCGGCTTGGACTTTCTCGGTCCTTTCTGCCTTGCTCTACAGTCTTTTCTCCTTGGGTGTTTGTGTTATCTTACCACCCACTATTTTGGCCTCAGCAGCTTGGCCTTTTTCTCATGGCTCTTTTTGTTGTTTCTTTGGTGGTTTGCCTAGGGTTTCTCGACCTTTAGCTTTCTTTTCTACCTCGATGTGCTCCTTCTCCTCGCTGCTGGAGGAAGTGAGCTCCTTGGCCAAAATTCAGATGTCATCATCCTTAGACATTTTTCGAAAAATTTCCCAGGAGAGAGGGACAGTGTAAGTATGGAGTGCATCTTCCATGAGGAGCTTGATAAGCCCATGATGGGCCAGCTGGTCTGATGTCCCCTCCCTTAGCTTTGTGGCACACTCAATCAAGGATTGCAGGAGGAAGTGGGGGATGCTCAATTTTTGTTCTGAGGGCAGATCCATTTGGTGCCTGAGTTCTGTTAGCAAATGGAAATGATAACCATATACGATGCTGAATCGCCACTCACAGGTAATATACTTCATAATTTGGAGGCTGACTTCGCTCCAAAATGGATGTAGGCTAGTTCTTCAGACCCCATTCTTGTCCTCTGAAGATTGTTCCTCTGGCAAGAAGAACTCCTTTTTAGCCTTTTGACCCAATTTTCTCTCCTCCTTATCCTAGGGTACCCCCATCGGTAGATCAGTGACTCTGCTAATGAGCTGTGGGGTGAGTCTTAGGGTCAATCCTCTGAAGTTGACAGTGGCTAGTGTCTTCGATTTCGGCTTCAGGGACCTTAGGAATTCTTCTATAATTTCATCATTGTGACCTTGAAGTTTGTCACAGAATGTCATCTAGTGTGCACGGGAAAATAAGTCTACCACCTTAGGGGTTTCTCGGAGTTTCTTGGAGTCCGAGGGTTCCTTTTGGATAAACCCTCCTGGCATGGTGAAAAAGACTCTGTTTTTGCTTGTGCTTTGAGCAGAAAGGGAATTCTAGGTGTGTTTCCTTCTCAGAGAGTTAAAAACGGTATCTGCAGGGCTCTTCGTATCAATTCCTCTGTTTTGAAACCTGACTGCTCGTGTACAAAAGGACGACTCGGGATTTCTCTAAACAGAGTGTAGGGATATGTTTCCAACATACACACAATCATATAAAATTCACAGTTTTTCCACCGGTTAGCCTTGACAGTGTCTTACTTCTCTACGGGAGGAATTTAACTCAGGACTTCGTGGAGAAAATCTTGGACGCAAACCACGAAGACAATTTCATGCAACGATAAGTAAACTGCTTTTGGATTCACAGTCAGACTTGCTTTTAAATTTTTCTCTACCCAGCACATTAAATTCACCGCCTTTTGAATTATTTTGCATGGGAAAGGTATGTTCGAGCCTATCTCTCTGAGAATTTCCACCCTCGACGTGAACAGTCCAAGCTTCTTTGTAATGTCGGGCTTCTTGTAGCGCACCTTCCTGTAGAAAGCTTTCCCAACTTCTGGAGGATGTTACAGTGGTTCTAGATGAGTTTGAGCTGCGAAAGGACGTTGGAACAAACCGAGAAGCTCGGGCTAACAACTTGCAGAGGATGAGGATGCGTACTCTACTGCAAAAATGGTTGCAAGTGCGAATGACAGCAGTTTACCGTGAGTTATTCGACCGGCCAATTTGAAATGCTGCGGAATTCATGGCGTGGGGGTGAGCTGTCCAGGCCGATCCATTGGCCAATGTCACAGCCATCATTCCTCACCGTGTCTCTGACCGCCGAATCCTTCCCTCTGCATTCATCGCTGCCATTTCTGTCATACTGTCGATTCTCCCCGACTGGACACTTCCCACGTGTCAACTGTCCATCTTTTTGGCATAACCAAGCCCATTCGGATCCTACGAGGCCATCTGACTGGCTGTGGGTGGCCAGTTGAATGGCCACCAAACTTTTTCAATCTGCCCATTCTCACAGTCATGCAAATTTTAGAGTATAGTTCATGTAATTCGACGAATAAGGTTAGGCACTTACCTGTGCGGCCGTGGACGTTTCTTCAGGCTTCAGGACGAGGAATGCTGGATTTGCTTATTGCTGCTTCATGCACGGGTGCTGGAGCTTATCTTCCATTGGCTGATGCTAGTTCCAAGACCTTGAGACCCAACTCTCTGGTGGTGAATGCTGCATGCACCAGCTTCGTTTGATGTGAGCTGCTGGTGTCTCCATGGTATGTGCTCCAGCCGGATCAGCTGCTACAGGATTCCCGTAGGACATCCTGTAGCCATTTCTCCTCTTGGGGTGCATGCTGAAATAAACAAACTTGCATTCACGGATGAAGGGTCCTGAGGGTGCCTTGACAGGTAAAGTGTGCGGGCCTCTGCATGCTTTAGTTTTCACTTGAAAAAACAAATTTTTATCTGAGAAAATAGGGTTCTGGTATGACTGTGCAGGTATATTCAACCAGATGGTGGCAATGGTGGTGAAAGGAGATGAAACAAGTGGAGGATGGAAGAAGAGAGTGGTTGCATGCCTCCTCAATAGACTTCACACTTCAAATCCCTCTCCATAATCAGTTTTGGCCTGCCCAAAGGCTCTACAGGATGTTTCCTGCAGAAATACAGAACTTCCTGTAGAAAGTCCTATAGCTTCCTGTAGAAGGTTGAACCACGACTAGATTGTGTTCGAACCCTGAAAAAAATGAGTGTTCATGGAGGGAGTGGATGTGAGGATGCCTGGTAACTTGGTAGGGACCCTTGTCCTTGTGTTGGGAGGCCTCCTTTCTGCATTGTGTTCCTGCAACCTGCAACAATTTCCAGGGATTAAACTTGTTTTTTTCTCTCTGTTTCTTCCTTCTTTTTCTTTCTCTTTTTCCTTTTCTCTTTTTTTTTTTTATATATTTTTTTTTAAAAAAGACAGCAGGGGCACCTCAATGAGGTTTTCGCCCTAATTGCCTACCCTAGGCGCCTCCAAGGGAGGTTTTCGCCCAGGGATCTTATTCTCTTTTTCCTTCTTTTTTCCAACCCATTGACCGCCTCATGGAGGTTTTCAATCAATGAGCCAATCTAAGGCGCCTCCGAGGAGGTTTTCACCTTAGATTTTTCCTCTTATTTCCATTTTTTCATTTTTTACTTTTTTCTCCTTTTTCTACCCTACCCTACTTGAAAAACAAAATTCTTTTCAAGTATAAGAATACTTCCAATGGAGCCATGTGCACATCGAGATTAGAGACAAAATGATGTGGAGGCTTGAAATGCATGCTTTGACAGCTATCCGGATTTCAGAGACCAAATGATCTGACTTTGAAGGGATCAAACATAGCTGAGGAAGAGAGTACCGCTGCAACTTAGTGACTATCTGAAACCATGTCTCAATATAGCTTTGATATCCTTGGTCCTTTTGCTGATCTAGATCATTCTCCATATCTTCTTCTATCATGACCTTCACATCTTCCTCTTTGTGCTGATTTTTCTCTTGACTACATGGAGGGTTTGATGGTAACCATGAGGGAGCTTTCTTGATTTCTGCTTCTGATGTTTTCTCTTCATCAAGTGCAGCCCATGGTTCTTTGATCTCCTCTTTTGAATCTTCTTTTGCCTTTGGTCCTTCAATGTTGTCAATACAATCTCTACTTTGCAACACTCTTCCTGAGCTATGGTGAAGATCATTGAGCTCAAGAGGAGTCATTTGGACATGTTGTGCCTCAGCTTTACAATTGGGTTGAGCTATTCCAATGTGCGGGTTTGGAGATGGTGGTATGGGTAGTTGAGTGGGGGTGTATTTTTGAGATGGATGTGGATGGGTTTGTGGTTGGGTAGGTGGTGGAGGCAAATGAGTGGGAGGAGAGTTGTACTGGGGCCTCCACCCCTGATGAGGTGCATTCCACTGAGGCTGTGGCTGAGCATAAGAGTGAAACGAATGAGCAACTAGAGAAGCATGGTATTGAGGAGGATACGACCAAGGAGGGGGTGTGGACCATGAAGAATTAGCAGGGGGACCCCAAGAAGGCATGGAAGTGGCTTGATAAGGGTTATAATGGGTCTGGGATGTCCTTGCATTCCCTGCTAGTAAGGTATGGGTCCATGTGACCTCCTTTGGTTCATGAAATAGAGTGGTTCAGTGACTCCTTTGGCCATCTGATATGCAGCTTTAAGTCCAGGCAAGGAAGGGCACTGATTCGTAGGATGGTATTCTTCACAAACGAAACACACTTCCAGGGAGTGCATTGGACATTTGTTCCTAGGATGCTTTCTAGTGCACCTAGGACAAAAGATGTCCAAAGCCCTCTTGGCTTCCTCTTGCTTCCTTTAGATCTGCAAGGTACCTAGTTGCATGGCAAGAAACTGCCTCATATTGCTCTTGAATCTTCCATATGATTTTCAAATTCGTTTTTGGACAAGGTACTGCTCCCAACATTTTTGTTTCTAGCCATTTGCTCCAGAGGAATGTTTTCTTCTTCTTCTTCCCTTGAGGTTCTTCAAATATGTCTTGTTGTCCACCTAAGGGTTCTTTAATCACAGCCATCAAAGAAGAGAGAAGGTTGGCTGTGTGAAGCAGTGGGGGCGTTGTGCAATCATTTTTCTGAATTATCTCTACTCCTACAAGGCATGAAAGGAAATCTTTTTTGTTGATTTTTGCTTTTTTTCTACTTGTACCTACAAAACTAAAATAGATTGAACTGCAACTAACTATCTTGCTGAAATGAAAATGCGGAATTGAAATGAAAGTAGGAAAGGACTAATCTATTTTGCTCAAATGAAATTGCAGGAATGAAATGCTAGGCTGCGATTGCGGAATTGAAATGCTAATCTACGCTTGCAGAAATGAAATTGCAGAATTGAAATGCTAATCTATGAAAGTGGGAAATTCTAATCTACTTTTGCAGAAACAAAATTGCATAATGGAAATGAATTAACCACTTAGCAGAAGGTTGTAGTATAAAATAGAAGAAAAGCAACAATCACCAATACTCTGACGCTTCCCCGGCAACGACGCCAAAAAGAGTGGTGAGCTCCAGTATTGCAGCAATAATGCTGCAACTCCTGGGACTCCCATCTTTACTTTTATCAACTTGGTAGTTCGTAACAAACTTGGAAGCGATGGTGCTGTATGCACAAGTACTAGCTCTTGCCGCAGCTGTCACTTGGTCAGCTGGCACAAGTCTGCTAGGAGCTTAAGCCAACTTCTATGAGTTCTTAGAAGAAGCTTTTTAACTGATGGATGAAAGATAACTCGAAGGAAGCTAATCTATTTGCGAAAAGAGATTGAATAACTTAAGGAAAACACAAACCCTAGCAAACCCTAATTCTACCAGCTAGTCCTACTGATGCAAAGGAGAGAATGCAAACTACTGGAGGAGATGCCATTACTTCTATGAAGGTAAAATACATGTGTCTAGACTACCTCTATCTGAAGCAAACATCTTTTTGTATTTTTGATTAAGTCGTCAGTTTCATCATGCATATGCTTTCACTGTTCTTTGACTCTGCAGGGGTGGATCAAGGAGGAGAAATGCTTGGAAGAGGTCAGGAAGGTTTAGAGAGGGTATAAGGAGTCCCTAACACCCTTCCAGAGAGTTTCACAAAGTTTGGCTATCAAGAAACCTCATTTGTGAGCTTCTACAAGAAGTCTGCAGGGGTTCTACAGGATGTTCAGGAATTTCTACAGGATGTTTAAGAATTGGATTTTGGAGGATGGGTGAGTGAGGGAAGATTCATGAATGGATATGGAGGTAGGATAGGGGTCTGGAGTGGCCCAGAGACTGGTGTATGGAGTTGTGAGAAGGTGTAGATGGCTAAATTGGCTCAAAGAAGGCTGAAACAATGATTGCACAAAAAGGTAGAGTTACGTGGGCAAGAGGACAGATATGAGACGAGGAACCTAGCTAGGAGATGGAGCAGATGGCTTTGATGAAGCTTAGGTGGATGAAAGAGCGGTAGAGATGCTCTGCACCATATACATTCAACTGAATCAACAAAGTCTTGCAAGTAATCAAAGTCCTAGCTAATCTAATCTAACTACCAATAAAGTGAATGAACATCAGCTTTATTTGAAAGAGAGCCATGTATATCAACTATGCAATGAAACATTTCAGAGATCTGAACACATAACCAACTTCTGCAAATGAAAACAATACACTAAGGATTGCATGGTAAAGCAAACTAGTGTTTTTGTTTGGGGCAGCACGGTTACTTCAATTCTAGCCCCTGATCCAATAAGGAAGAGGTGAAACCAAAAGTGTTTGTTGACCCTTTTTTGGAGCCTTTTTCCTGTTATAATCCTACCAATCTATTCTAAACATCTGAAGCAATCTATTCATAAACTGTGACCTAGTTAATCAACACAACTTAATCTGCCTAACAGAAATACATTTGCAAATGCACAAAAGGAAAACAACGATGCTTAAAGGAAAGATAACAGTACATAAAGGAGGCCCTAGGCTCTCAAGTTGGGCCCAACCCTGAGAGCTACGGCTCCTATAGAAAACTCAGAGTTGATATGAAATAGGACTGCTTATCATTATCAAAAAATAGTCATCAGTCAAGAGTTATGCCAAAATGGCTACAAGAAAACGAGCTAAAGCTGACAGCACTGTAGTGCAAAAATAACAATGGTTCCAAAAGTCCCTTACGAAGGCTGAGGCATTATCATTTATACACCACGAGGGCCCTAGCAGGCCTCCTAAATCTGGGGGACTTGGCTGTCCAACTGTTAGTAGACAGTCCCTTTTCCAAAATTTGCTTGGTTGCCTTCAAGATCCGGTTTTGGTGGCCTGTGAGCTCGGATTTTGGGGGTGAAGATCCCGAGGAAGGGCTATTTAATGTCATAGACAACCCCCCTACAAATCCTCACCTCAAGCTTGGATGTCTTCTAGCCCATGATTGCTCGGTTTTGCTCCAACATGTGTCAAAAAAAACCTGAAATAAGCACGTGTTAGCCACCTAGGAAGAGTGACCACCCTTATTCGTACAAATGACATAAACATGCTAAAAAATAATGCATAAGCTATGAAAAATGGAGGATTGAACAAGGACTGAACAAGGATAATTAGGCAAAATGAGCCCAATAAGTTACCCAATTTGGGGCTCATCAACTGCTACGTCATGCTGACATCAACTGCCATTGTACCTTATCGAAGCGAATCAGATCCCGCCATGTGTCCTTATCAAAGCCAACCAGATGCTGCCATGTGTCCTTATCGAGATCAATCATATGCCACCACGTGTCCTACTAGAGGAGAGAGAAAAGGGTTCACCCACCTTTGGTTTTGCGATGAAATCCTTTGTTAATTCTCTTTTTTTATTCCTGAATGATTTTAATGCTATCGACACTTCATCCATATCGCAACATTTAAAAGGTTCACCAATTTGAAAGTTATGATATTGTGATCATCGATATGCCTGATTGTGATGTTGTGATGCACCGATATCACTGGACCTTCGATATGCGGTTGTCGATATTCCAATGCGCTAGTATGCCCAACCTTCCGATGTGCCAATGCTCCAATATCTTAGGACCTCTGATGTTGCGATGCGCTAATTTTCCTGACCTCCGATATGTGAACGTCGATATGCCTACTTCTCTGAACCTCTGATATGCGATCGTCGATATCTCTAGACCTCTAATATGAGATCATCGATATTCTTTCCTTCTTCAGGCTTTAATCCTTGAAACTTCAGCAAACCATAACTTTTGATCCAGGAGTCCATTTTTGGACTTCCGCATATCGTTGGAAAGTTTATTCAGATAAATTTCCAATGGGGAGGGTCTGATATAGGCTTTGAGTCCTTCTGCTACTTGGAAGGTGACTGAAAAATTCTCTGCCCATTGACTCTTTGGTCAGTTGAACACCAACTACCATGATGATCATTTTATGGCTTCTTGAATAAGCCTACAACTACCATGGAGTTCCATGGAAACACCCAATCATCATGCTGACCCTTCTTTGACATCAATGCCAACACTTACATAGGCACCTATAAACCATCAAATGTCCAAAAATCTCTCCCTTTGGCATTGATGGCAACACCATAAGCTCCCCATCAAGATTGGCATGGTCTATTCCCATGCCAATATTCTCCCCCTTTGAAATCAATGGAAAAGAATACTTCACAAGCACTCCCCCTGAACCATTGTAGTCTACTCTCCCATGATTTCCACATGTTGAGTAGCTGCCACCACTTACAAAAATGAAGTCACTTAGAGGGAGGAGTCACAACTCCTATCTACTACCTGAGATACTCAAATTATTCCCTTGCAAGTGGCTTGGTAAAGATATCTTCCAGTTGCTCTTTACTGGGTACATATACAAGTTTGACAATGTTGGCTGCAACCTGTTCCCTCAAGAAATGATACTTGATAGGAATATGCTTAGTCTTTGAATGCATGATTGGATTTTTTTATCCAGGTGTATTTTGGTGGCTATGTGCCTATTCCACTTGGACCTCCACCATTGTCTCTTTCAGTTTCCTAGTTTCCTTGATTGTAGAAAAATTTACTAATTTTGGCAAGTTTTTGGGTCATGGACTTCCAGAGTCGTTTTGAGGCCCTAAACAACGTTTCTTTGGAAAATCGGGCCCAACATTAACATTTATCCATGTTGGCCACTCAAAAGTTTTTTTTCCTCAAATAAATCTTTCTGACGAGGTATTGTGTGCATCAAATGGAGATCGTACGCCAAAGTTTTGACCAGGGGAAGTTGATGTACCAATTTACCCAAACGGGGCCCATAGTTTTGGCGTTTCATCTCCTAGGGTTAGGTTTCTAGATGTTTAAGGTTTTCCATTGTTTCTCGATAATAAATAGGCCTTTGAGCCTCATTGTAACACAGTTCAGAGGTATGTAGCTGCCACATCTCTTCTCAGAGATAAACTACCATCGCCCGAGCGAGTCTTATTTTCATTCTGTTTGTTAGCATATTTTAGTATTTGATATTAATGAAATGAAGTGTTATTTCTACTGCATCTCTGCATTTATGGTTATATCTGTAATTTTTTGCGTTCTTGTCTAAGTTCAGATCAGTGGTATCAGACTGGTATGCTCTTTCTTTGTTTTTCTATGCATGTCCCCAACGAGGTTGAGATATAAGGAATTAGTGCTTGAACTGGTCGAACATTTCCAAGACTAGCCTCACAAATGTCGACGGCCTCCCATGGAAAAAGAGAAGAAAGAAGAGGGGGCAAGAGATCCTTTCAAAATATTTCTCGAAGAAACCCTCAAGTGACAGAGGAACGTGATGATGGAAAACTTTGCCCAGACCCTTCAGCGACTACCCAAGGGTGACACATCTCCTTCTAGCAACTATTTTGCAAGTGCCACTCCCTTTAAGGTACAATTTAACTTTAAAATCCCCATATTTGAGGGTCAGATAGATGCAGACATTGTAGATAAATGGTTAAATATGGTAGAAGGATATTTTTATGTTAATGATTTTTCTAATTAGGAAAATATTACTTTTGCACTTCTCAAAGCTGCCCCCCACGTCAAGGACTAGTGGGAAACCTACTGTGAGAAGAAGATGAAAGTACACCCTCACTATTTTCAGCTGCAACCACTTGGGATTCATTCTGGGATGCCATCAAGGAGAAGTACTAACCTATTGGGAGCTATGAGGATAAATACATAAAGTGGACCATACTGCAGAAGGGAAGGGACCAAGACGTGCCAGAGTTTACCAATGTTTTTCATACACTTTGTATGAAGTTGGGTATCAAGGATTCTGAGAAACATTTGGTACTCAAGTACTACGGCTACCTACATAAGCACATTCAGGATGATATGGAGTTCCTGGACATCTCCTCACTTAGAATGGCTTACTGGGACACTGTCAAGGTTTAGCAGAAGTTTAAATGAAAAATGTGAGACCTTTGATCTGTGAATCCTAAGCAAGGGAAAGGCACCCCCAAACCAGAGAGAAAAGGGAAAATCAAAGGCAGGGCAACCCAGGATAACCCTTTGAATCCATAACTAAAGAACACCACCATGAAGACAAAGAAGGACATGGGAAAGTGATGTGAGTTCCATAAGAGCTCCACTCACAACACAAGTGAGTGTCGGGCCAAGTAGTCATTGGTGACTGAGCTAAAGGCTTCCGAATTAGATGCATGTTCTGACTCTGAGTCAAAACCCAAAAAGGATAATGACAAAGGGAAGAAGATCATTGATGCAGAGCCCAGTGCCACTGTGGCCACCACCAAGATCCAGAATATTGAGCCTGAAGATCCAGAGGAGGGGGGACACCTGTTCCACTCATAGAAATGGGTGAAGGGTTCTCCACTGTAGTTCATTGTCGACAATGGGAGCCACAAGAAACTCATTTCAGTAAAGGCCATGAAGAGGATAGTTCTATCAACTACAACACATCTGCAACCATACACCATCAAGTGGCTTCACCAAGGATGGGATCTCCGCATCAGCCAACAGTGTCGCCTTCCCTACAACATCAAGACCTTCACGGATGAGGTACTATGTGATGTTGATCCTCTTGATGTTTGTGATGTATTATTAGGACAACCATACTTTTGGAAGTGATATTTGGTATATGTTGGGTCCCTATAATACTAGTGATTACCCCATTACTATTGTAGTTATACCCGTTATTAATATTGTTGTGCCCCTATTGCCCCCATATTGTTATTACTGTACCCCATAGAATCCCTCTATTGTTATTTTTGTGGCTTTATATTATTACTGTTAGGTCGGCTGGGTTATATTGTGACTCCTTAGACTCCTATATATAGAAAGGAGGTTTTGTCATTTGAATCATCCAAGAATTGTTCATTTATGTAATGTAAAAGAGGTTGCCCCCTCGAAGAGGCTGAATTCTAAGACGTTGATCTATCTTTTCTATCTTTTCTTGAGCTAGTTTCATAACATTTGGTATCAGAGCTTTGGATTCTAGGGTTTCGCTGCTCCAAACAGGTCATCGTGGCATTTTCGCTATAACTTTTTTTCTGTGACATTTCAGAAGCTAAAAAAAACCCATTTGAGAAGACATCACGCTGAATCTCGAGTCCAAACTTTAGAGCTTTTTACGTTATATTTGCGGAGATATGATCTAAGGAAGTTGGTCTTTTTGCAGACTCTTGAATTACATTCCAAACAGGTGACATGGGGAAAATCATCATAACTTTTTCCTTGAGAATTGGATTGAAATTTCGTACGAAGGTGCAGAAAGAGGACAGACTGTAGTTTCTTGTATATATTTTTCAGAGCCAAAGGATGAAACAGTGACTCATGGCACGTCGTACAAGTTCGCTCTACTGAACTAGTCTATAATTAGGTCACTGTGGGAGATTTCACATAACTCTTCCTTGGAGAATCCAAATTGGATCAGACTGGTGGCATTGGAAAGAGGATACAGAGGGCTACCACAGGTTGCAATTTTAGAATTGGATGATCTAAAAATACATATATACATCAGAGGCAATATCGAGCTCCTACAAAGTGAAAAAAAGGTGTGTAGATTCTTTTAAATTTTTGCTTAAGATTGGTTTGAAAATTTATTTTGAAGGAATTCAAAGGGCTAGTAGAGCATTATTATTGGTAACTGATGCCCCAAGGAAAGAAAATTCAAACACCTAGTAAGGAACCTGAAAGCTCTAGCATGACTCATGAAGAAGAAGAAGAAATGCTATATGATATATCAAAATTACAAGAACAAGTGCAACAAGTGTCACTTGCACAAAAAGCAACAGAATCTAAGATGGATGGTTTAAGGAAAGATGTGGAAGCTAAGATGGATGGTTTAAAGAAAGGTGTAGAAGCTAAGATGGATTGTTTAAAGAAAGGCGTAGAAGCTAAGATGGATGGCATGGAAGCTAAGGTGAATGGCATGGACGCTAAAATTGATGGCATGGATGATAAGATGGAAGAATTGAAGATAAATATGAATAAGATGCTACAAGAAATGGTCACTAATGGTGAAAGGGTACTAAAGGAAACTCATGATGAGAACAAAAGAAATGTTAATCATGATTCCATAGACTCTAATGTCGGATCGAAGACTCACCATATTCCAAAAATCGATATGAGGAAGTTTGATGGCAAGGATCCCGCCACATGGATATTACAGATGGAGCAATTCTTCGATCTCAATAATGTGAAAAACACACAAAAGGTACATATGGAAACTTTATATTTGGAACCAAATTAGTTTGTATGGTATCAATGGCTTTTCTCTCGTAAACAATTTATCACTTGGGCAATTTTTACGGAAGAATTGACAGCACATTATGAGGATACAAAAAGCAACAATTTTTTTAGCCAATTGATAAGTCTCAAACAAAAGGGTTCAATAATGGAGCACATTGAGGAGTTCCAAAAATTGAACATAAGGGTAAAAGATATTCGAGAGGAGCCTAGGATTGATGTGTTCGTAGGGTCTTTAAAGGATAATATCCAACATGATGTATGCCTTTGGGAACCTGATTCATTAGAGAAGGCATTTAGGTTAGCAAGAAAAAAGGAAAGCAAAATTATGGCAACCAGGAAGCATACCACTCACAACTATAAAGACGGAAGTGTTGTTGCCCCTAGTCTTCCACAACCTATATGGTTGACACCACAACAATTGGAAGAAAAAAGAGCAAAAGGGCTTTGTTACAGTTGTGATAGCAAATACACTAAAGGTCATAAGTGTGCTGAGAAGAAATTATTCTACATAGATTGTGAAGAGGAAGAAGAAAAGGAGCAAGAAAGGTCAAAAGAAGAGGATATACTCCAGGAACAAAGCCTAGATGAAGAACAAATAAATCCGACCATATCTTGTAATGCATTGGCTAGAATTACCACTCCTCAAACCATCAAGATAGAAGGACAAATCAAGAAGAAAAAGGTAATAGTGTTGATTGATTCAAGAAGCACCCACAATTTTATTCATTGTAAGGTAGCAAAAGAATTGAATTGCTTCCTATATCCAACACTAGAGTGTCAAGTGATGATTGCAAATGGAGGAACAATAAATTTCTCTGGAAAGTGCCATAATATCAAGCTATCCATGGGAGAATATGTATTGACTAGCCCAATGCTTTCCATTCCAATGGGAGGTGCTACAATTGTTGGGTACAATAGCTTTTAATTTTCAAGAACTTTTCATCAAATTTTCTATGGAAGGAAAGGAAGTTAAATTAAGGGGCATTACAGGGAAACCAGGAAAGATAATCAGCTCTAATGGTATGACAAAGCTTCTAGAAAATGAACAAAGAGGTGTAATTGCACAATTATGTTCGCTAGATGTTTCCACATAGGAATCATCTATTTCTCGAGATCTCCAAAAAGTCCTGGACAATCATTCCAAGGTATTTGAGACTCCCAAAGGTCTCCCACCTATGCGTGATCATGATCATGCTATTCATCTAATTCTAGGAAGTGTTCCTCCAAACATCAGGCCGTACAGATATCCCTATGTCCAAAAGAGTGAAATTGAACGTATGGTTGCAGAAATGCTAGAGGCTGGTATAATTCAACAGAGTCAAAGTTCTTTCTCTGCTCCAGTAGTATTGGTGCACAAGAAGGATGGATCATGGCACATGTGTTCGGATTATAGGGAGCTCAACAAGCTCACTATTAAAGATAAGTTCCCCATTCCTGTCATTGATGAATTACTGGATGAATTGCATGGATCAATTTACTTCACCAAGTTGGATCTTCGTTCAGGACATCATCAAATCAGAATGAAGACTGAAGAAATTCCAAAAACAACATTTAGAACTCATGAGGGTCATTATGAATTTTTGGTCATGCCTTTTGGCCTTACCAATGCACCTTCAACATTTCAAGGTTTGATGAATTCAATTTTCAAACCATTCCTTAGAAAATTTGTGTTAGTATTTTTTGATGATATACTAATCTACAGCAAGTCTTGGAAGGATCATGTTGAACATGTTGACAGGGTGCTACAACTATTGGAGGAGAAACAATTATATGCAAAAAGATCCAAATGTTTCATTGGAGTCCAGGAGGTGGAATATCTGGGTCATATTTTATCTCATGAAGGAGTTAAGGTAGACCCTAGCAAAATTAAAGCCATTAAGGAATGGAAAATCCCCACATCCATAAAGCATTTGCGAGGATTTCTCAGGTTGACAGGGTATTATCACAAGTTTGTTAAGAATTATGAGAGAATAACAACACCTCTAACAACATTATTGAAGAAAGATGCATTTTCATGGACTCCGGAAGCAACAAAGGCCTTTGAACATCTTAAAGAGGCAATGTGCCAAGCATCGGTCTTAGCTACACCGAACTTCACAAAAACCATTATTGTGGAATGTGATGCTTCAGGAAATGGAATTGGTGTTGTCCTAATGCAAGATGAAAGACCCATTGCTTTTGAAAGTCATCCAATCAAGGGAAAGTTTTTAAGCAAAGCTATTTATGAGAAGGAAATGTTGGCAATACTCCATGCACTTAAGAAATGGCGACCCTACCTAATGGGAAGACACTTCAAGGTAAAAACAGATCATGATAGCCTTAAATACTTTTTAGAACAAAGATTATCCTCTGAATAGCAACAAAAGTGGGTCACAAAGATGTTGGGTTATGACTTTGAAATCATCTACAAAAAAGGGAATCAAAATGTGGTGGCAGATGCACTCTCAAGAAAGGATGAGGATGTGGAAGCATTTGTAGGTTTTAACCCTGTACATAAATTACCTGCATATGAATTCTAAAACATAGAAAATAAACAATGCAAGAGCATAACACATAAAACACATATACATAGAGATTTTCCCCTGGATCCCAAAACCGGGACTACCAGCTTGATTTTTCATTATATTCCTTTCAATGTTACAATACATATCTATACATGCCAAAGCATCCAATACCATGGACCGAAAACCATCGCGTCCAAAACCATGGACCGAAAACCATAGGTAGGTTCGCCCAACCTAATATAGGGTCCAAAAAAAAATTTCCCAGGGTGCTGCCCTAGACCCCGTAGAGGGGGGCTACCCACCCCCCTCAAACCCCCCGAACAGGGGGGGCTACCACCCCCCCTGTGACCCCCCCACTGCACAATCGATGCAACAAAGGGGGTGCTCTGCCCCCCCTCTAACCCACCAGTTCACTACATAGGTTAGTCGTGGAAAGAATATAACACAACCCAACAATCTCCCACTTGTTGTTTTCTTTCCACAGGGGGCCACAGGAGAGCTTAGTCATTTTTCCAGCCCTGAAGTGCCCATTGTTTCTCTACACCAAGAGAACTTCTCAGAGCTCACAGATTTTGTCAATGCATCTGCAGTATTCTTCAAAGTGTCCACCTTTACCAGCAACACCTTTTTGTCTTCTATCATATCCCTCACAAAGTGATATTGAACATCAATGTGCTTTGTCTTTGAATGGTAAGCAGGGTTCTTTTCCAAGAAAATTGCACTTTGGCTGTCAAAATCTATCCTTATAGCTCCCTGTACCAACCCCATATTTGAACACAATCTCTGTAACCAAAATGCTTCCTTGCTTGCATGAGTGGCTGCCATGTATTCTGCCTCTGTAGTTGATAGTGCCACTACAGATTGTTTCTTACTCATCCAACGGACTGCACCTCCAAATAGGTTAAACACATACCCACTTGTAGATCTTCTCTGATCCAGATCTCTGGCCCATTCTGCATCAACAAAGCCACGAATATCCAACACTCTATCCAATCCTGGTCTTCCTTGGTAGCACAAACCATAATCACTAGTGCCACGCAAATACCTGAAAACCCGCTTCACTGCTATCCAGTGCTCCTTCCCTGGTTTTGACATAAACCTGCTCAATACTCCCACTGCATGTGAAACGTCTGGTCTAGTACAGACCATTGCATACATCAGGCTACTGACTGCACTTGCATATGGAACACGGGACATATCCTCTTCCTCTTCTTGTGTCTTGGGACACTGTTCAGTAGATAACCTCACACCTACAAGAATAGGAACCTTCACCGGTTTACTATCCTGCATATTAAACCTCTACAGTATTGTCTCAACATACTTCCTCTGGTTTAACCAAAGCTTCCTCTTTGCCCGATCTCTTTTAATTTCCATGCCCAAAATATAGTTTGCAGCACCAAGATAATTCATGTCGAATTTGGAGGACAATTGGGTCTTCAAATCTTGGATAATTTCTTTGTCATTTCCAACCAGCAACATATCATCCACATACAAGACCAGATAAATAACACGGTCACCAATTAATTTAAAATACACACAGTGATCTGCTTTGCTTCTGGTGAAGCCAAGTCCCCGTATAAATGTATCAAATTTCTGATACCACATCCTTGGTGACTGTTTTAACCCATACAAAGACTTCTTTAACTTGCATACCAGTTCTTTCTTACCCTTCACCACAAAGCCTTCAGGTTGCTTCATGTAGATTTCCTCTTCTAGATCCCCATGAAGAAATGTTGTTTTCACATCCATCTATTCTACCTCGAAATCAAAAGCAGCAGCAATAGATAAAAGTAATCTAATAGAAGTTACCTTGGCAACAGGAGAAAAAATATCACCAAAATCAATTCCCGGCACTTGGGAATATCCTTTTTCTACCAACCGAGCTTTGTATTTCTCCACCTTCCCTTCTGCATTTGTCTTCTTTTTAACACCCATTTGATTCCAATGGGTTTCCTTCCAGCTGGCAACTCCACCAGATCCCAAGCCTCATTTTTGTGCAAAGATGTCATTTCATCAACCATGGCCTCTTTCCAGAGTTTTCCATCCTCTGAATCTACTGCTTCCTTCACAGTTCTAGGATCATCATCAGTAACAGACAAAGAAAAATTTGAACAGAAAGTAGAAGGACTATACCTTTCTGGCTGCCTTCTTTCTCGAACTGATCTTCTCACAGCCGGAGTTTGTGGCTCTTCATCTTCTAATTCCTCCTCTGCTGCAGAGTCTGATTCTTCCTCCTTTAGCTCAAACTCTATATTCTTAGGTTCCTTTGGTTGGACTTCATGTTTAATAACATCTTTTACCTCTCTGAACACCACATCTTGGCTGTACACAACCTTCCGTGTGACTAGGTTCCAGAGCTTATAACCCTTTAAACCATCCTTATATCCAATAAAGATGCACTTTTCAGTTTTACTATCCAACTTGGTTTCTCCTTTGGAACATGTACATATGCATCACATCCAAATACCCTCAGATGTGAAAGAGAGGGTTTCTTACCAGTCCATACTTCTTGTGGAGTCTTATCCTCCAACGCTGATGAAGGTGACCTGTTGACCAAGTAAGATGCAGTATCCACCGCCTCTGCCCAGAATTCATGTCCTAACCCGGCACCGCTGAGCATGCTTCTTGCCCTTTCCATCAATGTTTTGTTCATTCTTTCTGTGACTCCATTTTGCTGAGGTGTATATGGAGTAGTCTTCTGCTGTGCTATACCACACTTCTTACAGAATTCTTCAAATTCCTTGCTGCAAAACTCTCCACCATTATCTGTCCTCAGCACCTTTATCTTCTTCTCTGTCTGATTTTCCACCAGAGCCTTAAATTCTTTAAACCTATCAAAGACTTCAGATTTATTCTTAAGGAAATATATCCATGTATTCCTTGAGAAGTCATCTATAAATGATACATAGTACACAGACTTACCCAGTGATGGAACCTTCACAGGTCCAAACACATCACTGTGCACAAGCTCTAATATCTGTTTCGCCCTCTTAGCACCAGAGGGGAAACTCACCTGATTCTGCTTCCCATACACACAATTTTCACAGAAATCAAAATCCAGAGAGCTATTACTCATACCTTCTACCATACCTTTACCATGAAGTATTTGAAGGCCCTTCTCTCCAATATGTCCAAGCCTTTGATGCCACAGCATGGTCTTCTCTCCAGAGACCACTAGATTTTCAGCTCCACTTTCAGGAACCACAGAACTGTTGCACCCATCAACAACAGTGCTACCTTGCAGCTTGTACAGAGTTCTAGTCCGAACTCCCCACATCAATACTAATGCTCCCCGAACCATCTTGCAGTTATCCTTCTCGAACATTGTTTTTACACCTGCATCATCCAACTTGCTTACAGAAATCAGATTTCTGGCCAATGCAGGAATATGCAGAACACCGGAAGTGTTCTAACCCTTCCACCTTGCAACTTCAACTTTACTTTTCCGCAACCAATGATTCTAGCCTTCTTATCATCTCCTAAGAAGACATCACCACCATCGTATTTCTCATACTCGCAGAACCACTCTCTATGGGGAGTGAAGTGAAAGGATGCACCTAAGTCAATCAACCATGCCTCATGATCTACATGTGTACTTGAAGAAGCCAAGTACACATCCCCACCTTCATTTGAGGTGGTTTTCGCCTCTACAGAAGGAGCATCATTTGATCCCTTTCCTTTATCAGGAGCTTTAGATTTACAGTCCCTTTTGTAGTGCCCTTCCTTTCCGCATTTCCAGCACACCACCTTTACAGGTTTTCCTAGAGATTTAGATCTCCCTCTAGATTTAGATCTCCCACTCGATGACTTATTTTTGTTTCTATTCTGGGACCGTCCTCATACAGACAAGGCATCACCATTCTGGCTCTCCATATTTTTCCGTCTCATCTCCTCCGTCAGCAAGGCTGAGACTATTTCATCAAACTGCAAAGCAGTTGCATTGCTACCTATTGCAATAACCAGACTATCCCACGAATCTGGTAGAGAACACAACAAACTGATGCACTTATCTTCATCTGAAATTTTAATACCAACAGATGATAACTGACTTACCACAGTATTAAACGCATTCATATGCTCTATCACCGAGTCTCCATCTTTCATCCTCAGGTTATACAGCTTTTTCCGCAGGAACAATTTATTCACCAGAGACTTAGATTGGTACAAAGTCCCTAACTTGTCCCACAAAGCCTTCGCCGTAGCTTCCCCGGATACATTCAGCAATACTGAATCTGAGACACACAATCGTATTGTGCTCTTTGCCTTCCGATCCAACTTCTTCCATTCTTCATCGGTCACTACCATTGGTTTAGTACCTGGATCTACCACGATCCACTGATCTTTATCCCCCAACAGATCCTCCATCCTAATTTTCCACAACTCAAAACTCTGACCATTGAACTTCTCGATCTCTATCTTTCCGCTGCTTGCCATCTTCTTTCACCACCAGAATCGATCTCGCAGATCTCCCACTGAACAGGGTCTACCACAGGCCCGAGCGAAACCCCTCAGCAACAAAGGCATCCCCTTGAAGCCAAAAACAACTCCGATACCAAATGTAGGTTTTAAACCTGTACATAAATTACCTGCATACAAATTCTAAAACACAGAAAATAAATAATGTGAGAGCATAACACATAAAACACATATACACAAAGATTTTCCCCTGGATCCCAAAACCAGGACTACCAACTTGATTTTTCATTATATTCCTTTCAATGTTACAATACATATTTATACATGCCGAAGCATCCAATACCATGGACCAAAAACCATAGGTAGGTTCACCCAACCTAATATAGGGTCCAAAAAAAAATTTCCCTGGGCGCTGCCCCGGACCCCGTAGAGGGGGGCTACCCGCCCCCCTCAAACCCCCCTGTGACCCCCTCGCTGCACAATTGGCGCAACGAAGCGGGGGCTCCGCCCCTCCTCTAACGCCCCGGTTCACTATGTAGGTTAGTCGTGGAAAGAATATAACACAACCCAACAGCATTGTTGTATGCCATTTCTATTATCCAACCAGAATGGATAAACAAAGCAAGGGAAGAATGGAAGAATGACGAAGAAGTGTGGGCACTTATTCAAAAGTTACAACAAGATTCCAGTACATCTGATACATTTAGCTGGCAAAATGATTCATTATGGTACAAAGATCGCTTATACTTCTATAAGAATTCCCAACTAAAACAAAAGATTCTTATGGAATTGCACACTTCTCCCTTAGGAGGGCACTCAGGATTTTTAAAAACTTACCAGAGGGTTAAGAAGGAATTTTTTTGGGATGGCCTTAAATCAGATATTCAAAAGTTTGTGGTGGAATGTTTGGTTTGCCAACAAAATAAAGTTGAAACAATTAAGACACTGGGTCTATTACAACCTTTATCAATTCCAAGCCAATGTTGGGAGGAGGTTTCAATGGATTTTATCACAGGTTTACCCAAGTCTGAGGGAAAGAGTGTCATCATGGTGGTAGTTGACAGACTTACCAAGTATGCACACTTTTGTGCATTATCACATCCATTTAAAGCCAGTATAGTTTCTACTACATTTATGGAAACAATTCAAAAGCTACATGGAAACCCAAAGATTATTGTATGTGACAGAGATCCCATTTTCACTGGAAATTTTTGGACAGAATTATTTTCTTCTCTTGGTACTCAGTTAGCTCATAGCAAATCTTATCATCCTCAATCTGATGGGCAAACTGAGATAGTAAACAAATGTTTGGAAGGATATCTTCATTGCTTTGTATCTGATAAACAGACGCAATGGGTCAAATGGTTGCCTCTGGCTGAATGGTGGTATAACACTTCCTTCCATACAGCAACAAAAATGACCCCATTTATGGCACTTTATGGGTATCAACCACCATCCATCACATCATATTTAAGAGAAAATTCTAAGGTTCAAGTAGTGGAACATCACATCGAACATCAACAACAAGTCCTCCAACTCTTAAAGGATAACCTCGTGTTGGCACATAATAGAATGAAACAACAGGCAGATCAACATCGCAGTGAAAGAAGTTTTGATGTAGGTGATTGGGTATTCCTACAGCTACAACCATATAAGCAAATTTCCCTCAAGCAAGCTAAGAAGGATAATAAATTATCACCAAAGTATTGTGGTCTGTACAAGGTGTTGCAAAAGATTGGTACTATGGCATACAAATTGGAGCTTCTTGTAGCTTCTCGGTTGCACCCAATTTTCCATGTTTCATGTTTAAAGAAGGTTATATGCGACAAGCTCCCTGTTCAAACAATATTTCCAGAACTTGATGAGGAAGGAAAAATTATATTGGAATCGGAAGCAATCACAGAAACAACAGCTCGACAGCTACAAAATCGATCAATTTCGGAGTATCTTATCAAGTGGAAGAACTTATCCGCTGAAGATTCCACATGGGAGGATGAGAATTTTATGCAGAAGTATCCAGAACTACTCAAGCATTGAGGAAAACACTTTTTTGGAGAGGGGCATGTTGGGTCCCTATAATACTAGTGATTACCCCATTACTATTGTAGTTATACCCCTTATTAATATTGTTGTGCCCCTATTGCCCCCATATTGTTATTACTGTGCCCCATAGAATCCCTCTATTGTTATTTTTGTGGCTTTATATTATTATTGTTAGGTCGGCTGGGTTATATTATGACTCCTTATACTCCTATATATAGAAAGGAGGTTTTTTCATTTGAATCATCCAAGAATTGTTCATTTATGTAATGTAAAGGAGGTTGCCCCCTCGAAGAGGCTGAATTCTAAGGCGTTGATCTATCTTTTCTATATTTTCTTGAGCTGGTTTCATAACAGTATATGAGTCTATACCTCACTCTGTTATTATTTATTTGTGTAGTAAGTTATACATGATACCAGAGGTAGCCTTACCTATCGCCATCTCTTGTATCTCTGCTAAGAAATGCAGTAAGATCATTTCCCAGACTAGGAAAATTGTTTTCTTTCTAATTTTCTCTTAAAGTAAGGGAAGATCATAGCCACATCCATGGCTCCCAGGAAGGGTTCCTCCATGCAGTAGAAGCAGGTGGATATAGTTGTGGAAGAATACAAGGACATCTTCTCCTCACCCACAGGGGTACCCTTGCACTGTCAGGTCAAGCATTTGACTAATTTGACTCTCAGAGCACCTCTACCCAAACGACTAATATATCATCACTCCATTCAGGAAAATGAAGAGATCAAGTAGAAAATCCAGGAGTTACTGAAAAAAGGGCACATTCAACCAAGTTCCTCACCTTGTGGGAGCCTGATTGTACTTGTATAGAAGAAGGATGGGACCTGGAGGCTATACACTGATTATCGAGGACTAAAAAAATGACTATCAAGAATAGGTATCCTATCCCACAGATTGATGACCTTCTAGATCCAACTCAAGGGGGGCAAGTATTCTAGCAAGATCTATCTGAAGTATGGTTATTACCAGGTTCTAATAAATCCCACATATGTATGGAAGACCACCTTTAAATCCAAGGAAGGCCTTTTTGAATGGTTGGTTATGACCTTCAGGTTGAAAAATTCCCTTTCTACTTTTATGAGGCTAATGGATGACATATTGTGGCCCTTCACTAACTCATTCATGGTTTTTTATCTAGACAACATCCTCATCTTCAACAAGAGTTGGGAAGAACACTTGTGACACATTCAACAGGTCCTTCAAATTGTGTGTCAACTCAGAGAAATGCACCTTTGGCATGAACCAGGTCCAATATTTGGGTTACATCATACATGAGCATGGAGTGCATGTGGATCTGATTAAGATCCAATTCATTCGGAGTTTCCCAGCCCTCACCACTCTAACAGAGCTTCGCAACTTTTTGGGCCTTGCCAATTTTTATTGGAGGTTCATGTTGAGATTCTCCCATATCACTTGGACTTTGAGTCAGATTACTAAGGGTAAGGCGAAAGAAAATTTTTCTTGGTTTGAGTCCCAATAGAAGGCATTCATTGAGTTGAAGCACCGACTCTGCTCTACACTGGTACTCACGCTGCCATACATGCATCAACCATTTGAAATCGATACAGACACATCAGACTATGCTATTGGTGCGGACCTCACCCAGCACGGGCATCCAGTGGCCTATCATAGTGAGACACTTTTCGATACAATTTGGAAGTACGACACATCTGATAAAGAGATGTATTCCATCATGCAGGTTTGCTGGCAATGGAAGCATTACATTCTGGTGAAGGAGATAGTCATCCACACCGATCACCTACCTCTTTAATTTATACAAACACAAAGGAAGTTGTAGAGTAATTGCCATCAGAAGTGGTCTACATATCTGCAACGATTCCACTTGAACATTAAATACAAAAGGGGCACCACCAATAATGTTGCAAACTTCCTCAACCGGACCCTAGTCGTGGAATTGACTATTGTTCTTAACTCTTGTGGCCACGAGACCTCTAGATGGCCACAACTATACAAAAATGATCCAAATTTCACCTCGCCATACCAGATGCTAGTTGATGGAAAGAAAGTTCCTGATTTCCATCTCCGGGATGCATTATTATGCTACCTGGGCCACCTTTGTGTTCCTTCAAGCGAGATTACCAAGCTGATTTGGGAGGTGCATTATAGTGTGGTCATAAGACACTTTGGTGTGGAGAAGACTGTGGCTATACTATAAAATTACTTTTATTGGCCCAAACTCCAATTGGATGTTAGGAAATATATTAGATCCTACACTGCCTGCGCCATTGCCAAGCCAACGATGAAGAAGAAATGCCTGTACACTCCTCTGCCTACTCCCAGCCAGCGATGGGAGTCCATCTCCATGAACTATATTTCTGGTCTCCCTTCTACCAAGCATGGTAATGATTGTGTATTTGTTGTCGTGGATAGATTTTCTAAGATGGCTATATTGGCAGCATGTAAGAAGAGTATCACAGTAGAGGAAACTACCAAACTCTTCTTTGAATGACAATAGGTACATTTTGGGATCTTGTAGACCATTATATCAGATCAGGATAGCAGGTTCATGAGAATATTCTAATCAAGCCTCTAGACACTATTGGACACCAATCTGACCAAATCGACTTCCTTCCATCCCCAGACTAATGGCCATATGAAGGTCATCAATAGGATGATAGTGCACATACTCTGCATGTACAACTCCAATAATCCATGAACCTGGGATGAGAGTCTTCCCTATGTGCAACATAGTTATAGTAGAGCTCTCCATAGCTTGATTGAACGCAGTCCCTTTCAAGTGGGTCTAGGATTGTGTTTGATTTATGTTGTCATACCTCATGCGACTATATAGACATAATCCACACATGTATTGTCTGAGGCTAATAAAGTGACCATATTTACTGAATGCATCCAACACATCTGCCAGTAGGTTCATGACATATTGGGGAAGTTAAATGCCAAGTACAAGTAGTGACATGATCAACATCGGGTGCCACACAAGTTTCATGTGGGAGACAAAGTTTGGTTGCATTTATAGAAAGAACGCCTTACTGAAGCTCATTGAAAGCTCATGTCACTTTGATATGGTCCTTACAACATTAATAAGGTTGTGGGAGACAATGCTTTTGAGCTTAGAATTTCATCCACCTTCGACCATACTTCCCACCATTACTGGACACATCAGACATTGCAGAACAACTCACACCAACAAAGTTAAACTTAGACTACATGGAACAGGCCACAACTAATCATATTATCCACACATAGGTCAATAACATGTGTCAGCAATAGATCCAACTATATCGGGTTGTCAAAGATGGCCAACTCCTGCACCAAGGCAAGTGGCTCACCAGAGACCAAGTTCAACAAAAGTTTCCCCATCTCATGGAGGCACTCAACACAATGGGGACCATTGCTTCCTAAGGAGGGAGGACTAATCCAAGTGGATGTTGGTAGCCACCCACCTATTCCACATGGATCCCCACCACTGTCTCTTTCAATATTTTAGTTTCCTTAATTGTAGCACAATTTACTATTTTTGGCAGTTTTTCGAGTCCTCAACTTCCAGAGCCATTTTGAGGTCATGAACAACATTTTTATTTTAACCGGTGACTTAATGAGCCATTTGAAATTTGTATTTCTTAGATAGATCTTTCTAACGAGGCATTATGCACATCAAACAAAGATTGTATGCCAAAATTGCGTCCTCGGGAAGTTGATGTACCAATTTACCCAAACGGGGCCCATAGTTTTGGTGTTTCATCTCCCAGGGTTAGGTTTTTGGATGTTTAGGGTTTTCCATTTTTTCTCAATAATAAATAGACCTTCGAGCCTTATTCTAACATAGTTTAGAGGCATGTAGCCACGACAACTCTTCTCAGAGGTAACCTACCATCGCCCAGCTAGTCCTATTTCCATTTTGTTTATAAGCATATTTTAGTATTTGATATTAATGAAATGAAGTGTTATTTCTTCTACATATATGTATTTATGGTTATATCTGTAATTTTTTGTGTTCTTGTTATAAGTTTAGATCATTTTTAGAGATGATGATCACACTTGTGTTGTCACACACTTTATTGGAATGGGATCATACAACTCTACCTGTATATCTTTCAAGTTTGCTTCATCCATATAATTTGCATACAACAGGTAGAAAAATCAATAGAATCTACTTTAGAAGTCGACAGAGAGATAGATCCATGTTTCTTACTGGCCCATGACACTAATAATTCACCAAGAAAGAAAGTTGCACCAGAAGTACTTTTCTCGTCATTAAGATTTCCGTCCCAATCTGCATATGTGTAGGCCTTCAAATTTAAATATTCACTCTTAGCATACCACAATCCATACTCTATTGTACCTTGAACATATTTGAATATCCTCTTGACAACAACATGGCTTTCTCGTCAAAAAGCATGAAATCTAGCCACAATCCCCACTGCTTGCATAATGTCTGGCCTCAAAGCTGTTAGATACAGTAAGCTTGCTATCATTGACATGTATTCAGTATGATTTATTGACGGTGTTCCATCTTCTTTGCACGAATTGCAACTTGTAGTCATGGGCATGCTAATAGGTTTGCAATCTTCTATTCCAAATTTCTTTAGAGTTTCCTTGAAATATTTGGATTGGGATATAAACACTCCTTGTGGAGACTGAGTAATTTGCAAACCCAAAAAGAAGGATAGTTCTCTAATCATGGACATTTCAAACTCTGTTTGCATACAATTTGCAAATTGATGCCCCAATTGTTCCACATCACTGCCAAATATTATATCATCCACATAAACAACCACTATTAGTAAATGGTCACCTTTAGTTTTTAAATAAATATTACTGTCAATTGTTCCTTGCTTAAACCCTTGTTGCTGAAGATACCTATCCATCCTTTCATACCAATCTCTAGGGGCCTATTTCAAACCATACCAGACCTTCTTTAGTTTGCATACAATTTCATCAAAGGAGAGAAGAAATCCTTCTCGCTGCTCAATCTAAACCTCCTCTTCCAAATTTCCATTGAGAAAGGAATACTTCACATCCAACTTATATACCTTGATATCCTTATGGATGGCAAGAGAAATAAAGATTCTTATAGCTTCCAGTCAAGCTATTGGTGCAAATATTTCTTCGAAATCTATCGCTTCTATTTGGGCATACCCTTTTCAAACTAATCGATATTTGTTCTTGATTACTTGACCCTCTTCATTCAGTTTGTTCTTGAAAATGCACTTGGTTTCAATAAAAAAATTCTCTCTCAGCCTTGGAACAAGCTCCCATGTGCCATTCTTTCAATATGGTCGAGTTCTTCATTCATGGCTTTCACCCAGAACTTGTATTCACTTGCTTGACAAAGGTTCTTGGGTTCTATCTATGATAGTAGATCCAAATTTGCATGACTTGTAATGCCCACAAGTTTCCTTCTGGTATGGACACCCTGTCTTTGATCTCCAAGAATCTGACTCTCAGGATGTTCCTTCTATACATACTTGGAGGGTGTCTTTGGTCTTGAAGACGTGCCTGCTTCCTCACCTTCACTGTCTGAATTTGTTTCATTCAGATTGGCGAACCTCAAATATGAGCTTTATTCATCATCTAAGTTCATTTTGCTTTTAGAGGATTCAGGTTGTGAACCTACTTCATGTACTATTACGTTGATGCAATACTCCACATTCCTTGTTCGCTTGATGTAACACTTATATCCTTTGCTTTGAACATAGTATCTGAGCAATATTCCTTGGTCAGTGCGTGATTCAAACTTCCCAAGGTTCTTTTCATTCCTTTTAATGAAGCACTTGCTCCCAAACACCTTGAGGTGTTTAACTGATGTAGGTCTTCCCTTCCATAACTCATAGGGAGTTTTATCACTATTAGGCCTAAGTTGAGTTTTGTTTGACAGATATATTGCTACCTGGGCTTCTTCTCCCCAAAAGTTGTGAGACACTCCTACTTCATCTAACATTGCTCTAGCCATTTCCTAGATTGTTATGTTCTTCCTCTCTACTACTCCATTTTGTTGAGGAGTTCTAGCCACTAAGTATTTCCTCCTAATGTCATGCTCTTCACAAAATTCCTCAAAATCTCTCGAGGTGTACTCTCCCCCTTTGTTTGATCTTAAGAATTTTATCTTTAAATCTTTATCATTTTCTACCTGAGCTTTAAACTTCTTGAAATGCTTTAATGCTTTTGATTTTTCTTATAAGAGAACAATCAAACTAGCCCTGGTGAAATCATCAATGAGAAACATGAAATACCTTTCTCCTTTTGAGTTCTTTGCTCTAGTTGAGCCACAAATATCTATGTGAATGAGCTCCAAAGGTCTGGACGAGGTGAACTCTTTTGATTTGAAATAAGTTCTGTATGCTTTCCAAACTGATATGACTTGCAGATTGTGTTATCAAGATTTGATAGTCTTGGTAATCCTTTGACTACTCCCATCTTTCTTATTTTTATCAAACTATAAAAATTCACATGCCCAAGACATGCTTCACTTATTTTTCTTTAATAACAGTTAAGCCTGGAATCATCAAACACATATACATTATTGTGGGTTCTGATCGGTTTTCCCACTAGATTTCCATTCTTTATGTTGCAGATCTCATAGTATTTAGATCGAAAGGTCACATCATATCCATTATCACACATTTGGATAATACTGAGCAAATTGTGCTTGAGACCTTCTACATACAACACATTTTGTGCTTCTGTTTTTTTATCAAGACTCACTACACCTTTACCCTTGATTCCTGTTGAAGCATTGTTCCAAAGGTGACATTGCTTCCTCTCTCCTTTTCCTTAAGTGACATAAATTTACTTTTTTCTCGAGTCATATGTTTGGAATAACCACTATCCACATACCATTTGTTTCCTTGTTTATGAGTTGATAAGGCAATTCCACATTGCATGCCTTCTTTATTCTTCTGTTTCCAGCTCCCATTATCCTTATGGATAGTTGTCTGTCTATTATATTGGGACTTAGACACATGTTCAAACCTGCATATGCACTCACTTGCTTTGTGCCCAAAATTATTACATTTGAAGCATTCTACTTCACTTAGTAGGGGAGAGAATACATTCCAATTTCTAAGAGAAGAATCTTGAGACTTAGAAATCAACTTTGATCCTTCTACAATCAATGGCTTTATGTCCAAAGATATGACACTTATAGTAGTGACCATAAAACAAATAGGCATGCCTATTGTTAAAATCATTATGATATTGAGCAAAAAAATACCTTGGTCATCTAAATGAAAGGTTCATTCCCCATTGATGATCTCCTCTTTGTCTAGCTACTCTTTTTTCTTCATTAATTCTTTCATGATTCTTCTTCTCATGAATCTGTGGTTCTTCAAATCATGGAAACCTGAATTTTATCTTCCCAATAGAAGATTCTCATGTCTTAGGGTATCCCAAACTAGTTTTGATTCCTGAAGGCCTTTCACTATTTAGGATCTGATCTAGTTTCCTTGTCCCTTTAGCAAACTTTTCATTTAGAACCTTCTCGGTCTTTGTTTCCTCAAGATCGGTTCTTAGAGAGACAACCTCTACTTCAAGACTCTGACACTTCTCCTACCATTCTTGAATCATTTCTTGAAGAACCTCTCCTTTTCATTTTTCCTCCTCCATCTCAACTTCCAAAGGCAAAATATGATCTTTGCATATATGTGAGCTCATTTCCTTTTTTAACTTTAGCACCTCTAGTTTCAACTGCTTGTTCTCCTCTTCCAATCTCTCACAGTTTCCTTGATTTTCTTTCAGTAAAAGGACTAGACTGTCCTTGCTCTTGATAGCTTCTTCAATATTTTCTTTTTGATAGGCATACTCCTCATTATTAGAGTTATACATACCTTCCTCTACAAGCTATAATTGTTCCTTCAACTGCTTATTCTTCTTCCTTTCTTTCTTTAATTCATCGAGGGCACTGATAAGTTCCCCTTCAAGGTCTACTACTCCTTCTTCTTCTTCCTCTTCAGAGTCCATAATACCTTGTTTCTTGGAGTCTATTTCAAAGGCCATAAGAAGATACTTACTTGACTCATTCTCTGATGAGTCTTCACAGTCTGAATCTGATACTAAACTATCTTCTTTGGAGTAGAACCCCTTCTTGTTATTGGGATTTTTATTTTTTGTATCTGAGACTTGTTTCCAAATTTCAGGTCCTCTTCCCTTTTAGCCTTTTCTTTATAAGGGAAATTGGAAGAGAAATGTCCAACTCTTCTACAGTCAAAAAACTTAAAGGGAAACTTCCCTTTATATTTTCCTGGGCCACGCTTCAGTTTTCTCACTAGTTTAGCCACCTCCAGATCATATTCATAGTTGGAGAAATCTTGATGATCTTTGTGCTCCTTGCCCTTTCTGGATACTTTGAACGTCGCTTCCTTTGGTTCAAACTTTTCTATTCCTACTCTCATCTCATAGGCTGTGAGAGTACCATGCAACTGATCCATCTTGAGATCCTTTAAATTAGCCATTTCCTCAATAGCTGATATTTTGGCATTAAATATCATGGGTAGAGATCTTAATATTTTTTGAACGATCATATCTTCCTTGACTTATTCACAAAGTCCTCTAATAATATTAATCACTTCATCAACTCTAAGGAAGTATTATACTATGCTTTCATTCTCATTCATTCTCAAGATATCAAACCTCATTCTGAAAGTCTGAAGTTTTTATTGCTTGACTTTGTCATCTCCTTCATGAGACTGGTTAACTTTTACCCACATTTCACTAGCAAAATTACAATGCATAACTTTTACAAGTTCTGATTGACTAAGACCAGCGAGAATGGCATGCTTGGATTTACCATTTCTCAGATATAATATTTTACCATCTGCATCCGTGGGAATAATATTAGGGACATTGTAGTCTACTAGTACTGAAGTCCAAACATCTACTCCTAGGGACATCAGATACATTTCCATTCTCACTTTCCAAAAATCATAGTTTGTCCCATCAAAGAATGGTACTCTACTTGAGTAATCTTCTTGACTCTCTTTACTAAACATAATTATTTATAGATCTACCTTCCAGTGTTTAAACTATTGCTGAAGGAACCTACTCTCCGATACCAATTGTTGGAATAAGGAATTACTAAGAGTGGGGGGGGTGAATCAATAATTACGAAACTCTTATTTCTTTTTTATACTATGCTTATATTCCCTTCTTATGTTCTTTAAATTGTGAGAGAATTCATTCACAAAATAGTGAACCAATAATATTTGAGACACACATATTCAAACAACAATCACATGAGAAGCACATATTTGACATAGTGTTTTTCACGTGGAAACCCAGAGGGAAAAAACCACCAATTTGTTGTTTGTTTTCTGATGTAAATTAAGCACCGACTTAATTACATTTGTTTGTTTGTGAGCACCCCCTCACAGGAGGCATCGAACCCATTTATTTATCAAGAACCAACCTCTTTAATATGCAGGCAACAACTTGCCAAGAGGCACCAACCTACCCTTGCCATTGTTCTACAATTTCATACAATTTTTAAACTGAAAACGAAGGCATACAATTATACAAGTAAAATACCAATAAATTGTAGTTTGCATATTCAACTTCTGCACTCTGCTTTCTATGCTCAATTGTAGTAGATCTCCTCTTGTTACTCACATCAACACTTCCTCTACTCTCTGCCTTCACTGTCAACAAATCTTCACTAGATTCTCTCCAGCACTATCCTCGCCATTCTCTACACAACACACGTGTTGCAATATCAAACAAAATCCTCTCAAGTGCTTCAACCTACCTATCAATATGCATTTCACTCACAACTCAATACTCTCACACATCTTCTCAACTCCCTAGTAGTTCAATGGAAGTTGTGAGTTTTGTTCTTGTGCTACACTGAGCTAGATGTTTTCTTTGTCTCCATCCACACTGCCCAAGAGTGTACTCCTGGCATGGCACTCCATTCTTCTATTGCATCACACTTAACAAGTTTTGTCGATGCATCAAAACATAAGAATGGGCTTCGTCCACTTCACCATCTCACTGTGTGACTCTCCATGCTGATAATTTAATCTTAGTCCACTTACACACTCCATTGAGGCTCCCTATGCCTACTCATTGCTCACAGATCTTGATTTTACTTTTGCATGGTTTCTTTGTTTTTCATTTATTTCTATAATACATGCAGGAGATATCAGAGATGACTTTCTTTCAACATCGAGACAAGCCCAACATTTCTTTGACAATCGCTATTGCTCCTGTGACCATCTCCTCTGTTCCACATTCAGTCCTGTAGTTGCTAACCCATACGCCTTTAGCTCTCTATATTACACTATCGAAGGTCAATATGTCTTGTAATATTACATTAGTTCTATATCGAAGTTTTTCCTTATCAAAATTTTATTCTTAAAATACATTATGAAAAAATTGGGTTCCGATGTCCTTGGCCCTTTTTATTTAGCCCCTTTTGCTTAGCTCCTTATCTCATCTCCACCATAGGACTACTACCTATGACCATCTGTATAAAACTTAGGTGCTAATTCCTTTAGCATCCTGCTAGGGGCCTTTCTCCTAGTGTTATTTCTCTGCACCCTTAGTTTTCTTATTTTCCTCTTGACCAAGCACTAGCCACATATCAGAGCCCCTCTCATCATAATTTTTTTTAATAACCAACTATGAGAAAGTTCAGAGATCCTCAATCCTATGATTGATGATTTCTGATATGACATAATCACTGCCATGTGGGGAATCCTTAGAGGTGACACATGTCACTCGAATATGGCCAATTAGACCACCTAATATGGTTGAATATTCCTTCCATGTTTCCTATCGTACTTCCACATCTTGCTGATGTTAGCTACCATTGTACCTTATTGGAACCAATCAGATCCTGCCATGTGTCCTAACCAGAGCCAACTAGACACTGCCATGTATCCTTATCAGGATCAATCATGTGCCACCACATGTCTTGCTACAGGAGAGAGAAAAGGGCTCACCCACCTTTGGTTTTGCGATGAAATCCTTTGTTAATTCTCTTTTGACATTCCCAATGGCTTTTAATGCTATTGACACTTCACCCATATCACAACATTTAAAAGGTTCACCACTTAGAAAGTTTTGATATTGCGATCGACGATATACCTAACTGCCATGTGCTGATACCACTGGACCTTCGATATGTGATCACAGATATTCCAATGCGCTAGTATGGCTGACCTTCCGATGTGTCGATGTTATGATATCTTAGGACCTCAAACGTTGCAATGCACCGATTTTCCTGACCTATGATATGTGAATTCCAACATGCCTACTTCTATGAACCTCTAATATCTGACCGTTGATATTTCTAGACCTCCGATATACGATCACTGATATTTTTTCCTTCCTAAGGCTTTAATCCTTGAAACTTCATTAGACCATAACTTTTGATCCAGGAGTCCATTTTTGGAGTTTCACATATCATTGGAAGGCTTATTCAAATAACCTTCCAATGGACAGGGTTTGATATTAGCTTTGAGTCCTTATTCTACTTGGAAGGTGACTACAAACGCCTTTACGCATTGACTCTTTGGCCAGTTGACCATCAACTACCATGATGATCATTTTATGGCTTCTTCAGTAAGCTTGTAGCTACCATGGAGTTCCATCCAAACACCCAATCATCATGTTGACCCTTGTTTTACATCAATGCCAACACTCACACATTCACCTATACACCACCAAACATCCAACAGGACCCCCCCGTGTTTTCGAACTATCAAAATACAAGGTCCAAATATTAGCAACAACTCAGTTAGTCTCTATGCTAGTATTATTTACATCTATGTTACATAATTCATTTGCACCAGTTGGATTATAAGGTAAGGACTTCCAACTATGTATCTGGTGGTACAAGGGATGGTTTCACAAGATAACATCCATGGTCAACTTATAAAAAACAATTTCTGAAAATTACTTGTGCAAAGCTAATTGGCTCATTATGGGCTTCAAGTATTGTGATGGTATGCTTCATAAAAGGTTCACTCTTGACTTGAATTATATTATTCTTTCCATTATAAGGAATCCAAAAATGTAACTAGTCAGTAGCAAAGTATGCTTGCAACTTGCTAGACCAATCTCTACTTAAAAGAAATCCATAAGCTTCTGGAATGTCCACAATAACAATATCAATACATTGGTGACTACTATGATCAGAAGGTAAATGAATTATAGCATTGTTTAATTCACCAATTGCCTTCACTAGAGATCTCTCTAGTTGTATGATTCTAGCATTAGTCTTTTCCCATTTCGCATTGATTTTCTTTGCAACAAATAAAGACATAACATTTACAGGTGCACCAGAATCAACAATGAAATTATGGAAATTATAATTGAATTTTTTAAAAGTTAAAAGAAAGGGGGAAGTATATATAGAGTTTATATTAGCTGCATTAACTACTAATTTGAGAATCGTGGGAGACTTACCGAATGAGGCTTGGGAGGTAGAAATTGTCTTACTTGATGGAGTCTGAGATGCAAACACTTGGATGATCAACTCACATTGACCTGGCAACTTTCCTATCACTTAGATAGAGATATTAACATGAGACTTCTTCATATTGTCAATGATGTTATATTCAATGTACTCATATTTGGTAGGGTGTGCTGAAGTGGTAGGTGGTGAAACTTTATTTGTTACCTCAAGAGTGATGGACTTGTTCTTGTTATTTTTGGAAGCATTATTTTTAGGCCAAGCGTTTCTAGATTTTTTTTGAGTGCTCTAAGTAGGACTACCAAGAGGTAATGTTTTCCTCAACGATTGCTTCTTCACACCTTTTTTAGGTACTGATCCTTTACTCCTCAATATTTCTTAGTAGGTTGTTGAGGAGGATCTTCACTCGTTGGGGGCTCACTAGCACCTTGTTGATAATTTTTCAAAATGATATCAAATGTGAAAATTGAATCACAAACACTTGTATTTTCCTCTATCAAGGTTGGTTCATCAGTATTCTTAGTATGCTCTAAATGATCTTATGCTAACAAACTTTCTATGGCATTGGAAACCACAACATTCATGTTATGTTTCCATTGTGGTCATGCTTGTTCAGAATGTGCTTCTTGATTAAAGGTACAATAGTTATCCATGCCCAAACTCTCAACGTTTAATACAACATTAGATCTTTGTGCAGACTAGGTCAGTTAATTGGTATTCTTCTTAAAGTATGGCTTAAAATACTTCATATTAGTATAAGCCTCACTTAAATTCCTTTTGAGTTGAGATACTTTGTTGGTTAACTTCAAGAACTGGGTCAAGTTTTCCATATTAAAAGCATCATTCTCTTTAGTCTTAGCAAAAGAGGCTTTGGAATTTTTACTAGTGACTTCGGAGTCCTTTAAATGTTCCTGATCAGCAATGACCTCGATAGACCATAAGTCTTTCTCAATAGCTATTTCTTCTGCACAATTAAGAGCCAAAGTTTCCTCCGCAATTCGTTTCACAAAAATGAAAAAGTTAATAGGTAAGGTAGCAGTATAATAATCCTTAGTAATTGAATCATGAGGCTGCACATCAATGGGGAATTTATTCAAAATACATGTAAATCTTTGATTAAAATCCTTAACCTTTTCTTTATCCCCCATCTTAATGTTTCCGAGTTCTTTAAGTAACATGGTAGGAGTTTTATCATCAACAAATTTTTCTAAGAACAATTGTTTAAAATCCCTCCAATTATGGATTGAATTTGGTTGAAGGCTATGGTACCAAATTGATGCTCCACCCTCAAGAGTGCACATAAATAATATACAAGTAACATCATCAAAATTTACCTCTAACATCCTTAGATGCAAGTAGAAGTCATCAATGTGATCTTCGACCTTCACTTTCATGTCCAAATTATACTTTATAAATATTTTTTCTGGTTCTTTGGTAAGAAATGAAGGTTGCCCATAAGAGCAAGAGGCCCTTGTACCATACAATCCCATTGGTCATTATCCACGTCTTCATTTTCCTCCTCCTTTTCTTTGTTCATATTTTTATTATAATTTGGTTGTTCATTATCTCTCGAAAATCCTCCCCATCTCCTTCCATATTTTCCCCAATAGGTGGTGGAATGTCCCCTTAATGAATAAATTCTTTAGTAGAGTCAACTAAATATTCAAGAGTTGTGGTAACCAATTCCTCCACTGAAGAAACTAACACACCATGATGAGTTTTCTCTTTCCTTGAATTCCTATGAGGAAGAACGAATGCGACAAGAAGTAATCCAAGAGCTCTAGCAAACTCATGAGTAACATGCGAAATTGTGTAGAGTTTCTCATAAGTGATTTCGTAAGAATGGTATGAACCTTGGTTATATGACTCTTGTTTCTCAAATATATGAGTTGGAGTTGTGCTCTCACAATTTCCACCTTGAAGAAAAGATTCTTTATGTTAATGTGTTGTATTATCAGCCATAAAAATGTTTTCGTCCTTCTAGGACCAGAATGTTGATGGTGCTAGAAACTGCCAACATAAAGGGGGTCTCCCTGATATGAAGTCCCAATTAGACCTCACACCTTTTGGAGTAGGAGCCCCATCCAACACATAGACCTGATTGCGATATTCTTAATGATTTTCCTTAGCTGCAATAAACAACACAAGAGAGAACACATATACTTTCAATATGAATAAGTAAGTTAGCCTTATGACATATTCAATTGCAAAGTGTATAAAGGCTCTATCATGGAATGGAAGAGAAAGAGATTCTTTAAGAGAAAAGTAACAATACTATCCTAATAAAGACAAACACATATACCTAAAAGAATCATTAGTTATCTTGTGAAATAGTTCACAAAGAAATAACAACCATGAAAGCAAGAGACACACAATTCAAAGATACATACTAAAGCCAACAAAATAGTTCATTTTCATTAGTATGTAGAAAAATAAACATACACCAAAAAGGTTGAAATAATAGTCTTACAATCATTCACTACTATATTCATGAAAGAGCGCCAGCTCCAAGAACTTTAAATCATTAAGTGAAAGTCCCAAGATACACCATTACTGTTACACTAAAATTTGTTACCATGACTATTTGCAGTCAGTATGGCTCCATCAATAACCATACTGTCCTCCTTGGCAAGCCTTATGCCTCTGCTCCTCATGTCAAACTCCAAAAAAGAGAGAAAGCCTTTAAAAAATCAATATAACTCTGGTTCCACACTTTCTCTTACTCTTACCTGCAGGCCCGCACCTTAAGCACATAATACCTGCGTACTTGTACGCTCTATCTGTAAAGGGGTGGGTGTGTACCCCTGTAAAAGTCAAAAGGCGCAAGTTTTACTTCAAAAGACTTACTTGCGGTCAATTCTAGAGCATTCTAGAAGATGGTTTGACGTGGATTGAGTGCCTCCAGATGGTTCATGCATCCCAATGAAAGAGGAACTTATCCCATGAAGAGGGGAGCTATCCCTTTGAAAGAGGGGCTTATCCCATTGATGGTGGACCTGATCAACTTCCTCCAAAGCATTATAAATACAGGCATTGGGCCAGAGGCAAGGGAGGTTGAAAGTTGAACATTCCTAAGGGTAGATGCTGCTGAAATTAGGACTCCCTTATAGAGCTTGAGAGGAGAGATCACATTCCTTTCTTAGCTTCATTTGGAAGTGGGTGAGCTGATCAAAGTAGAGGAGAACTCTTGCTGGACCCTGGGAGGGACCTGCACAACACCAAGGCATTGGTTGTAAGGTTTCTTTTGTTTCCAATTAATACAATTAAGTTCATTTTTCTCAACAAGTTGTTATATATAATTTGTTTCATAAACTCCTTGGTCTTTATGATGAATATGTTTTATTATATGAGTTATTCAGGTGCTATGTAATCGTTTTCTTGTTTTTGTATGCAGGCTTCAAGGAGAGGAGCTCATCTGCATCCAAGAGGCTTGGCTGCTACAAACAACGTTGGACTAAAGGTAAGCCTTAAACACCTGGTTGCTTTTATTTTAAATGCATATTTAGGGAAAGATAGTGCTTGATTGTTTTGTTTGTCACTAGAAACGCCTTAGTTTCTAGGGAGGTCGGTTTTGTCCGCAAAATCGACTCTTTCCGCATGACAATTACAATGATACAACACTAGATACAATAGTGGAACATTAGGCCACCACTTGGTCCTCAAAAGACTAACCTTCTCTCCTATGCCTAGATTGAGAATCCAAGGTGAAAATCCCTTTGATTGATCTATGAGGGTGTATTTATAACAAATGAGGTGACTCTCCACCTCCCTTGTGACTCTTGACCTCCCTCATGACTCATAAGCTTCCATGTGATGTTTTGAATTCCTAATTGACATTTGAGAATCTACATGACTATAAGACTTTCTAGTGACTTTTCACATTTCATATGGGACCATTGGGCTTCCACACATTTTTCATTTTCTCATTTTTTGAAAATACAATATTATATTCCACAAATTATGGCAAAATACATTGACAACATATGACTTTTGTGGTGACACTTTGAGAAGCCATGACTTGGAAATAGTGACATAAGACTTCATTTTGGTGTATCAATGCTAAGCTCTTCTATTTGATGTTTTTGTCACATCTTCATTATAATTCTTGATTGTACTTCATCTTCATTCTCCAAAGGACTGATCATGATATAGAGTCCTCCATGTCATCTCTGTCTCCATTGATCTATCATATTCCAACATATCTTTGTCTCTTTGTTTGATGGTCTCTTTGTGTTTCACCTCCAAAAGTTTCTTCTTGTGTCATGTCCATGATTTCCTCCTTCAGCATCATCTTTCCATGTTAATATAGTAACACTTGCAAATGAAGTTCACTCATGACAAGATAATATCAATCCTGAAATCACCTAGTCTACCTTGTTTCTCACATAGCATGTTGACTATGATGGGACAATGCGAAAGGTTGAGGAAAGAGACCTTATTGAGTGTAATGCACAGGAGAAGGAGGCAAGGAGTGTGGGACTAGGAATTTTAACTACATAGTGCACATTAGCTAAGGGAGAGGCAAGTCAGGGACTACGAGTGGGAAAATTTAGGAGGCAGGGAGGCATGACTAGGAACTGTGACTGCATAGTGCACAATAGCTGAAGGACGAGCTCAAGGGACTGTACCATTGGGCACCGTAAGGTTCCAAAAGAGGCTCCACTATCCAATGTGATTGTGAAGTATGCAAGGCAAGGAAACCTTGATCAAGACTATGTATTGGGCAAGTGAAACCGACAGAACTGTGTGAATGAGCAATTTAGCTTCTCATTGCGTACTCGATGGAGACTGTCCTCTAGGATTACGCAGTGTGAAATTATAAGCGGTAGATGCATCATTAGTGTGGCTTAGGACTGCAAAGTGCATAGTTGAAGGAGATTCAAAGGTTAGTCCTTAATCGAGCAAATTGTGAGGATAGTGAAAACTCTAAAAGTGAGTGTGGGATCAGTGAGACAAGAAGGTGAGTGTGAAAGAATATAACAAGCCTTGAACATGATCACACACTCATAGATGTTCAACCACATGGAAATGAGATACTTAGTAACCAAAATCAACATGTATTTAGTGAAGCAACAACAAAACAACACTTACCTCCACGTGTGAAACTTATGATATACCTTTAAGACACAAGTGTCGATTATAAAGAGAAAGTTTTCAATACCTTAGGAATGAGTCCAATGCATGCCCCCATGATAGATATAATCCATCAATGAAAGAGAATGCACTGAAGCTACCTCTTAAACATGTTCTATAACTACCTTTCACGAAGAATGACACTTGACTTATCAAAAGTTGAAACTTGGGATTCCTTTAGAAAGGGACTTGAAAAATTAGAAAATCAGTGTTGGATCACTCTAACAAGTCAAATTAATACTTCAAAAAATTAAAGTGAGTCTCCAAAATTTGAATATAGGCCAAAATTTGGAGGGTGTTGTACCAACAACAACAGTTGGTTTTCAAAACTAAACCTTATTTTTCTCTTTACTTTTATAATTTTTATAAAAAAAAATCTTCCTTTTAATAATCAAAGGTAAAGGAATATATTAAGATAAATTTCGAGTAAGCTATAGGTCCTCCTTGCCTACCATTTCCAACTCAGGCTACTGAAATACTTGGTGGATGAACTCCTATCTGGTAGTAGGATGGTGATATGGTTTAAGTATGTGCCCCTTAACCAGGTAGGAGGTACCATTCTCTTCAATGGTCCTGGTATTCATATATCCATTGTCAAATACATCCATGACCTCATATGGACCTAGCCAACATGTATGGAACTATCCTTTAATTTTCTTGAATTTGGAATTAAAAAGGAGAGCATAATCACCTAGCTTTAATTACTTCTTTTTTATAAGCTTATCATGCCACTTGCTTCTATGTTGTTGGATGAGAATAGCTTGTTGAACAACATCCATTCTCATCTCATCCAATTTATTAAGTTGTATAAGCCTCTACAGATGTGCCTTGGAGATATTTATACCTAGATGAACAATAGTTATAAAATCTTTCACCTGAACTTCAATAGGAAAAATGACTTTCTTTCCATACACCAACTCATATGGAATATGTCCAGTAGTATTCCTCCATGTAATCATGTACTCCCACAAAGCCTCTGAAAGCCATATCATCAAATATTTATGATGCATTTGTATAGGCTTGGCCAAGATAGCTTCGAGAACCTTATTACTAGACTCCACCTAACCATTGGCCCATGGATGATATGTTGAGGATTTTTGGTACCTGATCTTACATTATTCGATGATGGTATTCAAAACCCTTAAGGTAAAATGTGTCCCATGGTTTGTAACAATTTCTCTAGGCACACTAAAATATGTAAATATTTCCTCAAATAAAAAATCTACAACCAAATTTTCAGTAGCAAGAGAAGTTATTTATAATCTACACACTTAGTTACGTAATTAGTACATATTAGAATATACCCTTTATTTTGTGATGTTGGAGTAATTGGTCCCACAAAGTCAAGGACACATTTTGAAAGGCATCAAAAAGTACCTTGGGGTGTAAAGTCATTTTATTAGCCTACACTAGGCGGCCCCTCCACTCAACACTGTCACATATATGAACATACTCTTTGGCATCCTAGAAGAGGGGAGGCCAATAGTACCTTGAATGAAGGACCTTGCAGGTAGTCTTTTTTTTAGTGAAGTGGCCCCCACATGGCTCATCATGGGAAGCCTTTAATATTTCAAACACTTCATCTTCTTGGACACATATTTAGATGACCAAACTAGTAGCAGTGCATAAGAGTTCTCCCCGAATCCAAGAATAAGAGAGACTTAACTTGATGATTTTATTATTTTATCTAATAGAGTGATGTGATGGTGTTTTTCTAGTAAGCAAGTAGTTATCTATGTTTACAAACCATAGGTAGTTAGTAGAAACAACAAACAAATTTTCATCAAGAAAAGTAATGTCTACATGAACTATTTGACCTAGATTATTCACTTGAGAAATAAAATCAGCCATAAGTTAGCTTTATGAGGCCTATCTAAAATAATAGTATTAAGTTCATGTAGCAACAAAAACCATTCAGTTACTTTCCCATTAGTTATTGGTTTTTTCACGAAGTACTTAATAGCAGAATGATATGTATGCAAAAACACCTCATATCATGTAATATAGTGCTAGGTCCCTATACTACTGAATAAAAATAGTGGGCTTCTATGGGGCACAATAATAAAATATGGGGACATCAATACAATAAGGGGTTGCACTAATAGCAATAAGTGGCTACATTAGTAGTATGGGGACCTAACATATAGTGTCTAAAATTATTGTTTGCATAGATTACAAGTAAAAACTCTTTCTCTATTACTCTGTAATTCAACTCAACATACATAAGATTTTTAATAAAAAATAAATGGCATAAGAGGATTGTCACTCTTGTTTTCCCAAATATGCGCCAACAAATTTCTTTGAGGCATCTGTAAAAATGTGAAATGGAAGGGACCAATAAGGTCCCCTCAAAATAGGTGCATGAATAAGTCTTCATTTGATCTCCTCAAAAGCATGTTGGCAATCATTATTCCAAGAAAATTTAGTATCCTTAGAAAGAAAATGAAATAAGGAACATCTATCATAGAAACATGCTCAATAAATAGCATATAGTAGTCGACATGGCTGAAGAAACTTATCACCTCCTTTTGTGATTTTGGCACTGGTAGATGCACAATAACCTTGACCTTAGCAAGATTGACCTATATACCTGCACTAGAAATAAGATTACCAACCACTATTCTTGCATTGAACATCATACATCATTTAAAATTACTCAAAGCAAGGTTAGCCTCCTGAAATCTTATCAATATTTTTTTTCCAAATTTTCTAAGGCTTCATGAAAAGAATTACCACAAATAGAAAAATCATCCATGTATACCTCAACACACTCAAGATCATAGAAAATAACTAGAACTGCCTGTTCAAAAGTAGTAGTGGAATTACATAAACCAAAAGGAGGCACCCTATAAGTGTATGTTCCCTAGGGGTATGTAAAGGTGGTTTTGTCATGATCTTCAGGTGCAATCTGTATCTAGTTGTATTTGCTAAAGCCATTGAGAAAGGAAAAGTATTTTTTACCAGCCAAGGTGTCTATTACTTGATAGATAAATGGGAGGGGAAGGTAGTGTGAAGTAAAAGCGAAGAAGATTATCAGAGATTCAATTTACAAGCTTCTGGTGGCTTACATCTCCGACATAAACACCTCTAAGAAAATCTGCGATAGATTGGTAAGCATGTTCAAGGTTAGTGATGCAAATCAATTTTTGTTCCTTAAAAATAAGTTGAAGGATATTAAGAAGTGCAAGGACGAGGATATTCAATCCTACTTCTTAAGGATCATAGAGATCAAGAATGATCTTCTATCGATTGGTCCTTGAGGGTGGATTCATTAATCTCTCTATAGTCTCCATTTTTAGGACTACTACAAGGGAGAAGACCCATCGGCTATTAGAGATTGGGTAGATGGATTTGGCATCAAGGATCTTCCGAAGTTCTACTTTAAAAATATCCTTGAGCATGGTGTTCATTTTCCTTTGGGATTGTCTGACAGGCCAAGTGTTAATTTTTGCAACAAGGGTCAAATTCCACCTTGGACAACTCAGATGACCAAGATGACAATTGCATTAAATTCATTTTTTCGAGAGGACCAAAATCGACCTCAAGATCACCCCATTTGGATAAGAAGAAGTTGCTTTTTGAATTATTTTATTCATTCATGTATAATGGAATGGGTTGGCCCTAAGCACATGTGAAATTGGTTAGGTCGGCCTCAACCCTAAGTGGACCCTCATGAACACCTATAAATAGAAGCGACCTCAATATCATTTATATACATTGATAAAGCCATCTTCTACTCTTCTCTTTTGTCTTGGTTCACACAGGTCTAACTGATGAAGTTTGCACAAGGGTCCAAAATCGTAGGGGTGAAGCTTGTATAGATCTAGGGTTTCTATTTCTTTGACGCAGACATGTAACTGAGCTTTTTCAGCCTCGGATGCACACACAAAGTGGCTAAGGGAGCATCAAGGAAGTCTCTAATGCTCGCACAGAAGCATAAAGGGAGCGTCTAGGGTTTTAGAGGTAGATCAGACATTATTAGTCCCCAGATGCTCGTACAGAGTGGTCAAGGGAGCGTCTAGGCAGTGCCAAATGCATGTACAATAACTAGAAGAGAGTGTCTTGGGGTTTGGAGAAGATCTAAGTGATTTTGACCCCAAACGCATGCACAAGTATTCCTGAGAGTGTCTGGGTAGACATAGATGCCCTCACACAGTGCTTGAGGAAGCATCTAGGGAGTTTCAGATGTGCGAAGTCAGTCTTGTTGAGAGCATCCAGGGTTTTTATCTAGGGTTTGGAAATTCGCTTCAGTTGGCTTCAGTGGTTTGATGGATCAAGGTTTTCTCTCTATTGTTCTCTAGTTCTGTAGTCTATTCTATAAATATCTATTTCAAATTTATGTATTGGGCTCATTATACTCTCTGCTGAAAACTTTTTATGATGATCTAATAAAGAAGAAGATTTGAAAGGGTTTTCCCCCTTGTGGTCTTTTCCCCTAGTATTAGACCATTTGGTTGTCTCTTATGGTTGTGTTATTGGCTTCTTTGTCATTGCATATATTGTTCTATCTTTAGTTACAGTTTATGATTGGTTACATTGCTAATAATTGGATGCATTGTTAAATGATGATTTGAATTAGGCTAAAGTAATTGATACAACATAGAACAATCTAAAAAATTAACACCAATGTCCCTCCTAGATATAAATATGATGAGTACATGTTTTAGGAGGAATGCCTTTCAATCCTGATAAGTCTAGATAAAGTAACTAATGTGTTTTTGCAACATTTTAATAAGTTTCTCTTGTTGAGATTGTTCAAGTTAATAATTTATTAAATATTTTCTTAGACTGATCTCAACAAGGGTAGTTATGTGTTGAATTTGGTAGCACAAGTGTCTCAAATTCTCTTATTTTGCTACTGGTTGAATCCTACAAGAAGATACATAAACGTTGAATGATATTGGTGATTAAAAATTGACCAAAAAAGGGATTGAATTACATGGAAATGATGCATGAAATAAAACTAAATTAATAACTTGAATCAAGCAAATGAAGCAAAACAAATCAATAAAGTAATGGCAAAAGGGCCTTCTTTATTGATTGTTAGTAGTAAAATAGTTACAAATAGACTTTCAAATACACTCGAAGAGAATTTTTTAGCATTGGTGCTCAATAACTCTCAACAAGGATTTCCCCTTTGAATCTCTTTTGCGAGCTCTTTCTTTCTCAAAGAAGCAAAGAAGAAACTCTCTCAATGATGGAATCCTTTTATCATTTGAATGCTTGATTGCTTGGAGAAATTATGGTAGCATAAAAATGCACAAATTCTTCTTGTTTTCTAGATTTCCACCCTCTTGAATTTATAGAAATTTTGAACAGTCTCTCCTTCCTTTGGCTCATAAATGAAATGAGAGCTACCATCCTCCTTCAATTAAGGCTTCTTGATCCTTAAGTCTTGGATGTTCAGCTCTACTATGTCAAGGGGTTGAGTCTACTTCAAGCAATGCATCTTCTGAGGTGCTAATTATGCTTTATGTGACCATCACAACTATCGAAGAAAAAACCATTGTGGTGTGCAAATTGTCTTTGGAGCACCCGCTAGGGTTAATTATTTAAATAAACTTTAGGATAAATTTTTGGTTTTGTTAGCTGAAAATGTGCCCTCCATACACATTTCTTACTGAGTCTGAGTTCCATCTCCTATGTACAAGTGGGTGTACCATTTTTTCATAATAACAATAGTGTCAAATTCAAATGTATCTATGGCTATCACTAAATTCTACGATAATGATGAAGTGTTAGGACAACGATTCTCTTGAAAATCAAAACTTAAAATATGATAAAAATAAACAAAAAATTTACAACGAATCAAGACTAACAAGGAAATCATGAGCCTGACTGTCTTCAGTACATTCTATGAATTGTTCAATTTAATCGATGATAGAAATGAATTAAATATCTTCATCACTATTAACTTCTTCAAGACCTAGAGTGTTATAATGTTCTTGAGTGGATCTAGCAGGGGGTATAATTTTACCTTATTTCTTGATTCCCCATGTGAGATAAGCATGTCATTAGTGCAAACCAGAGTGTAGGCATTTGTTGTGGAAATCCATGGTCATCCTAAAATCAAAGGATTCCCTCCTATGGGATTCTTAGTATGTAAAACAATTGAATCTGTAGGGTATTATAAAGATTCTAGTTTAACAATCATGTCATCCAAAACATGCTCTAGTATAATTTTACATATATATTCTAGCTTCAAAATAGTTGGTGTAGGGAAGAGGTGAAACAACCGTAGTTGCTCCATGGTATGTCTTGACATAACATTGATCGTGACTCTAAGATCAAGTATAACATTAGGGAAAAGAGTATTATTAATATGGAGAAGGACAACTAGATTACCAAGCTTCGTATATTTTTCTATTAAGGCTTGTCTTGACATCAAGTCAGTTGTATTTCCAAAAAAATGAATAGTTCATGGTTCTTCTCTTTTCCTCCCTAGTTTCTTTATAAAAATTTCCCTAATAGTTTTAGTGTCAATAAGAATTTCCTTTATATCGTGCAATAGGGGAAATTTGATATAGATATTTATAAGATAAAATATTATATCATATTCAAGGCATGGGTCAGATTTCTCCAAATTTAACCTCTCTAGATAGGGAGGTGAACTAGAATATGGTAAAGGCTCTAAATTATGGGAAGTAGGATTTACTACAACATACTTATGTGTATGATTAGGAGTTTCCCTCATTTCGTTATCATTTATGATAGGGGATCTCTTTTTATTTTTCTAAAACCCTTCCCGAACTCAGTTGGATGTCTTGCACCTCAACAGGTGTGATCTGAGATATAGGAAACGGTGGAAACTCAACAATAAAAATATATTTAGTTTCCTTGTTATTAGGTTTGGGCACCTGTTGGGTAGGAAATTGTATACGTCTGGGATGCTGAGTAGGTGGCAATTGAGGTGGTGAGGGTTTTATTTTCTTAAGTAAAATAGCATGTTGGGGCAGCTGATTTTGTGGATACAATGGATTTGGCATGGGGAGTGGTTGTTGTAGTGACATAAGCAAGGAAAATTTTGGCATGTTTCCATAATGAGGCCCTCACCACCCCTTTTTCCAAGGGTGACTCTGGCCATGCTATTGAGGGTAACCTTGCTAAGGCATAGAATAATTCCAATATTGAAAACAATTTTGCAGAACAGGAAAATTAGAAGAATGTGGTGCAAGATCATATTTTATACTTGATCCTCCATACTACCAAGGATTATTTTCTCCCATTGCATGTAGTTGATCTAGGTGCTTGAATTCCTCCTTGGTAGATTTATTTTAAGCCAAGCAATGATTGAGAATGCCCCATCACGTGATTCTCTACACAATTGACACATATACTAGTAACATCTACAAGGTACTCTCATAATTTTGTCTACATCTAGGATACAAAATAGAAAGCGTTGACTAACACTTAAGAATATTACTCCTGAGAATACAATAACCACCTGCGAATGCTATTCCGACACGAACTTGTTGATGATGTACTTTAGTGTGTAAAATTTTGTAGCACATACACCATCACAAGCCCCTCTCTCTCTGTTGTGGTGAAGTTCTTCTCTACTATTGAAAAATTATTGCGAGTGAAGGAGATGGGATGATCTATTTCTTCCTCCCTTAGCTATACTAAAACCGCTCCTAGTGCAATCGATGAACTAGTGACATGCACATGAAATTCCTCTTTCTAATCTGGGAGTACCAGAATTAGCATTGTAATGAGCTTCTCTTTCAAGGTTTCCATAGCTTGCTAACACTCCTCATTCAACTAGAACCTTGTCTCCTTCTTCAACAACTTCTCCGTTGGGGAAGGGATACATGTGTATCCTTTACTAAACTTTTGATAGTAATCTGTATACCCTAGGACGTATCAAAAATACCTAATCAACTTAGGTGGTGGTAGATCCAATATGACTACAATCTTGGATGGATCCACCAACAAGCCTTTCTTTCACACCACTTGTCCCAACAAAATGCCAAAAGGTGAGAAAAATATACACTTTTTTATACTTAGTGAAATCTATAGTTGTCTACACCTATCTAGCATCAACCACAAAACTTCGATGTGTCTTTTCAAAAGACTGAAGATATTTCAAACATCCAAATAAACATATAGGAACTTGTGGATAAATTTTTTGAAAGTCACAACCATTATGTGCAAGATGATATCTAGTGCATTCTTCAAGATGAATGGCATGACAGTGTACAAAAAACACCCTCATACTATCACAAATGTGGTCTTGTGTCTATCTTCCTCTGAAATCTTCACTTTACGATATTCCAAAAATTTGTGAGCGAATGAATAGACCTCCTGTCCACCCACATTTTTTAGTATCTCATTAGTAAACAAAGCCATAAATGGATCATGCGCGTAGGCATCATTTACAGTTAAAATGTCGACACAAATTCTTATTTCTCATGCCTTCTTATTTTGGACCACCATGGGGATGATCCACTTTGATTCTTCCATAGACTCAATGATTCTCGCTTTAATTTTTTTTTCCATATTTCATTTAACCTTCTCCTTATATATAAGATTCAATTGATAAGGCCTCTTCTTTATTGGTTTCACATTGGGATTTAACAATATTCTCATTTCACCTATCTCTCCAACAATTCCTTTCATGTCCTCAAATGTGTTGGGGAACAAATATTGATATTCATGCAACAAATAAATGATATCCATCATTGTCTCATTATCCCATTATTCTCTTATGATTTCAATTTTAGGATTATCCTCTGTCTCAATATTTACCTTCTTAGTTTTTATTAGTTACATGTAATCAACTGACTGCAATTTATGTTCACTAACTGCACACTCCCATTCAACTTCAAGCATATATATATATATATATATATATATATATATATATATATATATATATATATATATATATATATATATATATATATATATATATATATATATCTATATGTATATGTATATGTATATGTATATGTATATGTATATGTATATGTATATGTATAGATATATATATATATATATATATATATATATATATATATATATATATATATATATATATATATATATATATATATATATTCCTAGGGTCATCATCATCCTCTCCCATCTTTGCTACATTATAAAACTACATGAACTCTTGTACTTTGTGGGAATTCTTACGTTCAGGACTTAGCGGTATGCTCCTTGACACTATTGGATCCTTTATTGTGAATATCTTCCATTGCAGTGCCTTCAAGGCCTTATAAAGTGTTATCTCCTCTGATTCAAAGCTAAAATTAGCCTTGAAACATTGTTCCATCTTGTCCCATTCCATTGTTCCTTTGCAAACATCTAGCTCAATATACTAGCTCATGGGGACAATGTCTAGTGCATGCACAAATTGGTGTATCAATGCCCACTATCATACATGTCCTCAGCTCCAACCCACAACACACTATTTCAGGTGACTTCTCGAGAACCCCATTCCAATTTATTTATCGCTAGCGAATCCTGAATTGGCCCCAAACCAGATGGGAAACAACTCACTACAATATGCCCATCCCTCGATATGAATTTTGTGTCATCCCACCATCTAGCTAGGGTTATATGTAATGCAACATACGACATAGAAACCCTCACTCTCTCTAGTACTTTGTCTTCAAATTTCCACACAAAAACTATTACTTATGATAAACCATCAAATCGAGGCGGGATATGCTCTTTTGTTCCTCTCCAATGCACTGCCTCAGTGAGTTGCACACATATTGTTGTGCTTATTTCGTGCAACCTTTGTGCTAACTCTCTAGCACCACCTCTGATTTTGAAGTGTAGGATCCCACCCTACACATGCTTAACATTCCATCAACAACAAGATTCACATAATACTTCGTATGGGCTATCACATTGTAAATTTTATCCATCTCCTGTCGTCTTAGCTCTCCCCTAACTGACTCAATGTACCAGTATCCTTCCCTCAAGTCCAAAGGTGATATTATTCAAACTTCCCCTACCTCAAAGATCATCTACCTCTTCTTCATGTTGATAATTAATTGATTATCAAACTCCAAATCAATCCCCAAGAGAGCAAGGTATGTATCAATGCCTTCCATGATTTTGATGACCTCAAAGTCAACAGTGCTTCTAACTACATCTATATCTACTAGGACACCCATGAATATACCAGCTAGAAAATGTGATGCTAATGAATAACCTCAATTGGATAAGAGACCACATTAGCTTCGGTCTCCCAATCATCTCCCACATGTTCTTCGGTAGAATATTCACTTTAGATCATAGATCCAATATGATATTGTCCATCTCATAGTCTCCCACCTCAACTCTAAATATTAATTATTTTCCTTCATGCCTCCTAGTTTACTATACGGGGTGAAGTTTGCACAAAAACCACCTCACTCTTCTTGGCGCATTGTTCGACCATTCTCTGGAATTTATCTAGCACCCACTCATTCTGTACTAATTCAGGGGAACTTTGCAATAGACTTTGAATCGGGTTTACCTCCATTTCAAGCTCTCTACAAGTACTGTAGTCATACACAATTGGCATTGTAACCTCTCAAATCCCTTCCAGCCTATCCCATCCTGCAATGACCATTTCCCTCTATGCTTCTTTGTAATTCACATTCTCCTTGGTTGGATTGAACTTTGGAGGAGGTTGAGGAGACTTCCTTAACCAATGTGGTTATTGAGTTGCAAGTGTTGCAGCATCATCTCCCATCCTAAATCCTCCTTATGTCACTACTCTAACTCGTGGCAGAGTTCTACAGGGCTTTATCACTATCATATTTACATTTGACCCCTTCCTCTTCTTTCATTTGGAAATAATTTATGGACAATTTTTAGTTGCATGATCTAATTCCATACAATAGGTACATGTGTAGCTCAGGTTTCTGAAATCATATGCAAGGTGTCCTTCTTGTTTACAATTATAAAAAGTAATCAATCCCCAACCTCTTTTGAATCCACCTCTTCCTCTTACTAGTCCTCCAGGGCCTTTGGCTATCATTCCTTGTCCTCAACTAGGTTGTTTATATGAACCTACTTGATTATACCCCAACTGATTGAAACCTTCTCTCATGGCTTCACTTTCCTTAGGCCCTTGTACCCTGAATGAATCAAAAGTGCACTCACAGATTAGCTCTAGTGCATGAAAATGGTGGATAGAATGTCCCATTAACTTGCAACATTCATAAAATGTTTTTCATGCAAACACTTCCCATTTTTGCATCAATGGATATTTCTTTGAGGTATGGCCCCACACTTGACAAACTTCGCACCACAATCCTCTATCCTACGCAAGTGGATTAGATGTGCTTGTTTCCATATTATTTATCAACAATTTACACTCATTCCTGTGGTGACCTTCTGTCCTGCAGATGGTGCACCACACCTCATCTTGTTTCTCTTTTCCCTTTGTCAAATATTTTAATTGGAGGGTCAGCATAGCAAGCTAAGACTACACTTGCACCATACCGTTTTTCCCCATTTCCTGCTAGAGAGGCATCCAACTTTAATGCAATCTCTAAAGATTATGACTGTGAATTGATCCATTTTTACATTAGGGGAATTGATCCCTTTCGACATCATCCACAAAGAGGATGATGTCTCTCTCGAGGTGCCCTGGGGGACTGCTAGAACCAATTTTCCACAGTTAGATGGAATTGATGTATGTGTGGAAATGATTTCCTAACTCACTACATAAGTCATGACATCTAACAAAACATAAGTATAACAACCATACTAAACTCCTATTCCAGCAAGATTATACAAAACGCTATTATAACTGCTTGCTTTGCTATTCGATGACCATAATATTAACACAACAGGAACAAAACAATCATGCCAACCTCTCATGCTACACAAGTCATTATAGAATTCTATGTTAACACTACCTAGCTAAAATGACAATAACAATAAAACAATACACACTTTCATGAGAAAATATATGGGGCAATCTGTTCATTCTCCATTACTTCATAACCAAAAAATGTGTAGCACACTACATCATAGAGTCTTTTGAACTGGCTCACTAGCCTAGCATCTTAAAGCATAAAACATTACATTCTTCTAAATCGCAGAGTATCGACGACTCTACACAGACTATCCACTTAATACCAGACTCAATACATAGATTCCATGCACGAATGAGTTTAATAACCAACTAATAACACACAAAACTAACAATAGAGTAACATGAAATCGACTAGCAGCAAATACAATGGCAAAACATAGATTATTGTCAAACTAGTTAAACAACCCTAAATTTGAGAATTCAGTCCATCTTATTATCCATCAGTGGTTCTTCTATCATCATGCCTCTGATCCTCATCCAGTTCATTCAATCTATATGTCATCTTAACATCCCTGATATTTCCTGACATCATTTCCTAGTTGTCCCATGCTTTCCAACTAATAGCGAGTTCTTATTCAGAATATCTTCTAACAATCTTTCCTCCACTCTGCCAACTTGCATATTCCTGCAAACACATTTCCCTCATCATGACAATCCTTCCCACCTTCACTAGATGCCTTCATATCTTAACTGTCAAGATTTACTTTACGCGCATCCTCACCTAGTTGGAATTGTGCTAAAATGAACGTGGTGCCCTTTTACAATGCATATTCCTACCTTGCATCATCCTCTCTACTACACATTGGTTCCCCTACTTCCACACCATTCTCCTCTGCATGTGGTCTCTCATACTACTACAAAATTTGAAAAAGTTTGGCCTCATAGAATCCACATCAAATTCGTGGGAGGGGCACGACCTCTATTAAATGGCATGTAAGTTTGCACACAATACACTATTCCTCCACCAAAACTCATCCATAATTATTGGATATGCCTTAAGTTGCATGGAATATAATGCCATTACAGATTGCACAAGTTTGCATGCCAATGACCGTTGATTGTGTATGAGTGCACAAATCCATGCTAAAGGTGCATTAACTTTAATGAATTTAGTGTTTTCTTAACAAATTTAGTGTTTTGATCCCTTTTCACAAATGTCACTTCCAAACTAGCTTATCTTCTCATCCCATAGGAGTTTAACCATGTGTAATATACCATTAGAAGGATGTCAATGAGGATTATCCAACCAAACCATTGACATACTCATTTCATCACCACAACTTCAGCAAAACTTAATAATCTTCATGCCATCATATCTTCTTTTCATTGCTAATTATGCTTTCCATCAATGACAATACTATGTCCAACAATCTCCTTCCTTTAACATCCTAAACATCGTACCTCCTTTAACATTAGTGACATGGAATTTGTTATCATCAATGACAACATTATGCCATACATAAAATATATATATGCCCAAGATCAACATGTAGCTCTTGATAATATACATATTGCACACATGACAAGATTTATCAATAAACTCAAGTTCAAATATGTCATTTGTGTAAGGAGTCATGCACTAGAATCCATGTATTTAATAGAAATACAAGTCCAATGTGAATGCGATGTAAAACAGAATTAACTCATCATATTAATATTATACATATTTAACATATTTAAAATGATTAAATTAATCATATGTTCGAAAAATTTTGTGTGGTTGTGCATGTCTGAAATCAGCCTAGATCCATCGCTACTTTGGATCTATCAAACATCGAGAGGGATTCCATCTCTCGATGTGCAACATTTTCCTTAGGTTTTGTAATCAGAAATACGCTTGCACATAGAGATATTTAATCCCTCTCGACGCTTGATAGATCATGAGTTGAGATGGATCTAGGATGGCTTATAAATTTGAGAACAATATTTTAGTTTATAAATATTAATGGTAGATGAATAACATTTTTGCGCTGAGAGGCGCATTCTACAACCCAGTATGAGCCCAATGTGTAAGTATGTCATGTCCTCAAAAAATAATAAAAATAATTTTCACTAATGTCGACCAATATTAAATTATATATAACTTTTTAATCTTATTAATGTACTAAGATTAATTATTAAAATATAACTATGTATTTGAATGGATAGTAAATTATCTCATGCTTTTAATAGTTCCTTTATCATATACGTGAATATGAATGGATCATAAATTTACCTTTAATTTTTTTTTTTTACCATATTAAAATTCCAAATTAAGTTAAAAATTAAACATTTTTTCTCTTTACTAAAGCGAGTGTCATTTATTAAATCAAAGGAAAAAGGTTAACTCGATACAAAGAATCTAAAATCTTGCTCCAAAATCTTTTAATATTTCTTTTAACTAAGCATTTGTAAAATGAATCTTATTGTTATATATTTATGGAAGGGCATTGTGTGGTATAAGTGATCTGTCCAACGTTTTGGATGGGAACTCCATCCATCATGAGGGATCCATATCCTAGGGCTATATAAAAATCTTTAAATACAAATATTTCCACATCAAAGTTGTAATATTTGAAACTATTAATTTGATGTAGTTTAATTATAAATTTCGTTATCATGCCATGTAAAAAACATCATGTAATCTAATCTTGATATTATAATATTAATATTATATTTAATATTAATATATTATAGCATTAATATTATTAAATTTAATAACTTTGGATTAATGCAATATTAAATTTAATATAATATTAAATTTGTTATATTATAATATATATATATGAATATATCATGATATATATTAAATATAAATATATATGGAGGGAAGAACAAATACATAGAGTGATAGAGGTGGAGAGATAGGGGGAGTGACAAGGGAGAGGAGGAGATACAATAAAGGAGAGGGAGGAGGAGGAATGAAGAGAGAGAGAGAGAAAGAGAGGAGTGAGAGAGTGAGAGAAGGGTAAGAAAGAGAGAGGGGGAGACACAAAGATGGAGGGGGGAGAGATAGTGACAATGTTGGAGGGTAGATAGAAAAGGAGAGAGGGGGGGAGAGAGATAGTGACAAGGTTAGAGGGTAGAGAGAGAGAGAGAGGAGAGAGATAGTGAAAATGTTAGAGGGCAGAGAGAGAGAGAGGGAGGTAGGAGAGAAAGGGAGAGAGGGGAAGGACCAAATAGAGGATAAGAGAGGGAGGGATACAAAGATGGAATTGGAGGGGGAGAGAGAGAGTGAAGAAGAAAGACATAGAAAGAGAAAAGTGGAGAGAGAGAGAGAGTGAGTGACAAGGGAGAGACAAAGAGAGAGTGTGTATGTTTTTGGGTGAGGTAGAGAGACAAAGGAAGAGAGATAGAAGGAAGGGGGGAGAGAAGGAGAGATGAGAGAGGGAGGGAGACAGTGATAGAGTTCAAGGGCGAAGAGAGAGATGGGGGGAGATAGAGCGATGTGGGAGAGAAAGGGACAAAGAGGAAGAGAGAGAGGACATGACAGAGAGGAGAGAGGGAGGGAGAGAGAGAGATTTGGAGGAGGAGAGAGAGGTAGGTAAGAAGAAAGACATAAAGAGAAAATTGGAGAGAGAGAGAGAGAGAGAGTGATAAAGCAGAGAGAGAGAAGGAGAGAGGAGAGTAGGAGGGAAGAGAAATAGAAGGGGGAGAGAGGGAGAGGGAGGGAGAGATAGATATATATGGAGAAAGAGTGTATATGCTTTGGAGGTGATATATAGAGACAAAGGAGAGGTAGATGGAGATAGACACATAGATGGGAGGTGAAGAGAGGGAATAAGAGAGAGATAGAGAGAAGGAGGGAGGGAGGGAGATATATATATATATATATATATATATAGATAGAGAGAGAGAGAGAGAGAGAGAGAGAGAGAGAGAGAGAGAGAGAGAGAGAGAAAGCGTGTGTGTTTGGGGGGGTGAGATAGAGAGACAAAGAAGGAGAGATGAAGGGAGATATAGATATAGATGGAGGGGGGAGAGAGGGAAGAAGATTTTTTACAAGATGCATTGATTTTAGCATAGATGATGACTTATAATCCTATTTGATTGCTTGCATGAGATGCATTGATTTCAATGTCGATGTTTATTCCTAATTATATTTGATTGTTTGCACTAGATGCATTGATTTAAGTGTAGATTTTTATTTCTAATCCTATTTGATTGCTTGCTCTAGATGCATTGGTTTCAATGTAGATGATGATTTCTAATCCTATTTGATTACTTGCACTAGATGCATTGATTTTAATGTAGATGTTGATTTCTAATTATATTTGATTGATTGCACTAGATGCATTGATTTCAATGTATATGTTGATTTCTAACCTTATCTGATTTCTTGCATTAGACACATTAATTTCAGTGTAGATGTTGTTTTCTAACCCTATTTGATTGCTTGCATTAGATGGATTGGATGTTGTTAATATTGAGATTGTAAATTATTAAAAATATTTTTCAAGATTATATGGACGGGAGAGAGAGGGAAGAATATTTCTTGCACTAGATGCATTGATTTTAGTGTATATGATGTTTTCTTAGAATTCTATTCAATTTCTTGCACTAGATGCATTAATTTCAGTGTAGATGTTGATTTCTAATTCTATTTCATTTCTTGCTATAGATGCATTGATTTCAGTGTAGATGTTGATTTCTAATCCTTTTTAATTGCTTGCACTAGATGCATTTATTTCATTGAAGATTTGGATTTCTAATCCTGTTTGATTGCTTTCATTAGATGCATTGATTTTAGTGTAGATATTGACTTCTAATCTCCTTTGATTGCTTGCATTAGACACATCGATTTCAGTGTAGATATTGTTTTGTAATATTATTTGATTGCTTGTGTTAGATGCATTAGATGTGTTAATATTGACATTGTAGATTATTAAGAAAACTATTTCCAAGATATATAGTAATACCTAAAAATACACTATTAAGAATTAATTAGCTCTCAAAAGTCGCGATACCTAGAATTAAAATGAAATAGATGTGTAGATTCAATCCTCTTGAAAATTTCAAATTAATCCTTGATAAGATCATCTCCCTTCTACATTGCCAACTAATTACTAATAGATAATTATATATTTCAAAATTAGTAATAGATAATTGCATATAATAATGTATTCATAACATTTATAAGAGGAAAATATATATTTATAAACATTCGAAACAAAACAAAATATACTTCAAGGAGATGTGATAATTGTTTGGAGAAACAAATAATGTAAAGATTTTATAATTCTAGCCACTCATTAAAAAAAAAATACATTATTTCTTGACTTTGTTGAATAGAGTATTGATAAAAAATCATCAAAATGTTATAGAAGGAAATAAATGATTTCAATCATTAGCAGAGAAAAAACTATTTCAAGAGTAATCTTGACGCAATGAATTATTAAAACTACTCTTCAAGATATTTAGTAATACCTGGAGCGACACTATTGAGAATTAATTAGTTGTTAGAAGTTATGATACCTAAAAGTAAATGAAATAGATTTGTAGTATCAATCCTCCTGCAAACTATTGACAAGATTATCTCCCTTATTCATCACCAACTAATTACTAATAGACAATTACATACACATATAAAAATATAACACAAGAATTGTAACATTCAAAAACATTATCATCTAAATCCAAACACATAAACACACAAACCATTCAAAGAATCCAAACAAATATGTACAAACCATTCAAGGCAAGAACCACATACTAAATTAAAGAAGAGAATGATATGGTCATGCCAAGCAAAGAAAACATAATGTGAATTTTGAAGTTAATGTCAAACATATACATAATAATGATAATCTAAAAATGTGACATTGTTGCCCTCAACTAGAACCGGCCATATTAGATCCATATAACACTGAATCTATCATGTGCCGAGAGGGATCAAATCCCTCGAGGTGCAAACCTTTCCTCATGTTCTACACTCCAAGAAGAAGGTTTGCACCTAGAGGTATTTGATCCCTCTTGGTACATGATAGATCCAGTGTTATATGGATCTAATCTGATTTAGATATCAATTAAATTAGATAATCATTAAATTAAATATCATTTGAAATGATTTGTTATAAATTTCAATAAGAAGAAAAGAGAAAACGTACTATATCTTATAAATGTATAAGTTTTGACAAATTTTATTAATAATTTTTAAAATGACAATTGTAAATGTTTGATAATAATTTTGTAAAAATATTTAAATTTCTAAAATTTTTATAAGCCTTCTAAAAAATTGTAACTCTTTTTTGAAATAAAATAATTTTATCCTACAAAAATCATGAATCATGTATTACATTAGATTTATAAGAGTCCTTAACTAGTCTCTCAAAGAGGAAAGGTGATAAGAAGGAGGACACTATCAAGGGTTTTGCACAAGACTTCAATGTTAGGGGAAGCTCCATCTCCTCTTAATATTTGTAGTTTGGATTGTTTGGCCAAAAATAAATTTTGGCTTTGACTCAATAATCACTCTTTGTAATAGCAATTTTTTTGGCATCCTTATTGTTTCACTCTTTTTCTCTTATCCTTTTTCTTGTAAAAGTAAAATAAATACTCATTATAATATTACATAGTACATTTTTATATATTTTTACATATTTTTTAAATAATAAAATACTAGTGTATCTATATACTAAATCGATGGTAACTACTTATAGGCATCAATTCATGATATGCATCAAAACACTTACTTCATGATACATCTCACATTGCTAAAATTTAAAAAAATCATAAAAAATAACTTAATTAGTATTGTTATTATTATTATAAAAATTAATATATAAGTTAAACATATATACATTTCAAAAAACATGTAACAAAATTCTTATTCAACCCTACTTTACCATGGATAATCTTAATTTGCAAATAGGATTTGTTTACAATACCAAGGGCCAATACAAAGGCTTATCAATACCACATGCCCCAAAACCATAACTCATTTCATATAACACTTGTTCATATGGCATTTTTTTTATTAAATAATTTAATTAAAAGATAAGAAATAAATATGTGAAATATTCCATAGAAGTTAAATTCCTATCATCCATCTAATAAATACTAATAATTAAATAAAATTTTGGAAACTTTACTCTAAAATAAACATGTCTATAAACATAATTAATATTTATAAATCCTAAAATTATTTGTAGGACACCGATATTCTTTTCTAGCTTTTTAAAATATTTATTTATTTATTCTTAAAAACTTTTCAACATAAAAATAAACGAGTGTCACTGGTGTTGCTTTTTGGCATTGCCACCACGTGTATTTTGATTATTATGCACTTTGTACTCTTATACTTATTATCTGTCATAATTTCTTCTCATTATATAATTTTTATACATGATATATGTATTTATTTTATAATATTTTATTCATAATAATTTAAAAGAGGACAATTCTGCATCTAAATAATAAAATGTTTTGCGACTTAGTATAAAGAAAAAAGTTATAAAAATCGAGATTTTGTAACTTTATGATAGAGAAAGGAAAAAATATAAACAAAAAATTGTAAAGTTCACTTTTATAAAAGATATTTATATTGAAATTTAGTCTTTTATCAAAATTTAAAACTGCCTTACACAAATAAACTAAACTTACTATATATAATGTTGAAATGATATATTTATATCAAGTTATTATGTTGAGGTTTGTGAATAAGTTTCAGTTATTATCTTGAAGTTTGTGAATAAATTTAAGTGTAGAGAAAGAATTAATTGACATATTCTTCAATTGTTATTATTTAAAATTTAAAATTGCATTCCAAGGATTAAATGTTATGTAACTTTAATATTTATTACTTATGATAATTTTTTTTATATATTTAAATTTAATATATATCATTTTTATATTTATTTCTTATTATATTTAAATAATAATAATAATAATAATAATAATAATAAAATTTTAATAACAAAGCAATATAAATGATGAATAATTCTTACTTTTTGAATGAGAGATCACTAAAATTTTGATATATAATATGTTATTGATCCAAAATGGATCTGGTATCAAACCTCTAAGTCTAAGTCTTCATATATATATAATGTCATAAAACACTATCGCAGAAGAAAAACACTAAGAATGGTGGAAAACAGAGTAAAGCGAAGGTTGAAGTAATGTCGCACCAAAGTCGTCGGATCGGCTAGATCAACGGTCCAAACTAAATTGGCGATATTGTATTAGCGGAGGCCAGTGGAGTGTATTGGAGACAACCCTAAGGGAAATGCAACTACAATCTAGCAATATAACATCGACCGTCAGATCAGTGCGCAGATCAACGACGGAGACCACATATATCACATCGCAGATTCAAAAGGGGAGGACTTAACCAGCAAGTCGAAGACTACGTGATATGCACGGACTTGAAAGGTTTATAAATACGGCTTTATATAATTTGAGTTCCGTCATAAATAGTATTTCAGGCAGGCTTCAGGTAATAAGTGGTATTGGAGAGCCTCAGCCTGATTCCATACACTGGTTGACATGTAGCACGTTGCAGGAGAGAGAAAACCACTTTTTCGGGTGGGTAATCTCTGTGCAAGTGGGCCACCCGAAATGGCCGTCAGCTGTTGGATTAGCGATCATGGATCGGACGATGAAGAAGGCACGAGCTAGTTGGATGATCAGGTTGGATGCGAACCATCCAATTGAAGGCAGATCAACGGTGGGCTTACAACAACAATAAAACATGGACCCGAGAGGATTATAGATATGACACTATAAAATTTGAAATCTGATATGTGGCGTTTTGTTGAGTTTTTCTTTGTTTTGGTGTATTTCCGTTATAAAATCAAAATACAAAGGAGTTCTTGTGCTTTAAGCATTTTGTCTTAACAAGACATGTCCAACGCTGAAAGGAAGGTGAACGGATAGAAGAGGAAGACAGAGAGCCCGAAGAGGGAAGGCGAATAGATAGGGCCGATAGGCTTAAAAAGCCATCCCATAATAGAATAGAGACAAGTTAGAGTTAAGAGACAGAGGGGAGATAGAGAGTTAGAGAAAACACACAACTACGAACAGTTGATCAAAGGCACTAAGAGGGAGAGTCTGTGCACTCTTTAGACTCGAGGTTTTCGAGTGAAATCCCTGTGTAATATCATTATTGTTGTGTTATGGCTCTGATTGAGCTCATACCTATAAAATTTATTCTTGAAGACATAATATAGAGGTCGACACTGAAAGCTGGACCAGGAGACGTAGCTAGGAAGTCTGGTGAACTCCTTGATTATTTGTTGTGTTGATGTGTAGAATTGTTATGTTTTCCAATTGTTAAATGTCATTATTATTCACAATCTTTTCAATCCATTGCACTAAGTAATATAGGCATTCCTGCAAATGAGTCTGTAATACCTTTTCTCCTTAATTTAATATCCAATTCGGATCAAGTGGTATCAGAGCATTTGGTTTGTTAAGGTTAGACAAGCTTGTGTTGGATTTTGAATGCTAACTAGATTAAAGCTTAGACTAGGAGAAGGAGAACTTGTTGAGGCTAATCCAGGGATTGGAAGAGTCTATTCTCAAAGGAAAATGGCAGAAGAAGCTCCATTGGGATTAGAATCTCAATTTATAGAAATTTTTAAGACACTCTGAACCATGGTGGAAGAGATGTATTTGGAATTTAAGAAGGGTCGAGGTGAAAGCACTTCAACACCTAAACCAAACAAAGGAGCAGAGGAACCTTTTCTAGTTGCCCCTCTAGAAGGCAAAGGGAAAGGGGAAATGCCTCCTCCACCATCTCCTCCATCATCACCTTCGTCATCCTCATCATCTTCTTCACATAACACTAGCTCTTCTAAGAAGAAGAAGAAAACTTCCTTAATCAAATTAGATGTGAAGTTTGATTTGCCAATTTATGATGGAGAACTCAATGCAGAAAAGCTAGATAATTGGATAAGACAAATTGATGTATATTGTAGGGTACAGAACATTGATTTAGAAAGGAAGAAGATTCAGCTGGCTAGCCTTCAACTTGGAGGAACTGCACTAGTATGGTGGAAAGGAAAGACACAAGCTGATCTGCAAAAACATGGTAAAATCATTTCTACCTGGAATGAATTTGTTTCTGCTATCAAAAAACAATTCTATCCTTTGGCTTACATGCATCAAGCAATGATGAGTTGGCAAACTCTTCACCAGTTGAAGGGTCAAAGTGTACAAAGTTATACTCAGGAATTCAGAAAGAGAGCTTTAACTCTAGGTATATCATTAGATTCAACTAAGATTTTATTGAAGTATATAGGTGGTCTTCATAACTATTTAACACATACTATTCTCATGTTTAATCCCACTAGCTTGGATGGTGTATCAGTTCAAGCCACACATTTAGAAACTAGAGGTAAGAATGTAAACCTAGAGGTTGGGGGATCATCTAAATGTTTTGTAAGCAAGAGCAAGGAAAATAAGACTCTGAAATGGAAAGAGAGGAAAGCAAACACTGTAAAGAAGGATAAACCTTCATGCACTCATTGCAAGAAAGAAGGACACGATGAGGCACACTGCTGGTCTTTGCATCCAGAATGGAAAACTAAGAAGTTTAGTGGAAAGAAGAAAAAGAATGCTGCTGCTATTCAGCAGGACTTGGGATCAGATTCAGGCAATGAAACAATAGTTACAACCATAGGTATTAAAGGTAAAGATTCTGAAGCATCCACAAGTAATTCTTCACAATCTATTGATAATGAAAATAATGAGAGGGAAAGAAATGATCTTTTTCGTATTAAAGTAATTTCCAAGCACAATAAGATTGATACTTTATTTGATAGTGGATCACAAGTAAATTTGATTTTTGAAACAATTGTAAAGAAGTTGGGATTACAAACAAAACCTCATGAGAAGCCATATCCATTAGGTTGGGTGTGTGATAAAGCAAAGCTACAAGTAATGAGACAGTGTAAACTTAGGTTTTCTATTGGATCAACATTTGTAGATGAGGTTGAGTTAGATATAGTTCCATTGGATATATGTGGTATTGTTTTGGAAGTCCATACTTGTATGATAGGAAAGCTATTTGCTATAGAGCTGAGAATAAGTATCAACTCACTAAAGATGGAATAGAATATATTGTAAGAGCTCATAAACTCAAAGGTAACTATTCTCTCATAAATTCAAGACAGATGAAAAGAATTGTGAATTCAAGTAAGTAGTTTTTACTAATGGTTGTAAAGGCAAAGGATCCTCAAAAATCCAATGCATTTAAAGGATGTGCTTCTAAACAAAAAGCTAATTTAGTTAAAGTTGTTTCATAGTATGATGTTCTATTTCAAGAACCTAAAGGTTTGCCACCCAAACAAGGAAAAGTACATGATATTTATTTACAGCAAGATGCTCCATTACCTAACATTGGCATGTACATGTTATCGGCTTTAGAGAATGCAGAGATAAAGAAGCAGGTACAGGAGTTGCTCGATAAAGGGTTTATATGACCAAGCACATCACCATGTGGATCTCCAATCGTGCTGGTGAGAAAGAAAGATGGTTCGTGGAGAATGTGCATTGATTATAGAGCACTAAATAAAATAATGATCAAGAATCGTTATCCTCTTCCTCGTATTGATGATTTATTAGATCAATTGAAAGAAGCAATTTACTTTTCTAAGTTAGACTTGCGAAGTGGTTATCATCAGGTCAGAGTTGCAGAACAAGATGCATGGAAGACTGCTTTCAAGACAAAGCAAGGACTGTATGAATGGTTGGTTATGCCTTTTGGCTTAACTAATGCTCCTGCTACATTTATGAGAGTTATGAATGATGTACTCAGACCATTTATTGATGACTTTGTAATTGTTTATTTAGATGGCATTCTTGTTTTTAGTAAGACATGGGAAGACCATGTAAAGCATGTGAAGCAGACTTTAGATGTTTTAAAAAGAGAAAATCTCGATGTAAAATTGTCAAAATGTGAATTTGGCAGAACATCTTTAAATTATTTGGGTTATATTGTAGGGTGTGGTGAATTGAAGATATATCCCTCTAAGGTTGAAGTCATTGTGAACTGGCCTAAACTCAAATCTGCTACAGAGGTTAGGAGTTTCCTAGGGGCAGCACAATACTGGAGAAAGTTTATTGCTAACTTTTCTTTGATTGCAGCTCCATTACATGCTTTAACAGGATTGAAACATGTGTTTAAGTGGGGAGGAAAACAAAAGAAAGCCTTCGACACCTTAAAATAAAAAATCAGTACAGTGCCAGTACTAGCACTACCAGATCTTCAACATCCATTTGAGATTGAGACAGATTCGAGTGACTATGCCATGGGAGAAGTGTTGATGCAACACAGAAAACCCATATGCTATCATTCTGAGACATTTACTTCTGCAGTAGTTAATTATCCCACATACGATAAAGAATTGTATGCATTAGTACAAAGTGTGAAAAAGTGGAAACATTACCTAATGGGTAAAGAAACAATCATACATACAAATCATCAACCACTTCAATATTTTCACTCACAAACTAAATTGCAGCAATCAAGACATTATAGGTGGATGGGTTTTCTACAGCAATTTCATCTTGTCATCAGGTATAAGAAGGGCATATATAATAAGGTTACAGACATGTTATCAAGACCAATCATAAATGCACCTACTATACTTAAGCATAACTTAGTAATGCATGAAAGTTACATTGAACAATATGCTCAAGATGTAGATTTTAAAGATGTATATGCAACTTTAAGTCATGGCAAGCAAGTAGAAGAATTGGATTATTATGTAAAGGACCAACTCTTATATCATTTGGGATAGTTATGCATTCCACAAATTGAAAGAGTTAACATAATTTGAGAAGCACATACTTCTCTCATATCATGTCATTTTGGTGTAAGTAAAATAGTTGCACAATTGCAAAGATTCCGTTATTGGCCAAGAATGCATGAGACAATTTCTAGATATATCAAAGGGTGTACTATGTGTGCTACAAGCGAGCCCAGTAATTGAAAATTAGGCTTGTACACTCCACTTCCAATTCCTTCTCATCCTTTGGAAAGTGTTTCCATGGATTTTGTTGGGGGATTGCCAAAGTCTAGGAAACGTCATCATTATTTGTATGTTGTTGTGGATAGGTTTAGTAAAATGTGTATTTTAATACCATGTAACAAGCAAGTTACAACTGAGCAAACAACAAAGTTGTTCTTTCAGAATGTATGGGTTCATTTTGGGTTACCCACTTCTATTGTATCTGATTGAGATTCTCGATTTGTTGGGAAGTTTTGGTCAAGTTTATGGGAGTTGATGGACACCAGGTTGAAGAAGAGAACAACATTTCATCCACAAACAGATGGTCAGACAGAAGTGGTCAATAGGACAGTGATCCAGTTGCTCAGAGGCTATTGCAGCAAGCATCCCAAGCTTTGGGATGAGCATTTGTGTTATGTGCAGCATGCTTACGACTGTGCCAAGCACTCTTCTATTTAGAGATCTCCTTTTGAGACTTGTTTTGGTTTTATACCAAAGTCTCCCTTGGATTTTGTCTTTGGTAAAGACATAGCAGTTGATGGACACAATGATGTGGACAAAGCAACCAAGTTCATTGAACAAATCCAGGAAATTCACCAAGCAGTATAGGAACAGCTGGAAAGAAGTCAAGCCAAGTACAAGGCAAGACACGACAAATATCGAGTTGAGCATAGTTTTCAAGTTGGTGATCAAGTCTAGTTGTACATCAGCAAAGACAGAATGCAGGGTGAAGGTAAGAAGCTAAAACCAATAAGGTGTGGACCTTTCAAGATACTTGATAAAATTGGTGAAAATATTTTTCACCTTGATTTGCCAGCTTATATGTAGATCTATTCAGTCGTTAATTCAGAAAACTTGAGATTGCATGAACCTTCATTGATTGAAGATCCTGAAGAGCAAGGTCAGTTGCCTTCTATTGGGGATTTGTTACCCGAGTATCTCAATGAGTTACAGGAGGACACAGTTCTGAACAGGAAGGTAAGAACTACGTGTCAAGGGGATGTTGAGTACCTGAGAGTAGGACTCAAAGGTTCAAATCCAAGCAAGGCACAATGGATAGAAATTGGACAGGTGAGGGAACTATATCCTCACTTGATCGATGCCTAAAACCAACTTTTGGTGGTCCAAAAGCTTTTCAGTGGGAAGGCATGATCCAAAATGGATCTTGTATCAAACCTCTAAGTCTAAGTCTTCATATATATATATATATATATATATATATATATATATATATATATATATATATATATATATATATATATATATATATATATACTATCGGAAAACACTATCATAGAAGAAAAACACTAAGAATGGCAGAAAACAGAGTAAAGCGAAGGTTGAAGTAACGTTGCACCAGAGCCGTCAGATCGGCCAGATCAACGGTCCGGACTAAATCGGTGATATCGCATCGGTGGAGGCCAGCGGAGTGTATCGGAGACAGCCCTAAGGGAAATGCGACTGCGATCCAATGATGTAACATGGACCATCGGATCGGCGCGCAGATCAACGACGAAGACCACGTATATTGCATTGCAGATTCCAAAGGGGAGGACTTAACCAGCAGGCCGAAGACTACGCAATATGCATGGACCCGAAAGGTTTATAAATATGGCTTTATATAATTTGAGTTCCATGGTAAACAGTATTTTGGGCGAGCTTCAGGTGGTAAGTGGTATTGGAGAGGCTTCGCCTGATTCCATACATTGGCCGACACGTAGCACGTCGCAGGAGAGAGAAAACCACTTTTTCGGGTGGGTAATCTCCGTGCAAGTGGGCCACCCAAAATGGTCGTCAGTTGTTGGATTAGCGATCATGGATTGGATGGTGAAGAAGGCACAAGCTAGCTGGACGATCAAGTTGGATGCGAACCGTCTGGTTGAAAGAAGATCAACGGCGGGCTTGTGACAATGATAAAACACGGACCTAAGAGGCTTATAGATACGACACTATAAAATTTGAAATCTGATATGTGGCTTTTTGTCGAGTTTTTCTGTGTTTTGGTGTATTTCCGTTATAAAATCAAAACACAAAGAAGTTCTCGTGCTTTAAGAATTTTTTCTTAACAGGATGTGTCCAACACCGAAAGGAAGGTGAACGGATATAAGAGGAAGACAGAGAGCTCGAAGAGGGAAGGCGAACAGACAGGGCCGATAGGCTTAAAAAGCCATCCCATAACAGAATAGGGACAAGTCAGAGTTAAGAGACAGAGGGGAGACAGAGAGTTAGAGAAAACACACAACTATGAACAGTTGATCAGAGGCACTAAGAGGGAGAGTCTGTGCACTCTTTATACTCGAGGTTTTCAAGTGAAATCCCTGTGTAATATCACTATTATTGTGTTATGGCTCTGATTAAGCTCGCACCTGTAAACTCTGTTCTTGAAGACATAATATAGAGGTCGACATTGAAATCTAGACCAGGAGACATAGCTAGGAAGTCTGGTGAACTCCTTGATTATTTGCTATGTTGATGTGTAGAATTGTTATGTTTTCCATTTGTTAAATGTTTGTATTATTCACAATATTATTGATCCATTGCACTAAGTAATATAGGCATTCCTGCACATGAGTCTGTAATACCTTTTCTCCTTAATTTAATATCCAAATCGGATCAGTTATTTAAAAAATATGGGTTTACAAACTAAAATTGATTAATTTTAAGGGGAAAAATTACAAGAAAACCTAAAAATTAAATAAATAAATAATTAAACCTCATATAACTACTCTTATATAATACAAAATTATAATTACTAAAATCTAATACAAAATTACCGATAATCATACATCATATACACATTTTCTCTTAGCAATAAAGCAAAGCAAAAGCAAATATATAGGAGGATAAAAGTTCAAATCAACAGAAAATTAAATTGCAATCTCGAGAATCACAAACTCATTTACTTGAAACCCATTCAATTCCATGTTCAAACATAGAAAATTAAATTCTATTGTGGAGATAAGGCATCTTTAACAGTTAAATACATAGATCGACAACCTACCTTCTTAATCAGTTTCTGTAAACACTCGACTCTTTTGTTTCTCAATCTGTGGTTAAGGGAGATCTACACAAAGGACAACTCTTCTGAGATTGGACATCAAGCCATTTTTTCAAACAAAATTTATGGTAAACGTGATGACAATTAGTGAGCAGCAGGGCATTTTCATCCAGTGCAAACTCGCTTAAGCAAACAACACAGACAACATCGTCATTTTGAAGCTCATGCCCCAATTCCTCCTAGATCACACTGAACGTTCCCAACTGAAGAACTTGGCGCTGATGGTCCTCAACCACAATATCAACATGGTTTGACATTATATCTTCATCTTCCCACACAACTTTGGCAGGTTCCTTGAAAACCCTAGGAAAGCGGTAAGGTGAACTCCTTAGAAATCTCATTAAAACGACGACATGCAGCAGGAGCTTAGGGATTTTGATACGATATAGAGGAGCTGCCATGATCGTTGATCAACGAAGATTGATCTGTAAAACATCCACCCAGATGACTGGTTATCTTTTCTTTGCATATCCTTTTTATATTTAACTTGCAAATCAAAGATGTGATGAGGAAGAAACATATAGACCGTATGCCACTTCTCCCTCGTCTTGAAAGTATGTGTCTATGCACAATGCATTTAAGGAAAAACGACAAATAAATGAATTCATCTAGACAATATGTAACTTTTTTGCTATGAAATTAAAATGTACAATACGAAAGGGTATACATGTCACAAGAACTCTAAAACTTGCTGAAATATTGCTTCGAGCCATAAAGCCCTAATACTAACGGCGAGCAAACATCAGTTAAATTTTTTTAATACAAACCTCTTTAAACTAAAGTTAATATTATATATTATATATAAAATTTCTAACATTTTATTTTACTATACAAACTAACTAATGCTTCAAACTAACTAATACTTCATTGTGATTATTAAATATCACTATGAATCACACAATAATGCTACCTAATTATAATGAAAAAACAAAATAATGCTTTTCAATCTGGTCCAATAACTGATACCTCCATGACCATCGCCATAAAAGCATATGCATACCAATCATATATCTGTATTGACCAATAAGATAATCCCAAAGTTTTGCTTATATCAAGACAATTGAGAAAAGGCCATTGAATTTCTTTTTTCCACTATTATCGTTTTATGTGACATCTTTGGCTTATTTACTTGATTATTGCAACAAATATATTAATATAAAATTAAGTGTGTACGGAACTGATACGGAGAGGTGGTGCGAAGGATTTTAACTTTGGGAAATGTAAAAATGGAGACTTTTGGAGTTTTATGATATATATATTTTAAGCTATATATTTTCAAGATCACTTACTTTTATATTTTAGTCTAATGTTTTCTCGCGTTTTATACAAAGTGGACCATAGACTTGAGCCAAACTATGTTTGTGGTAAAGACACCTTTGCCAACTCGGAGATTTTTGTCCTTGATTGATAGTCAATGGTTGACGTTTTGGTGTTTAGTGAGGGCGACTCCTATATCCAATCCTATAGTAAAGTTAATGCGGCTTGACATGGCCGCTCGATACCCAGATATAACACGCGCGTGGTGATGACTAGGGGCAAAGAAAAAGGCGTGTTATATCGGGCTATCAAGTGGTCATATCAGGCCGCATTAACTTTGCTATAGGGTTGGAAATAGCATTTCCCTTTAGTGAGTATATTTGTGGAAGTGAGTGTAATTAGCAATAAGGGTGATGATAATGATGATATTTTGTTTATTTTGTTTATTTTAGCTAGAATTTTTTTTGTTTTGTATTTTTTTTATATATATAAGTAATTTAAGATATACATTTTGTGCTATGTGTTGTTTTAATTGTGTTTTGTTCAATTATGTTTTTTTTATCTTGAAAATGAGTTATGATCTTCTAAGTATGTTGTGGGCATGAAAGTATACTAATATATGTAATTTTTTATATCAATAAATTTTAGTTAATATTAAAAAATAAAAAAAAATGATGATATGAAAGTGAGTGAAATCAATGATAATAATATTGGTGATTGATTGCATGTTTCAAATTTGATTAAAAAAAAAAAAATTCCCTTATTTGGAATTTGATTGAAAATTCTTTTAACTAAAATTTGTTGAATAAATTGGAAATTCATACTTTACAACTTAGGTAAAAATTAAATATTTTAGAAAATCTTGTTTGAAATGTTGAGATAACAAGTTTTTTTTAAACCTCATGTTTGTGAAGTTTTGAGAAATGAATCTCCCGCTTTCTTAAAAAAAATGTTTAAAGCTCACTTACAAATTACAGCGAAAGTTTTCTATCTAAAACCTTGTACATTGGTAAGGTATTGAAAAAGAGCCTAGTATTTTAATTAAGATTCTCTCAAAAAATGCTTAAAGGTCACCAACGAATTATATAAATATAACAATTTCATCAATGAAGAGAAGGGAATTAACGGGGAGTGAATTTATTGAATTAGTTACCATCTATTTCATTTTTTTTTCAAATTGGATAGAAAATCACCCACGTATAAGAAAACGATCTTATAACTAAAATAAAACATAATTGAATGAGATTTTTTCGTTAAAAATTTGATTTTCTATCCCATTTCCTTTTCTATAATCTAAACATGAATCTTTTTCCTAAAATCTCAATCTTCTATTATATTTCCTTTCACATAATCTAAACTTATCATTCCTTAATAAAAAAACATAAAATTCTAATCTTTTTATACCTTTTTCCTAAAATCTCAATTTTCTATTATGTTTCTTTTCACATTATCTAAACTTATCATTTCTTAATAAGATACATAAAATTCTAATATTTTTATAAAAAACCTTTCGTTAAAATTTGATTTTTTATCACATTTCCTTTTCTATAATCTAAACATGAATCTTTTTCCTAAAATCTCAATCTTCTATTATATTTCCTTTCACATAATCTAAACGTATCATTCCTTAATAAAAAAACATAAAATTCTAATCTTTTTATACCTTTTTCCTAAAATCTCAATCTTCTATTATGTTTCTTTTCACATTATCTAAACTTATCCTTCCTTAATAAAATACATAAAATGCTAATATTTTTATAAGAAACCAGTGAACAAACAAATATATATATATATATATATATATATAATTTTATCCATATAATTTAAATGTTATATATATATATATATAAAATTTTAATGGGATCAATATAATTTAAATATTATATTTTCTCAAATTTAATATAGAAATCACTACTGTAGAAAAAGAAAGTTTTTTTCCTTTAAGATTTTGATCTTTACCTTAATTTCCAATTCCATAATTTAAACTCATCATTTCTCAATAAAAAACATAAAATTTTATCATGCTCTAGAAAAAGTACAACTTCTAATATGTCATTCATATATATGTTGAAGGTATAGTTTACACTCAAAATTCTACAACCATCTAACATGGTTGGCATTTCTACATTTTTGAAATTTAATGTTGCTATTTAGGATTATAAATTCATCATAATAGAATATGCATTTTTTATTAATTTATAATTTTTGTTTTGTGTTTAAATATTATTATGTAAATGTAGTATATTTTTATACCGTTTATTTAATATTTATAAGATTGTACTCTTTTTATTAGATGTTTATAATAATAATTCAATAGAGATACAAATTACATATGTTATTTTTGTTATATTATGTTATTCTTTCTATTGGTTGCATCATTTGGTATTAAGGTTATTTTATCCACCATTTTAGACTTATTCATATTTAAATAAATATCTTTTGTAAGCTTATTTTGATGAATGCAAATTTAACATCTTTTTCACGGAGGTTTCACTTTCTCATTAAATTTGTTTTAATTTTTTTTTTCCAATTACAAGTTTTATGGATGGTAGGGTTTTATTTCGATTCTCAAATTTTCTTTTTTTTCCAAGGGTTTCATTGTCTAACTGTATTGCCCCTTCCCACCCCCTTGAATCCTCTGAGCTGAGTGAAAGGTGTTACTTATGTTTTAACCCGACTTCCATAGTCTTATCATGGAAATGGGATCGTAAAATTCCTCAATCCTCAACTTTCTCGAAACTAAGTTCTAATACCATCATCATGTCTAGCTCATTAAGAGATGTACAACGATATGAATTTTCCTCAACTTGACTTATAGATCAAAATTTATGTTCATTCAAGACTTGGCCCTTTTAAACATCGTCATATCAACATAGCTACCATGTGATGCTCACTAGGTGGCCCACATGGCTTGCCCATATATGGTCCTCTAAACACCTTCTGCAATTATCAACCCATTTGGCCCCAAACATCAAATGTTAGAGGATCATGTCATGATCACACCACCTCTGCCATGTTTCCCTCTCTGAAGATGCCATGTGTCTTGCGGATTTAGGCTATTTGGTCTTCCAAATTGGTCATTTACACCTACCACGTGTCATGCCCTCTGCATGAAACATCAAATCCCTTCCACATCATAGGGCCATGTATACATCATCTTGGTTATGAGTAATCAATCATTAACGTGTTCAATGAGAAATTTTCATTATAAGAATTTTTGGGTCTTCGACTCCAAAGTAGGGAAACACTTATCAAAACTCGTTTGACCTCGAACAAGTTTGGACCTTGAACTCCACCACAACCCACCCCACATTTGGGCCTTTGGTGCTTCAGGCTTGTTAAATGTGCACTACACACCTAAAGGCTGAACCCCTTGAGTTCCTGAACAGACAACTTGGGCGCCTGAACCCCTTGAGTTCCTGAACAGACAACTTGGGCGCCACCTTGGCTTCACGTCATTTTGTAAATTTTTCTAGTTATAAATTTTTTCTTTGAGTTTTTGGTTGAACCTCCCAATCATAATTTTCACTCATTACTAAGTAGGCAATGGTTTTTCCCTAATTTTCCAGGCCTATTAGGACTACTCTACAACTTTCCTTAGCCATGAAAACTCAAACTTTTGCATTAGGACCATCAACTCTTCCTGTTAATTATACACAATGAAATTGCCTCATTATAGGCTTCACAAAGTTCACACTAGAGCTCCAACTATTATATAGATCAACTGAGTTTATGATATGATTTAGAATATTAGTTTGTAGTGCTAAGATCTTCCTCAGGTTATAAACAAAATGCTTTCATTGTGCTAAGGATTCATCAATTTTTGCAAGTGAAATGAAGAGTTTTTATGTTAATTTTATGAGCAATTTAACATAAACCATAAATTGAAAAGTAACATAAACATGTACAAAACATCATCAAAAAAACATTACAATAAGCACATGATGAAGGAGTTCACACCTCTTGGGCTATGTCTCCTTGGTCCAGCTTCCACTGGCTTGGACCTCTCTATTATGCTCAAAAGTGTAAAAATCTATGTTTACAATGCTCAAATTCTTCTAAAGCTTGCTCCCATGAGTCCAAAATGTCCAAAAATGGTTATCTAGCCTTTTTTTACATCCAATTCGGTGGAAAATTGAAGTTATGAACTCTCCTAGTTTTCCCATTATTTGTTCCACAAATTACTCCACATTTGACAAGAACCCACAATTTTGCTCCAAAAATCCGCTAACTGAGCGAGAATTTTGCTTCGCATTGGGCCACAATCCATTGGCACTGACTGTCCATCGCAAATCACAATCGGTGAAGTCTTAACTACAACCTATAACCTTATCGCATCCGGGATATCGCAATTGGCAGAAAACCAGTGGTCTTATACATGTGCAGGACCTATCTTGTTGCAATATGCGATTGAAATATCACATCATAACCTGAACATGCAGGGGCCAATTCTGTAACACCTCCCTTGACTGATGTGCAATTGCAATCCATCACATCGCGCCTCCAATTGATTCTTGAATGCCTTCTCGCCTGCCTTATCGCATCGCAACCCTTCCCTACTTGGGGGTTGATTTTTAACGCAGACCTACCTGTGATTGTGATTTGTGACATGTGGAGGCCAATGGTGGCTTGCCACTTGGTGCCTCCTCATTCGCTGAAGGACCTTGCTACATCATCCAATCCTGCAATGTGAGAAAGTCAAACCTGAACTTTGACATGCTATAACTTCTGCATATGAGCTTAGATTTGAGTTTCATTCACACTGTTGGAATCAGAATGATGAGCTCTTCGATTTGAAACTAACTTTATCAAGATTATGAACCTTTGATTTATTGAGCCTAGTTTTGATTCCCTGCTCACTCCTCCTCACTAGGAGTCTTTGTGACCTCAAAAGATCACTTTCAATTGACCAATAGGTGAGGGTATAATTCCCTCACCTTTCCAACCTTGATCCATTGATCACTGAATTGGAACTTGTGATCTCTGCAATTCTTGTCATGTCTTTCTATGTACTTTCCTTTAACCTTTTCAAGTTGTTCTTGCACTGTTTGATGTACCATTTGGAGTTGTTCAATGAACTCTTTGGCCTTGTCCATGTTACTATTAATAGAAACATCCTTCTTACCAAAATGATATAATACATTATGATGCAAATTGTAAACAAATTCCTCCACTTGATTCCTTTGACTCAAGCTTGAATATACACCTTGAAAGTATCTATTTTTCTGAACGTAACTTTCATGTAAAACAAAATGATGCTTGAGGAAAGTATTTATACAAAATATAGTCCTAGAAAGCACATCAACAAACTTGTCTATTATACCTTTATTATACCTTTTGACCAAGTGGAAGAGTAGAAGAAAAGCCATCCAATGGAAGTTCCTTTGTCACTACAACTTAAACACTTTATCATTGAAAAATTCTGAATGAAAAGGAATGGGCTTACCACATTATGAAAAGACTGTGCCCATGCAATAGTCACATACAACAACATGAAACTTAAATGACTATCTCAAGTATGGAAAATAAAGTACTGGAGTTGTACTGATCTTTTGTTTTAAAGCATCAAATGCCTCTCATTGTTTGCCTTCCCATTCGAAGACCTTTTGCAAAACTGCCAACGAATGCAAATGAACTACAATAGAAGAAAAATTAATAAAATTTCTCCTCCAACATTGGGCTGCTCCCAAAAAACCTCTTATCCAAATGACTATCTTGAGCTTACCTGTGTAAATTACAAGCAGAGCAAAGGCATATACGGCTTCACGGGAATGTGTGATTCCTTCACCTATTTATGTAGGAATGTAGTTAATACCACCATAGACTATTACGACATCAATCTTGGAGAGTTCTAACTTTAGCTCACCTTCTTTGCATCTCACACAAACTACCATAAGGCCTTTGGGAACCTGAACACGCTTGGAAGAATCGATTTCATGGCTCAAGTACATCAAAAACGTTTTATCCAACATATACTTTGACATCTTCATAAACAATTGTTTTGACATATGACATCAAGTATTTTTTTCTCACACCTGACAGGTTCATAATGAAATTTTCTGAAAATGAAAATGTCATCCAAATAGACTATCCTGTCTAGAAATAACTTCAACACATATTTCTTCATATGTGTAAAAGTAGTAGGAGCATGGAAAATACCGAAAAACCTAACAAGCCATTCAAACAAACCTTTCCTGGTTTTGAATGTTGTCTTCCCTATATCTCCTTCAACAACTCTACTTTGATGAAAATCACTTCTTGAATCCCATTCAAGGAAATGCTTACCATCCTTCTTGGGCGCCAAAACAAGAGGTTCACCACACGGTAAAGGAGTAGGCCGAATGATCCTTTATTCAACAATCCCTAGATTTGCATCTTAATTTCTGGATTTTACATCACTGACATCCTATACATGCCAATGTTAGGAAGAAGACACTTTTGCTGCACCTGTAACTCAGGTTGGATTCCCCTCTTGAGAAGTAATCCCTTTGATTCCTGAAACTTTTCATCAGATTGGTTAACAACATCAACCAAATCAGTTTTCAAATTCGAATTACAACCATCAAACGCTTCACAATCAATATCATTCTCGGGTTTGATCATGACAAGCACAAGATTCTTGCTCAAATTCACTAGTATTTTCATCTTCCCTGCATTAATAATCGAAAGATTTGTTTTTTTGTTGTGAGCTCTCACAACATATTCTACTCCATTTTTTAATATGTGATATTTGTTTTCTTGTCAATGGAAGATAACTTTTTTGTCATAAAGGTATGGGTTTCCCAAAACGATGCCTTCGCCATCTAATGGCACAATGTCAAGCTCCACTTCATCTATGAATTTTGCAGTGATGGCGAATCTCAGCTTACACTTTCTCGTAACGTGCAATTGTGCATTGTCACATGCCCATCCAAGTGGCTACGGTTTATGATGTGGAATAGTTTCCAAATTTAAACTCTTGATAATGTTTCTTGAGATAAGATTGGCTTGAGAGTCACTATCAAACAACGTAACAATCTTGTTATGTTTCGATATCACCCTTATGTGAAACAATTCTATTATCCTATTTTCATTTGGAGTTTCATTATGTGAGTTTGAAGAACTAGTGATGGCAATGAATTAATTTCCTTGAAACCCCATGGCTGTGATTTTTGTTTCATCACCCGATTCGGATCCCAAATCCTCTTCTTGAGTGATTGCAGTTGTCTTTTCTTTTCCTTGTTGAATTTCTTTGGTTTCATTTCGGGATGAAGCTTCCAGCAATGAGCTTCATCGTGACCCTCTCTGGAACAATGTTTACATATTGTCTTCTCTCCTTCCTTTTTAATGGATGCATTTTTCTTTCCCTTGAAACCCTTTTCTTTCTCTTTACCCTTAAATGACTTTTTACTACCTTCTTCTGGGGTGTTTTTCCCTCTCACCTCAAGATTAGTGGCTTGCAAAGACACATCATCTAGATTACTGGGATTAAACATTAAGATATTATGCCTAAGGTAACTGTGTAAACTGCCTATGTATTTCAGCAAAGTTTCCCGTGATTGCAAATCTACACCTAACATCAAAGACCTTTTTTTGAATTCTTGGGTGTAATCTTGTACATTTTGACCTTTAAGCTGTCTAAAGTTGTACCAATTCATGATGGCTTTTTTGCATAAAAGCTAGAGGGTAGAATTTTCTTTTGATTGCAACAATGAAATCATTCCAAGAATTTGAGATCTTACCATGTTTTTTAATCTCCTTGTGGGTCTTTGATTCCCACCATACTAGTGTTGCACCCTCCATTCTCAAGGAAGCTAACTGAATCTTTATGTCATCCTCTTAAAGGTTTTGAATCCTGCAATAGACCTCCAACTGACGAATCCAATTACCAATATTCTCTATTCACTTCACCATTATACATGGGAAACTCGAATTTAACATCAAATTTAAAAAAGGTGATTTACCAGTTCCTTTTGAAGAATGATGATGAGGATGAGTAAGGGCTGTGTTAGTGGAAGAGGGTGAAGATGCTTGTGAAGAAGAAGATGAAGAAGATGGTGGAGAGGGTGGAGGTTTGTCTCCATTTCCATTACCTCCTCCTAAAGAGCCTTCTCCTTTGGAAGGTTTGGAACTTTCTCCTTGCAACCTGATATTCCTCTTTTCATAGAGGAACTTCACCATCTTTGTCATATCAAAGAAAGCATTTCTAAAGGTCTTCTCATCTTTTGTCATGTTTGAAGGTTCTCCTTCATGAGACATGATCTCTGGAGTCTCAACTGCAACTTGAGGCTGAACTCGGGTTGGAGATTGTGGCAACCTTGCTCTTCTTTCCCTTGACCCAATTTCAAGGCTTCCAACCAACTTTCGTTCACCTTTTTTTGTTTTTTAACCTTGTAAGAATGACATAAAATTGCAAATAATTAAATCCCTCTTTCACAAAAGAAACCTAGTGCTCTGATACCAAATTTGATCTGATTTAGAATATTAGTTTGTAGTGCTAAGATTTTCCTTAGATTATAAACAAAATACTTTCATTGTGCTTAAGGATTCATCAATTTTTGCGAGTGAAAGGAAGAGTTTTTATGTCAATTTTATGAGCAATTTAACATAAACCAGAAATTGAACAACAACATAAACATGTACTGAACATCATCAAAAACACATTACAACAAGCACAATATAAAGGAGTTCACCCCTCCTGGGCTATGTCTCCTTGGTCTAGCTTCCAATGGCTTGGGCCTCTTTATTATGCTCAAAAGTGTAAAAATCTATGTTTACAATGCTCAAATGCTTCTGAAACCTGCTCCCATGAGTCCAAAATGTCCAAAAATGGCTATCTAGCCTCTTTTTGCATCCAATTTAGTAGAAAACTGAAGAATTTATGACCTCTCCTAGTTTTCCCACTATTCGTTCCACAAATTGCTCCACATCTGACATGAACCCACAATTTCGCTCCAAAAATCTGCTAACCGAGCAATAATTTAGCCATGTGGTGGGCCATAATCTGTTGGCACCAACTTTCCATCGCAAATCACAATCGGTGAAGTCTCGTAGGTCTTATGGTCTATGAATGAGGCGAGAGATGTGCGATTGCGATACAACTGGCCCAACAGAACATTAAATGTTGCCTATTACCTTATCTCATCTGGGATATAACAATCAGCGGAAAAATGGTGGTCTTATACATATGCAAGGTTTGTCCTATTGTGATATCCGATTGAGATGTCACATCGCAACTCGAACCTATTGGGGCCAATTCTGTAACACCTCCCTTCACTGATGTGCAATTGTGATCCATCACATCGTGCCTCCAGCTAGTTCTTGAATGCCTTCTTACCTGCCTTATCGCATTGCAACCCTTCCCTACTCAGGGTCCCATTTTTAACGCTAACCTGCCTGCTTATTCATTGAAGGACCTTGCCACATCATTCAATCCTAGCATGTGAGGATCTCAAACCTGAACTTTGACTTGCTATAGCTTTTGCATACGATCTCAGATTTGATTATCGTTCACACTGTTGGAATCAGAATGACGAGCTCTTCGATTTGAAGCTAAGTTTATAAAGATTTTGACACTTTGCTTTTTGAGCCTAATTTTGAGTACCTGATCAATTTATGGAGGCTCAATCCAACTCCCGTATATATATATATATATATATATATATATATATATATATATATATATATATAGATAGATAGATAGATAGATAGATAGATATCATCCATAACAACTCAAATCATGCACAGAACATATGAACAAGCATCCAATTATCAACACAACAGGGGCACGTGATCCTCTTGATAATTTATCCATTTTATCAACAACATTCATATGAGGTACACATGGAATAAGAACATCTCCATGGAAACAAAAGACATACAACAAAAATAAAACATCACAATGAAATATCATTCACAATAACATAAGTGTCCACTTATCTTGTATTATTGATGAGTCTAGAAACTAATATTGGGAGTCTAACTACACACCTAACCTTAGATTGTCTACACTACAACCTTTCTTGCAGCTAATCACCTCTGAGCTAGACTCACAGTCTAACGAGATAGTTTTCTTAGGACTTATTTTCCATTCACTTAAATACAATGAAAATATCCCATTTCTTAGGCAATATCAACAATTCCCTACTATTCCACTACACAAGCTTTTAAATCCACAACCAAACAACACAATGATTCATTTAGAGCACAAACAGTCTCAGTTCAGTCTTGGGGAGAGATATATAAGAATAAAAAGGAGGTTTATCAATTGTGTTACTTCTGTAGGAATAAGAGTGCACTTTTCAACAACTTTTGAATGGTGCTCTCACATGTGTTCTCAACCCCCCCAAGGCTACACCAGGTGTTATTAGCCCACTATCTCCAGGGTTATTTAACCTCTTAGTAATTTCTCAACCAACATAATCTCCAGTCATTTTATCAACCTTGCAAACACAACCACAACACTTGTGATTCACAGCCAGAAAGACACACACTTTTCTTAGTGTGGCTATCACTAAAGCATCCCTACTCCACTGAAATATCTTCTAGCATTCACACACATAGGCTCCACACAGGCATTATTAGCACACATGCACATTACAACTTATGTGAAGCACATGGACTCCACCCACACTAATGTGATCCACACGCATTCAAGAATACCTCCTGGCAAGGAGACACACCTCCCCCTCAATGAGTTCTCCTCTTTTCCTTCTTAGTGCTCACCCAGAATTTTCTTTCATGTTGACTATGTCAACACGGTTCGAGAGGTAGCATGTGGAATGGTCCTTCTCAAGTGCCCATTTCCTTCATTAAATTCCTTCACAAGAGGGACATCCCTCCTAATAGGGATTTGGATGGTAACTTAAATGCTATGCATGGTTACAAGAATATCATCCTCCTATAGACCCCTGAATTTGTGTCCCATCTCAACCAATCATCATTTACAATTAATCATTATTTACATGAAGTTACAAGTCATAATAACGTTTACAGGAGGGTTAGAAAAATGGTTGTCATAGACCCCACCCCCTTAGAGAAACACCATCCTCATTCTTCTATTCCTAAACACACACTATTTACTAGAGCTTCATATTTACAACTCTATTCATAATTACATTTACAATCAAATTTATGTTTTCTTAACTAGCAAAAAAAGTTTATGATACCCTCATTTGTTCAGCCATATCCCATGTGGCTTCCTTTGGTCCAAAGTGTTTCCATCCTAAGCATGTCCTCCAACAATCTATTTATCTTCTTGGTTTGCCTATTTGTTTGTTGATGGAATGGTTTACGAAAGGCTAGTTATGTTCTTAGACTAGTAAACAATCCTTTCCAAAATTTTGAAGTGATTTTTTCATCTCTATTTGAGATAATATTCTTAGGCACTCTATGTAGCCTTACTATCTCTTTTATAAAAACTTGGGCAACATCACTTGCAAGATGAGCGGATTTGATAGCCAGGAAGGGAACAACCTTGCTCAACTTTCCTACCACTACCATAATGGCATCATGTTTTTTTGGTTTTCCTTAAAAAGCTTATAATAAAATCCATTGAAATTACTTCCCATTTCGATTTCGGAATGGGGATTAGATGTAGCAATCCCACTGGTTGCCTACATTCAAACTTCATTTTCTAACACTCCATGCATTTAGAAAGATAATCGAGCACCTCCCTTTTCATTTTGGGCAAATAATACAATCTTTTAATGGTTGTTAGCATCTTTTGGTAACTTGGGTCACATAAATATGGATTCTTATAAAACTCATTTAAAATGACCTTCTTCAAGTCACTTTCACTTGGCACATGCACCTTATTCTTAAATCTTATCATCCCATCTTCGGAGAGGGTAAATTTTTTGTCTTTCACTCCTTTCAACTCTTACTAAAATTTTTCTTTTTAGCTGCTAGTACTTATCACCTTGTTTACTATCCACTTTAATTCTTTCTTGAAGGTCAATCAAATAGGAAATTATGGCTATTATATGAGACAATTGCAACCTTCTACTGAGTACATCAAAAAAATTATTTTCTTTCCCCTTTATGTATCTAATCTCAAAATCAAATTCACTAATTGTGGCCAACCATATAGCATGTCTGGAATTTAATTTGCTTTGATCAAAAAGATACTTCAAACCTCCATAATTTTTCATCAAGATGAATTTACTTCCAAGGATATAATGTCTCCACATATTCATTTGATGAATAATCGTTGCTAATTATGGATCATGATTCATGTAGTTCTGCTTGTGCTCATTCAATTTATCGGACTCATAAAAACCACTTGAAATTCCTGCATCGAGACTCCACCAAGTCCTTTCTTGTAGACATCTATGCATACTATGAAATATTTCTTTGGGAGAATTATTCTTAGCACTAGTGCATGCATAAGAAACTACTTCATTTGTTCAAAGCTTTTGGCACATTCAGTTTTCCACTAAAATTTCATTCCCTTTCTTTGCAATGTTGTGATTAGGTGACCAATCTTGGAGAAGTTTTTAATAAATCTCCTAAAATAACCTTCCAGCGCCATGTATGATCTAACCTCAACTACATTTCTTGGTGTTGGTTGTTCCATAATATCTTTGACCTTCTCTGGGTCAATAGCCAGACCCTCCTTTGAGACTATGTTTCCCAACTATTATATCTAAGACTAGAAAAACTCACACTCTTTAAGCTTTTCATAATTTTTTTGCTCCCTTAATAGTTGTAACACTGTAACTAGCTATTCCTTGTGCTCTGTTACAAAGTATTTTGTCACGCCTCATGCACTTCCCTATGACATACCCTGAAGTGCTCGAAACATGATCATTATATAGTATACTCATCCATGTATACAACTCAGATCCCTCCTTTAACTTTTCTTTGAAAATATCTAGAGCTTTCCCTGAATAAATGGCTCATGAAACCCTAAAATGAGGGTCATCGCCCTTATGAAGCTCAAAACTGCAATGATCACCTGTTGCAACTTCTTAATCCAATGATGGCATCGCTCTATCCTCTCTCATACTCCCAATGGTCTGAAAAAGGAAGTTTTCCCAAATAGGATGAGAAGCTTCATGATCTAGAAGCTTGCAGAGCGGCGAGCTGGAGGTGGTTTCGCATAGATGAGGTCAAATCCTCTTGATTTGATCTCTTGGTCTCATCCCTATGAGCTACCTCCTTAAGATGTGGGCCTAATACTATCTTTGGAGGAGGCCTAACTCCCTCTCCTAGCCTATAAATTCCCCCTCTACCATTCCCAAATGGTTGATCTATGTCCATTTCCAGCCCTATGCTGAGATTGTGCTTAGAGGCTATTCATTAGACTTCGAGAAGGAGTGTTGGAGAGTTTCTTGGCTTTTACTTGGATTACCACCCAATGAGAGCCTTTCAACATCAAGTTTATGGTTGTAAGCTTCCCCTTTATTCTTTAAATAATAATACAACCACTGGTTCATCTTCCCAAAATATATATGTTCATGTATGTATTGGTTTTGTGTTCCTTTTGTTGGCTTGAGGGGGCTTGACCTAGGTTCAGAGTTAATTAGCCAAAAAATCCTTGTACTACTGGCCCTTTCGGCGATAGCCCACAGAGCGCGGACTAAGGTCTCACCCAAAGCAGTATGGGGGATGCTGGAACCAAGTTTCCGCACCCTTGAGATGTCTGAGGGGTCGGTTTAGTCCAACTGTGAATACCTTCGCATAGGTCACTTCGCACACTATCCTAACCTATGAGGCCTTCGTGATCTATTACAATCACCTTCACGTAGCCCTAACCAGGGGCTAAGGTGCTTTTGCACTACTTAAGCAGTGATCTACGCTACTTCCCCAAGTTTCACCATGTATCATACTTATCTTCTTATAACAGTTAGTTATCTTCGAGTAAACAGATACTTAATCTTATATTCACTTTATCAACACATTCATATAAGTTTGTGCATCATATAAACAATAGAAATGCAATTTATATTCGATACATTCAATGCACAAAATAGGAAAAAGATACACAAAAATGATGTAAAACTTCTCTTTATTACTTCTCCAAAGATTCTAGACTCTACTCGCCCTGCGTACTTAGCTGCAGGGGTATTTACACTTAGTTGTGGACTACTAGGCCTCTGCGCACTCAGCTGCAGATCCTTCTCCTACTCTACGACCCAAAGACTCGACTCTACACTTAGATAAGACTCAATTCTCCTATTTTCTCCATTGATTCCCCAACTGATTTACAACTTAGAGCCTCGCTTTATTTATAGAATCCCATGGTCTGCGAACCATGGTTAGATCTCTAAAGCTGACATTAGATTACAAAAATAAGGGTGGGAAACCCTATGACTCATTTACAATCTTCGCGCTCTGTGCCCACAAAACACAGAGTCTTTACATCGGATTTGGTCAAAATCTGGGCTTTAAGATAAAAAATGTGCCTTGGGGGACCTTGCGCCCAACAGGCCCCCAACACAAACATCGTGATTCACCCTCGAGTCACTCTGTCAGTGTAGAGATCTTCACGTGGAGACCTCCCAACTCTGCCAGAACTGCTGCGGGATCAGCAACACATTGAGCAGCTTCCTGTTGTATCTCCTACACGTGCTATTCAAAGACCACTGTATCTGAACTGCTTCCGTTTATCTACTCTTGCGTTCCCTGCATCTGTTTATAGTCTTGCACCTCCTTTCAGCTACTTAGAGGGCTAAGACTGTACTTTGGTGGGCTAGTTAGATAGCTAGGTCACTTGTGTATGGGTTCAACCGACTTCCATTCACTCTTCTTGGGAAAGGATCTCCATTTAACTTTACCAACTACATCGTGCCTCCATCTGTGACCTCCTTAATAACATACGGTGCTAGCCAATGCATTCTTAATTTTCCTAGGAATTTATCAAACTTACTATCATACAGTAACACCAAATCGTTCACCTTGAAGGTGCGCAACTTGATATTTCAATCATGCCATGCCTTTTCGTTCTACTTTTGCACCTATTGGTGAAAGCTAGCCAAAAATCATTCTTCCTTAAGTTCCTCCAACTGCGCAAGTCATTCCTCGAGGGCTCCACGCTCCATCATACCTATGAGTGCTGCTATGCGCAGACTAGGCACGATGCATTCCATCAGAATTACGGCTTCCACTCCATAGACCAGTCAGAAAGGTTTCTACCTCGTTAGTTTCATGCATGTCATCTTATAAGCCCATAATACTGAAGGTATGCGTAGGTCCCAATCACTTCGCTGCGCATTGCATACTTTGGTCAGCGCAGTCTCCAGTGTCCCATTGGCTTGTGGGTGATATGGTGTGCTTTTCTAATGATACAACTGAAACTCTTCTATCAGCGCGCTGATCATCTCATTTAGGAAATGTGTACCACGGTCGCTCATCAAGATCTTCGGACATCTAAATCATGTCAATACGTTTTCAAACAAAAACTTTGCGGCCATGGCGACCGTACAATCTTTTACCAGCTGCGCTTCTGCCCAACGAGCCAGGTACTCTATCGCAATGATAATATATCTCACACCCATTTTTCTTTGAGGTTTGATAGGTCCTACGAAGTCGATCGCCCACTTTTCAAAGGTCTTCAGTGTCATTTACGGATTCAAAGGCATCTTGTCCCTCCACAATGGTTTACCTATTCTTTGACATACATCACAGGCCTTGCAATGTGCTTTTGAATCCTGATGAAGGGTCGGCCACCACAACCCTGTGTGGAGAATCTTCTGCACGGTCACTATCCTTGCATAATGTCCTCCTGTAGCGCCACCATGCGCGTCCATGAGGATAACGGCTTCTTTCAAATTCAGGTACATACCTTCGCAGTATCTCATCATTGCCCATATTATATAGGTGCCCCGCAATGACAAAGAAATCTATCGTGTGCACCACTAGTTCCTTCTTCTGCTGGATAGAGTACTCTTTCGGTGTAGTTCCATCCATTAGAAAGTGGATTATATCTTCAAAATGTCCATCCGCTACACCCACAGCAATTCGCTGTCTGTCAGGTAATACTTCCTCCAGATTAGTAGGTTCCTCTCCTGTCTCAATGCGCGATAGGTGATCCAGTCCTGCATTCAATCATCCAGGTTTCACAACAAGTTCAAAATCATATTCTTGGAACAATAAAAGCCATCTGCACATGCACCCACCCCCCCCCCCAATACAGGCTTATTAACCAAGTATTTTAGCATGGAATGATCTGTATACATTTTGAAGTGTCCCCCTAGCAAGTAGTGTCGATATTTCTAGAGCGCATACACCATAGCTAGTCCCTCGCGTTCAATGGTTGAATAGTTCTTTTATGCTTTAGAAAATTTGCGACTCGCAAACACGATAGGGTGATCCAAGCCCTCTCCACCATCCTGTGTTAGTATTGCTCCCAATGCTATACACGATGCGTCAACATGGACATGAAACTCCTTGTCCCAGTTCGAGAAGACCAGGATTGACGCAGTGACCATCTTTTCTTTCAATACATCTAGGATTTTCTTACAATCATCGTTCCAACAGAACGTGACATCTATTTTCAACAAATTTTCCATCAGCACGGTGATCTAAGCATAACTTTTGATGAACTTTCTATAGTACCCCATATGTCCCAGGGTAGTGCACATCTATTTCACACTTTGCAGAACTTCTAAATTCAAAATCACCGCAATCTTTGTGGGATCTACCATCAGTCCCTGTCAGCAAACCACATGTCCTAATAGTTTCCTGAAAGGAACAAGGAACGTACACTTCTTGAGGTTAAGTGCAATTTGATATCTTCGACAGGTATTCAACATCAAGTGTAAGCTCACTACATGGTGCTTAACTAGCCTAATACAGTCCAATCATCAAAATAAACTTCCAAGAACTTGTGAATATATTCCTTAAATGCTGCAACAACCACACATGAAAAGATGGCCAACACATTCTTCAACCCAAATGGCATGACAGTGTATTGAAAGCAGCCCCAGTTAGTCATGAAGGTTGTCTTGCTCCTATCTTCTGGCACGATTTTGATCTGGTGGTACCCTGAGAACCCGTCAGTGAAAGAATATGATTCCTTCCCACCGACATTGTCCAACACCTCATCTGTGAACGGAGTTGGGAATGGATCGTGAACAAAAGAGTCATTCAATTTTTTGAGATCCACGCATATTCTTATCTCATCCTTCTACTTCTTTTCTTGCACCACCATTGGACTTACCCAATCAGATTCTTCTACTAGCTCAATGATTCTTGCTGTGAGCATTTTGTCTAGCTCTACGCGGACCTTCTCCTTGTATTTCAGATTTAAGCGGTAAGGCCTTTGCTTAACTGGCTTTGCGTCGGGTTTTAACATGATCCTCATCATTCCTAAATCTCTGATGATTCCCTTTAAATCCATAAACTTGGTTAGGAATAAGTCCTAGTACTCGTGGAGTAACTCAGTGACCTTATCCACCGTTGCATCATCCTAGTAGTCGCCAAGGATTGCAAACTTAGGTTCGGCCTCCGTACCAATGTTCACGCGCTTCATTTTTACTGGCGTGGTGATGTCAGGGTTCTCAATCTATGGTCCTTGAACCTTGTGGTGGCCTTCTATTTCTGGAATGTTGATTTTCCATAGATCTTCATCTTCTTCTTCAGCGCTTACATTATAACATTCCAGTGTGCAGCTTAGCTAAGTAGCCCATTCAGGCTGAATCGATTCTACTAGCTCCTATGGTATCCTAAAGATAGCTGCCTTTACCTCTTGTAGCACTTCATCATTGCTGTCCCACCATCTATCCTCAAAACTAGAGGTCATCATGAACCCTTCACATAGGATATCCCACTCACTTGTCCCATCGTAGAGCTCCGTCTTTATATACCAATTCATGGGTGTAAAATCTAGGGTATGACAAGACAGGTGCACCCACTTAGGTTGTGGCTTTTCTCCATAGTCCTTCGTCCACTTGGCCAAGTGTGCATGCAGATCATCTTGTCCATCATACTTGTTTTCTAGTCGCATCTTAGGCTTCCCAAAGCATGTGCACATCATTCTCTTGCATTCACGCCAGTCTTCAAAGCTTCCAATGTGCATACCCTACCAACTTGTGGGTGTAGCGTGCAGTACCCAATTCAAAGCCTAGAAACGTTGCTTTTCCGGCACATCCCTTTCAAACTTGTCTAGTAAAGTATCTACCTCACTTAACCCATCATAAGTAGGCAGGTCCCTCACTTCTGTTGATATGAAATGTAGCGATCATGTCATCATATTACAGTTTAGCGTGGTTGCCTCGTGTAACTGATTATGCCATTGCTCTATCTCCTCATCTGAATCTAAAGTGAAGGAGCTTTCACGCTCCCATGATATTCATCCATCCGTGGTGGGATTTACCCAATCTTGTTCTTGTGCAGTTATTTTGTAGATGTAGTCCAAATCATCATCCCTGTCATAGTCGAACACTAGCTTTGTGTAGCGCGATCCTTTCGCAAGGTCCAAGGGCACAACTATGCGCAGAAACTTCTACTCAAAAATCATCTTGCACATCCTCATATTAATCACCCCATTCATGTCAGTGGCCCAATCAATTCCTAAGAGCGTGGGGTAGAGATTGTTGTCATCAACAATCTCTATCACTTCAAAGTCTGCTAACGTGCTTGCTCCCTCAATATCCACGGTGATTCCCTGCAATCTCCCCATACGTATTTTCTTTTGTTGGTTTTCCATTCATAGCTGGATAGGAGACCATTTCAGCGTAGGCCTCCCCATGCGCTCCCATGTCTACTTCAATAGAATGTTTGCGTCCGATCCTAAATCCGTAATTACTTGGTCCATATCATATTCTCCAATATTGTTGGCCGGATAAATCATTCTTGCGGACAAGACCGATCTCCCTAGTATCAATAGATATCTAGCGACAAGCAGGACAAGAAAATCTACCTTTCTCTAAATATATTGTGATTCATTAATAAAAATTAAGAGGTGTTTTAGACCCTACCTTAAGTCCAACGCTAGTTTGTAGCAGCCATCCTTCAACTGTCTGAAAGAGTTTCCTTTTGAGAACCTGCAATCACAAACAAGCACACATCAAATAACACCTGCATAGCTAATATAATAAATCATATTCATCATGGTGATCAAGGAATCCATGAAATAAACCATAAAACACAGCTTATTGAGAAAAATAAACTTGATTGTATTAACTTTGAAAATAGAAGAACTTTACAACCTTTGGTGCCTTGATGTTGTACAAGCTCCTCCCAGGGTCCAAAACAAGAATCTCCTCTACTTTGACAAGCCTCACACTCTTCCAAATGAGATCAACAAGGTATGTAATCTTTCCTCACTTAAGCTCAATTAGGAAGACTATGTTCCAGTAGCATTTCACCTCAAAAATCTTTAGCTTTCAACCTTCTCAGTAACCAGCCCAATGCTTCATTTTATAGTGCAAAGGAAGGAGGTTACAGGTCCACCTATGAAGGGATAGAGTCCTCCTTCAAAGGGATAAGCTCCTCACAGTAAGGGGTTAGCTCCTTAAGGTATGGAATGCATGAACCTTAAAGGAGCGAACTTGCCACCTCAAGATTCCTTCTAGAAGCTTCCAGAAATGACTCAAAGTGAGTTTTTAAGAATGTACTTGCGCCTTTTTGACTTTTACAGGGGTCCGCACCTATTACATAGAGACAGAGTGGTCAGGTACATAGGGGACATGACCAGTAGGTGTGGGACCGCAGGTAATGCTAAGAGAAAGTGCGGAACCGGAGTTTTAGAGACTTTTAATGGCTTTCTCTTATTTTTCAAGGCTTGACATGAAGAACTGAGGTTTAAGACTTGCAAAGGAGGAAAGTATGAGTAGTGATAGACTCACACCGATTGCAGAATGTCATGGTGACAATATTTTGTGCAACAGATTGCCCCTTAAAGTGAGAAGTTTGTAATAGATGAGGATAGCATTTGTCATCTAAGAAGAGTGAAGTACTTTATCATTTCAAGGATCATCCTGTGGACACCCTGGTTGGAACCTGTAAAAACATTCAATAAAAAATATATATATGTGAACATATCATCGCTGAGGTAGGCATTCCCATACTTAGATCAAAACTGAATAGAAAACTAACTAAACTGCTCTGATATAGGAATGATTTTGTAATACATCACAAGTACAGACATATGTAGACACAGTATGGGCGTAGCCATCTGTTTATGAATAGTCCACTGTATAATGAATAACAAAATTCCTCGCAGCTTGGATGGTGGAAACTAGATCTAGGGTCTTGATTTCTACTTCCCGAACTAGTACGATTCTATCCGTGTGAATGAATGTGTTGAAGTCGAAAATGGTAGAAACCACTTGATTACGAGTCAATGATGTGAACTGTTAACAAGTGTGAGAGAAACCACCAGTAATGTCAATGGATCTCAAAGTACTCAGTACAATCCATGAAATGTGAATAGATGAGCTGATGTCGAACATGTCATAGAATCCTTTGATCGAAGGTCAATGATGCAACCTGTTGTCGAAGGCGAGAAACCTGCCATTGAGGCATGCAAATTCCAAGGTACTGACGATCTCTAGATCATCTTTCTAGATAATGAGCTGAAGTCGATAGAAAGCGATCTGTCGTAGGTAAGCCCACAATAAGAAATCATAGATCAAGTTTGAAGAAATATATTTGTAGGGACTAACTCTGGGATAGTTGAGATGGATGACAGATATTTTGCAGATGAATGGTTTATTTGAACTAACCTCTTGAACACATAACGACACTGCAGATGGTTTGGTGACAATTGACCCAAAGCTAATGCCCAAAAACTAGCTGAAGACATTCAATATGGTTTGATTAACTATTAGGCAAAGGATTTCCCAACCCAGGTGAAAAAAAATTGTCGTGTTCAAGAGTGGTTGAATGCTTTTCTAAGACACAAAGTATAACAAACAAGTTCATTTTTCTCTCTTTTCCCCCACCATTTCTGGCAAGTACCTATTTATTTTTGACAAGCTTGAGGAGGATAATGTTTGCTTGGTTATAAGCTCACCCTTTGGATGAGTCCAGCTTAGTTTAAAATTCAAACCCTAAGAAGGAGTGGTTCGTTCCTGTTTAAAATTGAACAGGTCCTTTACTGTTACATTTTAATAAGTCCAGTATAAGAGAAACTTGGCGTTTTTCAATTTTAGGGAGTCGGAAGAAAAACTTAAGAAAACTCCATGGTTGTCCTTTTTCATAAATTTGTGTCTCCCAAGCTTGAAAAAGTATAAAATAATACTTGAGAGAACCACTTGACCATTACGATCAAGAAGTACTTTTCATAATTAGTGTCTCTGATCCGAAAAAGTAAAAAAGCGATCAAAGACACATCGTTTTATTACCAATATTGAACTTGAAACAACAAAAGTCCGGAAATCTTTTCATGTTTATACGGTCAGAAAAGAGATGTAAGTGGACCATCCTTTTAATTCCATTTTAACGAGTTTAAAAAGAAAAACTCGGCAATATTTTCATATTTCACGAGTCAGAAAAGAGCTTAAAGAGGACTCGTCCTAGAGGAACGAGTGGTATAAAGGGTAGCAACTGGTTTCGACAATGGTGGAACTGATCAAAACATGTAATAGTTCATGTTACTGAGTCAACCTCGTTAAAAAATGAATCAGGTATGAGGACAGTTCTTTTCCTGTGTTAACCTCGTTAAAAAATGAATCAGTTGGTCAGAGGATAGTTCCTGTTACTGAGTCAACCTCGTTAAAAAATGAATCAGGTATGAGGACAGCTCTTTTCCTGTGTCAACCTCATTTAAAAAAAAATGAATCAGTAGGTTATATAGGTAGATTGTAGAGAGTAGACACGAGGATAGTTTTGTTCCTATGTCAACCTCGTTAAAAAATGAAACAGGGTGTTGCGAGGATAGTTTTGTTCTTGTGTCAACCTCATTAAAAAATGAAACAGGGTGTCTCGAGCATAGTTCCTAGTCTTGTGTCAAGCTCATTAAAAAATGAAACAAAGAGTCACGAGCATAGTTCCTGGTCTTGTGTCAAGATCGTTAAAAAAAATGAAACAAGGGTTTTGAGGATAGTTCTTTTCCTGTGTCAACCTCATGAAAAAATGAAACAACTCCCTTTTCGAGTCAAGTCTTTCCAAGATATCGAAAGTAAACCTTCATTCCATCCACCTGGTTGAATGCAATGAAGCTTGGGGGGCATGTACGTCATTTTGCGTCATTATGCTGGGGGCATGCGAACTTACAACAAGCATAGTTTTTCGTTTCAAGCTTATGTAAACATGAAACCGAATCCAAGCAGAGTTCTCTATGGTTCAAGCTTGTGTAAAAATGAACCTATACCCGATTTACATCTCATGATTGCCATTTTTATCTGCTAAATTTTTTTAGATGAGCCTTGGTTGTTTTCATTCCATTGCTACCATCTCTCTGGCTGATCATATGCTTTCACTTGGTTGTTTACCCTTCCTGAGGGACCGCATCTATGAGTGGTTTTATTAGCCAGCCTCTTAACCGTTACATGTTTTGAGTAGTTCCTCCATTGCCGGAACCAGTTGCTACCCTTTATACCACTCGTTGCTCTAGGACGAGTCCTATTTAAGCTCTTTTCTGACTCGTGAAATATGAAAAGATTGCCGAGTTTTTTCTTTTTGAACTCATTAAAACGAAATTAAAAGGATGGTCCACTTACAGCTCTTTTCTGACCGCATAAACATGAAAATATTGCCAGATTTTTGTCGTTTCAAGTTCGATATTGGTTATAAAACGATGTGTCTTTGATAGCTTTTTTACTTTTTTCGGATCAGGGACACTAATTATGAAAAGTACTCCTTGATCGTAATGGTTAAGCGGTTCTCTCAAGTATTATTTTATACTTTTTCGGGCCCGGGGGACACAAATTTACAAAAAAGGACAACCATGGAGTTTTCTTAAGTTTTTCTTCTGACTCCCTAAAATTGAAAAACACCGAGTTTCTCCTATACTGGAATCATTAAAATTTCACAGTAAAGGACTTGTTCAATTTTAAACAGGAACGAACCACTCCTTCTTAGGGTTTGAATTTTAAACTAAGTTGGACTCATTCAAAGGATGAGCTTATAACCAAGCAAATGTTATCCTCCTCAAGCTTGTCAAAAATAAAGAGGTACTTGCCAAAAATGGTGGGGGAAAAGAGAGAAAAATGAACCTGTTTGTTATACTTTGTGTTTTAGAAAAGCATTTAACCACTCTTGAACACGACACTTTTTGTTCACCTGGGTTGGGAAATCCTTTGCCTAACAGTTAATCAAACCATATTGAAAGTCTTCAGCCGGTTTCTGGGTATTAGCTTTGGGTCAATTGTCACCAAACCATCTGTCAGTTCAAATAAACCATTCATTTGTAAAATATCTGTCATCCATCTTGACCATCCCTGAGTTAGTCCTTGCCAAATATATTTCTTCAAACTTGATCTATGATTTCATGTTGTGGGCTTGCCTACGATGGATCGCTTTCTATCGACTTCAGCTCATTATCTAGAAAGATGATCTAGAAATCATCAGTACCTTGGAATCTGCATGCCCTAATGGCAGGTTTCTCGCCTTCGACGATAGGTTGCATCATTGACCTTCGATCAAAGGATTCTATGACATGTTCGACATCGGCTCATCTATTCACATTTCATGGATTGTACTGAGTACTTTGAGAGCCATTGACATTACTGGTGGTTTCTCTCACTTGTTAACAGTTCACATCATTGACTGGTAATCAAGTGGTTTCTACCATGTTCAACTTTGACACATTCATTCACATGGATAGAATCGTACTAGTTCGGAAAGTAGAAATCAAGACCCTGGATCTAGTTTCCACCATCCAGGCTGCGAGGAATTTTGTTATTCATTATACAGTGGACTATTCATAAACAGATGGTTGCACCCATTCTGTGTCTACATTTGTCTATACTTGTGATGTATTACAAAATCATTCCTGTATCAGAGCAGTTTAGTTAGTTTTCTAGTCAGTTTTGATCTGAGCATGGGAATGCCTACCTCAGTGATGATATGTTCACATATATATATTTTGTATTAAATGTTTTTACAGGTTCTAACTAGGGTGTCCACAAGATGATCCTTGAAATGATAAAGTAATTCACTCTTCTTTGATGACAAATGCTATCCTCATCTATTACACACTTCGCACTTTAGGGGGAAATCTGTTGCACAAAATATTGTCACCATGACATTCTGCAATCGGTGTGAGTCTATCACCACTCATACTTTCCTCCTTTGCAAGTCTTAAACCTCAGTTCTTCATGTCAAGCCTTGAAAATAAGAGAAAGCCCTTAAAAGTCTCTAAAACTCTGGCTCTACACTTTCTCTTAACATTACCTGTGGTCCCGCAGGTAATGTTAAGAGAAAGTGCGGAACCAGAGTTTTAGAGACTCTTAGGGGATTTCTCTTATTTTCAAGGCTTGACATGAAGAAATGAGGTTTAAGACTTGCAAAGGAGGAAAGTATGAGTGGTGATAGACTCACCGATTGTAGAATGTCATGGTGGCAATATTTTGTGCAACAAATCTGCGCGATTAGCCTCATTTCTCTTCCTGTCCCCATAACATGCTTTCCAATCTTGCTGACTACGTGGAGTTCTCCTAGCGCGGTCCCAGTGCATCTGTTGATGAGTTTCTACAATCCTTTTATAGCCTTACTGTCGCGCAGTAGCTTCATGCATGTTTCCAAGAACGTCGTTAGCATAGATGGGTCCATTTCCAGCTCCGATCTATCTTTTCTTCCTGAAGTGGAGGCATAAAAAATGCTCTTCTTAGCTTCCATGAAGGTTTCCTTAGTGTGCTCCAAATCAAACTCTGCTTCTTTCATCGGAGCCTTGCAAACCTGAGTACTATCTTCGGGCTATTTTCCTTTATCATCTCCCATCGCGATTCCACTTCAAAGCATAATGTTCACATTTGGATCTTCGTTGCGTGGCTCAAATCTCATCATCTACAGGTTCTGTGTCGGGGGAGGTGGTAGCACTCCCTTGTCATGTATCTTAGCTATTAGTGTAGGACAATCCTCTGTCTCATGATCAAACAAGGTACAATACAAACATGATGGACACGTCAGATTCATATAATCATGGGTATAATGTCCTGGCCCTCTGTAATTGTAGTATATTAGCTGCCAATGACCTCTTCCATGTCCTCCTCCACCTCGGCCTCGTCCACGCCCCTGAAATCCAGTTCGCGACACTCTTGCATTCTGGTTTAGGGGCCGTATTTCAGCCTGAACTCTATAGGTGGGAGTTCTATCCATCATCATCTCATAGCTTCTACAAGTGCACTCATCGTGTCCAACTGATCTACAAAAACTATAGAATAGTTGCTGCAAATTCTGCGTGTACTTCTGTAACAAATGGCAACTGTCCATAGCATGCTTTCCTCCTATTTGACAAATCACGCACCACAAAGTAGGTGCCGCGCTAGGTCCTGCTTGCACTTCTAGCCTCAACGACATCGATCCTCCTCTTGTGAGGTAGTTTGTGAACATAGGACAATGGTCCTTATCATGACCCTTACCATTGCATTTTACATACCACACCTCTTCATGCACTTCTGGTTGGGTTTTCCTGTCCTGTTTCAGACTCTGCATCTCAAGGCATAAGTTTTTCAATTGTGCATGGATCTATTGAACTCCCAAGTTAGGATCCTGCATCGGGGTTTCATGTAGCCTCATCACGATCTCCAAGGCCTCTGCTTGATTCGTTAACCTCTGTTGCAACAACACTTTCCTCAAATGCGGCGTTAGAAATGCTACAAACCATTCGCGGTGATGTCCATCCATCAAAGTCATATTAGCTTTGTGAATCATACACTTCGGTCTCTGATACAGCTCCCAAGGAGTCTCGCCTGGTAGTATTATGATCTCTTTGAATATAATGATTGATTGCACTTTTGACTTCGGCCTGCTAAATTATCTTTTTAGTTAAATTTGGATATCCGTGATTCCCGCATTTGGATTGTCATTAGAATGCTTAATATACTGGGTCAATGCATGATGCTGCAGAGCGCTGACCAGTGTCGTTTTCTTTATATTATCATATGTAACTCCCTGCGCTTCCCATACGACACTTATCATGAACCAAAACTAGTCTAGATCTTCATTTCCTACTCCCTTGAACATAGGAAACTTTATCACGCTTGCCATATTGACTCGCGGTGGTGGCAGAGGTAGTACGGGTGAAGATGGAGGTGAAAGCGGTGAAATTGGTAGCAGTGTGGGTGGGGTTGGTATGGACAGAATCCTTTGCCTTATCAAATGGATTGCACTTCACGGCGAGACCTTTGCAAGCTCTTCCTCGTCCCCTCGTGGAGGTGAAATCAAAGGGCTATTCTTTGGTCCCTTCATTCATTTCTATAGGTTTTTCCAGGTCGCGTAGCTCCAGACATCAAGGTAATTGCTTAACCCTCTTTTCACACAATAGCATTCTAATCCAAGAATTCAGAGACTTTATGTACTTACCTCGCGGTCCTTTGAGAAAGCATCACTCTGCCTCGCTATAGTTGACTGAAGTATCTACCACGAACTCAATAATGAATCCTCCTATAATCCGGTTGAGCCAGTGATCAACAGTGTGCATGATTTTATCCTCCAATGCTTCCAATCTGTGCACTAACTCTGGGGTCCACAAAATAGGATTGTCGAGTTTCCACCTTCCTTGGCTATCTGCTAGCTTTGCGATCCACTCGTACAACTCAGTAAGGAAAGATGCGACGAAGATTTCATGGATCTCCATGTACAGGTAGAAGTCTAACCACTCTTCCTTTGATAGTCACGGATTCCTGTTCTCCTGCATTGCAAACTCTTGAATTCTCCTATCCAACCAACCTTCAATTTCCTTCTTAGTTGGATTCCAATGATACGAGATTAGACATCTTTATGCAGATTGTGGTCCCAGCAATGGAACCATTTGTTGGCTTGAGGGGGCATGACCCAGGTTCAGAGTTAATTAGATAAACAAATCCTTGTACTACTAGCCCTTTCGGTAACAACCCACTGAGTGCGAATTGATGTCTCATCCTAAGCAGTATGGGGGGATATTGGAACCAAGTTTCCACACCCTTGATATGTCTGAGGGGTCAGTTTAGTCCAACTATGAATACCTTTGTGCAGGTCACTTCGCACACTATCCTGACCTGCGAGGCCTTCGTGATCTGTTATAATCGCCTTCACGCAACCCTAACCAGGGGCTGAGGTGCTTTCACACTGCTAAAGTAGCGATCTGTGCTACTTCCCCAAGTTGCACTACGTATCTTACTTATCTTCTTATAACAGTTAGTTATCTTCGCGTAAAAAAATACTTAATATTATATTCACTTTATCAACACATTCATATAAGTTCATGCATCATATAAACAATAGAAATACAATTTATATCCGATACATTCAATGCACAAAACATGAAGAAGATACACATAAATGATGTAAAACTTCTATTTATTACTTCTCCAAAGTTTACAGATTCTACTCACCCTGCATACTCAGTTGTAGGGGTCTGCGGACTTAGCTCTGGACTACTAGCCCTCTGTGCACTTAGTTGCAGAGCCTTCTCCTACTCTACAACCCAAAGACTTGACTCTACACTTAGATAAGACTCAATTCTCCTATTTTCTCCATTGATTCCCCAACTGATTTACAACTTAGAGCCTCGCTCTATTTATATAATCGCATGGTCCGCGAACCATGGGTAGATCTCTAAAGCTGACATTACATTACAAAAATGAGGGTGGAAAACCTTATGACTCATTTACAATCTTCGCTCTCCACGCCCACAAAACGCGGAGTCTTTACATCAGATTTGGTCAAAATTTGGGCTTTAAGCCCCAAAACTTGCGTTGGGGGACCCCACGCCCAACACCTTGATCAGCTAAATACGTTATTATTGGATTTTCTATTGGTTTTGGTATGCTTTGTTGTCTCTTCATCAATTGTGTAAGTACATAAGTGCTAGAAGAAGTAGGAACAAGTCCGTGACACAAGTCATTCGAGGATCTCAACAAAGGAAATCGGATTAGCATCAGAGCAAGGTAGGCCTTCTCTCTTGTCCTACTTTTCAATTATGATCTAGGAATATGTCTAGTTCATTGTCCCTTCAGTTGCTAGACCCACTCATTGGGCTAAAGGGATTGTCTCTATCCGTAGAGAGAATTAACCTTGTCAACATGCTCCTCCTTATTTTTTGAGTAAACCAAGATGTTGTCAATGTTGGAAAATGAAACAAGAAAATCCTAATTTAATTTTGTCCTTGAATTAAATTAGGAATTAAATTGTAATTCTAATTCTCATAACAACTTGTAATAGTTAACTAGGTTAATTTGACCTAGTTGACTTAGTTAATTCGAGTTGGGATTCTATGTAGAGTCATGTAGACTGGTTCCTAAACTTTAGGGGCCCAGGTTGAGTTCTCTTGAGTTGTAATTATTTAATTTAGTTTAACTGAGTTAAATTCAGTTAAACTAGTTCCAAATGATGGAGGAATTAGTGGGATATCCAGTCATGGGGTGTAACCTGTAGTAGTGGAGTGCAACCAACAATTCTCAACCAGTAAAGTAAAGATTCACTCATAATTAACTCATGCATGTCAGATTAAAGAAAGACCCAGTTGAGATTGGAGTTCTGGGACAATGTACTATCAATTGTACAAAAATCCAAATTGTACAAGTGGTCCATGAAATCATATGAAGGCCTATGAGGATTGCAAAATTCATATTTGTGGAATTTCGCAATTAAATATGGGCTAATTCCCTAGAAAACTGCACAAGGAAATAGGAGCTTGGCAGACAACAAATTTGGCTAAGTATTGGCTAGATCTTGTTTGTGAAGGAGTGAGACATATTGAGATAGTGCAGAGGTTGCTGGGGCTGGAGAAAAACATTGTAATCCTATCATATTTTCTTATCAATACAATAAATAGATAACAAGGGTTTTTAGCTGTGGCTTTCCCCAACAAATTAGTGTGTTATGTGTGATTGAATTCTTTCTCTTTTATGCTTCGTGATTTTATCGATGGTTTGTTGTTTCCACTGATGAGTAGAGTAGATTCAAGTCAATTATTTTAGCATATTACAATCTAAAGTTTGAGTCTACAAGGAATTTCGACATGGTATCCAAGCTTAAATCACTATAGAATAGGAGAATACAAGTTTGTCTATTGTAGGATATATTGAATTTGTAGTATCATACTTCAGAGCCAACAAAATGTCATTCTATGGATTGAAATTGCAATATTCCCTAAGGGTAGTTCAAACTATATTTCTTGGAAGGACAGGATGGAGGCAGTTTTGGAAGACAATAGGCTTAAGGAATTGATAGACAAATATATTCCTAAGCCAACTGATTCTTAGGATCTGGCATAGTGGAGAAAGTGTGTGGAAAAGGTGAGAAGGATTATCCTATAAGGAGTTCGAGATCATATGTTCTCAAACCTCCATGGTAAGGAAACTCCATTTGCAATGTGGAAGGCCTTGACAAACCTGTTTCAAAACATCAGTGACTACAGGAAGCTAGCACTAAAGGACAAGCTCAAAAAGATCAAGATGGAGAAAGGAGACACAATACCAAAGTTCTTGACCAAGTTCACCCAATGTTGAGATGAGCTTGAAAGTGTTAGTTTTATAGTTGCTAAAGATGATATGGTGAGCCTAGCACTTATACACCTTCCCAAGAGCTAGCACAGTTACTGGGACTCAGTTAATGGGAGGGAGAAGCTACCAGAGTGGGAGCAATTGTGGTTCGACTTGGTACAATAAAGGATTCAACGAAACGCCAGGGATGGATCCTCATCTAAGCATGATGATGAGGATAACTGTGCCTTAGCTATAAAGGTGAATAAATGGAAAGGGAAGTCATCCCATTCAAAATTAGATTCCAGTCAGGGCAGCAAGAAGAAGGACATGTCGAAGATTAAATATTTTCATTGTCATGAGCTGGGACACTATACCAAAAAGCGTCTATACAAGAAAGCCGGTAAGAATCCCTCAGGAGGAGTGGTAGGTGAAGCTCTTGCTTCAAAATTCAAGCTGGATTTCACCCTCATCACTTACATGGTGACATAGGTGATGGGTAGTGAGTGGTACCTAGATAGTGGAGCCTCATTCCATATGACCAACAATAAAGAGTTCTTCATGTTGATCTAAAGGTGATTTGAGGTTGCCATTGATGTCAACCCAAGTAGCACCAAGGATGAACCTGAACTTCCATGGCACATTGGGCATCATCATTCATGGTTTCTCATCCCATAACCATTATAGGAATACTCTATTCAAAAATATCTTTCTATCGATATATATCTCTCCTCGTAATTCCTCATGATTTGTGGGTTATTTAGGATTGAAATTAGTAACCCCAGTTAGTGGGCTAAAAAACCATGGGGTTGTGGCATGGAATTTATCATTGATTTTTTTCATTGAATAGTCAATAATTAATAATTTTTTAAGCTCCTAAAATCCCTCCAACATTCTCTATAGAATCCCCTCTCAACTCTATAAAAAGAAATATCATATATCCTCCAAATGTAGTGATCGTGGAATTTTCACTATAACTTTATTTCTCTGAAGTCTTAGATTGTAAAATTAAAACCCATTTGAGCCGAACTCCTGGTGAATTTCGTGACAAAATTTAAGATCTTGGTTCACTATATTTTTGGATATATGATCTTTGGAAGTTAGGATTTGGTAGGCTCCCGAATTTCATCTCAAAGAGGTGACCTTGGGAAAATCGTCATAACTCTCTCTCTGAGAATAGGATTGGAATTTTGTAAGAAGTGAAGGATAGTGCACAGACTGTAGTTTTTTTTGTATCAATTTTAGAGCCATAGAATGAAACAATGACACGTGGCATGTCATACAATTTCGCTCTACTGAACTAGTCCATAATTAGGTCATTGTGAGAGATTGGGCATAACTTTGCCTTGAAGAATCCAAATTGGGTGATACTTGTGGCATTGGAAAGAAGAATCAAAGGGATACTACAAGACCAAATATCACATACGGGATCTAAAATCACAGAGATACATCAAATTCAATATTGTGCTCCTAGAAGGAAAGATAAAAAACTAGATCAAGTGTTGTCAAGGACTACAAAGGACCAGACTTTCTAGGGCAGCAAAGAGAAAGGTGCAGAAAAATGATGCAGCAAAGGTAAGCTCTAGGTAAGTATCTTCTGTATATGCATGTTCATCTCTTAATTGCATTAGGTTCTTTGTATTCTAATTTGTTATTTTTGTTTTGCACTAACATATGCTCTGTAGGACAAGGTAAGTTTTTCTATTATCATGTCATGAGTATTTCCTTGAAGACCTTTTGTAGGTACTATATATTTATCAAGAGAAGAATCAATGCATAATTTAATGTTCTGAAGAGTGAGAAAGGGTAGCATGAAAAGAGCAGCAATCAAGGTGTAGAACATTAGCAAGAAGTTCACAACATGGAGTCTTCAAGTGGGAAACTCTACATACAGTCATTGTAAAAGTATCATTGTACAGAGTCATTGTAAAAGCATCATTGTAAAATCTGTACAAGTGTCTATCTACCAAGTGTTGAAGAGGAAATGTCGGGAGGTCTAGGATCATCATTAGGTGGTCATGTCATAGTTGGGGTTATGTTCTAGTGTGTCTTCTTCTTCTAGATCATTCTATATCATTGTAAAGTGGACCATTTTCCCTAGTATGGGAGTCCATTCTTCTTTTATTCTTCTATAGGGTGGTAGGGTGGTGCTAGGATGGTGCATGAAGTCACCAATAGGTTCAAGTCTGTGAAAAATTTAGGGTGGTAGGGTGGTGCTAGGGTGAGTTTTAGATCATTGCGTGTTGGGGCATCTGTTCAGTTGACTACTAAAGAATATCGAGCATTGGAGCATCCATCCAGTGGGAGTTGGAGAAGAATTTTTTTCTAGATTCTAGGAAGTTAGAGCTTTCTTTTCAATTGGAGTTGAAGCTTAAAGAATTATTAGAAAATCGTTCATGTGGTTTTTTTCCCAGAGGGGGTTTAGACCTTAAAAACTATGTGCATTTGTGTTCCTTTTGTTTACTGCTATCCTTGTACAAACACTGATAATAATTGAAGATTAACTAATTCTTTGAAAGATTAATAATAATACTAATTAAAAGAAATATCGATTCACCCCCCCACCCCCCCCCCCCCCCCCCCCAAAGTATTTCCAACAATTGTTATCAGAGCTCGGTTCCTTCAATAGCAATTTAACAACTGGAAGGAGATCATGGAGCATACCAAGAATGGTGTACCTCTGTTCAATGAAGATAATTATGCACTCTGGAAAGTAATAATGGAGGTCTATCTCTTGGCGCAAGGTTACCAAGTATGGGACACTATTCAAAATGGCTTTACACCAACTGCAGATGCACAAGGTAAGAAGAATTTGGTAAATGATGAAAAAGCAAAGAATATTATTATCAGTGGACTTACTAAATCTTCTTATCATAAGGTGTTGGATTGTAAAACCACCAAAAATGTATGGGACAAGCTTGAGAATATATATGTAGGTGACTCAAATGTCAAAGAAGCAAAGCTTCAAATCTACAGAGAAAAATTTGAGCAACTTAGAATGAAACAAGATTGCAACATTGCTGCACACTTCCAACAAGTTGATCAAATAACCAACACTTTGGAAGGATTGGGAGAGACTGTTGACGAGAAGACTATTATATGAAATATTCTTAGAACATTACCAGGAAGATTCAACCCAAAGGTATCGGTCTTAGAATACAGTGCAAATATGGCCAAACTCAGTAAAGAGGAATTACATGGAGTTCTCATAGTATATGAAATGATACTTGATGAAGAAGAGGGTACTTCGCATCTAGAAACTGCGTTCACCACATCTAAGAAAACCAATAAGGACAAACAACCTTCAAAGCCAAAGACCTGCACCTACAAGTGTGAAGAAAAGGAAGATGATGAAGAAGGTTTTTCAGATGAAGAATATGCTTACTTTACGAGAAAACTAAATATTGGCAAGAAGAAAGGATTCTAAAGGAACTTTCTCTCCAAAGAAGATAGCACATCATCCGATGAAGACAGTGGTAGTGAAGAAGAATCTAATGAGAGAGTATTGTTTATGGCCAATCACAATAAACAAGATGTATCAAAGAATGAAGAAGGAGGTTTGACCATAATTTTTTTTTCTAAGGAGAAAATCAAGCTTATAAAGGAGCTCAAGGTAGAGAAGATCCATTCCAATACTCTTGAAGAACAAGTTCAAGGTCTCAAAATTGAAGTTGAAGAACACAAATGTATTGAAGAGTCACTTCAAAAGAAGTTGGAAGAAAGAAACCGAGAAAGGGAAGCATTAGAAGCCGAAGTAGTCTCACTGTGTAAGGAAGTGAATAAGGGAAACATTGTCCAAAACTATGCCAACAACTTAAGGATGTTGGAATAAATCAATAATACAGCGACATGAAACCTCAAGGGAGAATTCCAACAGAAGCAACAAGAACTCGACACAACATTTGCAGAGATTAGCAGGATCACACAATAGATGCAGGAAGTAGAAATTGAAAGGAAGGAATCTAATCAAATATGCATATCCATTGTTGACCAAAACCAAAAGGAATTAGAAACATCTTCAATAGAAATAAGCAGGCTTAGGATTGAAAATGAGAAGTAGAAGGAACAGATACAGGTTCTCAATAGAGACATAGAGAAGACCACTCTTCTCAAGCTACAGGTTAAGGAGGCAGAAAAAAGAAGGAAGATCTTGAAAAGATGGTTTCAAGAAGATCTTGCTCAAAAGCAAGAAGAACTTCATGCAACCCGTGATGAGATCAAAAAACTCAAGGGATTGCAAAAAGAACACTTACAGGATAAGACATGTGAAGAAGCGAAAATGAAGGAAATTAAAGATGGTAAAGCTCTAGTTGATGAAGTTACAAGCTCCACAGCTTCACAGGATGATTCTAAGAAGGAAGTTGATCAAAGTGAAAAGCCAAAGAGGAATGTTGCAACTTCAAAGAACAAGACCAAAGCAATCAAGAACAAAGGACCACAACAAACTACAACATCACTTCCAAAGAAGAATGAAAAATTTTCCAGGTATGTTCATTTATTTAATGGTTATTGCTTTTTATGTGCTAACTATGGACATATGACTAGGGATTGTGAAGTTTTTGACAGGTACAATCATTATTTGTAAAACCCTAGAAGCAAGTTTGCAGGATCACGATACAGGTTCCATGATGATTTTGTCAGAAGAGAATACATGCTAGATGGTCCAAATATTGAATGTTTCAAATGCCATAACTATGGCCATAATGCTCGCAGTTGCAGATATCAGATGGAGTTGCCTATGGACAACATTGAATGCTTCAAGTGTCATAACTATGGGCACATGGATCGATATTACAGGAATAAGAAGGTCTAGAAAAGGAAATAGGTATAGGATGACAAAGAAGATAACAAGGTTTCAATAGTTATGCTTTCAAGATTTGTAAAAGAAAAAGGTCATGAGGAATTAGCAGTTGCTTCAGATAATGACTCAAGTCATGATGGCCCATTAGGTGACTCACTATTTTGAACAATCTGGCTTGTTAACTCCTTAGTGTTTGTATAGGAGGAGTCTATGTAGCAGTATATGGCACAAGTCTATGATTGACAGGAAGGTAGTTTGGACAAGATGGTAGTTTCATTAAAGGTTCAGGGGGAGAAAAACAAATTGAATGAAGATGGACAATTTACTAGAAATAAAGCAAGATTGGTTTGCAAAGGCTATGCACAAGTGGAAGGAATTGATTTCGACGAAAAATTTGCACCAATTGCTAAAATGTAAGCCATCTGGATGTTTCTCACCTATGCATGTTCAAGAAAAATAAAAGTCTACCAAATGGATGTTAAGTCAGCATTTTTGAATGGTAAATTAGAAGAAGAAGTTTACATTGAACAACCTAAAGGTTTTCTACTATAAGAAAAAGAAGACTATGTTTGTGGGTTAAAGAAGGCTCTGTATGGTCTCAAGCGGGCTCCTAGAGCATGGTATGCTTGTCTTGATGGATATCTATGTCAACAAGGGTTCAAAAAAGGTACTTCTGATATAAATATTTACGTACAAATAGATTAAGATAATTTAACGACCATTGAGGTATATGTGGATGATATAATCTTTGGTGGCAATGATGATCGACTAAGTAAGAAATTTGCTACAAAGATGCAAAGTGAGTTCGAGATGTCTTTACTTGGTGAGTTGACATACTTCTTAGGGCTTCAAATATCTCATCAAGAGAAAGGAATATTTATATGTCAAGCCAAGTACATCAAGGAAATGCTCAAGATATTCAAAATGGAAGATTGCAAACCCGTCCTTACTCCAATGGTAATAGGTTGTAAATTGAGCATAGACAACTCATCTAAGGATGTGGATCAGAGGTTGTACAGATCTATGATTGGTATTCTTCTATATGTAACAGCCTTTCCACCAGATGTTATGCAAGCAGTTGGACAAGTAGCAAAATTCCAAGCAACACCAAAAGAATCACATATTATTGCCGTCAAAATAATTCTTCGATATCTAAAGGGCACAATAGAATATGGCTTGTGGTATCCCAAGGGAAACAATCTCATTATTCAAGCCTTTAAAGTTGCAGATTGGGCAAGAATCATTGATGATCGTAAGAGTACTAGTGGAGCAACATTCTATTTAGGTGGTTGTCTTGTATCATGGTTGAGAAAAAAGCAAACCTCAATCTTGTTATCTACAAAGGAAGAAGAATACATTATAGCGACAGCTTGTTGTACTCAAGTCCTTTGGATGAAACAAACTTTGCAAGATCTTCAAGTACAATTCAGTGAGCCTATTCCCATCTTCTGTGATAACACTAGTGCCATCAACATCTCCAAGAATCCTATCATGCATTAAAAAACAAAACACATTCCGATCAAATATCATTTTGTTAGTGAAAAAGTTGCTGAAAAGAATATCAAACTTGAATATGCTTGGTACAAAAGAAAAAATCATTGATATCTTCACTAAACCTTTACCTCGTGAAGCATTTCAATATCTTCGCCAGAAGCTTGGGATCCTCCCAAGTTCTCATTATATTTTCCTTATTCAGAAAATAAAGGGGGAGTGGAAGTGTGTACAGGTCCACAGGATGGTTGTGTGTCAGGGGGAGTTACCCTTTTCCATTGATGTCAAATCCTGAGAGAAGGGAGTAGGAAGAGGTGACTTGATCGCAGGGGGAGTACTTGTGTTGCCATCAATGCCAAAGGGGGAGATTGTTGATCTAAAGATGATCTGAGGTTATCATTGATTTCAACCCAAGAAGCACCAAGGATGACCCTAAACTTCCATGGCACATTGGGAATCATCATTCATGGTTTCTCATCTCATAACCATTATAGGAATACTCTACTAAAAATATATATTTCTATCGGTATATAGCTCTCCTCGTAATTCCTCATGATTTGTGAGTTATTCAAGATTGAAGTTATTAACCCCAATTAGTGGGCTAAAAGCCCATGGGGTTGTGGCATGGAATTTATCATTGATTTTGGTCATTGAATAGTCAATAATTAATAATTTTTTAGGCTCCTAAAATCCCTCCAACATTCTCTATAGAATCCCCTCTCAACTCTATAAAAAGAAATCTCATATATCCTCCAAATGTAGTGATCGTGCAATTTTCGCTATAACTTTATTTCTACAAAGTCTTAGATTCTAAAATTAAAACCCTTTTGAGCCGAACTCCTGGTGAACGTCGTGACCAAATTTAAGATCTTGGTTCACTATGTTTTCGGATATATGATCTGTGGAAGTTAGGATTTGGTAGGCTCCTAAATTTCATCTCAAAGAGGTGACCTTGCGAAAATCGTCATAACTCTCTCTCTGAGAACAGGATTGGAATTTTGTAAAAAATGAAGGATAATGCATAGACTGTAGTTTTCTGTGTATCAATTTTAGAGTCGTAGGAGGAAACAATGACATGTGGCACACTGTACAAGTTCACTCTACTGAACTAGTCCATAGTTAGGTCATTGTGAGATATTGGGCATAACGTTTCCTTGAAGAATCCAAATCGGGTCAGAGCTGTGGCATTAGAAAGAAGACTCAGAGCGCTAATACAGGGCCAAAGATCACATATTGGGGATCTAAAATCACAAATATACATTAGATTCAATAGCGTGCTTGTAGAAGGCAAGAAAAACAACTAGATCAAGTGCTATCAAGGGCTGCAAAGGACCGGACTTTCTAGGGCAGCAAAGAGCAAGGTGCAAAAAAATGATGCAGAAGAGGGAAGCTCTAAGTAAGTATATTATGTATATGCATGTTCATCTCTTAATTGCATTAGGTTCTTCATATTCTAATTTGTTATTTTTGTTTAACACTGACATATGCTTTGCAGGATGAGGTAAGTTTTGTTGTTATCATGGCATGGGTATTTCCTGGAAGACTTTTTGTAGGTATTATATATTCATCAAGAGAAGACTCAATGCATAATCTAATGTTCTGAAGAGTGAGAAAGGGTAGCATGACAAGAGTAGCAATAAAGGTGTAGAATAGCAGCAAGAAGTTCACCACATGAAGTCTTCAAGTGGGAAGCACTATATACTGTCATTGTAAAAGTATCATTGTACATAGTCGTTGTAAAAGCATCATTGTAAAAGTTGTACAAGTGTCTATCTGCCAAGAGTTGAAGAGGCAGTGTAAGGAGGTCTAGGATCATCATTAGGTGGTTGTGTCATAGTTGGGGTTATGGTCTAGTGTGTCTCCTTCTTCTACATTATTCTATATCATTGTAAAGTGGACCATTTTCCCTGGTACAGGAGTCCATTCTTCTTTTATTCTTCTATAGGGTGGTAGGGTGGGGCTAGGATGGTGCATGAAGTCACAAAAAGGTTCAAGCCTGTGAAAACTTCAGGGTGGTAGGGTGGTGCTAGGGTGAGTTGTAGCTCATTGGTTGTTGGGGCATGTGTTCAGTTGACTAGTGAAGAATCTCGGGTGTTGGAGAATCCATCCAATGGGAGATGGAGAAGAATTCTTTTCTAGATTATAGGAAGTTGGAGCTTTCTTTTCAATTGGAGTTGAAGATTAAAGAATTATTAGAAAAGTGTTCAGGTGGTTTTTGTCTCGGAGGGGGTTTCCACCTTAAAAACTGTGTGCATTTGTGTTCCTTTTGTTTACTGTTATCAATGTACAAAAACTGATAGTAATTGAAGATTATCTAATGCTCTGAAATATTAATAATAATACTAATTAAAAGAAACACTGATTCACCCCCCTCTTAGTATTTCCAACACTTCAGTGACTTGGAGGAGAAGGACCTCCAGATGCACATTGAGATGGGAGATGATGGGAGGTATAGCGCGAACGACATTGGTATTGTTACCCTTCATAGGGACTATTTTTATTCCCTCACATTAAAATATGTCATGTATGTTATGGGTTTGAAGAAGAATTTTGTGTCAATTTCCATGTTGGAGGACCATGGCTACAATGTGATATTTAGCAAGGGAAACGATTTCCTTCATCACATAGCCTTAGGACAGGTGAAGCCAATCAGGGTTCGGGTGAAGAACCTCTATAAATTGGACATAGAATATTGTGTTTCTTTAATCACAAAAGCAGAGAAGGTGTAGAGCCGATACATCGGTGAGTTTTGGCATAGAATATTGGGTCACTTTCACCACAAATATTTGAATATCATGTAGTAAGTTTCTACAAGATTTCCCAAGGGTACACTAGAGCAGAGTGACACATGCAAAGGGTGTACATTGGGGAAGTACACTAAATCTTCCTTTCATGATAAATACCATCAAGCGCAAGAGATCCTTGATCAAGTTTACTCAGATGTGTGTGGATTGTTCTCAACAACATGCATGACCAAGCACAGGTATTACATAATATTTGCGGATGATTTTTCCCATAAGTGTTGGATTTGTTTCATGCAGAAGAAAGATGATGCATTCGCTAAATTTTGAGAATTTAAAGCACTTGTTAAGAAATATACTGGCAGGAAAGTTAAATCTCTCATAAGCGATAACTGTGGAGAATATGTGTTGAATGAATTCAAGAAATTTTGTGCATTAGAAGGCATTCAATGGGATTTAATAGTATCTCATAACCCACAACAAAATGGAGTGGCTGAAAGGAAGAACAAAAGTATTGTGGAAGAAACATGGGTGATGTTACATGATCAGGTCCTATTGTTGCACTTGTTGGATGTAGCATGCAACACAACTATTTATTTGCAGAACAAAATCCGTCATCAAATTCTCAGGATGAGTAAACTAGAAGAATATTTTTCAGGTAAGAAATAAGATGTGTCACACTTTAGGATCTTTGGTTCATTAGTTTATTGTCATGTTACCAAGGATGCATGGAAAAAGCTTGAACCAACAACTAACTTCGGCATATTTGTGGGGTACACTAACTATTGGGTGTACCTACCATCCAACATGATGACAATGGTTTGTAGAGATGTGAAGTTCGATGAAGAGAAGGCCATGATGTTGGAAATAATACTGAGAGGGGGGGGGGGGTGAATCAGTATTATCTAATAAATCTAACTTTTTCATTTCCATATTCAGATTCATATACGCTACTTCAATTAAGGAAAACCGCGTGTATATGCAACTGTGTATAATGCAACCAGCATATATTTAGTAAACTTTGTAAATCAGTTAGTTGCTTCTTAATGAGTGCATCAGAACATTATTAACCATATGATCAGTAAACAGGAGTAGTAAAGCAGAGAAAATCATCACACATAATCAAAACACAAGAACACAAAGATGTATGGTGGAAATCCAATGTGGGTGAAAACCACCTGCTACAATATGTCTCTATCTTCTTTTAAATTAGAAACTTCTTTTTACAATGATTTTGTACTGGTGCAGTCTTATACCAGTATGCAGGCTGCTACCTGCAGAAGGCTACAACCTTCTCTTTTCTTCCAGGGACCATGTTTCATAAATTTTCAGACTGGATCCATGAATATCAATCAAACATCAAGTATATCTGCATCAACCAATCTCCCTTGTACAAACAAATACTGAATCAACCAATAACTTCTCAGAATGCTGTAACCAAAAAATAGTACCAGTAACCAAACACCAATTTTGAACCCAGAACACTGTAGCAATAAACAGAAGCAGCTAAAACATGTTTCATGAGATGTACGCTACTTTGATATGTGGAACCTGCGTGCATATGCTTCTGTATCTAGGCCAACTGGCATACACGCTGTTTTAAGTTAGTGAACCAGCATGTATACGTGCCTCTGCTGCGCTGAACCTGCATACAGATCTATAAAAGATAATTTACCCTTTTCACTTATTCAGACATTAGTTATACCCAAATTATCATATTTATAGATCAAGTCATGCACCAAATATAACAGATCAAAATTACACAAAGATACTTCTCTTCAAGCCACCTTAAGATCTTGACCCATCAATAGAACTTATCCTTCTCCTTGTGCTCAGGTTCCTCCTTGATTTAGATCTAGTTATGCACCATAACCCAATGACCAGTATTCTAGATCTTGCTCTTCATAAGATATTCAATGCTTAAGTCAATACCCTTGCCAAATGATCTCCTTCCCTTTTTATAGTCTTAGGCCTTACTCAAACCATGGTCCAAAACCATTAAGAACCAATACTAGGGACCCAATACCTGGGTTCAACACTTTGGATGCAATACCAAGGACCAAAACCATAGGTTCAAATATGTCGGACTAAATACCATGGACCAAACATAAGATTTCCCACATGTACGCGCTTTTCTTTGCATGAAAGTGCGTGCATACATATACACTCCTTTTTGTTGGCAATCCCGCGTGTATATGCAATTTTGTTAAGAGGAACCTGTGTATACCTCATTTTCTTTCATTCTGAGAGCCTGAACTGTGATCTGCCCTTTGAGTGAGTTGCCATCAAGGAAAACATTTGTGCCATAGTGCCAAACCTGTGTCATAATGCCAACAATCTCCCCCTTTGGACTTGATGGCAACCCCAAGTCACTCAAAATCATTCTCCCCCTTTGACATCAAGGGCAAAGGGTTATGCTCCCCCTGAATACATGCTGAATTCTCTGCTCTGTTGTGCTGTCCAAGCTTCCCCTGACTGTAGGCAAGGACTGCAAGAAGATTTTCTACAAAAGAAACATTACTTTATACATTATAAATGACCTTCCTGCCACTAAATACTCATCCATACATCCATCTCGCAACCAAGTGGGGATTGACTCATCTACCCAACCAAGTGGGAATACACCAAGAATTTACACATGATAAAAACAAGAAAATTACTTCATCCATCCCAGGCATAGTGGGGAAACCAAGGTAGGCCGTTACATGACCTTGATAAGAAAAGAAATACATGACATAGAGACGAAATATCTATAGCAAGACTATGATAGTTATCAACAACTATCATCAACAACATCTGTCAACCATCATTTAGACTAGCAACCATGTTCTCCCTCTACACCTGTTCCACCTGAAATCAAAACAACTGTGAATGTGAACCAACATCTTCTAAGATAATGCCAACAATGCATTATTAGATGAATATATGCTCCCCCTGAACCTGTGCCAGATGGTCTCTACTAGACCCATATTAGACTCTTTTCATCCTGAGCCTGGCCCACTGTTTGTATTTAAACCAACATATACATGACTGTATCTTCATAAACCGGCATATGTACACGGATCCTCCTCATGAAACTCACGTACAACCATTTTTCTCTGAAACAGACAAGATTCAGTAGCAAGATGATGCATCAACTACCCCCAACTTCTATCTGAGGTATTCAAATGTCTCCCTGGGCAGTGGTTTGGTGAGTATATAAGCAACTTGTTCCTTAGAGGGAACATACTCCAATTTAACCTTTTGTTCAAGCACTTGTTCCTGGAGAAAATGATACTTGATAGGTATGTGCTTAGTCTTTGAATGCATGACATGATTCTTTGAAATACTAATTGCACTTGTATTATCACAAAAAATGGAGATAGGTGGAGTACAAGTGATTTGAAGGTCTTGCAATGTTTGCATCATCCAAAGGAGTTATGTGCAGTAAGATGAAGCAGCCACATATTCTGCTTCAGCTGTCGATAATGCAATTGAACCTTGTTTCTTGCTAAACCAAGATACTAATCTAGAACCCATAAAGAATGCACCACCACTAGTGATTTTTCTATCATCCACGCTTCTTGCCCAATCTGCATCTGTATATGCGTGAAGTGTGAGATCTGTATCTCTAGGATACCATAAGCCATAGTTTTGAGTTCCATGAAGATACTTGAAAATTCTCTTAACTGTCTGAAGATGAGTTTCCGTTGGATTTGCCTGAAACCTTCCAACTATTCCCACTGCATGCATAATGTCTGGTCAAGTACCTGTTAGATAGAGTAGACTACCAATCATGGATCTATAGGTTGGTTGATGTACTACTGCTAATTCATCATTTGTGCTGAGGCTGCATCCTGTTACCATAGGGGTACACACTGGTTTTGAATCCTCCATCCCATATTTCTTCAAGATCTGCTTGAGATACTTGGTTTGTGATAGAAAAATGTCGTCTTTGTTTTGTTGGACTTGTAAACCAAGAAAATATGTGAGCTCACCAAGTAGGGAAATTTCAAATTCTTTTTGCATCACCAAGGAAAAGTTTTGACTCATGTATTCTTCATTACTACCAAAGATGATATCATCAACATACACAACAAGTATTAGCAACTTATCATTGTCAATTTTTATATATAGATTTCTATCTGTTGATCCTTTTATAAAACCTTGTTGATGGAGGTACTTATCCAATCGATAATACCAAGCTCTTGGAGCCTGTTTAAGGCCATAGAGAGCCTTTTTGAGTCTGCATATAAGTTTTGGATCATTTCCAAGAATAAACCCATCTGGTTGTTCAATATATACTTCTTCATCCAAGTCTCCATTCAGGAAGGCAGACTTCACGTCCATTTGAAATACTTTGAACTTCTGAAAGCTAGAAAGAGCAAGGAACATTCTTATGGCCTCAAGTCTAGCCACTGGAGCAAAAGTTTCTTCAAAGTCTATACCTTCTTGTTGAGCATACCCTTTACAAACAAGTCTGGCCTTGTTTCTAATCACATCTCCATTTTCATTTAGCTTATTTTTGAATATCCATTTTGTTCCTATGACATTCTTATCTTTTGGTCTAGGAACCAACTCCCAAGTGTTATTCTTTTCAATCTGCTCAAGTTCTTCTTCCATGGCCTTTACCCAACATTCATCTTTGCATGCCTCTCTTACATTTTGTGGTTCAGTGGAGGAGAGTAATGCTAGATAACTTGAAACTTTTCAAATGGTTCTTCTTATTTGTACACCTGCCTCTTTTTGCCCCAAAATTTGGGTTTCTGGAGGAGTCTTCTGAACGTACCTGGATGGAGTCTTTTCTTCTATTCTTATCTGTTCTTCTGGTGCCTCATGGGTTTCTTCTTCATCATGAATCTGATTTGATGTTGAAGGATAGTCTTCATCATCTTTGAAATCTTTAGATTTTACTTGCCTAGGAGTGTTCCCTTCTTTATCAACCACTACATCAATACTTTCAACAATTTTTCCAAGTCTTTTATTGTAACACTTATATGCTTTGCTGTGAGGAGAGTAACCAAGGAGAATGCCTTCATCTGCTCTAGGTTCAAACTTGCCAAGGTTTTCATCAGTCTTTTTGATGTAGCATTTGCTTCCAAAAATTTTGAAGTGTTTAACTGTGGGAGTCTTACCATACCAAAGTTCATGAGGAGTATGAGTGTTGTTTACCCAGACGTTTGTCTTGTTGAGAATAGTAACTGCAGCAAATGCGGCTTCACCCCAGAAGGTTGAGGGAGTTCTAGACTCATCAAGCATAACACGAGCCATTTATTGAACTATTCTGTTCATCCTTTCCACTACTCCATTTTGCTGAGGGGTCCTTGTAGTAGAGAATTCCCTTCTTATTCCATGTTCTTCACAAAAATCGAAAAATTCATCCGAGGTAAATTCCCCTCCTCGATCAGACCTGAGGCATTTGATTCTCCGATCTGACTCATTTTCAACCAAGGCTTTGAATGCTTTGAAATTATCGAAAGCTTCGTCTTTATGCTTCATAAGTCATATCCAACACATACTAGAAAAGTTGTCAATGAACAATATAAAATATTCTTCTCCTAGAGGTGACCTTTTCCTAGATGGACCACATACATCAGTATGGACAAGTTCAATTGGCCTACTAGCTGATCCTTCCTTCTCAGGAAAATTAGTTCTGGTTTGCTTACCAAACTGACATGATTTGCATATTGTATTGTCTGGAATTCTGATGTCAGGGAGATCATGAACCGCCTGATATTTGCATGCTTTCCTTATCTGAGAGAAGCTTAGATGCCCTAATCTTCTGTGCCATAGCCAGTGTTCATCATTCTTGCTTAGATAGCATTATTGTTGTCCTCCCTTGAATATGTATAAATTATTTGGAGTTCTTATGCCTTTGATCACTGTTTCTCCTATATCAAGCTCACGAATGATGCATCCATTTGATCGAAATATTACTTCATTTCCTTGATCACACATTTGAATGACACTCAATAAATTATGTTTTAAGCCATCAACATACATAAAATTTCTAGCCTTGACCTTTTCTTTCAAAAGCACAGAACCTTTACCTTTTATGAGTGCAGGGGTGTCATTTCCAAATGAGACCTTCTTTTCCTTTTCTAAGGCACTATATGACTGAAGTTTTTCTTTATCACCTGTCATATGTTTCGAGCATCCACTGTCGATGTACCACTGATTTTCCTATCCTTCAGCATATAAGGATATCCCACATCTTTCTGGTTGTGATTCTTTCTTTACCTATGTTTTAGAATTCAATGAAACTTGTTCCTTCTGAGTTGTTTGCTGAAACCTACTCCTGCATTCAGAATCTTCATGACCGAAGTTGTTACAAATGGAACATTCTACTTCATTCTTAAGAGTAGAAAAGTTATTGTAGGTCCTTTTCATGATCCCAGTCATACTCCTTTGTTTTTGAGCTTCTCTAGTCATGATGGTCTTGTAGGCAACACATTGAGCAACTTTGTGACCTAAGTTATGACAAGAGAAACATTGGCCATTGATTTCAAAACTACCAACCAAATGATTGTAGTTTCCATTGACATCCATTCTTGAGGAAAATTGAGAATGATTTACCTGTGGTTGGTTGAAGCTTCTGTTCATCCTTGAAGTAGACTGCCCTCGATTTACTTGGTAATCTTTGTTCATTCTTGAAGCAAATTGTCCCTGATTTACTTGGTGATCTGCATTATGCTTTTGCTATCAATTGTCAACCTATTCACTTTTTCTTGTTGCATCAAGATAACTTTTGGAGGTGGATGGCTTCTGTGCTTGCTTCTGTGCTTGAGACGCTTCTTCAGTATATCCAAGACCTGTCTTGATTAGAGGAGAACGTTGCACTTTGATAATTTCATCTAAAGTTTCAGATCCTTTAGCAAATCTAAGATTAAGAGCTTTTGATTTCTCAATATCTTTTCTAAGTCCCACAATTTCACATTCTAACTTTTCATTGTGTTTTTCTCTTTTAGCAAGTTGGAATGTCAGAGTATCTATAATCATATTCTTTTCCTCTAAACAAATTTTGAGTTTAGAAATTTCTTCATAGAGACCTTCTTCATCTATAGCATCCAAGAAATCATCATCTTCAAAAGCCATCAAAAGTCTATAATCATTACGTTGTTCATCTTCATCACCATTTGAGTATCCATCACTGTCTTCATGTGTATAATAGCTCTTCTTACTTACAATCTGTTTTCTATTCCATCTAACTGGTTCCTTACCTTTGTCAAGTTTATCTTTATGAGGACACTTGGCAGCATAATGACCAACTCTTCCACAAGCAAAGCATTTGAAAGGCAGCTTACCTCTGAATCTTCCAGTTCCCTGTTGAAGGTTCTTGACAAAATTTGATTCTTCCTCTTCTTCTGACATATGTCCTGACTCATTGTAATCTCCTTTTCCTGAGGCTTTGAATGCAACTTCTCTCCTATCTGATGGTCCCCCTTCTCTCATTTCGTAAGCAGTTAGAATTCTGTGCAGCTGTGACATGGTAATGCTTTGTAGATTTTGTTTTTCTTCTATGGAAGAAACTTTTGAATCAAACTTAGGAGACAAAGATCTTAGAACCTTTTCAACCAAAACAACTTCTTTTATTTCTTCACCCAAGTTTTTCATACAATTAACAATCTCATCCATATGTAGGAAATAGTTAGCCATGCTTTCATCATTGTGCATTCTGAGATTTTCATATTGAATTCTGAGAGTTTGTGGTTTTGCTCGTTTTACCTGTTCATCACCTTCATAGCTCAAAACTATCTTGTCCCATATTTCTTTTGTGGTTTTGAGCTGCATAACCTTGACGAATTCTTATTGAGATAGGCTCCCTAATAGACTATTAACAGCCTTTGCACTTGTTTCATACTGCTTCTTACCAGCCGTATCTGTAGGAGTTGCTGATGGAAATGTGTATCCTGTTTCCACAATATCCCAAACTTCTGTACCAAGTGATTGAAGATAGGCAGTGATTCTTACCTTCCAATAGATGAAGTTGCTCCCATCAAAAATTGGTGGCCTGATTGATGCTTCTTTTTCGTAGTTGCTCATGATGATAGATCTTCCTTCAAGCGATCAAGCTTCTTCTGAAGGACCTGCTCTGATACCAATTGTTGGAAATAATACTGAGAGGGGGGGGGTGAATCAGTATTATCTAATCAATATAACTTTTTCATTTCCATATTCAGATTCATATACGCTACTTCAGTTAAGGAAAACCACATGTATATGCAACTGTGTATAATACAACCAACGTATATTCAGTAAACTTTTATAAATAAGTTAGTTTCTTCTTAATGAGTGCATCAGAACATTATTTACCATATGATCAGTAAACAGGAGCAGTAAAGCAGAGAAAATCATCACACGTAATCAACACACAAGAACACCAAGATGTAAGGTGGAAACCTAATGTGGGTGAGAATCACCTGCTGCAATATGTCTCTATCTTCTTTTAAATTAGAAACTTCTTTTTACAATGATTCTGTATTGGTGCAGTCTTATACCAGTATGCAGGCTGCTACCTGCAGAAGGCTACAACCTTCTCTCATTCTCCAGCTTCTCCTAGAAGGGAGATACAACCCCCTTAGCTCTTGTACTAACTAAGATACTAGTATGTAGGTGCTAACCTACAGAAGGCTACAACCTTTTCTTTTCTTCCAGGGACCACGTTTCATAAATTTTCAGACTGGATCCATGAATATCAATCAAACATCAAGTATATCTGCATCAACCAATCTCCTTTGTACAAACAAATACTGAATCAACCAATAACTTCTCAGAATGCTGTAACCAAAAAACAGTACCAGTAACCAGACACCAATTTTGAACCTAGAACACTGCAGCAATAAACAGAAGTAGCTAAAACATATTTCATGAGATGTATGCTACTTTGATATGTGGAACCTGCATAAATACGCTTTTGTATCTAGGCCAACCGGTGTATACACTGTTTTAAGTTAGTGAACCAGTGTGTATACGTGCCTCTAATGCGTTGAACCTGCGTACAGATCTATAAAAGATAATTTACCCTTTTCACTTATTTAGACATCAGTTATACCCAGATTATCATATTTATAGATCAAGTCATGCACCAGATATAACAGATCAAAATTACACAAAGATACTTCTCTTCAAGCCGCCTTAAGATCTTGACCCATCAATAGAACTTATCCTTCTCCTTACGCTCAGGTTCCTTCGTGATTCAGATCTAGTTCTGCACCATAACCCAATGACCAGTATTCTAGATCTTTCTCTTCATAAGATATTCAATGCTTAAGTCAATACCCTTGCCAAATGATCTCCTTCCCTTTTTATAGTCTTAGGCCTTACTCAAACCATGGTCCAAAACCATTGAGAACCAATACTAGGGACCCAATACCTGGGTTCAACACTTTGGATGTAATACCAAGGACCAAAACCATAGGTTCAAATATGTCAGACTAAATACCATGGACCAAACATAAGATTTCCCACATGTACGTGCTTTTCTTTGCATGAAAGTGCATGCATACGTATACGCTTCTTTTGGTCGGTAATCCCGCGTGTATATGCGATTTTGTTAAGAGGAACCTGCGTATACCTCATTTTCTTTCATTCTGAGAGCCTAAACTGTGATCTACCCTTTGAGTGAGTTGCCATCAAGGACAACACCTATGCCACAGTGCCAAACCTATGTCATAATGCCAACACATGATATGTTTCCTTGAGAGGGGGCTTCAGTTACATGTAGATGAGGCTATTTTAGCTCAAGGAGGAACCTCAGGATGGTGTGGAGTAGCTACATGTAGAGGAGAAGAGAGTGGAAGCACCCACTCGGGCAGAGACTTCCAGAGATGGAAGGAAGCACATGAGAGAGGATGACAGATTGATGCATGATGCTATAGAGAATGTGGGATCACCCACATCACAACGCAAGTTGAGGAGGTCACTAGATCAATACACTGGCTACATGGCTCTAATGAGCAAGAGTGTATAGGTTGAGCCATTCTCATTTGAGGAAGAAATGCACAAACAGTGTGGGTTGATGCCATGGCTGAGGAGTATGACTCCATTATCAGAAATAGTGTTTAGGAAGTGGTCCCAAGACCAATAGACAAGTCAGTGGTGAGTTCCATGTGGCTTTATAAGGTAAAGCAAGTAGCAAATGGGAGTGTGGATAAACACAAGAACATATTTGTGGCTAGAGGGTTCACTCAGGTGGAGGGAATTGATTATAAGGATATATTTTATCTCGTAGCAAGGTACTCTTCAATCATATCTATTCTAGCACTGTCAACGCATATGAGATGGAATATACATCAGATGGATGTAAAGACAACATTCCTCAACGACATGATTGAGAAAGAGGTCTATATTGAGAAGATGGAAGGATTTGAGACCTTCAACACAGAGTCACATGTGTGCAGACTCAAGTGAGCATTGTATGGACTAAAACAAGCACCTTGTGCTTGGTACACCAGAATTGACAACTATTTCACTAGGTTGGGCTTCACCAAAAGTGAAGTAGATGCAAACCTTTAACATATTTTGGTTGAAGGTAAATTATTCATTATAGTATTATATGTCGATGATTTGATTCTAACATGTGATGAGAAGATCTTGCAAGAGAATTAGAGGTGAAGGACCTAGGGCTCATGCATTACTTTCTTGGTATGGACATATGGCAAGCAGATGAGGAACTGTTTGTCTCTCAAGGAAAGTATACCAATGAGATACTGAAGAGGTTCACATGGAGAGAAGAAAACCCATGGAGACTCCTCTAGTGGGAAATTAGAGGAAGGAAGATGCTACTTTAGGTGAAGTAGTGGAGGCTACTATTTATATAAAACTTGTGGGCTCAATTATGTATTTGGCGAACACACAATCGGACATGTGTTTTTCATTTAACCAGCTTAGTCAAGCCATGGTTAAGCCAACCAAAATTTATTGGAAGGCAGCTAAACATGTGTTGAGATACCTTAGAGGCACCGATCATTTTGATATTTGGTATAGATGGATAGAGGGAGTGAAGCTTCAAGACTTCATATATGCAAATTAGGTAGAAATTCCTTCCAACAGAAAGAGAAAATTAGGGGGAATCTTCAGTAGTGGGTCAGCAACAATTTCTTGGTACAACAGGAAGCAGAGATCAATTACACTCATTTTAGCAGAAGCAGAGTCCATGGCTTCTAGTCAAGAATCTTGTGAGGCTATCTGGATGAGGAAGATACTTGTTGGGTTATTTGGTTAGTAGATGGATCCTACAATTATTTACTATGACAATCAGAGTTGTATAAAACTCTATGAGAATCTAATTTTTCATGATCAGTCCAAGCATATCGACATCTGGTATCACCATCTACGAGATTATGTGCAGAGGAGAATCATATTGTTGGAATACATTCCTATAGAGGAGCAAGATGTAGATATTTTGACAAAGGCATTATCAAGATGAAAATTTCAATTTTAACAGAGTCAAGATCAGGGTAGCAAATAATCCCTTTATTGTTGAGAGGGAGTGTTCAAAAATGCAATAAGAAATTCATAATTTAATTTTTTCCTTGAATTAAATTAGGAATTAAATTCTAATTCTAATTCTCATAACAACTTGTAATAGTTAAATAAGTTAATTTGACTTAGTTGGCTTAGTTAATTCGATTTGGGAGTCTATCTAGATTCATGTAGACTGGTTCCTAAACTTTAGGGGCCTAGGATGAGTTCTTTTGAGTTGTAATTATTTAATTCAATTTAACTGAGTTAAATTAAGTTAAACTAGTTCCAACTGATGGAGGAATTAGTGCGAGATCTAGTAGTGGGGTGTAACATGCAGAATGGGGTGTAATCAACACTTCTTAACTAGTAAACTGAAGATTCACTCATAATTAACTCATGCATATCAGATCAGAGAAAGACCCAGTTGAGATTGGAGTTCAAGAATAGTGTACTATTAGTTGTATAATCATCTAAATTGTACATGTGGTGCATGCAATTAGAGGAATGCCTATGAGGATTACACAATTCAAATTTGTGGAATTTCCCAATTAAATATGGGATAATTCCATAGGAAACTGCACAAGGAAATAGGAGCTTGGTAGATAGTAGATTTGGCTAAGTACTGGTTTTGGAGCTTGTTTATGAAGCAGTGAGACAGATTGAGATAGTGCAGACGTTGCTCAAGCTTGAGAAAATCATTGCAATCTTCTCATATTTTCTGATTAATGCAATATACAAATAGAAGGGGTTTTTAGCTGTGGATTTCCCCATAAGATTATTGTGTTATGTGTGATCAAATTATTTATCTTTTATGTTTTGTGATTTCATTAATCATTTATTGTTTTTGTTGATGAGTAGAGTAGATTCAAGTCATTTTTTTTAGCATATTACAATCTACAGTTTAAATCTAAAAGGAATTTCTACAGTCAACAAATAACAATACAAACTTATCCAACTATGGATTCAACACATTATTCACCAAGCACATGAAGGAAATTGGTGCATTAGTAAGCCCAAAGGGCATAACTACAAATTTTTAATTCTCGTACCTTGTTATGAATGCTATATTATAAATGTCCTCATCATTAATGTTCTCCTCTTGATACCTAAATCACAAATCAATCATCGAAAATATTGTTTCTCCTCGTAGTTAATCAAACAAATAATCAATTTAGGGAAAATGGTATCGATTCTTTATGGTGGCCTTGTTAAGTTGTTTGTATTTAATACACAGTCTCATCATTTCATCCTTTTTCTTCATTAATAATACTGATGCTCCCTAAGGAGACACACTTGGCTTGATATAGCCTTTTTCTAGCATTTCCTTCAGTTGTAGCTTCAAGTCTATCAATTTTGGAGTGCTCATTTGATAAAGAGCTTTGGATGCAGACGTTGTTCCAAGGATTAATTCTATGGAGAAGTCAACTTCCCTGTTGAATGGTAGTCCTAGGATTTACTTAGGAAAATATCCTTGACCTACTTCAACACTGGCTATTCCAATAAGCCACTACCATTGTTGTTCTTAGAATTATTGGTTATTTTCCCAACAAATATATTACAACCCTTTTGGAAACTCATCTTGGCCTGCATTGATATGATTATTATAATTGATTTTGACTTCAACTTCCATTGTATCATTGTTGTTACACCACCCTCATTAAGGAATTTAGTCAAATTTTCGTAGTAGTTGACCTGTGTTTAATGATAGGCCAACCAATCCATCTCGATAAGGGTATCATATGTTCCCGATGGAAATAGATTGATGTCGATTTTCATTGGCATGCCATTCAACATAAAAGGGAATGAATTCATTGCATATTCCACCCATATTTTCATCCCTGTGCCTAACTAGACTAGCTAAGTCTCATTGTGCACTCCTTTTCTCAATGCACATTTCTTAACAATCGATGGAATTTTTTAACTAATATTTGAAGAAAGGTCAATTAAAATTGAAATGCATTGAGTGCCAAGTGTACTTTCCATTTCAATGATAAAAACCTAATGATCAACCTATCTATTGTCCACAACTGCATATATGTGTGGAATTTTTTGTGCTATATCATTGATTATATCAACTCCCTGTACATTATGCAGGCCTAGGAATTTCCTCTACATCTAAGGACAATCCCTCTGCAAATGGTCCTCCCTTCATTCCCAACATATGATGGGTTTCATGTAGGCTTCATCCTCTCCCTCTCTAATAAGTTTAGAGGACTAGCCATGTCACATGATAGTGATGGGCCTTGCACTTCCACCTTGTTGGCGTCTTGCGAACCTCTACCATTTTCCTTTATATCTACAATTCCCTTGGATTTCATGTTAGTCTAGTACTCATATTGTTGCTTTGAGTTCTTGTAGTAATACTTCAACTTCTAGATGGAATCATTTAGAGTTTGTGGCTCATCAAACTCTATTCTCTCACTGAATTCCTATGACAAGCAATTAAGATACCTCTAAATATTTGTCATACCGTCCTTGAGGTAGGATGCATACCTCAATAGCTCAAAGAATTTGGTTGTATACTCATTGGTTGAAAACTGCCCAATTAATTCTGTGAAACTCCTTGGCCTTGTTTTCATAGTACTATTCAAATGTGTACTTCTCCCATAAATACTTTTAAAATATCCTCTAGGACATCTCTTCTTCTTGAATGTTTTTAACATTCTTCGGGCCTTTCCATCATATATCAACTTTTCCTTTTAGGCTAAAGGTGGCTACCCTCACTTTCATATTTTTAGTGTAGTTATTGACTCTAAAAAAATTCTTCATCCCTAGCATCCATGCCTCTTATTCTTCAACTTTTTTCACTTCTCCGTCAAATGTAGGGGGATTTTCCTTCTTGAATTATTCTGACATGAAGTCCATTATCTTTATTTTCTGTTGTTAGTGCCTTTTGGTTGTAACAATGTTAAAATGAGTAGCTTAGGTGGTGCTCCCACAACCCTTGGGATATTGGGTTTGTGAGGAGTTGACCCACAAAATGTGGTTTGTGGGCTGTATACCCAAGAAGTGGTCTTTGTACCCAAAGTTGTGGGTGAAAGACTGAAGCATATATTGATTTTTTATTCATTGCATGCATGAGGGGCACCCTTGATGGACTAAATAAAGGAATTTTATTTCTTATGTTAGTGGGGGTTTTTCTATGAAGGCTTAATTGACATATAAGTCACAAACGTTGGTGGAAAATGTCTCCACTAAAATCACTATAAGAAGAGATGAGATTGAGATCATTTGGCACATCTAAGAAAACATCTTCTCAAGTTTTTTCTTCCCAACAAGGAGAGTGAATACCTTAGTGAGACACACATCCTTAAGAAGAGATGAGTTTGAGCATGCATGGTCTGTGTTAGGTCTAAAGTGGAGGTGAAGTATGCCTAGGTTTGAGGATGAGTTGGGTATGATTGTTTGTGACCTTAAGAAGTATGATATGTGTAGTGATAAAAGAGGCTTTTTGTGTTATTTCATTCTCTAAATAGGGATAATTCTATGCATGCTCAGCCGTAGAATAAGTATGTACACTAATCTATGTATTTCTACTCAAGGTTGTCCACGTTGGAGGGGGTTGACACCCTAAGAAGGAGTTGCAATGGTTGGAATATCTCTGTGATAAGGGACAACAACCCTAGGTACTCTTGCACACCATTTCTATGCATTGTTTCATCCTTAAAATTGGGTTGAAACATGTCTTAATTGTGAACACAGGTGTGAGTAAAGGGACATAAGTTAGGGCTATCATGAGATGGAGAAAGGAGGGAAGAATCGTTTGAAAAGAATTGTTGAAGGTGATGAGTATTGGTATGTCCACTAAGGCGTGTTGCACAAGGGTTGAGAGAAGGCCTAAGTATAGTGATTTGGGTGAAAAATCACTATTTTGTGGACTATTAATTGTGTCCTAAGTATAGTGATCCTTGGAGCATCTAGGGACTGTTAGATGGGCTAACTTTATAACCTGTTATTAGTCATTTTGGAGCAGAGAGAATATTGTTAGAGGCAGAGATTTGAAGACCTTGAGTATAGTGTTATTGGAGAGGCAAAGTTCCTTTTAGAGGGAATATTTGCTTGGACAATTTTAAGTGACATTAGAGAAGTAGTGCCATTGATAGAATTCATATTGTGAAGTTGATCATGCAAGAAAATATGAAGCTGCAGAGGACCTTATGAGTACTAGAGGCAGAGGTGTTGGAGAAATAAGATATATTCAAGGCAAGTGGACTAAAAGGGATGTGGTAATTGCTCCATCAACAAGTAAGTCAAGTGTGTCTTATTCAAGGGTAGATTTATTGTCATATGTTGTTGACATCAAGCCATAATTTTCTTATATTAGGGTTAATTGTAACGACCATTATCCCTAGAATGGGAGCCCTATGTTTGTTTTATTAAAGCTATAATATAACAAGTTTTGGGTTTGTAAAATTCTTGTGTACTTCATTGATTCATTTTTGTACATTTTCTATTGTACAAAGTGATAGGTGTTGTGGAAGTTTAGTGTGTTTGAGATCATGTTATAGACATAAACATGATTCTAAAGTGTCAAGGAAAATTCAACATGGTATTAGAGCTATTTTCAAGGGAAAAATCAATCAAAGTGTGCACAATGTACAACTTAAGAGGAAGCTGTAAAATTTCCTAGAACATGGAACAAAATGTTCAACTTAGAACATGGAAATGTGTTCTCAACTAGCTAGCTAGCTAATGAGATAGGGTGGGAGTTCAAGTGGATTGCTGGAAAGCCTGGCGAAAAATAGTTTGTTGTGAGGTAGATAGTAGATAATGGACTTCCGATGACTTTTCAAATATTCCCAGGACTACCCAAGGGGTGCTTTAGCATGAACGACTTAGCTCCATGTGAAGGACGAGATAATGGAAAACTAGTATCTTCATTGGGTTGTGAAGTTGCATCTTTGATATTAGAGTCATGTTCATGTGAGGTATTTGACCCAAGGGGATGATATCGCTTACTAATTTGAGTTGCAATGGTCTAGAGTGATTATACCTAGTGTTTGACTGAAACTCGAATTGACCTTGGAATGAAACAAGTTCAATAGTAGAACTTTCTAAGAGGGAAATCATAGTGAGATTGTGAAGGGTATGTTGACCTAGAAGGAGTATATCTTCAAAGGAAGACTATGAAGGATTTCCAGCTTCCCAATGGAAGTTTGAATCTTTAAGTTTTGACGAGATGGAGGTAGAGACACTTCCAAGAATAGTTTGGTTCATTCTACAGGGTATGTTGTAGTGGTGAATGCTAGAGATTGGGTTAGTGTCACAAAATATTACGTGTTACTTCCAAGTTATGGAAGTAGCTCCCTCACTAACAGGGAGTGTTGAAATGTGTATCTTGGGACAACCCTTGGGGTATTGGTTTGTGAGGAGATGACCCAAAAAATGTAGTTTGTGGGATGTATATCGAAGTAGTGGGCATTGTACCCAAAGTTGTGGGTGAAAAACCCAAGGAGATATTGATTTTTTATTCATTATATGCATGAGGGGCACCCTTGATGGACTAAGGGGCACCTAGGGCTTCATTGTTGTGGGAAAAATTTAAATGAAATAATTTTATTTCTTATGTTGGTGGGGGTTTTTATATGAAGGCTCAAGTCATCTTGACATATAAGTCATGACCCTTGGTGGAAAATGTCTCCACTAAGATCACTATAAGAAGAGATGAGATTGAGATCATTTGGAACATCCAAGCAAGCATCTTCTCAAGTGTTTTAGACCCAATAAGGAGAGAAAATACCTTAGTGAGTTGAAAATCCTTAATAAGGGACGAGTTGGAGCATGTATGGTCTATCTTATGTTTGGAATGGAGGCCAATTATGCCTAGGTTTGAGGTCGCGTTAGGTCTGATTATTTGTGCCCTTAAGAATGACTATTTGCACAGGGATATAAGAGTTTTTCTATGTTAGTTTGTACCCTATATAGGTCTACTTATGTGCATGCTCAACCGTGAAAGAAGTATATACACATATCTATGTATGTGTGCTCAAGTTTGTCCACATTGGAGAGAGTCAAGACCCTGAGAAGGAGTGAAAATGGTTGGAAGAAATCTATGATAAGGGGCTGTAGTCCTGGGTACTCCTACACAATATTTTTATGCATTGTATCATATTCAAAAGTGGGCTGAAACATGCCTTAAGTGTGAAAAATCATGCAAGTAAAGGGACAAAAGTTAGGGTTATCATGAAGTAAAGAAAGGAGGGCATAGTCATTGGAGAAGAATTGTTGAAGATGATGAGTATATGGTTGTCCATTAATGCATGTTGGAAGAATGTTGAGAACAAGCCTAAGTAGTTTTGTTTGGGTAATAGATCATTATTGTATGGTCTATTAAATTGTGCCCTAAGTACAATGATTGTTGGAGCAACTAGGGACTATTAGAAGGGATGACTGTGTAGCCTAGATCAATCATCTTGGAGCAGCGAGAAGATTGTTAAAGGTAGAGATTTGAAGACCCTAATTACAGTTCTATTGGAGAGGTAAAGTTACTATTGGAGGGCAGACATGGTTGGCCTATATTAAGTGACATTAGAGCAACAATGCTATTGATAGAAGGAAGATGGTGAAGTTGACCATGCTTGTAGAGGACCTTATGAGTAGTAGAGGTAGAGGTGTTGGAGTAGTAAGATCCTTGCATGTATAGGTGGAAAAGGACTTTCCAAGTTTTCAAGTAAAGTGGAATTAAAGGGTCATGGTAAGTGCTTCATCAACAAGTAATCTAAGTATGTCTTGTTTAAGGGTAGATTGATTGCCATATGTTGTTGACATCAAACCCTAGTTTCCTTGTATTAGGGATAATTATAATGACCATGATCCCTAGTACGAGAGCCTTGTGTTTGTTGTATTAAATTTTTAATATAAAATGTTTTGGGTTTGCAGAATTCTTGGGTACTTCATTGATTCACTACTATACATTTTCCATTGTGTAAACTGCTTGGTGTTTTGGCATTTTAGTGTGTTTGTGATCATGTTCTAGATATAAACCCGATTCTAAAGTGCCAAGGAAAATTCAACAAGAATTGAGTATCTACTCAAGGTTTCTTATCCTTCTCTTAGGAGTAATCGGAGGAGTTCCACCCCTCACAGTAACCTCACTCCCTTATTGATGTCTTTTCTTGGATATAATTCCCTTTGCACCATCAATATTCAACTCTTGTCTTCTAAGTTCTACTGAACTTTTCTTGAACTTACAGCTAGCTCCTAATTCATGCTACTTTTCCTTTACATTTCTAATAGGATTTGTAGTATGATTGCATTCATTTATGTTTTCTTTCTTGGGCCCTCACAAGTTTCCCATTTCCACCTTTATAGCTCCTCAATTTAGCTCTCAGACTTATAAGAGTATCCATCCAATTTGGGGATCCTTTCTCTCCCCCTTTCTCTACTAATTCCACTTCATGTCCATGATTAGATCTATCAGTGTTATGCTACACCATTTTTCTACTAATTTTGGAGTTCCTTTATGTCTTCTTATGTGTTGTCACACACACACACACACACACAAAATTTAGCCAATTAATAATACCAATAACACATCCATTATCTCCTTGGTGATATTGCCATAAGTACATGGCCATGAGGCTATATGAAACATCAAGTTCTAACTTAGTACATCTGTCAAAATAAATAAAAACATTAAAAACATCATTATAGCCAACATGCAATCCAAAAATCAAATGCTATAAGCATCACACAACCATATTCACATTCATCTACTATTCTCTATGCTAGAGCTCCACCCATCTCCAAAGGTTTAGTATTGAGCCTTATACTTTGATACCAGTCTGTAACACCCCCTCCCACCCCCTTGGATCGTTTAAGTTGAGTGAGAGGTGCTACTTATGTTTTAACCTAACCTCCATAGTCCTGTCATGGAAAATGGGGTCACAAAATTCCTCAATCGCCACCTTTATCAAAGCTAAGATCTGATACCACCATCATGTTTGGCTCATTAAGAGATTTCCAACAATATAAATTTTTCCTCAATCCAACTTATGGATCAAAAGTTATGGCCATTCAAACTTGGACATTTTTGAACCCTGCCATGTTAGCAAATTGAGTAATTTCTCATAAATATTTTGTCATTTTTTTTTAATTATGAGATAATAATTATTTCATAGTTGAGACAATTGAGAAAAATCTGGTAATTGAGAAAATGTTTTCTAGAGTTTTTCAATCTAAAGGAGATCAACTTAACCCACTTGTGTATGAGTTGGCTAGGGATCCATTATTGTAGAATTTTCCTAATGTCTTAAGCCCCTAGGTTTCTAGATACATTCTCCCAAAGGATAGAATGAATTATATAATCTCACCAAGAGGAAATGGTGTAAGAGGGAGTATCCATGTTATAGCATGAGAGCTTTGCTGTATTGGGAGGAGGATATCATGCTACAAGCTTGAGGAGAGGATATCACTTGTGAAAGTACACATTTTGTATTGATTTTATTTTATGATTAATGGGAGTGAATGTTCACTCCCATCATATCTGAATGTATAATCTATTTTTCATGTTTATGTTCATTTGTTTAAGCTGTCAACCATGTACGAAAGGTCATTTGTTATCCTTGGGTTTCTGGTGATTGTGTGTAGGTTATGGATCTATTGTAGGAGACAAGGTCTCTTGGACAGAGAGGTAATTCTCTACATTAGGCCCAACATACACCACCAATCTGCAATTATTTTAGGTTCCCAACTCAAACCCTTGATAGATATATTGCATGAATGATCGATTTGATTGATTGGCTTAGGGATTCATTGATTTGTTCACATCTTTCCATATAATAATCTTTTATCTAGTAGTCTTGTTGGGGTCAAGGCTACAAAGCAATAACTCCTAGTGTCAGCTATATATAAATTTCTACAACACTTACCATCAACTTCTCAATGGTGCTCTCACCTATGTTCTCAACCCCCCCAAGGCTACATTGGGTGTTATCATCCCACTAGCTGTAGTATGCCTCAACCTCTTAATAATTTCTCAACCAACATAGTCTCTGATAGTTTTATCAACCTCAGGAACATAGCCACGACCCTGGTGATTCATTGCCAGTAAACCCCACAGGTTTCTCAACCTGTCTATCACTAGATCATCCCTACTCCATTAAACTCTCTTCTAGAATTCGCACATGTAGTCTCCACACAGGACTTACTAGCTTATAGGCACATTACAACTTTTGTGAAGAACATGGACTCCACCTACACTACTACAAGTCGCATGCATTTAGGAATACTCCTTGGTAATGATACAAACCTCCCCCTCAATGTATTCTTCTCTTTTCCTTCTCAATGCAGACCCTGACTCTTTTTGCATGTTGACTATATACACACATTCCATGGGGAAGCTTGCAAACTAGTCTTTTTCTTAGGTGATTGTATCCTCCATTAACTTCCTACACAATAGGTAAATCCCTCCCAACATGGATTTAGGTGGTAACTTAAAGGATAGGAATGGATACAAGTGAATCCTCCTCCTGTAGACCTCTGAATCTGTGTCCCAGTTCAAGCAGTCATAATTTACAATTAGGCATTATTTAGATGAATTTACAATGCATAATAACATTTACAATAGGGTTACAAAAAGGGATGCCACAACAACTCTTTTATTTATTTTTTGTAATAATGAAAATAAAACACTAGGGAACTCCCAACCTTACCCCATTTTTTTTCTCTTGTCAACAAATACATTTGTGGACCCAGAACCTCTACGATTCCACTCTATGAGTCACTCTCTCAATATTTTTCCCTCGATCACTTTCCTCCTTCCAACCTTCTTCACCTACATGCTCCCTCAACCTTGGTTCTCTACCTCTCCCCACATCCTCCATTTCCACCAACATCCTCACCTCATTCCTTATTTATCCTACACTCACACTTACATGGATCTAGTACTCTAGCCTACCGCATTCTATAGAGGTTTATTGTTATGAAACCAGCTCACAAAAAGATAGAAAATATAGTTGAACACCTTAGAATTAAGCCTCTTTGAGGGGGCAACCTCCTTTACATTACACAAATGAACAATTCTTGGATGATTCAAATGACAAAACCTTCTTTCTATATATAGGAGTCTAAGGAGTCACAATATAACCCAGTCGACCTAACAATAATAATATAAAGCCACAAAAATAACAATAGAGGGATTCTATGGGACACAATAATAATAATATGGGGACAATAGGGGCACAACGATATTAATAAGGGATACAACTACAATAGTAATGGGGTAATCACTAGTATTATAGGGACCTAACATGCCCCTCTCCTTCAAAAAAGTGTTGTCCTCAACGCTTGAGTAGTTCTGGATGCTTCTGTATAAAATTCTCATCCTCCCATGTGGAATCTTCAGTGGATAAGTTCTTCCACTTGATGAGATACTCCGAAATAGATCGATTTTTCAGCTGTCGAGTTCTTGTTTCTGTGACTGCTTCTGGTTCCAATATAAATTTTCCTTCCTTGTCAAGTTCTAGTAATATTGTTTGAACTGGGAGCTTGTCATCTATAACCTTCTTTAAACATGAAACATGGAAAACTAGGTGCACTTGAGAAGCTGCAGGAAGCTCCAATTTGTATGCCATCGTACCAATCTTTTGCAACACCTTGTATGGAACATAATACTTTGGTGATAATTTATTATCCTTCTTAGCTTGCTTGAGGGACATTTTTTTATATGGTTGTAGCTGTAGGAATACCCAATCATCTACATCAAAACTTCTTTCGCTGTGATGTTGATCTGCCTATTGTTTCATTCTATTCTGTGCCAACATGAGGTTATCCTTTAAGAGTTGGAGGACTTGTTGTTGATGTTTGATGTGATGTTCCACTACTTGAACCTTAGAATTTTCTCTTAAATATGATGTGATAGATGGTGGCTGATATCCATAAAGTGCCATAAATGGGGTCATTTTTGTTGTTGTATGGAAGTGTTATACCACCATTCAGCTAGAGGCAACCATTTGACCCATTGTGTCTGTTTATCAGATGCAAAGCAACGAAGATATCCTTCCAAACATTTGTTTACTATCTCAGTTTTCCCGTTAGATTGAGGATGATAAGATGAGCTATGAGCTAACTGAGTACCAAGACAAGAAAATAATTCTGTCCAAAAATTTCTAGTGAAAATGGGATCTCTGTCACTTACAATAATCTTTGGATTTCCATGTAGCTTTTGAATTGTTTCCATTAAGGCAGTAGAAACTGTACTGGCTTTAAATGGATGTGATAATGAACAAAAGTGTGCTACTTGGTAATTCTGTCAACTACCACCATGATGACACTCTTTCCCTCAGACTTGGGTAAACCTATGATAAAATCCATTGAAACCTCCTCCCAACATTGGCTTGGAATGGATAAAGGTTGTAATAGACCCGGGGTCTTAATTGTTTCCACTTTATTTTGTTGGCAAACCAAATGTTCCACCACAAACGTTCGAATATCCGATTTAAGGCCATCCCAAAAAAATTCCTTCTTAACCCTGTGGTAAGTTTTTAAAAATCCTGAGTGCCCTCCTATGGGAGAAGTGTGCAATTCCATAAGAATATTTTGTTTGAGTTGGGAATTCTTACAGAGGTATAAGTGATCTTTGTACCATAACGAATCATTTTTCCAGCTAAATGTATCAGATGTACTAGAATCTTGTTGTAACTTTCGAATAAGTTCCCACACTTATTCATCATTCTTCCATTCCTCCCTTGCTTCGTTTATCCAATCTGGTTGGATAATAGAAATGGTGCACAACAATGCTTCCACATCCTCATCCTTTCTTGAGAGTGCATCTGCCACCACATTTTGCTTCCCTTTTTTGTAGATGATTTCAAAGTCATAACCCAACATCTTTGTGACCCACTTTTGTTGCTCTTCAGAGAATAATCTTTGTTCTAAAAAGTATTTAAGGCTATCATGATCTGTTTTTACCTTGAAGTTTCTTTCCATTAGGTAGGGTTTCCTTTTCTTAAGTGCATGTAGTATTGCCAACATTTCCTTCTCATAAATAGCTTTGTGTAAAAACTTTCCCTTGATTGGACGACTTTCAAAAGCAATGGGTCTTTCATCTTGCATTAAAACAGCACCAATTCCATTTCCTGAAGCATCACATTCCACAATAAAGGTTTTTGTGAAGTCCGGTGTAGCTAAGACCGGTGCTTGGCACATTGCCTCTTTAAGATGTTCGAAGGCCTTTGGAGGTGCTGCTATTCTCCCATAATTCTTAACAAACTTGCGATAATACCCTGTCAACCGAAGAAACCCTTGCAGATGCTTTATGGATGTGGGAATTTTCCATTCCTTAATGGCTTTAATTTTGCTAGGGTCTACCTTAACTCCTTCATGAGATACAATATGACCCAGATATTCCACCTCTTGTACTCCAAAGAAACATTTGGATCTTTTTGCATATAATTGTTTCTCCTCCAATAGTTGTAGCACCCTGTCAACATGTTCAACATGATCCTTCCAAGACTTGCTGTAGATTAGTATATCATCAAAAAAATACTAACACAAATTTTCTAAGGAAGGGTTGGAAAATGGAATTCATCAAACCTTGAAATGTAGAAGGTGCATTGGTAAGGCCAAAAGGCATGACCAAAAATTCATAATGACCCTCATGAGTTCTAAATGCTATTTTCAGAATGTCTTCAATCTTCATTCTGATTTGATGATATCCTGACGAAGATCCAACTTGGTGAAGTAAATTGATCCATGCAATTCATCTAGTAATTCATTAATGACAGGAATGGGAAACTTATCTTTAATAATGAGCTTGTTGAGCTCCCTATAATCCAAACACATGCACCATGATCCATCCTTCTTGTGCACCAATACTACTGGAGCAGAGAAAGAACCTTGACTAGGTTGAATTATACCTGCCTCTAGCATTTCTGCAACCATATGTTCAATTTCACTCTTTTGGGCAAAGGGATATCTATACGACCTAATGTTTGGAGGAAAACTTCCTGGAATCAGATGAATAGCATGATCATGATCACAAATAGGTGGGATATCTTTAGTAGTCTCAAATACCTTGGAATGATTGTCCAAGACTTTTTGGAGATCTGGAGAAATAGATGATTCTGATGTGGAAACATCTAGTGAACATAATTGTGCAATTACACCTCTTTGTTGCTTTTTTAGAAGCTTTGTCATATCGTTATAGCTGATTATCTTTCCTAGTTTCCCTGCAATACCCCTTAATTCAACTTCCTTTCCTTCTACAGAAAATTTCATGAAAATTTCTTGAAAATTAAAAGCTATTGTACCCAAGGATTGTAGCCATTGGACTCCTAGTACAACATCAACACCTCCCATTGGAATGGAAAGCATTAGGCTAGTCAATACATATTCTCCCATGGATAGCTTGATATTATGTCACCTTCCAGAGCAATTTATCGCTCCTCCATTTGCAATCATCACTTGACACTCTGGTGCTAGATATAGGAAGCAATTCAATTCTTTTGCTATCTTACAATGAATAAAATTGTGGGTACTTCCTGAATCAATCAACACTATTACCTTTTTCTTCTTGATTTGTCCTTCTATCTTGATGGTTTGAGGAGTGGTAATTCCAGCCAATGCATTACAAGATATGGTCAGATTCATTTCTTCTTTATCTAGGATTTGTTCCTGGATTATATCCTCTTCTTTTGACCTTTCTTGCTCCTTTTCTTCTTCCTCTTCACAATCTATGTAGAATAATTTTTTCTCAGCACACTTATGACCTTTAGAGTATTTGCTATCACAACTGTAACAAAGCCCTTTTTCTCTTTTTTCTTCCAATTGTTGTGGTGTCAAACTTATAGGTTGTGGAAGACTAGGGGCAACAACACTTCCATCTTTATAGTTGTGAGTGGTATGCTTCCTAGTTGCCATAATTTTGCTTTCCATTTTTCTTGCTAACCTGAATGCCTTATCTAATGAATCAGGTTCCCAAAGGCAAACATCATGTTGGATATTATCCTTTAAAGTCCCTATGAACACATCAATCCTATGCTCCTCTGGAATATTTTTTACCCTTATGTTCAATTTTTGGAACTCTTCAATGTGCTCCATTATTGAACCCTTTTGTTTGAGACTTATCAATTGGCTAAAAAAAGTGTTACTTTTTGTATCCTCATAATGTGTTGTCAATTCTTCCGTAAAAATTGCCCAAGTGATAATTTGTTTACGACAGCAAAGCCATTGATACCATACAAACTGATTTGGTTCCAAATATAAAGTTGCAATACGTACCTCTTGTGTGTTTTGCACATTATTGAGATCGAAAAATTGCTCCATCTGTAATATCCATGTTGCGGGATCCTTGCCATCAAACTTCCTTGTATCGATTTTTGGAATATGGTGGGTCTTTGATCCAACATTAGAGTCTATGAAATCATGATTAACATTTCTTTTGTTCTCATCATGAGTTTTCTTTACTACCCTTTCACCATTAGTAAGCATTTCTTATAGAATCTTTGTTAAATATGTCATCAAATCTATCATCAAATCTTCCATGCTTGTCTTCAAATCTATCTTCAAATCGTCCATCTTAGCTTCCACATCATTCATCTTAGCTTCTATGCCTTTCTTTAAACAATCCATCTTAGCTTCTACGCCTTTCTTTAAACCATCCATCTTAGCTTCTACATCTTTCTTTAGACCATCCAACTTAGATTCTGTTCCTTTTTGTGCAAGTGATACTTGTTGCACTTGGTCTCGTAATTTTGATATATCATGTTGCATTTCTTCCTCTTCTTCATGAGTCATGCTAGAGCTTTCAGGTTGCTTACTAGGTTTTTGCATTTTCTTTCCATGGGGCATAAATTACTGATAATAATGCTTTACTATACCCTTTGAATTCCTTCAAACTAATTTTTCAAACCAAGCTTATGCAAAAATAAAAAAAAATCCTACACACCTTTTTTCACTTTGTAGGAGCTTGATATTGAATCTGATGTATCTCTGTAATTTCAGATCATTTAGTTCTGAAATTGCAATCTGCGGTATCCCTCTGTGTCGTCTTTCCAATGCCACCAGTCTGATCCAAATTGGATTCTCCAGGGAAGAGTTATCCCAAATCTCCCATAGTGACCTAATTATAGACTAGTTTAGTAGAGCAAACTTGTACGACGTGCCACGAGTCACTATTTCAACCTTTGGCTCTGAAAAATATATACAAGAAACTATAGTCTATCCTCTTTCTGTACCTTCTTACAAAATTTCAATCCGATGCTCAGAGAGAAAGTTGTGACAATTTTCCTCAGGTCACCTATTTGGAATGTAATTCAGGAGCCTGCAAAAAGACCAACTTTCTCAGATCATATCTCCACAAATATAGTGTGAAAAGCTTTGAAATTCAGATCTGAGGTTCAGTGCAATTTTGTCTCAAATGGGTTTTTTTTAGCTTTTGAAACGTCGCAGAAAAAAAGTTATAGCGCAAATGCCATGATGACCTATTTGGAGTAGCGAAACCCTAGAATCCAAAGCTCTGATACCAAATGTTATGAAACCAGCTCACAAAAAGATAGAAGAGATAGTTGAATGCTTTAGAATTCATCCTCTTCGAGGGGGCAACCTCCTTTACATTACACAAATGAAAAATTCTTGGATGATTCAAATGACAAAACCTCCTTTCTATATATAGGAGTCTAAGGAGTCACAATATAACCCAGCCGACCTAACAATAATAATATAAAGCCACAAAAATAACAATAGATGGATTCTATGGGGCACAATAATAAAAATATGGGGACAATATGGGCACAACAATATTAATAAGGGATACAACTACAATAGTAATGGGGTAATCACTAGTATTATAGGGACCTAACATTTATCCCTCCCTTCTATAGATTTACCCCAAGTTCCCATCTCTTCTTTGATACACTATGGAACATGTTACCCTTAATATTGTATGATGAGATTTTTTAAATTTGCATGTGATAGATTATGATTAATATCCATTTTGGTTTTGAGAAGATATGAAGGATATTTTTATTGACACACACACTTCCCTAGTATTATCCTTATGATAATTCTATTAATTTTATGGTAGTGTAATTCTTTATTGTTTCTTAATAGTGGGTGACGTTATGTTTAGAGGGAAGTGAGAGTAAACAAATCTATGTATCTGTCCCTATGGTTCTACTATGAGCGTTGATAATCCAATGATGCGATATTTTAATTAGTAGCTGATATGAACACTTTGATTATTTATTAAAGGGGTACAATGAAGAAAGATTAATCTAATGTTTTACTATATAATGATATCCTTTATCATAATGGATGTATCATAGTTGTGATGATTACATGGTGGGATATTTATGTATTAGTGGATGTGTTGCACATGACCTAGTTTATTTTACTTCATGGATTATTGCTAAATATATGATGATATCACATGTCCTAGTGATAGCACCCTACCTATTGAGATCATTATGATGACCCTATATTTATTCTCGTTGCATTTACTCTTGATTCTCATAGATCCTTCCTTCCCCTATATGCATTTCATGGTAATTTGTCATATTCTAAGGGGTCAACCTCCTCCCTTTCTATCTCATGTGGCTTCTATTCTAGACCTCTTGTAGTCCTTGGCATGTCTAGAGAATGGATGTACATTTTTTAATGGAAATTCATACTAATTATGTTGAACACTCCCATAGTGCACACGTGTGAAGGCATCACTCATGATTTATCTTATTTTATTCTTAGAGAGGGATTGTCCCATGTTCTTCAAGGTTAGTTAGGCTTGAGTTGAATTATCTTCGGTCAACATTTTGACATCATTTAAACAATTAATTTAACCTCTTATTTACCTTCTCACTCACCCTTTTATTTAAGGTAACCCTCCATATGCATCTTATTTCACATTTATACAAGCTTTACCTCATCAAAAGAAATTAACGTAAATAAATATTAATTTGTGATATTTTCTTGATTTTTGATAACGTAGAAGTACTAAAGTTACCTGTAGGATATCTAACAATATGTGCTTCAAGGATTTTTAATAGTGGAGAACCATGAAACCCATCTCAATTATGTCTAATATATCTTGGATATAATGCAATTACTATATCAATGACAACCCATATGGTGACTACTTGGTTAAATACAAATTGTTACAATTATTTCCTAAATAAATCATAAAGGAGAGAAGGGATTAGATACCAACTAATGAGATTTTATGTATATTTTGGTGATGTGGTGTATTTTATTATGTTGGGATTCTTTCCAACTAATTTGGTACTAATTATGATTTCATTCCTTATACTAGTCATGTAGTTATATTAAGTTGGGATTATTTCTAATTAAAATGGATATATATCCTACTTCCACTCTTATATCCAATTTATTCTCCAAGTAATTAATGGAGTTTTCTTTATTATTTTCTATATAAAGGAGAATACTTAGAGTGTTATAAGGAAGAGAATGAGGCTTGAAGAGGAGAAAACTGGACTTTGGAATTGGAGAAGGAGATCAAATGTATTGACGACGTTCATGCTAGTAATAAAATTCTTTCTCATTTCTATTTCAATTATTCTCTCTTTCCATTTAATGTTATTTAGTTCAATGGTAAATTTGGGTTATCTAGGGTGGTTGGGTAGAATGGTTGCTATCCCCCCCAGCTAGGTTTAATTCCATAAAAGTGACATGATGATGAGAAATATTGATGTAATGCATAAGCGCCTATGAATATTGTTGTATTAAACCTCACTCTCACTGTCACATATCTAGGCTATCCTAGACTTCAACTAGAGATCTCGCTCGTGAAGTAAATCCTCACACCTACGATACTATCCAATCATCTATTTGGAAGAGAATCAATATATTCATTTTCAGGAGCGATTGATACTTCCTGAATGTAGCATACAACTTCCTCTCCATTTTATTGTGTTCTCCAATTGTGCTTGTTCCCCTTCATATTTTCCTAGTTTTTAGAATGATATTTTTTATTTTTTATCTAGAAGTCACTAATATGAGGAAAAATGGAATGCAATTGAATAATTTCCAAATGATCTAATGAAAACTTACAAACTAAGCATTTATTTATTAAATTATATATTGAAATGTACCAAAATGGAGCATTGTTGTAGCAAGTTTTAGATCTCAATCATGAACAATTAATTGCAACCTATTACTAACACAACCATATAAATTAAATGGCTAGTAAATGTCGATATCATCAAACAACATACCTCATGATGCATCTCACATTGCTTAGAGAAGAAAAAATCATAGAAGTTAACTAAATTATAACTTTTTTTAAATTATTACTATTATTAACTATAAAAAGAATTAATAGATGAGTTAAACATATATACATTTAAAAAAACATGTTCCAAGATTCTTAACCATGCAGTTTCACCCCTACTTTATCATGGATATTCTTAACCCATAAATAGGCTTTGTTACAATACCATTCGTGAATACAATGAATTCCTAATACCACATGCCTAGAAAAGTATAATTCACCTTCATATGGAACATATTCATATGACATTTTTTTAATTAGTAAATTCAATTAAAAAGGAAGAAAGGGAAAAAATTATCTCGAGATAAATCTCAACCTTTGATCTATGACTACTAGTAATAATATTCTAGAATATTCCAAGTAGGTTAAATCCCTACAATCAACTTAATTATTATTGATAATTTAATCGAAATTCTAGAAGCCTTATTCCAAAATAAACATGCCAACCAGTGTATTTACAACATCGACAAATATATTAAATTATATTTAATAATGAATATGCATTAGTTGTAAGTTAATTTTCAAGTTTGTTTCATTTCTTTCAATTTAATTTTAGCTTACATTTAAAGCCTTGAATTATATATAAAAAAAATCACAACTGTGTTTATTTATAGGAAATCCTAAGTAATATGATTGAAAACATAATTATGACTTAAGGATCTACATTTTCCATTTTAGTAAATCATAATTTAAGAATGAAATGGGTTAATTTCTTTTTTGTTCTCTTTCATATTCTTTTCCATTTCATCCATCCTTTCTCTTTTAGGGTTTTCTTGAGAACTTGATGAATCCACCTTTTTCTATAAACTATCCTCCATTTCATTAACTCTCTTTTCTAATTGGGAGAACTTAGATTACAAGTATTCATAGTCTTCATGAGTGACAAATAAGCCTTCAAGAGGTTTAATTAGTGTAGTTGATTTTGAATCTTTCTTTAGATTCATGTGAGAAATTAATAATAATACTCCTCTTTATCACTATTTATAGTCATCCAAAAAATGGATCTTCTAATCGAAAGTTAAGTCATTTATAGGTTAGTACCTATATATATATATATATATATATATATATATATATATATATATATATATATATATAGATATAGATATATATATAGATATATGAGATTTGAGCTCTTATAAATGTGAAAATTTGGCCTCTAATACTTTGATATGTATTTTTCATAGTTCCATGAGCTTGAATAAAATGTGACGTTCCAAGTAAAATTTATGGTAAATTTCCCAAAACTTTTTTATTGTTGGCCTCTTCATAAGAAAAAACTTGTATAACATGCCCATGTCCAATTAGTCAAATTTGATTTCAAATTTTTTACTTGAGGTACTTTGTTATGTCTCTTCACACCTCTTAAAATTTCACAATCTAACATGTCCTAGGAAAATAGTTTATAGAGAAAATTTCATGATCTTTCATTTGAGACTGATTTCAGGACCACTCACAAACCTTATCTTCCATATGGTAATCAAAATAATTATAGCGAACTAGAATCTAATATTTTTATGAAACATATCTTGAGATGTATTCTTAATATGATCCACATTTCATGGTTTAAAACATCACAAAAAAAAATAGTGAAAATTCTAAGATGACTCATTTGAAATATATTTTAGGAAAAGCCCCATCAGTTAGCTCAATTGACTGAGTCCCCACTGTTAAGAACCTATGTTATTGAGAGGTCAGGGTTTCATTTTCTTGAAACCTTCAAGGCCAGGCTGTATGTTTAAGATGGTGGGATGTGATCCCTTAAGGTGGATCTACCTGGAATAATATTCCATGGATATAGCAAGGCACCAATCTCTGGTGGCCATGAACGATATAGAAAAAAAAGAAAAAAAAAGAAACATATTTTAGGACCAAAGGAAAACCATAAATTTCAAATCATGTATCTCCAAATTTACAACAAACCAAAGTTTGGAATTTTAATAAAATGTTCCTTGACATCTCTCTGAAATATGTTCAAAGTTTCACCATATGAAAGATCCTAGAAAGAAAGTTAGAACAAAAATTCCAAGATGGCTCTTTTGAAGAAACAAAAATCTATGATCATATCTTTCATACCAAATGTTATGAATCATCTTCCTTAAAAATGAAAATAACCCAATAATTATAGTCTAGTTTGATGGGGAAACCTCACTTTACAATTAATACAATGAATAAGACAAGATTTAATGATCCTAGGACTAGGTGTCCTTAGTATATATATAGGAGACAAAAGGTTCAAATCAAATGATACATTAAAAGGTTCTAGCCAATATAATAATATAACAAATGAAATATAATAATTCAATATCTAGGGCTTAATAATGGTTTTTATGGTTAAAATGGGACTCATATAAGGCTTAACACTCATCCATTTAAATTCGTTTAGAGAAATTAAAATTATTTCATGGAATATCATAGTATTTGTGTAGTCCCATATTCACAAAATTCATTGACCTCTTTTGTAGCGTATGAATTTCACATTATGGTACTCATGTACACATACTCACTTGGAAGTACTAACTATGATCTACTTTTATTTTTTCACCATGCATTACCCTCCCATTATTGAATATGTGATGAGAAACTAAGACAGGATACCCCAGCTGCCAATAACCCAGGACAACTGAAAAAACACCCACAACTCTATATCCAATTTGACAGTGATTTAGGAAACATTTACACTACACAGTCCATATAGGAGTATGAATTCATTTTGATAAAAAATTCCATGAGAGATTCTCCATCTAACCTTCCAATCCTCACCTCATCCAATTACATGGGATTCATCTATGCAATGATGTGACATGAAGGCCAAAATGGGCATTCAAAAGCTAACACACAGCCCTAAAAATTGTTTGTTGTAGGTGCTATGAGCTGACTTCGTAGCGTTGTTATAAAATATTGTAGGCGCTAAGAGTTGATTTCATAGTGGTTCCAAAAACTTCCTTTTTCAAATTCCTAGAAGGTGAAAGGAATCAACCTTTCTCCCACTTGATTATACACAACCTAGACTTGTTTTTTAACACTACACATGACTTCATATGCCCCTCCATGGGGATTTACAACTCTAACCCAAACTTACCAAGAAGGAACAAATTTGAAGGGTTTGGAAAACATTCAACAAAACAAGATGCTCTATTTTCTCCATATGTAGACACTTTATGACCACAATGACTCAAATAATTCTAGGATAATCTGTGAGCTACAAGCTGTTTGCTCCATTCTCAAGCGCACTATTTCTAACCTCAGGGGAATCAAACCAAGCATGTCGTATTCTAGTAAAAAAGGGCATGATTGCTTCTAAAAAATGGTGCTCTATTTATTCTAACACTATTAAAATAACACAAAGTCACTTACCAAAGCACAACAAATACTCTATCACAGGGTGTTGAAACCATTTCAACAAGAACACAAAATGTATGACCAAACCCCAAAGATCTATGGTTCCAATATTCATATTCTTTAACGCTAATCAAATTTACAAGTGCAGACTTCTAAAGGCATCAACACAGAGACTAAAAGGTTATTAAAACATTTTACAGATAGAAATTGATTTTCTCAAAGATCAACAACTTCATTAACCATCTATAGACAGAGATGTCAGCACACACAAAGGCACATAAACAATTGCTCATTAATCAAATTCAAACATAAATTAAACTAGCCAAATATACAGTGGAGACTAGGCCTCTTTCGACCTCTATCTCTTCTTCTCATTCTAGAACTCCTCCTCTCTTCCTCTCCACTTCTCCACTATTGTTGCACTCCCTGTTCTCAAACACTCTTTCTCTTTAAAAGGAAGCTAATGTGGGACAACCAAGAGTCACAAGAGAATATTCATTTCCCCTTCTCACAACATAAGGGAAACTAAAACAACATTTACATTAGGAAATATTTCCTCCAACTTATTCTAAAAACAAAGCTCACTTCCTAATGTAAATATTTACAAAAAAAATAAAAAAAATCTCCCAGCACAATCATGTGACCATCCCATCATATTGGCAAGCTTTAGTCTAGTCTGCATCAAAATTTGTGCCACATATATGCACTAACATCAATATGATATATGTTATTCTTAATATATCTCTTATGTTATCCCTTGAGTCACCTTGTCTTATCTTATCTGCTACCTCCTTGAGATGTTTAGTGCTTAGTCAAGATACCCTATTGTATCCTCTCTTTTGTTTTGATTTTAGGCATTAGTTCAACTTTCCGAGATCCTTTAAGGAACCTTCCTACTAGATTTGAACCATAGTTTAATTACTTAATTTGAGTCCCCAAAGACCTATTTCCATTAGGGAACATGTAATTTGGGATCCACATGATCAAACCTTCCACTCCTCTTTCTAATTTCTTGGAGTCAAGTGAACATAAAATTTATTAGGTCATATTGTAACTATAAGTTTTCTCATTATAACAACATTATTTTGAGAGGAAATACACGTGATGTAGGGATAAAATCCATGGTTTATTCCTAACATCCATAGGACACTTCCAATGTATGACATGCCTTGTCTAATAGATAAATTAACATTCACATTTATGTTGAGATAGTTTATTAACCTATTTATACCACTCTCTACTTCTTCAAAAATCCTCTTAAACCATTCAATTCCTATTGAAATATTGAACCCTTTCCTTGATATATCACAATAAAAATTCAAAATTAGCACCAAAACTTGATGTAGATATCTTATACCTTTTACATGTTCTTGGGTTACTTGGACCTATCATCACTAACCCCTCTACATGTATCTCTTTCTTCCAGTTTGGTCTCATCCTTCAAGGTTTGTTGTATTAATATAGGGTGTCTCCATTGGATTTTTTACTTCCATATTATGGAATATTCAACTTTCCTAAACCTTGTGAGGTTACAACATGATTAGGGTAAGGGAGGTATAATATTTTTAAGGAAATATTGGATTTCCATTCAACGCTTCATTGTTTTAGTATTGTATATGGTAGGTTTAATATGTTATATCCATTATACAAAGGAAAAAGTCAAGAATATATTATAGAAAGGTGTAATAGTATGTGCATGCCTATTAGAGTGGAATAAAATTCTCTTAGAGGTTAATCCCATCACTAATATTTATACATTCAATATGTTAGGCCCCTATACTATTAGTGTAACCCCTTATTGTTATTAGTACAACCCACTTATTATATTGATGTACCCATGTAGTGCCCATATTGTTACTATTGTTATTATTGTGCCCTTACATTATTATTGTTATGTCGGCTCTGATTATGTTATGACCCCTTAGACTCCTATATATAGAAAGGAGGTCTTTTCATTTGTATCATCCAAGAATTGTTCATTTATGTAATGTAAAGGAGGTTGCCCCCTCGAAGAGGCTGAATTCTAAGGCGTGGATTTATCTTTTCTATCTTTTCTTGAGCTAGTTTCATAACATTTGGTATCAGAGCTTTGGATTATAGGGTTTCGCTGCTCCAAACAAGTCATCGTGGAATTTTCGCTATAACTTTTTTTCTGCGACGTTTCAGAAGTTGCAAAAAAAACACATTTGAGAAGAAATCGTGCTGAACCTCAGGTCCTAATTTCAGAGCTTTTCACGCTATATTTGTGGAGATATGATTTGAGGAAGTTGGTCTTGTTGCAGACTCCTGAATTACATTCCAAACAGGTGACCTGGGGAAAATAGTCATAACTTTCTCTCTGAGCATTGGATTGAAATTTCGTAAGAAGGTACAGAAAGAGGACGGACTGTAGTTTCTTTTATATCTTTTTTAGAGCCAAAGGTCGAAAAATTGACACGTGGAACTTCATACAACTTCGCTCTTCTCGAAAGGTCTATAATCAGGTCATCTTGGGAGATTGTGCATAACTATTTTTTGGAGAATCCAATTTGGATCAAACTAGTGGCATTGGAAAGAGGACACAGAGGGCTACTACAGGTAGCAATTTCAGAACTTAAATATCTGCAAGTAAATAGTTATAGTCGTTTCAAGATTGAGGTCCTAAAATCAAGAAAAAGCAAGATGAGGAAGTTTGATGGCAAGGATCCGGTAAATTGGATACTTCAAATGGAGCAATATTTTGATCTACATGGTGTACCACTGTTAAAAAAGGTATGTATTGCATCTTCATATTTAGAACCAGATAAATTTTTATTGTATAAAGGGCTTTGTTCTCGTAAACAACTTGTTACGTGGTCAATTCTCACGGAGGAAATGATAGCACATTATGAGGATACAAAGAGAAACACCTTCTTTAGAGCAACACCACAACAAATGGAAAGAGTAAAAGGGCTTTGTGAAATATTTGAAAGTAAGATTATGGCAACAAGGAAGTCTACCCCTCACAACTGTAAAGATGGACGTGTTGTCTCTCCTAGCCTTCCACAACCTACAAGGGTTACACCACAACAATTGGAAGAAAAAAGAGAAAAAGGGATTTGTTACAATTGTGATAGAAAATGCACTAAAGGTCATAAGTGTGCTGAGAAGAAATTATTTTACATAGAGTATGAAGAGGAGGAAGAAAAGGATCAAGAAACATCAAAAGAAGAGGATATATGCCAGGACCTGACCCCAGAGAAAGAAGAAATGAATCAGAACATATCTTGTAAACTATTGGCAAGAATGACCACTCCTCAAACTCTCAAGATAGAAGGAAATATCAAGAAGAAAAATGTGCAAGAAGTGAAAGATCACATCAAGAAAGAAGAAATGAATCCAACCATATCTTGTAATTCACTGGTCGGAATTACCACTCCTCAAACTATCAAGATAGAAGGACATATCAAGAAGAAAAATGTTCAAGAAGTGAAAGATCACATCGAGCGTCAAGAAATGAATCCAACCATATCTTGTAAAGGATTGGAAGAAATTACCACTCCTCAAACTCTAAAGATAGAAGGACATATCAAGAAGAAAAAGGTTCAAGCAGTGAAAGATCACATCGAGCATCAACAACAAGTTCTCCAACTTTTAAAGGATAGCGCCACTTCGATGCAAAATCAAATGAAACAACAGGTAGTTCAACATCATAGTGAAAAATGTTTTGATATAGGTGATTGGGTATTTTTACTGCTACATCTAAAGCAAGCTATTTATGAGAAGGAAATGTTGGCAATATTACATGCACTTAAAAAATGGCGACCTTACCGAATGGGAAGACTCTTCAAGGATGAGGATGTGGAAGCATTGTTTTGTGCTATTTCTATTATCCAACCAGATTGGATAAACGAAGCAAGGGATGAATGGAAGAAGGACAAAGAAGTATGGTCACTTATTCAAAAGTTGCAAAAGATCCCAATTCAAACAATATTGCCAGATATTGAAAAGGAAGGAAAAATCATATTGGAACCTGGAGCAGTCACAGAAACAAGAACCCGATAGCTACAAGATCGATCAATTTCAGAGTATCTCATCAAGTGGAAGAACTTACCCGCTGAAGATTCCACATGGGAGGACAAGAATTTTATACAGAAGCATCAAGAACTACTCAAGCGTTGAGGACAACGCTTTTTGAAGGAGAGGGGCATGTTAGGCCCCTATACTATTAGTGTAACCCCTTATTGTTATTAGTACAACCCACTTATTATATTGATGTACCCATGTAGTGCCCATATTGTTACTATTGTGCCCCATAGAAGCCCACTATTGTTATTATTGTGCCCTTACATTATTATTGTTATGTCGGCTCTGATTATGTTATGACCCCTTAGACTCCTATATATATAAAGGAGGTCTTTTCATTTGTATCATCCAAGAATTGTTCATTTATGTAATGTAAAGGAGGTTGCCCCCTCAAAGAGGCTGAATTCTAAGGCGTGGATTTATCTTTTCTATCTTTTCTTGAGCTGGTTTCATAACACAATACCTATAACAACATTTTCTAGGTTTAATCCTTCCCTTTAACATATCTTTCACCTTCAACAACTAGGTTGTTTAATTCATTAAAATGAAATTGGTAAATTAACAATTGTTACTTTGTTTTTCTTTTTAATTTATTATTGTTTTACATTTTTTGGTAAATTCTAATTGAATTACCCATAATCTATAGCATTAGAGTCTAAATAAAATATTTAAACATAAAACCATAATTAATCTAGTGTCCTCTCCTTTTCTTATCTTCCTCTCTTCCCTCCTAGGGCTTCTCAATTCCAAAACTTAGTGGTGAATATTCTCTCTCTTTCCTCCTTGTGGTAGCATGACATCTCACTCTTATCATCATTATTCATATCAATGTTTCCCTCTATTAAGCTAAGGATATTTCCTCTCTTCTTGCTCCTCCACTCTTCCTTGAACTACTTTGTTGGAATGAAAAATCCTTTTCTAGTCCTTTTATATTTCTTTACCCTAGCTCCTTAAACATTAATGGTAACCCACTCTATCCTAAAAACATGTTAAACATATATCATCTTTCTCAATGTGCATTCGAAATATGACCTATTGTTCCTAACAATGTTCTCATGAAACAATTCCAACCCAATCTTATAACACAGGGAACCTTCCTCTCTCTTTCTAAGTGAACTAATTTAACCATTGAGGATCAAGACAAGATTATTATTGTTATAGACATTTTTGGGCACTGCAACCCCAATCATAAATGTCAATAAACCAAGGGCTCTTAAGTCCCTAAAAGTGTTGTTCCGACCCCTAAAGGAACAAGGTCAACTGATTACACCTTCTGCCAGAAGTTCTCCACGGAAAACTACTCAGAACTGGTCAAAACTAGACCATTTCACTTGCTCCATAGGCAAAGTGCGTTGCATCCCACCTAAATACACTCAGTAGGTGCGATGCATTTCAAAAAGCCCTTCTATGGGGTGCGATGGGCGAGAAGGGACAAATGGCAAGGTCAATCCGCAGGGTGGAGGAGCATGGAATCTTCCAGAAACTTCTCCTGTGACACTTGCCTCTCTGAATTCGACCAGGGATGAGTAAGAGATCATCAATCTCCAAGTGGAATCAAGAACTATTAGAGAGAAGACACTAATCAACTCTCAAAAGCTGACTCATCTCCCTTGCAGACATCTATATATGGATCCCTCATCCTAGAGATCCAGAGGTTGGAATTTTTATCTTGTGAGGAAGTGCTGCTGGTTTATTGGTGCAATATCATAGTGTTGGGTGATCTAAGCTTGTCATGAGGTGAAGAAGGGCTTCTTCTTGCTGAGAGGATGATGCTGGGTCAGAACAATTGGTTGTAACTCTCTTGGCTCTTTCTTGATTATCAATAAAGCTATTCAAGTTTTCCTCCATACTCTTGTGTGATTTATGTTTTATGCATTTGTATGGTCAATTTACATCTGATCCTAGATTGTTTATGATAATAGATCTATGTTCTTGTATAGTATTGTGCTACTTTGATTCTACAGGTACTCTGTGAAGTTGGGTATACAAGGAAGCAAGTAGCAAAAGACTATCAGAAGAGAGAGGAATCAAGCAAGGAACCAAGTGCAAGACAAAGGTTGGTCTCCTTTATTCTTCTCTCATCTATCTCTCATAAAGGAAAATGAAAGTAGTATTTACTCTGTTTGTTTCTAAGATAGCCACTAGCCTTAGTGGGATTAGCAGTTCTGCATAGACACTATTCCCGGTAACAAAATGGTGACTCCACTGGGGAGCGACTAGGTTGTTTGTTTATCTACATTTATTTACTTTATAAACTTACAGACGGAACCTGAAGTTGAGCCAGGTAGCCTTCGAACTGCATTTGCTATGCAAATACAAAGTAGATAAATGCCGCTTCAGTCAATCTCCGGGTTTTGTTTATGAATTAAACAATTGATTTACAAACTCTCTAATTGACCTTGTGGTGGCTCTAGTAACCTCCTTAGATCTACCCCTGTGATTGATTTACTGATTACCACTTGCTCGGCCAAAATCCCTGAACTGAACTACAAACTGTGACCCAAAACCCAATCCAAGTCTCGTCCCTAGTCCAGCGCACTGTCTGTTCTATGAACTTCAAATGCAGCACACTTCCCGAGTGTAGAAGGTGCATTGCATTTCAGTTTCACTGTGTTACAGGTGCGCTAATTAGATAAGGCCTTGTTCCTAAATTTTGGTTTCTGTGCTCATTCTTTTTAGATCTATTCAAGAGTTTTGCTGCCTGTAGTCAGTACACCTCTGTTTAAAACCCATTTCCTTGCTGATATTCTGCCTCCATTGTGCAAAGAACTGTAAATGTTTTTATGTATTTTTTGAGTCATTTTCAGTTCTCCTTTACAAAGAAGTAGCATAATTGTACCGTCGTTTCTTGATTTGAAAGTGTCGCAAGTGTCGTTTTCAGTCATAGAAGAGAATCTGATTGTTCTTAATAGTCGATTATCTTGTTACTATTGTATTTGGTCTGAATTAGTATTTTTCTAAGTGTCGAAAGCAGGTTTTCAATTCCAAATCGCAAAGTGTTGTCATTGTCCTCATTTTGTTTAGAAAAGAAACTTGTTAGTAATTGTCGCTTTGAAAATAATTTAGATTTGCGCATTAGCTTTCTTTTTATCATTCACATATTAAGAAGGCTGAAAACAAATACATGCATGTGCATTTGCATTTAGACTATTTGTTGGTTTGATTTAGGACAGTGCATATAGTGTGTGCTCTTTGCTCTTTGCTGAAAGAAAGCCATCTCTCTTTCCTTAGTAGCTAGGATTTTCATTTGCCAAAAAGAAGATTAAACGACTGTTTATCATCTTAGATTGCATTTTAGGAATTGTACGTTTACATCACGCGGTGAACCTGAAAGGCAAATTTCTTAAGCAAGATCAACTATAAAATAAATTTAATGAATCTAAAAATGCTTTGGAACCTAACGCACAACATCTAGAAGTCTAGGCTAGAGACGTATTCCGGCGTCGTAAAGCCTGGTAACTGTTGCTTTCACTGTTGGTTGGGTGATTCCTCCACTTTGAGACGAAAAGTGCCAGTACGGACTTGTGCTCCCATGTACCGTCGAGTATATTTTGGGAGACCACAATAGGCTTAATCCTTTATCCATAGGAAGCCGTGTATGCCGCCCTATCGATCGCAATGCACTGAACACAGCATTCAGGAAGATTGACTGCCATACCGTAAAAATTATTCTGCAGTTTTGCGATTGGTTTGGCAATCCCTCTGTCTAGATTTCCAGAGTAGTCCCTTTCGTTCCTTTTTAGACTCGTTAACGGAAAAGGTCCATCTGAGCACTTGTCACTTCAGGCTCATTAAAAATCGAAGGCGACTAGAGTCATCTTTTGTTTTTTCTCAACTCTTTAAAATTGAAAAAACAAGTTGTGTCAAAGCGTCTAAAATTTATTTTAAATAGAATAATCATCACCTTTCCTACGTTGGTCTTAGGTTGAGGAAAATGGAGTCCAGCAACCAAGGAGTTCCCCTTGGAGGAAATCCTAGTCCCTTCTCCTCTTGGGGAGATGTTGGTGCACCCCATATGGCCACATTGTCGCTTCCAGGATTGACAATCGGCTTGCCCGTATGGCTCTTCTCAACCTCTGTCATTCAGAACACCACGATTCCTGAACAATCGAGTCAGCAACTAGACGATTCCAGAGTTACCCCCCAACCCTCTACTTCATCCAATTCTTCCTCTCCTCCTTCCTCTTCGCTTGATGAAGCTGGTAAAGCCAAAAATCAAGTACCTGAGAAGAAGAAGGAAAAAAAGAAGAAAGAGAAGAAGAAGAAGGAGCCAAAGGCGAAAAAGGGCAACCAAGTATCTTCTAGCGAAAATCCACACACTGCACTGACCAGGCCTAAATCGCCATGTGTCATTTGCAAAGGAGACCACTATCATCGAGATTGTCCTTGCATCCCTCGGATCTTAAGGGACTGGTCTCCTCGTTTGCACAACCCGATGTCGTCAACCTCTGGTGATCATGTTGAAAGTACACCGTTAACTAGTGAAAGTGAAGCCCCTGGACAAAAAGGAAAATGTAAATTTCCTTGTAAACTATGTGAAGGCGATCATGCCATCCACCATTGTCCCTTCTTAGATGAGGCTAAAAGAGTTTTGGACGACCGTCCGGTTTCACCGTTACGGCTTCCTCCTGGATATAAGAAACTCTTGCCGAGTCCGTCACTAGTTGAGAATCCGGCTGACACGCCCTTGTGGTCGGCCGAAGCGCCTATCATTGAAGATGAACCATCTGAATCCACACCAGACGAAAGTCAAAAGGTCAAGGTGGCAGTTGACCTGGTCTTGCCTTCAGAGGTTCCATCTTCAGATGGTACAATCATCGAAGAGAATAAGGATGACACCGTCCAAATTCTTTTCGTAAGCACAGACTCCGATGAACATGGGGGTAGTCTACCCGTTCCTTTACCGCAGGAAGGAAGTTCGTCAGAGTCATACCTGGCCGTCTATTCGGTCCCACCTCCAAGCAACCTAGTTGTTTCCTTTGACTGGAATCTACTAGGCAGACCCCGCTTACCGGCTAGTGTACCATTCCCAATCATTGCTCAAATATATAGAATGGTCATGTCCGGTACCATCATAGATGAAGGGGCTTCTGTGAGTATCCTTTCCTCAACTGCTTGGAAAGCGCTTGGTTCACCATCGCTTTTGCCTGAGATGAGAAATCTAACAAGCTTTGACAAAGGAAACAGTCGACCGTTAGGGATCCTTCCCAATGTGCCCATAACATTGAGAGGGAAAACCGTTCACATAAATGTAATGGTAGTCCAAGGACCCCTGGATTATAATCTACTCCTTGGACGAGACTATATTTATTGCATGGGAGCCATTGTCTCCTCACTCTTTAGAGTAATGTGTTTTCCGCACGAAGGAAGAGTGGTCAAGCTCGTAGACCAGCTTTCATTCCCCGGTTCACACATAGAAAATAGTCATATACCATCCCTAAATGGTCTTTTCACACAAGGAATGTCTCATCAATCCCCAGTCCGTCTGCCTGATGAGCGCGAGTGATTCGGGGGACGTGACTGAAACCCAGGGGGCATGCACCCTGGTCTGCTTCGGTAGGAGAACCTTGGGTATAGGGTTGATTTCCGCGAAGGATATATGACTAATCTGGTGAACCCGTCCTGACAGGAAAATGGGAACAGACTGGAATAAGATACTTTTGTAAAGGTTATGCCGGGTGACACCACCTCCCTTTGCCTATTTCGATAGGCATCGCCGAGAAAGAATTTTATCCGCGGTGCGGATGAAACTTTCTTGGTAACCTGGAAATTTTTCTCTATACCTGGGGGCATGCAAACCTTTTGGCATGCGAGCGAAGAGCGAACATTTATTTTTTAAATTTGTAGGTCCTCTAACCCTTAAACTCATAGGATTGGTCGTTTCCTAACTTGCATAAAGAAAGGATGTGGGGCAAAGCTTTGAAACAATGCCGTTTTTATGAGACATCCTTATTATAAGACTGGATATAATCGAGAAGTTTTAGCACATAGTTCAAGCTCGTTAAAAAATAAACATAATTCATGAGCAAATGTTTCCCCCAACGTTTAAGCTCATTAAAAAATGAACCAATTTTTGGTAAATAATCGTCATGAATGTAGTACTTTAGCCTTTAAAGCCTTGGTTGTGTTCTCATCATCACCTCCACTCTGTATTGGCCGATCATTCACCTCCACTTGATTGTTTACCCCTTTTGAGGAATAGCTGCGCAGAGTGATCCTGTTAGCCATCCTTGTAACACTGCCGTGATTGGGAAATTCCAAAACTTACCTGGAATCAGCTACTACCCGAATTTATCACTCGTTCCTCAAAGACAAGTCTCCTTTAAGCTCTTTTCAACTGACTCGTAAAATATGAAAAGATTGTCGAGCCATTGGCCTCTCCAGCTCGTTAAAGTGACCAGAAGTGCTATCCCTCCTTTAGATTTTAATCTTTTTGGGCCTGAGGGATTATTACACAAAAAGATCGAGCGCTTGTTTTGTTCGGCTCGTTAAAAGTACCGAAAATTCATCCCTTCTGTATTATTTTATACTTTTTCGAACTTAAGGGATTAGATGACGAAAAAGGATTTTTGGAGTTTCCTTTACGTCCCTTTTCAGACTCTCTAAAATTGAAAAGGACCGAGTTATCTTTGTCGTTAAACTCGTTAAAACCTAATAGTGACAAACTTGTCCACAACAGACAAGAACGAGTTTCACTATCGCTAGGCTCGTTAAAACATAGCAATGGGTTTGCCCGAAGGGAAAATTATAGAACAAGCATATGTTATCCTCCTCAAGCTTGATAAAAATAAAGAGGTATTGGTCAGCAATGACTGGGGAAAAATTGGGAAGAAAACTTGAAGAAACTTTATTGGTAGCAAGTCACTCTTGAACATGACACTTTCACTCTGCATCCAAGTCGGGTTGGGTTGTTCCATTCACTGGTCACATCACCATGGTTCCATCACACCATCCACATTTGGGGTTAATGCTACCAATCCATCATGTCAGTGTCGCCGATATGTTCAAGAGAAGTCACTCAGAGAATTTACCTATGTCTCACCCACTATAATACATCTTCGCTCCATTCTTTCATGACCACCACCCTGAACCGTATATCACCAGATCGTTTTCACCTCCATTAAAATCATTTGCTCCGTTCCGTGTCATTGATGTGGGATTCACTAAGGCCCTCCTATGACGGATCGCTTCTTGTCGACATCAGCTCATTATCCAAGAAGTCGATCTAGGAACTACCCTTTCAGTGCTTTGAAACTTACATGCCTTAATGGTAAGTTTCTCACTTTCGGCGATAGGTTTACATCAATGGCCTTCGACCGAAAGATTTTGCGTGGTGTTCGATGCCAAGTCCTCTATTCACACCACGTGAATTGTACTGTAGTACCTTGAGGGTCATCATCATTATTGGTGATTCCTCTCACGCCTATTAACAGCTTACATCATTGGCTGGTAATCAGGCGATGTCTTTCCATGTTCGACTCCAGAACATCTCTCACATGGATCGACTTGTACTTTGAGTGAAGATCGAACGAGATTGAAGACCTTGGATCTAGTTTCATCCATCCGGGCTGCGATATATATTCAGGAAAATAAAGACATCAAATGTACATCATTGCTGCACAGATAATCATCCAATCTAAGGGATGATGGCTCTATCAGAATCATCAGTCTACACTCAGACAATTGTCTGTCTCATGTACATGAAAATGAATTTATAAAGCTGAGCATGGGAATGCCTGCCTCAGCTAGATCATGAAAATATTATGAAGATAATGTATTGTATTGTATCTTATTACAGGTCTCCTTCCAGCTTGAAAGAACTTCAGATCCTCATGATAAAGCATTTCACCCGACATCAACAAATTTACGACCTCATGCTTTAGGGGGCAACTATTATAGACATTTTTGGGCACTGTAACCCTAATCATAAATGTCAATAAAACAAGGGCTCTTAAGTCCCTAAAAGTGTTGTTTCGACCCCTAAAGGAACAAGGTCAACTGATTACACCTTCTCCCAGAAGTTCTCCATGGAAAACTACTCACAACTGGTCAAAACTAGACCATTTCACCTGCTCCATAGGCAAAGTGCACTGCATCCCACCTAAATACACTCAGTAGGTGTGATGCATTTCAAAAAGCCCTTCTATGGGGTGCGATGGGCGAGAAGGGACAAATGGCAGGGTCAATCTGTGGGGTGGAGGAGCATGGAATCTTCCAGAAACTTCTCATGTGACACTTGCCTCTCTGAATTCGACCAGGGATGAGTAAGAGATCATCAATCTCCAAGTGGAATCAAGAACTATCAGAGAGAAGACACTAATCAACTCTCAAAAGCTGACTCATCTCCCTTGCAGACATCTATATATGGATCCCTCATCCCAGAGATCCAGAGGTTGGAATTTTGTATCTTGTGAGGAAGTGTTGCTGGTTTATTGGTGCAATATCATAGTGTTGGGTGATCTAAGCTTGTCATGAGGTGAAGAAGGGCTTCTTCTTGCTGAGAGGATGATGCTGGGTCAGAACAATTGGTTGTAACTCTCTTGGCTCTTTCTTGATTATCAATAAAGCTATTCAAGTTTTCCTCCATACTCTTGTGTGATTTATGTTTTATGCATTTGTATGGTCAATTTACATCTGATCCTAGATTGTTTATGATAATAGATCTATGTTCTCGTATAGTATTGTGCTGCTTTGATTCTACAGGTACTCTGTGAAGCTGGGTATACAAGGAAGCAAGTAGCAAAAGACTATCAGAAGAGAGAGGAATTGAGCAAGGAACCAAGCGCAAGACAAAGGTTGGTCTCCTTTATTCTTCTCTCATATATCTCTCATAAAGGAAAACGAAAGTAGTCTTTACTTTGTTTGTTTCTAAGGTAGCCACTAGCCTTAGTGGGATTAGCAATTCTGCATAGACACTATTCCCGGTAACAATTATACAACTTGAACTACTTATTTTATCAAATAAAAAATACTTCCTATAAGTTCATATAGGACGAGTTATTAATTAATATTGTATATGTGATTATTTCAAGAAAAAATCCTTAAATTTTTTTTAAAACTTAGAGAACCCTAAGGAACCAAAATTGCATCAACACATAGCCCAAATTGAATGATCATAAGCTTCTCCTCCTATTTAGCTTGAAATACTTCCATGCAATAAATTTTAAAGGAAAGGGTTATCCTCTCATTAGATATGATCACATGAAATAATTCACATTGACTTAGATGATTACCCTTGACCTACCTCTGGTGCAAGTATCATAAGTGTAAGTATGTTGTCCTTAAATAGAAACATTCTTCCACTTATTGATAAGGTTCATGATCCACTACCCAAGTCAAACTTTATACATCTCAATAAGAAAATTCTCTAAGACAATTCATTTCATGTTAACATGAGATGCTTCCTCCTCAACATGAAAATAAGTTGTTGTTGCTATTATTATTATTATTATTATTTTATCCTAGAGAAACCTAGCAGTGCACCTAACACATAGTTACTAGTAAACCTATAGGGGTCTAAGTCTTGTCCTCCTCTCCAATAAATTGGTCACAATTGGGGAAATTTGAAACTAATTTTTAATTTGCGAAATTAGATCATTATTCCCATGTCAATCTTGAGTTGATGTGCCTCTCCATTCTCTCAAGAATTTTCCCAATTTCATTGCGTTTGTTATCATACCCTCTTGAGACATAGATATTGGGTCTTCTTTAGCAAACTTTCACTATACTAAGTGGTTGGATAGACCTCCTTTTATGCATTTCTCACCTATAAATCCTCTTACTTGGAGATTCCATACTTTATAGCTTCTTCCCTCATGGGAAGACATTTCTAGTCTACCTCTTATCCATTTTTCTCATTCTCCTCCTCTTTCTTCTACTCTTAATTGATCATTTCTATCAAGTATGATTACCTCTGTGTACCTCCCTCCTATTCCTTCACATCCTTTGTCCTTCCTTCCCTAAGTCAAGTGTACTTATCTTAAATTTGCTCTTACACTTGAGACAAGCAAACCTCCCTCTTTTAATTCTCCCTTTGTGGTGGAATTTCCACCCTCTTCCTATTAATTTTCTTAGGGATATATTGTTGTTTTCTTTAGATAATTTAAATTCATCATTTACACATTGAATTCACCCCACAACATTATAACATTATTCAACAAAATATGCAATTATGTAGAAAGAAAATTATCATAAACAATGAAATGGAACACAAATAAACAATAGAAGGAAATCATTCACACATAGAGACAACAAGATTGGTCAGAGACTAGGGAAAAACCACACAAGGTGGAAAACCCTTTCAAATTTTTCTTCTTATTAGATTTTATCATTGAATGTTTTGGAAAAGAGAGAGTATAATGATCCATATCTTCAACCACAAAAGTATCTAGCAAAATCAACTAAAAAACATCCAAGAGATGAACCCAAAATGCTAATAATCAAAACCATGATTCAGAAGCCTACAGTCATTTGTCATAAACTATCAGAATCTACGCTCGACTACCAAACTCAAACCTGAGGTTAGAATTTCACAGGGAGAGTGATATGCGTGTTGTTGAACCCATTCAAACAGACTCATAGGATTACATGCCTGTGGTTGCAACCAAAAATATCATGTAGCATCCCTATAGCTGAGAACAAAAAACCCTAATCACATGTGCAAGCTTTGGACCTTGTAATTTCAGACCTGTGCAAACCAAATTCCATGGACCAACCTTAGACCTATGTGAGCCAAAACAAAGAAATAAGAATGATTGATTAACTCTAAATGAGGGTCACTTGACTTGCATTTGTAGCCATCCAAGGGTGTCCAATTTCACCTTTTGGCACACCTGTCCTTTTTGCGCACATGGCGGTTTCCATATTAAAACATAATTTTCCTTAACCAAATTAAATTATTCCAAGGGCTAGTAGGGGTATCCCTTGATGAGGAATTTTCTCCAAAGGAGGGAATTGGTCCCTATGTTGGCTTGATGGGCCCTAAACTAGGTTCAATGTTAAGAAGTCAAACAAATCCCTACACTACTGGCCCTTTCGGCATCAATCCGTGGGGCATGGAATGAAGTCTCACCCGAAGCAGTATGGGGAGATGTAGGAACCAAGTTTTTGCACCCTGAGATGGTTGTGATGTTGGGTTTTAGACCTTCGCTCTACCTTTGTGTAGATCGATAAGCCCTTTAGGGCTTATCAATGTACTTCTCTTATTCATCCTTGGAGCCTTTGCGAAAGTCTCTGGTCATCCTTCACAAACCCTAAATAGATAGATCAGGTGCTTACAAGCTTCTATAATAAGTCTTACTTCTATGTCTACCCATATTAGCTGAAGTATTGGTTAACTTTAACATGTATTACAGTTATCTTTTCATAAACATATATTCTTACTTGTGTTCATATGGAAAAGTGAAATACATAGATTCGCACATCAATATAGCATTAATTCATAACCCCAGTATTCAACATAGCATAATCGCAACATTTATAACAGAAGTAAAATAACACATACACAGATGGAAAGTACATAGTAATTTCAGAATACTTCTCTTTATTGATGATTCAGATTCCCAATACAGACTCTATTCGCCTTGCGCACACAGCTGCAGTGGTTCGCGCATTTAGCTCTGGACTTCTACCCTAGGCCTCTGCACACTCAGCTGCAGAGCCTCTTCCTATGCTAGGACTCTCGCTCTTAGCTCTTTAGAAACTCATCAAGTACTTCTACTTCACTTTTTCCTCTACTCTAATATTATAGACTCCTCTTAAGACCTCCTTTTCATACAATCCCTTGGTCCGCGGACCAAGGGCGGATCTCCAAAACTGACACAACCTATTTAGACTAAGGGTAGAAAACCATTTTTGACTTTAGATATCTTCGCACTCTGCGACCACAAAATGTGAAGACTTTACATCTCTTTAGACAAATTTGAGCCTTCTACCCCAAAACTTGGGTTTTGAACCCAAAAATTGACCCCCACGGGACCCTTTGCCAACAAGCCCCCAACACAAACATGGTGACTTGCCCTCGAGTCACTCGGCTGGTGTGAAGATATTATGGCAAAGACCTCCTAGATTGACTTGGACAATTGCTACCTCAGCAGCGCACTGTGTTGCTACCTGCTTCATCTCCTTGACCAACTGCTCTCTCGCTAGCCCTATGCCATCGGACTTAATCTTCTATTGAGTCTCCTATAGACTAGCTAACTTACCTTCAATAGTGGTCGTGATCAAGTAGGCCTCGTCCAACCAACGCTTCAAGCAAGCCTTCAGCACAACTTCCTTGTGCTAAGCTACATCTACCTACTCTTTCAATGCCTTGGCCTCTTGAAACTTGCTAACCTCTGCGCGATAGCGACAATGTGCACTGTCACTTTGACTTCATCGTAGTGATGCTATAGCTCTCGTGCTTCTATTTCCAGTCATTATACCATAGGATATTATTACACATAGATGACTACCTCGAGAAACTACTTGAAGAGCATGGTACAGTCCTTTACTGTGCTCTCCACCACTGCTACCATTATCTTTCACAATGGTCTCGTGTTGCTCTCTGATCTCTGGTGGAGTCAAAGATTGGGCCTTCAACTGCAATTCTACAATTTTGAAGCTGAACCTTTGCCAACATTGTGTGTGCATTTCTCACTCCCACAGTGAGTTTTCAAACTTGCAAATCCACTAGCTCAGCCTTGGGAATGTCTAGCCCTAGGACAATTCGTCATGCCTCATCCATAACCTTGGTTATGTGCTGATTCTTATCTGTGAGGTCGGTCACAAGGTTAATGGTGGAGTCTCGCTGCACAACCATCTGGGCATTGTTAACCTTTTGTTCACTGATGATAAGCAAAGAGAATTGTTTGTGGGCCTAAAGTTCTGTGATCAGACCGTCCTGCAAAAGGTAAAGCACCTCATTCAGAAGCACGGTAGGTTGAGTCTAACTCCCTTGAGTGCACTGACAATAGGTCTATCAGCTTTAGTCTCTGTTGTTAGTTCTCCATTCGGTAGCACTATTGCTCAAGGATCCCTTGCGTGTGCATCTTGGCAGCTTCTAAGGTGCCAAGGGCCAAACTAGTGAGTGCCACACTGGTTTGTATCTGTGATGCATGGATCTGCAACTCATGCAGACCCATCTGAATAGCACCCAATGTCTACTGCTACTGTTGCTCAAACTGTTGTAGCAATTCCGTAGTGGCATCCCACACCGTATCCCCTATATCATTCAGATCCCCCTCTATTAGGGTGATCGGATCCAGAGATGTCTTGGTAGCCTTAGACTTCTTCTGCAGCCCTACTTTTTCTGGACCTCTAGTGCACTTGATATGGAATGGAGTCGTCTCTGGATCCACTCCTCCCTGCTCCATCTATTTGTCCACTTCTTCCTCTATTTCTGGTGAAGGTGACTTCTGACCTCCGTTAGAGTGCACTCCTCTTCTCCCACCTACCCACCTGACTACTACATAGTAGTGCACTCCACCTTGGCCCTATCATTGGCCTCCTTTCTCCTTTTTGCAAGCAACTATTCCACCTTTAGCTTGGCTTCTTCCTTCTTCTGCTATGCAATAGTCTTGCTCGATCCCACCATCAAATCCGTGTCATTGCACCAATTTGTCGGCCAATAGTCGAGGACTGCTACAATTGCATCATCGGTGGCCAAGTATGGTAGTTCGTGCCATTTCTGCTCAGGGTCCTTCCACACCCGTATTGACACATGGTGGACGTCAACCTTGAATTCCACGTATTCCTATAACTTCTCAAAATTTGTAGGTGCCAACCATGGCTTGCAGTTGATGGCCATATGTATGCTCATTTCCATCAAGATCTAAAAGATCTTGTTGTTCTTTATCCATTGAGGATCCTTCGTCACCCACAACGAAGTGAACTTCGCTAGCTCTGGTAGGTCGGATGTGACTGGAGGGAACTGGCTATCTTTAGGTAGCCCCCATGCAACTAGCACTATGGACAACAATATCCATGCATAGTGAAAGGTCTTACTATGATCTTGTGAGTTGCGACAGTTCACAAGGAACTCACCGTAGAGGTAGCGCCCCCAGTTAAATTGGACTTCCTCCACGCACTTGGCTGCCAAAGCTATCACTAGTGCCGACACTTCATCTATATGACACTTCTGCATCACCTTACCTGCTAATATTTGTGTCCCCACTTTGACCGCAGGGTCACATATGCTTGAAATGGTGTAACCGCACGACTTCTTTACCAGCTTGAATTTTTCCTTCATCGCCTAGGCAAGCACATGCTCGCTAGTCTTTCCACCAAATTCCATGGCTAGATATTCTCCTGTGTATGGCAGCTGCGTGATCGTATGGATCAGGATGTCCATGATGGGTATCGATTCCTCCATCCATAGACACCCATTGTGCACTAAGCACATCAGCTGCTTGATCACTACCAATGTGATAGGTGTGTGGTTGTAATGTGGCACCCATAGTAGGTTTAGCAGGCCTCCCTTGTCCACACCTTTTAGCCACTTCCTCGGCTCCAACACGGTTACTCTTGTATTTTTGTGGAAGACTCAGTACATAAGTTGGTTTGTCACTAAATGAGGGAAGTGCTCCATGTCTGCGAAGTCCCAGTCCTCCAACTTCAAAAGAGGGACACAGCCCAAGTGCGGTTGCTCAAAGATTATTTGGTTCAGTAGGAGGAGTAAGTGCAGGGTGAATTTACTCTCATCAATATATTTGGGTGCCTTTGTCTTGCCCCTGCATGGAGGAATGTATTCAGGAAGCTTATATATGGGGTCCAACCCCTCAATTTAAACAACCTTCATTTCCACTGCAATATCCTCATCATCCATGGGGGTTTCTTCAACCTCTTCTTCTGGCTTTAGGTCAATCATTTTGGCCTTTTCTTGCGCGATGGGTTTTCGCAACTATGGGTGCCTCCTAGGTGATGCACGCACCGGTGGCGGTATTTTGTGCTTATCCTTCTTCGGTTCTGGCCCCTCCTGGGTCGATGTAGGCCATGGCTAGGGTGTCCTCGGGGATTTAGGCACTTCTGCCATATTTATGTAGGCGCAACTTCCGGGCAATTCCCTCTGCTGCCATTGCCACCTCTAGACCATCACCCTCGGCTGTCACTGCTTTAATGCTCATAGCTTTTGTGGGCATCGACATGATGTTATGCAACAACTCCTGTGTCACCTGTGGCAATGTCTCAAATAGGAAACTCGCTAGAAAAACTTGAAAGGTTTCACGGTTCATGTGCGCCTAAGAGCTCAACATCTCAATTATGAAAATGCCAAGTGTTTTTCACTGGTCAGCCACTTGTAATTTATAGGGAATTTCAAATTCAAATCTGACTGTTCCCCCCAAAATCAGTTCATTAATGCTAAATTAGCAGCAGATTTTCAAAGATCTGGTCCATAACTTTCGATTTCAATGTCACCCCCCCGCTCCCTCTAGCCGTTTTTTCATCGTCAAATAATGAACATTGACTTTAATGGTCATTTTCCAGCCATCCTACGCAGTTTTTCCCTTGGTAGCACAGCTTCCTACGCACATCTATGAGCTTTGTGACATATATTCATTCCGCGTAGTTCCTCGATCGTGCATCTCTCTAACCCGGGCAGTGTAGTTTATAGTCCTGCGTTTCCTTTCAGTTTCCTGGAGCGCTAAGACTATGCTTCCCTCATATAGTCACCTAGCTGGATCATCGGTGTATGGCTTCAATCAACTACCATTCACCTTCCCTGGGAAGGGTTCTCCATTCAATTTAACCAGCTCAATTGCTCCACCATTGATAATCTCCTTGATGACATATGGCCCTAGATAGTGCATCCTAAATTTCCTTGGAAATTTATCAAATTTAGTATCATATAACAAGACTAAGTAATTTACCTTGAAGGTGCGCAATTTGATGTGCCAATCATGCCATGCCTTTTTGCGCTCCTTTTGAACTTGTTGATGAAATCCATCTAGAAACCTGTCCTCCTCTAGTTCTACTAGGTACGCAAGCCTCTCTTCCAGGGCTCTACGAGCTACAATTCCTATGAGTGTCACTATGCGTAGACTAGGTACAATGTATTCCATTGGCATCATAGATTTTGCGTCATACATGAGTCTCAAGGGAATTTTCCCAGTCAGCTTGTTGCAAGTCATTCTGTAGCCCCATAACACAGTGGGTACATGCACATCCCAATCATTTCTCTGAGCATTACAGACCATCTTCAGTGTGCTCTCTAGTATCTTATTGAATGCTTCTACCGTCCCATTAGCCTACGAATGATAAGGCGTACTTTTCTGATGATACCTGAAATTCTTTTTTCAACGCACTGATTGTTTCATTAAGAAAGTGCGTACCACGATCGCTCATCTAGATCTTTGGACAACCAAATCTTGTCAACACATATTCAAAAATAAAAAAATTTGTTGTCACGCCTATACATTCCTTCACAGGCTGCGCCTCCACCCACCTGGTCAAGTACTGAGTTGCGGTGATGATGTACCACACACCCGTCTTCTTCCCTTGAGGCTAAATTGGACCCACAAAGTTAATCGCCCATTTCTAGAATGTTTTAACATCACCTACAGAATCAGAATCAGTTCATCCATCCACGACGGCCTGCCAATCCTTTGACATGCGTCACATGCCCTACAATATGCTTTCAAATCCTTATGTAGGGTTGGCCACTACAACCCAGCACATAGAACCCTCTATGCTGTTGCTTTCCCTGCATAATGTCCTCCTACAACTTGTCCAAGAGCCTCAATGAGGATGCTTCTTCGTTCAAAGTCAGGCACATAACATCACAGTATTTCGTCTGACCTGATTTTGTACAAGTGCCCCGCAATGATAGAAAAGTCTGTCGCGCACTACTAGTTCCTTCTTCTGTTGACTTGTATAACCTTCCAGAGCCGGTCTTGTCATCACAAAGTGGATGACATCTTCAAAGTGACTATCCATGACACATACCGCAAAGAGTTGTGTGTTAGGCTCCCTTCCTCCAAATTAGTAGGTTCCTCTCCCATTTCAATGCATGACAGATGATTAGGTCCCATGTTCAGTCATCCTGGCTTCATAATAACTTCAAAGTCATACTCCTGAAATGGTAGCAGCCACCCAACCCCCAACGCAATACATGATGCATCCACGTGCACATGAAATTCCTTCTTCGAGTTGGGGAAGACTAGGATCGAAGCGGTGACCATATTCTCTTTCAGCACATTGAAGCTCTTCTAACATTCATCATTCCGACAGAACGTAGCATCCATTTTAAACAATTTCTCCATAGGCATGTTAATCTGGGCATAGCTCTTGATGAACTTCTTATAGTATCTGGTATGCCCTAGAGTTGCGCACAACTGTTTCACATTCATTAGTGCCTCCAAGTTGATTATCACTGTGATCTTCGCGGGGTCTACCATCAATCTTTGTCTGCATACCACATGACCTAGGAGTATCCCAAAAGGGACACAAAATAGACACTTCTTCAGATTGAACGAGATCTAGTATCTCCAACATGTATCTAGCATAAAGCGCAGACTTGCCACATGGCGCTTGACCAATCCAAACACTGTCCAATCATCAAAGTATACCTCTAGAAATTTATGAATGAAGACTTTGAATGTCATAATGACTACGTGTGAAAACACTGCTAGCGATTTCTTCAGCCCAAAAGGCAATACGGTGTACTAAAAACACCCCCATTCAGTCAAGAAGGTTGTCTTGCTTCTATCCTCAGGCGCGATTTTGATCTGATGGTACCTAGAGAACCCATTAGTGAAATAGTATGCTTCTTGGATGCCTACATTATCTAGGAGCTCGTCAGTGAATGGGTTCGGGAAAGGATCATGCACACAAGCGTCATTCAATTTCTGGAGATCCACACATATCCTTATTTCTTCTTTTTGTTTCTTTTCCTTAACCACTATCGGGATTACCCAATCATATTCTTCCACTGGTTCAATAATTCCTACGGCGAGCATCTTATCTAATGCAGCATGGACCCTTTCCTTATACTTCAGATTACGGTGGTAAGGTCTTTGTTTTATAGGTTTTGTGTCCAGTTTCAGGCTGATCTTCATGACACCTAGGTCTCCTATTATTCCCTTCAGATCAGAAAACTTCGTGGGGAACAAATCCACATATTCGTGGAGGAGCTCAACAACCTTGTCTACTATTGCCTCGTCCCAATAGTCCCCAATATTTGCAAATTTCAGCTCCAACTTTGTGCCAATGTTAACCTGCCTAGATTTCAGTGGTGCAGTTATGTCTGGATCCTCTATCTGTAGACCTTCAACCTTGCGGTGACCCTCGGTTTTCAGAATATTAATCTTTCTAGGATCCTCGTTTTCTTCTTCAGTGGTCATGTTATAGCATTCCAATGTGTGGTTCAGTTGGGTAGTCCAATCAGGTTGAACCAGGTCAAAAGGATCCTACTGTATCCTAATAATCGTTGCATTAACCTCCTGTAGCGCTGCGTCAATACAGTAAAAATCATCCTCAAAGCTGAACGTAATTATAAAACCCTAGTGCAAGATGTCCCATTCTTCAGTGCCATGGCAGAGCTCTATTTCCAAGTACCAATTCATTGGTATGACATCCAGGGTATGACAAAACAGATGCACCCATTTAGGGTGGGGCTCCATCCATAAGCCTTAGTCCATTTGGCCAAGTGATCACCCAGATCATCCCTTCCATCATACTTGTCTGTCATCCACACTTTTAGCTATCCATAACGTATTCTCATCATCCTCCTATAGTCATGCTAATCACTGAAATTATCCTTGTGCGTACCCCACCATCTTGCGGACGTAGCACGCAGTACCCAGTCCAAGGCCTTGAAGTGATGCTTCTTTGACACTTCTCTCTCAAATGCATCCAAAATGCAATCAACATCAGTTAGCCCATCATAGTGATGCAGATTCCTTACTTCTGATGACATGCAGGCAATGAATTGGTCATCATATTACAGCACAACATAGATACTTCATGCAACTAGTTCTGCCAATGCTCTAATTCTTTGTCTGAATCTGATGTGCAGGAGCTCTTGCGGTCCCATGTGATACACCCATATTCTTTCAGATTTACCCAATCCTGGTCTCACGCCGTTATCTTGTAAATATGGTCCAAATCATCATCACTTTCATAATCATGGACTAGTTCTGTATAGCACAGTCCTTTTGTAGGATCTAGCGGCAACACTATGCGGAGCGACTTCTTTTCAAATATCATATTTTTCTTCTTCAGGTCGATTAATCCATTCATGTAAGTGGCCCAATCGATTCCAAGGAGTGCAGGGTAGGTATTTCTATCATCCACAATCTCTATTACCTCAAAATCCGCCAGTGCACTCGCACCTTCGATGTCAACTTTCACCCCTTGAAGCCTCCCCATCAGGATATTTTTTTTTTGATTCGCCATCATTAACTGGATTAGAGGCCATTGGAGCATAGGTCTCCCCATTCTTTCCCATGTTTCCTTTTTAAAAACATTCGCGTTGAACCACAGATCCAAGATAACTTGGTCCATTTCATATTCCCTTATCTGCGCGGTGAGTCTCATCTCATGCCTAGTCCTTACCTTATGCTTGCCAAACTTTCTAACTACGTAAGGTTTGAAAAGTAGTGCTGTCCTTGCCAGCGCATCAATTGATTAGTTCCTGTAGGCCCTTCACCACCTTACTATTGTGGAGCAGTTTCATGTAGGTCTCCAAGAACGTGGTAATCATGGATGGGTCCATTTCTTCAACTGGTTTCTCTTGACTTCCTAAGGTAGAGGCCTCAACGAAGCTTTTCTTTTCTTCCATAAATGTTTCTTTTGTGCACTCCAAGTCAAACCAAATCCCCTTTTCTGGTGCTTTGTAGACCCATTCACCTTCTGCAGGTTGCTTCCCTTTATCCTTCCCAGTCATGGTTTTACTTCGCAGCATAATTTTTACCTTAGTGTCTTCCTCGTGAGGCTGAACCCTCATCGTCTAGAGGTTCTGCGTGAGTTGTGGAGGCTGCGCTCCCTTTTCGCAAATCTTAGCCAACAATATAGGGAAATCCTCAGTCGCATGGTCAATTTGAGTACAATAGCGGCATGACATTCATGTCAGATTCAGATAGTCCCTCACATAGTGTCCTGGTCCTCCAAAATTGTAACAAATAAGTTGCACTCGGCCTCTACCAGGCCTCGCTCCACCTCGGCCTCGGCCGTGCCCCTAATACTCACCTCGCGTTCCCCTAATGCCTTGGTCCGAAGGCTGCATTTATGCCTGCACCCTGTATGTAGGTGTCTTGTCCATGATTAATTCGTAACTATGACAATTGTGCTTGTCATGACCTATTGATTGACATAAATTGTAGAAGAGTTGTTGTGGTGTCTGTACAAATTCTTACAGCAAATGGCAATTGTCAGTAACATGTTTCCTAGCCACCTGGCATATAGTGCACCATAGCACAGGTCCTGCACTTGGCCCTACCGCAGCCTTCGATCATAGAGGCATTGGTCCCCTTGCTACAATGTAGTTCACAAAGACTGGACAGTGATCCTTGTCATGCCCCTAACCTTTGCATTTTAGGCACCAAACTTCTTCGCGTGCCTCTAGCTGAGCTACTCTATCCTTCTTCAGACTTTGCATTTCGAGGCAAAGGTTCTAAAACTACACATGAATCTACTGAACCCCTAGATTAGCATCCTACATTGGTGTCTCATGTAGTCTCATCACGATTTCTAGAGCTTCTACCTAGGTCCCAATCTTCTATTATGATAGTGCAACCCTTAGGTGGGGCAGGAGCAAGGCCACGAACCATTCGCGGTGCTGCCCATCAGTTAGGTTCATGTTGGCTTCATAGATCATACACTTCAATCTTTGATCCAAATCCCAGGGCGTCTCCCCAGGCTTCATCATGATCTCCTTGAATCCCACAATTGATTGTGCTTGAGACTTAGGTCTACTGATTCTCTATTCAATGTAGCTTGGATATCTGCCAACACAGACGTTGGGGTATCAATACTGTACTTAATGTACCATGTTAGTGCGTGGTCTTGTAAAGCACTAACCAACGTGGCTTTCTTCATTTGGTCATTCGTGATACCCTGAGATTCCCATACAGCCTTCGCGACAAACCAAAACTAGTCTGGGTCTTCATTTCCTGTGCCCATGAATATAGGTAGATTGACGGAGTTCACCATGTTGAACAGTGGTGGAGGTGGGAGTGGTGTGGGAAATGGGGTGATTGGTGCAGGTGAGGATGGAGGTAGTGTGGATGGATGGGATGAGGATGGAGGTGGTGTGGGTATTCGCAGGAACACTTGTCTTATCATCTAAACAACGCTCAGTGGAGAAGACTACACTGCTCCTTCGTCGTCACTCAAAGGAGGCTCGATCAGTGGGCTATACTTAGGACCTTTTCTTCCTTCATCCCTGAAAGACCTTCCACTTTGCGTAGCTCCAAACATAAAGGTAACCGCATGACCCACTTTTCACACAAGAGCATCTTAATCCAAGTATTTAGTGACTTAAAATACTTACCTTGCGATCCTTTAAAGAAGCTGCACTTTGCTTCATTGTTTCTAACAGAAGTATCGACCATGAAATTTGTCACAAATCATCCTATGATGTGGTCAAGGAAATGGTTGACAATGTGCATGATCTTATCTTTAGAGGCTTCCAATCTCTGTACTAACTCTGGTGTCTAAACAATCGGATTGTCAAGCCTCCACCTTCCTTGGCCGTCTACCAAATTCGTGATCCACACATATAACTCAACAGGGAAGGAATAGAAGAAGATTTCATGTATTCCTATGTACAGATATATGTCTAACCACTGTTCTTTCATCAATAGTGGATTCTTATTCTCTTTCGATGCAGGTTCATGGATATTTCTATCCAACCAATTTTTGATCTCTTTCTTAGTTGGATTCCAATGATACGACATCACACATCTCATTATGCAGATCTCGGTCCTGGCAACGAAACCATTTGTTGGCTTGATGGGCCCTGATCCAGGTTTAGTGTTAAGCAGCCAAGCAAATCCCTACACTACTGGTCCTTTTGGCATCAATCTGTAGAGCACAGACTGAAGTCTCACCCGAAGCAGTATGGGGGGATGCAAGAACCAAGTTTCCACCCCCTGAGATGGTTGTGATGTCAAGTTTTAGACCTTCGCTCTGCCTTCACGTAGATCGATAAGACCTTTAGGGCTTATCAATGTACCTCTCTTATTCTTCCATGAAGCCTCCATGAAAGTTTCTAGTCATCCTTCGCAGACCCTTAATAGATAGATCAGGTGCTTACGTGCTTCTGTAATTAGTCTTACTTCTGTGTCTACCCAGATTAGCTTAAGTATTGGTTAAATTTAACATGTATTAGAGTTATCTTTGTGTAAACATATATTCGTACTTTCATTCATATGACAAAGTGAAATACATAGGTTCGCGCATAAATATAGCATTAATTCATAACCCCAGTATTCAACATAGCATAATCACAACATTTATAACTGAAGTAAAATAACACATACACAAATGGAAAGTACAGAGTAATTTCATAATACTTCTCTTTATTGATGATTCAGATTCCCAATACAGACTCTATCCACCCTAGGCACATAGCTGCTAGGGTCCGTGCACTCAGTTGTGGACTTCTACCCTAGGCCTCTATGCACTCAGCTACAAAGCCTCTTCCTATGCTAAGACCTGTAGGAAGCTACAAGGTAAGTTCCTCAGATAGAACACCAGAGGGCACCACTCACAAATAGATCACAGATCAATACACCAGTATTCTTGACATGGTTAAAACCCTCAAAGAGGGAAATAGTCCATGGCCTAAGCCAACATGGCCACTTCAGTCAATTTGTTAATAAAAGAATGAAAATTTACATAAGCTTCTCCAATGAATGGTCACCCTACAAATGACCCTCCATGCTCTTTAAATAGAGATCGTGGACCAATCGGGTGTTAAGCCACGGATCAAGTGTCCGTAATACCAAGGAGAGAATGAATCATGAGATCACTTCATGTCTAGAACATATCGTGATCATCGGATTGTAAGTTACAAAAGTACATAGTAAAGAAATACACTTTACCTAACTCTAGACTAGACGAAGTTATACCTAACTATTTCCTATGTGTCGGAATATCCTAACATCCCCCCTTAAGAACAACTTGGGATAGGATTGAAGGATGTACAAATATGACACAATAGGAGAAGGAGGAATTAGAGCCTATCCCCCCTTAGTGACAACTTCCTCAACTCCAACCATAAATCGTAGTTTAGTAAACTTCACCTCTATGAGAGCCTTTGTGAAGATGTCAATGTGTTTTCTACGTTGATGTTGGACTGGATCTTTTCATAGTTGAATGGAACTTTGATTATCACACCAAAGTGTAGTCGGATGCTGCTGTTGAAAGCCAAACTTTGTTAGGATCTGACGAAGCCAAAAGGCTTCCATACTGTAGAGCTATAAAAAGGGTCTCTTTCACCTCTAATTATCTCACATTAATATGTCAATCTGGGAGCGTTTGGTTATTACAAAGAGTGACTCAATTCGAGGCTATTTGTCAAAGTAATGCTAGTAGTACAGCGTTCTACAAAAATACAAGAGTAAACGGATGCTTGTCTAGAACTAAGTTACTTCAAATGACTAAAGCACACACTCTTAAAACTAAGCAACTGATCAGTCAAGGGTTCGGTGACGATAACCCATCCCTTCGGAAACTGATAGAAAGGAAATTAGAGCATGGAACGCAGGTCTGGGAGCGAGGCAGTAAATGCCGAGGCTCGCTACAGGCTTAGACCATCTCTCACACCAAAATAACAAATGCAAGTAAATGGAACGACAGATAGCAAAATGGAACAGCAAATAAGAAATTGAACGGCAAATCTGGAATGGAACAACAACTCTAAAATGGAACAGTAATCGAACAACTAAGTCTCGCGAGCATCAATCAAACTTAATCTATTAATCCAAATGCCCTCTTTGCAATCAAATAACAATCTTTCACTCTTAAGGCAAATCAAGAAAAACACACTAATGAAACAGCACTAACTATTGATAAATTATGGAACAGCGCCAGTAAATCATATACACATGCAACACACTGGAATAGTAATTTGATCAATATTTATTAACAAGAATATGACTGTATTTCCAAATAGAACAACATTACTTCTGAATCCAACAATCGTAAAGAACACTTCTTGCAGATGAATCTTATAATATGAATGTACAACACAAAAGCTCTGTAACAGAACAGTAATAATATTCGGTTAAGATTAACAACATGCAATCAACTCTGAAAGGATCAGTAATATAATGCAGAGTCAATACATAATTCTATCTGTAAAAACCTTAATGAATTGATCTTAATAGAGCATGTAATAGCAACTTATAAAGCATGTCAGATTACCGAATAACAATGATAAGCAAACCACACAGAAATCAAATCGTAGTGATATAGAAGCGAGTGTCCTCCCGGCCCTTAGCCTCAAGGGTACACCGCTTTAAGTTAATCCAGACGCAGAGATGAGATAAACACCAAGTTTATATTAATGCATAAGACAAAAGTACAATGAGCCAAGTTCAACGAGATTCGATGATCAAAGTTCAGTCTTTTACAGAAAATTACATAAAAAACATATATATCAGGCTTAACAGTGCTGTCCCTTTTTATAAAGGTGACGACGGAGATGTCTAAGTAACAAGATAAATAAAGCAGCGATCCCTCAGGATCAAGGATCCTGAGAGATTCGCCAAACTGTTAATCCTTCATCTTTTCTTTTCTTCTCTGCCGAGCTGGTATCTTCTCCTCCTTTTCCGGGTCGATTTGCCTCGATCTGCTTAGCCTTGTTTGCATTCGGTTTCCGTTCAAAGGAACAACAGTTATCTCGTCTTTGTCTTTTCCTTCGGAACGGAAACTCCTCGTTTTCACCTTTTTCTACACAGAAGAATAACACTTATCAACGATTAAGTCTTACATATTAATTCTTACATATTTTGTTATAATCCTTTATTGTTTTCCAAATTCATGATGCAAAAAGGTTTACAAATTCTACTGAAAGCCATTGAAATGATTATCAAAAGCATACCTTTTTAGTACTCCACACACCCCCCTGCTTACCCTGTTTCATGCCCTCATGAAAACATTGTAGTTGACATGCAAGGCAGTGAGAGAATAGGCTGGAGAAGGAATCTCATGCGGAGGCCTACAGCCATGATGGGTGACTAGATAGTCAAAGAACTAACCTGTTTGACCCTTAGGCATCTCATACAGGGCTTGATATCCGGGTGCAGGATGCCAGATAATTGGACTATGGAATTTATATCCTAACCAGGATGGCCCTGCTCTCAAAATACTTTCACCATAGAGGTTCAAACGGCTGGCAGCTAATTCGAAATTCTCATATTTGAATGGCTCCCTGAGCTGGATGTTTGGATTAGAGATTCGATATCGAAATTTGGCTGCATCAATGGCGAGGTCTTTGATAGAAAGAAAATATTCTAAACTTTGTCAAATGAGTGCTTCATGCATAGGCCCTAATGTCTCAATGACACCCGGAGTTCTCATAAGGTTTCTATGTGCTTTCCATAACCGCACTGGGTCCCTAGGCTCAGCCCTTACCCACAAGTCTAGGCCATTTTCCTGCCTCTGGAAAGTGTTATAGGCTTTGAGCCATTTAATCTGATTAACCCCGAATGAAATGAATGCTTGCAATTGGATGTCCCCAACAAAAGGGCCAGGATTCAATTCAGTCTCCTGATCTAGCACGAGGTTATGCAAATAAAATTCACATAGCAATCTTTGGACCTTTACCCCGTAATGCTTGCAGCAGTCTATAAAATCATTGATAGTATTGATTTGTATGGGGGCACCTGCTTTAACAGCTTTTATCTTTAATTGTAAATACCGTTCTAGTAAAAACAAAGCATAGTTTTTAGTAGGGGCCCTACAGGTTAGAACGTCATTGTATAAAGAACACAAAGTGTCCATCTGCTTAATAACAGTATCTAATCTACGAGTTACCTTTGCAACTTTTTCTTGTTCCTTCCGCCATCCTTCAAAGGCCTGGCTTTCGGACTGATTGACATTCCAAAGTTGCTACTGTAACTCTTCATATTTCTCACGGGGGACCGTTTGCTCTCTAAGTTGTTCAGCTTCTTGCTGGGCTTGCTTCATCATCTTATGCAAGGTTCTTGTCTTCGGATCTCTTTTCCATAGGTCAGTGGAGGCCGGGAGTTTTACCTGAACTTTCTTATTACGCTGCTTGGAGTTCAGAACCCTTATTACCCCTGAGGGTGGTGTCTCTGTCTGGATTTCCTTGTTCTCCTTTTCTTTTTTAACACGAATATAAGTTTGTTGCTGTTCCTTTTCAAATGGAACAGCAGTCTGTTCCTTAACATCATTTGGAACAGCAGTTTGTTCCTCAACATCATTTGGAACAGCAGTCTATTCCTCAACATAATTTGGAACAACAGTCTGTTCTTCAGCAGGGTTTTGAACAGTAGGGCGATTGTTGGTCCTTCGCCTTTTTGTCTTGCAGGGTTTTACTGCAGTGGCCCTCTTTTTCTTCCCTGCGGTCTTTCTTACCCTCTGGTTTGCTTTCAAAATTCTAATTTTCTGTCGGAGCTGAGCTATTGTATTCAATAACCTCTGCTGTTTCTTTCTCAATTTTTGAATTTCCAAGGTTTTGGCAGATGGCCCTCGACTAGCCCTTGAATCTTTCTCTTGGGTTGTTTCTTCGCTATTCTGCCCTGGCTGTTCTGGGGTAGGAACCTTAGCTGGTTCCGTCTCTTTCTGGGCAACTTCCTTCTCTGCTCCTACTCCCTCTGGAATTTCCTCTGGTGCCTTGGGAACAGATTGTTCCCATTCAGTGTCTCTTATTTCCTCTTCATCATGAATAGGCAGATTACCTTCTTCTGCCTCTACTGCATGTGACTTTTCAGATGTGTTTTCTTCTTGGGGTTTGTCGTGGAGGCCTGCTGGACTGGAAGGTTGGCCGTACTCACCCATGTTGGCCAAAACTGCAGCCAATTCATCTTCTCCCACTGGGTCCTGTGGTAGGCTACCTTCCTGCTATCCCATTTCCTCCTCCTGCTTGGATTGCTCAGTTTCTGCCTCAGAGTGCTCAGCTTCTGTTTCTGTTTCCGAATGCTCAACTGCTTCCTCATTTTCCTCTTCGGACTGCTCGGCCTCCTCTTCAGATTGTTCTACTTCTACTTCTGAAGGCTCGTCCGCAATTTCTATCGGCTGGATGGTACTTTCCTGGAGCTTTTCCAGCCTTCCTCGTATCTAAGCTAACCAGGCTGATTTTTTGGGCTTCTCTGGCTGTTCGGGTGTGTCGGTGGCATGCTTACGCTTTGCCGATTCCTGGTGTGTTTCTGGTCGTTCTGGTGTACTAGCAACATGTTTCCATTTTACTAATTCTCTACGTTTTTCCGAATGTTCTGGTGTGCTTGTAGAATGTTTACGTTTTGGGGATGGTGCTGCCAATCCCCCCTCAATCATTGAAATCAGTTCTTCCCATCTACTCTGTTGCTGGGTGAGACTATGACTAACTATTAATCGAATTAATCCATGGTGGCTGACAACTGACTCTACATGCTGTGCCTTTTTTAGGCTTCGTGCAACGTCATGAAGTAATGAATTCAACAGTGCAGGCAGATTTACAGAGCATTTCTGCTTTAAAACAGCTAAGAGTTTAAGATGTCGTGGTCTTACCACGTCTTTCCTCCCTTCGCAGGTGATGTAGCTCTGCACTGTTCTTGCTAATTCCATCCAGGGTTCTCCTAACGTTGTTGGCATAATTCCCTTCCCCTTAATCGTCAAGCTCTGGCCTTCGTCCTAGAAAATTTCCATGATCTTCTGTAATCTTTCCTTCTTCAGTGTCCATATAGGTCCGGCAGCTGGTAGTCCCGAGACATCTACGATTATATCGTCGGTGACCACTATCCTCTTCCCCCTTACTGTGGAGTGATCCTCCTGCAGGTTCTGCAGAAACTCCATCGCCACTGTTTCATTCGACTCTTGTAGGCGACTGAGATAATTCAGCCACCGTGCTTTTTCCAGGATCTCCCGGGTAGCAACGAAGACTGTCAACTTTTGAGGTTCGCTTCGAATTGCCCTGCCTCCCATGGTTTCACTGCGGATTTTCAATGGAACAACAACTTCTTGTGCTGTTTGAAACACAGAGAGGGTAATAATCGCAAGATTTGGGAAAAAAAACACAGAGTATGCAACAGAAATGGATTATGAACAACAACTTACGTAAAAATAGAAATGTCATGTCGTTAAACCATGCCATACCCTAGTACACTATCTTTCCCGAATAGTGAGCTGACACGTAATTCGAGGAATAATGAGGTTAACCTCCCCCCCGCAATGTGATAGGCTGTCCCAGCCGTCAAAGAAATGAGCAGCACCCGATCTGTAACCAAGTCATAAAGGAACAGCGTATGAAAGCATGCCATGTTTAGAAAAACAATGGATTGCCGAAATCGAGGCGTAAAGTTGGATAGCGTATTACGTAAGAGGCTGCTGCGATATGATGCGAGGCCGGGGGATAGGACGTCTGTCGTACTTGCCAAATCTCAAGTGGTCATTGTCACCTCCTTTGCCATGATTGGTGTAGTAAATATTCATGCGATATATAAGTCAGGAAATAATGTATGATTAGTGCCTAGGATATAAGAAACAAAAGAGTATTATTATCGTACCTATTGGTGTAATCAATGTGACTTCAATACCATTAACAGTGCTCTGCTGCCGACAAGTGTTCATAACCTTGGCAGAGTTGTTTATTTCACCCCTTAAACCATGATCCTTTATGTGTATTTTAAGGAATGTAATGTCAAAGTGCAGGCCTTTATGCTGGCTTGGTAACCAGTTAGCCATAATGCCATTCACGAGGAAGGAGCGAAAAGTGGGCAGGCCGGCTCGTGATGAGACCTCCTGTTCCAAGGTTTGTTTATTTGATATACCTTTTGGACCATGTCCCTGGTGTGGTGGCCATAGTGGGAATGCCACTTCACTTCCATCCTCATGATCATGGTAGGCTGGCTCTTGATGAGACCCCCTATCCTGCATTTGACAACTTATAATTCATTTGCTTTTTCTTTTTCATAAAACACTTTTCCTTATTTATACACAAAAGGGTGGTTCAACACTCCTTAAGAGTAGGAATGGTGGAAGAAGTCTTATCAGCTCAATAGGAAGATATAAACCCTTTGCTCTTATTCCTAAGTAATAATCAAAGAGGATTGAAGGATCGTCATGATAAAGATAACCAATCAGAGAAAAATTAGTGAAACAATGACAACAAAAGATAAGAAATAAGTGTGTCCTTCCTTTTGTCCTCTTACCAATGCAGAGCCTTATAAATATAACGATTTATGATTTGCAGATTTCGGCATGTTGTGATTTGATATTCATTGCATAAGTGCATCGCTGTATCTTAAAGACTGGAAAGAACATGGGCAAGAAGCATCCTCAATTTAGATCAGCAAAAGGAATAAGCTGTTTCACAAGGAGAGCAAAAGCATGCTAGTGGTGTTCCTTTTGGAAAAAGAAACAACAAAGGACCATAGATTGCAAAAATGCAAATGTCGTTCCTTTGAAAAAGGAATAGCAAAAAAAATGCTATGCAAAAACACTCAAAATGCTGTCCCTTTGAAAAAGGAACAACAGCAACCAAAAATGTTGTTCCTTTGAAAAAAGGAACAGCAACAACCAAAGGTGTTGTTCCTTTGGAAAAGGAACAGCAAAAGACGCAAAAATGCTGTTCCTTTGGAAAAGGAACAGCAGAAATCAACATATGCTACGCCTTTGGAAAAAGGGACAGCAAACACACCGTAGTGCCGTTCCTTTTGAAAAAGGAACAGCAAAAATCCAAAATGCTGTTCCTTTAGAAAAAGAACAGCAAAAATCCAAAATGTTGTTCCTTTAGAAAAGGAACAGCAGAACAAGCAAAATCGTTCCTTTTGAAAAAGGAACAGCAGAAAATCAAAGATGTTGTTCCTTTGGAAAAGGAACAGCAGAAAATCAAGCATGCTATTCCTTTTGAAAAAGGAACAGCAAAAACACGCAAATGCCATTCTCTGGCAAAAATCGAAATTTTGAGAAGAAAGGAACAACAAAAATGACAAAAAAAAAACATTTAGTTCAAACATATGTACAAAAACGACTCGAAGAAAAGCACTTATGTACAAATTGTAAAAAGAAATGAATTCCTTAATGAATTATAGGTGAGGAAGATTTCTCTTCCTCTCCTAAAATCTCCATATTAGTGTCTCTGCATAGTTGTTGGCAGAAGGATTCCCGAGTGAGTGGTTTACGATAGAGACGAACTCAGTGGCCATTCACTTTGAAGGCATATCCAGAACCATCAATGGTGATTAACGTGATGGTCCCATTGTCATGTACCTTCTGGATTTCATATGGTCCCAACCAACGAGTCTGGAGTTTCCCAGGGAAGTCCTGAAATCGAGTCATATAACAGAGCCTAGTCTCCCTCGTGGAAGACTTTGTTTTTGATGAGCGCATCATGCCATTTAGCTCGCTGTTGTTGAATCAATGCTGTATTTTGTAGTGCAGAGAGCCTAATTTCGTCCAATTCATTGATCTGCTGTAGTCGATTAATCTGTGCCTCGCTTAGATCTAGGCCAACTTCCTATGCTGTTCGTAATGTTTGGATTTCGAATTCTATGGGGAAAATAGGTTGTTTTCCAAACACTAATTGATAAGATGAATAACCAGTGGTGCTTCTCCATGTTGTTCTATAGGCCCAGAGTGCTTCAGGTAGTCTCGCAGCCCAATCACGCCTATGTGACGCAATGGTTTTCGTTAGGATTGATTCTATTATCTTATTGCTGCTTTCTACCTGCCCATTCGCCTGTGGGTGATATGGAGTAGTGATTTTATGCTGGACATGATAATTGTTAAGTGTTGCAGCTAATCTATTCCCAGCAAATTGTGGTCCTCCATCTGTAATTATTTCTCTTGGGAGGCCATAACGTACAAATAGATGGAACAGGAACTGTATTACAGAGTCTTCTGTGGCTCTTGGCAATGCTTCTGCTTCAACCCATTTGGTGACATATTCTGTTGCCACCAAGATATATGTTTTCTGATTTGATGAGGGGTTGATGGGTCCAACGAAATCAAGAGCCCATCGCTCGAATGGTTCAATGACTAACTGTGGTTTCAGAGGCATCTCATCAGCTTGACCAGGTCGTCCTGCTCGTTGGCAGCTGTCACAGGCTTGAACAAATTTCTTTGCATCTTTGAAAATCGTAGGCCAATAATATCCTGTCTGCAATACTTTATGTCCAGTTCTACGCTCAGCGAAGTGTCCACCACACGGTCCATCATGACAAGCTTTTAGGATGTCCAAGATTTCATCTTCTTGAACACATCTCCTGATATGCATGTCTGCCCCTGTGTGAAACAAATAGCCCCTAATCCAGGAAAATCGAGCACTCTTCTGAACAATCTGCTTGCGCTCATTAGGGGTTAAGTGTTTTGGTAATTTACATACTACAAGGTAATTGGCAACATCAGCATACCAGGGTGTTTGAATAGCAACATCAAACAGGTGCTCATCCAGAAATTGATCTTCAACTGCTGCTGCGTCGATTGGCTTCGGTATTCTTGAGAGAAAATCAGCTACAGGGTTTTCTTTGCCAGGCCGATCCTTGATTGTGATATCGAATTCCTGCAATAAAATCAACCATCTAGTTACTCTGGCATTTGTAACAGGCTTATTTGCTAAATATTTGATGGCAGAATGATCTGTATATAAAATAACAGGATAAAATGTAATATAATGTCTAAACTTATTGACAGCATGTATTACAGCTAGGAATTCTTTTTCAGTAACAGTGTAATTTAATTCAGCAGGGGATAAATTTTCGCTGATGTAATAGATAGCATATGGTTTTTTATCCTCTTCCTGCCCAAGGACTGCACCAATGGCTGTATCTGAGGCATCAGATGATATCTAAAATGGTAAATCCCAGTTTGGTCCTCGAAGGACTGGGGCTGTGGATACGAGCTTCTTTAAGTCCTCGAAAGCACGGTCACATTTTTCTATCCACAGAAAATCAACATTACCAGTTAGTGCATATAAAGGTGCAGCAATGTGCGAATAATGTTCTATAAATCGTTTATAATAACCAGAAAATCCAAGAAAGCTGTGTACCTCTGTTTGAGTACTAGGAGTGGGAATAAGCAAAAGTATTTGGATTTTGGCCGGGTCTACCTGAATGCCAGCTGCTGAAACATAGTGTCCCAGGATAAGTCCTTCAGTCATCATCATGTAACATTTTTCGTGGCTTAAGCAAAGCCTGGTAGCAATGCAGCGTTGTAGGACTTTTTCTAGGGTGTCTAGTGCTGGATCAAAATCATCTCCATATGGTGTAAAGTCATCCATATATACTTCAAGTTCATCATTTATTAAATCTGCAAAAATACTGAGGATAGCCCTTTGGAATGTGGCAGGAGCATTACATAGGCCAAAAGGTAGAACTCGATAGGCAAATGTTCCCCAAGGACAAGTAAAAGTAGTTTTGTCTTGGTCTTCAGGGGCAATCTGAATTTGATTGTATCCACTGAAGCCATCCAGGAAAGAAAAGAATTTCTTTCCTGCTAAAGTATCTAATACTTGGTCTATGAATGGGAGAGGAAAATGATCTTTTTGTGTAGCTTTGTTTAGCTCCCTGTAATCCACACAGATTCTCCATTTCCCATTCTTTTTTGGTACCACCACAAGCGGGGAGACCCATTTACTATCAGAAATAGGATAGATAAAATTGACATATAAAAGTTTCTGAAGTTCAGCTTTTACCACATCCTTTAGATGAGGATTAAGTCTTCTTTGCGGTTGGCGGATAGGTCTAGCATCTTTTTCTATATAAATGTGGTGTGTACACAATTGTGGGTCGATTCCTTTCATATCAGGGTAATCCCATGCAAATGCTTATTTATATTTTTTCAACAGATGAATGAGCTTCGTTTCTTGTTCAGACGTGAGAATGGCATTGATATTTAAAGTTTTTCCCGGTTCAATTTCCACAATTTTACTATTTGCAACAGAAATAACGGGTATCGTTTGATCATGTGTATCTTTCAGAGGATCTTCCTCTAATTCATTATCAAATGCTGCTTCTATCATGTGACACTGTGTACGGGATCTAAATTCAGTTTGACTAATGAAATTATTAATGGCATCATCTTTCGTCTGGTCTTTAAAATCAAGTGCCTCTTGTATAGTCAATGGAGATCTAATGTTATCAGTAAGGTATGATACAGGGTGCTTATTAGTTTTAATTATTGTAACACTTGGCTGCGCTGGAGGATATAGAACTAAATTTTTGATATTGGGTCCTTTGGTTATGGTCATATTTCCCTGCCGGCAGTCAATGTAAGCATCGACAGTGGCAAGCCAAGGTCTACCTAGAATTAGCGGGTGTCCATCAAGTCGGGTTTTTGGATTAATTATCAGGAAATCGGTTGGATATTCCCAGGAATCTATAGAGACCATGACATCATGTAGAGTACCCTGTGATCTAACCACAGATCGGTCAGCCAATTCTAACAAAGTAGAGGTGGGTTCTACAGATGTAATGCCGAGCTTTTGGCAAGTAGTGGTTGTTAAAATATTAATTGCAGCTCCTAGATCAACTAGGGCATTAGACATGGTCTGACCATAAATTTGAACAGTTACAATTGGATTTCATGGGTCTTCATATTTAATGGGTGTTTCTTTCCCGGATAGTAAATCAGATAAAGTACCGACTACTTGGACTCTTGGATTATTTGTTATATTCCTCCTTGGTTTCTTTATGCACAATTCCTTGATAGTTTTTGCGTATATAGGAATGTCTTGAATGGCTTGGAGGAATGGAATTTTTATGTACAGATTTTGTAATTCTCCCAGAATGTCAAAGTCTGGATATTGTATAGGTCGAGGTATGACTGGTCGTTCTGGGAACGGAGGAGAGGATGTACTTGCTTGATTATGAGTTTGCTGCTTATTTACATCCTCTTGTTGTAACAGATGTTCTCTTGGTAACTGATCTTCAATATGAACTGTTTTATCTCCCTCAGTTTCAATTATACGTCCAGATCTTAACTAAAGATCATTGCACTCCCTCAGGTCGGGTCCTATTTCTGATGATTCTATGATTTGGAGAGATTGGACTGGTCTGTTATTTGGATTGGGGTTGGGTTGGGCTGGGAGTTGCGGTCTCAGATTAGACTGGGGATTTTGTGGTAAGGCTGGCAGAGTAGGTTGAGGGAACGGAATAGTTCCTGCTAGCTGGTGCATCGGTCTTTGCCAGTTTGTCTGCCAGGGTGAACTTTGTGAAGTAGGGGGAGTCCATTGTGGAGGATATGGGCCATTTTGCCAGTATGGTGGAGTGTAAGGGAAATTCGGCCAACCAGATTGGCTTGTCTGATTCAGCCACGGGTTTGAAGAAGGAAACGGCTGTGGTGACCAGTTTGAAAATGGGGGTTGAGATTGATTTTGCCACATACTATATTGTTGAGCATTATAATGTTGAGGCTGAAAAGAGGAGGTTGGGTCCAGGAACATACTAGATTATCTCGGCTGCCACTGGCGACGCTGATTGATCAAGTACACCGATTCTGGTTCTTCTTCCACTTCCTTATATACCGCTTTCAATCCAGGAAGTGAGGGGCAGCTCTCCGTAAGGTGATCTTTTGTACAGATGGCGCATGTTTGGACTGTATCCAGTGGGAATTCCTTGTGGCTATGTTTTTTTCTACATCGGGGTCAGAAGATCGCCAAATTCTGTTTTTGCCTCCATCTACTTCTGTTTAGCCTGCACAATATCAAGTTGTGTAGTTAGTGTCCCCAGAATATCAGTTTTAAAATTTTCTAATAAATTTCCAATTTCTACACGTGTTACTCCTTCTGTTGATATTTTGTTATCTCTTGCAAACCGATCATATTCTGCTGGTTTTATTCATGTGCTGCCTCTCGAACTCTTGATACATAAATCAATGATGTCAGCAAAATTCTCTTGATAAATATCCCCTTTTCCCATGATGTTTAATGTTTCAATCCATTGTTCCTTCATGCCCCTTATCAATGCAGTTTTTAACACATTATTAGGTAAAGGTAGTGATGCATAAGGAGATCTTTGTAAATTGTAATGAAAACGTTCCACATACTCCTCTAATGTTTCATTCGGTTTGGCTGTCATTTGGAATATTTCGTCCTTTAATTCTCTAGACCTACAATAGTCCTGGTATTTTTTTAAGAAGGATTCTTTCATTTGATCCCAATTATTGATAACCCCACCACCTAGTCCCATAAACCATCTTAAAGCATCCCCCTTTAATGTAGAGGGGAATAATTTCAATTTTTGGGGATCAGTGGTGTAATCATATCCCCTGCATAACACATCGAATTCGAATAAAAATGCATCCGGATCTTCTGATGTGAGACCGTGAAATGTAGGGATATGTTGAAGAGGGATAACTTTCATGGGCGCATTTGCTGCAGAATCCACTATGGGATATTGTAATGTAGAGGTTTGAGCAGTTGGCTAGTTCTAAGCCATAGGATCAAATATATGCCAATAACCTTCTGGGATATCTAGGAGGGTATTCCTAGGTTGAGAGGGAACGGTTTTGACAGGGATAGTTTTAATAACACTTACTTTATCTGGGATAATGAGAATACCTGATGTCTGAGGAGATTGGATTCCTTCAACAATGATTTTTGCAGCGCTCCCCTTATCTGGGCTTTTCAATGGCTGATTTGTTTCAATAGGAGATTCTGGTTCCTTGGTTTCCCCTGTTTCTCCTTCTCCTTCACAAAAGTTACTGAAATTCCCTTCCTGCAATAGTTCTGGAGTAGAATTTTCAATTTCTTGAAAGTCCTGCTCTTCAGTTTGACTATGCACCTCAGCAAAGGCTACAGATGGTGATCCTGTGGCCTGAAGGGGACTAGTAGGCTGTTTAGAAATGATTTTCCTGGGGCCTACTAATGGCTGAGATTTTGTTTTCTTATTAATTTCGTCTATGAAAGTCGTTCGGCCAAGGGTCACCGGCCCCTTAGCTTTTTCAGGTTTGGATGGAGGTTTGATATTCTTTTCTGGCTTTTTCTACTTAGTCATGCACTCAAATGAACTGCTAAATTCTATTCAAACAAAGCAAGAGCAAATCTGATAGGAAAGCGGACAGTGGAGCAGGGCTTTTACATGCTCCACACGCAAGTTCTTACCTTCCGTTTTTAAGATCCAACTCTTCCCTAGCAAGTTCGTACACTACTTTGAAAAAGACAAATGGCTACACTCTCTTCCCCGGCAACGGCGCCAAAATGTAGAGCTATAAAAAGGGTCTCTTTCACCTCTGATTATCTCACATTAATATGTCAATCCGGCAGCGTTTGGTTATTACAAAGAGTGACTCAATCCGAGGCTATTTGTCAGAGTAATGCTAGTAGTACAACGTTCTACAAAAATACAAGAGTAAACGGATGCTTGTCTAGAACTAAGTTACTTCAAATGACTAAAGCACACACTCTTAAAACTAAGCAACTGATCAGTCAAGGGTTCGGTGACGATAACCCATCCCTTTGGAAACTAATAGAAAGGAAATTAGAGCATGGAACACAGGTCTGGGAGCGAGGCAGTAAATGCCGAGGCTCGCTACAGGCTTAGACCATCTCTCACACCAAAATAACAAATGCAAGTAAATGGAACGACAGATAACAAAATGGAACAGAAAATAAGAAATTGAACGGCAAATCTGGAATGGAACAACAACTCTAAAATCGAACAATAATCGAACAACTAAGTCTCGCGAGCATCAATCAAACTTAATCTATTAATCCAAATGCCCTCTTTGCAATCAAATAACAATCTTTCACTCTTAAGGCAAATCAAGCAAAACACACTAATGAAACATAACTAACTATTGATAAATTATGGAACAGCGCCAGTAAATCATATACACACACAACACGCTGGAATAGTAATCTGATCAATATTGATTAACAAGAATACGACTATATTTCCAAATAGAACAGCGTTACTTCTGAATCCAACAATCGTAAAGAACACTTCTTGCAGATGAATCTTATAATATGAATGTACAGCACAAAAGCTCTGTAACAGAACATTAATAATATTCGGTTAAGATTAACAACATGCAATCAACTCTGAAAGGATCAGTAATATAATGTAGAGTCAATACGTAATTCTATCTGTAAAAACCTTAATGAATTGATCTTAACAGAGCATGTAATAGCAACTTATAAAGCATGTCAGATTACCGAATAAAAATGATAAGCAAACCACACAGAAATCAAATCGTAGTGATACAGAAGCGAGTGTCCTCCGGGCCCTTAGCCTCAAGGGTACACCGCTTTAAGTTAATCCAGACGCAGAGATGAGATAAACACCAAGTTTATATTAATGCATAAGACAAAAGTACAATGAGCCAAGTTCAACGAGACTCGATGATCAAAGTTCAGTCTTTTACAGAAAATTACATAAAAAACATATATATTAGGCTTAACAGTGCTGTCCCTTTTTATAAAGGTGACGGCAGAGATGTCTAAGTAACAAGATAAATAAAGCAGCGATCCCTCAGGATCAAGGATCCTGAGAGATTCACCAAACTGTTAATCCTTCATCTTTTCTTTTCTTCTCCGCCAAGCTGGTATCTTCTCCTCCTTTTCCGGGCTGATTTGCCTCGATCTGCTTAGCCTTGTTTGCATTCGGTTTCCCTTCAAAGGAACAACAGTTATCTCGTCTTTGTCTTTTCCTTCGGAACGACAACTCCTCGTTTTCACCTTTTTCTGCACAGAAGAATAACACTTATCAACGATTAAGTCTTACATATTAATTCTTACATGTTTTGTTATAATCCTTTATTGTTTTCCAAATTCATGATGCAAAAAGATTTACAAATTCGACTGAAAGCCATTGAAATGATTATCAAAAGCATACCTTTTTAGTACTCCACACTTACTAGCTTCCATGGTGCCATGATACTCTGCTTCTATTGAAGAAATAGAAATGACACTTTGTTTGTTACAAGCCCATGTAATAGGTCCAGAACCAAGAGTGAACACATAACTTGAAGTAGACTTTCGATCATCAGGGTCACCAACCCAATCAGAATTAGTGAAACCAAGCAAATAGAGGAGATGCTTTTGCACTGTAATGAATCCCAAACTGAACTATACCTAAAACATAACGAAGTATTCTTTTAGATGATTTCCAATTAATTTCATGTGGATTTTTCATAAACCGAGCAATAAGGCCAACAACAAAGGAAAGGTCAGGACGAGTATGGGTCAGATACAAAATTTTTCCTACAAGTTGACAATATAAGGTAGCATCAACTTCAAGGGAAGTACAAGAGATTGAAAGTTTGGCTCTAGACCAAAAGGGAGAAGGGGCTGGCTTACAGCCTTCCATGTGAAAGTGGCATAGAAGATCACAGGCATACTTGGACTAGGAAAGGGAAATACCTTCCTTGGATTGCAAGACTTGAAGACCAAGAAAATAATGCAAGTGTCCTAAGTCTTTCATTTCAAAATTCTTTTTAAGGTTGGACTTCACATGGTTTATAAGGTTGGAATCACTACCAGTAAGTATAAGATCATCAACATAAAGAACAAGAATGATAAGAGACTTACCCACTTTCTTGGTGTAGACAGTATTGTCTGAATGACACCTAAAAAATCTAGTATCTAAAATAAAACTATCCATTTTGGCATACCAAGCCTGAGGGGCTTGCTTGAGGCCATAAAGGGATTTCTTATGCCGACATACAAGGCTAGAGTTTATTTGTATAAATCCAAGAGGTTGTTCCATATAGATTTCTTCATGCAAGTCCCCATGCAAGAAGGCAGATTTAACATCCATCTTGTTATCACTCAGGTTGTCCCTGAAGGTTAAGAAAGGGATACGGCCGAGGTAACCACAAACCAACTTTGGACTGCAGGTTCTAGCCAACCTGCAATCAGAGAGGGCTCTCTCTTTTAGATTTAACTTTGTTTGAAAGGATTTTAGGCTAGGTCTTGGGTTCAGGGGGTTCTTTGTTTTGTTTTGGTGGGAAAATTGATTCTTCAGGTGGAGAGGCAGTGTATAGTCTAAGTTTCTCGAATCATTGGGCGTGGAGTCAAGGATAAGAAAAGTTGTTATCTTTCTTTAAACAAAGTGAGGGGAGATGGAGCAGGATAGCTGAGGTCGAAGCAACTTTCAGGTTTCATGGATGGAAGAGATGCCAAGCAATGAGAGGCAGTTAAGAATCTCTCAATTGACTTAACAGAGGAGATGACAGAGCGCTACCTAGGGGCAGTTAAGAATCCCTAGATAATTGGCAAACACAGGTAAATTGGGGTAAATATGAGCCAGGAGGAATTCATATTCATATCCAATTCATTGAGACGAAAACACAGAGAAATAGCAGAAATTGAGCATAGAGAGTGTTTAAACTTATTCTAGGCTATTCTTTCTTTCTGCTATTTAGATAATGGCAAACACATAGACAGAGAAAAGAGACACTTATTGCTTCAGGCCGCAGCGTAGGAATTCCATCTTCAACTCTTCAAAACATTCATCAACAACAGACAGTTCGTTCTCCGAGCTTTCAGCAATCTTTGATTATGGAAGAACTCAGGTGTACAATGCGAGTCTCTAATGAAATTCTCAATTGACCAACCCTTAAAACTATACAGAGGGTGGTATATATAGGGCAAAACTCTCTGCAGAGTTTCCTTTATTACATCTTGACCTAATTAGGTCATAAAAATGACTACTTGACCTAATCCTATCTAGAAATAAATGCAAAGAATGTCTCGGGCCGTGCTCTGGGCTAATGTGTCAAAACTGAATGAATGATGTTGTCCTCGGTGGCTTGCTGCAGTGCTTTCTGCAATAAATGGGTATGGGTCTCTGCTTTCCTTGCTGTCCTGGTGCCTTAAATGTTTTGACGGTGATTTGAAGGCAAGGATGGGTTGATGCTTGTCGATTTGATTTTTTGGGGGCTTCATTAATGTTCAGGTGCCTTGAGCCCCTAAAAAATCATGACTGATTCTTTCTGGCGTCCTTTCTTCCACTGATACTCTCTGACAAAATCTGGGGTGCTGATTTGCTGTGTTGCGTGTCTAATCACCAGTAAATGGCTGTTGTTCGGCCTCTGTATCATCTGGAATTGTCTTATGATCATTTTGGTATGTTCTGTGAAGAAAACGGATCATTTCTGCGCCTTTTCGGGCTTCCTGGGGCTGCATGGAGCGAAGATTCCTTAAAGATTCCCTGAAGATTCTCCATTTGGCCCAAAAAAAAACTGCCTCAGAATTCAATTCCGAGGCTCCGAAGTGCGATTTTCGCGCCTCTGCATCCAAAAAGGGTTGATGACGTCAGCATTGTACGGCGGGTGACGTCAGCATGGCGACGTGGCGGGATGACGTCAGCATGACGTCATCACGTACGGTCGATGACGTGGCAGGTACGGTGGCGGGACACGTGGCAGTGACGTGGCAGGAGGCCACGCAGGCGGGTGACTGTACAGGGGGAGGTGACGTGGGCTGGTGACGTCACCGGGCGGTAAGCGGTATGTGGCGCACCGCTTATGAGGGATGGCGGTTTCGGAGGGAGGGGCTCCGCCACAGCTCGGCGCCTGACGCGTGGCAGGAGTACGGTGGTAAAACCGCCGAACTCCCAGACGTTAAAGGCCGGGTGCGTCGGAGATAAGGATGCCCGCCAGCCGTAGATCTGCAGGGATGTGGATCGGACGGCTGGCGGCGGACGCGACGGGATAGGGGGTTAACGGATGGGAATATTCACAGGAATATTCCAAATTTAATATGCGCGGCGGATGGGTAAGAACTTAGGGAAACGGGTTTACGGGGTTAAATAAAGGCGCGGGTTAATAATTATGCACAAGAACTTTGGGTTAGGGGCGGAATGTGGGTTTTTACAGCGGTGGGGTGAATTTTTACAAGGGGAAGGTGAAAATATGGGTTTTTTTTGGGGTTAAGGGAGAGGTTACTAGCTGACCAGATGTCAAACTAGCTCCTTAATGACTCGGATGGGCTAAAAACAGTCCCAGATGGACTGAGATTTCCCGGACTTAGTAGAATTATGGCTATAGTGCCAGGGATGGGATATTTACATAGGGGGATTTATATACATAATTTTTAGTAGGGGAAAGGGAAAATTGTTAGGGAGCTATGTAATAAAGTTAATAGTTAATATGAAGATGAAGAGAGGGTGCTAAGGTGTGAGACCTTATGCCATTTGGGGAAAAGAAGGCTCACAGATAATGAGTGAGCAGTCCTTGAGTGAAGGAGATCCTCACTAAGGCAAATGTCATGGGGATGATGAAACTGAGAGGCTCAAGCAGATCTTGACCTCCTGGGGGATGTTAGTAAGTGACTTTGGGGGGAAATGAGAAGAAGGGGATGTTAATGAATCTTCAGCCTGAGTACCTACATGAAACTGCAAAAAACTGCCTGATAGCTGTGATCAGAAAAGATAAGACATTGTGGAATACAAAACTGATCGCTAGTCATGATTCTGCCACATCAAAGCTACCTACCCAGCCTACTTTCCTAACATTTTTTCTTCTTTTTATTTGTTTTGGGTGCACTTAGACTTGCAGACCCAGATTCACAATTTTTCTTTTGCATTATCCTATCTAGATCTGCACTTATTTCTGCGAGGGCCCAGATTAGACAGTTGGGTCCCTTTGATTCTCTACCTATCTACAAATCTGCCAAGATTAAACTGTTTGGACATATGTCATTCTCTATATTCTAAAACAGGAAATTGAAACCTAGGGAGGCCAGGATTAGACGGTCTGGACCTCCCTTTAAGAACTTCTTCAAAACTGGAACAACTCATCAAAATTTGAAACAGCAGTAACATTTGAATTGGCATACTCTATTACTTCTTCTCTGGTTTTCTCCTTGGGAAATATGGAACCTTGCTGCAAGAAAGATGACATATTTGGCATGTAAAAATGTCAATCATGAAATATGAAACCTGTTGCAACAGGAGGCTAACAGTGGCTCCACTTGGGGATGGCTTTTCCTTGTGAAAAGTCAAGAACAGCAAGTCAGACTGCCTTGGTCTCTGTTGTCACTGTAGACTGAAAAACTTCTTTGCTCTGGCTGTTTAGAAATATAAAGCTTTGTGACAAAACGACCTTCTCCTCAATTGAATCTTTGTGAACTGCTCAGCAACGCCTGCTTTCTTCTGCGTGCTGTATTATTAGGTACAATCCTGCCAGAGAATATGTCTTTGAAAACATGGCTTGCAATTTGATGTACTTCCTTCAGCTTAGGTGTGAAACAAATTGCTGAAATATTTCCTCTTCTGTTAACCTTTTCTTGCCTGAAAATTGCAAGTGCAAAAGAGCTTCTCTTCGGCCCGAATTGTTGTTGTGACGTTGTTACTCTTGCTGCCTTGCTTAGATTGATACAGAGGTGGGTCTTTGAAAACTGGACAATCAGCACTGGTTGTGCCTCCATGAATTTACTACTGTTCCTTCAATAATCGGCCTGCTTATCAAAATGAATTAAAAACAGTGCTCATATATACACAATGTAACTGTACAAAGATATTTACAGGACTTTCATTGTTTTAACAACAAGGATCGTGATAATGTTTCAACATCCTGCCATTCACAGGGCCTTCTTCAACAGTGTTGTCCTCCATAGATTTGAGAAAATAGGTGTTGTTTCCTTGAACAGCAGAAATAATAAATGGGCCTTTCCACAAGAAATCAAACTTCGCATGTTTGCCTTTGTCTTCTCTTCTTGAGTCCCACTTTAAAACTTTGTCATTAATTCTGAAATCTTCAGCTTTAGCTCTCTTATCAAACATCTTTTTGAGCTTTTCTTGAAAAATCTGTGCTCTGTCATATACTTGTTCTCTGGTTTGCTGGAGATGGATCGTCTGATTAATTCTTCTTTGAATGTCATTTGGTTCCGCCTGAACCTCTTGTAACAGCTTGATGGTGGGAATGCCCAGGGATGAAGGAAATCTAGCCTCCATGCCATATACCAGCTCATAAGGGCTCATTCCAATTGATCTTTTGCTTGAAAGTCTGTCTGCCCATAGGGCATTCACCAGCTTTTTGTGCTAGTTTTTCTTGTTTTCTTCTAGCATCTTCTTTATGATGTTGATGAGGCTCTTGTTAGATGATGCAACCAATCCATTGCCTTGAGGATAATATGTTGTAGAGTGGCCCAGGGTGATGTGAAACTTATGGCAGAAACTGATCATCTTTTTGGACTTAAAGGCAGCGGCATTGTCAGTGATGATTTTCTCAGGACAGCCAAATCTAGAAAGGATGTTGCATTCAAGGAATTGGATAATGATGGTATCATTGGCTTGTCTACAGGGAATGGCTTCAACCCACTTGGTGAAATAATCGGTGGCTGTTAGGATCCATTTGTGTTGGCCTGAGGAAGGGGGATGGATTTCTCCAATGAAGTCAAGGCCCCATTGTTGAAAAATCTTTTCGGTGGAGATTGGTTTAAGGGGCAGGGGCAATAATTTTCTCTTGCCTTCAAAAATTTGGCACTTATGACATGTTGTGGAAAATTTTTTAACATCTGCAAAAAGAGTGGGCCAGTAGAAACCAGCCCTCAGGATTTTGTCTGCTGTGGACTTCCAGTAAAGATGTCCTCCACAATCACCTGCATGGAATTCTTTCATGACCTTGTTGGTTTCATTCATGGTTAAGCAATTTAACAATATACCTTCATGATTTCTCCAAAATAATGCACCATCAACAACACAAAATCTCAAAGCTTTCATCTTCAAAAATCTTTTCTTTGTTCTGGACAATCCTGGGGGAGCACACAGGTTTAACAATACAAAGCAAATATCAGTGTACCAGGGGCATTGCAGAAATATTTCACTGATCTGTGGAGTCGCCAGCTCTGGTTCATTGTCCAGCTGGTTAATGTCTAAGACTTGAAAGTTTGTTTCGGACATCAGTTTAGCTAAACCTTGTCCCTTTATCAGCTTTGTTGGTTTTATTTCAATGTCGTATTCGAGGATACTTGCAATCCACTTACCTCTTTTGCCTTCTAATCTGTCTTGAGTCAGTATGTCTTTTACAGCAGCGTGTGGGACGTAGGCGATCACGTGTGAGTACAGTATATACACTCTAAAATCCTTGATGGCCTTGATAAGTGCGTAGGCCTGTTTTTCCATTATCGGGTATTTCAATGGGGCGTCTCTCAAGGCTCGGCTGAAAAAAGCAATTGGATATTCAGCTCCCTGTTCATCCTTCTGCAGCAGGACAACAACTATCCTATGCTCGGATGCAAATGAAAATATGATGAAATCTTTGTCGAATTGTGGACTAGTTAGGACAGGGGTTTGAGTTAAGGCAGATTTGATACTCTCAAATGCTTGCTTAGCTTCCAGGGACCATCTTACCTTGGCATCCTTCTTTAACATGTTGCTTAATAGTCTTATTAATTCAGCCAGATTTGGAATGAATCTTCTCAAGAAGTTGATTTTCCCAAGGAATGCTTGTAGTTCTTTTATGTTTCTGGGGTATGGAATTTGGAGGATGGCTTGTATTCTCTCAGGATCAATCCTGATCCCGTCTTTTGATATGATGTGGCCAAGTAATTTTCCTTCTTCAAGGCCAAATAAGGACTTCTTAGGATTTAAGGAAATTCCATATTTTCTGCATGTTATGAAAATTTGCCTAAGATGCTTCAGATGTTCTTCATCAGATTTGGAAAATGGGGTTAAATCATCGAGGTACACAACTAAAAAATCGTGTATTTCTTTTGCAAATGCAATATCCATTGCTCGTTGGAAAGTAGCACCAGCGTTTTTAAGTCCAAATGGCATCTTTACATACTTAAATGTTCCCCAGGGTGTGGTAAAAGATGTTTTGTCTTGGTCATCTGGGTGAACAAGTATTTGGTTGAAACCTGAAAATCCATCTAGTAAAGAGATTCTAGATGATCCCACTACTCTCTGCAATATGTGGTCCATTTTGGGCAAAGGGTAGTGGTCTTTTAAGGAGACTTGGTTTAAGTTTCTGAGGTCTACACAAAGTCTAATTTCACCTGTCTTTTTTCATGTAGGAACAAGATTGGACACCCACTCAGAGAATCTGATAGGTGCTATAATGCCTGCTTCCCACATTCTTTTTACTTCTTTTTCAATTGGGGGAAGCAGCACGGGGTTGATTCTTCTCAATTTCTGTTTGAAGGGCTTCTGATTGGGCTTCAATGGGATAGTGTGCTGAATCACTGATGTATCATAGGACTTCAAGTCCTCATAGCTCCAAGCAAATACGTCTTGAAATTCTTTGAATAAGTCAATGTACTTGGGATTTTGATCGGGTTGCAAGTTTTTGGACAGTTTGATCATTTTTGGATTGTCTCGTGTCCCAATGTTGTGTTCTTCAATTTCTGTGTTTATTGGTTGCAATTTTGGTTTTCTGGGAACATCATTAGAGTCAAACATGTCTTCTAGTGGAGTTAGCCCAGCAGGCAAAAAATTATCCTTTAGATCAATGATTTCTACTTCTGTTTTGTCTATTTCTTCTGCCTGTGTTTGTCTTAGCTGTTCAATGTTTTCATTGTCAAAAACGGTTGGCTTCAGAATCAGTTTGGCTGTTGCAGCATCTAAAGCGTGCTGACTTTCATTTCTCTGCTGTTCAGAATCTGTCATGGCATCCGTGTCAATGTGAATATTTGAGAATTCGTGCGCAAGGGTGAGGAAATTGTTAATCTGGGCATCATTCTCGAATACTTGCCAATCTCTTACATTATTTGGGACTATGGGTCTATGTTTTATTTCGGCTATGAAGTGATGATTCGGGTCGAAAGGGAGCTTGCATGTACTCGCGAAGGTGGCTAGGCTGTGCGCATGAATGTTGTGATTTCTGGAAATCTTGTCAAGCTTGAATTCAGTGAATGACTGGAGTATGTCAGTAGCAGCTGTTCTGTAGGCTCTCATTCTATTATCGTTTGTAACAAAATTACCTTTTATCTGTTGTATGACTAGATCAGAGTCACCTAAGATAGATATTTTTACAACACCTAGAGTTTTCAGCAGTTTAAGGCCTAAAAGCAGAGCCTCATACTCTGCCATGTTATTTGTGCATTTGAAATTCAGTCTATAGGCATGTCCTTCTGCATGGTTATCATATGTATTGTGAATCCAGACACCTGCCCCTGCTCCTAACTTGTTAACAGAACCATCAAACTCTAAGAACCATGTGATTTCTTGCTTGTGATCAGTATCAAGGGATTGAGCTGTTTTAGGATTGGGCAGATTTAGAATTTCTGTTTGGGGAGGTTCTTGTAACATGCTGGTTGCATTTACTGTTTTGGCAATCTTTTTATTATGGGTAACCGCTTCTTCACTATTGTGCCCTTGTTGTTCTAGAGTGAAAGGCTCCTTATTGGTGGGCAGATCCAAATCATCATTAAATAAAATGAAAGAATCCATATCGGAATGGATCGAATAAATGGGAAAATTTTCAGGCTTGCTTTCACTACTTACTACATATTTCATGAGCGTTTCTCTGTACAGTCTCTTTGGTTGCCCAAAGACTGAAATGGTAGCATAGGAAAGGTCTAATTGAAGGGATCCTTGAAGCTTCGCTCCCCATGATCTTGACAGGAGCATACCGTACTTGGGAGGAATATCAGCGACCACTACATCCATGAGAATGGTCTTGTTTGGATATTGGACTAGGGAAACACATAGATCTTTGATGAGACCTAGACATTTCACTTGACTTGAGTCAAATGAGTATAAATCTTTGTAAGGTCTTGTAATGTCGAGGTTCAGTTTTTCCATCACTGCTTTGGGCATAAGATTGTGTGATGCCCCTGAGTCAAACATAGCGTTGTGTAGAACTTTGTCGTGTATATGCAGACTGACATAAAAGGGTGGGACAGGTCCATAGGTAGATTTTCCATTAACCTCTGGGCCAAATAGCAGTTCAGGGGAATCATCCAAAACATTTACATCATCTTTATTTTCTGGCATTTGCAATGATCTTTGAATTTGTTGCCTATACACATCGTGTTTAGCCAATTCTGAAAGAGGAATGGCTATCTTGAGTTTTCCAATCTCTGTTTCTAAACTAAAAGGCTTCTCCAGGGGAGTCTTGGTATTGGCATTGGCAGTTTTTCCCTCTTCATTTGAATTCTCAGCAACTTGCTCTTGTTTATCAATGCTATGGGATGTATTTGCTTGCGGTTTGGCAATTTTAGGAGTACTTTTTGGGACACTGTTTGAGTTTTGTTTTGAGAAAGGAGGTGTCAAAGGCTGCTCAACAGCAGGCTGCGTGTCTGTTATGTCCTCTACGGTCACTTGACTGGAGTTTGAGGCAGTCGTGTCAGCTGGTTGGGTTATAACAACTGTGTTTTTAATCTTGTTGGGCTGTTTGGTTTCCTTCGTCTTGCTGGGCTCAGAGATATCGATGGTCCTAGTTCTGAGCTTATATTGTCTGTGTACTTCATATACAGCAGTATCATAACCTTGTTTAAAATCGAAAGATTCGCCAGTTTTATTTTGAAATTGATTATCATCATGTTCATTTTGGTCTTCTTGTGTAAGGAAAGTTTGATGCTCACCCTTTAGATCCATTACATTTATGTGATCGTCTTCTATAGGCTGACTGGATGTGGATCCTTCTACGTAGTTATCTTGAAAAGGGGGTCTAATATCCTGGTCTTGGTTAGGCCTACCAGCATTTATGTTCTGTGTTTTCCTAAAATTCGGGTTTCTTATAGTGTTGGACTGCTGCCCTTCCCATGATGCTTTTCTCTCAACATGTTCTACTCTTTCTCCTAGTCTTTGCAGGCCATTAATGATAGCGTCAAGTTTCTGGTCAAAGGCTGAGGGTTCTTCCTTAAAGGTGGTTCTCTTTTCCATTCTCGCTCTGTTTCGTTTGGCAATTAAGTTGGCTTCTACCGTGACAGCAACCTTTTGCGCGTCTTCAAGGGTTGTTGGAGCTCTTTCTTTCAACTGATATGCCATATCAGGGTCAAAACCGTCGGGAAATTTGTACAGGGCTAAATCGGGTGGAGGTCTTAAATTCTGTGGTATCGCGTTATATACATTGTTGAATCTTGCACAGTACTCCAAAACGGTCTCTTGAGGACCTCGTTTGATTGTATCATATTCAGCTAGTATGTGCAGAGGATCTTTCTTTTTCTCCCATCTGTTGATAAAGGCTAGGTAAAGCTCATCAGGAGTGGTTATGGAATTTGCAGCAAGTGATCTGAACCAAGTTCTTACGTCACCTGTCAGGCTCTGAACAAAAATTCTCATTCTCACGCTGTCATCATCTATTTCATAGTTCTCAAAATGGTCTTGCATCCTTTTGGCATGTTGAATAGCTGTGAGAGGGCTAGTGGAATCAAAATATGTGATTTTGGATTGGTAGTCCTGAGGTAAGGCTGCAGCGTTAGCAGGCAACTGCAGGGGTGCATATCTATTAGCCATATTGGTGGGGATAATAGGAACAACAGGAACAACTGGTACAATAGAGGTAATAGGAATGGTCGAAACAACAGCGGTTGTAATGGGAATATGTGCAGTGAATGAAGGTGTGAAGGGAGGGCTTTGAGATGTAGATGATGAACTAGGGGAAGCAGGGGTGGACCGGAATAAAACCTTGACAGGAGTTGGGACAGAGGTAGGGTAAGCTGCTTCAGGACTCAAATTAGCAACATTTTCCTGTCTTTGTTGCTTCCTAAGGATTTTAGGGATTATGTTAGGGTTTTGGAAAACAGCTGGAGGATCTGGGTCTGGGTTTGACCTTGTATATCGCGGATTTTTCTTGGGAGCTAGCTTCCGAACTTGTTTTTTGGGTATATTTTTTGGAATATTTTTGTATTTACAGGGGCCAGATAAGATTTTGGAATGGCTATGTATATCTTAAAACTAGCATGAAGATTGACTGAAGCAGCTTTTATCTAAACCTGTTAATGTAAAACAAAAACAGTTTCAAAGGCTTCCTAGCTGACATTCAGGCTTCATCTGTAGTTTTAGGAAATACACAGCAATTAGAAAATCAATTTTTATGAGGGATTCTTTTAACCTTCTTCGTGAAACTTTGTAAAATTAACTGAGGAAGTTCCCCAGTGGAGTCGCCATTATGTTATCACTCAGGTTGTCCCTGAAGGTTAAGAAAGGGATACGGCCGAGGTAACCACAAACCAACTTTGGACTGCAGGTTCTAGCCAACCTGCAATCAGAGAGGGCTCTCTCTTTTAGATTTAACTTTGTTTGAAAGGATTTTAGGCTAGGTCTTGGGTTCAGGGGGTTCTTTGTTTTGTTTTGGTGGGAAAATTGATTCTTCAGGTGGAGAGGCAGTGTATAGTCTAAGTTTCTCGAATCATTGGGCGTGGAGTCAAGGATAAGAAAAGCTGTTATCTTTCTTTAAACAAAGTGAGGGGAGATGGAGCAGGATAGCTGAGGTCGAAGCAACTTTCAGGTTTCATGGATGGAAGAGATGCCAAGCAATGAGAGGCAGTTAAGAATCTCTCAATTGACTTAACAGAGGAGATGACAAAGCGCTACCTAGGGGCAGTTAAGAATCCCTAGATAATTGGCAAACACAGGTAAATTGGGGTAAATATGAGCCGGGAGGAATTCATATTCATATCCAATTCATTGAGACGAAAACACAGAGAAATAGCAGAAATTGAGCATAGAGAGTGTTTAAACTTATTCTAGGCTATTCTTTCTTCCTGCTATTTAGATAATGGCAAACACATAGACAGAGAAAGAGACACTTATTGCTTCAGGCCGCAGCGCAGGAATTCCATCTTCAACTCTTCAAAACATTCATCAACAACAGACAGTTCGTTCTCCGAGCTTTCAGCAATCTTTGATTATGGAAGAACTCAGGTGTACAATGTGAGTCTCTAATGAAATTTTCAATTGACCAACCCTTAAAACTATACAGAGGGTGGTATATATAGGGCAAAACTCTCTGCAGAGTTTCCTTTATTACATCTTGACCTAATTAGCTCATAAAAATGACTACTTGACCTAATCCTATCTAGAAATAAATGCAAAGAATGTCTCGGGCCGTGCTCTGGGCCGATGTGTCAAAACTGAATGAATGATGCTGTCCTCGGTGGCTTGCTGCAGTGCTTTCTGCAATAAATGGGTATGGGTCTCTGCTTTCCTTGCTGTCCTGGTGCCTTAAATGTTTTGACGGTGATTTGAAGGCAAGGATGGGCTGATGCTTGTCGATTTGATTTTCTGGGGGCTTCATTAATGTTCAGGTGCCTTGAGCCCCTAAAAAATCATGACTGATTCTTTCTGGCGTCCTTTCTTCCACTGATACTCTCTGACAAAATCTGGGCTGCTGATTTGCTATGTTGCGTGTCTAATCACCAGTAAATGGCCGCTGTTCGGCCTTTGTATCATCTGGAATTGTCTTCTGATCATTTTGGTATGTTCTGTGAAGAAAACGGATCATTTTTGCGCCTTTTCGGGCTTCCTGGGGCTGCATGGAGCGAAGATTCCTTAAAGATTCCCTGAAGATTCTCCATTTTGGCCCAAAAAATCTTGCGATGAGGTGCAAATCGCTCATCAAAAACTACCTCAGAATTCGATTCTGGGGCTCCGAAGTGCGATTTTCGCGCCTCTGCATCCAAAAAGGGCTGATGACATCAGCATTGTACGGCGGGTGACGTCAGCATGGCGACGTGGCGGGATGACGTCATCACGTACGGTCGATGACGTGGCAGGTACGGTGGTGGGACACGTGGCAGGAGGCCACGCAGGCGGGTGACTGTACAAGGGGGGTGACGTGGGCTGGTGACGTCACCGGGCGGTAAGCAGTATGTGGCGCACCGCTTATGAGGGATGGCGGTTTCAGAGGGAGGGGCTCCGCCACAGCCCGGCGCCTGACGCGTGGTGGGAGTACGGTGCAAAACCGCCGAACTCCCAAATGTTAAAGGCCGGGCGCGTCGAAGATAAGGATGCCTGCCAGCCATAGATCTGCGGGGCTGTGGATCGGACGGGTGGCGGCGGACGCGACGGGATAGGGGGTTAACGGATGGGAATATTCGCAGGAATATTCCAAATTTAATATGCGCAGCGGATGGGTAAGAACTTAGGGAAACGGGTTTACGGGGTTAAATAAAGGCGCGGGTTAATAATTATGCACAGGAACTTTGGGTTAGGGGCGGAATGTGGGTTTTTACAGCGGTGGGGTGAATTTTTACAAGGGGAAGGTGAAAATATGGGTTTTTTTGGGGTTAAGGGAGAGGTTACTAGCTGACCAAATGTCAAACTAGCTCCTTAATGACTCGGATGGGCTAAAAACAGTCCCAGATGGACTGAGATTTCCCGGACTTAGTAGAATTATGGCTATAGTGCCAGGGATGGGATATTTACATAGGGGGATTTATATACATAATTTTTAGTAGGGGAAAGGGAAAATTGTTAGGGAGCTATGTAATAAAGTTAACAGTTAATATGAAGATGAAGAGAGGGCGCTAAGGTGTGAGACCTTATGCCATTTGGGGAAAAGAAGGCTCACAGATAATGAGTGAGCAGTCCTTGAGTGAAGGAGATCCTCACTAAGGCAAATGTCATGGGGATGATGAAACTGAGAGGCTCAAGCAGATCTTGACCTCCTGGGGGATGTTAGTAAGTGACTTTGGGGGGAAATGAGAAGAAGGGTATGTTAATGAATCTCCAGCCTGAGTACCTACATGAAACTGCAAAAAACTTCCTGATAGCTGTGATCAGAAAAGATAAGACATTGTGGAATACAAAACTGATCGCTAGTCATGATTCTGCCACATCAAAGCTACCTACCCAGCCTACTGTCCTAACATTTTTTCTTCTTTTTATTTTTTTTGGGTGCACTTAGACTTGCAGACCCAGATTCACAATTTTTCTTTTGCATTATCCTATCTAGATCTGCACTTATTTCTGCGAGGGCCCAGATTAGACAGTTGGGTCCCTTTGATTCTCTACCTATCTACAAATCTGCCAAGATTAAACTGTTTGGACAGATGTCATTCTCTATATTCTAAAACAGGAAATTGAAACCTAGGGAGGCCAGGATTAGACGGTCTGGACCTCCCTTTAAGAACTTCTTCAAAACTGGAACAACTCATCAAAATTGGAAACAACAATAACATTTGAATTGGCATACTCTATTACTTCTTCTCTGGTTTTCTCCTCGGGAAATATGGAACCTTGCTGCAAGAAAGATGACATATTTGGCATGTAAAAATGTCAATCATGAAATATGAAACCTGTTGCAACAGGAGGCTAACACATCTGATGGACTTCCCATTTGAAAGAGGTAGCAAGGGAAAAAACAAGGTGGATAGAGTTCATTTTGGAAACAGGGGAGAAGGTTTTAGTATAGTTAATGCCCTCAACCTGTGAAAAATCCTTAGCAACAAGATAAACAAGTCTTCGTCCCTTTGGAAGAGAGAAAAGATCCAATGTATCATTTGCCAATAAGGAATGATATTCTTCATTCATAGCTACATCCCAATCTGGATGGCCTGAAGCTTTTGCAAAGGTGTCAAGATCATAATTCGCTAAAGCTTGAGCCAGTAAAGAAGAGGCTCTATCGAACTAAGAATTTGTACGTCATTGATCTGTAGGATTACCTGAAAGAGAACCTATTACATCCCAAGTAGCACAAACCCATTTTGGAAGCTGAGGAGCTGAAGGAGGATACTGAGAAGGTGTGGGAGGATTGTCATCTTCACTGTCATCATCTGAAGAAGAAATGTTTTCAAAAGTAGAAGGGATATAGAGAGGTGGCACATCCACCGAACTAGTCTCGTAGGCCGATATATTTTCAGCAAACTTAACATCTCTTCTAAGTTGATAACATTTTTGGACTTAAGTGGAATAAGTCTATATCCTTTGACATCTTTAGAATATCCAGCAAAAATACATTTTTCACTCTTAGGTTCTAAAGATTTATGTTTCTCATCTGGAATATGGGCCCATGCTTCACTTCTAAAAATACGAAAGTGACTTACATCTGGTTTAATTGAGCTCCATGCTTCTCTTGGAGTGATATTCTTTAAAGCCTTAGTAGGAGTGTGATTTACTATGTAATTTGCACAGTTAATTGCTTCTGCCCAAAAATTAAGACTAATTCCTTTAGATTGAAGCATACAATTAGCCATTTCCTTTAAGGTGTGATTCTTCCTTTCAGCTACACCATTTTGTTGTGGAGTATATGGAACAATATGTTGCATTTGAATTACATTCTCAGTGCAAAAGTTTATTAATTTGTTGTTAACATATTCTCTTCCATCATCAGATCTTTGCTTAAGAATTTGATGTCTAGATTGTTATTCAACAAAGGAATTAAAGGCCAAGAACATGTTAAATACTTCACTCTTGAGTTTTAAGAACTATAGCCAAGTGCATCTAGAGAAATCATCAATGAAAGTTAATAAATAATTGTAGCCAGAGAATGGAACAACTGGAAGTGGACCACATAAATCACTAAGCCCAAGTTGTAAAGGGGTTGAGGCATGCCAAGAAGCACATTTTTCAAAACTATCCTGATGATGTTTTCCGAGTACACATCCAGAACAAACACCATCTTTGCAAGATACCATAGGAAGACAAGTCACCATATTTTCTTTACATAGATTTTGAAGGGAGCAATACTTTAAGTGACCAAATTTCTCATGCCAAAGTTTTCTTACTTCATCATTATGAGCAAGAAATACTAAGTGAAGAGTTGATGACCCAAAGTTGTTAAACTTATACAACCTTGTAGAATCATCAGCAATGCTAGTAGCTAGAATATGTCTAGGATCTCTTAGGTCCTTAATTACAACATCATGAGGTAAAAATTCAATAGTTTTACCTTCACCTGAATGAGTTATCTGATATACATATAGATGGTTGCAGGATAAGGTTGGAACACATAGTACATCATTAAATTGATCATTGTCTAGATGAATAGTTCCAATCCCTACAACACTAAGATATCTATCATCACCAACATATATATTTTTGGTGTTACAATCATTTAAAGAAGAAAGCATGGCTTTGTTTTTGGCCATGTGATAAGAGGCTCCAGAATCAATGAGCCACTCATGAGAATGAGAAGAAGAAGATGCATTTAGTGCATAACTAGACTGTGATGTTTGACAACCACATGTAGAAAGTGTTATTCCTGAATATGAAGTTGAAGTTGAAGAGTGCTCCAAATGGATGCTATGCTTCTTCATTCCTACTTCCAAGGCTTCCATCTTCTTAAAGCATTTCGATTCGAAGTGGCTATCTCGATTACAAAAGTTGCAATGTATATCAGTCTTCTTCCCTTTGCTTTTATTTTCCTTATCATTTTGTTGAATTGATTTTTCATTTTGAGAATGAAATTTCTTCGGACCCTTGTTTGGTCTAGGACCATTCTTTTTAGGATGCTTCTTCTTAGGATTCTTTGAATTTGGTTGTTTTTGGGTGGCTAAGGCTTTATTAGAAGAATTTCCAAGATTAAAAAGACCAAGATGTAAGAGTTTTTCTTGTTCTTTTATTAAAGAATCAAAAAAGGCATCAAAAGAGGGGGACTTGTAGTCTTTTCCTTGAGAAATAAAAGCTTCTCTAGTGGAATGGAAGGTGGAAACAAACATAGAGTAGGCTGGTCCCAACTTAGTACGAATGGAATAGATAAGTCTAAGGGTCTTGAACTTAGACAAAAAATCTTCAATGGAAGAAAAATTATTGGGGTCCAACGTAAGCAAGTCATTTTCGAGTTGATGGGCTCTAATTTCATTTTTAATTCCAAAAACTTTAGTGAGTTGTTTCATTGCTTCATTAGGAGTATTAAATTCTACGATATGGAATCTAAGGTCTAAAGAAATAGACATCCCTATCAACCCACGTGCTTAATCTTTCCTATTTTCCCATTTGGTTGCCTTATCTTCATCTTTAGGTTTAGTTTCTTGGCCTGAGGCTATTCTGTAAAAACCTTTACTTCTAAGTAAATCCACAATGTAGGACTAGCATTGGAAGTAGTTAGTGCTGTCAAGAATAACTTGGCATGGACTTTCCATTTTAAGAGAAACTAAAGCTGTAGATTCTGAAACTAAGTGTTCCAATGGAAACAAAAAATTAGCTTGATTAAAAAAACAGCTCTGAAAACAGCTTTCGGATGAAGAAGTTATGGCTTTTTGAAGAAACGTTGTTGAAGATGTTGACGAAGTAAGTGAATGATAATTTTACATTTAAACCCCCCCCGCTTTCCAAACTTAATCTAATTAGCTCACTTTAAAAGGGATTTTATGTGACCCACTTTTATAAATAAGTGAAAGTCACTTTTACAATGGTACTTTATGAGCTACTCACTAAATTGTAACTTGAATAAAAGATAAAGAGACTCTAGAATTATAAGTGACTCACTTTTTATAATGGGTGAGAACAATTTTACATAAAGCAACTTTGAAACATAAGTTACATGTGCTTTTTGAAAAAATAACTCAACAAAAATAAAGACTTGAACCCAAGACCTCTATTTTCATAAAGTAACTTTTGACCAAGTGAGCTAGTTTAAAAGGTTAGTAATTTTTGGAAAAGAGGAAGGGTTTTTTTTTTTTTAGTCACTGGAGCTTTGGGGTGTGTTCTTACTTGAAAAAACTCCTTTTTCCTTAACAAAAAAAACACACAACCCAACAAGGACATGCAAAAAAAACCAAACCTTATGGCTTGAAGTTATCTTTCACCGAAAACTTTATATTTTCCTCATTGTTTTTTATTTTTTGAGATCACACTAACGCGTGGCAGAAAAGAGCATACACATGAGAAAAATCCTTCCTTTCTGTTTTTGATTTTCCTAGATCACACAGAGTCACGGGGCAAAGAGAATATGCATAAATGAAAGGTATAGACCCAGTAATAAAGAACAGATAGCTAAATAAACCAAAATAAACAGAGAGATGAATAACTAAAACTGAAAATAAAGACTGTATACCTCCAGATCTTAAAAATGACGTAGCTAGGGCTAAAATAAACCTTTTCGTGTGAAACGAAAGGGGTTCCTCACTAGAACAGATGCTTCTAGCACAATAGAGCAGTTCTCTTGACCTGAAAGCGGTAAAAAATAGTAGATCTAGGAAACGATAGTCGGATGCAGTTTTATTAGCTTCAGATTTAGATCACCAATGGATGTGGCCCTCAACTTCACTTTGATACCATGTAGGAATTTACAGGGTAATTTCCTCAGATAGAACACAAGAGGACACCACTCAAAAACAGATCGCAGATCAATACACTAGTATTCTTGACGTAGTTAAAACCCTCAAAGAGGGAAGCAATCCACGGCCTGAGCCAGCATGGCTACTTCAAGCAATTTATTAATAAAAGAATGAAAATTTACATAAGCTTCTCTCATGAATAGTCACCCTACAAATGACCCTCCATGCTCTTTAAATAGAGATCATGGACCAATCAGGTGTTAAGCCATGGATCAAGTGTCGGTAATACTGAGGAGAAAATGAACCGTCAGAGCACTTAATGTCTAGAACATATCGTGACGGTCAGATTGTAAGTTACAAAAGTACATAGTAACAAAACACACTTTACCTAACTCTATATTAGACCAAGTTATACTTAACTATTTCCTATGTGTTGGAATATCCTAACAAGACTCTTGCTCTTAGCTCTTTAAAGACTCATCAGGTACTTCTACTTCACTTTTTCCTCTACTCTACTACTCTAGACTCCTCTTAAGACCTCCTTTTTATACAATCCCCTGGTTCGCGGACCAAGGGCGAATCTCCAAAACCGATACAACCTATCTAGGCTAAGGGCGGAAAACCCTTTTCGACTTTAGATATCTTTGTGCTCCATGACCAAAAAATGTGGAGGCTTTACATTTCTTTATGCAACTTCGGGCCTTCTGCCCCTAAACATGGGATTTTAACCCCAAAATTGACCCCCAGTGGACCCGTTCCCAACAGCCTAAGCTACCAAAATTAACACTCCCTCTTAGCTAGGGAGAAATTATTGACTGCAACATATGTTCCATCACTTGTATATTGTCAACAAATGTCATCACTACATATGTTATAAACCTATTTTTCTCCCTAAGGTTAGTACCTCTGAGTCATTATTCTAATTGATATTCTTTTGGACCTTGAGCACTCTTTTTACCTGTGTTATGCCACAAACATATGGAGTCTGTCTTTTGCATACAGTTGGAACCTTCTAAATGCACGAAGCACACATTGTCCTTTGTAGTTATAGGTAAGATTTCACTATTTTGTGTGTGTGCAGTTGAGGGACTTGTTATAGATACTTATGGTTCCTAGGAGATCAGTTCAACTCATCATATTATCCTATCTATTCGAGCTAGCTAGGACTTAGTATTGATAAGATTCTCTAACTTCTCTTGGTCCTAAGTGTCTACATTCATCCTCCTAGGAGTCTCCTTCCTCTTATTTATATTGGGCCATCTTAGAGGGTGAGGCTAGTTTTGGATAGCTAATGTTTTAGAGAGTGAGCTCTAAAGAGTCTATGTTTCCATTGTGATTCATATTTGAGGGCTTCATGCTGTTGTGATTCCTTCTACATTATAGTGGGGAGACTTTGCCAGAATGAAGAGAGGGGTACCAAATTTAGAGGTATATTTATGTACATTCATTTGTATGGTTAATGGAAATTCATGTTCCTTTTCCTTATATCAGCATTTGCAGTGATTTATATGTGTACTTATTGATGTTTTGAGTTGACAATCTTCTACGGAATATCACTTGTCATATTATTCTATTTGTGTTTGTGTGCAGGCTTTGGATCAGAAGGGAATGAAAAGGATCACTTCATTGGAGTGAAAATATTATACAGCACGCCTAAAACCCTTCATAGACCTGCAAGGAGGTAAGGTACTTGCTCATCCTTTATAGAACTAGAAATTTCAAGGAAGTTTCTTGCGTGGCCATTTGGTTTGGGAAATTTTGTTGAATTTTCTCAGCCATTCTTCCTTATTTCTAGTAATCTTAGTTTGGCATAATATCATGGAGAAATAGCCCCTCGCATGTAGAATTTACAACAACAAAATTGGTGCTTCCAATGATATCATTCTTTTTCTTTTCTTTCTTCATTTTGGGATTTCTTTGATTTTCTCCTATTCTGGTTTCCGGGGCCCTCCTAAATTTTTCTGATCATTTGTTGTTTTTTTTGGGGTTTATTTTTTTGAATATTTGTCATTTATTTCCACTTATTTGAGATATTTTCAGAAAAAATGGGTTTTCACCCGATTGCAAGCACAAAGAGGTGTTCGTGTGGTTGTAATCACACTTAACACAACTCATCTGTGTGATTGTACCTGTAACCTTGAAAACTTAAAATTTTCCTTCTCAAACTTTTAGCCTTTGATCTGGCCTATTCTTTACATTCTTTCTATAGCCTAGGTTTGTTATAGATTTGTCTTTCCTGAATGGTTTTCTTGGGTTGGATCTTTCATTGTTGAAATAATTTCTTGTTGTGTCTTGGCTTTCCATTGTTCATTCTCTTTCTGATTTATTGGATTGATTATTTCTGTTGCTGCTAGTTGTTGAAACGTCTCTAGTTTGAAGCCATATTGTTTGGTTTGATTGAGGTCTTCCACTTCTTGTGTCCTTCAAGGTTTTCTTTGAGGTATTTTTGTGTTTTGGTTTAGGCTATGGGATGTCCTCTTTTCATATCTATTTAGCTACTTGAGTGGTTAAATCAGTTTTTCATCTTGGTTTTGCAGCTTTGCTTCCTTTCTTTGGCTTTTATCACACGTGTTTGCGTGATTCCTTTATTTTTTCTTGTTTGTATCACAATTGTTGTGTTTAGTTGTGCAATTGTCATCTAGAAAAGTTTATTTTGGGAAAAATACTGAGAGGGTAGTGAATTAATATTTACAAATCAATAACTTTTTACATTTCATATTCAGACTTCTATACACGACTTTCCTGAACCACACCCATGTGTGCACGCTGATGAGTGCCAGTATTGCAACAAGGATGTTGCAACTCCTGGGCTAGCAACTTTACTTTATCAACCTGGGCTTCGTACAAACTTGGAGGTGACAGTGCTATATACACAAGTAAAAGTGATGGTTCTACGTGTTGTCACTGTTCAACTGGCGAGAGACCATTGGGGTTTCAAGATAGACTACTATGGAGTTAGAAGAAGCTTGATTTCTTGATGGAAGAAAGGTAAATTGACTCTAAGAGAGAGCTACTCTACTGCAATAATGGAGAAGGTTGACATTTAAAGCTAAATCACACCATTTCCTAATTAACTGTGAAGAAACTATGCTTTGTAGCAATGCTAAATCAACATGAACCAAATTCTACTATCTAAGTTATAGAAGTAAGAATAATCAAACATCACTAATGTGTAAGTAAAGAGACTAAACTAAATCTACTTTTTCCTTTTTTTCTTTTTATGCAAAATCAAGTATGCAAACTAATTTCTTTTGTTGATGTGGTAGGTGAATTAAGGATGTTTGAGGATGGATGGAAGGGTCATGAGATGGTTGGATGGTGTGGAAGACCCTTGGGAGGTTTTTGGTGACTTCCCAGAGGTTTTCCATCAATTCAGCCTCAAAATAGGCCATTTTAGGAAAACCTACAGGATGTACTAGAAACCTACAAGATTCCATGTAAACCTACAGGATACAGCTAAGAGCAAAATGTGAGGTTTTGGAGGTGATGGAAGGCCTAGGAAAGGTATGTGATGGGTCGAATGGAGTGGGAGAAGGTCTAGGATCACTTAGAAGTCAACAACAAAGATAGGAGATGGTTGGTTTCGCTCAAAGTGCTAGGAATAATTTCTATGAAAAATGATGAAAACTAGTGAAGGTGATGGTGAAAACAAGGGATGGCTAAGGTGGGTGGAGTGGAAGGTGGCTGCCGGCTATGAAGTCTTAGTCTCCTCCTAAAGTTCCTGCTCTGCATAAAACATGTATATCTTCCAAAAAACTATGTAAACAAGAAACATTCTCATAAACTAAAAAAGCAGAATTAATGAACTAACTGTGTACATTATGCATGAGGAAAGGTGTTGAAAGGAACAAAATCATGGATGAGATCTATGGAAAAAATGAATATGAAAAAGATGACAATGGAATCCTACTTGCAAAACTAACCAAATACTAATTTAAATACATCAAACTCCAAATCTCATAAAAGAACATGAAATCTGTGTTTTTGGGGCTGCTTAACGATCCCTTCCTCAAGTCATGATCCTAAAGGGAGGAAGTGAGGCCGAGACACCCACTGACAACCTTATGGTGCTCCTTTTAGCCCTCCTAATCTGCTACTAAAGTAAGACACAAATGGAAGCAAACTAATAAACAACCAATCTAATCTACACTACTTGTAATGGAAATGCATCTGAAAGAAAATTAACAATGAAGCTATGAAACTACACTAAACATACATATACAAGAAGGAGGACCCTTGGCTGCTAGGGTTGGGCCCTAACCCAAGAGCTTCAGCTCATTGAGTTAACTTAGTTCTGGCACAAAACAAAACTCATTCTTATTACCAAAACAACAAATTACATCAATAGAACCTTCACAAGTCTGGAGCTCGAAAATAGCTTAGAGTTTTACAATAAAAATTTGAATCCTAGTGAGGCTCTAGGCCTATCTACTTATACAACTGATGTCCCCAACAACTTCCTTAAAATCAGGGAGGCTCAACTCCCGAACTTGAGATAAACTAGCTCTTTGTCTCTCACTTGCTCGGCTGCCTTATAATCCACATGGCTTGGCTACTTGCACTCTAAGTTGGTGTGATGGATGGAGGAATATTTGAATGGGGGATAAGTAGATGAGGAGGATTTACCTCCTACAATCCCTCTCCCTTGTCCCATTCGAGTTTTAACCTTAGTATTTGCAAAAATTCCTTGATTTTCTTCTTCAATCTTGCATTCAATGCATATTAGTCCACTAGGCATAATATACAACTCTAACTCATCTCATAAACAAAATATAATAAAAAACATGTAATAAGTTATGAGAAAAGTTGGTTTGACTAAGCTAGGATGTAAATTAAGGCCCACATAATTACCCACTGATGAGGTTCATCATCACCCCCCTACTGAAAGTGTTGCTCATCCTCTGAGCAACTCAATCAATATCCATATCCTTCATAGCTCTAGTGGCCTCCCTCACATCCCATGCCTCTATTGTGGTCTCCTCTTCTTGTTCATGGAAGCTTGCTTTTGTTTCTACCTCCTCCCACTGCCTCCTTTCTTCTTCTTCCTTCCTTCGTTCTAGCATTCCTAAGAGTAGTGGTGGACTGAGTTTCAGTCCAATCCAATTGACTTTGAGCATTTGCACAGATTGCTTGTACATGGGTGTCCTCTTTAGTGCTTCTCTCAATCTTTGTGGAGAGTGGTACTCTCTTATCTTTAAGCTATATGGCAATGTGTTCCATCTCCTTAGGCAAGCATGTATGCTATCATCCCCTAATAGCCTGAACATGTCCTCAAAATGTGAAATTGGTTGCTCTTGGGTAGAAAGATATCTAGGTGCAAGATGAGGATCATTTGTAATCAAATTATGGGTATTTATGAGGGCCATGGGATCTGATTGTTTAGCTCTGATCATAAGAGGTTTAGTTTTCTCTCTTGCCAATATCTTCTTCATCTCTGTAGACCTTAAGTCCTCATGGTTCATCCATGATTCCAAAGCCATCAACTGTAAATCTCCTAGGTTGGTATTAGGGTCCCATAAATTCATGTCTGTTAGAGCCATGTTGTGCAAATAAAATGCAACCATCTTGGCCCTATCCTCTAGTGTGCTATGATCAAAAAGATCAATGAACTTCTTGTAGTCCTAAAATGGCATTGTGCCTCTCTGTGCTAGGGTCTTGATCTAGAACTACAACCACTATTCCTTGAGGTATAGGGCATAAGATTTAGCTGGCATCTTACAATGGATTTCTTCCAAAGAGAGACTGGCCATACATGCCAATTGATTCTCTCTTTCCTGCAGCTATCCTCTCAACCATACATTTTATGTCTCTAGTTCATTTTTCATTATGGCCTCTTTGTCTCTCAAGCTACTTATCTCTCTGCCCATCTCCTTGAGCTTCTCGTCCATGTGCCAAATGTCTTCCACACCCTTTGATTTGGCAATATGCATCCATTGATGAGTTCTGGCCCTCTCCTTCTCAAGCTCAAAGAACAGTGGAATAGAAAATTTTTGAGGTATGATCCTGCCTCCTTCAATAAACCTATAGTAGGAGTCCAGGTTGGTTGGGGATTGGGTTATTTCATCTCCGGGTCCTCTTCTTTAGTTTCTTGCTTCTCTCTTACCTCCCTTTCCAATTTTTGTGCCTCCTGTAGGTTCAACAGAGTATCCTGTAGGACTGCTTCTTCTTCCTGTAGATTCTGTTGTGTGTCTTGTAGGATTTCTTTTCCCTTGGAGGAGGTTGATCTAGTCATATGCCTTCTCACATAGGTTATAGGAGACTTAGGGGAAGGCATTTTCTCCTTTTGTTTAGGGGATTCTTCAATCACAATAGGAATTTTGGTTAGTGTTTGGGGTTTCTCCTATCTTATTCTTGTGCTTTTCCTTGTCTTGAAATATAAGGGGGACTGCCTCTGTCTTTTGCCTTTTTTCTTGATTTGGGTGCTAAGAGCAGTGAGGGCAACTGTTGTCTCTCCCTCAGTGGGTTCTGGAGACACCTAGGTGACTCCTCCTTATTTTCTGTCCCCTCTTTTCCATCACCTTCTTTACCTATGTCCTTACTTTCTTCTTCCTCTTGTAGATCCTCAACATCTTTATCAGTTTCCTCCTTAACATCCCCCTCTGTTTCTTCATCATCCTCCTTCTCTTTATCCTCTTCTTCTTCATCTTCCTCATTTTATTCTGTTTCATCTCCTTCTGTTTCTTCTTCTTCCTACTCTACTTATTCTTCCTTTGCTTCAGTCTCTTCCTCTTCCTCTTCACTGACAGTAGGACTAACATCATATGTGAGAGCTTTGATGTCTTACTCTGCTTGCATGTCTCTGAAAACTGATCATGTTATAGGAATTCTAAGGTTTTGGAGGGAATATTCTATAAGGATCCTAATTAACCCATGGTGAGCTAACTGTTGGGAATTTCCCTCTTGCACTTTGATGCTTGAATCTATTAGTGATTGCAGTAGGAAGTATGGTATGATGAGCCTATGGTGAGGGGGTGTTTCTGCTCCAAATCTCAATTCTTCAAGAAGCCTAAAATGATAGCCATAGACAACATTATACCTACCTTCACATGAAATGTATTTGATCAGTTGGTAGCTTACCTCATTCCTGGGATATGGAAGACTTTCTCTCCTTCATTTTTGTCCTCACTGGGTTCCTCACCTTCTAAAAATAATTTCCTTTTGGCAACTTGGTTATCTCCTTTGTCTTCTTTCCTCCATGGTATTCCTAGGGGAAGTGTGGTAACTCTACTTATGAGCTCAGGAGTGAGTTCTATGGAGAGGCCTCATACCACAACAATGGCATGAATTCTGGTGAGTGGAATGAGGGAGAGAGCAAAATCTCAGGCAACCTCATTATCATACCCTCTGAATTTTTTGAAAAATCCCATCCAATTATGCTTGTGACGATTTCTAGTACCTGAGGGTGTTGTTGGATTCTGACAGTGTTTGTGGGCTCCCTCTTATTAAACCATATTTTCATCTTGGTTGATGAGGTTTTGAGGAGATGAGATGGTTGATACAATGCAGAAGTAAGAAATTGAGATGACTGTGTTGACAATTCTCTTGCATAGCTACCAAATTTACTTCAAACTAGAGCATTTTTTTATCAATGTACTTGGAAAGAGGAATGTAATTACAGAGCCTATCTCTTCATAATTTCTTTTGTGCTCAACCCCTGAGATTTCCCCTCTGAATCTCCTCTTGTCCTATCTTGTAGACAGTCTCTGTGTATCCTGTAGAAATTCCTGTGCATGATCCTGTAGGAATTCCTGTGCAATCTTGTAGGAATTCCTGTGCAGTAAAACGATGGAGTTTTGCTTTCAGTAGGTTGCCTGGGTATGAGAGCGACCTGTGAGAGAGCGATTTGAGGAAGAGAATGCATGAATGCATGGGGATGATTATTATTTCCTCTTATGGTCATTCGGGGTGAGGTGGTGTGCTGGTACTAGAGGTACATTTCCATTTTTGGACCGTTGGTCCCCACTACTACCTCATCACTCCCCACTCCTCGTAATAAGCTCCCACCTTATGCATCCATAGTTTTTAATTTCTTTTGTCCTTCTCCTTCTTTCTTTTTAGAGGTTACTGCTGCCACGTGTGAGAGAACATCCTGTTTTGTCTTTGTTGACTAAGCGAAGGTGGCCAAGTTAACAGGCCACCTTTTCATTTATAAACCAACTTACTCATAACTTTTACATCTTTTTTACTACATGATGCATATGAGAGAGTGAGTAGGATACTTACCGATGGTTCCAATACCTTGTTGCAGTTGTTGAAGACTGGAGGTGCTTGCTGTGGGTATTGGTTGCATGCTATTCTTCTTCCCTTCTTGTTGTTTTCTGATGATCCTTTTGTTTGTGCATGTACCTGTTGTTGAATACGGTGGTGGTGGTGCTAATTTTGTGCTCATTCTGCCCTTGGATCATCATGATAGAGGCTTGCTATTATTATGATTTGTATTCTGTGGGATAGGCTACTACAGGATTTCCTACAGGATGTCCTATAGCTGCTTCTCCCTCAGAACTCTTAACTATACACTTTTCTGGGGTTGTGAGGATGGTGACATGGATGGAGAGAAAGACTAGGAGTGTGGATAACAAGGAATACTCAAGTGATGCTCTCTATTCCTCCCTATTTCCCTTCTTTTTGAAGACTGATTTTTTTTTTTTGAAACTAATTTTGTTTTTAAGGGTGAATGCAAGGGTGATGGAATGATGGTGAGTAAGCTATGGTGATGGAATGATGATGAAGGAGGTGTTATTTCCTTGACACAACACGTCATTTTTTCTTTCAGGTCACTTCCTGTAGGATTTCTGGGTCACTATGATTCCTGTAGGATCATCCTGTAAGTTTTCAGGGGATCCTATAGGTTTACAGGGGATCCTGTAGAAAACACAATCCCCTTGTAAACTGAAGGAAAGGAGTGGAAAGAATAAGAGAAATGATGGAGCGATGAATGGAAATGAGTGAAAAAAAATAAAATGTGAGTGAAATAGGTCTCTTGGTGATCCTCCTTTGCTTCTTGACTGTCCTTCTTGCTAACTTGCAAAAATAGAAATTTTCATGATTTTTCTCTTTTCTTCTTTTTTTTTTTTTTTTTTTTGAAAAAAACTAGGCTTCCTCTGAGAGGTTTTCATCCTAGCTATTTTCCCTAGGTGCCTCAGGAGAGGTTTTCACCCAGGGATACTTTTATTCTATTTTTTTCCTTCTTTTTTCTTGAAAATATTGGGCCACCCCAAAAGGTTTTCAACCTGATAGCGAGACTCAGGTGCCTCATGGAGGTTTTCACTTGAGCCCTTATTTTTCTTTCTTCTTTTTTCTTAGTGATTTGGTGATGTAGGAGATGAAACTTGCTCCATTATCATCACTATTTTATTGATATAATCAATGAACTCTTGTCTTGACAAAGGTCTCTTGTAGATTTTCAATCGGTATCCATTAACAAATAAAGGTATGGCCTCTTCATCTATGGTTCTGATCTGAACTGAACCGTTATCATGACATCTTTCTACAACATAAGGTCCTAGTCATCTTGTCCTTAACTTGCCCTTGAAGTCTTTATACCTAGAATCATATAACAAAGCCCAATCACCTTCTTGGAATTGCTTTTCCTTGATGTTCTTATCATGCCAGATCTTCCTTTGTAGTTGAATTACCTCTGTATGTAGGAGGGCCTGCATTCTGAACTCATCCAAACCATTCAACTGGAACAATCTCTCTTTTTCTGCACTGCTGAGATCTATATCTAGTTGGGCTGCCATCCTTAATGTTTTATACTCAAATTCAATGGAAAACAAGGCATTTTTCCCATAGATCACCTCATAAGGGGTGAATCCAGTGGTGGTCTTCCATGTGGTATTATAGGCCTAGGTGGCCTCAACTAGTCTATCTACCCAATCCTTCCTACTGCTGCCTACCACTTTGGTCAAGATGCCCTCCAGTGCTCTATTGGTCATCTCCACTTACCCATTAGCTTGTGGATGATAGGGAGTGGAGGCTCTATGCTTGATCTTGTGCTAGCTGAGCAAGTCTTCAATCATGTTGGAGGTAAATTGGCTACCTTGGTCTGTGACTAGCTCTCTAGGGTGCCCAAATTTGTAGAATACATTCTCCCTTAGGAACTTAGCCACCTTCTCTTTTGTTGCTGCCTTAATTGCCTTGGTTTCAGCCCACTTAGTCAAATAGTCAGTGCACACAATGATGTACTATTTTGTCTTTGAAGGAGGGTCAATAGGCCCAATGAAGCCCATTCCCCACTTATCAAATGGCTCGAAAGTCACTAGAAGCTACAGAGGAATTTCACTTCTTACAGTAGGCCTTCCCATCCTTTGGCACTAATCACACTGACTAGTATATCTTTTCACATCCTGATGAAGAGTGGGCCAATAATGGCCTGCTTGTAACACTTTGAATGCTATCCTCTTTGCTGCAAAGTGACCCCCACAAGGCCCATCATGACAGGTTAGAAGAATGTCAAATACTTCCTCCTCCCTGACACACCTTTTCAAGATTTGATCTGGGCCATGTTTGAAGAGATTGCCCCCAATCCAAGTGAAGGGGGAACTCTTCCTTACTATCTTGCTCTTTTATTTATAGGACAATTTCAGTGGGAATAGTGCTGATACTAAATAGTTTGCTATATCAACAAACCATGGAGAGAGAATTGAAATAGAAAATAAGTGCTCGTCTGATAACTGATCATCAACCATTCATTCTTCACCTGCAGGAAACTTTACTCTGGACAAAAAGTTTGCAACAACATTTTCCTTACTAGGCTTATCAATAATAGTTAGATCAAACTATTGTAATAAAAGTAACCATCTTATAATCTGAGCATTCACATCTGGTTTATTCATTAAACATTTTATTTTAGTATGGTCAGTATGAAAAAATGTTTGATAGCCTGTAATATAATGCCTAAATTTGTTCAATGAATGCACAATAGCTAGGAGTTCCTTTTTGGTCACTGTGTAATTTAGTTCAGCCTTCGACAGATTCTTACTAATAAAATAGATAGCATAAGGCTATTTTTCATTTATATAACCTAGGGCTACTCCTATGGCTTTGTGTGAGGCATCAGCATGAATATGAAAGGGGAGGGCCCAATTTGGGCTTCAGAGAATCGGTGTAGTGGTTAACTTGTCCTTTAGGATGTTTAAGGCCTCTTGATAGTTTTTTGACCATATAAACGTAGAGTCCTTAGCCAACAAACTAAATAAAGGAGAGTCGAACTTGCTGAAGTCCTTTATGAACCTTCGATAGTATCCAACTAACCTCTTTTGAGGAGGTGGGACCCTTTGGATGATAGCTATTTTGTTTGGGTCCACCTACAGTCAGTTCTAATATATTGCATGACCTAGCACGGTCCCCATAGTCATCAAGAATTCACATTTTTTGGGACTGAGAGTCAGGTTCATTTCAATGCATTTGTGTAATACTTTGCCTAGGTTGGACAAAGCTTGTTGAAAATCATAGCCATAAGGTGTAAAATCATCCATATAAATTTCCACTACATCATGGACTAATTCGGCGAAAATACTCAGGACCAATCTCTGGAAAATGGTAGGAGCACTGCATAGGCCAAAGGGAAGGACCCTATAGGCAAAGTACCCCAAGGACAAGTGAATGTGGTTTTATCCTAGTCTTTTGGGCTGATCTGGATTTGGTTGTACTTGCTGAATCCCTCTAGGAAAGAGAAAAACCTTTTCCTTGCCAGACCATCTAGCACTTGGTCAATGAAGGGTAGAGGGAAATGGTCCTTCTTTGTGGCTTTGTTCAACTCCCTATAATTGACACAAATTCTTTGCTTACCATTTTTCTTTGGAACTAACACCAAAGGAGAGACCCAATCATTATCAGAGATAGGGTAAATGAATCCTGCATCTAGTAATTTTTGCAGTTCTTCTTTTACTATATCTTTAAGAGCTGGATTCATCATCCTTTGGGGTTGTCGGAATGGATTGCAACCTTCTTTGATGTATATGTGGTGAGTACAAACTAAGGGGTGTACTCCTTTCATTTCTATGTAACTCCAAGTGAAGGCTTCTAGATTTTCCTTTAGCATGTTGCATAACTTATCTTCTTGGAGAGCAGAAAGAGATGGATTGATTTTCAAGGTTCTCTTAGGGCCAAATTCTATGGTTTTTACATGGAGTGGGTTCAAATCGGCCAAGAATAAGTCAATTGGATGATTTTTCTGGGTTTCCTTTACTACATATTCTAAGTGCAATGAACTGGGAGTTGGACCTTGGAGCAAGTGTTCAATCAAATCATCCTCATCCTACTATCCTCCTCCCATGGTTGTTTCTAAAGTATAAAGTTGGGTAGAATTCTTCCTCCTCCTCCAACCATAAAGGTAAATCATGCTATAGAGATGGTTGAACAGGAGGGTATAAGACTAACTGCTTGGACATATTTCCATTCATGATGGTCATATTCCTAGCTCTACAGCTAATGTAAGCATTGGTAGTGGCCAGCCATGGTCTCCCAAGGATGAGAGGGTAACTAGTAAGCTTAGCCTTAGGTTGGAGAACTAAGAAATCTGTAGGGTACTCCCAAGAGTCAATGGAGACCATCACATCCTCCATAATCATCTCAGGGGTTACTGTGGAGCGATTTACAAGTTGTAGAACTATTGCAGTCTTCCTCAGTGAACCTTGGAGGTTGAGCTTGAGCATGGTGTCCTTGGTCATCACATTAATGGCAGCCCCAAGATCGATCAAATTGTGTGGGACAATGGTGCCATTGACGTGCACACCTACTACAGGGCTTCCAGGGTCCAAATATTTTGGATAGATTACCTGCCCCAGCATTAAGTCGGACAACTGTCCAATGAATTTAATGGTAGGGGCATCCCTTCTTTTACTCCCTGGATGCTTGAAGCATTTCTCCTTAATCAACTTATTGTAAATAGGAACATCTTTTATTGCTTGGAGAAGTGGAATCTTTACACATAGATTTTTCAATTCTCCCAGAATTTTAGTCTCTTCTGGGGTAGGCTGGAGTGGTTGGGTTAATCTCTCAGGAAAGGTTGGATTCACTTTAATATTGCTTTCCTCTGTTTCTTCCTCAACCTCCCTAGGTGGAGGTGGAGGTTGGTTATCTAGGAGTATTCTCTCAGATTTGAGGTTAATCTCCTAGATTTCCACAGTGTAAGATGGATATGATGTCTTGTTGTTGGGAAAAGTATTCAATACAGAATGACCCTATCCCACTCTAAGGGTGATAGTACCTCAGCAACAACTGAATACAAAGCTATTCAAGATTACTTCTTTATGAGATGTAAGAGAGAGGAGGAAGAGATCCACTAACCGTTATCTTCCGCTAATGATTGATCCAATCTTCCCTCTTTGCTGCTTGCTCCCAGCTCCTTGCTCTTTCACTGGCCCAGCTACACAAAGATCCTGCAAAAGCACAAGAAAGGGAAACTACAAGAAGCATACATCCATAACTGATTCAAGGATTAGAATAAATCAAATATACAAGCATCAATTCGCCATAGAGACACATGCATATAGAAGAACCTCAAATGCTTTATTAATGGAAGAAGTAAAGTTCTGAGAGTGTTACAACCATAAGAGGCCCAATCCAGCAACACCTCCCAGCAGAAAGAAATCTCCTCTTCACCTCCTTCAAAGCAATCACCCAATAGTTCTATACACAAACCAACAGCACTTCCTTACATTCACAAGATTCCAGCCTCCATAGACCTCATGAGAGAGTTCTATATATAGGAGATTTGGAGAAAGGATGAGTCAGCTTGAGTTTGGCATGAAGCTGACTAGTGTCCTCTCCCACTTTAGTTATACTTCAGTTCTTGAGTCCACTTGGAGTTTCTTGCTTCCACTTGGAGATCTAGATCCTCTTACTCATCACAAGGCGAATTCCCTGATCCAAGTGTCATTTTGGAAGCTTCCTGGGCATTTGACACCTTGCAAAATGACTGTGCCACTTGGCCAATCTCGCCCAGCGCAGGTAGCCTTCATTAGATTTGACATTCAGCGCAGGTACAGAGTGGAGCAGTTGACATTCAGCGCAGATGCTCAGTGGAGCAGCTGACATGATCCAGAAATAGCTTGTTTTTGAGTGTTTTCAGGTGGAGAACTGATTTTCAGTGCTGTGGTTTGCTGACCTTGTTCCTCTAAGGGTAAGAACAACATGTTTAGGGACTTTGGATCTCTCAGATTATTGACATTTCATGCTCCATGCTGTTAGGCACAAAAATGTCTATAACAGTTGCCCCCTAAAGTATGAGGTCGTTTATCGGGTGAAATGCTTTATCAGGAGGATCCAAAGTTCATTCAATCGCTGAGAGGTGCCCTGTAATAAAATACAATACAATACATTATTTTTCATTCTACTTTCATGATCTAGCTGAGGCGGGCATTCCCATGCTCAGCTTTATAAATTCATTTCGGTACATAGAACAGACGATCGTCTGGTGGTAGACTGATAATTCTCTGCTAAAATTATCATCCTTTGAGTAGGATGATCATCTGCTGCAATGATGTACATAACAAATGTCTTTATATTTCTTGAATATATATCGCAGCCCGGGTGGATGAAACTAGATCCGGGGTCTTCAATCTCGTTCGATCTTCACTCTAAGTACAAGTCGATCCATGTGAGAATTGCGCTGAAGTCGAACATGGAAAGACATCGCTTGATTACCGGTCAATAATGTAAACCGTTAACAAGCGCGAGAGGAATCACCAATAATGACAATGACCCTCAAGGTACTGCAGTACAATTCACATGGTGTGAATAAAGGACTTGGCGTCGAACACCACGCAAAATCTTCTGGTCGAAGGTCATTAATGTATACCTGTCGTCGGAAGTGAGAAACTTGCCATTGAGGCATGCAAGCTTCAAAGTACTGGGGGTTTTGTTCCTAGATCAACTTCTTGGATAATGTGCTGAAGTCGACAAGAAGCGATCCGTCAAAGGAGGGCCTTAATGAATCCCACATCAGTGACACGGAACGGAGCTAATGATTTTAGTGGAGATGAAAACAATCTGTGAAATATGGTTCAGGGTGGCGATCATGGGTGGATGAAGGATAATGTATGGCAGTGGATGGGACACGGTTGACTCTTTCTGAACACATCTCTTGAACATATAACGACACTGATGTGATGGATCGGTAGCATTACCCCAAATGTGGATGGTTTGGCGAGGACCATGGTGATGAGACCGGTGAATGAAACAACCCAACCCGATGTGATACGGAGGACAAAGTGTCATGTTCAAGAGCGACTTGCTACCATTAAAGCTTTGAGGTTCTCCCAATTTTTCCCCAGTCATTTCTGACCAGTACCTCTTTATTTTTGTCAAGCTTGAGGAGGATAACATATGCTTGTTCTATAACCTGCCCTTCGGGCAAGCCCATCGCTATGTTTTAACGAGCTTAGCGATAGGGAAACTTGTTCTCATCTAAAGACAAGTTTGTCGCTATTTAATCGTTTTAACGAGTCTAACGACAAAGAAAACTCGGTCCTTTTCAATTTTAGAGAGTCTGAAAAGGTACAGAAAGTCCAAAATTCCTTTTTCGTCATCTAATCCCTTAAGTCCGAAAAAGTATAAAACAATACAGAAGGGATGAGTTTTCGATCACTTTAACGAGCTGAATAAAACAAGCGCTCGACCTTTTTGTGCAATAATCCCTCAGGTCCAAAAAGATTAAAATCTAGAGGAGGGATAGCTCTTCCGATCCTTTTAACGAGCTGGAAGGCCAAAACTCGGCAAACTTTTCATATTTTACGAGTCAGATGAAAAGAGCTCAAAGAAGACTCGTCTTTTGAGGAACTAGTGATAAACAGGGATAGCAACTGATTCCAGGTACAGGTTGGAATTTTCCAATCACGGCAGTGTCACAAGGATGGCTAGGTGAAATCACTCTTCGCAGCTGTTCCTCAAAATGGGTAAACAATCATATGGAGGTGAACGATCGGCCAAATGACGGTGGAGGTGGTGGGTGCAAACACAACCAAGGCTTTTTATGGCTGATAAAAATTACGATCACAAAGGTTATTTACCAGGATAGGTTCTTTTTTTAGATAAAAATGAGCTTAAACTCTGGGGGAAACATTGCTCACTGCTTTTATTTATTTTTTAACGAGCATGAAGACCGCGTTAAAACTGCTCGGATCTTATGTTTATTTTTTAACGAGCATGAACTATGTGCTAAAACTGCTCGGATCTCGCTTTTCTATTTTTTAACGAGCATAAATTCCGCGGTAAAACTGCTCGATCTTATGTTTATTTTTTAACGAGCATGAACTATGTGCTAAAACTGCTCGATATACCAGTCATAAGATAAGAAATGTCTCTTGTGAGATAGCTATTTTTTATGGAGCTTTATCTCACGAAGCTGTGCTCCTAATTCGGCAAATTTTGACCTTTGCCCCACATCCTTTCTTTATGCAAGTTCGGAAACGACTAATCCAAAAAATAGATAAATAACCGCTCTTTGCTTGCACTCCAAAAGGTTTGCATGCCCCCAGGTATAAAGTACAATTTCAAGGCTGCCCCTACTTATCCTTCAAAACATTTGTTTTGATGGGTGAGGCTTGCCTCTTTCAGGTTATCCAAAAAATGATTTTATTTGCTGCCGCAAATGAAACTCTTTCTTCGGCGATGTCTATCATTAGGTTACACAAAGATGGTTACAATTTGTTGCAGCAATAGAATCTCTTTCTTTGGAGGCTGCCCCTACTTATCCTTCAAAACATTTGTTTTAATGGGTGAGGCTTGCCTTTTACCCAAAGATGGTTACTACTTGCTGCCGCAAACGGATCCCCTTCTTTGGCAGAGCCTACTTGTTTAGACAAAGGTGAATGACTAAAAATCATCAAACACATAACTTTGACAAAAGAATCCTGTTCCAGAACAACCCCTCTTCCTTCTTTCGGATGGGGTACGAACTAGTCATATTCTTTCGCGGAAATTCTATCCTATACCCAAGGTTCCTTCTGCCCGAAGCAGACCAGGATGCATGCCCCCTGGGTTCCAGTCCTATCTTTCCGAATCACTCGCACTCATCGGGAAGAAGGACTGGGGGTGGAGACATTTCTTGAGTGAATAGACCATTCAGGGTTGGTATTTGACTATTTGCGATGCGTGATCCCGGAAATGAAAGTTGGTCTACGAGCTTGACCATTCTTCCTTCGTGTGGAAAACACATTACTCTAAAGAGTGAGGAGACTATAGCTCCCATGCAATATATATAGTCTCGTCCAAGGAGTAGGTTATAATCCAAGGGTCCTTGAACGACCATCACGTTCATTTGAACGGTCTTCCCTTTCAATGTAACAGGCACATTGGGGAGGATCCCTAATGGTCGACTGGTTCCTTTATCAAAACCCGAGAGATTTCTTATCTCAGGTAAAAGCTCTGGGGAACCCAGTGCTTTCCAAGCAATAGAGGAAAGGATACTCACAGATGCCCCTTCATCAATGATAGTTCCAGCCATTACCATTTTGTAGATTTGGACTATGATTCTGAATGGTATACTGGCTGGTAACCGGGGTCTGCCTAGTTGGTTCCAATCAAAGGATACAACCAGGTTGCTTGGTGGTGGGACCGAATACACGGCCGGATACGATCCTGACGATGTTCCTTCCTGCGATAAAGGAATGGGCGCATTGCCCTGATGCTCATCAGAATCTGTGTTGATGAAAAGAATCTGGATGGTGTCATCCTTATTCTCTTCAGTGAGGGTGTCATTTGAGGATGAAACCTCCGAAGGAAGAACCGGGTCAACTGCCGTATCGACCTTTAGACTTTCGTCTGGTCTGGATTCAGTAGGTTCATTTTCAATGACTGATGCTTCAGCTGACCACTTGAGCAAGCCAGCTGTATTTTCAACCAACGAAGGACTCGGCACGATTTTTTTGTATCCAGGAGGAAGTATTGCCGGTGAAACCGGACGATCTTCCAAAACTCTCTTCGCTTCATCTAAGAAGGGACAACGGTGGATGGCGTGACTGCCTTCACACAGTCTGCAGGGGGATCTTACTCCCCCTCTTTGTCTTGAACCTTCACTTTCGCTGGTTGACGGTACGCAATCAACATGGTTATCAGAGGTTGATGCTCCCGAATTGTGCAAACGAGGTGACCAGTCCCTTAGTATCCAGGGAATACAGGGACAATCTCTATGGAAGTGGTCTCCTTTACATATGACACATGGCGATTTAGGCCCGGTCTGTGCTGTGTGTGGGTTTTTGTCAGATGTCTTTTGCTTGCCCCCAGTCGCCTTAGGCTCCTTCTTCTTCCTTTCTCTCTTCTTCTTCTCCTTCTTCTCTATGGGAGCTTGGCTTTTGCCAGCCCCACCTTGTGAAGATGAAGGATTAGAGGAAGAGTTATAAGAAGTAAAAGGCTGGTGGGCAGCTCTAGACTGATCTAACTGTTGACTCGACTGCTCAGGAACCATGGTGGTCTGAACTACATTAGTTGAGAATAGCCAAATAGGCAGGCCAATTGTCAGTCCTGGAAGCGACAATGTGGCCATGTGGGGCGCACCGACTTCTCCCCAAGAGGAGAATGGACTAGGATTTCCATCATGTGGAGTTCCTTGGTTGGGGCGTTCCATGTTCTCAACTTAAGATCAATGTGGGAATAGGAGGTGATTATGTTCCGTTTAAAATAAATTTTATAACGACGCTTAGACACAACTTGCTTTTTCACTTTTTAAGAGTCGAGAAAAAGCTAAAGATGACTCTAGTCTCCTTCGATGTTTTAACGAGCCCGAAGTGACAAATGCTCGGATGGTCTTTTTCAGTTATAGAGTTTGAAAAAGGCCAAAAGAAACTGCTCTGGAGTTCTAGGCAGAGGGTGTGCCAAACTTTTCGCAAAACCACAGAATACGTTTTACGGTACGGGTGGTCGATCTTCGTGAATGCTGTGTTCACTGCATTGCGATCAGTAGGGTGGCCGACACGGTTTCCTATTGGATAAAGGCTTTGTTCCTATAGGGGTCTCCCAATATATACGCGACGGTACGTGGGAGCACAAGTCCGTATTGATACTTATCGCTTCACCGTGGAGGAATCACCCAACCACTCAATGGTAAGATATCACGTTTAACGACGCCGGAACACGTCTCTAGCTTAGACCTCTAGATGTTTGCGTTATGTTTCAATGCGTTGTTATGTAAATTCAATTTATTTTAAGGTTGATCTTGTTTAGCAGTTTGCCTTTATGGATCACCACGAGATGTATAGTAACACTCCTAAATGCAGTCTAAGATGATAAGCAAGCTTTTCAATCTTTCAACTTTGAAAACCTTAACTACTGAGGGAAAAGAAAGATAACACCTTTTCACATAGATCATAGAGCACACACTAATGCACTTTTCCCTAAATCAACATGCAAGCTGTCATAATGCACATGAACAATGCAAGTATTTCTTTTCTCTTTCTTAATGTTGGCGTAATGCAAAAAGAAAGCTGTTGTATAATTTTGAATTCAATTTCAAGTGAAAGCAAACAAGCTTGTCCAAAATCAAAAGACACCTTAAGATTTACTTGTTTTGACACTAGAAATATATAAACTAAAACCAAATGACGAAAGTAAAAGCTCAATCAGCTATGAACAGCAAATAAACTAACTCTTAAGACCAAAACGACACTTTATCACAGGTCTAGATCTAAGAGGTCACAGCAAGACTAGTTCACTTTCGTTATGGGAAACTGTAAATGTACAAGAAATACACAAAGAACAAACACAGTTTCTTTATACAACCGAGGCGGAATAGTGACAAGGAAAGTTGGTTTCAGATAGGCCCACTGACTGGTAACAAACAGCAAAAACAAGAGTGACAACAAGGCAAGAACCAGTAGGAAACCCCAGCAGCACAAGGCAGGACTGGTCCAGCGCAGGTGGAACACTGCCTGTTTGACCTTCAGCGCAGGTAGCCCCTTCGGGAACTGCGCTGAAATGCAAACAGCCTTTGTACAGCCTGCACTGAAGAACGAAACTTTCGTTTCTGGTGGTTTCCGGGTCACAGATTGCTCAAAAATTCACAGTTTTTGCTCAAATCAGAAGCTATCAGTCAGGGACACACTAAGGGATGACAAGGAGGATGAAAAGCTATCACTAAGAGCTTATTAGAGTCCTTGTGGATCAGCTCTTCAAATCATAAACTTGCCCAGAAACTGAGCTAGAGTATCTGCCCTCTACTTTGTATTTGAATGATTCAAACACAGTTCGATTCGGTACTCCCTTTGTTTATAAAATGAATAGCAAAAAACACAAACAACCAACAAGATACGATCCCCAGCGGAGTCGCCAATTTGTTGTTGGGAAAAGTATCCAATATGGAATGACCCTATCCCACTCTAAGGGTGATAGTACCTCAACAACAACTGAATACAAAGCTATTCAAGATTACTTCTTTATGAGATGTAAGAGAGAGGAGGAAGAGATCCACTAACCGTTATCTTCCGCTAATGATTGATCCAATCTTCCCTCTTTGCTGCTTGCTCCCAGCTCCTTGCTCTTTCACTGGCCCAGCTACACAAAGATCCTGCAAAAGCACAAGAAAGGGAAACTACAAGAAGCATACATCCATAACTGATTCAAGGATTAGAATAAATCAAATATACAAGCATCAATTCGCCATAGAGACACATGCATATAGAAGAACCTCAAATGCTTTATTAATGGAAGAAGTAAAGTTCTGAGAGTGTTACAACCATAAGAGGCCCAATCCAGCAACACCTCCCAGCAGAAAGAAATCTCCTCTTCACCTCCTTCAAAGCAATCACCCAATAGTTCTATACACAAACCAACAACACTTACTTACATTCACAAGATTCCAGCCTCCATAGACCTCATGAGAGAGTTCTATATATAGGAGATTTGGAGAAAGGATGAGTCAGCTTGAGTTTGGCATGAAGCTGACTAGTGTCCTCTCCCACTTTAGTTATACTTTAGTTCTTGAGTCCACTTGGAGTTTCTTGCTTCCACTTGGAGATCTAGATCCTCTTACTCATCACAAGGTGAATTCCCTGATCCAAGTGTCATTTTGGAAGCTTCCTGGGCATTTGACACCTTGCAGAATGACTGTGCCACTTGGCCAATCTCGCCTAGCGCAGGTAGCCTTCATTAGATTTGACATTCAGCGCAGGTACAGAGTGGAGCAGTTGACATTCAGTGCAGATGCTCAGTGGAGCAGCTGACATGATCCAGAAATAGCTTGTTTTTGAGTGTTTTCAGGTGGAGAACTGATTTTCAGTGCTGTGGTTTGCTGACCTTGTTCCTCTAAGGGTAAGAACAACATGTTTAGGGACTTTGGATCCCTTAGATTATTGACATTTCATGCTCCATGCTGTTACGCACAAAAATGTCTATAACATGTCTCTCCATTGTATATTTGTTGAGCCTATCTGTTGTTTAGGTTTGGATTTGGTTGCGCAGGCATTTGGAGTTTCTTGGGTGGAGCTGAGTGTAGCATATGTGGTTGGGCAGGTGGTGGAGGCAATAAAGTTGGAGCATTGTTATATTGGGGCCTCCACCCTTGGGCATTGCATTCCACTGAGGTTGTGGTAGAGCATAAGGTTGAAATGACTGGCTAGCTGGTTGGGAGTGATACTGAGATGCAAAGGACCAAGGAGGGGGTGTAGACCAGGAAGGATGAGCATGGGGTCCCCAAGAAGGGATGGCTGTGGTTTGGTTGGGGTTGTAATATGCATGGGATGACCTTTGCATGCCCTGCTAGTATGGTCTAGGCCCATGAGGTCTCCTTTGTTTTATGTAGCAGAGCTACTCAATGACCCCTCCAGCTCCTTGATATACAACTTTGAGTCTAGGCAAAGAAGGCACTTGTCTGTGGAGTGGTTTTCTTCACAGACTGAGCAAATTTCAATAGAATTCAATGGACATTCATTCCTAAGATGCCTCCTAGTGCATCTAGGACAAAAAATGGCCAAGCCCCTCTCTTCTTCCTCCTGTTTTATCTTAATGTGCATAATGTCCATTTGCAAGGCAAGGGTTTGCAACATCTCACATTTGAAATCTTCCAGCATGTTTACAATTTCACCCTTGATGGATGAATTGGAAGAGGATGTACTGACCATAGGTTGACTACCCCTACCCTTTTTCCTAGCTACCCTAAAATGTTTTCTAAAGACAGTCTTGATATCCTCATAGGGTAATTGGTAGATATCTCCTACTGCTAACAAATGTAGGGTATCCAAAAGATCTTCCCTTACTCCCCTAAGTAGGACCAACTTTAGTGACTTAGGGTCAAGTGTACACCTGACCCTTTTGTAACTAAGCTGGAATCTTTCTTCGTAATCCTCTAGGGATTCATCATTGCTTATGGTCATCCTGAAAATTTCCTCTTTAGTATCCTTTGATCGATAATAGTCCCGATATTTGTTATTAAAGGCTTGCTGCATCTGAGACCAAGTTGTGATGCTATCCCCAGGTAAACCCATGAACCAGCGCAATGATGCATCCTTGAGGGTAGATGGAAATATTTTTAACTTCTACTCATCATCTGTATAGTCATAGGTTCAGCATATAACAACAAACTCAAATAGGAAAGTGTCGGGGTCCTCTGTGGCCAGGCCATGGAAATAAGGTAGGGCAGAGGGGCTTATATTTTTCATCTTAGTGTCCCTATTGGTTTCCCTAATGGGGAAGGCACCCTCAACTCTCTCTCTCTATTCCCTCTGTCATTTCTGTTTTTAGCCATTGGTTGTGTAGAAATGGGTTCTTCTTCTTCTTCTTCTTCCCCTTTAGGTTCTTCAAATATGTCAGGTTGCTCACCTAAGGGTTCCTCCAATTCATAACCACCGAAGAAGAGGGGAGATTTTTTGTTTGATGAAGTGGGGGTATTTGGCAAAAATTTTCCTAAGTTGTCCCTATTTCTATGAGGCATGAAAGGAAATGTTTTTGGGTTGGTTTTCTATTTTTTTCAAACTTGGAAAGTACTTTGAAAAATTGAAATTTCTGATTGCATGAAAACTACTAACTGAATGAAAAAGATACTTGCTAAATTGAAATCTTACTTGCAAAATGGAAAGGAAAGAAAAAGATGCAAAATGGAAGAAAGGAAACAACTAGATTACTTTTGTAGAAATAAACTAATGGCAGAATATTGAAGACAAGAAATAGAAGAAAAGAAAGCAGTAATCACATTTCACTCAGACACCTCCCCAGCAACGGTGCCAAAAAGTGATGAGCACTAGTATAGTAGCAAGGATGCTGCAACTCCTGGGCTACCAGCTTTACTTTATCAAGCTAGGGTTTGTACAAACTTGGAGGTGACAGTGTTGTATACACAAGTAAAAGTGATGGTTCTGCCTATTGTCAATGTTCATCTGGCGAGAGACCATTGGGGTTTCAAGATAGACTTATATGGATTTAGAAGAAGCTTGATTTCTTGATGGAAGAAAGGTAAATCTACTCTAAGAGAGAGCTACTCTACTACAATAATGGAGAAGGTCGAAATTTAATGCTAAATCACACCATTTCCTAATTAACTGTTAAGGAACTATGCTTTGTAGAAATGCTAAATCAACATGAACTAAATCATACTATCTAAGTTATAGAAGTAAAAAGCATCAAATCACGAATGTGCAAGTAAAGAGACTGAACTAAATCTGTTTTTGCTTTTTTGTCTTTTTATGCAAAATCAAGTATGCAAATTAATTTCTTCTGTTGATGTGGTAGGTGAATTAAGGATGTTTGAGGATGGATGGAAGGGTCATGAGATGTTTGGATGGTGCAAAAGGCCCTTGCAAGGCTTTTCGTGACTTCCTAGATGTTTTCCATCAATTCCGCCTCAAAACAGGCCATTTCAGGAAAACCTACAGGATATACTAGAAACCTACAGGATTCCCTATAAACCTACAGGATACAGCCGAGAGAATGTGAGGTGTTGGAGGTGATGGAAGGCCTAGGAAATGTGTGTGATGGGTGGAATGGAGTGGGAGAAGGTCTAGGATCACTCAGAAATCAACAACAAAGATAGGATATGGTTGGATTCGCTCAATGTGCTTGGAAGAATTTCTATGAAAAATGATGAAAATTGATGATGGTGATGGTGAAAACAAGGGATGGCTAAGGTGGGTGGAGTGGAAGGTGACTGAAGGCTATGAAGTCTTAGTCTCCTCCTAAAGCAGTTGCTCTGCATAAAACATGTATATCTTCCAAAAAGCTATGTAAACAAGAAACATTGTCATAAACTAGAAAAGCATAATTAATGAACTAACTGCCTACATTATGCATGAGGCAAGTTGCTGAAAGGAATGAAAGCATGGATGAGATCTACTGCAAAATTGAAGATGAAAAATATGACAATCCAATCCTACCTTGCAAAACTAACCAAATACTAATTTAAAGACATCAAACTCCAAAGCTCATAAAAGAACTAGAAATCTGTATTTTTGGGGATGCTTAAGGGTCCCTTCATCAAGTCATGATCCTAGAGGGAGGAAATGAGGCCAAAACACCTACTGAAAACCTTATGGTGCTCCTTTTATCCCTGCTAACCAGCTATTGAAGTAAGACACAAATGGAAGCAAACTAGTAAAAAACCAATCTAGTCTATACCACTTGTAATGGAAATGCATCTAAAAGAAAATTAAAAATGAAGCTATGAAACTAAACTAAACATACATATACAAGAAAGAGGAGTCTTGGCTACTAGGGTTGGGCCCTAACCCAAGAGCTTTAGCCCTCTCAGTTAACTCAATGTTGTCTAAAAAAAATACTCATTCTTATTATGAAAACAACAAATTACATCAATAGAACTTTCACAAGTCTGGAGCTCGAAAATAGCTTAGAGTTTTACAATAAAAATCTGAATCCTAATGAGGCTCTAGGACTATATACTTATATAAGTGAAGTCCCCAATGACTTTCTTAAAATCAGGGAGGCTCGTCTCTTGAACTCAAGATAAACTAGCTCTTTGTCTCTCACTTGCTCAATTGCCTTCTAATCCTCATGGCTTGGCTGCCTGCACTCTTAGATGGTGTGATGGATGGAGGAATATTCGAATGGGGGATAAGTAAATGAGGAGGATTTACCTCCTACAATCCCTCTCCCTTGTCCAGTTCGAGTTTTAACCTTAGTATTTGCAAAAATTCCTTGATTTTCTCATTCAATCTTGCATTCAATGCATATCAGTCCACTAGGCATAATATACAACTCTAACTCATCTCATAAACAAAATAGAATAAAAAACATGTAATAATTTATGAGAAAAGTTGGTTTGACTAAGCTAGGAGGTGAATTAAGGCCCATAAAATTACCCAATGATGAGGCTCATCGCACGCGGCTATTCTTAAGCCAATTAGTGTATATCCAGTGAACTTATAATTTAGTTACTCCATCATAAGTTTATCTTCAGCTAGTGCATTAGTACTTTATTATCCATTAGATAAACATTAACCATGTGTTGTAATAAATAAACAATCACACATAATCAGCACACATGAACACCAAGATTTAAGGTGGAAACCCAATGCGATAGAAAAACCACCTATTTTTGTTGTATCTGTCTTCTTTTTAATATAAAGAAAATATTGTTTACAATCTTGTACTAGTGCAGACTCATACTAGTACGCAGGCACCCACCTGTAGAAGGCTACAACCTTCTCTTGTCCTCCATCGTCTACTAGAAGGGAGCTACAACCCCCTGATCTAATCACCCGCCACTACTAGCAGGAAGATTTGAATTCCTCACTGAAGGCTCTAGCCCTCAGTATACTCCAGGGACCACGTTTCATATTTTTAGACTGGATACTCCTGGTACACATCAACACAATATGAAGGTCATGTTTCATCAAATTTTCATACTTGACCCATCAGTAACAATGAAGCTCAAAATCAATCACCACTGCAATACAAAATACATCTTAATCAACCAATCACTGAAACCCAATCATCAATCTATGATATAACTCAAACCTAATAATCTTTGAATCAATCAATCATTGAAACCTCAAACACACTCAATCAAACAATCATTCAACCTCTGACACAAGTGAATCAACCATTCACCCAAAACACAATCAACTGTTACTTAATCAAAATTCAACCAATCAACTGGAACAATCAAATCACTGTAACCAGAACACAGATATGAACCCAGAACACTGCATCAACAACCAGAACCAACTGCAACCTCAGAAATCATATGTCAAATTGTATATGTTGCTTCAATGAAGCGAACATGCATGTATGCGCTACTTCCTTTAACCCAACCTATGTATACCTCTAAACATACTGAATCATAAAACTTTTGAACCACAAACTGTACCAACCAGTAACATTTTGAAGATCTACTGTCAAATTACAAAGTTCTAAATAGATAGCATCAAAGATCGTCCTTCTCACTCAACCAATTAATCAATCAGACTCAATCTCCTTATACAATCAGTGTTACTTTCAGGTCTAATGAAGACATCATTGAAAAACAACAATAAAATAGCAGCACTGATTAGATAGATCAGTCATCTCTGAACAACAAGCTTTTCTTCTACATACACTACTTGGAAGTGCCAAACTAGCGTGTATACGCGCCTTCTCCAAGGTGAACCAGCGTATAGATTTGCAAATAATTACTTATAACTTCGCAGCTATTCCAGACTTCTGACATACCCATATCATAGCATTTAAAAGACAAAACATTTGTTAGTACTCAGATCTAGCTTAGCCATTATCAGATCACATAATTATGAATCATTTCAGGTCTTATGATCCTGATCCATCATTACACATCAAACATCATCAAACACTTGGGTTCATACTCAGTTCAAATCAAGCAAAGCATCAGAAACCCAAAGCATGCATATTTTCTTTTGATCTAAATCTTCATAAGATATTCGTTACTTGCACACCCTCAGACTTTTATATTCAACTCCTTATATACATAAAGCTTTTTTCAATACCTCGGACCAAAACAACACTTAGAACCCCTGGTATTCTTAGATGAGATTAAGTAACCATTATTCTAATCAATATTGTGGGCCAATACCATGGTATTGACCCTTGGTATTCATTAATCTTAATTTTCCATCCCATATGCTCTTTTCCTCTTGTGAAAGTGCATGCATATGTATACTCTCCTTTTGTTTTGTGAACCCACTTGTATATGCTACTTGGACTAGGTGAACCCATGTATACAACTTAATACAACTTAAGACATTATTTTTCTTCAATCTGTTGATTCTGACCTGTAATCCTTTGTTCCATCACCTTGTTCTTCTGTGCCATTACCTTGTTACCTCTTGACAATGTGTGTTTTCATCATGCATCACTTCTGAACTAATTCCTTTGAATTGTCCTGCATTTTGTCATAGCTATAAACACAATTGCCATGTATTCTATCACATGTTTTTTATACCTTCATCAAGTAGTCCATTTATCAAGTAGGTTGTCATCAAGGACAACACTAGCATAATCTTCCTGAATCAAACCTTTAACCATTATTTTGTTCCATCATTCTATCACCTCTGATATCTATGTGTTCCATCATTCTGTCACCTCTGATATCTCCGGGTTCCATCATTCTGTCATCTTTGATATCTGTCATGTAGATTCATCTAGTTACCATATAAAAGTGAGTTGTTCTATTACAAGCAAGTTTCCATCAAGGACAACACGTGCATCATAATGCCAACAATCTCCCCCTTTGGACTTGATGGCAACTACATTGGTGTTTGGTCACCACAACCTGTAAATAACATCAAGCCAAGCATCAAGCTATTCTAAACATCAAGCTACTCTCCAAACACCACTCTCCAAACACCAAGATACTCTCCCCCTTTGACATCAAGGGAAAAGGGCTATCTGACGAATGTTAAATGAAGACTTCCAAATCTGAACTGCTGAATATGAACATTTATCATGCTCCCCCTAGGCACATGATGAATTCTCTAATCAAACTCCCCTTGAGATGCACTATATTGTCCATTCTCCCCATGAGCACATGCAGAGTCTACATAAATATTTTTGAAAATAATAACATGAATCTACAACTCAACTATGTGAGTATGACCTTCCTATCACCAATGACTCATACATACATTAATCTCCCAACCAAGTGAGGATACACCAAATTTGACTCATCCAGCCAACCAAGTGGGTTTCATATTTGACATGATCTTAAAAGTCTATACATGATTGAATATGACAATTATTACATCATAGGTCTTTACATGAACTTTACATCAAATGATATACATGAAATTTATAACAAATACCAAAGATCTAAACAAGACCATGATAGCTATCAACAACTATCATACACCATATATGACCTGCACCATAAGCATCTATCAACAACATCCAAAACAACAACCTATATATGTCCATCATCAGTTTGCAAGATAAGACAGTGTACCTTTAATATCATCAACCCGTGACAAAATATATCGCATATAGATATCAACTCATCCTCTTGATCTTATCAAGGTCAACTTGCTCTACTTCCTTAGTAGAAAAAGCCTTAACATAGCCTTCCAGAAATCAACTAAGCATATTTCATATCTCCAAGCATTAACACAAAACCATTCACATCATATCATATGTATGTGAAAACACCATAGTCATCATCCATGAATATACCATCATCATCGTACCAAGAACTGCATGATATTTTCATAACAACCCTCAATATATCGACCATGTATCTTCATAAGGGATTTTTCCAGCATCCCACATATGGTAAGAATTAACCATGATAATCAACATATGTGAGTATCAAACCTATCATCATAAAGTAATAATTAATCATCAATATGTGACTAAGTAATCCATGTATCTAAATATCTATTTCTTCAAATAGCTATGTATTTGTGAGACCTTTAATAACACCATTCTCTTGGCTAACCAACAATATTTATCGATATGCAACTTAAGTAATCATCCATGTAACTAGCATAATGTGTATCTGTCATAGAGATAGCAATATGTATCTATCTTCTCATCAATGAGAAAAGAAAATCATGACCTCACACTCAAACATTCTTGATATCTTCAAGATCAATAATCCTAACCAATATACCATGTGAGATCCAAGAACTATAGGAATCCTCATCCATAACTACACCATATGAAATTTATGCATCTTTGAAGGCATGATGACAACAACATAAAAGAAATGAGTGACACTTATCATATCCAGTCAAGCTTTGTTATTCTCCTTGAACTTATGAAGATCACCTCTGTAAGCAACATGACACGTGTACTATATGCATCATCAAAAGAATCCTCCGAATAATCCATAAATCTGATCTGAATAACAACTATGTTGTCCAAGTAATATAAGTATCATATGAGATTTCATCATAAGAAATCCATGACTACAGCATAGCATGATGCATCATTTACACAATTCAACAACATAAGCATCATCACCATCATTATGTACCAAAGAAATGCATTATTCAAGTTATAGCATATTCTGCCCCTGAACATGTGCCAATTGTTCACTGTCAGATCTGATCATTGCAAATATTAGTAAGAATCATTAGGGCATCATCATCAACTAGTTATACATCAAGTCATCAACAACTTATGAGGGTCAAAATCTTTTCTAAATAACATCCAAAGACTGTAATCATCAACCATCAAAACAGAGAAGACAATTGATAATTATCTAAACCACACCAAACCCTTTTTCTGAGTCAGTCCCACTGCCTTTCCATCAAACCAACATATATGCGACTATGTAGTTTTGAACTTGTGTATATACGCGACTTGTCTTCATAATCTCTAGGTATGAAAATTGGAAGACTGAAACTTCATATTTTCAGTTTCCCCTGACTCTGTTCTGACTATACCTGGCCCTAGAACTTTTGTTGAAGCATTAGTTCCAATAATATCATTACCATGATGGTTCTTCATCAAAGACTCCATTTTTCTCTTGTCTCCAGTCATATGATGAGCACATCCACTATCATCTTTTCCTTCACATGAGTAGAGAGAAAGATCACACCTTATCTGATCTTCCTTTTCTTGATTCTTGATGGATTCATCTTTTTTTTCAAATTTTCTGATATAAATCTTCTTATTTGATTGGTTACCATATTGTCTACGACGATTCATAGGCTTGTGCTTGCATTCTTTTTCTATATGACCAACCTTTCTACAAGCATAACATCTCATATGTTTCATATTCCTTCTAAAGAAATCAATGGATTTGTGACCAAACATATTTCAAGAAAAACAATGTCCCTTAAAGTACCCAGAAGTTGATGATCTTTCTGTGTGACGATTATTAGCTTGAACCACTCTACTTCTACATCTGGCTACAACATGTCCAATATTATGACATGTAAAACATTCAACATTATTCATCAGAGGAAATAATCAATTAACACTTCCATAGTTAGGAGTAAAATATTTCCTTTGAATACTTTCTTTCCTTGGTTGTTGATGAGGTTGACCTCTTATCTCCTTGTTGAGAATTTCAGTTTTGTATTAGAATTCCTTTCTTCAGTTTGTGAGCTAGATTCACCTTTAACAGTTTCATGAAAGCCAAGACTAGATTTGATGGTAGGAGACCTTTGACTACTACGAATATTATCCAAACTCTTAGTACTATCTTGGAAGCGTAAAAGTTTATCCTTTTCTTCTAATTTACCTTTTAGGATATTTACCTCAATATGATATTTCTCTTCCTTTTCAAGATACTGCTTCTTCTTGATTTATTCAACTTTTCTTCATTCTTTCACTTGTTGCCTTAATTTGAGAACCTCATTTTCTTTTTCTTCAAATTCTTGAATTAGTTCTTCATTCTTCTTATTTGAATTTTTAAGATATTCTTTTAGAGAGATGACCACAGCTTCAAGGCCTTCACAGTAACTGGTTCTTTCTATAAGTTCCTTGGTTGTTGTATCCTTTTCATTCACTTCATTTCTCAATGATGTCACTTCATCCTGCAACCTTTGACTTTGATCTTCCTTTTCTTTGTACTGCTTCTTTATTTTGTTTCCTTCCTCCAACTGAGTTTTTAACCTGGTAATCTCTTCTTTGTAGGTACACTCCCTTTTGTCAAATAGATATTGTTGATCTCTAATTTTGTCTCTAAACCTTTTAACTTCTACCTCTACATTTCTTTCACTTTTGACCATAAGAGAAAATTAAGTTGTTTCATTGTCACTTTAATTATCATCAATATTGCATGAACAGAGAAATGTATCACCAGGAGACCAAAAATTTGTACCTAATAATTCTTTTAGCTGTTCATCTTCAATCTGAAGTGATTCTGAATTCGAATAATTACTTCCACCTAATAGCCAATTGTCTCTCCTTCTGTCACTATTACTTTGAGATGTATTCTTCATCTGAGGTGATTTCTTCTTTTTCTTCTTTCCCATTGTTACAAAGAATCTCCTTCAAGTGATCAAGCTTCGACCAAATGACCAGCTTTGATACCAATTGTTGGGGAAAATATTGAGGGGGGGGGGGGGGGGGGGGGGGGTGGTGAATTAGTATTTACAAATCAATAACTTTTTACATTTTATATTCATATTTCTATACGTGACTTTACTGAATCAAACATGCGTGTGCACGTGACTGTTCTTAAGCCAATTAATGTATATCCAGTGAACTTATAATTCAATTAATCCATCATAAGTTTATCTTTAGCTAGTGCATTAGTAATTTATTAACCATTAGATAAACATTAACCATGTGTTGTAATAAATAAACCATCACACATAAGAAACACACATGAGCACCAAGATTTAAGGTGGAAATCTAATGCGGGAGAAAAACCACCTACTACTGTTGTCTCTATCTTCTTTTTAATATAAATAAAATATTGTTTACAAACTTCTGCTGGTGTAGGCTCATACCAGTATACAGGAACCCACCTGCAGAAGGCTACAACCTTCTCTCGTTCTCCATCTTTTACTGGAATGGAGCTACAACCCCCTAATCTAATCACCGGCCACTAGTGGTAGGAAGCTTCGACTTCCTCACTGAAGGCTCCAACCCTCAGTATCCTCCAGGGACCATGTTTCATAAATTTTTAGACTGGATACTCTTGGTACTCATCAACATAATATGAAGGCCACGTTTCATCAAATTTTCATACTAGACCCATCAGTAACAATGAAGCTCGAAATATATCACCACTACAATACAAACTACATTTGCATCAACCAATCACTGAAACTCAATCATCAATCTATGATATAACTAAAACCCAATCATCAATCTCTGAATCAACCACAATTGAATCAATCAATCACTAAAACCTCAAACACACTGAATCAAACAATCACTAAACCTATGACACAACTAAATCAACCACTCACCCAAAACCCAATCAAATGGAACAGTCAAATCAATGTAACCAGAACACAGATCTGAACCCAAAACACCGCATCAACAACTAGAACGAACTGCAACCTCAAAAATCATATGTCAGATTGTATACACTACTTCAATGAAGCCAACCTCCATGTATACACTAGTTCCTTTAACCCAACCTACGTATACCTCTAAACATACTGAATCATACAAATTCTAAACCACAAATTATACCAACCAGTAAGATTCTAAAGATCTATTGTCAAATTACAGAGTTCTAAATAGATAGCAACAAAGATCACCCTTCTCAATCAATCAATCAATCAATCAGACTCAATCTCTTTATACAGTCAGTTTTACTTTCAAATCTAGTGAAGACATAATTGAAGAACAGTAGTAAAATAGCAGCATTGATTAGATAGATCAGTCATGTCTGAACAACAATCTTTTCTTCTGCAAATGCTACTTGGAAATGTCAAACTAGCATGTATACATGCCTTCACCAAGGCGAACTAGCGTATAGATGTGCAAATAATTACTTATAACTTTGCAGCCATTCCAGACTTAAAACATGCCCATATCCTAACATTTAAAAGACAAAAAAATTGTTAGTACTCATATCTAGCTTATCTGTTATCAGATCACATAATGATGAGTCATTTCAGGTCTTATGATCCTGATCCATCATTAGATCTCATCCATCATCAAACACTTAGGTGCATACTTCATCTAGATCAAGCAAAGCATCAGAAACCCATAACATGCATATTTTCTTTTGATCTAACTATTCATAAGATATTCATGTAGAATTTTGTAGAATTTTTCCTACAAATCAGCTAGCTTTGATACCATGTACAACTTTTTCTACAAATCAGTTAGCTCTGATACCATGTAGAAATTTCCCACCTATAGATCAACCTGGTAATGCAATGTACTAAAGCAAAACACTTGATCTACTTCTACATACAATTTAGCGGAAGCTTAATCAACCATGAGCAACATCAATAAGAATGCATATAACTGATATGGAGAAATCAAACACACAACACAAAAGATATAACCAGGGGAAAGCACCAGCCTAAAACCCCATCTCTGTATTATCATACAAGTGGAAATATGTTTGGATTACACAAAACCTTAGCTCGGAACCTATCCAACTCTCAGTACAATCCTCTACTACTCATAGACAGTCAAAGGCTTCTCACAAACCTTCTCCTCTACCCTCCAAGCCTCCTATTTATATGCACAATCTTTCCTAGGTCCTTTAGCTATGACCTCTGTGATTCTCACCTCACACACAACACTGACCTCTGAAATAACTGCACAAACCTAAAGGAGATAAATCCTCATCATGGATGAGCTTCCTTTATAGGAAAAATATTCATCCAACTGATATTACACTGTACCTTCTCTGTCTCAACTGGGTCTTTGTCTGAACTGACATGCATGAGTTATTTAAGCTATAATATTCAATTATCTGAAAATATCAGTTGTTACATGCATGCAAGCATTAAAAAACTGAATCTCATTAATTTAACAACTTGTTAAATTAATCTAACTGGACTTGACTCAGTTAACTGAGCCAACTAATTACAACTCATCCTTATCTCTTTAACTGATGGATAAATTCACCAATTAATAGATAAACTGTTGCATGTCCTCACATAGACTTCAAGTTTGTTTTTCCTTAACTAATTAACTCATGGAGATTAATTAATTAATATTTTAAACTGCTGTTAAGACCAAATTCGTTTTTACTTCCTATAGTTAGACCAAGGACTGCTCTAAATAGGAAGGGACCTAGAAATACTATTTTTAGAACTTTCTATTTTTAGTAGTTTCACCTCTCACCCAAGGTGGCCAATGACCTCACTGGCGAAACTGCTATTTTTAGACATGCTATTTTTAGGAGTCCTATTTTTAGCACATTCTAAATTTAACATTTCTTGTTGCACATTTTTCAACACTCCCTCTCAAAAAGAAAGGCTTCCTCTCAAACCCGATCTTATAACTCTGGAATGTTCCACATGCAACACATCTACCCGGTCCACTTGCTCCAACAACACTTGGAACAAAAACACTCCCAACTGACCACTCTGTTGGGCTAGGAACATAATCTGATGTTGAAGCTCTACCTGCAGCTAATAAGTGCTCCATATCTAACATCTGCGTTACTGCAACATCTCCATGCATCTCGCACCATTGCACACCTCTCTGTGCCACATAGCACTATGCAAAACACTTGTGCCTCTCGCATTGTTGCAGCCTGCTAGCTATACGTTGTCCTAGGATTCCTTGCACTGTTGCTCTCTCTGCCACTCCATCCGCATCTATCTCTACCCAATCAATCAGTTCCTGCTACTCCACATCGGGGCTCCCGTAGCAAGGTCTCATCCAAGAGGTTGGGTACCTCAAGGATCCTGCCCCTCCTCCTTGGGACAATCACTCTACATCACCCCACCTCCTACCTAGAGATATCGCTGCATGTGATCCCTCATCCCACCTGGCTCGAAGTTTCCCCCTACTGGAGGTCTCTGCATGAGTGGATGCCTACACTCTGTCTCCTCTCGGCTTCTCCTGTTGTGGCTGCTCCACAACCACCTGAAGCTGCTTCACCAATCGTGGCTCCTCCACAATTGTCTAGGACTTCTTCTGGCACTGCTTGTTGAGAGGTAATTTACTCTCCTTCTCAACCACCAAGTATCTAACCTTTGCTTTGCTCCTTAAGGCTTTGCATGCATCTTGTACCTCAAGTGCATACAGGTTCTTGGCTAGCACACCAATCTATTTCCACTTATATTTCCTGTCGTCACAAAATTTTATGGAAAAAGAGCTGATTTTAAATCAGTGTAATCTCCCTCATCTGAAATCCAATTCAGCCGATTTTTTTTATTTTTTATTTTTGGGTATTTTTCCACAAGGAATCCAAATCTGCTATTTATTTATGAAAATTTTGTACTTAAATTTTCAAATCTTCTCTGCAAATGCTCAGCCCAAAACTCAAAACTTTGAAATCTCCTCTTCTTGTATGTTGTTCTTCCTTGATCACCTATGCTCCCATACCATTTGGAATTTTGTAGAATTTTTCATACAAATTAGCTAGCTTTGATACTATGTAGAACTTTTTCTACAAATCAACTAGCTCTGATACCATGTAGAAATTTTCCACCTATAGATCAACTTGGTAATGCAATGTACTAAAGCAAAACACTTGATCTACTTCTACAAACAATTTAGCGGAAGCTTAATCAACCATGAGCAACATCAATAAGAACACATATAACTAATATGGAGAAATCAAACACACATAACATAGAAGATATAACCAAGGGAAAGCACCAGCCTAAAACCCCATCTCCATATTATCATACAAGTGGAAATATGTCAGGATTACACAAAGCCTTAGCTCGGAAGCTCTCTAGCTCTCAGTACAATCCCTCTGCTACTCATAGACATTCAAAGGCTTCTCACAAACCTTCTCCTCTACCCTCCAAGCCTCCTATTTCTATGCACAATATTTCCTAGGTCCTCTAGCTACAACCTCTGTGATTCACACCTCACACACAACACTGACCTCTGAAATAACTGCACAAACCTGAAGGAGATAAATCCTCATCATGGATGAACTTCCTTTATAGGAAAAATATTCATTTGACTGATAGTACATTGTACCTTCTCTGATCTCAACTGGGTCTTTGTCTGAACTGACATGCATGAGTTATTTAAGCTATAATATTCAGTTATCTGAAAATACTAGTTGTTACATGCATGCAAGCATTAACAAACTAAATCTCATTAATTTAACAACTTGTTAAATTAATCTAACTGGACTTGAATTAGTTGACTGAGCCAACTAATTACAACTCATGCTTATTTCTTTAACTGATGGATAAATTCACCAATTAATAGATAAACTGTTGCATGTCCTCACGTAGACTTCAAGTTTTTTTTTCCTTAACTAATTAACTCATGGAGATTAATTAATTAATATTTTAAACTACTGTTAAGACCAAATTCGTTTTTACTTCCTATAGTTAGACCAGGGACTGCTATAAATAGGAAGGGACCTAGAAATACTATTTTTAGAACTTTCTATTTTTAGTAGTTTCACCTCTCACCCAAGGTGGCCAATGACCTCATTAGCCAAATTGCTATTTTTAGACATGCTATTTTTAGGAGTCCTATTTTTAGCACATTCTAAATTTAACATTTCTTGTTGCACATTTTTCAACACTCCCTCTCAACAAGAAAGGCTTCCTCTCGAACCCAATCCTGTAACTCTGGAATGTTCTGCATGCAACAGATCTACCTGGTCCACTTGTTCCAGCAACACTTGGAACAAAAACACTCCCAACTGAACGCTCTGTTGGGCTAGAAACATACTCTGATGCTCAAGCTCTACCTGTAGCTAATAAGTGATCCCTCTCTGACATCTACGTTATTGCAACATCTCCATGCATGTCGCACCATTGTACACCTCTCTGTGCCACATAGCACTATGCAAAACACTTGCGCCTCTTGCATTGCTGCAGCCTGCTAGCTATGCACTATCCTAGGATTCCTTGCACTGTTGCTCTCTCTGTTGCTCCATCCACATCTATCTCTACCCAATCAGTCAGTTCCTGCTACTCCACATCAGGGCTCCTGTAGCAAAGTCTCATCCAAGAGGTTGGGTACCTCAAGGATCCTGCCCCTCTTCCTTGGGACAATCACTCTACATCACCCCATCTCCTACCTGGAGGTATCGCTGCATGTGATCCCTCAGCCCACCTGGCTCGAAGTTCCCCCTACTGGAGGTCTCTGCATGAGAGGATGCCTCCACTTTGTCTCCTCTCAACTTCCCCAGTTGTGGCTGCTCCACAACCACCTGAAGCTGCTTCACCAATCGTGGCTCCTCCACAATTGTCTAAGACTTCTTCTGGCGCTGCATGTGTTATCGGGAAAACTAGTGTCCATTCAGAGCTACTAGTCCCACTAAGATGAGTAGTTATCTTAGAAACAAACAAACTAAAGTCACTCCTGTTTTCCTTTATGAGAGATAGATGACAAAGAAGTAGATAGTACCAACCTCAGTCTTTCGCTTGGTTCCTTGCTTATTTCCTTTCCCCTTTGATAGAACTTCACCACTCTTTCCTTACTTGTCCCGCTTCAAAGAGCACCTGTAGCATCAAAGCAGAATAATACCATTAAAGCATAGAGATCTATAACCATAAACAATATAGGATAAGATGTATATTAACCATACAAATGCATATATCAATACAAGATTCAGAGATACACAAGAATATGGAGGAAAAATCAAATAGCTTTATTGATAGAAGTAGTAGAAGAGAGGATTACAACCCATTGGTTTGGCCCAATGCCATCCTCCTAGCATGAAATCCCTATTCACCTCATGAAAAGCTTAGACCACCCAACAATACAATGTCGCATAGAGAAACCAACATCACTTCCTTACAAAATACAAAATTCCAGCCTCTGGATCTCTAGGATGAGGGATCCATATATAGATGTTTGCAGGTGGGTGAGTCAGCTTTTGGGATTTTGATTAGTGTCATCTCTCTGATAGTTCTTGGTTCCACTTGGATATTTCATGATCTCTTACTCATCCCTGGGCGACTTCAGAGAGGCAAGTGTCGAATGAGCAACTTCTAGAAGATTCTCTGGGTTTCCACCTAGCAAACTGCTTCTACCATTTGTCTGCTCTTGCTCATCGTACCCTACAAAAGGGCTTTCCAGTATGCATCACACTTTTTGCATGTGGCAGGTGAGACGCATCACACCCTTAGCACTGAGCAGTCTGTATGGTCCAATTTTGACCAGTTCTGAGTAGTTTTCAGGGAGAACTTCTGGGAGATGATGTAATCAGCTAACCTTGCTCCTTTAGGGTATGAAACAACACTTTTAGGGACCTAGAAGCCCTTTGTTTATGGACATATGTGATTGGGGTTGCAGTGCCCAAATATGTCTATAACAGTGCCCCCTAAAGCATGAGGTCGTAAATCTTTTTGATGTCAGGTGAAATGCTTTATCATGAGGATCCGAGGTTTTTCGAATCGGAAGGTGACCTGTAATAAGATACAATACAATACATTATCTTCATAATATTTTCATGATCTAGCTGAGGCGGGTATTCCCATGCTCAGCTTTATAAATTCATTTTCATGTTCATAGGACAGACAACGGTCTGTGTGGTAGACTGATGATTCTAGTAGAGCCATCATCCTTTGGCTCGGATGATTATCTATGCAACAATGATGTACATTTGATGTTTTTATTTTCCTGATTTTTTCGCAGCCCGGATGGATGAAACTAGATTCAGGGTCTTCAAAACTCGTTCAATCTTTACCCGAATTACAAGCCGATCCATGTGAGAAGATGTTCTGGCATCGAACATGGGAAGACATCACCTGATTACCAGCCAATGGTGTAAGCTGTTAACAGGCGTGAGAGGAATCACCGATAATGATAATGACCCTCAAGGTACTGCAGTACAATTCACGTGGTGTGAATACATGAGTCGATGTCGAACACCACGCAAAATCTTTTCGTCGAAGGCCAATAATGTAAACCTGTCGCCGGAAGTGAGAAACTTGCCATTGAGGCATGTAAGCTTCAAAGTACTGAAAGGGTTGTTCCTAGGTTGACTTCTTGGGCAATGAATTGATGTCAACAAGAAGTGACCTGTCGTAGGAGGGCATTAATGAATACCACATCTACGACACGGAATGGAGCAAATGATTTTGTGGAGGTGAAAATGATCTGATGATACAAGGTTCAGGGTGGCAGTCATGAAAGAATGAAGCGTGAAGGTATTGCAATGGATGAGACACAAGCTGGGTTGGTGAATTCTCTGAGCAACCTCTCTTGAACATATCGGTGACACTGAAATGGATTGGTAGCGTTAACCCCAAAAAATGGATGGTACGGTGGACCAATGGTAATATGACTGGTGAACGGAATAACCCAACCCAACTCAATCATGGTGATGGAGTGAAAGTTTCATGTTCAAGAGCGACCTACTACCAATAAAGTTTCTTCAAGTTTTCTTCCCAATTTTTCCCCAGTCATTTCTGACCCGTACCTCTTTATTTTTGTCAAGCTTGAGGAGGATAACATATGCTTGTTCTATCATTTTCCCTTCAGGAAAACCCATCGCTATGTTTTAATGAGTCTAGCGACAGTGAAACTTGCCCTTGCCTGCATGGACAAGTTTGTCACTATTGTTTTAATGAGTTTAACGACAAAGATAACTCAGTCATTTTCATTTGTAGAGAGTCTGAAAAAGGACAGAAAGGAAACTCCAGTATTCATTTTTCGTAATATAATCCCTTAAGTCTGAAAAAGTGTAAAATATTACGAAATGGATGAATTTTCGATAGTTTTAACGAGCTGAACAAGACAAGTGCTCAATATTTTTTTGTAATGATCCCTCAGGTCCAAAAAGATTAAAATCTAGAGGAGGGATAGCACTTCTGATCGCTTTAACGAGATGTAGAGGCTAATTTCTAGGCAATCTTTTCATATTTTATGAGTTAGATGAAAAGAGCTTAAAGGAGACTCGTTTTTTGAGGAACGAGTGATGTTTTTAGACAGAAGCTAGTTCCAGGTAAGGTTTGGAACTTTTTCAATCATGGTAGTGTAAGGAAGGTGGCTAATAGTATCACTCGTCGCAACTGTTCCTCAAAAGGGGTAAACAATCAAATGGAGGCGTATGATCGGCTAAAAAAGAGTGGAGGTGATGGTAAGAACATTACCAAGGCTCAAAAGTTGATAATAATGTGATCGCAATGGTTATTTACCGGAGGTGGGTTCATTTTTTAATGAGCTTAAACTCTGGTGGAACATATGCTCATTGCTAGGTTTATTTTTTAACGTGCTTGAACTTCATGTAAAACTGCTCGTGCCAGTCATATAATAAGGATGTCTCATCGATAGGTTCATTTTTTAGGGAGCTTGCCCCATTCGAAACTTTGCTCCAGAGCCTTTTGTTATGCAAGCTAGGAATGACCAATCCTACGAGTTTAATGGGTTAAGAACCTACAAACTAAGAAAATAAATGGTCGCTTTTCACTTGCATGCAAAAAGGTTTGCATGCCCCCAGGTATAACGAAGTAGAGTTTCCAGGTTACCATTCAATTTGCAGACAAAACACTTCCATGGCTCTGTCAGGAAAGGAATATCTTCTCAAGGAGGAACCTTATTCCAGTCTAATCCCATTTTCCTAAACAGACGGGTGTGTCAGACTAGTCATATTCTTACGTGGAAACCTACCTTATAACTAGGGTTTTCCTATCGAAGTAGACCAGGGCGCATGCCTCTTAGGTTTCAATCACAATCACCGAATCACTTGTGCTCATCAAGTGGAAGGACTGGAGATTGATGAGACATTCCTTACATAAAAATACTAGTTAGGGATGGCATTTGACTATTAGCTATGTGTGAGAAGGGGAATGAAAGCTGATCTACGAGCTGGACCACTCTACCTTCATGCGGAAAACACATCACTCGGAAGAGTGAGGAAACAATAGCTCCCATGCTATAAATGTAGTCACGCCCAGGGATTAGATTGTAATCTAAAGGTCCTTGGACTACCATTATGTTCAGGTAGACAGTTTTCCTTCTCAAATTTATAGGCAAACTTGGAAGGATCCCTAACGGTCGACTGGTTCCTTTGTCGAAGGTTGTCATATTTCGCATCTCAGGTAGAAGCGATGGCGAACCAAGTGCTTTCCAAGCAGTTGAGGAAATGATACTCACAGAAGCCCCTTCATCTATGATAGTACCAAATATGATCATTCTGTAAGCTTGTACTGTGATTTGGAATGGTACATTAGATGGTAGACAGGGTCTTCCTAGTAGATTCCAATAGAAAGAAATGACTAGATTGCTTGGAGGTGGGACCGAATAAATGGCCAAGTAAATCTCTGACGAACTTCTTTCCTACGGTAAAGGAATGGGTATATTTCCCCCATGTCCATCGAAGTATGTGTTTACGAAGAGAATTTGAATGGTGTCATTCTCATTCTCTTGGGCGACGGTATCATCTGAAGGCGGATCCTCTGAAGACAAGATTGGGTCGACTGCCATCTCGACCTATTGAATTTGGTCTAGGGTGGACTCAAAGATTTTACCTTCAATGATAGGTGCTTTGACCGACAACAAAGGTGTGCCAATCAGATTCTCAACTAGTGATGGACTTGGCAAGAGCTTCTTGTATCTAGGAGAAAGCCATAGTAGTGAAGCAGGACGGTTATCCAAGACTCTTTTAGCTTCATCTAGAAAGGGACAACGATGGATGGCATGATCGCCTTCACACAATCTACAAGGAATTTTAGATCTTCCTTTTTGTCCAATGACTTCGTTTTCACTAGTTGACGGTGTACTTTCAACATGATCGTCAGAGGTTGAGGACGCTGGATTGGGCAAGCGGGGAGACCAATCCCTTAAGATCTGTGGGATGCAAGGATAATCTCGATGATAGTGGTCCCCTTTGCAAATGACACATGGAGATTTAGGTTTGGATGGTGCAGTGTGTGGATTTTCGCTAGACGATGCTTGGTTTCTCCCTTTCATCGTTGGCTTATTCTTCTTCTTCTCCTTCTCTTTCTTCTTCTTCTCAGTTACTTGGTTTTTAGATTTACCAGCTTCACCAAGCAAAGAGGAATAAGGAGAGAGAGAAACAAACGAAGTAGAAGGTTGGGGGGTAACTCTAGTATCATCTAGTTGTTGATTTGATTGCTCAGGAATCACGGTGCTTTGAATGACAGAGGTCGAGAAGAGCCATACTGGCAAGCCAATTATCAGTCCTGGAAGGGACAATGTGGCCATATGAGGTGCACCAACATCTCCCCAAGAGGAGAAAGGACTAGGATTTCCCCCAAGGGGAAATCCTTGGTTGGTGGACTCCATTTTCTCAACCTAAGATCAATGAGGGAATAGGGATGTTATTCCGATTAAAATAAATTTTATGACACTTTGACACAACTTGCTTTTTCAATTTTTAAGAGTCGAGAAAAAGCTAAAGATGACTCTAGTCACCTTCGATTTTTAATGAGCCTGAAGTGACAAGTGCTCAGATGGACCTTTTCTTTTAAGGAGTTTGAAAAGGAATGAAAGTGAATGCTCTAGAAATCTAGATAGAGGGATTACCAAACCAATCACAAAACTGTAGAATACTTTTTACGGTATGGCAGTCAATCTACCCGAATGCTGTGTTTAGTGCATTTCGATCGATAGGGCGGCAGACACAGCTTCCTAAGGATAAAGGATGTTGCCTATTGTGGTCTCCTAATATATACTCGATGGTATGTGGGAGCACAAATCCGTACTGGCACTTCTCGTCTCAAAGAGGAGGAATCACCCAACCTACGATGAAAGCGATAGTTACCAGGCTTTACAACGCCAGAATACGTCTCTAGCCTAGACTTCTAAATGTTGTGCGTTAGGTTCCAAAGCATTTTTATGTTCATTGAATTTATTTTACAGTTGATCTTTCTTAAGAAGTTTTCCTTTAAGGTTCACCATGTGATGTAGATATATAATTCCTAAATATGCAATCTAAGATGATAAACAGTTGTTTACTCTTCTTTTTGCAATGAAAATCCTAGCTACTAAGGAAAGAGAAGTGAAATTCTTTCAACATAGAGCAGAGAGTACACACTAGATGCACTGTCCTAAATCAAAATCAGAAAGCAGTATAAATGCAAATGCACATGCATGTATTTGTTTTCCACTTTCTTAATGTGTGAGTGACAAAAAGAATGCTAAATACAAATATGAACTATCTTTTCCCTCAAAGCGACAATACTAACAATTTTCTCTTCAAAAGACGAAAGGAAGATGAAGACGACTCTTTGCGATTTCAAATTCAAAAAACAAAAGGGAGACCAGGACGATACTTTGCGATTTCGAATTCAAAAATGAATGGAAGACTAATTTGCAATTTCAAATTCAAAAAATGAAAGGAAGGCTAAGATGACACTTTCATCTTCAATTTGAAAACTACTTTCGACACTTGAAATACTATTAATTCAAATCAAATACAAGAGTAACAGTGTAATCGACCATAAAAAAGAGTAGGATTCTTTTCTTTGACTGAAAATAACACTTGCGACACTTCCAAATCAAAAGACGACAGTTCGATTAAGCTACTTTTTGTAAAGGAGAGCTGTAAATGGCAAAAAGTACATAAAAACATTCACAATTCTTTGTACAATGGAGGCTGAATAATGCAAAGGAAGGGAGTTTAAACAGTGGTATACTGATCACAGACAGCAAAACTCCTTAATAAAGCTAAAGAGAATGAAGAAAAAACCAAAATCTAGAGGCAGAAACAGTCTTATCTGATCATTGCATCTGTAACACAAGGAAACAAGGATGCATCTCACCTACTACACATGGGAGGTGCGATGCATCCAGACTGTCAAAAGGAGACAGTGTGAAGGTCCAAGGACGAGACTTTAACTTGGTTTTTAGTCACAGTTTACAGCTTAGTTCAGGGATTTAGGTTGAGCTAATGATAGTTAGTAAACACAGAGTATAGGGGATGATCTAATGAGGTTACTTGAGCTACCACCAGGGCACTTAGGATGTTTGCAAGTCAGTTGTTTAGTTTATAAACAAAACTTGGAGATAGACTGAAGTAGCGTTGATCTACTTTGAACTTGCATAGGAAATGCAGTTCGAAGGCTAGTTGGCTTAACTTCAGGCTTCGTCTGTAGTTTATAAAGTAAACAAATATAAACAAGAAAACAAGCTATTTGCTCCCCGGTGGAGTCACCATTTTGTTATTGGGAAAACTAGTGTCCATTCAGAGCTGCTAGTCCCATTAAGACGGGTAGCTATCTTAGAAACAAACAAACTAAAGTCACTCGTGTTTTCCTTTATGAGAGATAGATAAGAAAGAATTAGAGAGTACCAACCTCAGTCTTTCGCTTGGCTCCTTGCTTATTTCCTTTCCCCTTTGACAGAACTTCACCACTTTTTCCTTATTTGTCTCGCTTCAAAGAGCACTTGTAGAGTCAAAGCAGCATAATACCATCAAAGCATAGAGATCTATAACCCTAAACAATATAGGATCATATGTATATTAACCATACAAATGCATATATCAATGCAAGATTCAGAGATACACAAGAATATGGAGGAAAACTCAAATAGCTTTATTGATAGAAGTAGTAGAAGAGAGGATTACAACCCATTGGTCTGACCCAACGCCATCCTCCCAACATGAAAGCCCTCTTCACCTCATGAAAATCTTAGATCACCCAACAATACAATGTCACACAAAGAAACCAACAACACTTCCTTACAAAATACAAAATTCCAGGCTCTGGATCTCTAGGATGAGGGATCCATATATAGATGTTTGCAGGTGGGTGAGTCAGCTTCTAGGATTTTGATTAGTGTCATCTCTCTGATAGTTCTTGGTTCCACTTGGAGATTTCATGATCTCTTACTCATCCCTGGGCGACTTCAGAGAGGCAAGTGTCGAATGAGTAGCTTATAGAAGATTCTCTAGGTTTCCACCTAGAAAACTGCTTCTACTATTTGTCTGCTCTCGCTCATTGCACCCTACAGAAGGGCTTTCCAGTATGCATCACACTTTTTGCATGTGGCAGGTGAGATGCATCGCACCCTTAGCACTGAGCAATCTGTATGGTCTAGTTTTGACTAGTTCTGAGTAGTTTTTCAGGGAGAACTTCTGGGAGATGATGTAATCAGCTAACCTTTCTCCTTTAGGGTATGAAACAACACTTTTAGGGACTTAGAAGCCCTTGGTTTATGGACATATGTGATTGGAGTTGCAGTGCCCAAATATGTCTATAACAGCATGTTGAGAGGTAATTTACTCTCCCTCTCAACCACCAAGTATATAACCTTTGCCTTGCGCCTTAAGGCTTTGCATACATCTTGTACCTCAAGTGCATACAGGTTCTTGGCTAAAACACCAATCTATTTCCACTTCTATTTCCCGCCATCACGAAATTTTCTAGAAAAAGATTTGATTTTAAATCAGCGATATCTCCCTCATCCGAACTCTGATTCAGCCGTTTTTTTTTTTTTATTTTGGGTATTTTTCCGCAAGGAATCCAATTATACTATTTATTTCTGAAAATTTTGTACATAAATTTTCAAATCTTCTCTGCAAACTCTCGGCCAAAAACTCAAAACTTTGAAATCTCCTCTTCTTGTATATTGTTCTTCCTTCATCACTTGTGCTCTGATACCATTTGGAATTCTGTAGAATTTTTCCTACAAATCAGCTAGCTTTGATACCATGTAGAACTTTTTCTACAAATCAGCTAGCTCTGATACCATGTAGAAATTTCCCACCTATAGATCAACCTGGTAATGTAATGTACTAAAGAAAAACACTTGATCTACTTCTATAAACAATTTAGCGGAAGCTTAATCAACCATGAGCAACATCAATAAGAACACATATAACTGATATGGAGAAATCAAATACACATAACACAGAAGATATAACCAGGGGAAAGCACCAAACTAAAACCCCATCTCTGTATTATCATACAAGTGGAAATATGTTCGGATTACACAAAGCCTTATCTCATACAAGTGGAAATATGTCCGGATTACACAAAGCCTTAGCTCTTAGTACAATCCCTCTGCTGCTCATAAACAGTCTAAGGCTTCTCACAAACCTTCTCCTCTACCCTCCAAGCCTCCTATTTCTATGCACAATCTTTCCTAGGTCCTCTAGCTGCAACCTATGTGATTCTCACCTCACACACAACGCTGACCTCTAAAATAACTGCAAAAACCTGAAGGAGATAAATCCTCATCATGGATGAGCTTCCTTTATAGGAAAAATATTCATCCAACTGATAGTACACTATACCTTCTCTGATCTCAACTGGGTCTTTGTATGAACTGACATGCATGAGATATTTAAGCTATAATATTCAGTCATCTGAAAATATTAGTTGTTACATGCATGCAAGCATTAACAAACTGAATCTCATTAATTTAACAACTTGTTAAATTAATCTAAATAATCTAACTAGACTTGACTCAGTTAACTGAACCAACTAATTACAACTCATCCTTATCTCTTTAACTGGTGGATAAATTCACCAATTAATAGATAAACTGTTGCATGTCCTCACATAGACTTCAAGTTTGTTTTTCCTTAACTAATTAACTCATGGAGATTAATTAATTAATATTTTAAACTACTATTAAGACCAAATTCGTTTTTACTTCCTATAGTTAGACCAGGGACTACTATAAATAGGAAGGGACCCATAAATAACATTTTTAGAACTTTCTATTTTTAGTAGTTTCACCTCTCACCCAAGGTGGCCAATGACCTCACTGGTCAAACTGCTATTTTCAGACATGCTAGTTTTAGGAGTCCTATTTTTAGCACATTCTAAATTTAACATTTCTTGTTGCACATTTTTCAACAATTCATTACTTGCACACCCTAACACTTTGATCTTCACCTCCTTATATACTTAGAGACTTTTTCAATACCTCGGACCAAAACAACACTTAGAACCTGTGGTATTCTTAGACGGGATTAAGTAACCGGTATTTTGCTCAATATTGTGGGCTAATACCATGGTATTGACCCTTGGTATTCATTAATATTAATTTTCCATCCCACGCACGCTTTTCTCTTGTGAAAGTGCATGCATACGTATACGCTCCTTTTGTTCTATGAACCCGCTTGTATACGCTACTTGGACTAGGTGAACCTGCGTATACAACTTAATACAACTTAAAACATTATTTTTCTTCAATTGCTTGATTTTGATTTGTAATCCTTGTTCCATCATCCTGTTATTCTATGCCATTACTCTATTACCTCTAAACAATGTGAAATGTCATCATGCATCACTTCTAAACTGTTTCCTCTGAATTTTCTTGCATTTTGTCACAGCTGTAAACACAACTGCCATGTATTCTGTCACATCCTATTCATACCTTCATCAAGTAGGTTGTCATCAAGGACAACACTAACACAATCTTCCTAAATCAAACCATTAACTATTATTCTATTCCATCAATATGTCACCTCTGATATCTCTGTGTTCCATCATTCTGTCATCTCTAATATCTGTCCTATAGATTCATCTAGTTACCATATACAAGTGAGTTGTTATATTGCAACTGAGTTACCATCAAGGGAAACATGTGCATCTTAATGCCAACAATTTATTTAGGCATGTCTTGTTTATCTCTTACCACTCTCATTTAACCTTATTTAGGCCTTCCTGCCTCTAGGGTCTGGTTTTGATCTTTGTAGAACACTGAGCCTTGTATATTCATTGTGCTATATCCCTAGCTTGTTGACATTGCCTTCCTTTTTCACTTTTATCTTTCTCTTTGATTGCTTTAGTGCACTTGCTTCTTTGGCTTTGAATTCATATCTTTGACGCTTTTGAACTTGTTATCGGGAAATCTAGTGTCTATGCAGAGCTACTAGTCCCACTAAGGCTGGTAGCTACCTTAGAAACAAACAAACTAAAACCACTTTCATTTTCCTTTATAAGAAGTAGATAAGAGGGGAACAAAGGAGACCAACCTCTGTCTTGCGCTTGGTTCCTTGCTTGATTCCTCTCCCTTCTGGTAGATCTTTGCCACTCGCTTCCTCATCTACCCAGCTTCAAAGAGCACCTGTAGAATCAAAGCAGCATAACACTATCCAAGAACAAAGATCTACTATCATAAACAATATAGGACCAGATATATATTGACCACACAAATGCATATATCATCAATCATACAAGAATGTGGAGGAAAACTTGAATAGCTTTATTAATAATCAAGAATAGAAAAGAGGATTACAACCAATTGTTCTGACCCAGTGTCATCCTCTCAGCAAGAAATCCCTTCTTCACCTCATGAAAAGCTTAGATCACCCAACACTATGATGTTACACCAAGAAACTAGCAGCACTTCCTTACAAGATACAAAATTCCAGCCTCTGGATCTCTGGGATGAGGGATCCATATATAGATGTTTGAAAGGTGGGTGAGTCAGCTTTTGAGATATGATTAGTGTCCTCTCTCTAATAGTTCTTGATTCCACTTGGAGATTGATGATCTCTTACTCATCCCTGGGTGAATGCAGAGAGGCAAATGTCACAGGAGAAGTTTCTGGAAGATTCCATGATCTTCCACCTCGCAAATTGACCCTGCCATTTGTCTACTCTCATCCATCGCACCCCATAGAAGGGCTTTTCAGTATGCATCACACCTCCTGTGTGATTTTAGGTGGGATGCAACGCACTTTGACCATGGAGTAAGTGAGATGGTCCAGTTTTGACCAGTTCTGAGTAGTTTTTCATGGAGAACTTCTGGGAGATGATGCAATCAGTTGACCTTGTTCTTTTAGGGGTCGGAACAACACTTTTAGGGACTTAGGAGCCCTTGGTTTATGGACATTTATGATTGGGGTTACAGTGCCCAAAAATGTCTATAACAGTTGCCCCCTAAAGCATGAGGTCGTTAATCTTTTGATGTCGGGTGAAATGCTTTATCATGAGGATCCGAAGTTTTTTCAAGCTGGAAGGCAACCTGTAATAAGATACAATACAATACATTATCTTCATAATATTTTCATGATCTAGCTGAGGCGGGCATCCCCATGCTCAGCTTTATAAATTCATTCTCATGTACATAAGACAGACAATCGTCTGTGTGCAGACTGATGATTTTGCTAGAGCCATCATCCCTTAGATTGGATGATTATCTGTGCAGCAATGATGTACATTTGATGTCTTTATTTTCCTGAATATATATCGCAGCCCGGATGGATGAAACTAGATCTGGGGTCTTCAATCTCGTTCGATCTTCACTCAAAGTACAAGTCGATCCATGTGAGAGATGTTCTGGAGTCGAACATGGAAAGACATCGCCTGATTACCAGCCAATGATGTAAGTTGTTAACAGGCGTGAGAGGAATCACCAATAATGATGGTGACCCTCAAGGTACTACAGTACAATTCATGTGGTGTGAATAAGGGACTTGGCATCGAACACCATGCAAAATCTTTCGGTTGAGGCCATTGATGTAAACCTATCGCCGGAAGTGAGGAACTTGCCATTGAGGCATGCAAGCTTCAAAGTACTAAAAGGGTTGTTCCTAGATCGACTTCCTGGATAATGAGTTGATGTCGATAAGAAGCGATCCGTCATAGGATGGCCTTAGTGAATCCCACATCAATGACACGGAATGGAGCAAATGATTTTAATGGAGGTGAAAACGATCTGATGACATAAGGTTCAGGGTGGCGGTCATGAAAGAATGGAGTGTAAATGTATTGTAGTGGATGAGACACAGGTGAATTCTCTGAGCGACTTCTCTTGAACATATCGGCGACACTGACATGATGGATTGGTAGCATTAACCCCAAATATGGATGGTGTGATGGACCAATGGTGATATGACCAGTGAACGGAACAACCCAACCCGACTCGGATGCGGAGTGAAAGTGTCATGTTCAAGAGCGACTTGCTACCAATAAAGTTTCTTCAAGTTTTCTTCCCAATTTTTCCCCAGTCATTGCTGACCAGTACCTCTTTATTTTTGTCAAGCTTGAGGAGGATAACATATGCTTGTTCTATAATTTTCCCTTCGAGAAAACCCATTGCTATGTTTTAATGAGCCTAGCGATAGTGAAACTCGTTCTTGTCTGTATGGACAAGTTTGTCACTATTCGGTTTTAATGAGTTTAACGACAAAGATAACTCGGTCCTTTTCAATTTTAGAGAGTCTAAAAAGGGACGTAAAGAAAACTCCAATAATCATTTTTTGTCATATAATCCCTTGAGTCTGAAAAAGTATAAAATAATACAAAAGGGATGAATTTTCGGTAATTTTAACGAGTCGAACAAAACAAGCACTCGATCTTTTTGTGTAATAATCCCTCAGGTCCAAAAAGATTAAAATCTAAAGGAGGGATAACACTTCCGGTCACTTTAACGAGCTGGAGAGGTCAATTGCTTGGAAATCTTTTCATATTTTACGAGTCAGATGAAAAGAGCTTAAAGGAGACTCGTTTTTCGAGGAACGAGTGATAAATTCGGGTAGCAGCTAATTCCAGGTAAGGTTTGGAATTTTCTAATCACGGCAATGTCAAGAGGATGGCTAACAAGATCACTCTTCGCAGCTGTTCCTCAAAAAGGGTAAACAATCAAATGGAGGTGAATGATCGGCCAATACAGAGTGGGGGTGATGATGAGAACACAACCAAGGCTTCAAAGGCTGATTATAATACATTCATGATGGTTATTTACTGGAAATTGGTTCATTTTTTAATGAGCTTAAACTCTGGAGGAATGTTTGCTCATTGCTTATGTTTATTTTTTAATGAGCTTGAATTCCACGTTAAAACTGCTCGATATAATGGTCGTTGATTACTTTGATTTTACCATTGACAACTTTGTTCCTTCAAAGGTTGTACTGCCTATTCAATTGCTTCATAAAACTAGTTAGAAGCGAATAATATATTCTTGAAAAATGAGTCAAAACACTAATATTTTACTTGAATTACGTGAAAAGTAATTTAAAAGTGGTTTTTTACCTCTCATTTTACCATTTCATTTGAACTTTGGTTTGTTGGAGCTTTGGAGGTGCTTTCCCCCTTGATTTTCACTAGCTGATTCTAGGAGACTCTGTGGACGATTCTTGGCACCGTCTGGACTAGGTAGGAGCTAAACCTCAGCTCTTCAGTTTCATTCTTTCCTTTTTGAATTCTGAGCATGTTTTATGGTTTTTCTGAGCCTCTGGGGTTTGAAAAACTCACCCTAGCTCCATCACACCTTTTCTATATCGAAAGGTGCGATGCATGCTAGCTTGGCCATTGGCCAGTCAGCATGCATCCCACCCAGAACACTGTTGGGAGTGCGATGGGCACAAGGAGGGGAATTTGTGCATAATTTTTCATGGAAATTTTTGCCTGTTTTTCACCAAATCAGGATCCTGACTCTCCTCTTATTTGTTTTCAGAGATTCATCGGAGCAAAATGCCTGTTACATGGTGAGAACGTGAGCATGAAGAAGAGGACATGCTTGCTTTACATGATCCGGTTACGGTAAATGCACTGCGGAACTGTGGCCTGTTCAAGTTTTTCTGCATCTCTAGCATGAGGAAACAAATCAACTTGTTGCAGTATTTTCTCGATGCATGGGATCCTACCACCCAAGTGTTCTAGATTAGGGGCAAGTCCATCCCCTTGACTATTGTGGACATCTATTTTTTGACTGGCTTATCGAGGCGTGGTGCCCATATCTCATTATCAGGTTCGGCCTGTGGGGGTGAATCTGTGAGAGATTACATTCGCAGGTATTGCAGAGAGGGATCTCAGCCAAGTAAGGACGGCAAGATCAATATCCAAGATGTCATTGATAGGTCCCTAAGGACCATTCTGTTCACTTTTTCTAGACTGGCTAGTAGTGCGGCTCTTCATGTGGCCAATAGGTCTTATATGCAGTATTCCCTGGAATGCCTTGAACCAAAGGTGTTCAACTGGTGTGATGCAGTACTCTCTGTGATGAAAGAACAACTGACCAAGGTGAAGAATGGAAGATTGAAGAACTTTGGATATGGTTCTATTTTGACTGCTTTTGCCTTGGAAAAGATCCCGCTGATGCAACCGCAGTATGTTTCACTTGGTTTACCTCCACCGACTGAGCCACGGATGCAAAGATGGGTCGACCTTATGGCCAGACATGTTGGTCAGTCCTAGGTTTCCTTTTCTGATACCTTCTTTGAGTGGTTCAACTGTCAAGAGATGGTTTTCTCCAAGTATCCATATGCTGGTATGGATTTCCGTGGTGATCCAGATTTGGTACTGCCAGCTGGCGAGCAGTGGGGTGTCATCGGTAAATTATCTGACCATATCTCTATTTATCATTTCTTTTATAATGTTCTTGTGCTTTCTTCTATCAGGACTAATCAAAACTCATGTGCTCATGCAGATGTTGGACCAGTTCGGCCAGTAGTACGCCTGAGAGTGCCAGCTGCCGCTCCAGCAGGAGAGGCTGTGGGAAGGGCTATCCTTCGTGACCTCGAGGTGGCCGAGACTCTTTTAGCATTGCAGGATCAGGTCAAAGGCCTCACTGTTAGTATCCCAGACGTGAGGACTGACGAGCTGCCTCTGAGGTTGCAGTGACATACTACCGACGTGCCGAGTCGATGGACTAGGCTTTTACGCATGATTGCACAAGCGGTGACTTGTTATCACCAGCATCATTAGACTAGGGTGCCCCCAACGTTTTGAGTTTTGGGTCATCTGACCAATTTTGTCTTGGTTACAGAACATTATATGTAAACCATAAACAGATATATATATATATATATATATATTTTATTTTTGGAGTTTTATTTTGGTTAAGTTACATGATCTTGATGCAAATATTGATGAAATGCTTCCTTTTATAAATGTTGCAAATGAATATCTAACACATAATTTGCCAATGAGTCTGTTAATGTGTTTAAGTTTATGGAAATATGCTGATATTGAATAAAATCAAATTGCCTTTCCAAAATCTTGACCCTTAGGAACATGCGATAGATAGTTGGATTTCAGACGGAGTAGATACCATTGAGTTGTAGGATGATGAGTTGTGAGTCTAGCCTAACGACAAGTCAGCTTATGCCATGTGAGATGGCATTAGAGAGAAGTTCTATCAACGCGTTATATTCAGTGATGTTATTTGTTGACTGACCAATACATACCCCTCTGAAACTTACTAACTTGTCGCTTGGATCAAAAATGGCCCAGGCCGCAGAAGATAGGTTCCGCGAACTACGACTCACTCCGTCGGCATATCCAACAAATGATTCTGATAGGTTCGACATCTGCAACAAATGTAAAAAGTGGATTACTTGACCAAAACAATTACCCTTAGCAAAAACAAAAATGTAAAAAAAGCATAGGGGTTACTACACTGAATCATGCATAGTAACGCTTAAGGTACAACCCGTTACGGGGTTGCGCTAGTGGAATCCCGTCATAATCCACTAACTTGTAGGTCCCTTTTGCTAATACATGCTTAACAATATAGGGGCCCATCTACAAAGACTTGAATTTACCTGCTCCCAATTTATCGGATTCTTGGTCATAAAGTAAGACCAAGTCACCTTCTGAGAAGACACGGGGTTTGACATTCTTGTCGAACCACGCCTTGACTCATTTCTTATGGGCTTCATTAGCCAAAGCAGCATCATGACGGGTTTCATCCAATTGGATTAGTTCCAAGAAATGAGCCTCCTCTTCTGAAGTTCCGGGGAGAAGGTCGACTGCGAGTTTGAGAGACGAGATCTCACACTGAACTGGTAAGATTGCTTATAGGCCATACACCAGTTGAAAGGTGTAAACCCGGTTGCATTCCTTACCGATGTTCGGTATGCCCACAAGGCTGAGTACAGGATTAGGTGCCAACTCCTTTTGTTGACTCCAATCATCCTTTGCAGCATCCGCTTCAGGACTTTGTTGATTGCTTCAACTTGTCCATTGGCCTGCGGGTAATATGGAGTAGAGCTGTCGTGTGACAACCCGAATTTGGCAGCCAATTCAACCATCATGTGATTGTGAAAATACGATCCATGATCTGTGACTATGGCCTATGGAACGCCGAATCTGGTGACTACATGATTGAAAAAGAAAAGGGCAGCTATTTCGCCGGTGTTGTTTATGTAGGCATCGCCTCGGCCCATTTGGTAAAATAGTCTACCGCGACTATGATATACCCATGCCCCCCAGTTGAGGTGGGGTTACATGTCATGAAATCTATGCCCCATTTGGCAAATGGCCCAACAACAACTATTGGTTGCAGTGGTGCGGGTAGTCTTCTGGTTTTGCTATTAAAAATTTGACATGCATGGCAACTTCTGACTGTGGTTATGCAATCTTTGAACATTGTTGGCCAGAAGTATCCTGCTCGTAAAAAATTTTGCGTCGTAGCATAACCAGATTGATTCCCCCCACATGCACCTGAATGGCAATCATTCAGGACTTTTTCGGCCTCCTCATGGGTGAGGCACCTCCTCAGAACTGTATCGACACCACGACGGTAAAGCATATCACCGAAGATCATGTAGTCTTTTGATTGGTATCGAATACTTTTTTGTTCCAAGTGAGAGGTATTAGACCTATATTTTTGGGTTTGGAGATAGATTATTATATCTCCATACCACGGATTGCTTGAAGATATCAGAAACAAAGATTCATCCATGATGGTTTCTTCGAATGTTTCATTGTTGGACGACGATGGGAGATCACATAGTAATTCCGTGAATACCAGGGATTTCTTTGATTTGGATTTTACAAATTCCAGATCAAACTCTTAAAGAATTGCTATCCATTTTGAATATTTTCCCCCCAACAACTGTCGCGACAATATATAAGTCATGGGGTTGCAATCTGAAAAAATGGTAGTTTTTCGAAAGAGGACGTAGTGCCGAAATCTCTGTATCGCTCGAACAGCTGCAAGAGCCAGCTTTTCAACGTAGTAATACTTGCTTTCTATATCATTTAATTTTCTACTCAAATAATATATGGGATGTTCAATTCCATTGTCTTCTTGTACTAAAACCATTGCGATGGTTGTATCCGCTGCAACGAGATACAGGTTAAAGTCTTTTTGATAATCAGGAGCGTACATTAATGATGCTTTCATTAGGGATTCGTTTAAAGCATCAAAGGAAGCTTGCACGACCTGATCCCAGACGAAGGGTACTTCTTTTTTCAATAGACGCGTATAACCTTTAGCAAGTTTGGCGTAATTTGGAATGAACCTCCTCAGAAAGTTTGCTTTCCCTTGGAGTTTTTGAATCTGAAGAAAATTTGAAGGTTGAGGCAAATTTATGATTGCCTGAACCTTACATGGGTCGAGATGAATCCCATCCTTTGAGACTACAAAGCCAAGTAAATGACCAGAACTGACACAGAACACACATTTGTGTGGATTGAGTCGTATCTTGTAGTGTTGGCAACGTAGAAATATCGCTCTTAAATGCTGCAGATGATCGGTCTGCTTTCGTGAATGAGCTGGAAGATTGTCGAGATATGGTTGAACAATGTTTTGATGTCATGGAAGGCATAATTCATTGCCCTCTAAAATGTTGCCCCTACGTTTTTTAAACCAAAGGGTAATTTGCGATATGCAAATGTGCCCCACGGACAAATAAATGCAGTCTTTGACTGGTCTTGTGGGCGGATATTTATTTGATTATACCCGAAGAATCCATCCATAAATGAAAAGATTTCACATCCGGCGCATTCATCAATTATCTGGTCAATAAAGGGTGTAGGGTAGTTGTCTTTTGGACAAGCTTGATTTACATCCCTATAATCGACGCACACTCTAACCGTTCCTTGTTTTTTCATTACAAGAACAATGTTTGATAGCCAATCGGTTAGAGGAACCGGGTAAATAAAACCAGCATGGAGAAGTTTTTCAACTTCTTCCTTGATGGCAGCGGCTTTCTTGGGGTGCACCTGTTGTAGCCGTTGTCGTACTGGTTTGACATCTGGATACATCTTGATTTCGTGTTCAACTATACTCGAGTCAATGCCTGGAATTTCATCATATGACCAAGCAAAGACATCTCTAAATTCGCGAAAAAGAACTTTGTATATTTCTAGTTCTGAAGGAGAACAACATTTGCCAACATAAATATTCTCTACAACATCTGTTTTGGTCGCGATATTTATGGCGATAGTCTCTTCAATATTGGACAAGTTTCGCTCGGAATCCACTGTGTTTACAGTATTTGATAGGAAATCAAAAACTGAAGGATGATGAAGGTCATCAGGAGTATCTTCTTGACAATCTGGAAGATGGGAACGCTGGTGGTAATTTTCCCATGGCGCCCTGTCAATTATCATTGACTGAACAATTCCTTCGTCGGTGTAATGCACTTGCAACCAAGGATCTGAAGGGGTGCCATATTCCCTAGACCTATCTATCCAAACGCTTGATGAGTGTTGATTCGAGTCTGCCTCCCATGCCAAAAACATTGATTGCTACAATATTTCTATTGGGCTTGGAGGCAATACCTGCAGATGATCCATGTTAATATCATTTTCTGAGATCTTTTGAATAGAACATATCATATTGCAGGTTCCTACCGTCGCCACTTCTGCTAGATTGATTGGAGGCGGAAGGGAAAAAGTCCCCATTAATATAGGGCCTTTTAGTAGGCCTACTCTGATATTTTGAAGCGAATGGGGGCTTCCATGGATCATCGGAATGCTTCCTGTAACTTGGGAACTATTGGGGAGAAATGTTTGTTGGTCGACGATTGTAATTCCTCCTTGAAAGGGAAATGCAATCTTCCTAAAGTAGGTCGACACAACAGCAGCCATAGCATATATCCAGGGCCTTCCCAGTAGGATGTTGTAATCGAGGTTTCCGTCAATTACTTCAACATCTATTTCTACTGTTTTTCCCCCCAGTTCAACTTGCAAGTTACTTAAAATCCCATATAGGGTATATGTTCGTCCATCAAATGCTTTAAGTGTTGTCGAAGATCATGACAAGGTTGGAGATCCTAAAGTTTTACAGCAACTCATCGACATAATACATGTAGATGCCCCCTCATCAATAATTGTTCGATGAACAGTTTTGTTGAGGGCTTTCACTTGAATGAGGAAAGCTAGTTGAGCTGGTAACTGAGGATCATATCCTTTGTGATTAAAGGATACGAGATTAGAATCCTTTGGGTCAATCCCACCTATTACTGATAATAAAGCCTTCTTTTGGGAGGGGAAATTTTGCAGTACCTCAAGTGTCGACATAGTGGATGGCGATTGGGCCAGATCTTCCACTATATTATAATGTTGTGCTGCTCTGGCATGCCGATTAAATGTTGACTTGTGTACTACTCCCTTTGGCGGTTTTATTGTCAGCTCTGGAATGATGGGTGGCGAAACTTCTGTTGAAGTTGTTGTCGAACTACTAGGTTGATCTCTATCCTTGTTGTTCGACAGCTGTGGATTCCCGTAATCTTTATTCCTTGTCGTTATCAAAGCATCATTTTGATGTTTCAAAACCGAAAACATTAGCACTTGGGACGGGGAAGCATTGTCACTCGCAACCAGATTTGTTCCTGGATTTGGAAACGGATCAGTCAATACCGCCGAGGTTTTTGAATTCTTGAAGAATTTTCTAAGCTCAGCTTTATATGGACACTCTCTTGTCCAATGATCCTCATCACATATAAGACATGGACGATTTAGTTTCTTATCTCCAGAAGGGTTTGCATAAGATTTTTCAGGTGATGATTCCTCCTGTTTCTTCTTCTTCCCTTTATTTTTCTTCTTGCATCTTGGTTGCTTGGTTTCTTTGCCTTTGTCAGTTGAGACAGCATTTACTTCCGAGGCGAGAAGTTCTTCTTTTTCATTTTGACTAGAAATCTTACGGGCCTTTTTAGGTGTAGCCTTTGTTGATTTTGTGTCTATCGTACCAATCACGCCATCGTCGACATGAGAGTCATTGTTCGATTTAGGAGGAGGAGGAACAGAAAATTCTGGCCTGAGAGCGTCAGGGATTTTATCGTAGAGTGTGCCAGACTGAGTATAAATCAAGTCTAAATATTGCACACGAGCAATAACTTGCTCTTCAGTGATGACTCCCCCCTTTGCCACATCTTCTGTAATGGAAGGTAACAATGACTTAATAAACCATTCAGCTAAAAGCTGATCAGGAACATACGTTTTTACCATTCTACGGCGACGTCGCCACTCATGAATATGATCGGATATGTGAGTGGCCGTCGTTTGTTTGAAATTGGTAAGAAGTTCTGTTCCCGTTTTGTACCTTATGAGTAACTGAAAATCGGTTAAAAAGGTTGTGGCTAGGGTACTGAAGTTATCAAATGAAGCTCTAGGTAATTCGATATACCATTTTGCTGCCAGACTAGTTAACGTTCTCTGAAAAATGCGAAGTCTAATCAAATCATCATTTAGGGTGTTTGATGAACACCACAGATGAAAGGTCATCACATGATTCGACAGGTCTTCACCCGAATTTCCATTAAATTTAGGAATATCTGACGGAAGTTTATAGGGAATTGCTGGCCACCAAGGGGCGTAAGAAATTGGATCGTTCGTTAGCCGATTTAGATCCGGTAACTCTAAAGTCGCGATAAAGGGTAACTGTTGATTCAGGTTTGGCGAAAGCATACCCAGGATAAGATGGAATCGCCTGGGCAGTTGGTCTTTGCATACCAGCATAATGCATTTGATGCTGGTAAATTTGATAAGGTTGATGGGCATAACCATTGTAGAATGGGTTATTTTGACCATTTTGAATATACGACCGCCCATTATTTGCAAAGATTTGTTGCTCAGATCCTTGGTAAACTTGTTGGAATTGCGGTTGTTGATATTGTACCAGCCATTTTTGTGAAGCCATGTGCTATTGTCCAATACAGGCTATTTGACCAAGATGAGGGGTAATTGTACTCGTTTGGGCCTGTATCATTCCACTAGTTGGCGATTGTCGTTAAGTCGCAGGGACAAGAGGATGTTGCATTACAACCTGAGAAACTTGAGGTTGGCATACAACAGGAAATGCTTGTACTTGCAACACCGTCACAATAGCTGGCATATTTGGTATATTTGACATAGGTAAACATTGTTGCATCGAGTATACAACTCTTGGTTGTTGAGGTAGTATTGGCACCCAACCGCTAGATGTAATTCCAACATAACTTGAATTTTGTTGTGAACTCTCGTATGGTTGTCCTCCCGGAGGAGACAATGAAAGGGTATATTTCCCCCCATATGGCGGTAATTTGGCACTCAAAGGAATGGTTTGTCCTTGAGGACCGGACTGCCCAAATTGACACCGTGAAGGGTCAATTTGCTAAGACTCAACATAAGAGTTCCCGGATATTATTCCGGACGAACAAACAAGAATGGACCATGCTGTCAAAATAGCCCCTGAGTGGGCCCCATCTAGCAATTGAGAGCTAGTTGGGACAGATGGTATGCCAGCAAACATTTTTGGAGTGACAACAGGAAGTTCTGTCATTGCTGTGTCGGATGACACAGTCCTAGATGTCAACGGTTGTTCAGACATTTCTAGTCTATCCAAAAGATTTCCTAGCGATTCTACAGGAGCTTCTGATAATGGTAGACTAATTTCTGATGAAGAAGGATATAGGGTGATCCCGACTCCAAATTGCGATGGAGTACTAGATGGAGGATCCTCCACAATCTCTTCTATAATAATTAGACCAGGTGGAAGGGATAGACCGTCAGGTCCGTAAAATATTTATGGTGCTGAAGAAGGTATAGAATCTGCAGTGACAGATGTTTGGGGAATAACACCTTCCGAATCAGCCGTAGATGGAGCTGGTTCACTAATACAAGTGTTTACCTTTACACTAGGATCAGCTCTACTGTCCTTTGGTGGCTGTGGAACTTCTTCTATAAATGAAGAGATACCAGAAATGTTTGGAGTAACCGGAGTCTCCGATGGTGTTGGAACACTTGTTCTAACTTTACCACAGGATTTGGAACTGGTTAAACGAGTTCGCTTCATCCGTAACAATTTTGATTCTAGGGACAAAGACGGTTGACTCGTAAGCCTCCACGAACGATGGGGTTTCAATTGACTTTCTTCCACGATTGCGGATTACTCGATCAACTAAAAATCAAGGGGAAATATGTTTCCGAATTAAATGAATTTTAGAGGCTTTGACACAACTTGTTTTTTCAATTTTTAAGAGTCGAGAAAAAACAAAAGATGACTCTAGTCACCTTTAATTTTTAATGAGATTGAAGTGACAAGTGCTCAGATGGACCTTTTCCTTTAAGGAGTCTAAAAAGGAATGAAAGAGACTACTCTGGAAATCTAGACAGAGGGATTACCAAACCAATCGCAAAACTGCAGAATACTTTTTATGGTACGGCAGTCAATCTTCCCGAATGCTGTGTTCAGTGCATTGCGATCGATAGGGCGGCAGACACGGCTTCCTATGGATAAAGGATAAATCCTATTGTGGTCTCCCAATATATACTCGACGGTATGTGGGAGCACAAGTCCGTACTTGCACTTATCGTCTCAAAGTGGAGGAATCACCCAACCAGCAATGAAAACAACAATTACCAGGCTTTACGACGCCAGAATACGTCTCTAGCCTAGACTTCTAAATGTTGTGCATTAGGTTCCAAAGCGTTTTTATATTCATTAAATTTATTTTACAGTTGATCTTGCTTAAGAAATTTTCCTTTCAGGTTCACCACGTGATGTAGATATACAATTCCTAAAATGCAATCTAAGATGATAAACAATCATTTAATCTTCTTTTTGCAATGAAAATCCTAGCTACTAAGGAAAGAGAGATGATATTCTTTCAACATAGAGCAAAGAGCACACACTATATGCACTGTCCTAAATCAAACAAACAAACAGTCTAAATGCAAATGCACATGCATGCATTTGTTTTCAGCCTTCTTAATGTGTGAATGATAGAAAGAAAGCTAAGAGCAAATCTGAATTATTTTTCAAAGCGACATTACTAACAAGTTTCTTTTCAAGACAAAATGAAGACAATGACGACACTTTGTTATTTGGAATTGAAAACTTGCTTTCGACACTTGAAAAACTATTAATTCAAATCAAATACAAGAGTAACAGTGTAATCGACTATCAAGAACAATCGGATTCTCTTCTATGACTGAAAACGACACTTGCGACACTTCTAGATCAAGAAACGACAGTTCAATTACGCTACTTCTTTCTAAAATAGAACTGAAAATGGCTCATAATACATAAAAACATTTATAGTTATTTGCACAATGGAGGTAGAATAATGGCAAGGAAGCGGGTTTCCAACAGAGGTATACTAACTACAGATAGAAAAACTCCTGAATAGAGCTGAAAAGAGTGAAAAAACTAAAGTCTGAGGGCAAAATTAGCCCTTTCTGATCAGCGCACCTGTTACACAGGGATTCCAGTATGCATCCCACCTACAGCACATGGGAAGTGCAATGCATACTGATATCCTTGAAGAGAGGGTGCGATGGTACAGTGCGAGACTTTTGATCTAGTTCTTGATCACAGTTTGCAGCACAGTTCAGGGATTTAGGCCGAGCAAGTGGTAATCAGTAAATAAATCATAGGGGTAGATCTAAAGAGGTTACTAGAGCCACCACAAGGGCAATTAGAGAGCTTGTAAATCGATTGTTCAGTTCATAAACAAAACCTGGAGATAGACTGAAGTAGCATTGATCTACTTTGCACTTGCATAGAAAATGCAGTTCGAAGGCTAGCTGGCTTGACTTCAGACTCCGTTTGTAAGTTTATAAAGCAAACAAATATAGACAAACAAACAATCTATTCACTCCCCAGTGGAGTCGCCATTTTGTTATCGGGAAATCTAGTGTCTATGCAGAGCTGCTAGTCCCACTAAGGCTGGTAGCTACCTTAGAAACAAACAAACTAAAACCACTTTCGTTTTCCTTTATAAGAAGTAGATAAGAGGGGAACAAAGGAGACCAACCTCTGTCTTGCGCTTGGTTCCTTGCTTAATTCCTCTCCCTTCTAGTAGATCTTCGCCACTTGCTTCCTCATTTACCCAGCTTCAAAGAGCACCTGTAGAATCAAAGCAGCATAACACTATCCAATAACAGAGATGTACTATCATAAACAATATAGGACCAGATATATATTGACCACACAAATGCATATATCATCAATCATAAAAGAATGTGGAGGAAAACTTGAATAGTTTTATTAATAATCAAGAATAGCAAAGAGGATTACAACTAATTGTTCTGACCCAGTGTCTTCCTCTCAGCAAGAAAGCCCTTCTTCACCTCATGAAAAGCTTAGATCACCCAACACTATGATGTTACAGCAAGAAACCAGTAGCACTTCCTTACAAGATACAAAATTCCAGCCTCTGGATCTCTGGGATGAGGGATCCATTTATAGATGTTTGAAAGGTGGGTGAGTCAGCTTTTGAGATTTGATTAGTGTCCTCTCTCTGATAGTTCTTGATTCCACTTGGAGATTGATGATCTCTTACTCATCCCTGGGCGAATGCAGAGAGGCAAGTGTCACAGGAGAAGTTTCTGGAAGATTCCGTGATCTTCCACCTCGCAAATTGACCCTGCCATTTGTCTACTCTCACCAATCGCACCCCATAGAAGGGATTTTCAGTATGCATCGCACCTCCCGTGTGCATTTAGGTGGGATGCAGCACACTTTGACCATGGAGCAGGTGAGATGGTCCAGTTTTGACTAGTTTTGAGTAGTTTTTCATGGAGAACTTCTAGGAGATGATGCAATCAGCTGACCTTATTCTTTTAGGGGTCAAAACAACACTTTTAGGGACTTAGGAGCCCTTGGTTTATGGACATTTATGATTGGGGTTGCAGTGCCCAAAAATGTCTATAACAGAACTGCTTTGATTTCTAGCTTGAGGAATTCTTTGGCCTCTTTTTGGTTTCTTTTCTTTTTTGGCTTGTTTTGGCATTTAAATAATTTAGTGAGAGGTGCATTATCATAGGCATTGGTGTGTTGTGAAAACTATTACCCTCCTATAGCTATCATTCATAGAAGTGAAAAGAAGAAGTTGCATATAGTTGTATCAAGGTTACTAACAAGAGTCATTCACATCATCTAAGTTTCATATCACATCCTAACTGTGTAAAAAACAACCATTTAAAACTAACACAATAATAAAAGAAACTAGACTCGTCTTTTTCTTTTATTGGTAATGAACTAACATTAGCTTAGGATAGGGTCTTGGAGATTGGTATGTAATTCAACTACTCCAAGACTACAAAAAAAACTTCGCAACCTGAGTTAAGGAGTGAAAAATAATTCATCATCCCATGGTAAAGATGGAGCATGTCAGAAACTCGATTCATAAGGGGTTAGGCTAGGTCACAATGAGATTCATTCTTTGTGACGCCAACAATTTCCTGGTAGGGAATCCCATGTTGTGGATGATCACCAAGAAGCTCAATATTCATGCACCCCCATGGAATGGAAGTATGATAGTGTACATTCCTAAGAAAGCTACCCTATAGGTGGTGGTTTTGGGAGGAAACCATGCATATTCCTTACCTTCCTCTAGATAGTTCTACTTGCAGAATTGGGACCCCACAAGTAAAAAGTCTCCTAGAAGGCCATCTAAAACATAGTACTAGGATTGGTTCGTGTGTGTGTTTACCTTATAGAACTTTTCTAGTGTGTGTTGTTTGGTCTGAGTTAGAAGTATTGGCCTTAGGGTGTTGGGACTAATATTATTTTGTTAATTTATAATTATTCACCCCGTCTGAACATAGTCACCATCAATCATGTCATATTCACGGTTTTCCTCCTAAATGAGCTGAACTCTCTACTCCTACACATAGAGTTCCTGTCAATGCTCAAGACCCTGATCAACCCATACTTGTGGAGTATATACCCAATCCTTCTGGTAGCAATTTGATTTCCATTGAAACATTAGCATAGGAATCCAATTCTCCTACTAATCCACCTTTGATTGTTCCTCTAGGACCTGAGTTATTGTGGTTAAACCCTGACGTTTCTACACCTACCTATACTTATGTTCACTTGTCAGTATTTTATCCTATGGTAGATTCTGAGTCATGTTTAACTTCTACATCAGTAGTGTCCAATTCCATTTCATCATTGTCATCACTTAGTGTGGTTGTACCTGCTCCTCTGTCTATACCTCTCACATATTCTTGGGGAATTCCACCTCTCATCTATATCTCCAACAAATTTCCCTAGTACCTCCATGCCAACTCCATCATCAACGCTGACCATGGTCATTAATCCTAGTCAGAAGGTAGGGTTAGGAATGTTCTCCCCTAGCTTTCTCAACCTACAATTCTTATTCCTTAGTTAGGCATGGTAACTTTTGGAAATGTGTATGGTGGGGTCATTTGTTTCTCTTAGCATGCTTGGGGGTAATGTTGCTTCAAATATTTCACAAGCCTAATATAGTTCATTGTATGGAGGGATGATAACTTCCATCACTTTTCCTAGAGTGACTAGTTTACCTGGGGGCAACCCTACTGCTAGTACCATCACTTCTACGAGTTACCCTCATTATGTCAGTGCTACTACTAAGGCTGGTCCATCCTTTCCCACCAGGTACAACCCTATTAGCATTCATGCTTTCGAGGGTCCATTACTCTATGGGGTCACTTACCCTATGTGGAAAAATCCCTTCACTATTCATCTTGGCTCACATCATTTATATGCTAGGGCAAACCCTTACCAAAGCCAACAACTGCTACATAATAATCCTTAGATTGGGGGAACTCAAGGTGAGATAATTCTCCTACCTATGACCCATTTAGTCAACATCACAATCCATTTTTATATTCTCTTGATTTACTATATTTGGCTAGGTTGACGAATGATCCCATTAGATATGATCCCTAGTGGGAACATATGCCTATGAAATTACCCTTTGATATCCCCAAATTTGAAGGAAATCCTGGAGAGAATCCATCCAATCATATTATCATGTATCACTTGTGGTGTTCATCAAACTCTATAGTGGATGATTCAATTAAATCATGCTTGTTCCAAAACACTTTAGTTGGGGATGCTACCATATGGTACATTGAAATGGACACAACATCCTACAATGATTTTTCATACTTATCTCAAACCTTCTGTTATCTCAAAATCAGACCCTGGAAGGCTGCTGACCAGGAAGACCTTAAGTAACTATTTCAAACCTACTTTAGGCTGAGGCTTAGCCTCCCCAACCTGAGAGGGCTCTCTCAAAGGATTAATGTTTTTTATTATGATTAAGATGGCTAACTCTTATGAAACAAACATAGAAAAATGAAAGTGGTTGAAACACAATTAGAAGGTCTCCATTGGGCTTATGGAGTCACAATTGTTTCAGTATAACAATGATATCAACCTTACATAGAAGTCAGGGAATTTAGATTTCTACCATTCAGAACACACTAGAATTATATAGGGCCACACAGTTTATAAATATGTGAAGGAAATTAGAGCACAATCAGTGATTTCTAAGTAATCAGACATCTATACCACTGCAAATATTGAAGAGAAGATAATACACAACATTCTGAATAGTAAAATCCTTTGATTCCTGAGAAGTAAAGCCAAGTCTTGTATTACTAAAACAAAGTCATATACATAGCACAATAGTTCCAATTTCTCTGAAATTTTCCAACGTTGAGTACATTGTTGTTTCTGCTATATATAGAATTCTTTACAAAGCTGAGATTCCTCCTACAGCATGAGGAGAACTCGAATTCTACTTGCTATGACACCTATTCCAACTTTAACTACTTATTAAATGCAACAAACTACTAACTAGATATTTTAGAAACCTAAGACAATTAGGAGTCTAACTCCACATCATGCTGGTAATAGCATTAATTACAATCAAATCTCGTTCTCTGACAAGTGGTCTTGTTCAATTTAGCTGTGGTGGATGTTCAAAGCTCCTTACTGGTCCTTAATGTCTTATCCCTTTACGGCTGCTGAGAAGTAGGAAACTACCCCTGTTTTTATGCTTTTGGTTTCCTCAAATATATTTGGAACTGATTAACCATGTTGATATTCTTTAATTACACAAAAATGTATTGGACTGTGTTATTGGGAAATCTAGTGTCTATGCAGAGCTACTAGTCCCACTAAGGTTGGTAGCTACCTTAGAAACAAACAAACTAAAACCACTTTCGTTTTCCTTTATGAGAAGTAGATAAGAGGGGAAAGAAGAAGACCAACCTCTGTCTTGCGCTTGGTTCCTTGCTTGATTCCTCTCCCTTCTGATGGATCTTTGCCACTTGCTTCCTCGTCTACCCAGCTTCAAAGAGCACCTGTAGAATCAAATCAGCATAACACTATCCAAGAACAAAGATCTACTATCATAAACAATATAGGACCAAATATATATTGACCACACAAATGCATATATCATCAATCATACAAGAATGTGGAGGAAAACATGAATAGCTTTATTAATAATCAAGAAAAGCAAAGAGGATTACAATCAATTTTTCTAACCTAGCGTCATCCTCCCAGCAAGAGAGCCCTTCTTCACCTCATGAAAAGCTTAGATCACCCAACACTATGATGTTACACCAAAAAACCAGCAGCACTTCCTTAGAAGATACAAAATTCCAGCCTCCAGATCTCTGGGATGAGGGATCCATATATAGATGTTTGCAAGGGGGGTGAGTCAGCTTTTGAGATTTGATTAGTTTCCTCTCTCTGATAGTTCTTGATTCCACTTGGAGATTTATGATCCCTCACTCATCCCTGGGCGAATGCAGAGAGGCAAGTGTCATAGGAGAAGTTTCTGGAAGATTCCATGATCCTCCACCTTGCAGATTGACCCTGCCATTTGTCCACTCTCGCCCATCACACCCCATACAAGGTCTTTTCAAGATGCATCGCACCTCCCATGTGTATTTAGGTGGGATGCAATGCACTTTGACCATGGAGCAGGTGAGATGGTCCAGTTTTGACCAGTTCTAAGTAGTTTTTCATGGAGAACTTCTGGGAGAAGATGTAATCAGTTGACCTTGTTCTTTTAGGGGTTGGAACAACACTTTTAGGGACTTAAGAGCCCTTGGTTTATGGACATTTATGATTGGGGTTGCAGTGCCCAAAAATTTCTATAATAGTTGCCCCCTAAGGCATGAGGTCGTTAATTTTTTTTTATGTCGGGTGAAATGCTTTATCATGAGGATCCGAAGTTTTTTCAAGCTGGAAGGTGACCTGTAATAAGATACAATACAATACATTATCTTCATAATATTTTCATGATCTAGTTGAGGTGGGCATTCCCATGCTCAGCTTTATAAATTCATTTTCATGTACATAAGACAGACAATCGTCTGAGTGCAGACTGATGATTCTGGTAGAGCCATCATCCCTTGGATTGGATGCTTATTTGTGCAGCAATGATGTACATTTGATGTCTTTATATTCCTGAATATATATCGCAGCCCGGATGGATGAAACTAGATCCGGGGTCTTCAATCTCATTCGATCTTCACTCAGAGTACAAGTCGATCCATGTGAGAGATGTTCTCGAGTCGAACATGGAAAGACATTGCCTGATTACCAGCCAATGATGTAAGCTATTAACAGGCATGAGAGGAATCACTGATAATGATGATGACCCTCAAGGTACTACAGTACAATTCACGTGGTGTGAATAAGGGACTTGGCGTCGAACACCATGCAAAATCTTTCGATCAAAGGCCATTGATGTAAACCTGTCGCCGGAAGTGAGAAACTTGCCATTGAGGCATGCAAGCTTCAAAGTACTGAAAGGGTTGTTCCTAGATCGACTTCTTGGATAATGAGCTGATGTCAACAAGAAGTGATCCATCATAGGAGGGCCTTAGTGAATCCCACATCAATGACACAGAACGGAGCAAATGATTTTAATGGAGGTGAAAACGATCTGATGACATAAGGTTCAGGATGGTGGTCATGAAAGAATGGAGCGTAAATGTATTGCAGTGGATGAGACACAGGTGAATTCTCTGAGCAACTTCTCTTGAACATACCGGTGACACTGACATGATGGATTGGTAGCATTAACCCCAAATATGGATGGTGTGACGGAACCATGGTGATATGACCAGTGAATGGAACAACCCAACCCGACTCGGATGCAGAGTGAAAGTGTCATGTTCAAGAGCGACTTGCTACCAATAAATTTTCTTCAAGTTTTCTTCCAAATTTTTCCCCAGTCATTGCTGACCAGTACCTCTTTATTTTTTTCAAGCTTGAGGAGGATAACATATGCTTGTTCTATAATTTTCCCTTCGGGAAAACCCATCGCTATGCTTTAACGAGCCTAGCGATAGTGAAACTCGTTCTTGTCTGTATGGACAAGTTTGTCGCTATTCGGTTTTAACGAGTTTAACGACAAGGATAACTCGTTCCTTTTCAATTTTAGAGAGTCTGAAAAAGGGACGTAAAGAAAACTCCAGCAATCCTTTTTCGTCATATAATCCCTTGAGTTCGAAAAAGTATAAAATAATACAAAAGGGATGAAATTTCGATATTTTTAACGAGCCGAACAAAACAAGCGCTTGATCTTTTTGTGTAATAATCCCTCAGGTCCAAAAAGATTAAAATCTAAAGGAGGGATAGCACTTTCGGTCACTTTAACGAGCTGGAGAGGCCAATCGCTCGGCAATCTTTTCATATTTTACGAGTCAGTTGAAAAGAGCTTAAAGGAGACTCGTTTTTTGAGGAATGAGTGATAAATTTGGGTAGCAGCTAATTCCAGGTAAGGTTTGGAATTTTCCAATCACAGCAGTGTCACAAGGATGGCTAACAGGATCACTCTTCGTAGCTCTTCCTCAAAAGGGTAAACAATCAAATGAAGGCGAATGATTGGCCAATATAGAGTGGAGGTGATGATGAGAACACAACCAAGGCTTCAAAGGCTGATGATAATACATTCACGATGGTTATTTACTGGAAATTGGTTCATTTTTTAATGAGCTTAAACTCTAGGGAAACATTTGCTCATTGCTTATGTTTGTTTTTTAATGAGCTTGAATTCCACGTTAAAACTGCTCGATCCAGTCATATAATAAGGATGTCTCATTTAAAAAATGGAATTTTTTCAAAGATTTGCCCCGCATCCTTTCTTTATGCAAGTTAGGAAACGACCAATCCTACGAGTTTAAGGGTTAGAGGACCTACAAATTTAAAAAATAAATGGTCGCTCTTCGCTTGCATGCCAAAAGGTTTGCATGCCCCCAGGCATAGTGAAGTAGAGTTCCTAGGTTACCCCTCAATTTGCAGACAAAACATTTGTTTTATCTGGAAAGGCCTACCTTGTAATAGAGGTATCTTATTTCAGTCTAACCCCATTTTCCTAAATGGATGGGAGTATCAGCCAGTCATATATCCTTCGCAGAAACCTACCCTATACCCAATGTTTTCCTGTCGAAACAGGCCAGGGTGCATGCCCCCTGGGTTTCAGTCATATCCTCCGAATCACTCGCGCTCATCAGGAGGACGGACTGGGGATTGATGAGAAATCCCTTGCGTGAAAAGACCATTTAGGGTTGGTATATGACTATTTGCTATGTGTGAACCGGGGAATGAAAGCTGGTCTAGGAGATTGACCACTCTTCCTTCATGCGGAAAACACATTACTCTAAAGAGTGAGGAGACAATGGCTCCCATGCAATAAATATAGTCGCGTCCAAGGAGTAGATTATAATCTAGGGGTCCTTGGACTACCATTACGTTCATGTGAACGGTTTTCCTTCTCAATGTTATCAGCACATTGGGAAGGATCCCTAATGGTCGACTGGTTCCTTTGTCAAAGCCTGTTAGATTTCTCATCTCAGGCAAAAGCGATGGCGAACCAAGTGCTTTCCAAGCAGTTGAGGAAAGGATACTCACAGAAGCCCCTTCATCTATGATGGTACCGGCCATGACCATTCTATATATTTAAGCAATGATTCGAAATGGTACACTAGCCGGTAAGCGGGGTCTGCCTAGTAGATTCCAATCAAAGGAAACAACTAGGTTGCTTGGAGGTGGGACCGAATAGACGGCCAGATATGACTCTGACGAACTTCCTTCCTACGGTAAAGGAACGGGTAGACTGCCCCCATGTTCATCAGAGTCTGTGCTTACGAAGAGAATTTGGACGGTGTCATTCTTGTTCTCCCCGGTGACTGTATCATCTGAAGATGGATCCTCTGAAGGCAAGACCAGGTCAACTGCCACCTCGACCTTTTGACTTTCGTCTGGTGTGGATTCAGATGGTTTATCTTTAATGATAGATGCTTCGGTTGACCACAAGGGCGCATCAGCCGGATTTTCAACTAGTGACAGACTCGACAAGAGCTTCTTATATCCAGGAGGAAGCCGTAATGGTGAAACCGGACGGTCATCCAAAACTCTTTTAGCCTCGTCTAAGAAGGGACAACGGTGGATGGCGTGATCGCCTTCACACAGTTTACACAGAAATTTACATCTTCCTTTTTGTCCAGGGGCTTCACTTTCACTAGTTGATGGTGTACTTTCAACATGATCATCAGAGGTTGATGACACCGGATTGTGCAAACGAGGAGACCAGTCCCTTAAGATCCGAGGGATGTAAGGACAATCTCGATGATAGTGGTCTCCTTTGCAAATGACACATGGCGATTTAGGCCTGGATGGTGTAGTGTGTGGATTTTCGCTAGACGATGCCTGGTCACCCCTTTTCACCTTTGGCTCCTTCTTCTTCTTCTCTTTCTTCTTCTTCTCCTTCTTCTTCTCAGTTACTTGACTTTTGGCTTTACCAGCTTCATCAAGTGAAGAGGAAGGAGGAGAGGAAGAATTGGATGAAGTAGAGGGTTGGGGGGTAACTATGGTATCGTTTAGTTGCTGACTTGATTGTTCAGGAATCACGGTGTTCTGAACGATAGAGGTTGAGAAGAGCCATATGGGCAAGCCAATTGTCAATCCTGGGAGCAACAATGTGGCCATATGGGGTGCGGCAACATCTCCCCAAGAGGAGAAAGGAATAGGATTTCCCCCAAGGGGAACTCCTTGGTTGGTGGACTCCATTTTTCTCAACCTAAGACCAATGTAGGAAAGGTGATGTTTATTCTGATTAAAATAAATTTTAGATGCTTTGACACAACTTGTTTTTTCAATTTTTAAGAGTCGAGAAAAAACAAAAGATGACTCTAGTCGCCTTCGATTTTTAATGAGCTTGAAGTGACAAGTGCTCAGATGGACCTTTTCCTTTAAGGAGTCTAAAAAGGAATGAAAGAGACTGCTCTAGAAATCTAGACAGAGGGATTACCAAACCAATCGCAAAACTGCAGAATACTTTTTACGGTACGGCAGTCAATCTTCTCGAATGCCGTGTTCAGTGCATTGCGATCGGTGGGGCGGCAGACACGGCTTCCTATGGATAAAGGATAAAGCCTATTGTGGTCTCCCAATATATAATCGACGGTACGTGGGAGTACAAGTCCGTACTGGCACTTATCGTCTCAAAGTGGAGGAATCACCCAACCAGCAATGAAAACAACAGTTACCAGGCTTTACGATGCCGGAATACATCTCTAGCCTAGACTTCTAAATGTTGTGCGTTAGGTTCCAAAGTGTTTTTAGATTCATTAAATTTATTTTACAGTTGATCTTGCTTAATAAATTTTCCTTTCAGGTTCACCATGTGATGTAGATGTACAATTCCTAAAATGCAATCTAAGATGATAAACAATCGTTTAGTCTTCTTTTTGTAATGAAAATCCTAGCTACTAAGGAAAGAGAGATGACATTCTTTCAACATATAGTAGAGAGCACACACTATATGCACTGTCCTAAATCAAACCAACAAACAGTCTAAATGCAAATGCACATGCATGTATTTGTTTTCAGCCTTCTTAATGTGTGAATGGTAAAAAGAAAGCTAAGCGCAAATCTGAATTATTTTTCAAAGCGACATTACTCACAAGTTTCTTTTCAAGACAAAATGAAGACAATGATGACACTTTGCAATTTGGAATTGAAAACTTGCTTTTGACACTTGAAAAACTACTAATTCAAATCAAACACAAGAGTAACAGTGTAATCAACTATCAAGAACAATCGGATTCTCTTCTATGACTAAAAATGACACTTGCGACACTTTCAAATCAAGAAACGACAGTTCAATTACGCTACTTCTTTGTAAAAGAGAACTGAAAATGGCTCAAAATACATAAAAACATTTACAGTTCTTTGCACAATGGAGGCATAATAATGGCAAGGAAGGGGGTTTCAACAGAGGTATACTGACTACAGACAGTAAAACACCTGAATAGAGCTGAAAAAAGTGAACACAGAAACCAAAAACTAAGAGCAGGAGAGACCTTGTCTAATCAGCACACCTGTAACACAGGGAAAGTGAGATGCAACGCACCTACCACACTCAGGAAGTGAAATGCATCCAGATTCCAGAGAGGAGACAGTGCGATGATCCAGGGACGAGACTTCAACTGGGTTTCGGGTCACAGTTTGTAGCTTAGTTCAGGGATTTAGGCCGAGCAAGTGGTAATCAGTAAATCAATCACAAGGGTAGATCTAAGGAGGTTACTAGAGCCACCACAAGGGAAATTAGAGAGCTTGTAAATCAATTGTTCAGTTTATAAAAAAAACCTGGAGATAGACTGAAGCAACGTTGATCTACTTTGCACTTGCATAGCAAATGCAGTTCGAAGGCTAGCTGGCTTGACTTCAGACTCCGTCTGTAAATTTATAAAGCAAACAACTGTAGAAAAACAAACAATCTATTCACTCCCCAGTGGAGTCGCCATTTTGTTATCAGGAAATCTAGTGTCTTTGCAGAGCTGCTAGTCCCACTAAGGCTGGTAGCTACTATAGAAACAAACAAACTAAAACCACTTTCGTTTTCTTTATGAGAAGTAGATAAGAGGGGAAAGAAGAAGACCAACCTCTGTCTTGCGCTTGGTTCCTTGCTTGATTCCTCTCCCTTCTGATGGATCTTTTCCACTTGCTTCCTCATCTACCTAGCTTCAAAGAGCACCTATAGAATCAAAGCAGCATAACACTATCCAAGAACAAAGATCTACTATCATAAACAATATAGGACCAGATATATATTGACCACAAAAATGCATATATCATCAATCATACAAGAATGTGGAGGAAAACTTGAATAGCTTTATTTATAATCAAGAAAAGCAAAGAGGATTACAACCAATTGTTTTGACCCAGTGTCATCCTCCCAGCAAGAGATCCCTTCTTCACCTCATGAAAATCTTAGATCACCCAACACTATGATGTTACACCAAGAAACCAGCAGCACTTCCTTATAAGATACAAAATTCCAGCCTCCGGATCTCTGGGATGAGGGATCCATATATAGATGTTTGCAAGGGGGGTGAGTCAGCTTTTGAGATTTGATTAGTGTCCTCTCTCTGATAGTTCTTGATTCCACTTGGAGATTGATGATCTCTCACTCATCCCTGGGCGAATGCAGAGAGGCAAGTGTCATAGGAGAAGTTTCTGGAAGATTCCATGATCCTCCACCTTCAAGATTGACCCTGCCATTTGTTCACTCTTGCCCATCGCACCCCATAGAAGGGCTTTTCAAGATGCATTGCACCTCCCGTGTGTATTTAGGTGGGATGCAGCGCACTTTGATCATGGAGCAAGTGAGATGGTCCAGTTTTGACCAGTTCTGAATAGTTTTTCATGGAGAACTTCTGGGAGAAGATGTAATCAGTTGACCTTGTTCTTTTAGGGGTTGGAACAACACTTTTAGGGACTTAAGAGCCCTTGGTTTATGGACATTTATGATTGAGGTTGCAGTGCCCAAAAATGTCTATAATAGAGTGCCACATTCTTCATGTGTTGTATACCCTGGCTTACGTACATGTGTTAAGACAACACCTATCTAATGTTGTTTGAAGCATTATGACCAAAGCTAGCTATGAATAATGACCACTTTATAACACATAGCTTTAGAGCTCATATATGTCCTTCCTCAGCTTGTTCTGCCCCTACTGGATGCTCATATTTTGTTAATGATCCTCTTTATACACCTCCTTTCAAAAATATTTGCCGCTTTGTCAATCATAATTTATCAACCGAATTGTAACATGCAGCTACAGCAGTTTCGTAGCACGCTACGAAACTGCTGTGTAATTTCAAAAACACGGTCTTAATGCCAAAATTTGACTATCTTGAGCTTCATTATCTTGAAATGCCTCTTTTCATGTGCCTTGAAGCTGTTCAAAACTGAATGCAAAGGCCCTTTTTAACTCTTAAACACCACATTCCTCTTGAGAGATAGTTGCTTTACCTCAACTGGAATAGACATTGCAGTTGCAATTTCCTCCATCCGATTTCTGCTGAGATCCAGAAATGACTCAATTAAATCACCGTCTAGGAAAATTTTTGCATCCACAGTCTTCCTTTCATAGCTAAATGATCGCCACTATTCATGGCTTAAGCCCCCTATTCCCTTGATCACCTTGACAAGATTTTCTTGCAACTTTTCAAGAAACAGATATTGCTCCTGAGGAAGAGATGCAATGACACCAATAACACCATTGAATGTTCAAAATATAACTGTCAGAATCTGGCTAGATTTTAAATCTGGAAGACGCATAACAAGAGATCCATGTATAATAAGATATAACAAACTCTCCTAAGTGGTATTCACCTACAACTTCCAATTTTCCTCTCTCTTCATCAGTTGCAGCATCACTATTTTTCCTCACTGTAAAAAAGGTTGAAATTGTTCTCTGCTCCAAGGTATAAAATGTATTCGCAATACCCAACAATGGATATCCTGATTTTACTGATTCTGTACCATCAACTAATTGCCTTGGAGAGAAATCACTGTGACCATCCTCATCAATCTCCGGTGGCTCTAATGTCAGAGTCGAATCCTAGAATTTCTGCATCATTGTGCTTGCTGTGTCAGTTGTAGCACAGCTTGAACCTCCCACCATGGCCATGGCTGCATGTGTTAGATTTTCAACGAGGGTTGATTCTGGATAAAGGTTGTGTGCAACAATCTGTGTAAGCGAATCCTTTGAAGTTAGAATTCCTTGAGGCTTATTCCCAGTTGTAACGATGACTGAACTGACTTGAAATTCACACATCTTCTTTGCAACCATATACACAGATTATACAAAATCTGAGGTGGCCGGAGTTGATCAATATCATATCCTATTCGTTGAACAACAGTAGAAGCAAGCTCTGTCAAGCTCTCAAATCCATAGTTGAAACGATGAATGCAACCCTTAGAATCGCACAACTTAAAATCTATCATCATCCAGAACTTCAACTACTGTCATTTTATTTGCATTATAATCACGAGCCCTCTCTTCAATTGCTCCCTCCTCATGTTTGTATAAACTTGATTGTGGATAATTGTATATGCCTTTGAAAACCAAGAGCATTGGTGAGAAATAACATATTTCAAAAGGCACTTGTAGTTTGATTACGAGTATGACAGTGGCCATGAAATTCAGCACACAATACCGGACCTCACACTTTTACAGTGCACAATGAACATGGAGACATGGTTACATTGAATTTAATGAGAAAAAAGCCACTTTTCACTGTTATTTCTTAAACCCTAAACCCTGATAACACCTTAGTCCTTGTTCTTAAGCCTCTGGAGTTGCTCGTCCATCCGCTGAAGCTGAAGGCACAAAATTGTAACAATGTACAAAAGCCAATAGAGAACCAGAGACATGACTATAAGCAGAGCATTCCTCTCGCTTTTCATCACTGATTTCTGGTGTTGAAGATGTTCTATGGGACTGCAAAGGGGGCCATCACAAATAGGGCGTACCTCGAATTTCCAGTAGATATCCATCAACAGAAAAAGACAGAAGGGTACCACAGTCAACAATGGTTTCAACGCACTCCAGGCCACCACATAGAGGCCCTTTCCCAGGCGGTCCAATCCGGGCATTTTTAACATTAATAATATTATGGCCTCTGCTACTGCAGTGTACCCTAAAAAAATCCATTCCAGTGCCATATATCAATAAAGAGATTGATTTCATCAGATCACCAACTACAATAAAATCTCCACGAGATTAAACATATAGTGCAATAATATGACCATGATGGCCACATTCAGACTACAACTCTCTTGAACCATCATCACGGAGCTCCCATTTGTATAACTGAATCTTTTGATTGATGCCAACAAGCAACTTTCCATTAAATGCATTTAGATCGTAAACAGAACCCTTTTGTCTCCTTCTGAGTAACAAGTTGCAGTTTACCATCTTCAACTAAAAATACTAAAATTCAGCCCTTGTTAGGTTCGTTCTCCTCGGGCAATACATATGTTGTCCCAACACAATAATAAGCATTGTTTTCATCTGTAAATGAACAACTGCGAACATGTGCCAGTACCAAGACACCTAATGACCTAATGATGAGGATAAGCAGTTGGATATGATAGACGAAGTGTGTAAGCTGACAACTGTTGATGTAAACACAGTGGATTTTGATAAATATGACAGCTAGGTGAGATTTGCTATGGATCTGAACGAATCCCTGATTTCGTAGTGCAACCAATGTAAATTCTAGGTTTTGCGCTACGAAAACACCTAGATAGTTTTATAACACATAAGAAGCTTAAAACAAATTTGATACAATGGAATCTGTGTGAGTTATGTAACCAGTGATGAATGAGAATGGAGTGTTTGACCTTTATTTAACCATACCACCAAGATTCCTAGGACTTAGATACTAAGCAAATTTGAAAGAAAACTAAACCCGGACTAACACCAAACCTTTACAATCAAAATGATGTGAACAATTTAGAAATTGTTTCTTAGGTGATAACAGGTGGCTCCACTTGGGATAGTGTGCTCCTGTAGTACGCTAAGAACTCGTAGGTCTAGTTCTTTATCCTCTTATGACAAACAGACACTTGCTTGACAAGCATACCCTTCAAGCTTCTTGGGCCTTCACCTCGGGCTTAAGCTTGATGATCACTGTGGGAGAAAGAAATCCACATCTACTGAAAAATGCTCAGTCAACCATGAGATTATTTGCATTGTCCTACCTACCTACCCTATCAATTTTAAACTTCTTTCAGCTCAATCAATGTGAAATTTCCAATGTAGACAATCATTTGTCTTATCTGATATTTGAATTTTTTGACTGCATCGGAGTTCAAAGCAACTATGATATTGTGATGACCACTGCCACTGAAATTGCCTCTGATTTTCATAGAAGAACTGAAACACTGGAGAGTAAAACTCTTCCATGTATTTAGCTATAGGATCCCAGAATACATGATCAGCTAGATGGTTCTTGTAACTTTCTGGTTGTGCCAACTGATCTTCAACAACAGTGTATTCTTCCTCAATCACGAAAGAGAAAGGAAGCAACACCCTCTCCTTGTGTTCTGCCATATAAATCTTTTGAAAAGAATGATCATAACCATGAAGACTATATGATTGAATTTGACCTTGTAAACCTTCAATGTCTTTCTCAATGTCCTTAGCAACTTCATCCAAAAATTTCATCTTATCTTCTGTCTTGCACTCAAATGATTTTAGATACGAGGACAAGGACAAAGAAAAATTTTCATCTGTTTCTTCATTAATATGGTCATCATTCCATTGTTTAAAACCTTGAATTGAAGGAGTGTTTGCCACCAAATCTGATCTATCTATCCATTCCTCCAAAAACATAAACCAAAAGTCTTCAAATGAATTAATAGATTTGGCAGGAAAGCTTTCAATCCACTGTTTACATTTCCCTTGAAATGAATCATAGAACAACATAATGCAAACATCCTCATGTTTGACTCTAAGAAGCTTAGTAAAATCACAAAAATCTGATATATGCTTCAAAGTTAAACTCAAATCTTCTCCATTGAATTTTGGACCATTCCTTAGAAAATATGTATCCTTGGGAAAATGATTTGGGAAACCATGAATTCCTGAAAAATTTATTCATGCATACCTTGAAATTAGAATGGTAGCATCTGAGTTCTTCATAACTCCAGTGGAATCACCATGAATCTATGAATTTCGAATTCTTCAACAATGGAGTCGCCAAGGTAGTTTTGCAACCCCAAAAACTTTCTGAGCTCCTGCTACCTTCAGAAGTTCAACTTCTTGATTTCGGGAATGAATAATCTTCAGACTCCCGGCAGATGCACCAAAATGTCATCTCAAAAATAGACCCTGATAGGCTGCTGATCAGGTAGACTTTAAGTAACTATTTCAAACCAACTTTTGGCTGAGGCTTAGCCTCCCCAACCTGAGAGGGCTCTCTCACAAGATTAAAGATTTTTGATAATGAATTAGATGGCTAACTCTAAGAAACAAGTGAAGAAATATGAATGGTTGAACATGATTAGTAAGCATCCATTGGGCTTATGGAGTCAAGAAATGCTTCAGTATGACAATAAAATTAGCTTTACATGGAAGTCAAGGCATCTAGAATTCAACATATGAAGGGTACATCAGTAGCATAAAGGAAAACACAGTCCACAAATGTATGAAGGAAGTTAGAGCATAACCAATGAATTCTAAGTATCATACATTCATACTACTGAAAATAAGGAGATAATGACAAACATAAACAAGCCACCATTGCACCATTGAACTCTTTCTGAATCCTGAGAAGTAAAGCCAAAGTCTGCATTCATAAAAACATAATCTTCTACAATGGCACAATATGAGTCTTTCTCTGAAAATTTCCAACCCTTTGTACATTAGATCTTCTTATATATATAGAGCCCTTTACATAACTGAGATTCCTCCTCCAGCATGAGGGGAATTCGAATTCATTCTACTATGATAGCTATTGATACTTAAAACTAACTATTAAATGCAAATGACACCTAACTAGCAGTCCTAGAGACCTAATACAACTAGGAGTGTAACTCTTTATCATGATTACAACAACCTTATATAAGAATTTAAAGAATTTTTGACAACTTTCAACCTCAAGAATTCGAATTTGATGAAGCCTCCCACGTGGTCATCTGACTGCTGAAGACAAACCCTAGAAATTAGGGAACATGTTTCCCTGTTTTTAGGTTTAGGGTCCTTGAAAATGGCACGTGGGACAGAGCCTTTATCTCCTCATCCATGACACATTTTTCTAAAATGAAGGAGGTTTTTGTAGTCCATTCTGTCTAGAACAAAAACCTCTCTTGGTTTTTTAAAACACTTCTCCAGCTATCCAGAATCTATCCTTGAAAAACACGTATCAAACAGGAAAAATCCGTTCTCGGAATTTTGGGTTTCAAAGAAAGCTTATTATCTCCCAACTGAAAACACTTCGGAAGAAAGTGAGATAGGGTATTTTATTTGGAGAGATGATGAATAGAAACCTCCTTCATAATTCTAAAATACCTTTTCATGTGACCCAAAACTAATCTTGAAAAAGACTGCTAAAACCAGAAGACCAAGCTTGACTTTCAACAGTTTCGTAGCACAAGTTTAACCATAAATTCCTCCCACCTCAGAATGAATTTGAAGAAACTGAAAGAGGTTTTTGTATTTTGGTATTTTATAAAGAAAATCCTCTTTAAATTTTAAAAATTGAGTTCTCAGCTGCTCAGGACCCCTTCTGGAAGTTGACCAGTAAACGCAGAAAGCAAAGTTTTTTATGCTGAAACAGGCTTTTTCAGGGATTTCGTAGCGCGCTATGAAAACTCCTAGTTCAGTGATTTCGTAGTTAGTTACAAAATTTCTCCAAAATGATGTGAGATATAACTTATAAACACCTGGTAAGGCTTCTAGAACATGGAATGAGGATGTGAAACTTTATTTGGAAAAGAGATATGACCTTAAAAGAATTTTAACCTTATGACTTAACCCTTAAAGCATGAAATGACCTAGAGACCCTTTAACACCATGACTAGAAGAAGGGTTTGTAAATGAGAATGACACTAATTGTGATGAGATGACTGAAAACTTATAAGACTATGACTAAAAACAAGGCAACTTTCCAAATCTTAGAGACAAAGATTTTAGGGTGATAATAGTGGCTCCACTAGGGATAGTGTGCCCTTGTGGTATACTAAGAAGTTGTAGCTCCAGTGCCGCTATCTATCCTCTAGAATAAAACTTTGAACCTCTACCCAATTTTCTCCTCAAGCCTTTAATGATTTCTGAACAAAGAATTCAAACTGCACCTATTGAAACAGATGCTCAGTCAACCTACCCTGAGCTTATTTGCACATTCCTACCTACCCTATCAGCTGCAATCTCCACTTGTAGCTCAAGGAATATGAAACTTCCAATGAATCCAATCATCGATCTGATCTGACACTTGAATCTCTTGACTGTGCTTGAAGCAAAAATAAACCAGATACTGAAATACCCAAGGCAGCATGAGGTGTAACTGTTCTTCAAGATGAAAATATAACTGGAAGCCTGAACAATAAATCTTTTCCATGTAGTCAGCTATAGGGTCAAAAAACACATGGTTAGTTTGATGATCCTCATAACTCTCTAGTTGTGCAAACTGATCTTCAATAATAGTGTATTCTTCCTCAATCATGAAAGAGAAAGGAAGCAACACCCTCTCCTTGTGTTCTGCCATAGAAAGCTTTTGAAAAGAATGATCATAATTATGAAGACTATATGATTGAATTTGACCTTTTAAACCTTCAATGTCTTTCTTAATGTCCTTAGAAACTTCATCCAAAAATTTCATCTTATCTTCTGTCTTGCACTCAAATAATTTTAGATAAGAAGACAAGGACAAAGAAAAATTTTCATCTATTTCTTCATTAATATGAGCATCATTCCATTGTTTGAAACCTTGAATTGAAGGAGAGTTTGCCATCAAATCTGATCTATCTATCCATTCCTCCAAAAACATAAGCCAAAAGTATTCAAATGACTTAATAGATTTGGCAGGAAAGCTTTCAACCCACTATTTATATTTCCCTTGAAATGAATCATAGAACAACATAATGCAAACATCCTCATGTTTGACTCTAAGAAGCTTGGTAAAATCACAGAAATCTGATATATGCTTCAAAGTTAAACTCAAATCTTCTCCATTGAATTTTGGACCATTCAAATATGTATCCTTGGGAAAATGCTTTGGGAAACCATGAATTCCTGAAAAATTTATGCATGCATACCTTGAAATAAGAATGGTAGCATCTGAGTTCTTCATAACTCCAGTGGAATCACCATGAATCTATGAATTTCGAATTCTTCATCAATGGGGTCACCAAGGTAGTTTTGCAACCTCGAAAGATTTCTGAGCTCCTGCTACCTTCAGAAGTTCAGCTTCTTGATTTCGGGAATGATTAATCTTCAGACTCCCGGCAGACGCACCAAAATGTTATCTCAAAATCAGACCCTGGAAGGCTGTTGACCGGGAAGACCTTAAGTAACTATTTCAAACCTACTTTAGGCTGAGGCTTAGCCTCCCCAACCTGAGAGGGCTCTCTTAAAGGATTAATGTTTTTTATTATGATTAAGATGGCTAACTCTTATGAAACAAAGATAGAAAAATGAAAGTGGTTGAAACTCAATTAGAAGGTATCCATTGGGCTTATGGAGTCACAATCGTTTCAGTATAACAATGATATCAACCTTACATAGAAGTCAGGGCATTTAGATTTCTACCATTCAAAACACACCATAAACATATAGGGCCACACAGTTTATAAATATGTGAAGGAAATTAGAGCACAATCAGTGATTTCTAAGTAATCACACATCTATACCACTGCAAATATTGAAGAGAAGATAATACACAACATTTTGAATAGTAAACTCCTAATTCCTGAGAAGTAAAGCCAAGTCTTGTATTACTAAAACAGAGTCATATACATAGCACAATAGTTCCAATTTCTCTGAAATTTTCCAACGTTGAGTACATTGTTATTTCTGCTATATATAGAATTCTTTACAAAGCCAAGATTCCTCCTCCAGCATGAGGGGAACTCGAATTCTGCTTGCTATGACACCTATTCCAACTTTAACTACTTATTAAATGCAACAAACTGCTAACTAGATATTTTAGAAACCTAAGACAATTAGGAGTCTAACTCCACGTCATGCTGGTAATAGCATTAATTACAATCAAATCTTGTTCTTTTACAAGTGGTCTTCTTCAATTTAGCTGTGGTGGATGTTCAAAGCTCCTTACTGGTCCTTAATGTCTTATCCCTTTACAGCTACTGAGAAGTAGGAAACTGCCCCTGTTTTTATGCTTTTGGTTTCCTCAAAGATATTCGAAACCAATTAACCATGTTGATCTTATTTAATTACACAAAAATATATTGGAGTGCCACGTTCTTCATTTGCTATAGACCCTGGCTTATGTACACGTGTTTAGACAACACCTGTCTAATGCTGTTTGAAGCATTATGACCAAAGCTACCTATGAATAATGACCACTTTATAACACATAGCTTTAGAGCTCATATATGTCCTTCCTCGGCTTGTTCTACCCCTGCTCGATGCTCATATTTTGTTAATTATCCTCTTTATACACCTCCTTTCAAAAAGATTTGCCACTTTGTCAATCATAATTTATCAACCGAATTGTAACATGCAGTTACAGCAATTTCGTAGAGTGCTACGAAACTGTTGTGTAATTTCAAAAACACAGTGTTAATGCCAAAATTTGACTGTCCTGAGCTTCATTATATTGAAATGTCTCTTTTCATGTGCCCTGAAGCTATTCAAAACTGAATGCAAAGGCCCTTTTTAACTCTTAAACACCACATTCCTCTTGAGAGATAGTTGCTTTACCTCTACTGGAACAGACATTGCAGTTTCAATTTCCTCCATCCGATTTCTGCTGAGATCTAGAAATGACTCAATTAAATCACCTTCCAGGAAACTTTTTGCATCCAAAGTCTTCCTTTCATAGCTAAATGATCCCCACTATTCATGGCTTAAGCCCCCTACTCCCTTGATCACCTTGACAAGATTTTCTTGCAACTTTTCAAGAAACAGATATTGCTCCTGAGGAAGAGATGCAATGACACCAATAACACCATTGACTGTTCCAAATATAACTGTAGGAATCTGGCTAGATTCTGAATCTGGCAGATGCATAACAAGAGATCCATGCCTAATAAGATATAACAAACTCTCCTAAGTGGTATTCACCTACAACTTCCAATTTTCCTCTCTCTTCATCAGTTGCAGCATCGCTATTTTTCCTCATTGTAAAAAAGGTTGAAATTGTTCTCTGCTCCAAGGTATAAAATGTATTCGCAAGACCTAACAATGGATATCCTGATTTTACTGATTTTGTACCATCAACTGACTGCCTTGGAGAGAAATCACTGTGACCATCCTCATCAATCTCCGGTGGCTCTAATGTCAGAGTCGAATCTTAGAATTTCTGCATCTTTGTGCTTGCTGTGTCACTTGTAGCACAGCTTGAACCTCCCACCATGGCCATGGCTGCATGTGTTAGCTTTTCAATGAGGGTTGATTCTGGATAAAGGTTGTGTGCAACAATCCATGTAAGAGAATCCTTTGAAGTTAGAATTCCTTGAGGCTTATTCCCAGTTGTGATGATGACTGAACTGACTTGAAATTCACGCATCTTCTTTGTAGCCATATACATAGATTATACAAAATCTAACGTGGCTGGAGTTGATTAATATCATCTCCTATTCCTTGAACAACAGTAGAAGCAAGCTCTGTCAAGCTCTCAAATCCACAGTTGAAATGATGAATGCAACCCATAGAATCGTGCAACTTAAAATCTATCATCATCCAGAACTTCAACTGCTGTCATTTTATTTGCATTATAATCACGAGCCCTCTCTTCAATTGCTCCCTCCTCATGTTTGTATAAACTCGATTGTGGATAATTGTATATGCCTTTGAAAACAAAGAGAATTGGTGAGAAATAACATATTTCAAAAGGCACTCGTAGTTTGATTACAAGTATGACAGTGGCCATGAAATTCAGCACACAATATCGGACCCCGCACTTTTATAGTGCACAATGAACATGGATACATGGTTACATTGAATTTAATGAGGAAAAAAAGCCGCTTTTCATTGTTATTTCTTAAACCCTAAACCTTGATAACACCTCAGTCCTTGTTCTTAAGCCTCTGGCGTTGCTCGTCCATCCGCTGAAGCTGAAGGCGCAAAATTGTAACACGGTACAAAAGCCAATAGAGAACCAGAGACATGACTATAAGCAGAGAATTCCTCTCGCTTTTCATCACTGATTTCTAGTGTCGGAGATGTTCTGCAGGACTTCAAAGGGGGCCATCACAAACAAGGCGTACCTCGAATTTCTAGTAGATATCCATCAACAGAAAAAGGCAGAAGGGCACCATAGTCAACAATGGATTCAACGCGCTCCGGGCCACCGCATAGAGGCCCTTTCCTAGGTGGTCCAATCCGAACATTGTTAACATTAATAATATTATGGCCTCTACTGCTGCAATGTACCCTAAAACAATCCATTCTAGTGCCATATATCAATAAAGAGATTGATTTCATCAGATAACCAACTACAATAAAATCTCCACGAGATTGAACATATAGGTCAAGAATATGACCATGATGGCCACATTCAGACTGCAACTCTTTTGAACCATCCTCACGGAGCTCCCATTTGTATAACTGAATCTTTTGATTGATGCCAGCAAGCAACTTTCCATTAAATGCATTCATATCATAAACATAACCCTTTGTCTCCTTCTGAGTAACAAGTTGCAGTTTACCATCTTCAACTAAAAATACTAAAATTCGGCCCTTGTTAGGTTCATTCTCCTCGGGAAATACATATGTTGTCCCAACACAGTAATAAGCATTGTTGTCATCTATAAATGAACAAATGCAAACATGTGCCAGTACCAAGACACCTAACGACCTAATGATGAGGATAAGCAGTTGGATATGATAGACGAAGTGTATAAGCTGACAACTGTTGATGTAAACACAACAGATTTTGATAAATATGACGGCTGGGTGAGATTTGCTATGGATCCGAACGAATCCCTAATTTTGTAGCGCAGTCAGTGTAAATTATAGGTTTTGCACTACGAAAACACCTAGATAATTTCATAACACATAAGAAGCTTGAAACAAATTTGATACAATGGAATCTGTGTGAGTTATGTAACCAGTGATGAATGAGAACAGAGTGTTTGACCTTTATTTAACCATACCACCAAGACTCCTAGGACTTAGATACTAAGCAAATTTGAAAGAAAACTAAACCCAGACTAACACCAAACCTTTACAATCAAAATGATGTGAACAATTTAGAAATTGTTTCTTAGGTGATAACACCTTCTTGACGCACTTTAGTTGCCTACAAGGTATGATATCGATTCCAACCTCTTGTCCACCTTTAAAAAAGATAATGTAACATTGATTTACAACCATATTCATGAGTGGCGTAGTTGCAAGAGGTTGGTGAGAACCAAGCTTCTTGATGAGATATTGCGCAAATGGTTCAGTTGATCCTTAAGACCTCAAATCACCAAATATGTGTCCATTTTTAGAGATATCACTAAGGAGAAAGCTATCTTGGCTTCCCAAAAACTAGATTTAATTTATTCACAATCAAGTATGCTTTATAAAGTACTTCCCAATGCTCCTAGGCCTTCCACTGACCCACTAAAGCCTACTCCTAGCCCACACACTCATGGTGTGATTGCATTTGCTTCTGACTTTGTGAGCCAACTTGTTTCCTAGCTTGGGCAGTTGATCGTTACATCGCAAGACCCAACAAATGCACCTGGCTCTACAAAATCATTGTTTTGAGAATTCCACCAATGCTCTTACATTGAATTCCACAACACCTAAGAACAACTAGCAAACTGGTGGAAAACAAATAAGAAAAATAAACAAAAGAACCAACCTTTCTTAGGAATCTCAACCAAACCCGCAAAATCAGGGAAGGAGCACAACTGAACGTCATCAAAATATTAAGCTCTGTTGTAAAATTTATCAAGGTGAGCATCTAACTCATGAGTTCCCTCAAATCGATGAAGTTCATAGGCTTCTTGCACCACCACAATCTACTCAACAAATTGTTTTTTTAACTCATCGATTCCATGTGCAACCATAACAACAAATGATTGCAAATCCTCCTCCACTGCCGCAAGAGGGAAATGAGGCCCTCTATTTTAATCCTTGAAATAACTCATACATTCTTATTTTTCAAGAGAGTATCAATGTGACCATGCAAACAAAGTCTGATCATTTTCCTGAGTTGATTTCTTCCCCTAAGGACTCACCCACTCACCTCCTTCCACTAGACCTACTACATTAGATAAGCCTTTGGAACCTATTTACCACCCACCTGAGGGTGCCATTTGTAGGAAAACACACAATCCATCTACCAAGGCTGCTTAACACTATAGTATTGTTGAATATCTTTCCCAAGCTCCCTGTGCCATGTTTACCTTGGAGATCTTGAAAATCTATCCTTAGTAGTGCCATGCCTTATTGTCTGCGATTGGTGGAGTGGACCCTTCAGACTCACACCTTATTTTTTTTAATGTTGACAAGGCTACTATTCAACTTTCCCACTAGATCACCTTTTAAATTACTATGCATGTCTTTCACAAGAATAATCATCACACTCTGGTGGATGAAGGATCTTCCACTTGTTTCATGTCACCATCATCCTGGAAGGCTCTTGTCTCTCCAATGGTTACTACGTATAAAACCACTCTACAAGCATTCAACGGACATAAATTTGTACCCAAGTGGGTTCTTCCCAAGTTTTCCATTGATTTAGGAGGGAAAGTTGTCTATGTTGATGTTGAAGTCATTGACGCTAATTTGTATTGTAATATGCTCCTTGGCCATAGTTGGTTCTATGTCATGACCATTGTTGCCTTGTCTATATTTTGTATACTTTTCTTCCCTCACAAAGGAAAGATTGTTATTATTGACCATCTTGACTATTGCGTGCCATCGACCCCACTTTCCACTATAGGGAATTCAGTCCCACTTGTGAGAGATAACCCTAGTCAACATTAGAGTGTTGGGGTGGAGTTGTTCAAAAGCTCATCCCTTATTGGTGTTTTTCCTCAATTACCCCCGCCTATCACTCCTTCCACATCTTTTGTTGTTCTTTTCCATATGATATCTTCTTACACCTGTGGAACACATCCTCTTTATGATCCTTGGGTGGTGCCATCTAAATTTGATATTGATCATTATGGTGATAATATACCTTTAAGTGCAGTGAAACTTTCTTATCAAACTATCCAACTGGCATCTACATCTTATGAGTTAGGTGATGCCATTTTGGTACCACTTGAAGATTACCCTATGCCTTCTTGGACCTTTGACCATACTCTCTCTTGTGACTTCCTTGAATTCCCACTACCATCATATGAAGCTATTCAAGAAGTCCTGTTGGTTTCTGACCTTCCTTGGGAAAATCTTCATCATGACTCTTCTTTCCTTCCCTAGGTAGAGAGTGTGGATGAGTCTTGTCAAATCCTAGTTTCCCCTAGCAATACCCATGTTTTCCTGAAACTCAATTATATTTTCGCTATCTCTTCTAAACAAAACTTGGCCAACATCTCCGCTTCAATCCCTATTAATATTGCCACAAAGAAAAGTGTAATGAAAAACATTTTTGTCCGGGAAAATTGTACTTCTCCTAAGATTGAAATTTACATTTCAATTTTCAAACAATTCCATGATGTTTTTGCTTGATATTATGATGAAAAGCATGGCATTGATCCATGAATTATAAAATATGAGATTAAAACTTATACTGGAGACAAGCCTATTCAACAGAAACTACAACTGTAAAACCATTTAAGGTAGCTACTATCAAAGATGAAGTAAAAAAACTTCTAGATGTTGGGTTTATTTATCCTGTACGTTTGAGAGAGTGGGTCTCTAGTCCTATTCCGATTGATAGGAAATAACGAATTATTCAAGTTTGTGTCTATTATCATGACTTAAACCTCGCCTGTCTAAAAGATAATTATCCTACACCTTTTATTGACCAGATTCTTGATGCATGTGCTAGAAATGCTATCTTTTCATTTATGGATGGTTTTTTAGGCCACAACCAGATTGAAATCAAACCCAAAAATCAGCACCAAAATGATTTTATCTACCCATGGGGAAACATTGCCTATGTTAAACTTCCCTTTGGTCTCAAAAATTCTTGTGCAACTTTCCAATGAGCCATGTCTTATGCATTTCACGATATCAAGAACATCGTTGAAGTCTATCTTGATGAGCTTGTTGTCCATTCTCTACTTTGTGATGATCAACATACCCACTTCTGATAAGTTTTTCTCTGATGTTGTTATTATAAAATCTAGCTTAATCCACACAACTGTGTGTTCAGTGTATTCTTCAGGTGTTTTCTAGGATTTATTGTCTCTCAAGAATAGATTCGCGTTGATCCCTAGAAGTTTGAGGCTATCATCAACCTGCTTCCTCCTCATACTATTCACTAACTTCTGAAACTTTAGGGAAAGGATAATTTCTTAAGATGATTTATTGGAAATTATGCTCACATTACCTAAGGCTTCATGCATTTGCTGAAGAAAGGAGTACCTTTCATTTGGGACGACCAAGCCCAACATTCTTTTGATGCTCTTAAGAAATCTTTGTTGTACGCACCTTTATTGAGTCCCCCTGATTTCAACTAAGATTTATTGTTATATCTCGTAGCCTTGGAATCTTCCCTTGGTATGGTTCTAGTCAAACATGATGACATGCATAATGAAAACCCTATTTATCATCTTAGAAAAGGCCTCTTAGGTCCTGAGATTTGTTACTCCCATATTGAAAAGTTGACCCTTGCAGCTATTATTGTTGTGCAATGATTGAGGCATTATATTTTATTGCAGAAGACTATCATCATTGCTGACTCAAACCCTATGAAACATATTCCTAGCTGTAAGATCATTGGGGGAAAGTACTCCAAGTGGGTTGTTATCCTTCAAGAGTTTAATTTGGAGTTCACCATTGATAAATCCAAAATTTCCTTATCTTTCACCGAGCTTCTTGCTGAATTTCCTTAGGTTAATGAGGATGCTATGCCCATGGATCATTTACCTAACAAATCCTTGTTCATCATTAGTACCTCCAATCCTTTCTATGGAGACATTCTTTTGTATCTCTAAACCCAATGTTTTTGGCTTGAACTATCTCATGATGACCATCAATGTGTACGCCATCAGTGTCAACACTATCTTATTGTTGGTGTGACCCAAGTTGGTCTAGTTTTGGTCAAAGACTTCGCATATAGAGGAGTGGAGCACACAGAGTCCATGAAGTTCTATTCACCGTGCAATGTCTAGGGGCTTTGGGGTGGGTCAAAATCCCTGATTTTGTAATGGGTATTGTTGTTTTAGCTCACTATTTTGTTGAACCCATAGTATATGGACCAGGGTATTGTAGTCATGAAATATATATAAGGAGATGTAATGCTTTGTCAAAGAGAAAAAAAAGATGTTGATGAATTAAAAATACTTTATGTCTTTAGTCTATATTTTTGGCCTTAAGGAAAGGCTATGCAGTTGAGTGCGTGGAGGCCTTGGAAGAGTTTGTAGCTGAGTGCACAGACCACCTGCAGCTGGGTGCATAGGTCGAAGAAGTTGTATGTACTGAAAGATCTATCTTAATAAACAAGAAGAAGTTTTTGAAAAGTCTTGTGCATATGTATTCTTAACCTGTGTTCACAAGTATAGATATGCATGTTTTTTACTTATTTTGTGAAAGATTTCATGTTAATTTGTTCTATGATATGTTTATGTAATAAGTGAGAATATGTGAAGTAAAGCATCAACACTATATATTTTCATGTAGTTTCAAAACTCATGTAATGTAATAAAACACAAGACAAGAATCCACTCTACTCTTTAAATAACAGAAACTAAGAATCGATGAAAACAATAATTGACAAGAGGAAGATAATCAAAGACACATAACACAATTTTTTCTCTGGGGAAAGCCATTGCTTAGAACCATGACTATCTATTGCATTAATTAGAAATTTGAGTGATAATACAAAGCTTTTTCTCACAAGAACAATTCTGCACAAGTATGAATAACTCTCTACTTCAGAAGCCCGCAATGAACAACACTTAGCCAATTGCTACTGCCTATTGATCCCCTATTTCCTTGCATAATTCCTGTAAGAATCAACCAATATTTAATGTGGGAAATCCTTCCTCAAAACTATGCAATCCAAACTAGGTCCGTTCCTGATTGTATGCATGATCTATACAACTCGGATCACTCTATAACTAATAGTACACTGTCTCTACACTCTAGTCTCAATTGGGTCTTTCTATGAACTGACATGGATGAGCTTTTCATGAGGGAATATTCAGTTAGATGGAGTAGCACCTAAGGATGCACTAGTGCACCAACTCATTACTAATCCTCTACTAGTTCCATAAACAATTAGAACTAGTTCAACTATCTATAACTCAGTCAAACTGAGTTATTTAATTACAACTAAAATAAACTAATCTTGGTTCCCTAAAATTTAGGGAGAACATATACATGACTATAGAAAGATTTCCAACTCAAAAATCCTAAGATAATTAAGTTAATTAATCTTAATTAACTATTTACAAGTTGTTATGAGAATATAGGTCGATTTTAATTCAAGGACAAATTAAACTGGAATTTATGGTTTCCATTTCTCAACAAGAAAGGTATTTTCATCTACCCTGATATTATCTTTGTGAAACCCGAATTTATGCCTTTTTCAAAATGTTAGCATCTTTCTCCTCCATGGGAACGTACTTCAACAACATAATCCACCTCAATACACAATCTCTAAGATGATGATATTGGTATCAATATTCTTGGACTGATCATGAAAAACTACATTTCAGAGAGTTTGATACAACTCTGATTATCACAGTAAATCACAGTTGGATCCATCTGTTGACCAAGAAAACCAACCATAATCTTCCTCATCCAGACAGCCTCACATGTTGCCTAAGTTACAGCCATGTACTCTGCCTCTACTGAACTCAGTGCAACCGATCTTTGTTTCCTATTGTACCAAAAAAATTTCACTGATCTAATATTGAAGATCCCTCCTGATGTGCTCTTCCTGTCAGATGGACTCCCTACCCAATTTGAATCGGTGAAACCTTGAATCTTCAATCCCTCTGTTTATCTATATAACAATCCATACTAAGTAGTGCCCTTGAGGTATCTCAACACATGATTTTCCACCTTCCAATATAGCTTGGTAGGCCTAACCATCGCTTGACTAAGTTGGTTAACTGCATAGCACATATCTAGTCGTGTGTTCACCAAATACAAGAGTGAACCCACAAGCTACCTGTAAGCATTAGCTTCTACTACTTCCCCTGAAGTACCGTCCTCCTTCCTCTAGTTACCTACTAGAGGAGTCTCCATGGGTTTGTTGTTCTCCATGCAGAACCTCATGAGTATCTCGTTGGCATAATTTCCCTAAGACACAAACAATTCCCCATCACTCTACCATACTTCCATGCCCACAAAGTAATGCATGAACTCCATGTCCTTCATCTAAAACTCTCTTGCAAGGTCCTCCTTGCAAGACTTAATCAACTAATCATCACATGTCGGAATCAAATCATGAACATACAAAACTATACTCAACAATTTATCTTCCACCACTGTGTGGTACAGGTTCACATCCTCTTCACTCTTGGTGAAGCCCAACCCAGTGAAGTAGCTATCAATCCTGGTGTACCAAGCATGGGTGCTTGCTTCAGCCCATACAATGCTCTCTTGAGCCAAAACACATGCAACTCATGGTCAAAGGTATCAAAACCTTCCAATTCCTCTATGTACACCTCTTCCTCAATCGTGCCATTAAGGAAGGCTATTTTTACATCCATCTAATGTATCTTCCAACCCATCTCTGTTGATAGTTCCAATATAGATCTGATCAATGAGTACCTTTCAACAAGAGAAAAGGTCTTATCATAGTCAATCCCCTCTACCTGGGAAAAGCCACAGGTCACAAACCTAGCCTTATGCTTCTCCACACTACCATATGCAGATTTCTTTACCTTGTAAATCCATTAAGAGCTCACCACTGACTTGTCCTCCAGTCTCAGGACCACATCCTAAACACTATTATGAACTATGGAGTCATACTCCTCCACCATGGCATCAACCCAAAATGGCTGCTTCACTGCTTCCTCAAAGAAAGATGTCTTTATCTCAACACATCCGCTCATAGGAGCCATGTATCCAGTGTACCTCTTAGGTGACCTCCTCTTCCTGTGCTGAGATGTGGGTGCGCCAACATTCTCCTGTGCATCATGCAATAATTTGTTAGCCTCTATGGTGTAATTTATCCCATCTATGGAAGACTTTGGCTGAGTGGATGTCTCCACTCCTGAATCCTCTACATGTGACTTCTCCACATCAATATAAGGCTCCTCAAACTTAGGAGATAAAATATCCTCAACCGCATGTAGATTAAGCTTCCTCTCAAGTGAAACTCACATGGCCTTATCCTCATCAAATTTGACATCCTTGCCAACCACTATCGTCCTACTGGTCAACGAGTACACCTGATAGTTGTGAGATGTATCAGTGTACTCAACAAATATCCCCAACTTTGTGGTCATCTCAAACTTTTTCCATGCATCTTATCAGAATGAGCCTCCTCTAGTGTCTTCATCCCAGTATCTGGTGCAAGCTACGGTTATGCAAATAAATTACTATGTTGCATGCCTCAGCCCAAAAGTGTAGTGGTAAGCCCTGATCATACAACATCATTGTTGCTGCCCCTACCATGCTTCTATTCTTCCTCTTTTCCACCCCATTTTTATGTGGGTTATGGGGTGTCATCAACTCCCATTTAATCCCTTCTACTACAAAGAAGGTCTTAAAGTCATTTGAAACATACTCACCACCATTATCACGCCTGAAATATTTAACCTTCTTGCCATACTCTTTCTCAAATAATGCTTTAAATTCACAAAACTTTGTGAAAGTTTGATCCTTCTTCTACATGAAAAATATCCAACATTTACGAGAAAAGTCATCAACAAATAACATAATACCTGTGTTTGGTCATGGTTGCTGTCAAGAATGGTCCACACACATCTGAATGGAATCGCTCTAGAATCACCTCTACTCAACTGTCTCTATCATTAAAGGAAGCCTTGGTATATTTTTTGTTGTAGTCTAGTTGGTTATAATACTTAGCTCTCACCTGAGAGGCTCGGGTTCAAGTGTTGACAATGGAACCATTTTTTGGCTTAGTGGGTCCTAACCCAGGTTCAGAGTTAGTTGCACCAAACAAATCCCTACACTATTGGTCCTTTTGGCATCAATCCATAGAGCGAAGACTGAAGTCTCACATGAAGCAGTATGGGGGGATGTTGGAACCAAGTTTCCACACCCAGAGATCATCATGATGTCGTTTTGTGCCCTAAATATGTCTTCGTGCAGATTAATAAGACCTTATGGCTTATCGATATAACTTCCTTTAACTATCCTCTAGACCTCTGCGAAGGTCTACGACTATCTTCTACGGACCTTGAACAGATTAATCACCTACTCACATGTACCAAAGATCGTTTTTAACCCAATAGATACCTCAATCGGGTTAAGTGTTCAATAACTTCAACATACAACAAGATAATCTTCGCGTAAACAATTAACAATAATTGCATTCATATAGCAATATAAATCGTGTAAAATCATGCATCAATACATCATTAGTTCATAAAACCATTATAACACAAGGCACATTCATATAGACATAAGTAAAGAGATAAACACGCGTATTTCTACAAAAATATTCTTTATTAATGTTCATTTCAACTTACAGACTCAATACTTCCCTACGCACTCAACTGCAGGGGTCCGCACACTTAGTTGCAGACTCTACTCTAGGCCTCTGTGCACATAGCTGTAGAGCCTTTCTTCCTACTCTTCTTTGTTAACTCTATAGACTTCTCCCATAGACCAACTCCATTATTTTCCTTAGACATCCTAAGACACACCTATTTATAAAATCCCATGGTCCATGGACCATGGGTAGATCTTCAAAATCTGACTCAACTTACATAAAGAAGGGTAAAACCCTTTATGATTCTTTAATTATCTATGCACTCCGTGACCACAACTTACAGAGACTTTACATCTTTATACAACAAAACTTGGGTTTTGCCCCAAAATTGACCCTAGGGGACTCCATCCCAATAGGTGCCATCAACTCCTGTTTAATCCCTTCTGCTACAAAGAAGGCCTTAAACCCATTTGAGACATACTGACCACTATTATCATGCCTCAAAGATTTAACCTCCTTGCCAGAATCTTTCTCAACCAATGCTTTAAATTCAAAAAACTTTGTGAAAGTTTGATCCTTCTTCTAGATGAAAAATATCCAGCATTTACGAGAAAAGTCATAAACAAATAACATAATACCTGTGTTTGGCTGTGGTTGCTGTCAAGAATGGTCCACACTCATTTGAATGGACTCGTCTAGAATTGCCTCTGCTCAACTGTCTCTGTTGTGAAAGGAAGCCTTGGTGTATTTTCCCAAAGTACAACCTTTGCATGTATCAACTTGCTCTAGTGTGCCTTTGGGAAGACCAATAGAGATTTGTTGCATGATTTTCAAAGTCCCATGATGCAAGTGGCCCAATCGCCTATGCCACAACTCACCAACATCTTAGCTCTGCACCTTCTCTTCTTTCATTCTCAAAGAATAAACAAACTCTACCTCCATCTTATAAATATTCTTAACATGAATCCCTATCTTCTTTACCATACCCATGGCTATGTGTCGAAGGAATGCCTTTCCTTTCGAGAAAATCACATCATAGCCTCTATCCTCAAGCATGGTGACTGATACTAAGTTCTTCTTCAGCCTGGGTACATACATCAAATCCCTCAAGGTGAGAGGAACACCCTGCTCCCTATGAAAAGTGACTGTTCCCAATCCAGTAGCACTATACCTCCAGTTGTCACCCATATCGATATGCATCTAGAGATCCTTCTCCTCCAATTCAATAAACAACTCCTTGTCACCGATCATGTGGAATGAAGCTCCACTGTCAAGGTACCATACACTACCCATCATTGATGACACCATGCATGCAATGATAGTAAAGTGCAATTCGAATTGAGAGGCCAAAGCCTCACCCGCTGCTCCTCCCAAGGAATTCTTCTTGGAATTCTTGAGTGGACAATTTGTAGCAAAATGGCCCAACTCCTAACAATGAAAGCACTTAACTTTAGTCATGTATTTCTTCTTACCTCCATGGAAAGAATCTGATTTGGAATGGGATGTGTTCCCTTTCCCTTTCATTGCCTTACTAGCTAAGACATAATTCTCCTCATCATTAGTATTTGATGAGGAACCATCTCTGGTGTTCCTTCTGATCTCCTCCTGCATCAAATCTGACCACAGTCATTCCCAATCTAGTAGATTCTCCCTCCCATTGACAAAGTCTTGATAGCTATTCCAACTCTTGGGAAGGCCTAAGAGAGATAGGCACACCATATCATCCCCGACAATAGTTATTACAACACTTCCAAGCTCATCACGATAGTGAGTGAACCTAGGCAAGTATTTTGGAATGGTCTCACCTTTCTCCATCTTCATTTTTTAGAGTTTGTCTTTTAGTTCCAACTTCCTATGATCACTGTTGTTCTAGAATAGCTCTGCCAATTATTTCCACGTGGCATACGTAATTTCCTTCCCACGGAGACTCGAGACAATGTGGTATCAAACACCTTAGAGGATTATCTGCCTTGCCTTCACCACACACTTCTTCCATTCGAACGGATTTTGTGCATCCCATGCTATTAGCTGAGGAATGTCTTGATCAATGAATTCCTTAAATCCATTATTCTCCAGCATAACCTCTATTCTGTCCTTCTAGGCTATATATTTCGAGCTACTTTCCAAGGCATACTGAAGCTGTAAACCATAGAATGTCATATTTTGATCCTGAAGTATGTATTGAAAATTCAAATTTCACTTGTAACCAACAACTCAAGAGTTTAAAATCTCCTCTAGTATATTGTCTTCAGCTCCAATACCATGTAGATTTTCCTATAGATTCATAGCTCATGTAATGTACTAAAACACAAGACAGGAATATACTCTACTCTTTAAAGAATGGAAACTAAGAATCAATTAAGACAATAATTGACAAGAGGAAGATAATCAAAGACACATAATACAACTGTTTCTTTAGGGAAAGCCACTACTCAAAACCCCTACTATATATTGCATTAATTAGAAATATGATTGATAATACAAAGCTTGTTCTCACAAGAACAATTTCACACAAGTATGATCAACTCTCTGCCTCACAAGCCTGCACTAACCAACACTCATCCAATTTTTGCTACCTGTTGAGCCCCTATTTCCTTGCACAATTCTTGTGAGAATCAACCCATATTTAATGTTGGAAATCCTTCCTCAAAACTGTGCAATCAAAACTAGGTCATGTTCTTGATTGCATGCATGATCTGTACAGCTCGAATCACTCTACAACTGATAGTACATTGTCCCTACACTCTAGTCTCAATTGGTTCTTTCTCTGAACTGGCATGCATGAGTTTCTCATGAGGGAATCCTCAGTTAGCTGGAGTAGCACCTAAGGATGCACTAGTGCACCAACTCACTACTAATCCTCTACTATATCTACAAATAGTAAGAACTAGTTTAACTGTGTATAACTCAGTCAAACTGAGTTATCTAATTACAACTCAAATAAACTCACCCTGGACCCCTAAAATTTGGGGAGAAAATATACATGATATAGAAAGACTTCCAACTCGAAATTCCTAAGATAATTAAGTTAATTAAACTTAATTAACTTTTTACAAGTTGTTATAAGAATAGAATTTAATTTTAATTCACAGTTTAATTCAAGGACAAATTATACTCGAATTTCTTGTTGCCATTTCTCAACAAGCGTGAAGTGTTTTATGTATGTGAAGTTGTAGACGGGTATAAAATATAAGAAAAACACACATGTGCCACAATGAAATATCCCTCTCGATGCAAAAACCTGGTTCTGCAACCTCCCATAACTGCTTCGGGTGAGACTGTGATCTGCTTCCAAGTCGTTTCCGAAAGGGCTAGTGGTTGAGGGTTTTGTTGGTGTGGAGTATGCTTTGAACCTCGGTCCAAGCCCCTTAAGAAAACAAATGGTTATGTTTCTGGGACCAGGATCTTTTAAGGGATATGTTTTGGCATCCATCGAAGAAGGAAACCCAGGAGTGGGTTGAAAAAAAAGAGCGAGAATTTGCAGTTAAGGAAAACAGAAATCCATGATTGTCCATTGAAGCCTACTTGCAGAAGTATCTCTTTATAGAACAACACGAGATCTTATTCATGACGTTTTATAATAAAGTATATGAATGGGTATCAAAGTTGACCTAGCATAAGACTTGTTTCAAAAATGATAAGCCTACCACATGGAGCCTGAATTAATACATTGACTCAAGAATACTAGACCTAGTATCTCAAGAGTGGTTGATTTTTGGATTGACAATATCCTGAGAGGATTTATTATTGAGTTTGAAATAGGCACGACTGTATCTTACGACGAAGCTGAGCAAATATTTGTCAAGGGTTTGTGAGGTAAGTACCTAAATTATTTGAAGTTGTGGATTATAATTCTTTTGTGTGAAAAGGGCATACTACGAATGCAAGTAGATTAATGTATGTGCAAAGAGAGAATGCGTCTAAACTAGGACGAGGGTCTATATGAAGTGAAAAGTGATATAGAGTAGATCTCAAACCAAAGAACTTTATTGAGACTGACTATAGCCCCTTGTTAGGTGGGTCTGAGAGTGAAGAAGAAGGAAGTAATTGATGAGCCTCACCATTGGGTAATTATATGGGCCTTAATTCACCTCCTAGCTTAGTCAAACCAACCTTTCTCACAAATTATTACATGTTTTTTATTATATTTTGTTTATGAGATGAGTTATAGTTGGATATTATGCCTAGTGGACTAATATGCATTGAATGGAGGATTGAAGGAGAAAATCAAGAAACTTTTGCAAATACTAAGGTGAAAACTCAAATGTGACAAGGAAGAGGGGTTGTAGGAGGTAAATCCTCCTCATTTACTTATCCCCCATTCTAATATTCCTCCATCCATCACACTAGCTCGAAGTGCAAGCAACCAAGCCATGAGGATTAGAAGGCAACTGAGCAAGTGAGAGACAAAGAGCTAGTTTATCTCAATTTCAGGAGCCTAGCATCCCTGATTTTAAGGAAGTCATTGGGGACTTTAGTTGTATAAGTAAAGAGGCCTAGAGCCTCATTAGGATTCAGATTTTTATTGTAAAACTCTAAGCTATTTTCGAGCTCCAGACTTGTGAAAGTTCTATTGATGTAATTTGTTGTTTTGGTAATAAGAATGAGTTTTGTTTTGAGCCAGAATTGAGTTAACTCATAGGGATGAAGCTCTTGGGTTAGGGCCCAACCCTAGCAGCCAAGGCTGCTCTTTCTTGTATATGTATGTTTAGTGTAGTTTCATAGCTTCATTGTTAATTTTCTTTGAGATGCATTTCCATTACAAGTAGTGTATATTAGATTGGTTGTTTATTAGTTTTCTTCCATTTGTTTCTTACTTCAGTAGCAGGTTAGTAGGGATAAAAGTAGCACCATAAGGTTGTCAATAGGTGTCTCAGCCTCACTTCCTCCTTCTGGGATCATGACTTGAGGAAGGGACCCTTAAGCAGCCCCAAAAACACAGGTTTCTAGTTATTTTATGAGCTTTGGAGTTTGTTGTCTTTAAATTAGTATTTGGTTAGTTTTACAAGTTAAGATTCCATTGTCATCTTTTTCATTTTCATTTTTGTAGTAGATCTCATCCATTCTTTCATTCCTTTCAACAACTTTCCTCATGCATAATGTAGGCAGTTAGTTCATTAATTCTACTTTTCTAGTTTATGAGAATGTTTCTTGTTTACATAGCTTTTTGGAAGATATACATGTTTTATGTAGAGTAGGTGCTTCAGGAGGAGACTAAGACTTCATAGCCAACAGCCACCCTCCACTCGACCCACCTAAGCCATCCCTTGTTTTCACCATCACCTTCACTAGTTTTCATCATTTTTCATAGAAATTCTTCCAAGCACATTGAGTGAATCCAACCATCTCCTATCTTTGTTGTTGACTTCTGAGTGATCCTAGACCTTCTCCCACTCCATTCCACCCATCACACACCTTTCCTAGGCCTTCCATCACCTCCAACACCTCACATTTTTCTCTTAGTTGTATCTTGTAGGTTTACAGGGAATCCTGTAGGTTTTCCTGAAATGGCCTGTTTTGAGGTCGAATTGATGGAAAACCTCTAGGAAGTCACCAAAATCCTCCCAAGGGTCTTCCACACCATCCAACCATATCATAACCATTCCAGACATCCTCAAACATCCTTAATTCACCTACCACATCAACAAAAGAAATTTGTTTGCATACTTGACTTTGCATAAAAAGACAAAAAGGAAAAAATAGATTTAGTTCAGTCTCCTTACTTACACATTAGTGAAGTTTGATGCTTCTTACTTCTATAACTTAGATAGCAACATTTGGTTCATGTTGATTTAGAATTTCTACAAAGCATAGTTTCGTAGAAGTTAATTAGGAAATGGTGTGATTTAGCATTAAATGTCGACCTTCTCCATTATTGCATTAGAGTAGCTCTCTCTTAGAGTAGATTTTCCTTTCTTCCATCAAGAAATAAAACTTCTCATGAATCCATAGAAGTCTGGATTGAAACCCTAGTGGTCTCTCGCCAGCTGAATAGTGACAACAGGTAGAACCATCACTTTTACTTTTGTATACAACACTGTTACCTCCAAGTTTGTATGAACCCCGGGTTGATAAAGTAAAGCTGGTAGCCTAGGATGTGTAGCACCCTTGCTGCAATACTGGCACTCACCAGTAAGCTCACAACCTCACGATATCCCCCCTCCTAGTAGCTGATGGAGTATGGAAAGCAAGACATATCACTGACGAAGATGTAAAGAAGGCACAACTCATCATGACACTATGAGAAAGAGCGCTAACATGTACATGAAGTATTATGTGAATAATCAAGCTTCTTCATTGGATGATATTAAGAAAGTGCTGATATCATAATTCAAGAAGCTGAAATCATAATCACAGTGCATTACGGAGGTGAAGGAAATCAAGCAGACGACTATTGAGTCTATGTGAGAATTGGATCAATGATTCAAGGTGTTTATGGGACATGTAAGCTTTAGCATACCTCCATAACAACATAAAGAATGGTTTATAGTTTCAATGCTACCAAATATCAAGTGATCCTTGACGTAACAAAATATCACGACTCAAGCTGAAGCATTGGAGATTGCAATGAAGCTAAAAGCCTCACTGATCGGAGATACTCATGTAAGAGTACAACAAATTGAAAGTTAGCTAGCAAATTTGACCTTGGAATTGTAAGATCTCAAGAAAGGTAAAGAAACTGGAGCAAAAGTGTGGTGTACAAAATCAAAATTAGAGAGCTATTATAAGGATCAATACCCTGTGTTCAAAGATTACTTGTCAAGTCGAGCACCTAATCTAGTAAACCCAAGATCAAGTTTGTGTTGCACGATTTGTAGAATGAGAGGCCAACATTACTATGAATATTTCTATTTATTACAAAAGTATGTGCAGACCACAAAGTAACTGTCTTGGAACTTTTGTAAATCAGTGAGCCATGATGAGATAAATTGTCGAAGTTATGACTTAATAATGGAGCACACTGCTAATGCTTATATACTGCAAGATGAAGGAAATACACGTGAGGAGCCAAGACAACATGCTGGTCAAGGAGGTTTCCAAGGATGAGAATGAGGACGAGGACGAGGAGCTGGTTAAAGATGCGGCCAAATTATCTATTATAACTGTGTATAGGAAAGATACTTTGCAAGAGATTGTTAGAACTCTACTACAAGCTGCAACTACTGGAAATATTTTGATTACGTAATAGATGAATGTCTTTCCCTTATCATGAAGATGCAGGAGAAACTGAACTAGCAGCCTACATAAAATATTAAAATGATGATCATTGAGCCAAGGGAGTGTTGCAGCTTATATTGTATTTAAGCCTTATTTATCAATTTTATCACAATGTGTGGCCTAAAATTATTAATGGGGTTCAACCTCAAAGAAGCCCTTTATATTGTCTACTCCGCAATGTCTAAAAGTAATGAGGTATTTATTCGTTATAATACATCAAAATCACAAAAGGAACAAGTATAAAGGAATTGGCCCATGTGATAAAGTTAAATCGCAACATAAATGGAGTCATAACTGATATATATATATATGTGTGTGTGTGTGTGTGTGTGTGTGTGTGTGTGTGCATATTGAAATAAAGAAATATATCGGATTTACAAAGGAAATAAATGTTAAAGAGTTAACACCAGACCCAAAATACTATAAGTTGTGTCTTATAAAGTTCGGCGGGTCCACAGTTATATATATGTATATGTAGCGCCGATTGCAATTTATGATGGCGGACCCAAAGCATATCTATGTTATATTTAAAAGCTCGGTGGGTCTGTAAAGCACTGAATACATATGTTGGTTCATTCATCGATTTCCGATTGCGATTCATGATAGCCAGACCTAAAAAGTATATACATTGTGGTTTTAAGTCCCGTCGGGTCCGCCATATCAAAAAGTCCTTCCTATACATTATGATTACGCATTTTTATATATTTCTATTACAAAGGGATTATAATAGAAATAAGTGCCAAATGCAATATGGGTAAGCCAGACCTGATATAATATATATTGCGTTTTATAATTCTGTCAGGTCCGCAAAGCCTTTATGCATATAGAGGTTGGTTCCGCCGATTTTGATTGCGATGGACAGACCCGAAAGCATATATATTACGTTTTATAATTGCGGCGGGTCCGTCATATCAGTAACATATTATATCTATATATCTATATCTATATATATATATATAGATATATATATATATATATATATGGAAAGCGTCGATTGCGATATGTGATGAGATTTCAGATCCGATGGAGTTATTAAATCATATTAATTCCTTTTTAGTTCCGGTGCTTTGCGTTAATTCTGTTATATGAAGGGAAAATCAGTGTTAAGGTTGAATCCGAAGAAAAGGAAATTGGTTGGGTTTTTTTCGTGTTTTGGCCAATTAAAATGTATCTGATACATGCATAATCTCAAGTTTATACAAATATAACATAGTGCATTATGATTAAAGTAGATTAAGAGGAACTTGACAGTGAATTAAGAAAGAAAGTCAGCAATTATTGTCCTCTTCTAAATTCAGTTGTTTTCTGTTATTTTATGTTCTTTGAGGTGTCTTTAAACATCTATAAAATTTTGTAATAATTTTTCATTCAGATAGTTAGGGAAACAGTTTAGTATTTTGACAGTTTTACAACTGTTTCACAAATGTATAAAAGGAGGAAATTTTACAGAGAAAAGGGGGGTGGTTCAAACTTTGGAGAACTCGGAGACTAGGCCACTATATTCCTGATATCATCATTGATTAATGAAAGAATTGGAAGTTTCCATGAGTTGTTGCATATAATTTTGTAAGCTTCTCTGTCATGTTTCATGCTATGTTTTCTTCTTTTCAAGTATAGTAATGAAGTTGCAGGTATTTATTTGCTTATGTAGATAAAGTTAAACTTCCTTAAAAGAGCGCTCCTATACTTGAGGTCCTCACTTCCTTTCTAAGTTATAGATAATAGTTTCTGTGAAAGACCAACATATTGTCTATGATTCAGTTCTCATCATCATAGTTCCTATAAGTTACAGATAGTAGTTTCTGTGAAAGATCAGCATATTATCTTTAACTTCTCCTTCAAAATTTCTTCATTCATCATCTATATCTAGCAACAAATGGCATTCTGAGATGTTCTGGTCATACATGTATTAAGAGTTAAAGACCAATTTTTCCAGGTCCTTCATTTGAGAACACAACAAACAATAAATGATAGTAAATAATATTTATTAATGTCTTAAGCACAATTTCCCCATAGCCAGGAAATTGGTTTCTTAAGGAACAACATTAATTGGCACTGTTGCCGGGGAGAGAAGACAAGAAGACTTTTCCGTGGGTTTTCACTATTTTCCTTTGGTTGTTCAGTGAGGAAGAAATACTTGGCTATTTTGAATAAAAGCAATAAAAGGTGACTTCATTGTAACAAAGACAACAAACTGCAAAGAAATATAAAAAGAAAACATTTTCTTGATTTATTAAGTTTGAAGCTGATCCTTGAGAGTGACAAGTTTCATTAGTTGGTTGTACATTCACACCTGAGATTTTCACATACAACATTGATTGGCAACTCCACTGGACTTTGAAGTTTTCATTTTTGGGCTTTAATGGCTCTCCCTACATTCTTAGTCCATAAATTTGATCCATTTGATTTTACTGGGATCACTGGCTATCTTCATGATATGCCTGCATTTTCTGTGTGGAATGAGTATCTTCCAAAATTCAGTAGAAAGGAATATGAAGATCTAGCTCAGCATCTCCAAGAGTTTCATGAATGTATGGAGTAGCAGGGCATCGTTCATCAAGATGTGAATATGAAGTTGTTTTTGTTTTATTTATACCTAGAAGCTAGGGCTTGGTTTAGGTCTCTACCTCTTTCAAGCATTTCATCTTTGAAAGATTTCCATTCAGTATTCAATTATTCTTGTAAAACTTATTATCCACACAAATTTCTTTTTGAAGGTTGTTGTGAATATTATGATGCTAAAGAAACTTTAAAGGCTCATCTTGTTGATGAAACTAATGATTTTGTTGATAATATATCAAACATTCAGAGTTATGAGCAAGTCTCTAAAAGCGAGGAACTATCATGTTCTCAAAATGATGCAGAGAGGGTTATAAAACAGTTTTCTTCAATAATCTCCCAAGCAAAGAATGGGTTGACTTTGTTCCAAGCAGATCAAGAGAGTATTCAGATAGAGGAAAGTTCAAGCATGCATTAAGAATTTCTGCTCAGTAGTCAAGAGGAGGAAGAAATAATTAAGCTGCAAATAAATCCCCAGAGTTCTTATTTTGTTAAATTTGATGATTCTCCTATCTATAATGAAAATGGTTTAAATGGGGAACATGACAAAGCTCTTCAAGTGCATCAGTTGGGTGTTGAACATACAGGAAGAAACCAGCAAGTGGAATATGTTGGAAAGCAATATATTGAGCCATCTATGTTAGGGTCCCACCCTAACCCCCTTATTTATGTAATGGGATCGAGTCATAGTCAAGAGTCAATAAAGCCCATATTAATAATTGTAAGTGGTTAACCCACAATTAATGACGGGACCACAGTTAGTTGCAAATGGGCCGTAGTATTAGATAGATGGTATTAATAAAACCCATGGTATTGATCCTTGGTATTGCATGTATGAGTCATATATAAACAATAGAGACTCCCTACGAGGAGCATCGTGTCTTATTTTTGAATCAAGCTCTACTCTATTGGAGGTTGCCCCCTCGAAGAGGCTAGTGAACATTGCTTTCTGAATAATAAAATATTTGTTGTTGTCTCTCATTAATCTATGTTCTGGGTATCTTTCTTCGCATATTCTGTATTTGGGTATCCTTTTGCAGGTTAAGAGCATAACAAGTGGTATGAGAGCTACAACAAGTGGTATCAGAGCACTTTCCAGGGCCGGTGGGATCTCCATTTCTTAGCAAATTTTTTTTTTTGGCTAGCGACGTGTTCCGGCATCTTTAAACCACAGGATCTGTCATTGAGCGCATAAACCTATGGATTTGGGGAGGCATGCATGCAGGAAATACAAGAGGTGGTCACGCTTGTTGGAATCCCTTGTAATCCCTATGGGTACCCCTTCGAGTAGTAGTGCATTAGATAGAACCGCGTATGGACTGTCTTCCAAGTACCTTCTGGGTATATCGGAAGCCCCTTAGCTCCTTCGCAACCTCACCATAGATAAACCGTCGGCCGTCTTCCTACTACAGTACATCGAGAAAAACACTTGGAGAGATTACTCGCCCGTACGATAGGGTAGTCGGGTTGTACAGCTAAGGGTACGGTTGATCCTCCTTAGTTAGAGCCCTGAAACATTGGGCCGAGTACTATTGCCAGACCCTTATGTATATTGCGATCTATAGCACCTGACACTCCTCGAGACCATAGTTCCCTTTTCTATCTTGGGATCACGCATCGTCTCTGCCAGATCCGCTCGTGCAAAGGGGTACAGCAGTAGCAGACATCAGTCCCACAGTTCTGGGTTAGCAGACTAGCCATTCCGATCTATTCGATCCATCAGATCCGCAGCAGCAGTCTATTCTGCCACCCAGAGCTATCCGATCCGCCATTCAGATCTCTCAGATCCTAGTCAATTTATGGTTCAACATGAGAAAGGAGCATAGTGCTAAATATGGTCTCAATAACTGACGCCTAGCAATGCAATGGTATTTCTCATGAAAACCCATCTGCCAAGATCCATGGGCCTACATGAGGCATCCTATAAAAAGATGCAGAGACCACATCGCATTATAGACGTTGATTCCACTTCGTGTTAACTTCAGATTGAATCAATTTTCAAATGCCCGATCGATTATATATCTACCTCCTATACCTTGAGACCAGATCTGAGTAGTTGTGTGGGGTTCCTATACCTGGGCATAATTTTTGCAGGGCTTTTGGCAAAATTTACATTTTGAGGATTTGGTGACTGCAGTATTCATAAGGAAGGAGTAAAAAAATAAATAAAAAAATAAATAAAAAATAAAAAGAATAAAAAAATAAAATAGAGTCTGAGATCTCCCGGGGCACTTATTGGTGATCTAGCTCATCAAAATCAGGACGACGAGCTGAGCACAGTGGTACCATTCAATTCTTACTAAATTTTTTTTTTTTGGGCAGTCCCAAATCTCAAGAACATCTGATCGATGCATGGTAGAAACTAGAGCTCAAGCTATGGCCAATGAGAAGATTGAAAAACTTGAACAAACCTTGCAATCCATCAAGAGTGAAATTGACAGACTATATCTCCTAATCCCGAAGGGCAAGGAGGAAGCCCATGAGGAGGTGTATAATGGCAATGGACACAGTGAGGGTGAGTCTAGCCACTCTCCTCACGTCTGGCGCACCCACCAAAAATCCCGTCAGCGACCTCCCAAGTTGGATATGCATAAATTTGAAGGTTCTCACCTGGCAGCATGGATAGCACAAATGGAGCAATATTTCAATCTGAATAACATCTTAGATGATGAGACTCAGCTTATGGTGGGGAGCATGTACTTGGACAATGAAAGGTGGCAATGGTGGGAATGGCATCAACATTGCAATGGACCTTTTCGGGCTTGGACCGACTTCAAAAACGCTCTTACAGACCGCTTTGACCAGGAATCTTCTTTTTTGGGTCGTCTTACTAAGCTCCGCCAGACTAGCATAGTGGATGAATATATTACAGCCTTTGAAGCCTTAGCCTTCCGCACTTGGGGTCTCTCAAATGTGTTCTACATGGAATGTTTTATCAGTGGTCTTAAAGAAGCCATAAAATCCCAAGTCCTACTGCACCACCCTCCCACATGGATGGAGGCTTGCAAGGTAGCTCGTAACGTGGAACGTGCATTAGCAGCCCAGTACAGTTGCCCAAATTTCTCCGCGAAAGGTTGCCCCCCACAGGCTCACAACACGACTCGAACACTTAAGGTCCAAAAGGTGTCACCTGCAGAAATGGCTGAAAGAAGAAAGCAAGGATTATGTTACTACTGTGATGAAAAATAATCCCCAGGTCATAAATGCAAGGAGCCCAAATTTTTTCAAATTGATGCCACTGACTACAGCTCATTAGAGGAAGATCCACCACTTGAGGAACATGAGGCACTAGAAGAGGACAACCAAAAGGACAATGTCTTTGACGAACCAGTTATTTCGCTGCATGCTTTGGCAGGGATTTCTTCACCTCAAACTCTCAAAATCAGAGGTTTTATTAAACATCGCCCAGTAGTAGTCTTGATTGATAGTGGAAGTACACATAATTTCATCCATCAAAAAGTCCCGGAAGCAGTGCATTGTTTTGTACGAGCAGTTTCTAACTTCCAAGTCCAAATTGCGGATGGGGGCACAATGAAATGTGAAGGCTGCTGTGAAAATGTCAAACTTCAAATGGGGGATTATCAGTTGAAAACCCACATGTTTGCCATACACATGGGAGGATGCGACATTGTCCTCGGCGCTGAATGGCTCCGCACTCTTGGGCCAATCACAATGGATTACTAGGAGTTATATATGAGTTTTAAGTAGAACAACTCCACACATACCCTCCGTGGACTCCAGGTGGGAGCTCCCTCTATCATTAGCTCACATAGGATGGAAAAATTGCTAAAAAAGGGCCATCATGGAGTTATAGCTCAATTTAATGCCATCCAGGCAGTCGAAACCAAGTCTTTGTCGATTCATCCTGAGATGCAACAGATTTTAAATAACCATCTGCTGGTCTTTGACAAGCCTCATGAGCTTCCACCCTCGAGAGGGGAACATGATCATAGCATCACCTTGGTTCCAGGGGCCCAACCCCCAAATGTGCACCCATACAGATATCCGTTCACCCAAAAGAATGAAATATAAAAAATAATCAAGGAACTTTTGGAAGCAGGTGTCATTCGTCCCAGCATTAGTCCTTATTCATCACCGATGTTCATGGTGCTCAAGAAAGATGGGGAGTGGCAGATGTGTCCAAACTTCAGGGCCCTCAATAAGTTGACAGCCAAAGATAAATTTCCCATCCCGGTGGTTGACGATTTACTGGATGAACTCAATGGGGCTCAATTCTTCACTAAGCTGGATCTTCGCTCGGGCTACCACCAAATTCGCATGAAGGAAGTCGACATTCCAAAGACTGCTTTCAGAACTCATGAAGGCCATTATGAGTTCCTGGTCATGCCATTTGGTCTTTGTAATGCCCCCTCTACTTTTCAGAGCCTTATGAACCACATTCTCAAACCATATCTCAGGAAATTTGTCCTTGTCTTCTTCGATGACATCCTCATCTATAGTTGCACTTGGGCCACACATCTTCAGCATGTAGATCTACTCTTGCAACTGCTCCGCAAGCATAAATTATTTGTCAAGATGTCCAAGTGTTAGTTTGGCATGGAAGAAGTTGAGTATTTGGGCCACATTGTGGGGCGTGAAGGTGTCAAGGTGGACCCCATAAAGATCCAGGCAATGCAGGGTTGGCCTCAACCTAAGACCATGAAGAGCTTGAGAGGATTTTTGGGTCTCACAGGCTATTATCGTAAATTTGTCCACAACTATGGTCTCATAGCGAAGCGCCTCACTCAACTCCTGAAGAAAAATTCATTCTTCTAGAATGAGGAAGCACAACAGGCATTTACAGCTCTCAAAAATGCCATGTGTTCCACTCCAGTCTTAGCACTACCTGACTTCACCAAATCTTTTGTCATTGAATGTGATGCTTCGGGTACAGGTATTGGGGCGGTCTTAGTGCAGGAAGGGCAACCTTTGGCCTTCACAAGCCAACAGAATCTGGGCCAATCTACCTACAAGAAGGAAATGATGGCCATCTTACATGCCGTAGAGACTTGGCGACCTTACTTATTGGGGCGACGTTTCCAAATCCGCACAGATCATCACAGTCTTAAATATTTTTTGGAGCAACGCCTATCCTCCCCACAACAAAATAAATGGCTCGCCAAAATGCTGGATATGATTATGAGATCATTTACAAGAAAGGGAAAGACAATAGTGTAGTAGATGCATTATCTTGCCAATTTGAGGAGGAAAGTACTCTGCTAGCAATTTCCCTCCCCATTCCAGAATGGATTGAAGAGGCTCGCAGGGAATGGTTTTCACATCCCAGGCTCTCCCAACTCATTTCTCAATTGCAGGTAGATCCAAATTCCACCAAGGGCTACTTGTGGCAGGATGAGATTCTTCGCTACAAGGACAGAGTCGTAATATAACGAACATCCACCCTCAAAAGTCGCATTTTGGAAAAATTGCACTCATCCCCCATTGCAGGACATTCAGGCTTTCAGAAGACATATGCTCACACCAGACGATCATTTTTTTGGATAGGCATGAAAAAGGACATCCTTACTTTCGTAGCAGAATGCAATGTCTGTCAACGCCACAAAGGGGAGACCGTCAACACACCAGGCACATTACAACCATTGCCCATCCTGGCAGCAATTTGGATGGAGGTTTCTATGGATTTCATTACAGGTCTTCCAAAGTCAAGAAACAAGTCAGTGATCATGGTGGTTGTGGACAGACTTTCGAAGTATGCTCATTTCTGCACCCTACCCCACCCGTTTACACCAACTTTGGTCGCTCAATCTTTCATGGATCAGATCTTCACATTGCATGGCATGCCCACTTCTATTGTGTCCGATCGCGACCCGATCTTCACCAGTAATTTTTGGCAGGAACTCTTCAGGATACAAGGCACTCAACTAAAACTCAGTACGTCCTATCATCTGCAAACGGATGGTCAAACTGAAGCTGTCAACAAATGTCTGGAAACCTACCTTAGATGTTTCACTTCAGAAAAGCAACATCTTTGGGTACAGTGGTTACCTCTGGCTGAATGGTGGTATAACACCAACTATCATGCCACAACCAAAATGACTCCCTATGAAGCAGTATATGGTCAACTCCCTCCTTCCCTTACTTCTTATATCAAGGGGTGCTCAAAAGTACAAGCAGTGGATCAACTCCTACAACACCGCACAACCATGCTCACCCATCTTAGAGAGAATCTTCATCAAGCTCAAAACCGCATGAAGCAACAGGTAGACCAGCATCGCTCAGAGCGCCAATTTCAAGAAGGGGATCAGGTCTTTTTGAGGCTGCAACTATATAAGCAAACATCACTCAAAGACAAGGGTTGTTAGAAACTATCTCCAAAATTCTATGGACCATATCAAGTACTTCAGCGCATTGGAGAAGTGGCTTACAAGTTGGCTTTGCCACCTACTGCAAAAATCCATCCAGTTTTCCATCTCTCATGCCTCAAGAAAGTGATTGGGAATAATTGCAGAATTCAAACCAGTCTACCTAAATTGGACGAAGAAGGGTCAATCTGGCTCCAACCTGAATAGGTCCTAGACACAAGAGACAAGCACCTGCGGGGCCGCATGATTAGGGAAGTCCTCATCAAGTGGAAAGACACCTCTCCAGAAGATGCAACTTGGGAACTAGCCACTATTCTTCAACAATTTCCGCAGCTTCAGCCTTGAGGACAAGGCTAGTCTTAAGGGGGAGGGCATGTTAGGGTCCCACCCTAACCCCCTTATTTATGTAATGGGATTGAGTCATAGTCAAGAGTCAATAAAGCCCATATTAATAATTGTAAGTGGTTAACCCGCAATTAATGACGGGACCACAGTTAGTTGCAAATGGGCCATAGTATTAGATAGATGGTATTAATAAAACCCATGGTATTGATCCTTGGTATTGCATGTATGAGTCATATATAAAGGATAGAGACTCCCTGCGAGGAGCATTGTGTCTTATGTTTGAATCAAGCTCTGCTCTATTGGAGGTTGCCCCCTCGAAGAGGCCAGTGAACATTGCTTTCTGAATAATAAAATATTTGCTGTTGTCTCTCATTAATCTATGTTCTGGGTATCTTTCTTCGCATATTCTGTATTTGGGTATCTTTTTGCAGGTTAAGAGCATAACAATCTATCATAGTAAAAGAGGCTATCTTGTGTAAGGAGAAAGCTGATAAAGAGATGGTATATTAGTGCATTGAAGAACATAAGGATGCCCATGGATCAGGGGTAATTAATCTATTTGAAGTTGATCATATGTCATATAGTAATGTGACAAAATTCTTTTTCTTCCTGAGGTTAGAGTTACAAATTATTTTCAATCAAATCCTAGAGATGAAAAGTGGAGATATGAAAGTGACATAGGTCATTTTCTTAAAAATGTTGTTGATTGTTTTGTTGAACATATTATCCCAATATAAGGTTTAATTGAGCAGGAACCTTCATACATAGAGAATTTCTTTTTTGAAGCTAACCAAGAACAATTTTTTTCTTATACTTTTGATGATCCTATGGCAGATTACATGGAAAAATTTATCAGCAATCTACACATATCATTTTGTGGATATTCTTCTAATTTTTGCTGTGAGTTGCCTTTATTCATAGTTTATTTTTCATTTAGGATGAATTGAATTTCAAAAATTCACTGGTAGAATGGTTCAAGATTATGCACTCAAATGCTAACATGGTATCATTGGAAGATTGACTTCACCTGATTGACGTCAGTCATGTACATATGTAGGGACTTGTACATAAATAAGCTCAAGCGTTGAGCATTTGGTTTCCAGTTGCAATTCTTCAATTTAATCATTAGTTGATGAATAAGGGTGACTTTCCCAGTTGGAAACTAGCTTGCAAAGGTGTCAGACTTCAAGATTGTTAAGTTTCAGTTGTCAGATTTCATGGTTTTCACAGTTTTGGACTCCATGCCCAACTAAGGCTACTAATCTACGATTCTCAATATTTTTTTATTAGAGCACAAGCATATAATCACTGCAGATATTGGTGTGGGTTCACTGTATAGATTTTCACACAGTTAAGACTTGGCAAAGCAATATATGACTTCATGCCTAATGGATAAGGCACTGATCTATGGTTCTTAGTGCTTCCAGGACAAAAGAACTATCCCTAGGTGGAGCCAGAGGTTGTAGCTTATATTATGATTTAAGCCTTATTTATCAATTTTATCACAATGTGTGGCCTAAAATCATTAAGGGTATTCAACCTCAAAGAAGACCTTTATATTGTCTACTCTGCAAAGTCTAAAAGTAATGAGGTATTTATTCGTTATAATACATCAAAATCACAAAAGGAAGAAGTATAAAGGAATTGGCCCATGTGATAAAGTTAAATCGCAACATAAATGGAGTCCCTGATATATATATATATATATATATATATATATATATATATATATATATATATAGATATCTAGATATGTGTGTGTGTGTGTGTGTGTGCATATTGAAATAAAGAAATATATCAGATTTACAAAGAAAACAAGTGTTAAAGAGTTAACACTAGAGTCGAAATACTATAAGTTGTGTCTTATAAAGTTCGGCAAGTCCTCAGTTTTATATATGTATATATAGCGCCAATTGTGATTTATGATGGCAGACCCGAAGCATATCTATGTTATATTTAAAAGACTAGTGGGTCCGTAAAGCACTGAATACATATGCTGGTTCATTCACCGATTGCCGATTATGATTCATGATAGCCGGACCCGAAAGGTATATACATTGTGGTTTTGAGTCCCGTCGGGTCCACCATATCAAAAAGTCCTTCATATACATTATGATTACACATTTTTTATATATTTCTATTACAAAGGGATTATAATACAAATAAGCATTGATTACGATATGGGTAAGCCGGAACCGATATATTATATATTGCGTTTTATAATTCCGTCGGGTTCGCAAAGCCTTTATGCATATAGAGGTTGGTTCTGCCAATTACGATTGTGATAGCCGGACCTGAAAGCATATATATTACATTTTATAATTGCAGTAGGACCGTCATATCAGTAACATATTATATATATATATATATATATATATATATATATATATATATATAT